>OZ024771.1:3094418-5494418 GCA_964017025.1 Stenichneumon culpator
AAAAACGGTATTCGTTTTCGTTTTTCTTCATCAAAATTGTATTAAAATAAATTGCAATAAAATAATTTTTTTCTAATACATATTTGAAGATGAAAAATGAAAACGAATATCGGAGGTAATAAAATGATTTTTTTTCTAATAAAAAGAAACCTTCGATTCTGGTTCCAATTTTACCAGGTATTTAGCATTTGACTATTGTTTTATATGTGCGGATACTTGCGAACCCCCGTGGCGAAACTTCTCTTCCTGTTATCTTCCGCGGATTTCCTTATTTTTTTTAGCCTCGGCGCAAATAGAATAGAGCAAGTGCGTGTCGTAAAAAATTGGGGATGAACGTGCGGTGGTCCAGATTTTTATGACGTAAGAAAATAAAATACAATTTTGATGACGAAAAACGGTATTCGTTTTCGTTTTTCTTCATCAAAATTGTATTAAAATAAATTGCAATAAAATAATTTTTTTCTAATACATATTTGAAGATGAAAAATGAAAACGAATATCGGAGGTAATAAAATGATTTTTTTTTTCTAATAAAAAGAAACCTTCGATTCTGGTTCCAATTTTACCAGGTATTTAGCATTTGACTATTGTTTTATATGTGCGGATACTTGCGAACCCCCGTGGCGAAACTTCTCTTCCTGTTATCTTCCGCGGATTTCCTTATTTTTTTAGCCTCGGCGCAAATAGAATAGAGCAAGTGCGTGTCGTAAAAAATTGGGGATGAACGTACGGTGGTCCAGATTTTTATGACGTAAGAAAATAAAATACAATTTTGATGACGAAAACGAAAACGAATACTCCGTATTCGTTTTCGTTTTTCTTCATCAAAATTGTATTAAAATAAATTGCAATAAAATAATTTTTTTCTAATAAAAAGAAACCTTCGATTCTGTTTCCAATTTTACCAGATATTTAGCATTGTATGAAAATCCAAAAAAAAAATCCCTAAGTGGTACATGCGATTCTTACGTAATAAAAAAATAAACAAATGAAAAATTTAATTCATATAGATTCGTATAAATTTGACTATTGTTTAGATAAATTAAAGCGGTTTGTCCGTAGTCGGTAAATTTGATTCACGTCATTGGGAAACCTGTTTTGAAACAGAGGTTTTTTTAATATTTCTCAAAGTCTTTGATCGGTGGAGAGTTTTGGTAATCTTGCTCTCTCTCTCCCTCTCTCTCTCTCTCTCTCTCTCTTTATAAACGTATTTGCGGCGGAGAATCAGGATTTTTTTTTTGCGCAGCCGGTACAAGGCGAATATGTGCGGATACTTGCGAACCCCCGTGGCGAAACTTCTCTTCCTGTTATCTTCCGCGGATTTCCTTATTTTTTTTTAGCCTCCGCTCAAATAGAATAGAGTAAGTACGTGTCGTAAAAAATTGAGAATAAACCTACGGTGGTCCGAATGTTTATGACGTAAGAAAATAAAATACAATTTTGAAGAAATCGGATGCCGAAAGCAATAAAATAAAAATATAACAACGAATACGAAAATAGTCGACGTTGTTTACCCTCCGCTTTGCGAATAGAGGAACATTATGTGAAAGCGATATGAAAGCAGAGTTGGGCAAAATACTAAAAAGTACTGAAAATACAAATTACAAAATACTATATATATATTTTAAATACAAAATACTGTATGTATTTTAATTACAAAATACTTTTTGTATTTCGTTTAAGTACTTCCTAAAATACGGCGTAAAAGTCACTGAAATTTCAATTAAATTTTTCTAACTAAATTAGTTTTTACCTTTTTTTTCATAGTCCACATTCAACATTTGTCATCATAAAAATTTGTATAAAAATGACTGCGTATAAAAATTTCAATTTATATATATATATTTTTTTAAAGAATCATATAATGATAAAAAAAATTAATAATTGGGACAGTAAGTAATCGATCATCGTTACCAAAATTGTCTGTCCAGAGTCATGTCGCTATCCACATGACATACTATAATAATAACGAGACGCTATTCATTGCTCCCCCGTACGGTTTATGTCTTGTGTGTTATGCGATGGCATACATAAAATTCGTTTGATGGAGAAGGGGGGGGAGAAGGGGTTTTGTTTAGGATACCATCGACGTAGCTTTCCCTTCGCTTTGCGAATAAAGTAACATTATGAGAAAGCGATATGAAAACAGAGATGGGCAAAATACTAAAAAGTAATGAAAATACAAATTACAAAATACTATATACATTTTTTAAATACAAAATACTTTATACATTTTAATTACAAAATACTTTTTATGTTTGGTTTAAGTACTTCCTAAAATACGGGGTAAAAGTCACTGAAATTTCAATTAAATTTTTCTAATTAAATTAGTTTTTACCTTTTTTTTGTAGTCCACATTCAACATTTGTCATTATAAAAATGTATATATATTTTAAGAATCCTGTAATGATTTTAAAAAAATTAATAATTGGGACAGTGAATAACCGATCATCGTTACCAAAATTGTCTGTCCAGAGTCATGTCGCTATCCACATGACATACTATAATAATAACGAGACGCTATTCATTGCTCCCCGTACGGTTTATGTCTTGTGTGTTATGCGATGGCATACATAAAATTCGTTTGGAGGGGGGAGGGGTGGGGGAGAGGGGGGGGGGGTTTGTGTAGGATACCATCGAAGTTGTTTTCCCTTCGACGCTTCCGGCACTTCGGCCAACCCCTCGACCGGCTGTGTTCGTGTCTGCCACCTACTGCCGTTACCACTACGCGAACGCGACTCTTCCCACTGGCATAAAACAAACCCACACCGTTTTTTTTCACGTTGCTCTCGCTTGCTTATGTTCGTTCTCTTCCTCGTTTGTTCGAGCTTGTTTTCCCATCTCTTCGTAAAAATATGTACCGGAGAGAGCGTGAAGAATAACCAACGACGTGGAAGCGAAGGATAAACAAGTCGAGTGGGAAGCGATCGTCGTGCAGTTATCTTTGTCGTTAACGACTTAATGGCTTTTGCAATTGGAGCGAAAAATTGTCTTATGTGTTGGATGCAATTTTAGATCGGGAGAAAAATGTTCGAGAATTAGGTAGTCTGGGAAAAAGATTTTTTATTGAAAATTTGTAGACGGTAGATAAATGTGCGGACTCAATTTTTTTTATTTTTATTTTTATTGATACGTGGTGTGTAATTTAATAAATGTATTCGTAAACTTGCAGAATTAATTTGATGTAACGATAAATTAACTTTTTATCAATTTATTTTATTTTTATTTTTATTAATACACGGTGTGTAATTTAAAAAATGTATTCATAAACTTGCAGATTAAATTTGATATAACGATAAATTCATTTTTTCTCAATTTTTTATATTAAATCCAATGTTATCGTCAGTGCAGGAAAACTTAATAATTTATTTGATTTTCATTTTTAAGAATATTCTCAATATTGATCATTGAAAGACATACGATGTGGCGAGTGTGCCAGTCGGCTAAAATCGAATCGCGTTTCCCGAAAAAAAAAATCTCTAATTTTTTTCAGATTTTCAAATCCATCCTCCGCGAAGACAATTTTCTTTTCTCTTCTAAAGCTCATAAAATTTGCATAACTCATTCCCCTTACTTTGAATATTCTACACAACTCTTTGACATGTTCTCTCACGGAGGAAAAAATATAAAAAATAATCAGTAGATTATTTTTCATAATAATCTACTGATAATAATCTCCTGATAATAATCTACTTTAAAATATAAAAAATAATCAGTAGAGTTTTAAATCAGTTAAATCTAAAGGATATTTATCACAGACAATCCTGGAACTCTTATGAGACCATGAAGTCATTTTTTAAAAATCGTAGCGCAAGGACAATTTTTTTTTTTTATTGGACCCAGATTTTTTTTATTTTTTTTTAGGGCCTTCATCATTTATTTCCCAGGCGTATTATTCGTGTTGGTTGAACATACAGTCGTTCCTCGAATCTCTCTATTTTTTTCTGGTATAAATATGGTAATAATTTTTCCGATTCCGTCGTGCGAATTGTGAGCATATCAATGGGAGACGAATTCGATTCGAGAAAAATTGGAGGACCGTGGATGGGAGAAAAAAATTGCCAGAAGGTTGCCGTCTAGTGATAGGGGTGGAAAAATGGTCCCTGGTAATTTTCCTTTGCAATAACGGAAAAGCAAGAGCGATCCGAACGACCGGATGAAATTCGCGGAAGAGATCAACGACGCGACACAGTCGGGGCGAAGCGGATTGGGCGATGATTATCCCATCATTATGTTAATGAAAATTGTCGCCGGAAGCCGATTTCGCCGAACGAGGGAAATAACGGGCTCAGTGAAAGCATAAAATCGTGTTTGCTGCAATGTAATATTTGA
Source organism: Stenichneumon culpator (assembly GCA_964017025.1). Classification (NCBI taxonomy): domain Eukaryota; kingdom Metazoa; phylum Arthropoda; class Insecta; order Hymenoptera; family Ichneumonidae; genus Stenichneumon; species Stenichneumon culpator. The sequence continues at coordinate 3,098,751 of OZ024771.1, forward strand.
TTTTATTTTTATCTGAGGACGCTTCGTATTTCACTATTTTGAGGGAATCGTAAAAAATAAAAATAAACGTGGAAATAGGAAGTAGTGCAGCCCCGTTAGAGTCGGACAGACACTTCGCTTCTTTGTCATGATTTATCGTTATTGTCGTCGGAAGCGGCAAACGCTGGAGATATAATGGCAATGCTTGAATGGCTAGAAACAGCTGTATGAAAATACTTGGGTTTTGATGTTTAAAAAATATAAAACGGCTTCATATTTTCATATTCTTACATAACAGTAAAAAAAATGTTTATTAATTTTTATTTTATATTCATTTGTTTTATTACAAATTAATATAAAAATAAAAACGAATATAATAATAATAATAATAATAACAATAATAACAATAATAAAACAAATTAATAAAATAAAAAAAGTAGTGCAACCCCGTTAGAGTCCGCCAGACACTTTGCTTCTTTATCATGATTTATCGTTATTGTCGTCGGAAGTGGCAAACGCTGGAGATATAATGGCAATGCTTGAATGGCTAGAAACCACTGTATGAAAATACTTGGGTTTCAATGTTAAAAATAAATAAAACGGCTTCATATTTTTATATTCTCGCATAACAGTCAAACAATTAATAAAACAAATTAATACAATAATAATAATAATAATAATAATAATAAATAAAACAAATTCATAAAATAAAAAAGTAGTGCAACCCCGTTAGAGTCAGCCAGACACTTCGCTTCTTTATCATGATTTATCGTTATTGTCGTCGGAAGTGGCAAAGACTGGAGAAATTATGGCAATGCTCGAGTGGCTAAAAACCGCTGTATGAAAATACTTGGGTTTCAATGCTTAAAAAATATAAAACGGCTTCATATATTCTCGCATATATTTATATTCTCGCATAACAGTAAAAAAAATTAACAAAAAATTAATAAAACAAATTAATAAAATTAAAAAAAGTAGTGCAATCCCGTTTGAGTCAGCCAGACACTTCGCTGGAGATATAATGGCAATGCTTGAATGGCTAGAAACCGCTTCATATTTTTATATTCTTGAATAACAGTAAAAAAAAATGTTTATTAATTTTTATTTTATATTAATTTGTTTTATTAAAAATTAATATAATAATAATAATAATAATAATAATAATAATAATAATAATAATAATAATAATAATAATAATAATAATAATAATAAAAAGTAGTGCAACCCCGTAAGAGTCAGCCAGACATTTCGCTTCTTTATCATGATTTATCGTCATTGTCGTCGGAAGTGGCAAAGACTGGAGATATAATGGCAATGCTTGAATGGCTAGAAACCGCTGTATGAAAATACTTGGGGTATCGTTATAGATGAAAGGTACGTTGCTGGAGAGAGTGTCGGCTCGGTGGATTCCCACGACGCTCCTGCGTGGTACGCGCGCTATTTCTCATCCTCTCGGTACACAGATGGAATCGCGAGGGGGCGAAACGTCGGAAGCGAAAAGTCGGATAGAACGCCAGGTGAATAAACCGGCGGGAAGTGAAAAAGTTCGGTCGGTGAAACGCGAGTCGGTGAGGAGAGCCGGTTGAGAATAAAATACGACGGCTGGCTTGCGTGAGATGAGATATTCAACGAGCCTGTTTATGAACATCGTACCCGATTGCGCAACCGTTACGTGTGCTCGTTTTTTTTTTTTTTTTTTTTTTTTTACTGTTTTTCCATCCTGCATAAAAAAATTGTTGGTAAAAAAAAATAAGGATGTTTTATCAAAATATAAAGTGGAATTAAATTTCAGTGCGAAAAAAAAATCCAATTCAAAATTTGAAGAAGGATTCGATACAGAATTGCAAAGAATTGTCTTTCGAAATTCTCCTCTCTCGTGGAGTGTGCTGTTTTTTTTTATCGACATTTAATTTACGATTAATTCGAATATCAAACAATTCGAATGAACAAATTTATTGTAAAATTCTACACTTTTTCGGTAATTATTCTCCCTCGTGGCGTATAAAAATTTACAGGAAAAAAGCGAGATTTTTTCGAAAACTTTTTAACTGAGCTATTCATTTTATTTAATTTTTTTGATTACTCCGATGAATTCTTTTTGTTCTCTTTTATTAATCACCGATTCGGTATTTTAATGAATCATGCAAGTTGAAAAAAAAAAACGTCGAATTTCCCTTCACATTATAAAAATTTAATATCTTTTTAGGCGAAACAATTTCGATCGAAATAATTAATGGAAAAAAAAATCGTAGATTTACGTTTATTTTTAGAAAAAAAATTTTAATTATGCAAAAACGACCCCGTTTTCTCACTCGCTGTTTTATCCTTTACCGTCGATTCCGTCCGATCTCCGCCCTGTCCCGTCTGCTTCGCTTCCAACCTTGTTCTAAAAAACGCAAAGCTCGAGCTTCATCGCAGTCGATGCTAATTTCTTTTAGATCGATAAAACCCGAGCAGTCTCGATGGTAGCGAGACTGATCGGGTCAAGAGGAATCAACCGGGGATGAGAAACGACGTGAAAGAAGGGAGGAAAAAAAAACTCGATGGCCGACTGGCACGGAAAATAGAGACACGATACCCTCCATCATTTGTCCTCGTCTATCAAAACCTAATCGGTTTCAGAGGTCGTGCTATACTCGATGATAATCGACAACTCTACTTTTTCAAACAACTTATTGAAATTATTTTATATTAAAAAAAATACAATGTATTTTTTGTAAAAAAAAAGCAGTCAGAATTCACAATCACAAAATAGAAAATTGCCCGAAGTAATTACAATTTAAAGTAATTACAATTTGAAGTGATTACAATTTAAAGTAATTACAATTTAAAGTGATTACAATTTAAAGTGATTACAATTTAAAGTGATTACAATTTAAAGTGATTACAATTTAAAGTAATTACAATTTAAAGTAATTACAATTTAAAGTAATTACAATTTAAAGTGATTACAATTTAAAGTAATTACAATTTAAAGTAATTACAATTTAAAGTAATTACAATTTAAAGTGATTACAATTTAAAGTGATTACAATTTAAAGTAATTACAATTTAAAGTAATTACAATTTAAAGTAATTACAATTTAAAGTGATTACAATTTAAAGTGATTACATTTTAAAGTGATTACAATTTTAAGTTCCGATTGATTGTAGCGACAATGAGTAAAATGATTTAAAACAAAATTAATTCCGTAAAAATATTGAATGAAAAAAAAGTATACCATAATCAAAAATCGTAAATTTGTCGATGCGGGCTTAAAAAAAAAACTAACAAACGTTTCATCGGTGAGTTTCCCTGAAAATGAATTGCTTGCTGATAGAGCAAGCAAGCTATGTTTTCGTGAAAAAAAAAATACATTTTTGCGATTTTAATATCAGCGTACTAGAAATGGTCGAAATTGTCGAGAAATGTGATTTTTACCTGGCGTTCGAATTTATGTGTGTGTTGGCGTGTTTGTGTAGTCCCGTTTGAAAAAAGAACTCGGTTAAACAGCTGAGTTAAAAAATACTCATCGACCGGCGAATTGTGTTCTGCTTGTGCACGTTAGTAAAACCGCTCGACAAATGAATCCAAGAAGCTCACAACGGAACCGTTGGTAACAAAGCCCCAATAAGCACTATTATCGAGTCTCGCAGTCGGCAAAACTAAAAAAAAAAAAAAAAAAAAAAAAAAAAAAAAAAAAAAAAAAAAAACCGACCCTCGCGCCTTGAATATTTAACCGGGTTCGAGCGAGATCCTAAGAAAAATCATAAAAGTCCTCCGGACCTTTGGCTCAAGCGAGAGATTGCAAAGAGTGCGGCAGTTAATTAATGCCTCGCGCTGTAAACGAGCGTAACAGAACGGGTTCGGAAAGTGAGCCGTGGATTAAAGAAAAAAAAAAGGCGCCGCTGGAGTGAAATAAAAATAAAAGGCGTCGGAATAAGGGAATACAAAAGCGACCAAGGCCTCGACTAAGGATCGGACTAAAAGCTCCAATCCCGCATTTTTTCCTCTCCTTTTTTTATTTTGAATTTAAAGTGTAATCCCACGCCGGCTGCAGCGACTCCGACGATAAAAGATACGTCTGCGAGAGCCGGGATCATCGCCGTCTGGATAATAATTTTCTTTTTTTTTCTTCTTCGCCGCCGTCCGGCCGTTTCCCTTATCTGGCTTTATCTGCGTCCACTGTTTCGAAGATTGCGCGTCGAGACGAGACCGTTTCGGTTATTGCTCGCGGCTTACCGAGGGCGCGAACTGCTCGCCGGTGTAATCTACACACGGCCCACACACGACTCACACACGGCCCACACACGACCCACACACGACCCACACACGACCCACACACGACTCACACATGACCCACACACGACTCACACACGGCCCACACACGATCCACACACGACCCACACACGATCCACACACGACCCACACGCGACCCACACACGACTCACACACGACACACACACGACCCACACACGACTCACACACGACTCACACACGACCCACACACGATCCACACACAACCCACACACGACCCACACACGACTCACACACGACTCACACGCGACCCACACACGACTCACACGCGACCCACACACGACCCACATACGACCCACACACGACCCACACACGACTCACACACGACCCACACGAGACACACACACGACTCACACACGACCCACACACGACTCACACACGACTCACACACGACCCACACACGATCCACACACGATCCACACACGATCCACACACGACCCACACACGACCCACACACGACTCACACACGACCCACACGCGACCCACACACGACTCACACACGACTCGCACACGGCCCACACACGGCCCACACACGACTCACACACGACTCACACACGACCCGCACATATCGTTATTGGGGCTCGGATAAACTCTTATAGCTACTTGAAAATAGTTGAAGCTATTTGTGTATCCAGTATGATTTCGTCGTGGTGCGAATAGCCGTGCGAACGATAATGATGCTTTTAAGGATACGCCCAATACGCACGTGCTCTTATGGAGAGTTTTCATTCATTGGTCCTGTCCATTCATTGGCTGGTTTACTCTAGCCTAGAATTGCATGTAGTTCATACTTGCATGAAGTTCAGACATGCATGAAGTTCATACATGCATGAATTTCATGCATGCATGAAGTTCGTACATGCATGAAGGTCTTACATGCGTGAAGTTCATACATGCACGGAGTTCATACATGCACGGAGATCACACATGCATGAAGTTTATACTTGCATGAACTTCATACTTGCATGAAGTTCATACTGGCATGAAGTTCATACTTGCATGAATTTCATACTTGCATGAATTTCATAATTGCGTGTAGCTCAAAATTGCATGTAGCTCAGAATTGCATCTAGTTCAGAATTGTATGCAGTTTAGACTACCATGTAATGTAGACTTCCGCGTAGCTTAGAATTCAACGTAGTTTAGACTTCCACGTAGCTTAGAATTCAACGTAGTTTAGACTTCCACGTAGTTTAGATTCCACGTAGTTTAGATTTCCACGTAATTTAGACTTCCATGGAGTTCAGATTTGGCTTCGAACGTGTATAAAGTTCGGACTTGATTTCAGACGCGCATGGAGTTCCGATTTTATTTCAGACTTGCATGAGGTGCGGACTCGCACGAAGTTCATTCTTGATTCCAAAGATGGCTTCGACATCATCTTACGCGGAGTTGAAACTTTACTTCGAAATGAAGATGACATCAAAATTAAATTTTAATTAAATCTTGCCGGAAATTGAAACTTCACTTCGATTAAAAAAATTGTTATTACGCTGCCGTAAAGGGAATTTAATGTCGCGTAAAACTGTTGCACACGCCGTTAAAAATTATTGCTCATCGGGAAAGGACGCATGTCGCGAGATTGGCACGACAGGGAACACACGCCTTGAACAATGCTCGAGGCCAGGAGAGAGAGTGAGTAATCTGTACATTGTAGCGCTGCGTGCCGAAATTCTGTGGACGCTCTGACAACAGGAACACATGTTGTGCGCGTATACACTGAGACTAATTGAGGCCAGCTCGTTGTGTGCTCGTTTGACACGCTCAACTGCACATGACTGCCGGCCGGAGAGACGCTCTACTCGTATATGAACAGTTACATCGCGCTGGACCAGTCATAAAAAGTATTTTATTGTGCGAAGCGAGAATATCGGGCAAGCTTGGCGCAAATGGAATTTTCTCCCTCGAGGGATGAGGAAAAAAAAAAACGGTTCGGAAACGGAGCAAAAAAAGTTCTGACACGTTAATTTTAACATTACTTTTTCAGAGTTGAAAAGTTGTTATCATAGACAAAATTCATTTCAATGATTTAAGATTTTTTTTTATCGATTTTTCGCGATGAAAGAGAATAGTTAAATTGACGGGTAATTTGTTGTATAATAATTTTTATCTTTTGTTTGTTAACAATAAATTGCAATTATTATTGCGCAAAAATGATCTTTGTAGCATCTTTTATATACTTGATTTTTTTTCAGATTTTTGTCCCATCGAGAAGTGTTAGAAATTTTCTCTGAAACTCACGTTTGGCGGGACTGTAAAGCTCCTGTATACTTAAAAATCTGAAAAAGTAAACGAATAATTTTCATTGAAAAAATAGTTATCTTTCCGGGATATTTTTTAAACAATTAAATTTTTCATCAATTTGTTAACAACATTTTGGAATTATTATGCAAAATTAATCTTTTCAGCATCTTTAATACGCTTGATTTTTTTCAGATTTTTATACCATCGAAAAGTGTTTACAATTCCCTCTCAATTCTCTGAAACTTGTGCGAAATCAACGCCATTCGCGAGAACTACCTTAATTTATCTCGCGTCCCGGACGACTTCTACAGTACAGCTCCTACATCCTTAAAAATCTGAAAACCGAATCTGAAACGAATAATTTTAATTAAAAAAAAAGTAATGTTTCCGGGATATTTGTTAAACAATTAAATTTTTCATCAATTTGTTAACAAAATTTTGGAATTATTATGCAAAATTAATCTTTTCAGCATCTTTAATACGCTTGATTTTTTTCAGATTTTTATAAAATCGAGAAGTGTTTGCAATTCCCTCTCAATTCTCTGAAACTTATGCGAAATCAACACCATTCGCAAGAACTACCTTAATTTATCTCGCGTCCCGGACGACTTCGGACTGGTTTGGTGACGTGCCTGGCTTGCCCTGTGTGTGGGAAGCACCTTTCGGCGTCCCGTTTCGAACGGGTGTCAGTGCTAATCGACCTGGGACGCACTGCAGAAAATGCAGTGTTCGCAATTTTCTCTGAAACTCACGTTTGAAAATTAAATTTTTCATCAATTTTTTAATAAAATTTTGGAATTATTATGCAAAATTAATCTTTTCAGCATCTTTAATACGCTTGATTTTTTTCAGATTTTTATACCATCGAGAAGTGTTTACAATTCCCTCTCAATTCTCTGAAACTTGTGCGAAATCAACACCATTCGCGAGAACTACCTTAATTTATCTCGCGTCCCGGACGACTTCGGACTGGTTTGGTGACGTGCCTGGCTTGCCCTGTGTGTGGGAAACACCTTTTGGCGTCCCGTTTCGAACGGGTGTCAGTGCTAATCGACCTGGGGCGCACTGCAGTAAAATGCTTCGCGTATGGTGAGACAGTTAGACAGACGCGGGGTCAGAGAGCGGCTCGGAACGCCGACCGAGATAAATAGGGCTTAGGGAGAAAGCGATAAATGTACCGGATTTCAATTCGATCGCTTCGCGCCAACGCGGCTAATCGGACCTGGCACCTTGCCACAACTTTTTCGACCCTTTCCAAACGTACGCCGACCGCCGAGAACGGAAATAAAGTGGGATTAAATATAATTGACAAATATGGAGGAAAAATATTGGAAAACATTTTTTTTTTTTTTTTTTTTTTTTTTTTAAGTGCAAGTAGACTCGGGCCGATGAAATTGCTTTCTAGTCTAATTCCACCGTTTTGGGTCGACGGAAGACCACAAAAAAGCTTTCATAATTGGAATTTTTATAGTAATAAAAAAACGGAGCCAAGGAATTTTTGGACGTGACTTTTGATGGTTTTCTGCATAGGTTTTTTTGTGAGAAACAGCGTTGACTGATTTTGGAAAATTTGCTATCTGGCGAATTGTCGGATTAAGTTACTTCTAGTGCGACATTTGGTGCGAAAACGCGAGTTGCCCTGGTGAAAATAATTCTGTGACAATTTGTCTGACAACTCTGACGGGTCCGTTTCAGTGATTTTAAGAGATTTTTCCGAAATTTTTCTCTGAGTTTCCCTGCTATTTGGTAAACATCTGGGCCATTTTCTCGGCACAACCTCCAACAATCACTATTTCAACAATCACCATCTCTAACTATCAGAGAAATTTTTTGTTTTCCGAAAAATATGGAAAATGGAAAAAATGGAAAACTCTGATTTTTTAAAAGTCGTGTACGATAAGAGAAAACACGAGTTGTCTCTAAGATCTGCTCATTCTGTTACTTGCGCTAAGAGTAGACATAAAAAAATGTATTTTTCGGAAATGCTATGATTTTACTAGACGATGTTGGTTTTGAGAATTTCAAAAAAATTACGAGTTTTGTCTAAGATCTTCTCATACTATTACTCTCTATGAATCATTAAAAATTTGAGTTTTCCAGCTAAATGTTCGTGAATATAGAAAATTATTAGTCAGAGAAACAACAAAGTTCATAGTTATTGAGTGAAGTCCGCAGAGAAAATCAGAGAAGTCGGCACAATCAGGAATATTTAGATTCAGAAAAATCTTGGACTTTTTTTAACTCTATTTCAGGGACTGTAACTTTCTTCTCCAAAAACATTATTTCATCGTTATTATTATTATTATTATTATTATTATTATTATTATTATTATTATTATTATTATTATTATTATTATTATTATTATTATTATTATATACACACGTAAATCGGTGTGAGGGAAAGAGGAAATTTTCCCAAGCGGGAGAGTTTTTTTTTAGAGGATTTCTCTCGTCTCTGGTGGCTTCATTTCCGTTCCATTCTTTTATCTCAGTTGTGGGAGGTTTCATTCGTTAGTGGCGGCAGAAGCTTTGGCTTTTCAAACCTCTCTCTGTATTCCGCGCTCCCATTTCGCTCTGTCGCTTTCCGACGATCATCGTGCTGTAGTGAAAATTATCAGGGGTGTCTTTGTATTCTCGACTGCGTAGAGCTTTCATTTACGAGTTATTGGATTAAAATCCTTGTGAATAAGTGCGACTCTTAGGGCAGGATAAAAGGGGAGATTACAGTCCGGTCCAGCACCCACATACATACGGTGTCGACCGAGATCGATCATATTCATCATTTCGATAAAATATAAAACAGGGATATGCAAGACTTTCCAGAGGGAAAGTTTATAAAAAGTCATTGATACAAATTAACTAGGGTATATTAAACACTAGCTCAATTAAATTAATGAATTTTGAGAAGTTATGCATTTTTTGTACAACTTGCTGTAGCGATTTTCAAGTTTTTACTTGACCAAACTTATAATCAAACTCATGATCAAATTTATAATCAAATTTACAATCAAACTGATAATCAAATTCACAATTAAACTGATGATCAAACTTATCATCAAAGTTATGATCAAAGTTATGATCAAACTTATAGTCAAACTTATAATCAAACTTATCATCAAACTTATCATCAAACCTATCATCAAACTTATAGTTAAACTTATAATCAAACTTATCATCAAACCTATCATCAAACTTATGATCAAAGTTATGATCAAACTTATAGTCAAACTTATAGTCAAACTTATAATCAAACTTATCATCAAGCTTATCATCAAACTTATCATCAAACTTACCATCAAACTTATCATCAAACTTATCATCAAACTTATCATCAAACTTATCATCAAACTCATCATCAAACTTATCATCAAACTCATCATCAAACCCATCATCAAACTCATCATCAAACTCATCATCAAACTTATCATCAAACTTATCATCAAACTCATCATAAAACTCATCATCAAACTCATCATCAAACCTATCATCAAACTTATCATCAAATTCATCATCAAACTCATCATCAAACCTATCATCAAACTTATCATCAAACTCATAATCAAACTCATCATCAAACTCATCATCAAACTCATCATCAAACTCATCATCAAACTCATCATCAAACTCATCATCAAACTCATCATCAAACTCATCATCAAACTCATCATCAAACTCATCATCAAACTCATCATCAAACTCATCATCAAACTCATCATCAAATTCATCATCAAACTCATCATCAAACTCATCATCAAACTCATCATCAAACTCATCATCAAACTCATCATCAAACTCATCATCAAACTCATCATCAAACTCATCATCAAACAATGCTATGATCAAACTAACACACTCAATCAAATCCCTAATCTGGGAAGCAGACAGAAATTCGTTGAGCTTCATTAACATCGACTGTAACATGCCTCTGTAGCTAGGACATTGCACTGTGCACATTTTCATCCAACCTCATGAGCTTTCAATGAATTCTCTGGACTCTTGGTTATCCTATTTTAGGCAATCGGAACGATTCCTTTGCACAGATTTTATTACGCGTTGGAGCAACAACAAAGTCGACAAGATTTCAAGGTTCAATTGTTGGTCTTCGGTTTTATTTTTTTTTCTTGCCACACTCCTTTATTCTATCGATATTCCATCTTTGCCGGTATATTAGCTACCTCAGAGTATGCGAGGGAGTCAGCCGAGAAAGGTCTGAACGATTTTCCCTCGTCTCGTCAACGTTCAGAAGCTTCGTGTCGGATGCTTACGAGGCTCCAGGGAATTTTCCACGTTACGACTGGGGTAAGCAACTTCTTCGTCTCCTCTGGCAACCGTCGTTTCGTGACCATCGCGCATCGATTCCTCAGATTTTCCCACACGATCGCGTCTAAGATAACGTGCAAAAAAAAAAAAAAAAAAAAAAAAGGGTCGATGCTTTTTGCGGGCCAGACGTGGTGGGAAGAATTTTTCACGGCACCGTTTGCAAGGAGACATCGATGAGAATGTCGGACACAATCAGCGAACAACAACCTAAAAATGTTAATATTGTTAAAATTGTTCATATTTGGCTATGAGGTGAAAACTGCTTTCCTAGCGAGCTGATCATGTTATATAATATTTTTGACGTTATCGCTATGGAGACGATCGCTTGAGAAAAGTGTTAATGAGTTCATTGGAGCAACGTTGCTAACTTTCATGCCATACTTGGTTGCACTTGTACACCCAGAAAAAAAATTTATTTGACGGCCACCGTTTATTTGGTTTAAGTAAAATATTTATTTGATTTAAATATATATTTATTTCATTTAAGTAACTATTTACTTTATTTAAATAAATGTTTATTTAAAGCAAATAAATATTTTGCTTAAACCAAATAAACGGTGGCCGTCAAATAAATTTTTTTTTCTGGGTGTAAGACTTAACGAGTCCGTTAGCTTATTAAATTGAATTATAGACTCTAAGAAATAAATTTAAATGCTTCAGAAATTTATGAATGACGGGTTGTCACATAAATCTAAAAAATGGGTTCCTCTACGAAGAAGCAAAAAAAAAAAATATCGAAATTTGACCAGGGCTCGAAAATCCTGCTGTGAGATAACGAATGCTATCGGTGGAGAAAAGGCGAATTAAAGCGTGAAACTTCTTTATTCGAGGTAAATTCGCGATCGGGAAAGACGGGACACGCGTCGGCAGTGAATTTTTCGACTCACTTTCTACCCTTCCTTGCAATCTCTATCCCCATTTTCTCAGTGGCTACTTTTTTTTCCCACTCCCAGTAAGGGCGTGAAAAACTTTTCTCATTTAAGATAACCGAAGGTAGGGGTAAAACATCGCCGGTTTTCGTCGAACGTGCCCAGCTTTCATATGCGTTGTATGAAGAGGAAAGAAAAGCAGCGAAAGTTTCAAATGTTTGACATTGATTTTTTCCTCTGTGTACAAGCGGTCGATTTGCTATTCGGTTAACGTAATTAAAAAAAAAAAGTTCACTCCTCACTCCAACTTTTTTTCAATCGGTGATTCAATTGGTTCTTGGAATTAATTGTTTACCTGCTTCTGTGAGACCTCCCAAAATCCCCGATGTTAAGAGGTGTCCCGCAGACAGTGTCCTGGCAGAAGGTTTTCGACCCCCGACCCTATTATTGACCCCTGACCCTATTATTGACCCCTGACCCTATTATAGACCCCTCTGACCCTATTATTGACTCCGCTGACCCTATTATTGACCCCCCGACCCTATTATCGACCCTGACCCTATTATAGACCCCTCTGACCCTATTATTGACTCCGCTGACCCTATTATTGACCCCCCGACCCTATTATTGACCCTGACCCTATTATTGACGCCCCTGGCCCTATTATTGACCTCCTCTGACCCTATTATTGACCCCGCTGACCCTAATATTGACCCCCGCTGACCCTAATATTGACCCCCTCCGACCCTATTATTGACCTCCTGACCCTAATATTGACCCCCTCTGACCCTATTATTGACCCCGCTGACCCTATTATCGACCCCCTGCGACCCTATTATCGAGCCCCTGCGACCCTAATATTGACCCCCCTGACCCTATTATTGACCCCTCTGACCCTATTATCGACCCCCTGCGACCCTAATATTGACCCCCTCTGACCGTATTATCGACCCCCCCAACCCTATTATTGACCCCCTCTGACCCTATTATCGACCCCTCTGACCCTATTATTGACCCCCTGACCCTAATATTGACCCCCTCTGACCCTATTATTGACCCCTCTGACCCTATTATTGACCCCATCTGACCCTATTATTGATCCCCTGTGACCCTTTGAATTTGAAATACATTGAAGATATGAATTTGAAATACCATAGCTAAAGGAAGCATTTGTACTCGGGCGGATAAACGGACGAACGCATAGGCAGACGAACGGATAAACGGACAAACGGACGGACACGGACAAACGGACGGACACGGACAAGCAGATCGACGGACCGGCGGACAGATGAACAGACAGACGGACTAGAATAAATGGTTTCTATTCTATGTTATTTAACGACATTGAAGATATGAATTTGAAATACAATCTGGTGCTAATTAGTAATATTGAAGATATGAAGATATGAATTTGAAATACAAGATATTAATTTGAAATACAAGATATTAATTTGAAATACAAGATATTAATTTGAAATACAATTTTTATTTGAAATACCATCTGGTGCTACTAAAAAAAAGTAGAATGTTTTCTTCAATACTACAATTTCCCGCTTTAAAAAATGTGTAAATCGCAACTATTTCGCACGAGTTGGTATTCGATCATCTCCGTAATTCAACTCCCTCGCAGCAATTTCACGATGTGCAAACAGTCGGTCGAAAATTTCGCGAGTGAACAACGATATCGAAACGCAGAAGCGGAAGACAAAGTAGCGCGGGAGTGAGCAAACATTTCCGCGAAACTCGAATACGCGGCCGATAATTAAATTAACATTCTATCAATCCGAGTTGAGCCAATTGCAATTTAGTTCGGTGCCTTCATCCTGTCCGAATCACGGCGCTAGCGCGAAACCCCCGAGGCTGGCGTGCCCGTCGAGATACCGGCCGTTCCAGTACACCACGAGAAAGTCGAATTGAAGCGTAGGTGCGGTCGGTCCGAATAACGGGAAAAAGAAAAAAAAAATTCAAAGCGAATTAAAAAATCCGAAAAAATTCATACGTATTCAGAAAAATAAACGAATAAGTTTCATTAAAAAAAAGTTTGTTAGACAATTAAACTTTTCATCAATTTGTCAATAACATTTTGGAATTATTATATGCAAATATAAAAATGTTGGAATTATTATGCAAAAAGAAAAAACAATTCAAAGTGAATTTAAAAATCTGAAAAAATTCATACGTATTCAGAAAAATAAACGAATAAGTTTCATTAAAAAAAGTGTGTTAAGCAATTAAATTTTTCATCAATTTGTCAATAACATTTTGGAATTATTATATGCAAATATAATAATATTGGAATTATTATGCAAAAAGAAAAAACAATTCAAAGTGAATTTAAAAATCTGAAAAAATTCATACGTATTCAGAAAAATAAACGAATAAGTTTCATTAAAAAAAAGTGTGTTAAACAATTAAATTTTTCATCAATTTGTCAATAACATTTTGGAATTATTATATGCAAATATAATAATATTGGAATTATTATGCAAAAAGAAAATACAATTCAAAGTGAATTTAAAAATCTGAAAAAATTCATACGTATTCAGAAAAATAAACGAATAATTTTCATTAAAAAAAAAGTTATGTTTCCGAGCGATTTGTTGAACAATTGAATTTTTCATCAATTTGTTAATAACATTTTGGAATTATTATTATGCAAAATTGATCTTTTCGGCATCTTTAATACGCTTGATTTTTTTCAGATTTTTGTACCATCGAGTTTGCAATTCCCTCTCAATTATCTGAAACTTATGCGAAACCAACACCATTCGCAAGAACCACCCTAATGAATATGCTCGAATCGTGTTTCTTCTTTAGCCGCGCAGCGTCCGCTCGAGGGTTTCGCGACGAGGGTCAAAGATCTATCTTACTTTAACTCGCGACATGCTCCAGCTTTCTGAAACAATGCAGGGGGTTGTTTAATGTACAACGCTGGACTTTCGACATTACAATACTAACACGGAGCGAAACTCCGACTGAAACGTAGAAACGTTTATTAACGATGCCCACGGTACGACTGAGATAGAAGCTGTGAGCTCGAACTTCTGTTCGTTACATGAGCTAACATTTTGATAGATGTAGGCAAACCCTCAGGCGGTGGAGAGCCCTAAAAGTGCAGGGTGGAGTCGCCCATGTGTAACGCTCCCATATTTGCTCCCATATTTTTCGTTAATACTTTTGGCCGCAGGAAACTCAAGTTAATTAGTACATTATGCTACAAGGGAGGGAAGTGTGCGATTTTCATCGAGCGCGAAGTTTGCTGCCCGAGCGAAGCGAGGCCAGAAATCACAGCCGCGGTGAAAACGAATTTTTCTTGTTTTTTACATGGAAAAATGTGCAAAAATCAAAGTTAAGATAAAAATCTGAAAAAATTCATACGTATTCCGAAAAATGAACGAATTATTTTTATATAAAAAAAAATTCAGGTACCGCGTATTTTGATGAATAATTTTTTTTTTTTTCAGCAATTTGTTAATAACGTTTTGAAATTATTATTATGTAAAATTAGTCTTTTCAAGAAATAAGAAACTCAAGTTAATTAGTATATTATGCTACAAGGGAGGGAAGTGTGCGATTTTCATTGAGCGCGAAGTTTGCTGCCCGAGCGAAGCGAGGCCAGAAATCACAGCCGCGGTGAAAACGAATTTTTCTTGTTTTTTACATGGAAAAATGTGCAAAAATCAAAGTTAAGATAAAAATCTGAAAAAATTCATACGTATTCCGAAAAATGAACGAATTATTTTTATATAAAAAAAAATTGAGGTACCGCGTATTTTGATGAACAATTTTTTTTTCCAACAATTTGTTAATAACCTTTTGAAATTATTAGTATGTAAAATTAGTCTTTTCAAGAAATAAGGAACTCAAGTTAATTAGTGTATTATGACGCACATTTATGCATGAACATTTCCAGTACCGGTAAATTCATATTCAAGCATTTTTTTTTTTTGTTTATTGTCAATAAATCCGTACCACTAACATTCGGACCAAATTTTCTTTTTACAGGGTATATTCTTGAGGTCCTAAAAAAGATATCCAAAAATATAAACCCTAAAGTTTCGGAGTAAATCAATTCTCTACAGTTCCGTCACAATTACAAGTCGCCCTTGAAAATTATGACGCACGTTCATGCATGAACATTTCCAGTACCGGTAAATTCATATTCAAGCATTTTTTTTTACAGTTTATTGTCAATAAATCCGTACCAGCGCTCCAAAATGACACACGACACATTGCTTCCATGTTACGTACCCACTTTTACATGCAGTTACGTTGCATGTAACTGCCACGCTTATGGCTGCAGTGAAACGTGTTTACTAGATATAGTTATAAAAGTTATTTACGGAAACCGCAAGATCTCCCGTTGAATGCGAGTGTGTTGAAGGTCTGAATAGGCGAAAGCGAAAGACCCGAGAAAAACGGAGCGCTCGCTTTTGCCGCGATACTTTTCAAAAACAAATAAATCACGTACAACCCGCTCCGATTTTTCGTAACCGTATGGATACGTCGATTCGAGAAATTCGAGAATAAATTTCACCCCTACGGCAATGAATTATTCAAGCTCCGCCTTAAAAAAGCAGTAAATAACTCCGCGAAAACAAGCAGTAAATAATCATTTTTTTTATCCGATCGGTGGACACTACAGTAATTGTTTTTTTTTTGTCAATGAAAAGATTCACGATTCGCAAAGATACTTTTTTCAATTTTATTTTCCGATTAATTTCCATTAAATTGTCTGCCTTTTTTTTTGCTTTTTGCCGGGTGATTTTTTTTTATTTTTTTAATCCATGCATTCATTACACACAACGATCACGTTCGATTATTTATTTCTCTTGCTCAGTTATATCAGAACGAACTTATCAATTTTTTTTTTTTTTTATTCAAATAATTTCCATGTCAATTAAATTGCATCGTGAATTTTTCGTCCTCTGAGTTACACCGAATGTCGCGTTCAATTAGAATCTTTAATCCAATCCAACAGAGTGGGTTTCGCTCTCCGGACTTGTCTCATCGGTATAATTCCCAGCAGGCCATCCGCCCCTCAGCGAAGTACTCACGAACCATTCGGAAAGCGGAAATACCGAAAGAAGGTCGCGACTCCAGAACGACGACGGAAAAAATTGTGGATTTATTATATAAGTTTTGTGTTTTTTTTTTTTTTTTTTTTGCGAAGAAAAAAAAATACTGGATCGCTTGGCCAATATTTATTTTCTACCTCCGGCGGCGGAAATATAGCGAGTGAGGAGAACTACGAGTATATACGAGTGTGAACTTTCTCGGTCACGTCCAAGATCGGGAACATCGCTTTTACTGGATTAGGAAACTTTGTCCCTGGGGACTTCCTAATATCGAAGTTAACCGCGAGGGAGGAAAACTGTATTGAGAACGTGAGACCGAGCGGTTTTTGGGAAACGATCCGTCTCTCGCTCAACGTTCGTCGAGTCATTAAATGCATTTCGAAGCCGTTATGGGCGTCATAAAATATTTACTCCGGTTTAGATTAGCTCATTGTCACTTCGGATTGTTGCATATTTGTGCAATGCGTGTTTAGTGGCGCAAAAAATTTTTGAGTAAAAAAACAAATCTTTGAGTAAAGAGCGGCAAAATTTTTTTTTAATATTTTGAATAATTGGTGAAAATAATTTTGTGATTATTTCTAAAAAATTATCTCTAAATCCAAAATTCGCCAAATTTATCAGGAATTTCTCCGAAGAGTTACCTGAATTTTTCAAAATTTTCGCACTGTATATTAAAAGTCAAAGATTTTTCTGAATCTAATTATTTCTGATTGTTCTGAAAATCTCGGATTTCCACTGCCGACTTATCTCAATAAGTATGACCTTTGGTGTTTTTTTTTGCCAATAATTTTCTATATTCACGAACATTCATCCGTAAAACTCAAATTTCCGCTGATTTACAGCCAGTTACAGAATGAGTAGATGAGTTACAGAATGAGTAGGCAGAACTCTTAAGCTCTCTGAAATTCTCTGCACCAACATTATCAAGGAAAATAATTTTCAAAAAAATAAAAAGTTTTTTTCTTTTAATGTCTACTCGTATTTTCTCTCAATCAGAAGATTTATTAAAAAAAAAAAAAAATTTCACGAAAACACGAGATTTATAAAAAAAAAATTTCACGAAAACACGAGATTTATTAGAAAAAAAAAAATTCACGAAACACGCGATTTATAAAAAAAAAAAAAAAAAAAAAAAAATTAACGAAAATTTCCTCTGTGAGGAAGCAAAAACTGAGACTTCGTAAGACTATTGGTATTCGCATTATTGTAACACCGATCCCCAACGGGTAGCTCCTCTAGTCTCGTTCCTCCTTCCTCGTTCGTTTGCCGCCGATTCGATTCTCCAGTCCGGAGCTGCGTCGCGCCCCACCAGGTGTCGACCTCGCACATACGGCTGTAGTCTTAGGTCTCACGTCCTGGATCCGTAACTACGTCCCCGTTCATTGTCTTCACCTACGGGACTTCGATCCCGGGAATTGAACCTGCTAGAGTTTCCCATTCTTTTGGTTTACCACACCAAGGCGCTGGCTCTTTCCCTTCGGACCGTCTATTTTTACGGTGGGTTTTCCGAACCACCGGGATCACAGAAAGCACATAGAAAAATCCATTGGCGTTTGACCCACTGCGTGTGAGGCGGCGTCTCCGATCCACTTTGCCACTGCTCAGTCTCTAAGGCCTTCTAAGGCGAGTCGATAAGCATCGATAAAAATCTGACCCTGTTCTACGAACATCCGTTTCAAAGAAAAATGTCGAAAATTCAGGTATTTTTTAAATCAAATTCCTATGCCTTATGAGATGGAGTGGTTTATCGAAATACAGTAGGAATTTCGTTATGGACTGTCCGACAGCCCCGCCAATCCGTAGAGTTCGAGGTACGTAGTCTGTTCTTTTTGACTACCAATCGAGAACCAAGTTGAGGACGCCGCCGCGGATGGCGCTCGCGACTGGCCCGACAGCGTATCGTGAAGCTGAGTCGCGAGCGCCTCTAGTGGTGGCGTCGCTAACTATGCGCACGTCAGCCGAGACGGAAAGCAAGGGTCTAGGAAGGAAAGAAAAAGTAAATGGGACTGGCATGGGATGGTATTTCGTTATTTTTTTTTGGTACTTTGCAAGAACTTAAAGTACTTTGAGAACTTAAAGTACTTTAAGAACTTGAAGTACTTTAGGAACTTGAAGTACTTTAAGAACTTGAAGTACTTTAAGAACTTGAAGTACTTTAAGAACTTGAAGTACTTTAAGAACTTGAAGTACTTTAAGAACTTGAAGTACTTTAAGAACTTGAAGTACTTTAAGAACTTGAAGTACTTTAAGAACTTAAAGTACTTTAAGAACTTAAAGTACTTTAAGAACTTAAAGTACTTTAAGAACTTAAAGTACTTTAAGAACTCAAAGTACTTTAAGTACTTAAAGTAGCGAGGACTTGATGAGGCATAAATTACATGAGACTTTAAGTACAATGTAGTTTGATTAAGTACTTTCCCATGCAGGGTAATCGGATGTGGCCAATGGTTGGGCGAAGCTTGGTACCGATGTTGCCAACATTGGCATGCGGGCTTGCCCCAATCATCGAGGGAGCCTTGGATGATAACTACTTGCCAATATTAGCACCCAACATTGGCCCCAAGATCGATCAAGAGGATCGGCCGACTATCGGTATTCCACCTAGCCGTGGATGCTCAGCTCTGGTGGAAAGAGAACTCAAGCCCATAACCCTCAGGGAATCGGTTTAGCGACAAAATACCTAATACCCAATACCCATAAGGAAAGTATCTTCGATTTTTCAACCTTAAATATGACCCTACGCTTTTCCGCTCAATTAAGAACACTTCGCAAATGGAAACTACCGGAAATCGTTGATGGGGAATTGGAGGTTGAAATAATGTGAATAGATCGGTGGTGAGCAGGGTAAGGAGGAATCAAGAATTACCATCGGTATTCCACCTAGCCGTGGCTGCCATCGGTATTCCACCTAGCCGTGGACCTCTGGGAAATCACAGACTTCCGGTCCCATCGTTACCTCTTCGTTGACTATTCTCAATAGTAACCCATTCAACTGCAACTCTCTGGGTGTCTTTGCTTTTATCATACATACATACATACGTATGTACGATCGATTCTGCTAACCTCAAACAGTATTCCAATTCTCTTCCTCACTATACCCAGAATTCTCCTCCCGTAAATATAAGTTTAACTTTTCCTATAATACCAGATGCCATACAACTGCCGTAGTCGAGAATTGCAATTCAACTCCCGATGACAATATACGCACTGTGGAAAGTTTCTCTGAAGGTAATGTTTGTCCTGCAACAAAGTTTTTGATATGATTCTAAACTTTTAGCAGGAAGCTATTTTATTACATATCTTTTGAGGATCAAGTTTCGTAGAGACTGAAAGCAAAGTTCAATTAATCTAAAATATTTCAATTTCAATTTTGATTTCGATTTCGATTTCGATTCCGATTTCGATTTCGATTTCGATTTTGATTTCGATTTCGATTTCAATTTCAATTTCAATTTCAATTTCAATTTCAATTTCAATTTCAATTTCAATTTCAATTTCAATTTCAATTTCAATTTCAATTTCAATTTCAATTTCAATTTCAATTTCAATTTCAATTTCAATTTCAATTTCAATTTCAATTTCAATTTCAATTTCAATTTCAATTTCAATTTCAATTCCAATTCCAATTTCAATTTCACATCGTTTGTTGCTCCCTCATTCGTTGAGAAACATACAATTTCATGCAAGTTTTGAATTCTATTGGAAGGTATTGTCACTAGAGATTGGTCGTGGCGTGTGGGTTGAGGCTGACAAAAAACGGAGTAGCGACAAGCAAGAAAGTAATAAATGCGGGACGACGATCGGACAGATTTATCTTGTCCTTCGCCACCGACCTTCCAAAAACTTTTTTTGTCCGGCCGTGTATCCTGTCGAGCATGAGGCTGTGTTGCCTCAACCCTTTCGAGTCTCCCTCGTGGTTTTTTGTTCTTATGAATTTTTCTTCCACACTGACCCTATAAACTGTAACGTTACATTATCACGCATCATCGCCCACTCCCTGAAGCTTCTCCCGACCCGTGAATATCACCCGCACGGAGTCCCGAATTTTTCCGGTGAAAAATCGGGATAAACTTCCGAAAAGCGCACACCTCCGATCGATCTGAAATTTGGTATACTAACGTATTTTGACCTGCTAATCACGAATATGACAAGGAAAATTTGCGCAAATGCCATTTTCAGTGTGAAAATAGGAAAAACCTTGTTCACTTCCAAAATCTTTGGAACCGTTTGGAGTTTGTGTGTCATAAAGAAATCTTTTCTCTGGCTGTATAAAAAAAAAATCAAAGTGAATTTAAATATCTGAAAAAATGCATACGTATTCAGAAAAATAAACGAACAATTTTCATTAAAAAAAATTATGTTTCCGGGAGATTTGTTGAACAATTAAATTTTTCATCAATTTGTTAACAACATTTTGGAATTATTATTATGCAAAATTAATCTTTTCGGTATCTTTAATACGCTTGATTTTATTCAGATTTTTATTCCATCGATAAGTGTTTAAAATTCCCTCTCAATTCTCCGAAACTCATGCGAAATCAACACCATACGCAAGGACAACCTTAATTTACGCAAAAATGCATCGAGTTATAGGATATTTTTTCACCACGGCATAATTTTCACTAACGACCCGGCTTGAAATTAATGAACGGACAGAAAAGAAAGGAGTAGAACGGTTCGTACAGAATATAATTAATTCTTAGCTAATTTGGTACTCGGAAGGAAAATGAAATTTTCGTTGACGGATGGTGGAAGTGCTCGAAGGTTCGCCGGAGGTGAAACGTTACATTCCCTCCAAGTGACGAGAGTCGCTGGAGGGATCGACGAGAGATGGACAAAGGGGACGGTTAAGAGGGAAGAAGCGCAAAGCGCGGACGGGGCGAGGGTGGAGCGAAAAGATTAAGGGTAGGCAGAGTATACATCGAATGCAAAAATTCATCACCCCCTACGGCAAATAATCCAGATTAATCTCCGGAGGATTAAGCCTGACGGATCATTCGCGGTTTCGTCGTCATGGCGACCGGATCGCTATTCACCATCTGTTCTGCTATAATCCGGCCCAAAACCATCTGGCTAGCTCGAAATATTTGAAAATTCAACCGTACGTACACTTAAAAAAAAAATTATTTGAAAATCAATGAACAGTATTATTGGAAGCTTTTTTACATAAACTGTTTATTAAATTTCAAACAGAGCTGGGCAACGTACTTAAAGTACATTGTACTTAAGTCTTATGTACTTTATGCCTTATCAAGTCCTCGGTACTTTAAGTACTTAAATTTCGTGAAATTTGAAGTAAAAAATTTGCTGGTCCGCCATTTTTTTTTATTTTTTGTGATATCGGGTTTTCCCTACGTCATGATGTAAACCTAAGTGTCTAGTTTCTAAATGAATTTTCTTTTATTTTTCAGATGAACTGTATAGCTTTATCGATGTCGACCGCCGAGCGACAATTTAGCCGGAGTGCACTTTTTGACTGGACGTATACCGCAAACAAGGCTGTGTATTAGGATAAATATTTTTTTATACACTCTTCTATATGTATATATTGACCACGAGAATTATTTAAAAATTTCGAAGCATAGTTTACTTGTAAAAAATTACGAAAAATGTACCCTCGTCCCGCGCTCGCACCGTGTTGTGGGGCCTTAAGTTCTTATAAAGTATTTTAAAAAATCGTCTTTCGTTGTTCATCAGGAAGCCAAAAATACAGAAAATGCTTTCTCACAGAAGAAGCTTTGCGAATAAAGGAACATCATGAGAGAACGATATGACAATTTCAGCTTTCAACTTTATGAGGAAGTGCTATGAAAATTCCAATTTTCAACTTTTTTTGAATTCTTTGAAAAAAAAATTAAAAAACAAAATTGCATTTATCTTGGAGAAATATAAAAACTGAAGATACGAGTAAGTCATGTCAGGCACATCGCTGGGTGGTTTTTCGCGATGTGGGAACAACATAATCTCCGCGGAAAGGGGAGATAAATTTTGTCTGTACAGAGCAGCGACGAGGAGTTTAACTTGTAGCGAACGGTATTTCCTCCGCTGGTTCCACTGCGCTCGGTGAAAGGGTTTTTGGACTCTCCTCTCTCGTGGCACGGTGTAACGTCGTTACCGTAACACTTTACGTCTCGCATCCGCGACGGCAACGGGGAGACAAGGCAAGTGCTTTAAAGGAGAGAAAGGGGTAAATGGGAGCAGCGTTCACACCACGGTGAAAGAGGGTGGAAATTGTGACGACGAAATTCATCGCTTTTCGAGACACGTGTCTGCAAATACCACCTTTCGTCAGCATTTTTGTTTTTTTTTTTTGTAATAGCATTGAACGACAAAAATTAGTTGAATATAAAAAAATAGATCAAAGAGCTGGCTCATGCTCTAAATATTTCGGAAATTTTTAAACCAAAGCAAATTTTTATTTTATAGAAGAAAGTGGCGCCATTGAAAAAAATGCAATTAGACAAATGAAGCTGTATTTCTCGCACTCGCAGCCGTTTCACTTCGTCCTAAGGATGGATCACACATTCTCAATCATAGTACTTTACCACACTCGGTGCGAAAGTCTCAGTTCTTCGCACGCTTCGCACAAAACCCCCTTTTTCACACCGCGTGAAGTAAAATTTGTTACGACACTCGTGCGAGAAAACTTATCCTGAACTCGTGTGATTGCAGCACTCGTCTTCGGCTCGTGCTGCAAAGTCCCACTCGTCAGAAAAAGTTTTATCGCACTAGTATCTTAAATTACCATTACTTCACAAGGTGTGAAAATGAGTGTTTTGCGCACGCGATCGTCCGTAAAACAGCCATTTTCGCACTGAGTGTAATAAAATAATTTTTTGATGATAGAAAACGAGGTTCCCCCCCTAATATTTTTTTTCGATCCAGCTACGAGTTTTTTTTCCATTTTGTCCCAGCATGGTTAATTTAGTCCCAGACTTTCGTTCCCCTCGTCGTAAAGTTTCGCGGCACCATTTGTGGGGTCGAGTTTTCATGCGGAAATCATCCGGAAAATCACCGTTATCAAAAAAGTTACACTCACTCACACATGTACAGTGGACCGAGTCGAGGATTCGCAAATTAGTAAATGAGACGAAAAAAAAAGTCCGGCCGTCGACCCCGGCGAACTAATGACTGATTAGTTTCGTCGGTATTCTGGTTAGTTTGGCGGTTGTAATTGATTGGGTTTGTATAGTAACCGTACATCACGCTCGGAAGGGGATCGAAGGACGTTCGTGGCTGGAAGAGGGTAAACGAACGAGGGAAGCGGTGAGGGTGATGAGGGGAAGGTTTGAAAGCTTTCGAATCCGCTGGAAGTGTCGGTGTGTCCGAGAAGCCACAATTTAGCCACTCCTATCTACTTCAGCCCCTTAGTGTTTGCCCAAAACTTTTCGGTGTTTAAACTAACGCTCGCACGTTAGCCCGCCCACTTCTCCTGTGTGAGCACATCGGAGAAATATCGAACGGCCGGGGATTTTGGAACCCACTAACAGCCCGCAGGCTTGTTCGCCGACACATGGTAATCGGGTTAAGAGTTCGCTGAATCTCTTGCCATCTCTACTGCGCGAGGTGGGATGTTAAATTCAGAGAGGAATTAAGCCTCTGGGCTTGGGTGCTGATCTCTATTGTAAATAAATAGATCGCCGTGTTCAGCGAAATTCGGTTGGTCGGTTGGTTCGGTGTTTTACGCGTAAAAAGGCATGTCTGACCAGGTTGGTCGGTTGGTAGGTTGGTAGGTTGGTAAGTTGGTAAGTTGGTAGGTCGGTAGGTCGGTAGGTCGGTAGGTCGGTAGGTCGGTAGGTCGGTAGGTCGGTAGGTCGGTAGGTCGGTAGGTCGGTAGGTCGGTAGGTCGGTAGGTCGGTAGGTCGGTAGGTCGGTAGGTCGGTAGGTCGGTAGGTCGGTAGGTCGGTAGGTCGGTAGGTCGGTAGGTCGGTAGGTCGGTAGGTCGGTAGGTCGGTAGGTCGGTAGGTCGGTAGGTCGGTAGGTCGGTAGGTCGGTAGGTCGGTAGGTCGGTAGGTCGGTAGGTCGGTAGGTCGGTAGGTCGGTAGGTCGGTAGGTCGGTAGGTCGGTAGGTCGGTAGGTCGGTAGGTCGGTAGGTCGGTAGGTCGGTAGGTCGGTAGGTCGGTAGGTCGGTAGGTCGGTAGGTCGGTAGGTCGGTAGGTCGGTAGGTCGGTAGGTCGGTAGGTCGGTAGGTCGGTAGGTCGGTAGGTCGGTAGGTCGGTAGGTCGGTAGGTCGGTCGGTCGGTCGGTCGGTCGGTCGGTCGGTCGGTCGGTCGGTCGGTCGGTCGGTCGGTCGGTCGGTCGGTCGGTCGGTCGGTCGGTCGGTCGGTCGGTCGGTCGGTCGGTCGGTCGGTCGGTCGGTCGGTCGGTCGGTCGGTCGGTCGGTCGGTCGGTCGGTCGGTCGGTCGGTCGGTCGGTCGGTCGGTCGGTCGGTCGGTCGGTCGGTCGGTCGGTCGGTCGGTCGGTCGGTCGGTCGGTCGGTCGGTCGGTCGGTCGGTCGGTCGGTCGGTCGGTCGGTCGGTCGGTCGGTCGGTCGGTCGGTCGGTCGGTCGGTCGGTCGGTCGGTCGGTCGGTCGGTCGGTCGGTCGGTCGGTCGGTCGGTCGGTCGGTCGGTCGGTCGGTCGGTCGGTCGGTCGGTCGGTCGGTCGGTCGGTCGGTCGGTCGGTCGGTCGGTTGGTTGGTTCAAAAAGCATGTTTGACCAGACTTGCTTTTTCCATAGAAATGCCTCCTTTTCCACTTTAACGCAATTCGAAAAATAATTCAGAATTTTTCTTATAAATTGAACATTCGCAGTCTCGACTATCACACATCTTACGTATGTACCGACAAACAGAATGCACACTGAAATAACGTAGCCGTGAAATTGAATCAGCCGAGAGGTGATATCGAATATAAAACATCAGCGGACTCCGAGAAAACATAAAAACGAACGAAAATGGGGAAACGTGGAAGAAGTCTTTCCCGTCGCTGTCTTCAGTCCCATCCGCTATTATATTATGTATTCTATACATAATAGGAGAGAGCGGAAGCAAACGGAACCCTGAGGAAAAATGGTGTTGTCCAAACCAGTCAAAACTTCGGTTTTTTCGTCTCTCGCTAAAAATTGGTAAAAATTGTTGGCTTCGCCTCGCATTCTCCCAGACAGAGGTGGTACGCGAAAAAGCAACAGAAGAGGAAATATTCGAGATAAGGATATCGGTAAAAAGGACCAGATGCTGTTCAACGCTCTTCTCCGCCTTTTCGCCTCGATCGTTTTGTATATCGGCATAGTTGAAAGCCCACGTCTTCGCGATATGAAATTCTCGCAAACGTACATACGAGATGCGCAATAAGGGACGCACGTACCGACGATGCGTCGCGCATACCCCTCGGAAATATCGAGAAAGATAAACTTTCCGGCGAAAAATTATTCACACTCCGTTTCATTTTTGGAAAAAAAATGTACAAATTTTACATAAAAATAATAGTATTTTTAAAATTCCTCGTAAAGATTTTTTTCGTTGATTTTTTTTTTTTTTTTTTTTTTTTTTTCGGAGTCACTTTTCGAAATGCATTCGAATCTTTTTGAATGTACAAAATCCCTTGAGGCTGTGGGAGAATTGCTGGTGACTGTGGAAACGAATTTTTCGACGATAGTTGGAGACAGTTCGGTACCGAGTCGAAGCGGCTAGTTGGACACGCAAATAGATAGTGAGCGACGCACCTGTGCAAAGCAGCTGTGCCGTGGAACGGTAGAGACGACAGCCTACGGCGGCCGGGAGTTGCCGAAAGCTTGCAAACACCGGGGACTCTTCGCCAACACCAACGATTTCCCTCTGCTGTCGTGCAACGTCAGACAAAGTTTCCACCGAAGCATCACTTGCCGACGTACATTCGTGAGGATTTCGTATTCGACACCAGTTTCCTGTGGCATCGTCGCGAGCAGCAGCTTGAAATTTCAAGCGGAAAAGGCCGCTTCTACATCCTCCACCTTCGCGCGGTATTCTGTCACCTTTAACGATATGAATTTAGGGACGGAGACAGCGCTCGGCGCAGAGAGACCTTTTATGACGAAAAATTCGTGTCCATTTTTTATTTAAAATTAATACAAAATAAATAAATAAACAATTTTATATGACTTTTTTTTTCGTAAGTTTTGGCTCGATGGGTCGCAATTTTTTTTGCTGTCATTTTCAACTTTTTTCAGGATTGAATCGGCATTTTATGCAACTCATGCATGAAAAGCGCTACTTTTCGTGCCTGATGAGAGTGGCGTAAGTGGCGCTTTGCAGCCATGAGTTTTGGAAATTACCGGCGCATGCGCAGATCGGCTCCTTTGCGTGCGATTTACTTTTGCGTGCGATTTACTTTTGCGTGCGATTTCTGGAACTTATCGCACGCTGCTCGTACTTTATTGCACGCTGGCTGTACAGCGCCACAAACGGTAGCACTTCTGCTGCATTCGTTATAGAAAATATTACGCAATAACGGTGCGGTAAGAACTATTATTGAATTTTTAATTCACTTTGAATATTTTTTTTTATATTTGAAAAACGTGTAGAAAGTCAGAAAATTCAAAGTGAATTTAAAAATCTGAAAAAATTCATACGGATTCAGAAAAATAAACGAGTAATATTCATTAATAAAAAATTTATATTTCCGGTAGATTTGTTGAACAATTAAATTTTTCATCAATTTGTTAATAACATTTTGGAATTATTATTATGCAAAAATTAATCTTTTCGGCATCTTTAATAAGCTTGATTTTTTTCATATTTTTATAGCATCGAGAAATGTTTACAATTCCCTCTCAATTCTCTGAAACTTATGCGAAATCAACACCATTCCCAAGGACTACCTTAACACAGCTTCACTGTTCTGTTATCCGAATTTTCGTTAATCCGAACAAGCACCTGTTCCAATTTATTCGGATAATACAGTTTCTACTGTACTTCGTATGGAATCATGAATAAAAAATCACGTTCTCAGAAAAACAAATACTGTTACTGGGTATTATTAATGTATGAAAACTTCAATTTTGCAAAACCACTGGCACACAAATCTCGAATGACCATTTCGCAACATTTCAGACTATCTTCACTCGACCCCAAAAAATTGAGAATTTCTCTCCTCCGGTAAGAATCTTTATTTTTAAAAATCGTTCGTTAATTACATTTCATTTGTTTCTCAACGTTTTCGTTCGTTCATTTGGGGCTCGTTGTTATTTTTTCGTTGCCAAAACGCTTACCCATGAGTTTATAGCGTTTTGATGCGATGCCAGGAAAAAGTTCATTGCCGTCTTCATTTTTTAGATCAACAAATTTTCGGTCGATGAGATCTTCGAAATCGGCACTCGCCGCGGCGCTCAGAGCCGCGGGACCCGAGAAGACCGTCGATGTCGCGTGAATATCGTACGCCACGGAAATATCGTCTCTGGAAAATAAGATTGAACGATTAAATCACGTTTATCAGCAATGGAGATCCATAGTAGGGCTGCACAGATAGGCCGGCCTAGCCGGCTAAAATATCTTATCCGGCTAATGGTTTTATAGTTTGTCGGCTAATCCGTCTTAGCCGGTTAAGCTATATTAGCCGGCTAAGCTCATACAGTCTTGCAATTTCTTGACAAATTTTTTTTCTTTTTTTTTATTAACTGTCACGTATTCCAATGTATTTTTGCGCGCTGAACACGAATCCGCTGGCCTTTTTGGACTAAAGTACAATGCGACATTAAGGGGCTCGATTCTATGCACGTGGCCGTCTAAAATAGTTTAGCCGGCTAAAATAGTTTAGCCGGCTAAAATAATTTAGCCTGCTAAAATAGTTTAGCCGGCTAAAATAGTTTAGCCGGCTAAAATAGTTTAGCCGGCTAAAATAGTTTAGCCGGCTAAAACAGTTTAGCCGGCTAAAATAGTTTAGCCGGCTAAAATAGTTTAGCCGGCTAAAATAATTTAGCCTGCTAAAATAGTTTAGCCTGCTAAAATAGTTTAGCCTGCTAAAATAGTTTAGCCGGCTAAAATAGTTTAGCCGGCTAAAATAGTTTAGCCGGCTAAAATAATTTAGCCTGCTAAAATAGTTTAGCCTGCTAGAATAGTTTAGCCGGCTAAAATAGTTTCGCCGGCTAAAATAGTTTAGCCGGCTAAAACAGTTTAGCCGGCTAAAACAGTTTAGCCGGCTAAAACAGTTTAGCCGGCTAAAACAGTTTAGCCGGCTAAAACAGTTTAGCCGGCTAAAACAGTTTAGCCGGCTAAAACAGTTTAGCCGGCTAAAACAGTTTAGCCGGCTAAAACAGTTTAGCCGGCTTAAATAGTTTAGCCGGCTTAAATAGTTTAGCCGGCTAAAATAGTTTAGCCGGCTAAAATAGTTCAGCCGGCTAAAATAGTTTAGCCGGCTAAAATAGTTTAGCCGGCTAAAATAGTTTAGCCGGCTAAAATAGTTTAGCCGGCTAAAATAAAAACCGGCCAGCCTATCTGTACAGCCCTAATCCATAGATCCGGTGAAATCAACGATCATGCCTGCAGATTACCGAATCTGTAAGTATGAACATTGGATCACCGGCAAATCATCGGAGATGCTTACCGAACCCGAAGAAGCTGGTATCCGAGTCCCTGACCCCGGTACTGCGGATGCACGCAGAGACCGAAGGCAGTTATGTACTTGTCGACGTTGTAGATTTTTCGAACGTCCGCTTCCTCATCGAGACCGGCCATGAATCCCGTTAATCTCTTCATAGATTCCGAAGTGAGCTGCGATCGATGATGAGATAGTATATTTCGATACTAGAGGCCAAACGAGCGTTTTGCGCACGAGTTCAACAAATCTCCCGGAAACCTAACTTTTTTTTTTTATGAAAATGATTCGTTCATTTTTCCGAATGCGTATGAATTGTTTCAGATTATTAAATACACTTTACATTTTGTGACTTTCTGCACGTTCTTTCCATTTAAAAAAAAAAAAAAGTAACTCAAA
Source organism: Stenichneumon culpator (assembly GCA_964017025.1). Taxonomy (NCBI): domain Eukaryota; kingdom Metazoa; phylum Arthropoda; class Insecta; order Hymenoptera; family Ichneumonidae; genus Stenichneumon; species Stenichneumon culpator. Next base: position 3,128,484 of record OZ024771.1, read on the forward strand.
GGTAATTTAAAAAACTGAAAAAATTCATATGTATTCAGAGAATTGAACGAATCATTTTTATAAAAAAGAAGTTAGGTTTCCGGGGGATTTGTCAAACAATTTTATTTTTCATCAAACTTTTAATAATATTTATGGAATTTTTATTATGTGAATCTCTGCTCTATGAGGAAGCAAAGCAAAATTAATTTATGTCATTTCTTTTAATAGTGGTTTCAAAAAAAATTGATTTTCTGCATCTTCCTTATTTATTACAAACTCCGGAAAACTGTGAAAAGTTTGTCTCAAGAAGGTTAAGACTTTTTACCTAGGTGCGCGCTTTGCCCCCTCACCGGCTTTGCCACAATCGCCCCAATGATTAAATTACTCCTAAGCTTTGGGGCGAAGCAGATGCGTCAATGTGTGCGTTGAGACGAAACAGGCGAGAGCTTCTCACCTGTACAGCGCGCTTCATGCCTCGTTCGACGGCCGCATTATTCACCAGAATCATGTTCGCGCCAACTAATGGAGGTTTCGGATTATTCTCGTCGACGAGAAAGGCTCCGACAACTATACCTTGCTCTATGGCGAACCACCATATTTTATGGAAATCCGCGAGCGCCTCTGGATCTGTCAACAGACCTGGAAACCGAGAGAAAAGAAAAAAAAAGTGTTGAGTCGGCTGCGTTGGATAAAGATCTTGGTCCTTTTTCGATTGCGGGAACCGAAAATGGACCAAAGCAAAATTTTCGAAAAAAATGTTTGGTCCTTTTTCGATTGCAGGAACCGAAAATGGACCAAAGCAAATTTTTCGAAAAAATGTTTGGTCCTTTTTCGGTCGCGGGAACCGAAAATTGACCAAAGCAAATTTTTCGAAAAAAATGTTTGGTCCTTTTTCGGTTGCGGGAACCGAAAATGGACCAAAGCAAAATTTTCGAAAAAAATGTTTGGACCTTTTTCGGTTGCGGGAACCGAAAATGGACCAAAGCAAATTTTTCGAAAAAAAATGTTTGGTCCTTTTTCGATTGCGGGATCCGAAAATGGACCAAAGCAAATTTTTCGAAAAAAATGTTTGGTCCTTTTTCGATTGCGGGAACCGAAAATGGACCAAAGCAAATTTTTCGAAAAAATGTTTGGTCCTTTTTCAATTGCGGGATCCGAAAATGGACCAAAGCAAATTTTTCGAAAAAAATGTTTGGTCCTTTTTCGATTGCGGGATCCGAAAATGGACCAAAGCAAATTTTTCGAAAAAAATGTTTGGTCCTTTTTCGGTTGCGGGAACCGAAAACGAACCAAAGCAAATTTTTCGAAAAAAATGTTTGGTCCTTTTTCGATTGCGGGATCCGAAAATGGACCAAAGCAAATTTTTCGAAAAAAATGTTTGGTCCTTTTTCGATTGCGGGAACCGAAAATGGACCAAAGCAAATTTTTCGAAAAAAATGTTTGGTCCTTTTTCGATTGCGGGAACCGAAAACGGACCAATGCAAATTTTTCGAAAAAAATGTTTGGTCCTTTGGTCCTCGAAAAAAATGGTGAAAGATTGATGCAAAAAATGATTGATTGAAACGAAGATTGCTCTGAACCAAAATTAAAAAAAAATTGTGCACATACCAACGCTAGCGCACAGTGGCTCGTCCCGAACGAATGCAGTGGACATGAGCTGAATGACATCCTCTTGCCGATCCTCCGGGATTTCTTGAATGGAAAATCGAAGGCTCTTCCCCTCCGCAGTCTTTTTTCGACCCTCGACGACACGCCAGATTTTTGGTGGACCGGGTTTTCGCTGCCAACCCAATTCCTCGGCACTGTACTTGTGGACCGCAGTCATGTTTTCTCGCGATTCGAACTAGCAACGAGTTCGGCGCCGACTGATGTTAGCCGAGCTACTTGCAGCGATCAGCATTCATTCTGACCAAACCTGTTATTGCGAGCGTATGATTAGATATATTTTTACTGCGTCATCAAACTACGAGATGAACAAGCATTCCAACTCATTCCGGCTCGTCCAACTTTCCGACCGTGCGCGTTATGTAATCGTTTGCACGCTGATGCAGCCTTATCATTATCAATGACCCTGGGAAATATCTCTCAAGTGACGAGAAGCGAAGATTCGTGTTTGAGTGACTTAGTGAGATGGCGAATGCACCGCTGCAACTGCAACACTATTTGTTTGCGGAGTAAACAACCTTTTGTCAGAAAAATTATTATCGTCCCTTCGAAAAATTATTGTATTTTAGAACGTGACGGACGAACAAACAGACGGAAACAGAAAATGCTTTTTATTTACATTCAAGAACATGTGGTAAATCCTTCCAGACCATAATCGATAAAACTTTTTTTGAATTACGATACTGTTTCTCCTTATGTATATTTCGTATGTGATAAGAAAGTAAAAATAACATTCTCAGAAATTTCGTGTGGGTCGATAACGGATATTGTCTCGAGGTCAACCTAACACGTGTCATGCCTGCAAGACGATGAAACCAGTGAGTAACGTCAATTGTCGATTATTGGTCAAATGGGTACCATTTAATCTGAATGGTGTACTGAATAGTGCATTAGTGGTAACTATTCTCTCTGAATAGTATGAATCAGAGCTGGGCAAAATACTCGAAAATACTTCAAATACAAAATACAAAATACTATATGTATTTAAAATATAAAATACTTTTTGTACTTAAAATACATTTATAAGTACTGCGTTTAAGTACTTTTTAAAATACCTCTTACAAATAAATACAGCTGTACGGTGGGATGGATGGGTAGGTCGATGGGTCGATGGGTCGATGGATCGTTGGATCGATGGGCCGATGGGTCGATGGGTCGATGGATCGTCGGATCGATGGGTCGATGGATCGATGGGTCGATGGGTCGATGGATCGACGGGCCGATGGGTCGATGGGTCGATGGGTCGATGGGTCGATGGGTCGATGGGTCGATGGGTCGATGGGTCGATGGGTCGATGGGTCGATGGGTCGATGGGTCGATGGGTCGATGGGTCGATGGGTCGATGGGTCGATGGGTCGATGGGTCGATGGGTCGATGGGTCGATGGGTCGATGGGTCGATGGGTCGATGGGTCGATGGGTCGATGGGTAGATGGGTCGATGGGTCGTTGGGTCGATGGGTCGATGGGTCGATGGGTCGATGGGTCGATGGGTCGATGGGTCGATGGGTCGATGGGTCGATGGGTCGATGGGTCGATGGGTCGATGGGTCGATGGGTCGATGGGTCGATGAGTCGATGGATCGATGAGTCGATGGGTCGATGGGTCCATGGTCGGTCGTCCATGGTCCATGATCCATCGTCCATCGCCCATGGTCTATCGTCCGTCGTCCATGGTCCATGGTCCGTCGTCCATGGTCCATTATCCATCGACCCACCCACTAGCCGGCTTAGCTGGCCTGACCCGTACAGCCCTAATGTCGAGTAGACGCAAAAGTATTTTATATTTTGTACTTAAACGGCGCAAAAAGTACTTAAAATACCAAAAAAGTATTCGAGTACTTAAAATATATGTATTTAAAATACTTAAAATACATCAAGTATTTAAAGTACTGCCCAGCTCTGGTATGAATGGTGAAAGATTGACGCTTTCAATGGTTACGATTCGTCCTTTGACAATTAGCGAATGGTAACCATTTGTAGTGTTAAACATTGGTGTATTGTAACCATTCGGAGCGCAACCATTAGTGAATGGTAACCACTCGAGACATTGCCATTGATCAATTGTAACTATTTTTTTTCAGCGCCAGTAATTGTCTCAGAAAGACAATTACTGGTGCTGGTTAATCTTGAGGTATAAAAAATTCAATTTTGCAAAACCATTGCTCATATCAGCTCTCTGCTCTGTACATATCAGCTCCAAACTGCATTTCCCAATGGTAACGACTCGAGACAATACCATTGATCAATTGTAACTATTTTTGTCAGCGCCAGTAATTGTCTCAGAAAGACAATTACTGGTGCTGGTTAATCTTGAGGTATAAAAAATTCAATTTTGCAAAACCACTGCTCATATCAGCTCTCTGCTCTGTACATATCAGCTCGAAACTGCTTTTCCCAACGTTTAATATGATATTCACGTAGATAGGAAACATTCAAAATTGCTTTCCTCATGGAAGAATCTTTATTTTGTGATACATCGTTTGTTCATTGTTTTAAATCTCTTTATCAATGTTTTCGTTCGTTCATTTGGCGGACGTTGGGTTTTTCTCATTGGCAAACCGCTTACCCATGAATTTATACCGTTTGGACGTTATGCCAGGAAAAAGTTCGTTGCCGTCTTCATTTTTTAGATCCACAAATTCTCCGTCAATGAGGTCTTCGAAACCGGCTCTCGCCGCCGCGCTCTGAGCCGCGGGAGCCGTGAAGATTGTCGATGTCGCGTGAATATCGTACGCGACGGAAATATCGTCGCTGGAATATAAAATTGAAAGATTAAATCACGCTTATCCGCAATTATCAACTTATCGTGCCTGCAGATTACCGAATCTTTAAGGTAGTCCTTGCGAATGGTGTTTCGCACAAGTTTCAGAGAATTGAGAAGGAATTGTAAACACTTGTCGATGCTATAAAAATCTGAAAGAAATCAAGCGTATTAAAGATTAATTTTGCATAATAATAATTCCAAAATGTTATTAACAGATTGACGAAAAATTTAATTGTCTGACAATTCTCCCGGAAACATAACTTTTTTTTAATGAAAATTATTCGTTCATTTTTCTGAATACGTATGCATTTTTTCAGATTTTTAAATCCACTTAGAATTTTATTTTTATATGGGAAAAACGTGTAGAAAGTCAGAAAATTCAAAGTGAATTTAAAAATCTGAAAAAATTCATACGTACTCAGATAAATAAACGAATAATTTTCATTAATAAAAAAAGTTATGTTTCTCGGAGATTTGTTGAACAATTAAATTTTTCATCAATTTGTTAATAACATTATGGAATTGTTATTATGCAAAATTAATCTTTTCGGCATCTTCAATACGCTTGATTTTTTAAAGATTTTTATACCATCCATAAGTGTTTACAATTCTCTCTCAATTGACGATCGGATCACCGGGAAACCATCAGAGATGCTTACCGAACCCGAAGAAGCTGGTACGCGATTCCCTGACCTCGGTATTGCGGATGCACGCCGAGGCCAAAGGCAGTTATGTACTCGTCGACGTTGTAGATTTTTCGAACGTCCGCTTCCTTGATGAGATTGCCCATGAATTCCTTTAATGTCTTCATAAATTCCGAAGTAATCTACGATCGATGATGACAAAGCATTTTTTTTAATTGGCCAAATTGTGTATATTGAAGGAAGATGGGTGCAAATTCAGCAGGCGGACAACGCGAGAATCGAGGTAAAATTTCTCATCCTTATCACGGTAGTTCTTGCAAATAGTGTTTACTTCGAATAAGTTTCAGAGAAATGAGAGGATTGCAAAAACTTCTGGTTGGTACAAAAATCTGAAAAAAATCAAGCACATCAAAGGCGCTGAAAAGATTGATTTTCCATAATAATAATTCCAAAATGTTATAAACAAATTGATGAAAAATAAAATTGTTCAATAAATCTCTCGGGAAACCTAACATTTTTTTACGAAAATGATTTGTTCATTTTTCCGAATACGTATGGATTTTTTCAGAATTTTTTGTAATCTTTGAAAATCGCGTGTTTTCTATGTTCAAACTGTGAAAAAAAAACGCAATTTTCAAAGATAACAAAAAATTCTGAAAAAATTCCGATAGGATGCTGTTGACATATCAGCGGCCATGTTGTTTTGCTCGACAATTTGTGATATTCGATTTCCATTATTTCTCGGAAGGTTTCGAATCGCTGATGTTATTAATACAGTCCTGTAAAACGTGAAGCATTCCCGTCGCATAATAATGACGAATAGTGAAAACTAAGAAATCACCTATTTCGGCCGGTAAAACAGGAAGGTCCAGCAGCCCCTTAAGGGCATGTGACACACACGTATGGATGCTCCGATGGTAACAAATCGCCTTCCCTATTTTCTCCGTGATGGTTGATGGTTTGACCAAAATCAAATAAGGTTTTTGTAGTCAATAGATATAAGTATGAAAACCTAATTTGCTTTTGCTCGTCGTATCAATCGTTTTGGAGAAAACGGGGAAGGCGATTTGTTACCGACTGAGACTGTAACACATGCCCTTAAGACTTTTTACCTCGCTCCGCGCTTTGCCCCCTTACCGGCTTTGCCACAATCGCCCCTAAGCTTTGGGGCGAAGCAGATGCGTCAATGTTCGCGTTGGGACGAAAGAGACGAGAGCTTCTCACCTGTACGGCGTGCTTCTTGCCTCGTTCGACGGCCGCATTATTCACCATAATCATGTTCGCGCCAACTAATGGAGGTTTCGAATTATTCTCGTCGACGAGAAAAGCTCCGACGACTATTCCTTGCTGTAGGGCGAACCACCATATTCTGTGGAAATCCGCGAGCGCCTCCGAATCTGTCAACAGACCTGGAAACCGAGAGAAAAGAAAAAAAAGTGTTGAGTCGGCTGCGTTGTGCGGACTTCATTAGTGTCAACTCGAATCCTCACTTCGAATCCTCATTCGCAAGGTCGCAGAGGTTCGAGACCGACTTGAGTGAAATAAAAATATTAATTTTTCCGTGATTTAAATTGTGATAAGGTGAAATAAGAAAATTAATTTTTCCGTGATTTAAATTGTGATAAGGTGAAATAAGAAAATTAATTTTTCCGTGATTTAAATTGTGATAAGGTGCCTTATCCTGATAAGGCATCTGATAAGGGGCCTTATCAGGACCTGAAGAAGAGTTAGAGACAGTGCCTGATGAGGAGAGTTGAGTCGTCACAATTATGTTTTGTTTTGCTTTTAATTCTGTTTTTAATGAAAGGACAGAATAAAAATACGATTTTGGCCCTTTTTTAGTTGCGGGGACCGAAAAAATGTTCAAAAATTTTCGAGAAAAGATGATCGGTCCGTTTTCGGTTTCCAAAATGCACAGTCCAGTTTGTCGTTTTTTACGGTCCGTTTTGTTCCCCAACGGAGGTGTCCGTTTTTGGTCCGTTTTCGGTCCGTTTGCGGTCCGAAACTTGCGGACCAACTTGCTAGGGTACCCCACCATGAAATCGGGACTATAATAAAGTTAGACCACGCTTTTGCACCCAGAAAAATAATTTATTTGACGACCGCCGTTTATTTGGTTTAAGTAAAATATTTATTTGATTTAAATAAATATTTTTTTCATTCAAGTAACTCTTTACTTAATTAAAATAAATATTTATTCAAATCAAATAAATATTTTACTTAAGCCAAATAAACTTTGGCCGTAAAAAAAAAAAAAAATTCTGCATGTGATGATCCGAACCACAACAAACATATTCTGATGCAAAAAATAATTGATTGAAACGAAGTTTGCTCTGAACCAAATTTAAAAATAGTTCTTTTACTAAAATATTTATTTAATTTAAATAAATATTTATTTAAATCAAATAAATATTTTATTTAAGCCAAATAAACGGTGACCGAAAAAAAAAAAATTCTGCATGTGATGATCCGATCCACACAAACATGTTCTGATACAAAAAATAATTGATTGAAACGAAGATTGCTCTGAACCAAATTTAAAAAAAGTTCTTTTACTAAAATATTTTTTTAATTTAAATAAACATTTATTTAAATCAAATAAATATTTTACTTAAACCAAATAAACTTTGGCCGTCAAAAAAAAAAAAATTCTGGATGTGAGATCCGATCCGCAACAAACATGTTCTGATACAAAAAATAATTGATTGAAACGAAGATTGCTCTGAACCAAATTTAAAAAAAGTTCTTTTACTAAAATATTTATTTAATTTAAATAAATATTTATTTAAATCAAATAAATATTTTACTTAAGCCAAATAAACTTTGGCCGTCAAAGAAAAAAAATTTCTGGATGTGATCATCCGATCCACAACAAACATATTCTGGTATAAAAAATAATTGATGGAAACGAAGATTGCTCTGAACCAAAATAAAAAAAAATTGTGCACATACCAACGCTAGCGCACAGTGGCTCGTCCCGAGCGAATGCAGTGGACATGAGCTGAATGACATCCTCTTGCCGATCCTCCGGGATTTCTTGAATGGAAAATCGAAGGCTCTTTCCCTCCGCAGTCTTTTTTCGACCCTCGACGACACGCCAGATTTTTGGTGGACCGGGTTTTCGCTGCCAGCCCAATTCCTCGGCACTGTACTTGTGGGCCGCAGTCATTTTTTCTCGCTATTCGACCTGGCAACGAGTTCGGCGCCGACTGATGTTAGCCGAGCTACTTGCAGCGATCAGCATTCATTCCGACCGGACCTGATAAATTTTTACTGCATCGCCAAACCACGAGATGAAGAACCGTTCAAACTCATCCCGGCATGTTTAACTTTCCGGCCTTGCGCGTCATGTAATCCCAAGTAATCATTTGCACGCTGATCCAGCCTTATCATTATCAATAAACCCGGAAAAAAAATTTCAAGTGGAGAGAAGCGACGATTTTTTTTTTTTAGTGACTTAAAGTAATCCTTGCGAATGGCGTTGATTTATAGTTCGAATATGTTTCGAATAATTGAGAGGGAATTGTAAACACTTTTCGATGGCATAAAAATCGTGAAAAAAATCAAGCGTATCAAAGTCACCGATAAGATTAATTTTGCATAATAATAATTTCAAAATGTTATTAAGGAATTGATGAAGAATTTAATTTTCTAACAAATTTCCCGGAAACATAACTTTTTTTAAATGAAAATTATTCGTTTATTTTTCTGAATACGTATGAATTTTTTTCAGATTTTTAAATTCATTTTGAATTTTCTGACTTTCTACACGTTTTTCCCATATAAAAAAAAAAACAATTCAAAGTGAATTTAAAAATCTGAAAAAATGCATACTTATTCAGAAAAATAAACGAACAATTTTCATTTTTTAAATATTATGTTTCCGGGAAATTTGTTGAACAATTAAATTTTTCATCAATTTTTTAATAACATTTTGGAATTATTATTATGCAAAATTAATCTTTTCGGCATGTTTAATACGCATGATTTTTTTCAGATTTTTATACCATCGAGAAGTGTTTAAAATTCCCTCTAAATTCTCTGAAACTTATGCGAAATCAACACCATTAGCAAGGATCGGCTTCTTTCTACTTTTGAACGATCGTTGATGTTGAAATTCGAGACTTAAGCCGATCCAAATTATCATCGCTCATAATTTTTATCTCTAAACCGTGCATCCAAATCCTATTTTCCTGTACCAACATTCTGTCTTTTTAATCGAACAAATATGCAAAATATAAAAACGAATTTCCCTTAACTATATCACTGCGTCTGCGCAGAGCGACGGATGGAGAAGGACGAGTGCAATTCTCGGCTCTACAGCCGGGAATGCATTAATTTAATCAACCCAGGCGCGTGAAGAAACTTAATTGAAAAACCCGAGGAAGAGTGGCAAAAAAAATAAAATAAAAAAATAAAAAAATAATTCGAGTGTGAAAGAGTGGAAAAGTTGGACGAACCGTTCGTCGACTTCGGAAACAGAAAGATAAAAAAAAATGCAAAGCATATACGAAAAAAAAAAAAAAAAATGGACGAGTTGGACGTGGGAAGAAGAATTAATTAAAATAAGAAAGAAAAAAATATGAAAAATGATATCACGCGCAACGTGATAAAGGAAAGAGGTCCACACAGCGGAAAGGATATTAAACAGACACGTGGAAATAAAACGAGAAAAACGACGGTGAAACGTTGAATTTTTTTTTTTTTCTTCTTTCATTTCAATACTAAATTGAATAAAAGCGAAACTGTGCTGCGACGAGAGCTCCACTTTTTCTTCGGTATGGCGAGAAATATCTCTTATTTTGTTTCCTTTCCCTCGTATTTTTCTGACCGATATTTTTTTCTTCTCTACTTCACAGCTCACCGGAGTAAGACAGGGAAATTAAATCGTTGCGGAGCTTTATCTTTCCCGACGCTTCGCTTTGCTTTTCTTCATCATATCTCCAATGCTCGACATTCCGAGTTTACCTATTTATGCAAAAATCCGAATATAGTAAGATGCTGACTATATTCGTTCGAATGACATAATACTAACTTACATTCGATAGTTCTGTCAAAAAAAAAAAAAAAAAAAAATACTTACATAAAACACTAACGGGGACTCCTGACTGGGGTATTTTTGTACCCCAAACATGAGCTCTAGGGTTAACGAGACACGTGCAGAGACGTGCAAATTGCACGTGCAGAGACACGCGTTACACCAATCTGTAAGCGAAGATTTTTCAAAAACAATACAAAATAAATAAGTACATTATAAAAATGACATAATACTAACTTACATTCGATAGTGCTGTCAAAAAAAAAAAAAAAAAAAAATACTTACATAAAACACTAACGGGAACTCCTGACTGGGGTATTTTGGCACCCCAAGCGCGACAGTCAGGAAGTGACTCAGGCTAATACCGGTCTCCGCACATCGTTACATCATGGAACTAAATTATAGTTTAGGTCCCAAGTCGATAATGTCACTTTCTACTTAAAGAGTAGAGTTCGAATATCGTCTGGGGTATTTTTGTACCCCAAACATGAGCTCTAGGTTTAACGAGACACGTGCAGAGACGTGCACATTGCACGTGCAGAGACACGCGTTACACCAACCTGTAAGCGAAGATTTTCCAAAAACAATAAAAAATAAATAAGTACATTATAAAAAAATTAAAAAATGTCGCTGATAACAAATCCGCAAATTCGAATAAAAAAGCACGCCACCAAAAAGTTTATGGTGTAAACAACGTATATGCATTTTTATTTCAGATAAATATCTCAACATTGAACATTGACTAGCAATTACATCGTTACTGTCGTTACATAATAATTCATTGGTTTTGTCTTGTTTCCGTCTTTTTTTTTTAACTTTTTCCTCTATTCTGCGGCTTACATGAGTGTGTCTGTATTTATGTCTCTGTGGCCCAGTTGACTGTATATATTTTTTTTCGTTTATTTACTGTATCGGTATCATGTAGATTAATATTATTAATTATTACTTCTTAATTTTTTTTTTTTCATGTGTTTCATTTTTCTTTTTTTTTTTTCGTCGTTTCAACCACTCGTTACTCACCTGTAACTTAACAAACGGCGGCGAGAGGGTTTTTTTACCCCCAAATAATTGTCTAATTTTTTTATTCGCCTCCTAAATCTCGCAATTAAGTGTTCTCGTGGTTAATATCATTTTTCATATCGATACACTATTCATATATTTTTAATTTAATAATAATAATCATAATAATAATTATAATCATCATAATCATAATAATAACGATTCTATCGCTTACGACTTCTTCTTTAATATTCCCTGTATGCATTTCTCACCACTGTTTCTTTTTCCACTCTCAACCTCCCTCCTCTGCCTCCGTGTGTGCAGTTTACTTATCGATCTCACGTATCCGAAAACACGCGAAACTTAGTTTTTTTTTTTTTTTTTTTTTTTATCATCAAACATTGCGTTATTATTATTTTCCTTGTTTTTTTTTTTTATCGATGGTTTTTTCGGCTTTTTTTCTGTCACTCCTGTCAATCTCACACACTCACACATGCAACAATCCCTCCTCATACGACACTAACAGTCGTGCATTGTTTCGCTCGTCTTGTGGTTTTTCTTTTCTGTCATTATTATTATTTATTTATTTTTTTTTTTCGTCAAATTTTATCTAATTATATACGCGATAATTACATTATTTATTTATTAATTTTATGTATATCATAATAAAGGTTCTTTACCGAGCTAGTTTATTCAACGGTTTATCACAAGTACGGTACTGTGTCGTTGAGAGAGAGGAAAATCGAGCCTCGAATGCTTTTCTAATTGAAATTATTATTATTATTCTAATTGTTTTTATTTATATATTTTTTTATTTTTTCCTTTTCCTCAAATCGAGGAGAAAACTCGATTTTCGACAACGACAAACGACACAGACGCATGTTAGACTCTCCCTAAATATGTATTGCTGTTCGTTTCGTGCATTGACTCTGCGGTCGTTGAGCTTGCGAGGCGAGCGAGGCTGTGACTCGTATCGTTACTATTATTCGCCTTCTTGTTTCGTAAAAAAAATAAAAATAAAAATAAAAATAAAAAAAATAAAAATAAAAATAGGCAGAAGAGAAGAAACAGCGGTCTTGAAAAACCTCTCGAGAGCGTCACGAACAGATGGAACGAGTCTTATTGCTTATTCATATCAATTCAGCGTATTTTCATCGACTTTCATTCGCGCTGCACAACCCTACAGATGTTTATATATATATATATATATATATATATATATATATATATATATATATATTTTTATTTTTTTTTCCGGACGGGAAAAAGTACACATGCGAGTATCAACCGCGAGTATCCGCAACAGTACTCCATTAGAATATTACTTTACAATGTGTACTCGATGGCGCGCGTATTTTCCGTTAGTTCGCGATTCCAAGAACGAGCGGGACGGAACCTTCAATCGTTTTCATCCCGTGCATTATGAAGCAATATTTTAATGGAACGGGGACGTCGAAAGAGGCTCTCAGAAGAGAGACGGAGTTCTACGGACGAAACTATGCGGGGTAAAAGAATTGAAATAAAAAAAAATAAATAAAAAAATAAAAAAAAACCAAGAGCTCTTGTCTTGTTCAAACCTTTTTTCTCGGAATATCGAGAATGGAGTGACTGAGGTGCCGATTTGAAAATAGACGATAATCAATTTTTTCTTGCTTTCAGTATATTTTTTACTGTTTTAATGTCTTAGTGTTTTACTCATTGATGCAATATCCGTTTTTGAAAAGTCTACTCATTTTTTTTTTTTTTCGGTCCTTTTTTGTGCTTATGCGACAGTAATTTTTTTTACTATTTATTATTATTTTTTTTATTATTTACTATTTTTTTTTTTTTTTTTTTTAGTATTGTTAGTTTGCACTCGAGATCGAACTTAAGTCCAAACTTAAGGTCAAAGTTAAGCATGCAATGAAGTTCGGGTCAACCTGCGATCTTAAGTTCGATCTCAAGAGCGATTTTATAAATTGAAATAAATGCATTAAAATTCGACTCCAATAGTTTATGGTGTCAAAATGTTCTGCTGATTTTTTTTTCTATTGAATTTTTTTTTTCTATTAAATTTTTTATTGTTATTTCACTTTCGAATTTTTCAACGAGTTACAAAAGTTAGAGACCGTTATGTGGAAAGTGGCTCAAGGCTCGAGCAGCGGCGCCGCCGAATTTCGAGTCTGTTTTTCTCAAAACGTGATTTTCAAAATCGGTGTCCCTGACATCTCAAAAATGGCTTGATGGATTTTTATGAAAATTTTTACCGATATACTTCGATAGTTTCATTAGTCCTTGACGGTCTCGTATTTTAAAGCGAACAGTAAAAAATAATGCAATCAAATTATTCAGTGTTAAAAGTGAGTAAAAATCGACTTTTCTAAATGGCTGCCAGTTTGCCAATTTTTTGTTCCCTCGTCAAGGACCGCGTAATATATAATTTCTTAAGGAACAATTTAAAAAATGTTGTTTCCGATAAAATGAGAAATTTAAATCAGAGAAAGGCCGACCGATAAAAAAATGCGTAACAACTATAAAATTGAATGAAAAACTCCTAAATATTCTTTAATAAATCCTCCGCCCACCTAAAACCTAAACTATTACCTAAAAATGGTTAAAAATCGACTTTTCCGAATAGCTGCCAGTTTGCCAATTTTTTGTTCCCTCGTCAAGGACCGCGTAATATATAATTTCTTAAGAAACAATAAAAAAAATTTGTTTCCGATAAAATGACAAATTTAAATCAGAGAAACGCCGACCGATAAAAAAAATACATAATAACAATAAAATTCAATGAAAAAATTCCTAAGTATTCTTTAACATATCCTCTGCCCACCCTAAAAAAATTAAATCGATGAAGCGTGTATTTACTGAGAGAAAAAAAACAAGAAATATGCATGCTTTTTTACCCATTTACTTAATTAAATCGTCGATCTCACATTTTTATTGGAATTTTTTACCTCAATTTTTTTTTACATTACAAATTGATTTTTCCCCGCTGTTCTTGTGTCTACCAGTTTTTTTTTAATCTCTTGAACAGACCCCAAGCGACCGGCTGGCGGATCATCATTGCCACCTGGTCCGACCGTGCAAGCCCTCGCCGCCTACTTTAATCCTTTATTGTTTCGACAAAATGTGTTTTCTTATTTTCCGCCGAAAACTCGTAATGAATTTTTTTTTTTTTTTTTTTTTTTTTTTTTTTTACCGCATTGCGGCAACTTTTCTCGTAGCGCGCGTACCAAACATCTCTAAATCCTTCGATTTGCACAATGAAAATATATTTATTTTATATCACTTTTTCGTTGCGATTTCATTCTTTTTTTTTACCTTTTTTTTTCGTTCCTCCGACGAGAAATAACGTCGAAGAGCGAAACAGCGGAGATGAAAAATTCATGATCGAATGCTGTGGAGCTGCGAAGTAAAAGTTGCGGAGTGACGGTTTTGCGAAGCAGGGAGAACGGACGAATCCTTTCTATTCCAGATTGAAAAAAAAAAAAAAAAAAAAAAAAAAAGAAAAACGGAGATCTTCCAAATGAATTTCTCGCGTCCACACGGATGAATCCCTTCTATTCGCGATTGACAATAAAAGACAAACTTTTCAAAAGAATTTTTCGCGTCCATGCGGATGAATCCTTTCTACTTGCGACTGAAAAAATAAACAAACCTTCCGAAGGATTTTCTCGCGTCCATATAAATATTCAACAAGTTATGAGTGAAGCATTGTTTATGGAAGTTTTTCAAATATTTTTGTATTTCGTGCAATCCGGAAATTTTTTTGTCCTGTTCCGTTTTGCCCCATGTCGCTATTTTGCATCATGTCGAGTGACCCCATTTTTCTGCATTCCTCCCGAATGATTCGATTCTTTTTTCCGAATATTTGTATCCTATCCCATTTTGCCCCGCAAGCCTATTTTGCCCATTTGTCTCAATGTTCAGTGACCCAAGTTCGTCCCATTCTTTCCGACTTTTCCGATTATCTTTTTTACATTTTTTGTCCCATCCCATTTTACCCCGTGCATCCATTCCGAATTATGACCAGCGACTCCACTTTGCTCCATTTTTCCAATAAGCTTCGATTAATTTTTCTGAATTTTTTTATCTGAACCCCATTTTATCCCATTCTGCCATTCTGTCTCATGTCCAGCGATCTCATTTTACTCCATTCGTCCTTATTGTTTCGATTCATTTTTCCGAATGTTTTTCTCCTGTCCCATTTTGCCCCGTGTGCCCATTTTGCCCCACTTAGCCTATTTTACCGTTCCGCATCATGCCCAGTGATCTCATTTTGCTCTATTCTTCCCGATTGTGTCGATTCATTTTTCCGAATGTTTTTCTCCTATCCCATTTTGCCCCGTGTGCCCATTTTACCCCACTTGGCCTATTTTGACGTTCTGCATCATGTCCAGGGATCTCATTTTGCTCCATTCTTCCCCATTGTGTCGATTCATTTTTCCGAATGTTTTTCTCCTATCCCATTTTGCCCCGTGTGCCCATTTTACCCCACTTGGCCTATTTTGACGTTCTGCATCATGTCCAGTTACCTCATTATGCTCCATTCTTTCCCATTGTGTCGATTCATTTTTCCGAATGTTTTTCTCCTGTCCCATTTTGCCCCGTGTGTCCATTTTGCCCCACTTGGCCTATTTTGCCGTTACGCATCATGTCCAGTTACCTCATTATGCTCCATTCTTCCCCATTGTGTCGATTCATTTTTCCGAATGTTTTTCTCCTGTCCCATTTTGCCCCGTGTGTCCATTTTGCCCCACTTGGCCTATTCTGGCGTTCCGCATCATGTCCGGTTATCTCATTTCGCTCCATTCTTCCCCATTGTGTCGATTCATTTTTCCGAATGTTTTTCTCATATCCCATTTTGCCCCGTGTGTCCATTTTGCCCCACTTGGCCTATTTTGCCGTTACGCATCATGTCCAGTTACCTCATTATGCTCCATTCTTTCCCATTGTGTCGATTCATTTTTCCGAATGTTTTTCTCCTGTCCCATTTTGCCCCGTGTGTCCATTTTGCCCCACTTAGCCTATTCTGCCGTTCCGCATCATGTCCAGTTATCTCATTTCGCTCCATTCTTCCCCATTGTGTCGATTCATTTTTCCGAATGTTTTTCTCCTGTCCCATTTTGCCCCACTTGGCCTATTCTGCTGTTCCACATCATGTCCAGTTATCTCATTTCGCTCCATTCATCCCCATTGTGTCGATTAATTTTTCCAAATGTTTTTCTCCTATCCCATTTTTCCACCGTGTGTCCATTTTGCCCCACTTGGCCTATTTTTCCGTTACGCATCATGTCCAGTTATCTCATTTCGCTCCATTCATCCCCATTGTGTCGATTAATTTTTCCGAATGTTTTTCTCCTATCCCATTTTTCCCCGTGTGTCCATTTTAACCCGGTTTAGACCGGAGAATCTTAAAAACTCCTCTATCCTCGACATTCTGCCTCCTAATTTCGGCCCGTCGCTATAGCCTTAAGCTGTCTTTACGCTGGATAAATTACACCCGTTCGTGTTTCAAGTTTATATCGCCTGGTTCGGAAGGAATGGGTTGGGTTGAACGGGATGATTAACGACGAGTGTCATCGCATAGTTTTCCGGTATCGCGATGCGGAGCTTCCGAATAGGGCGCACAATACACGCTGCCGGCAAACTTTGTTCTGGGCAAAGGAAAACAGCGTAACCGGGCTGCCTCAATAAGGGAACGTCATCGCGCAATGTTGCTGCAAGCACGTTGGAACAATATCCTGGCTAATGGAACGATATTCGAGGTGGATTAGGCTATGTCGCGTTATTAAACGAAAACTATGCGGACCTTCGGTTAACTTATTTTGTATGCCCGTCGTTGGGAGTTTCGTGATAAAGCTGATTTTTTTTTTAACTACCGACTTCCCGCTAGGGCAAAAAGACGGAATTTATTTCTCTATATCAGGACACTGAAATTTGGTGGGGAAATTGTTTGGAGTTTGGAATTTAATTACCAGAACGCGGAGGGATCGAAGTTGACGCCAGGCAGTTTCTTTAATCGGACGACAAAAATTTCGGAACTTCGATTCAACCCGGCGAAGCTCGGCGCGAGTCAATAATGGGTTATGCAATTTTTTAATTTTACATTTTAATGTAGATTTTTAATTTTTTGACGAAGACATTTTTATATTTTTATTTTTATTCTAAATAATGAGTGAATTTTTTTTTTTTTTATATTTTATGAAAAGAAAAAAAATTGCTTTGGAATTTTTTTTTTGAAAAATCTGAAAAAATCAACTAATCATTTTATAACATTTTTTTTTATATCTGAATTTTCGTTAATATTTTGTTTTATCTCTCGCTTCACTTACGATCTTTAAAATTCTTTCCTTACAGTTTTGCCGTTGGATTTTTCTACTTTTCTCTTCCGCGTCGGTACTTTTTCATCAACCGCGACACAGCCCGCTGATTATCCTTTCACCGAGGCAAGAAAGAAAATCGGAGAGAAACGTGAGACGGAAGTAGAGAATGAACTATGAAATTGTGACGTCCCTTCGTTCGCACGTACCGGGCAGGAACGCCGACGACGTCGCTAAACTTCCTTTGATCAAAAAGTCTATGATCGTCAGTACGAAACAAGCCGAGAAAAAAAAAAAAAAAAAAAAGAACCGAGTGCAGAAGAAAAATCAGACCGGAAGAATTCCCGTTTGTCTTCCCGGCTTACCATTCTCTTTGAGTTTTATTTGTTTACTTTATTTTATTTTTTTCATTACCGGACATTCGTCTGTGCAAGCGCGAGAAGAAGGAAAAAAAATACTTTTGGCGACTCTTATTTCTTCGAAAAAAAAAATTCCACTCGTTACCTCTGCGAGAAGAAGATGAGCTTTGATCTATAAAAATCTAACGGATTGTACCAATTTCAAAGAAAATTTCGCAAAAATATTTTCTCTCCGATAGGGCGCGTTTTGAAAATCGACTTTTTTTTTAAGGTAGTCCTTGCGAACGGTGTTGATTTCGCATAAGTTTCAGAGAATTGAGAGAGAATTGTAAACACTTCTCGATGGTATAAAAATCTGCAAAAAAATCAAGCGTATTAAAGATGCCGAAAAGATTCATTTTGCATAATAATAATTCCAAAATGTTGATAACAAATTGATGAAAAATTTAATTGTTCAACAAATCTCCCGGAAAGACAACTTTTTAAAAAATGAAAATTATTCGTTTATTTTTCTGAATACGTATGAATTTTTTCAGATTTTTAAATTCACTTTGAATTTTCTGACTTGCTACACGTTTTCCCCATATAAAAAAAAAACATATTTAATGATCATTTCTTTTCGAAAAAAAAACAATAGCATTAATTTTTTATATTGCAAAAATATTTGTTCTTGAATTTCGAATGACTGAAGTTTACCCATGTGGGAGAAAAGGGCGGTGCAGGATGCAAAGGTTTGTCGCATTGTAACGAAAATGAAACGTGATATTAATAATTTATTCCGTAAATAAACACATTTTTATAACGACAATAATAATTGTAATAATAATAATAATAATAATAATAATATATATGTACATACATCGATGATAATACATACATATATATATCATTTGTAACAGAAGTATGATGAAACATATTGACGTAGATAATAATAATAATAATAATAATAATAATAATAATAATAATAATAAATGGTAACTGAAAGAAATCGTTGATGCTTCGCGCCAGGATCTATCACAACCTTCGTGAAAGCTCGAGAAATCGATCGCGCATAATTCTCGATCGCGTCGCCATTCGAGCTCTCATAGTATCACTTTGCGAGGAACACACAGAATAAAATATTTTTAATCAAGCGCGAGGGAGATAAAACAAGGAAAAAAAAACATTTTCAAATTTCGCAAAAAAAAAAAAATCCAGTATAAAGAATGTATTTTTTTTCTGTGGATTTGCGCGTCGAGTTGACTCGGCATTTTTTTTTCGTGGCCTTCTCTGTATTTCAGGAGGGAAGGAACGATAAGCGTGAGAACGTTAAGGATCGTGAAATTTCGTAAGACCGGCCGGTGAGTAAATTTTCGTCGTATCGCTTTAAGGTAGTCCTTGCGAACAGTGTTCACTTCGCGTAAGTTTGAGAGGAATGAGAGGGAATTGCAAACACTTCTGGATGGTCTAAAAATTTGAAAAAATCAAGCATATTAAAGGTGCTTAAAAGATTAATTTTGCGAATCGATGAAAAATAAAATTGTTCAACAAATCTTCCGGAAACCTAACTTTTTTTAAATTAAAATGATCCGTTAATTTTTCTGAATACGTATGAATTTTTTCAAATTTTTTAATTCACTTTGAATTTTCTGATTCTCTACACGTTTTTCCCACATGCAAAAATTAAAGTGAATTTAAAAATCTTAAAAAAATTCATACGTATTCAGAAAAATAAACGAATAATTTTTATTTAAAAAAAGTTATGTTTCCGGGAGATTTGTTAAACAATTAAATTTTTCATCAATACTTTGATAACATTTTGAAATTATTATTATGCAAAATTAATCTTTTCGTCATCTTCAATACGCTTGATTTTTTTCAGATTTTTATACCATCGAGAAGTGTTTACAATTCCCTCTCAATTCTCTGAAACTTATGCGCAATCAACACAATTAAATGAAATATACATGTTTGTTCTCTCGGCCTCTGCGCGAAGACGTCCTTTTTTTTCCACTTCCATATTCGCAGGTCCTGTAAAAGCCATCACATTGGATAAAAAAAAGATATATAAATAACGCTCTTGTATTTGGCGATTTTTATTTTGGCCTCTTAAGTGGAGGAAAAAAGCGAATTTCGTGTTTTTTTTCCAGTTCTTCTGTCGATTCGCGTTTAATCTCCCTCCCGCTCGTGATAATGCACAGCCTCGCTCTATTTAATAAAAAAAAAAAAGAAAAAAAAAACCTCGATGACTCCGCATCGTCGTTAAAACGACGTGTTCTAATGATTCGCAATAATAATGATAATAGCAATGATAAAGAGGCTTTATAGGCCGCGGATAAATTTTTTGTTAGCTGTTGCCAAATATCCGGAATCGATCCAGCGAGAATTAACCGTGGATTTTTCGTGGATTTTTGAAGAAAAAAAAAAAAAGTCACCCAGAGCGCCCGATCGATAGATCGATTTTTGGCCCGTCGAATAAATTTCATTATTTTCCTCTACCTAAACAATAATTCATGACAATATATTTTTACTATATATTTATCAAGGATTTCAATCGAAAAATCAATCAATTGAATTCAATTTAATTAATTAATCAATTGACCTTGATAATCGATTGAACTATCTACAAAAAGTCTTATTACAATTTTTACTTGCTCTTTTTCTCGCTCACTTTATTTCTCTCTCGCTCTCTCTCTTTCTCTCGTATTATCTACTATTCGTTAAGGCATGGAGTATGTTACTTGTGTACCGAGTGATCTTCACTCTCCTTTTCTCCTTGGTTGTTTTTTTTAATTATTATTATTTTTTTTAAATTTATTTCTAAAGTACTCTTATTCCTCGCCGTCGATTTGTTGTAACTTTTTTTTTATTACCATTTTTTTTCCGCTCCATTTAATTCTATAAATCTACAATTACCCACATATTATCACCGTAAAATTTTACAAACCCGGCACGATCGAAATAAATCGATCGATCTATCGATACACTAACTGCTATCTCACTGCCGCTTTTAGGGGAACGGGCAGCAAAAAATTATAAAAAAAAAAGAATCCATTCATTTCGACCTGCCGCTGTTTTTTTTTTTTTTTTACGAACAAATTGTCTTAACAAAACGATTTTATCCGAAATTTTTAATATCGCCTCTATAAAAAAAAAACCTCAAATTTAAAAAATGTATTTTGCATAACGTTGACAAAAATTTCGCACTTTCCAGATACATATTTTCCTCCAAAGGTGCTCGTTTCAACATAAGTCAAATTATGGTGTTTTTTTTTTAATTTGTGTAATTTTGGAAAAATGTAATATCATCGATTTTTTTTTTTTAATTTCTCACTGTCCATTTCCCTTGACAAATCGCGTTACAAGCCTAATCGATTCGTCGATCATATACAATTGATCAGGTAGACCGCATTTGTATTCGTTGGAAACTCAACCGTTTCGTTACATTTGTTTGGTATTTTTTTTTTTTAATCTTCATTTTTCTTTGTTCTATCAATATATGTAAACCATTCCCATTGCGCTAATACAAACGTAAGTATGCATACGATTTATCGATAGTGACTCCATTCAATTTTTCTACAACCCGCACACACGCACACGCTCTCACCTATATATATATTATTTTATTTTATATATATATTATAATTATGGTTTATTGTATATCGTGTATACGTTTTATCTAACGAATTATTGGTAGGCGCTTGGTAATAATGCGATCGAGACTCGCATGTGTTTTTTTTTTTCATCTCAACCTTTTTTTATTCCACTTCAATTTTCGTTGGCGCAGATTTTTTTTAATAACTTTTATTTAAATTTTCCTTGAGATCTCGATCGCCCGAGTCCACGAGGCGGGCTCTCATCACAATACATTTTTTCTTATTTTTTGTTAATTTTTGTCTTTGTTTTTTTTTCTTTTTAATTATTTTTTTTTATTTCTTCATAATTCGTCCCTAGGATTATTTCGATCTCTACGTCTCGTTCGTACGATCCGGTGAAACGAAAATGTCAACGAGATAGCTAATGGTATCTTTTTATTTACAAAATTTTCGTTTCGTTTAAATTGTTTATTTATTCTACTATTGCATTCGTGTTCGTTTTATTTATTTTATTTTATTTTTTTTTTGGTTTTTTTTTTGTTCTTCATATCTATTAACTATTGCATCCGCGTGACCATGCGAGAAAAAAAAAATCGTTTACAATCGAAGCGAGGAAAATTTGTATTCGTCAGTCCGTTTCGTTCCGTGAGGCGACTTTTTTTAACGGTAAATTATACTTTGATCTATTGAGATATTGCCGCATGTCTTTAAAAAAATTCGATTTAAACAAAAAATTGCTAAAGTAATAAGTCATTTTTTGGAAAAACAGTGAGACCATTTTTTTACCAGAATTTAATCAGATTTAAGGCTGCATGTTCAGATTTTTGAAAGACAAAAATCCACTTGTCGAAAAACATGCTCGAAGTCCGTGCGAGGAAAAAAAATGGAATTTCGTGAGAAAATTTGCATTTTTTGAAAAAAAATTCAGCCAATGTAAATTCGCTACGGGAGTAACAAAAGATCGAAGGGACGACGACGAAAGCGTCGCGCTGCTCTCGGTTATTCGATCGTTCAAAATTGGCTGTTAACTTTACAGCGATCCTCGTCTGGCGACTCGCTCAGTAAAGCGCGGCTTTTCCCCTCGGCGCGCTAAATTGGATAATAAAGCAAAATAAAAAAATATTGAAAAAAAGAAATTCCTCTTCCGATGCTAAAATATGAGTTTCTGTGATTCGAATGAAATCTCGTATGGCAAATTTATCGATATCGGCTATCGTAAAATGAAAAAAAAAAAAAAAAAAAATACATCGAGACGAACGAGGGTCCGGCGAGAGTAATAATGTTACTCGTAAAAAAAAAAAACGAAAAGGAGAGGAAAAAAGAAGAGAAAAAAAATAAAATAAAATGAGAATCCCGAAAGGTTTTGAGTGTCTCGTTTCGCTGAGATATACTAGCAAATATACGGGACCCTCGGTCGCACCTGCAGCTAACCCCTTCTAGGGGAGATATACATACATATATATGGGGCATTCCATACCGATTCGACCTACGTCGAACCCTCGACCTCTTCAATTCGGTTCGTAATTTTTTATAATATTGTTCTAGCTGTAAAAATCACTCAAAAAAAAAAAAAAATTTTTTATCAATTTGCATTGATTACAATTTTTCAAAGTGAACATATTTTTCGCCGGAATTAAAAATTCTGAAAAAATTCTGAAAGATCGTGTATTAGATATGAAAATTTGTAAGCCTAAACCCAGCTTTTGAGCTTTGCTTTCTTTTTTTAAGTGAACATATTGTTAGCCCAAATGAAAAAATCTGAAAAAATTCTCAAAAATCCTGTATCAGATATGAAAATTTTCAAGCCTAGAGCGAAAGTGCTATGGCATTAGCTTCTATTTTTTTTAATTATTTAAAATTATTAAAAAAAAAATAGAAGCTAATGCGATACCACTTTCGCTCTGGGCTTAAAAATATTCATATCTAATACACGATTTTTCAGAATTTTTAATTTCGGCTAAAAATATGTTCGCTTTGAAAAATTGTAATTAATGCAAATTAATTTAAAAAAAAATTAATTTGGAGTGATTTTTAGAGTTAGAACAATATTATAAAAAATTACCAACCGAATTGAATCGGTCGATGGTCCGACATAGTTCGATTTGGTATGGAATGCCCCATATATATATGTCCCCAGCATTTTACTGGTTTTTGTCGTCAAATAAATTTCTCCCGCGGACCTCGAGATAAAAAAGGTTGGTATTTTTTTTTGTGTATGTCGAGATTAAGTCACGAAAATCCCGCGAGAGGCAACGCCTCTGAAGAGAGCGTCATAACGAATGAATGAAGGACCATCGGGTCGCTGCTAAATTTCGACCGCGTATCTCTCGGTAAACGAGGGGAAAAGATAAAAGAAAAAGCGCGGGAAAATTCGAAGACTCTTTCGAGACATTTAAAAAGTAAATTCGGTGGTTCTCGGGTAATCGACGCAGGAGCGTGCATGAAAAATAAAAAAATGATTGAGAACGAAAGAAAATTCTCATAAATATACAGAAAGACGCGGGTCCTCCCGGGGATTCTTTTTTTTTCCACCCTCCTCCGACGCACGGTATTCGTTTTCCCAGAACACTCTTCGGGCGATAACACCCGAGGGCTGATGTCCTTTTTTTTACCCTGTTGATTTTTTTTTCCTGCGCGAAGGGATTCCTACACCAAGAAAAAAATTTATTTGACGACCACCGCTTATTTGGTTTGAGTAAAATATTCATTTGATTTTAATAAATATTTATTTAAATTAAGTAAATAGTTACTTAAATGAAATAAATGTTTATTTAAATCAAATGAATATTTTACTTAAACCAAATAAAAGGAGGCCGTCAAATAAATTATATTTCTGGGTGTACGAGTCTTTCTCTGCGTCACAGACATGCCGAGAAAGGTGAGAGCTTGTCACTAGATTCACACCGTTATAGCTCATTTCGATGTTTTATTTTTTAATTTTTTTAAAGAATAAACTGAAAATCTATGTGCTATTATCGTAATTCTTTTTTTTTTTTTTGTAAAATGTTCGATGCACTGCCTGACAGCAAGAATAACAACGTAATAAACATGGAGAACACGAAAGTATTTTATTCACAAGATATCGTTCGATAAATAATCTTTGGAGCTCGATATCGCAGCAATCGTCTTTCCGTCCATTTATACACGATAAGCCCCAAAATTAGAAGAAAAGAAGTGTGGCATCTTGTTCCGCGTCTAAAACGGAGAAGATTTTGTCTTCGCAAAATTTTTGTACGCTTCGTAGTTCTCGAGTTACGAGCGATCGAAGTTTTCGCCCAATCGGGACGATCCGGTAGATGGCGCGCGCTATCGCCCGCTTTCCCATTGGCTGGAAACTTCGCACGCTTCTATCTCGAAAACTACGAATGCTAGAACTTTTTTTCAAAGGGAAAATTTGTTCACCTTCAAACTCTGAACCCAATCCTAAACTTCTTTACCCAAATTTTTTGAAATTCTCTACGTAAAAAATCTGTTAACTGTTTCGGTCGGTAAAATAGAGTCCTGTGAGTTTGTGAAACTCTGAAAAAAATCCTCACTGTCGGGGTTGAAAATAAATGGTCGCCTGTGGAAACTAAAAAGGTATCTTCGATGAGAAAGAAAGCAAGCCTCTTAGCATCGTGTATCATAATTTCATAATGACGTATCACAATGCTTATCTCATAGTTGTCGCAAAACCTTTTTCTATTATTCTACCACATGAAAATCGTGGGTGGGAAAAAAGAAAACAAAAACTAAAAATTCGTAAATAGTGCAGCTAGTTCGCTTGTATGCATATAATATGCACGTCTCTATATTCTGTGTATATATATATATATATATATATATATTTATATATATATATAATATTGATAATAATATATACTATGTGTGTGTATATATAGAATTTCTTTTCTTTCATTTACCTTCTTTCATATCACCCAAAAAAATCAACAAATAAATATTTTCTAAATATATTAAATATATGTGTTGTTTATAATTGTAATATGCTCTCCCAACAAATAATATATATACTATGTGTGTATATAATATACTATAAGATTCGTCTATACGTTTCTATCGATTCTCTACCTGCCGCGTATTCTCTCTTGTTCTTTCTTTTATATATATAGGTCATTTTTTTTTAATCAATATATTAATATATTCGTTATGTATTATGTAAAATTGTCCCTACAGTCGCACATCTGCCAACAGCGGTCTATATTTTCCTCGAAGTTTGCCCCACATTTTTCAAACACGCTCACTACATTGCGCCAATTTTTCTCGAAAATTCATTTCTTCTCCGACCGAATTCCACTCACCGGAAACAGTACTATCATTTTTCATATTAAAAAAAAATCAAATAAAATATAATACTAAATCAAAAAAAAAAAAAATTAAAAACTTGAACGAATTGAATCTCTCGATTTTCTTTAAATCTATTTTGCTCGACAGTGCGCACACGAAGTGTTGGGTCTGCACGAGCTGGCAGCTGTGCGATTATACGTCTTCACCCTATATAATTGTATCTACATGTTATGTAGGCGTTTATTATTATTATTATTATTTTTGTTTTTTTTTGTTCTACCTGAAAGAATCTACCCTTGTATCCCGGTTGGGGCCGGCGTCCATTATTTTATCCCGGACCGACCCAGCTCTACCTCTCACTATAATTATCCCTCCTCCTCCTTCTTATCACTTATCCCCTCCGTAATTTTCTCCCTATCTCATTAAATTTTTTTTTTTTTTTTCTATCGCGCTCTTCTATTTTTTCGTTTTTTTTTTTTTTGTATTTTTATTTATTATTTTATTTTTCTACTCGTATGCTCGAATAACGCCCACACACGTTGTCACTAGCCTCCCGGTTCACCGCGCGTATCTCGACGCGATCGCACCAGCTCACAGCCAAAACCAATTTGTCTAAGTCCGGTTAAACCGATGGCTATTCGTCAGGCCTCGGTTTGCCTATGTGAAATCCTTGCGCCGTTCTCGGACGCGAGGCTGCCCAGATTGGCCCGTGCGACAGCGCAACCCCCAAGAATTTCATCGTTACCTCCCGACTCTCTTGCCCTCCTCGACTTTGCCAGAAACCGGACGGCGCTGGAAACTGATGAACGACAACTTGTCACCCGCTTTTCGACCTTCTCGCTCGCTGCTCGATTCACCCTCTTCCGCTCAAACTCGCAGGGTTCGAGTCGGTAGACTAATTTTTTTTAAAATGATTTACAGTTTCGAAACTCTTTCTTTCGCACTTATTCAGAGTGCAAACTAAAAAATTGGAAAAATTGTATTAGTCATTTTTTTTTTTTTTTTTTTTTTTAAGAGTACTTAATATTGGCAGAGAACTAAATCGCTGACCTACTCGAAGCGGCACGATGACTGAGAAATTCAAAGATGAATAAGGAGTATTAGCTGCAATATGATTTTGATCTAAAATTATAATTATACCGATATTGATTAATATCGGAATATCATCGATATCAAAATTTAACCAAAAAGAAAATTCTGCGAAATTCGAAGATGAATAAAAAGTATTAACTACAGTATGATTTTAATCAGTAATTATAATTATACCGATATTAATTAATATCGTAATACACCCAGAAAAATAATTTATTAAACGTCCACCGTTAATTTGGTTTAAGTAAAATATTCATTTGATTTAAATAAATATTTATTTCAATTCAGTAACTATTTACTTGATTCAGAAAAATATTTTACTTAATCCAAATAAACAGTGGCCGTCGAATAAATGTTTTTTCTGGGTGTATCATCGATATCAATATTTGACCAAAAAGAAAATGTTTCTTGAAGATATATTTTTTTTTCAAACAAATCCATTGATCAAAATTACTTTTAGATCAGTTTCATTCGCGACCAAAATATTGTTTTGCAACGACCAAAGAAAATTTTTCTTGAAGATATATTTTTTTCAAACAAATCCATTGATCAAAATGACTTTTAGATCAGTTTCATTCGCGACCAAAATATTGTTTTGCAACGACCTCAATGTCTGCGGCCTGCAGCTGAGCGGAAGAGCGCCGAGGTTTCTCGAAGCGGTTTTGCCGGAAGCGGCAAAAGTTTCTCCGACAAAAAGATTCCGTTCCACGTCAAAGTCACGGGAGTGGCAGAACGAGCGGGATGACTGCATGGAATACTAAGAAGAATGAGAAGTGACAGTGGTCCACGGTCGAAGGAATTTGCATCGGATTGGCGCTCTAAGCGACAGGAAATGAAGCCGAGATTTTTCGTCGCGGTTTGTCTGCATTGCCTGTCCTCGAACATAAATCCCGTTTCTCTCTTTTTTTAAAAACCATACCCGGACTTTTCATTCGTTCTTTCTTTCCTTCGCCCACTCAGGAAAACCCACCGACCGGAGAAAAATCCGTGCGTTCGCCTTCCGGTTTCTACGCGGTTACTCATAAGTCTCCCAAGCTTCGCTATCCTGCGAGGCTGCTGAGCGAAAACTCCTACTATTATTTTCCTCCGACGGCCACTGCATCACCGAGACGGAGAGTCCCCGTGTAGTCGGTGAACCGCGAAAAGTTTTACCCGGAATAAACTTGTACGTCGAGCGCGGATATGCAGGCGAATCGCTTGGCACGAGATGACAACTTTGTATAAGAAATTCTTCGCTCTTGGCGGCTTACTCTGTATCTTCTTCGGAACGCGGGTGAATTCGTTTTTTTTTTTTTTTTTTTTTCATTTTTATACCCCTTCAGTAACATCTTTTTTCCATTGATCAATCTGGTGTTAGCTTCGAGAGACGACGTTCCGTACGTGCTGGACTGCCGTTTTCTTAAAAATGCCCATTTGGGATGTCCGGAGCTCCATTTTCTTCGATTCACGATCTCGTCATTGGCCAGACCACCGTTTCGTTATCGAAAGCCATTTCCTTGTATCCCAAACCGCTATTATTCCAGACGCCGCTTTCGGATGTCCCAGGCCGCCATTTTGTCCGCATCGCCATTTTCATATGTACCAGGCTGTTGTTTGTTTTTACAGAGCATTTCTTTGTATACCAAACTGCCATTTTCGGGTCCTGCAGACCGCAATTTTCTTCGGATAACCACTTTGATATATACTGATGCGCCATTTTGGTTTTGACAGCCATTTCCTTGTATCCCAAACCGCCATTACTCCAAAGACGCCATTTTCGGATGTCCCAGGCCGCCATTTCCTCCGCATCGCCATTTTCATATGTACCAGACTGTTGTTTGTTTTTACACACCACTTTTTTGTATACCAAACTGCCGTTTTCGGGTGTTGCAGACCGCCATTTTTGGGTGTTGCAGACCGCCATTTTCGGGTGTCGCTGACCGCCATTTTCTTCGAATGAGCACTTTGATATATACTGATCCACCATTTTGGTTTTGACAGGCATTTCCTCGTATCCCAAACAGCCTTGCCGGCCATAACGGCCGCCATTTTCTCTGCATCGCCATTTTCATATGTACCAGACTGTTGTTTATTTTTACAAGTCATTTCTTTGTATACCAAACTGCCATTTTCGGGTGTTGCAGACCACGATTTTCTTCGCTATACCACTTTGATATATACTGATCCGCCATTTTGGTTTTGACAGCCATTTCCTCGTCTCCCAAACCGCCTATTTCTCGAAGACGCCATTTTCGGATTTTCCAGGTCAAAATTTTCTTCGAATAACCATTTTCGTATGTGCCAGACTGTTTTTTTTCTTTTTACAAGTCATTTCTCGGTACACCAAACAGCCATTTTCTGATGTCGCAGACCGCCATTTTAATCGAATCACCATTTTCGTATATGCCAGACTGCTATTTTATTTTTAAAAGCCGTTTCTCTCCAAAACCCGACATTATCTCGAGGACGCCATTTTCGGATGTTCCACTGCGCGATTCTCTTCGAAACGATGATGTTAACATTTTCCAATCCACAAATATCTCCGAATAATCATATTCGCCATGTCTCATCCACCATCTTGTCAACAACGCTCTCACCAACCTCTTCACGTTTCAACAACACATCCTCGCCCACAATCTCTTCGATCCATCGGTTCCAAAAATGTTTTCTCCGCCATTTTCCCAGTCGCAAGAATCGTCGTTTCGCGCCGCCATTTTACCAAACGACAACGCGGAAACGTGAAATTATTCCAGGTCGTAGAAACACAGAAGCGAGAGGTTACATGTAAGAGGTAGCTGCGGTGACGGCCGAGGTTTGAAGGGCGGCCTGGAGTGCGCGTTGTATAGCGTGGAGACGCTCCAACTCCCTTATGGGACTCGCTGCTTCGGCTGTTTCGTCGCCGGCTGCAGTTCTTGCTGACACCGCCGATAGCGCTGACGAGGGGTTCGAGTCTTGCGAGTCTACATCTTCTTCCACTGCGGCGTCCACTTCTTCATCTTCCTCCTCCTCCTCCTCTCGGGGATTGTGATGTTGGCGAGTGGAAGCGTCGCTCTCGACGCTTCCCAAAGGCCGCGACTGGTGGTGATTCTGCTGGTGATGCTGAGGGTGCGGGAGGACGCGGCGTAGCAGGAGGGTTCTTCCGGGTTGCGCCACCCTGCGCCCACCCATTCCCCCCTCTCACTTGTCCTCGGTTTCGCCGGATGGCGATGTTTCCGTGTCTTGTCTCTCACTGAAACAATCCAAATGAAAAATACTTATTCACATATCGAAACATTCCGAATCCCGGCGAAACAGTACAAGGTGATCAAATAATGCCTGGTCTGTTTTGTTGTCTGGGCCCTTCTAGACTTCCCCGACTTTTCCCGGGGCCTAGAATGGAAAACTAACCAATGCCCGACTAGGCTTGTCACACTTTGAAGTATGGGGCCTTTATAAATTTCTTTGTTAGGCCCCATGAAGGCTTCCTCATTAAGCCCCACCTAAATTAGTACATAAATTAAATTGAACAATATTTATTTACGGATCTTTCTTGGATTGTTGCGCGTTGTTCATTAGAGATTCTTACTTATTGAAGATAGTAGTCAATTTAGATCGCTGAAACACACACATTGTAAATTATTTTGCTGTCGGTGGGTTTCGAACTTGGGTCCCTTTGGTTGCCGCTCTGCGCCTTAGCTCACTCGGCTGTTCACATCTTATTAGAGTTCTTTTTTTATTGTCTATTTGAAGTTAACGAATGTGTTATGGTTACATTTATGTGAATGGGATTAAAATGATTGAAATAGAACTATTTATTCGTGAACGGTTAATATAATTTTTATTACCGACATTGTGCCTTTTGTTAATAACATTTAATTATCAATCGAATAAAATGTTTGTAGATCTTGTGCACTGAGCACTATTCATGAGGAAATAAGGTTGAAAAATTGTTTATCAATATATGATTAACGATTGTTAATTAACTATTAATTATTAACGATTAATTAACAATCGCTAATGAACAATGTTATAGTTGGTATGACCGAATATTAACAAGTCATCAGTATCGATAACCCTTGAGGAATTAAACAACAATTGCACAATAATGCGTATACGTTTAAACAAATTATTAACTGCATTTTTTTTTTTGAAATTTAGTTCGCCGCCCAACTAAATTTCTGCACGGGCCTATAGCGGCTCTATAAAAATTGCCCAGGCATCAATGAAGGGCATGGCGCGTTCGCAATAGACGCAGTGGAAATATCTCATTGAGCAGGTTCTATTACGGCAATATTACGAGGGAAATTATGCCGGCAATAAACATCTTTCATGTTGTTTCCATACTGCAATACCAGATCATGGAAATTGAGTCTAAGTTAATGATGGAGAATAACTTATGTATCGGATTCAGGATTGCACGTATCAATAAGCGATTGTAGCGTTGCGGTAACTTACACACTGAGAGAAGGATCTAGTAAAAACTACTATATCACTTGAGAGATATTACCATAGCATACAGTAGTAGAGCGTTAGGGCGACACCTATGGTAGGAAGTACCGAATTTATAAGAATTTTTCTTAGATATTGTGGTAAAAATTCTTGGAAATTCTGGGACTTTCTGCCATAGGTGGCGCCCTGGCGCCGTACTACTATGTCCTATGGTAATTTTTCTTAGATGATTGGTAATTTTTACTAGATCCTTCTCTCAGTGCAAGAGAGGAATTGGTTACAAATTTCATGAGAATAGCGGCTAGATGGCTCTCGGAAAGCTAAAGCCTTAAGAGGGGAATTACGAGGAAAAAAAAAGTGTGCTACGGTAATTTTTCTTAGATGATCGGTAATTTTTACTAGATCCTTCTCTCAGTGCAAGAGAGGAATTGGTTACAAATTTCATGAGAGTAGCGGCTAGATGGCTCACATAAAGCTAAAGCCTTAAGAGGGGAATTACGAGGAAAAAAAAAGTGTGCTACGGTAATTTTTCTTAGATGATTGGTAATTTTTACTAGATCCTTCTCTCAGTGCAAGAGAGGAATTGGTTACAAATTTGATGAGAATAGCGGCTAGATGGCTCTCAGAAAGCTAAAGCCTTAAGAGGGGAATTACGAGAAAAAAAAAAGTGTGCTACGGTAATTTTTCTTAGATGATTGGTAATTTTTACTAGATCCTTCTCGCAGTGCAAGAGAGGAATTGGTTACAAATTTCATGAGAATAGCGGCTAGATGGCTCTCAGAAAGCTAAAGCCTTAAGAGGGGAATTACGAGGAAAAAAAAAGTGTGCTACGGTAATTTTTCTTAGATGATTGGTAATTTTTACTAGATCCTTCTCTCAGTGCAAGAGAGGAATTGGTTACAAATTTCATGAGAATAGCGGCTACATGGCTCTCAGAAAGCTAAAGCCTTAAGAGGGGAATTACGAGGAAAAAAAAAGTGTGCTACGGTAATTTTTCTTAGATGATTGGTAATTTTTACTAGATCCTTCTCTCAGTGCAAGAGAGGAATTGGTTAAAAATTTCATGAAAATAGCGGCTAGATGGCTCACAGAAAGCTAAAGCCTTAAGAGGGGAATTACGAGGAAAAAAAAAAAGTGTGCTACGGTAATTTTTCTTAGATGATTGGTAATTTTTACTAGATCCTTCTCTCAGTGCAAGAGAGGAATTGGTTACAAATTTCATGAGAGTAGCGGCTAGATGGCTCACATAAAGCTAAAGCCTTAAGAGGGGAATTACGAGGAAAAAAAAAGTGTGCTACGGTAATTTTTCTTAGATGATTGGTAATTTTTACTAGATCCTTCTCTCAGTGCAAGAGAGGAATTGGTTACAAATTTCATGAGAGTAGCGGCTAGATGGCTCTCAGAAAGCTAAAGCCTTAAGAGGGGAATTACGAGGAAAAAAAAGTGTGCTACGGTAATTTTTCTTAGATGATCGGTAATTTTTACTAGATCCTTCTCTCAGTGCAAGAGAGGAATTGGTTACAAATTTCATGAGAATAGCGGCTAGATGGCTCACAGAAAGCTAAAGCCTTAAGAGGGGAATTACGAGGAAAAAAAAAAGTGTGCTACGGTAATTTTTCTTAGATGATTGGTAATTTTTACTAGATCCTTCTCTCAGTGCAAGAGAGGAATTGGTTACAAATTTCATGAGAATAGCGGCTAGATGGCTCTCAGAAAGCTAAAGCCTTAAGAGGGGAATTACGAGGAAAAAAAAAGTGTGCTACGGTAATTTTTCTTAGATGATTGGTAATTTTTACTAGATCCTTCTCTCAGTGCAAGAGAGGAATTGGTTACAAATTTCATGAGAGTAGCGGCTAGATGGCTCACAAAAAGCTAAAGCCTTAAGAGGGGAATTACGAGGAAAAAAAAGTGTGCTACGGTAATTTTTCTTAGATGATTGGTAATTTTTACTAGATCCTTCTCTCAGTGCAAGAGAGGAATTGGTTACAAATTTCATGAGAATAGCGGCTAGATAGCTCACAGAAAGCTAAAGCCTTAAGAGGGGAATTACGAGGAAAAAAAAAAAAGTGTGCTACGGTAATTTTTCTTAGATGATCGGTAATTTTTACTGGATCCTTCTCTCATTGTACAGATGCTTACGGCCACTTGCAGATGCTTACGGCTACTTACAGACACTCACACATACTCGCACGGATACTCACAGATACTCGCAGATGTAACGGCCCTGCATTGCATATAAGAGGACGATTCGAATGAGAGGAACACATCACGTGACATCAGCGCAGTGGCGCTCTTACTCGGTAACCGATTAATCCGGGTTCGAATCTCGTTGCTTTCATCGTCCGAGACGAATTTCCTATCCCCATTCGCAAGCTGTTTCGACTAATTTACGGCGTAAGTAAATATGTCGCCAATTCAGCGAATGGAATAACAACCGATAAAACCGGAAATATTTAGATACTTTATCTAGGGGGCGTTACGGTCGGAATCCGGAATGAGGCGAGAACGAGAAACACCCCTCTAAGATATTCTCCATTTTTATTTCGTGACGCACCGGAGGAATGATGTGCATAACTTCCATAATATTCTCTTTATTATACATACAGAAAATATAACAAGGGGAAGTCGCTGGGGCGAAGCGACATCGTACCTTTATTACGTTTATCCGCACGTTTTCTATCTTCTTCCTGGTTTCCCTGTTTTTATCACTGTACGAAGACACGTTTTATATAGTACATATGTATATATATATATATATATATATATATATTTTTTTTTTGTCGCAAGAAACGTGTCCGAGGGTGCCAGGGCATCGGGATAAATAGATTAGGTACATAAGTAGGCAGATATATGTATAAATTTATTTATTTATTCCGGACGTCTTGGGACCTTCGACTGCAGCACGTGCAAATCGAATAACGCGCTCGCGAATACCGAGCGTGGCGGAGGCTGAGACATTGAGCTTGAAAAAAAAAAAAAAAAGAAATACGGCGAGAGCGAAGAGGGAAGTAGAGCGTTGGGAGATGCAAACTGATGGGACATATGGTTGACATACACACACACACACACACATACACACACACACACATGTATATACATATATCTCTATAATATAAAAAGATTTCGCCGCTGTCGCGGCCGTGTCAAAAATCGAGAGGGGGAATCGGTACTTGGATGGGTGACCGCGGTCACCCATCCAGGTATTGAACCCGTCTTTCTTTTAAAGTGGGGTCAGTACTTGGATGGGTATAATAGTGAGGCTTAGAATTGTAAGGGCATACGTCTTTTAAAGGACTTGGAATAATAAGGGCTTAAGTCCATAAAGGACTGCGAGCCCCGAGCCCCTCTAGTATATGTATATGTATACACAAAGTTGGTGAAAAATCTAGGCAGATGTCAAAGTCTAGTAATTTGGTGCTCCACTTGCCGCACTCAACCGACGAGTCTTTACAAATGGCAAAAAAATGTGTACGTATATTGGACTCGATATAATACGATATAACATATATGCAATATTTTTTAAATAAACATATATATATATATATAATCATCTCGCGAAAGGAATATGATTTTCGATTTTTAAAAAATGTTCCTTTCTTCAGACTCTTTGAGGAATAAAAGCCTCGAGGTAAACATCGGGCGAGATGATGAAAAAGTTTGTGACAGCGAGTCGAAGAGTTTAAAGAATGAAAAGCAAAGTGGTAAGCTCAGCGACTCAGGCAAAAAAAATTCCGTCGCTGAAACTCTCGGCTAACGACGCCCGAAGGTTTTATACCGTCTCTTTAATTCTGCTGCGTGCATCTATCCTATCAAGCCCACCTCGCCGACCGGTAGGCTAATTAACTATTCCTCCATTTTCCCCCGTCTAGTCTTCTAATTAACGGAATTAGAATACCGTCGACGCTGAAGACTGCCCGGAGGGGTTAAAAAGTATAAGGAGTAAACGTCCAAGGTTAAGGAACGATAATTTTCCCATTTCGTTTCTATTCGGGTAATTGCCTGCACGACCATATTCGCTTACACTCTCGTAAAGCCAAAGATATATTTCTCAGCTCGCTGGACTTGCATCTATCGCTGTGCGCATTAACTTCTTTTATTGCCCCCGCTAAACAGATATTAACCCGCGCTATTCATAGTCGAATTAATACGTCTGGAATCATACATGTTCATTTATTCGCGGTTATTAATTGGACACGGTTGAACACGGGCGAATTCATGAACTGTTTCATTTTCTGCTTGGACACTTTTTTTTTGTCGTTAAGTTGGCGCAAATGTGGTAGAATAATATTCAGGATTAAAAACTGAGCAAACATCGTCTTTGAAGTTTTTTCGTAGGGTGAGTAGTTTTCGAGTTACGAGCTGTCAAAGATTTGGGCCAATGAGCGTGAGACGGCAGAGGGCGCCACGAGCGCCCGAGCGCGCTGATTGGCCGAAAGCTTTGATCGCTCCTATCTCGAAAACTGCTCAAGCTAAAAAAAAACTTCAAAGGGAAAATTTGGTCAGTTTCGAATCCTGAACACGATGGTAACATTATTTCCATCCAAAAATTTCATTGGTACCAAAAAATGTATGGGTAGAAATCTCGCAGTTTTCTCTCTTTCGCTGCGCTCCGACGCTGATAGAAATTATGATTTTTAAAAATTACGTCAATAATAAGTCTCCAAAATTTAACTGCAGTGCGATGATGACCGAAGCTCGTTATTAAATCTGATGAGAGTGTAATCACATTAGTAAAAGCTCGCCAGTATGTGAAATGAAGCCTCGTATCCTGATGAAGACTGTAATGACGTCCGTGCCGGGATATCCGATTCCCATTTATCTGCTCCTTTGTTAAACTCCCGGCCGAATAGACCGTGTTCGATAGTTAACGAAATCAACGAGAAGCAAATTCTATCGCCAATTATCCGAGGCTCCCGTTCACGTTTATCGCAGTTCATAGTTTCACTGAGCTATATCAGCGCCATCGACCACTTCTCCTGGAAAGGGTTTCACCGGATGGAAATCTCGACTGCTACTGATGCAGTTCCCGTTACTCCGTTCGAGTGGGCGAAGGGCTAATTTAGTTAATTTCCCGGCGGGCCAGCGAGCTTCGGATCGGTTCTGACAGCGAAGAGTAGCATAGAAACCCGACGTTTCAATTATTTAGTTGTCGCGTCCCACGGTTTGGACGGTACTAACGCGAATTCATTCCAGTGAACTTTTTCTGATCTCAACAAATACTTATCAATGTGAACTTTTTTTTCTCAACGACTCGAACATTTTTTCTTTCATTTTCAAAGTACCGATATAAAAAAAAAAAAAAATGGCGAAAGTTCGTTTTCCCGAATCGTCGATATTTAATACCTATGGAGGAACCGAGGATGCAACAGTTGACTGCCCAGTTACGTAAAGCGTTATTCCCGCTGTAAAAAAAAAAAAAAATGCTATCGCGATCCGAGTCGCGTATTTCAGTGGGATATTGGAAAATTCGTATCGAGGGCTCCGTCCGGACCAGGGATAAGTGGCTAATAAGAAGAAAATACCGATAAAAACAAAGATGTCTTTATATGATACGATTCTAAGCTGAACGAAGGCTGAACGAAGGCACTACGAGGGATGAGAACGCTCATTGGAGAACGTGGTATGCGAGCGAACATCAACTTTTATCGAACATCAAGAGTCCTCGTCGACTATATCCGTGCAATTTTTCATTTCGCTCTTCCAGTCTGCGAGCACGAGAGGAATGGAAATGGAATATCTCCAACAGCTATTAATCTTGATGACGCCTAAACGTCTCCAAGAATTATTGCTCTTGGGAGCCGTAGCGACGGACAAAAAAAGACTACAAGGTCCGCGAGGCATCCGATGGGAAAAGACCGGTTGGCTGTGAGGACAAAATTGCCACAACGCAATCGTCACCAATGAGGGCTAATCAGCAAACGGATCGGTGGTACTTTCTTCGACTTCCAAACTCCGAAAGTTTTCGTGGGGAAACTTTGATCCGGGAGGGACATCAAATAACCTAGTCCTGGAATTGCTCTTGTGGAGACTTTGAGCTGGGAGGGACTTTAACAATCACAGTCTGGGACGGTTTTTGGGCGACATCAACCCTCTACCGCCAAAAGCAATGACAAACAACACCAAAAGAGGGGATTAAGAACATTCAGGTCCTATGAGGTCTCTTAAGGGACTGGGATTAGGACGAAGACTTGATCATTGGGGGGGCTTGGAATAATCAGGCCTTAGAAGGGCTCTCAGAGAGACTTGTAATGATGGGTTCCGCAGAAGACTTACAATAGTCAGACCTTCGAGAAGCTTGATCCGGGAGGGACATCAAATAACCTAGTCCTGGAATTGCTCTTGTGGAGACTTTGAGCTGGGAGGGACTTTAATAATCACAGTCTGGGATGGTTTTTGGGCGACATCAACCCTCTACCGCCAAAAGCAATGACAAACAACACCAAAAGAGGGGATTAAGAACATTCAGGTCCTATGAGGTCTCTTAAGGGACTGAGAATCATTAGGACAAAGACCTTGATCATTGGGGGGTCTTGGAATAATCAGGCCTTAGAAGGGCTCTCAGAGAGACTTGTAATGATGGGTTCCGCAGAAGACCTAAAATAGTTAGACCTTCGAGAAGCTTGATCCGGGAGGGACATCAAATAACCTAGTCCTGGAATTGCTCTTGTGGAGACTTTGAGCTGGGAGGGACTTTAACAATCACAGTCTGGGACGGTTTTTGGGCGACACCAACCCTCTACCGCCAAAAGCAATGACAAACAACACCAAAAGAGGGGATTAAGAACATTCAGGTCCTATGAGGTCTCTTAAGGGACTGAGAATCATTAGGACGAAGACTTGATCATTTGGGGAGCTTGGAATAATCAGGCCTTAGAAGGGCTCTCAGAGAGACTTGTAATGGTGGGTTCCGCAGAAGACCTAAAATAGTCAGACCTTCGAGAAGCTCTCATCAGAACTTGGAATAATCAGGTCTAATGGTCTCTTAGGGTATCTTAGGATGACGTAGAACATTTAGGATATTGGAAACAAGCCTTGGAGGACTTGGAATAATCAGACCTCAAAGGGACTCTACGGGGTCTTGACATAATTTTAAGATCCGAGAGTTGATCCTTGGCGGACTGAGAATAATGAGGGACTGGAGGATCCTTTTGGGGACTTCACATAATCAGGCCTTAGAGGGGCCTCAGTGGAACTTAGATCAACGTGGTCTTTGGGGATCTCTTACAGGAGGCAAAATAATTAGGATCTGGGTCTTGACTCTTGGGGGATTCAGAACAAGCATACGTTGGAAAGGCTCGCAGGGGAACTTGGGATAGGAAGGCCTTAGAATTGTGAGACCTAAGAGGCCACTTAGAAGGACTGAGAATAATTACAACGCGGCCGTTGATCCTTAGTGGACTTAGAATATTGAGACCTCAGAAGGGTCTTTGCATAATTATAACCGCGGAGTTGATCCTTGGCGTTTGAATAGTGACCCCTTAGAGACGTTCTCAGTGAAACTTGGCGAAATTAAGACGTGAAAGCTGACCACGAGGAACCTCAAATAACCGGAGCCTGGAAGTTCCAGTCGTTCTTTTCCAATTTCCACCCAAAACCACAAATATCAAAACTTTTGACGTAGAATTTTAGTGAGAAGACTTACTTTTTGGGTCACTACTTTTTACAAATTTCGATCGGGTTATCTCACTACGACACTTGCTTCCGCTCTAAATATGTAAATCCGTATGCATATCGCGCAGCAGATAGCGCCACATATTGCATATTACCGTAATTCGCTCTCGGTACTCCGGACCCTTGGACCAAGTTCGTCGTGGACTCTGCTTTGCTATCTGCAAGGCTATCCCTCGCCACAGACACGCCAAATTATTTGACTATGCACGAGAGATTGCGGTGGCGACAGTCGAGCTTTCGGAGCTTCTGGTCCTTCCCTCATGCTCGAGCTTCCTTGTCCCTCTCGCCAAAATTTGTCTCGGAAACCCCTTTGCCAGCATATTTCTCGACCCACGGTATTAAGCGCGGTATACTCTTGCGGAAAACCGCAACCTGCCGAATCTTCCGCTTTGAATATTTGAGGATATCATCCCGCGAAGGCCTTCGTTCGCCGAAATGCGAGATGCTACTTTCCGTTTTCCGAGGTCAAAACTCGACATGTGGGCAAGTAAGCGAAAATAAAAAATAATGCACATCGTCGAAACGACTAGCTCAATTATGTGGACATCCTATAGACAGACGTTTAACTTTAAATCTCGTAGTTTTTTTTTTTTTTTTCTATATTTCATAAAAATCAATTCCAGAAACATAAAGACCAACCGCGAAGCCATCGTATCGCGTACCGCGCATCAAACCAGGTCGACGTAATACAGCACGCGAGAGAAAAATCGATGAATTGTTTCCACGTGTCCTTCCTCATAGAGCAAACTTTGTTTTCGTGACAATTTTTTTTTTTCGAATTTTTTATGCAAACTTGTTTAGAATACTCCAAAATGTGGAAAAGTCATATTTAGACAAACTCTGCGTGTGCGTGGCAATTGTTAAAATGAATAATTAATACCGCAATTTTTTTTATGCGACAACTAACTAGCATTTACTTTACTACAACTAGGGGTTTGACTAAGAACGAAGGTAGTTGAAAATTGTGAGTTATTTATATAGAAATTTTTTTTTTTTTTTTATGATAATTAAATTTTCACATGTTGGGTGATATTATTTATAAATCGAGTAAGCAAGCAGGTCATTGGTCAGAGAAGTGAGGATTATTCTTGGACTCACCAGATGTACCGAATAGATTTCATCTTGAGGGCTGTCGAGTTTTCTTTGCACTTGTAAGCCAACACCTGCTTCACACTGCTGACGTCGACCGAAGGAAATCTCGACGTTACGTACGCTTCAACATAAATACAAAAGGATACATTTATCACCATTTTATAAGTCATAACATCGAGCATAATCTAGCCGTTGAATTTTAAGTGTCAGTTTAAAATTTTTTTTTTCTTTTTTGCATTTTCTTCCGTTTTTAAGAAAATTTCGCGCCTATACAGGGTCGGCCCGGGTCAGATGCCAGTCGCCTGTTGCGGCCGCATCCGACTTCCCCCTCTCTATCGCATTTTCCATTACATGTTTGCCCGGCACGTAACATTTAGCGATTTTTCGTAAGACCAAAAAAAAAAAAAATGTAAATTAATTTGCTCGTTGCTTCCTCATTTCTTACGGTTTCGTGCACAGCTTCCTCTATGAGAAAGTTCATTCGCCGATTTTGGTTTCCTCATGGTGGAAGATATGCTTATAATATGAAATTGAAATAGTAAAAATTTATCGAAGCATTTATTGTAAATGTTCGCGAAATTAAATCTTCGTCATTGGTCGTTTCGAGGCTACTTCCAATATATTTTTCCCTGCCGATCGTGAATATGCAACTTATTTTACTGCTGCTTTTTCGAAAAATTTCAAAATCTCATACAATTTTAATGGTTGGATCCATTTTCGTCTATAGTAATATCAAACATTGAACAGAGTATCATCCATTCATCTTAGAAATGTAAACGCAGTATCTCCATCTTTATTCAAATTAAACCATTTCTACTAATAAAAAACAAAAAAAAAACAAAAAAAAAAACTGAAAGTTTCATGAATCTAACTACTTGCATAGATTTCGCTAAAATTCAATACCGAAGATTCTTGACCTACATATTACTTTTCTATACATCTTTAAGAATACAGCTCGAAATGTACGAAAATCAAA
This sequence comes from Stenichneumon culpator, assembly GCA_964017025.1. Lineage (NCBI taxonomy): Eukaryota > Metazoa > Arthropoda > Insecta > Hymenoptera > Ichneumonidae > Stenichneumon > Stenichneumon culpator. The sequence goes on from OZ024771.1 coordinate 3,169,336, forward strand.
GAAAAACCACGCCACCTACATATATTTTTTTTTCCCGAATCAAAAATCTTGTAAAATCTCATTCCGAACCTTTACTTCTGTACCAAATGTCGCCTCCCCAGCTCAAACCTTTCGCAAATTGTAGCGATTTTAGAGGCCAACAATCAATCACATGCACACATTTTAAGTACCCACACACTAAATTCTAATTTGTTGTAACAAAAACGACTTCTTCCGTAAAAAACCAAAAAAAAAAAAAAAAAATAGAAAACAAAAAGTTTCAACCCAGCTCTAGATGGGTCCATTTTGCCCCACTCTCCACTGTACAAGTGTATAGGACGGTAGTTCCCGAAACCCGGAGACTACTTCCGACAGAGCCGAGTGAGTAAACTTCCTCTAGCCGCTATGCTCGCGATCATCTATATTCCCTCCACTACAAGATCCGGTATCCGCTGTAGTCCCTCTCGGGAAATGTAACTCTGGCAAAAAGCGAAAGCATTTGCCAGAGGGAGCGGCCCGGCAGGTCGTTGTCCTTTGCCCAGGGGGGGGGGGGATGAGAGGGGTAGTTCCACGTGCGTCGCAAAGATACTTCAAGGGCTGGTTAGGGGGATGTGAATGCGATGTGTGGTTAGGAGCATGTGTGTGTTTTTTTTTTTTTTTTTTTACCGCGGTCGGTAAGAAAAACTGTAATTAATCTTTTTTTCAACTAGGCGAACGATGTGGGTTTTTTAAAATTACGTTTCTCATATGAGCTTGGATCGATATGCGCGTAGTGTGAGAATTATATTTTAGGGTGCATTCTAGGGTAAGCTATTACAGCTGGGTTAGATCTCATATGTGGAAGAGTCTTTTTGTAACTGTTTGTAAAGTTATTGTGTTTTCTAACGGAAGAGAGCTACAGACGTAGACAATTTCAGGTAGTGGTACTGGACATTTTTATGTATAAACTAATATATTATTACATTTTTAAATTTAATAATTATTATTTCTCTAAATTAATAAATTGATAAATACATTTATTGATTTATGTTATTGTTATTCTAAATATTAGGTATATTAAATTTCACGGACAATTGGGATGAAAAATTAATGTGCAGCATATTGAAAACTTTAGAAATACTTTAGAAGTAGATAAGAGTTTAAGTACTTGGTACTTTAAGTACTCTGCCCAGGTCTCATTTATTTATTTATTTATTTATTTATTTATTTATTATTTATTTATTTATTTATTTATTATTTATTTATTTATTTATTTATTTATTTATTTATTTATTTATTTATTTATTTATTTATTTATTTATTTACTTACTTATTTATTCATTTAATAAAGGGCTGGGCCCAATTACAAGAACGTTCGGAAACCCATCGCCGAATGGAGAGTGTGAAAGAGATCGATCATTTATAAACTGCACAACTTTGTCACTATTTAGTTACAAGACAAGATGTATGATTAAAACTGTAATTTTAACGGCGCCTCAATTTTGAAAAACAATTTTAAGTGCACTTAAATGTTAACAGACAGACCCGGTTATAAAACGCTCGATACCCTGTCGAATAATTGAAATAAAGAACCAAAAGAATAACAACGAAAAAGAAAGTAATCATGCTCAAGTAAAAAATCGTTTCACCTTCATATACGTTGAGTATTCGAAAGTACAAACAAAACTGAGAATAACGAAGCAATTAAAATAATATATTCCTCATGTTAATTCTTATCTTCTCCGCTTCTAACTATTCAACCTAAATTAACTAATCAACACCGATTATCTCGATATTTCAAAGAAACAAACATTTTACATTTCAAAAAATAATATTTTTTTTTATCAGAACAACGAACAAATTTTAGGCCCAAGATTTGTAAATAAAAAAATATGTAAATTATAATCTTCCTTGAAAATAAATTCAACCGTACAGCAGCGTTGAATCTCAAAGAATTGCCGTGTCTAAAATTTGACGAAAATCAGTGTTTCGTAGGTCGTTTTTAAGTCTACGTATTTTGTATAATTCGCCCATTTGTTTTCGCGTATTTTCCCTGTTTCCCTATTTTATTTCATTCCCGCCTCGCTCAGCTGCTCTCCGACCTCTGCGTCTTTCCAGCGGCATCTCAGCCTCCCACGGTAAAAATATGGAGGCAGCTGAGACTCAGAAGGGCGTAATTCATATGCTAATGCATGCGATTTACGCCCCTCTGATTCTCGCCGCCCGATAAGAAACATGACGTCGCGAACGCTCGTAAAACTCGCTCCCGGTTTACGCACAGGTCTGAATCTGCCAGCGAATATAACGTGTTTGCGCCTTTCGCCTTACGCTCCGAAAGCTCGTAATTACGTCGGACACTGTGCAGGTTGGGGTTTCGTGTGACTTGGCAGCGGCGACCCGACACCCTCTTCTCAACACGCGACTCCGTTTGTACAACCGGCCGAGGGCTTTTTCGAGCGTGTTTCGCTGCCGAGGGATGTGAAAAGAGTTTATCACCCTTCGCACGTACAATTCACGCCTTTATACGCGCATTGCGCGCCAAGAGTCCGTATTTGCGGTCCTCACTTTGGTCACATGCGGTGATACGAGCGTGGCTTTTTAACTTTTTTTTTTGTTGCTTTTCTACCCTCTTAATCTCCTACGATTTACCGACCCTCTTTTTTCGTTATCATTCGAAATTTCGAATTATTTAAATTAATTTTATTTTCGAAATTAAATTATTTTATTTTCTCGAAATTTAAATTATTTTATTTTCTCGAAATTTAAATTATTTTATTTTCTCGAAATTTAAATTATTTCATTTTCGGCGCTCCGAACGGATTGTTTGGATAGACGACGTTGGGGGCGTTTGAAAAGCCCGCGCTTTTGGGTCGAGCGAGAGGAGCGAATCGACTCCGAGAATCGATAACTATCGAACGGAGAACGACGGCCAATCGGAGCGACGTAAAAGCAGCCTCGATTCCGGTCGCGAGATACTGTTTGAGGAGATTCACTGTAAAATAAATTCTTATGAAATTTAATGTACCGGAGTGGAAGTTTTCATGCAAAAACTGGTATATTAAATTTCTAGTACGATCGTGATGAAAAACTATATCTCAGATATCTCTCTATAATATAAAAAGATTTCGCCGCCGCCGCCGTCACCGCCGTGTCAAGAATCGAGGGGGAGGTTGGGGAGGGAGGGGAGGAGAGGGAGTCAACAATAGGGTCAGAGGGGTCATTAATAGGATCAGAGAGGGTCAATAATAGGGTCAGATATGGTCAATAATAGGGTCAGATAGGGTCAATAATAGGGTCAGATAGGGTCAATAATAGGGTCGGAGGGGACAATAATAGGGCTGTACAGATACGCCGGCCTGGCCGGCTAAAATATCTTATCCGGTTAATGGATTTTATAGTTTGGCCGGCTAAATCCACCTTAGCCGGCTAAACTACTTTAGCCCGCTATTATATTTCCCATACTGTAATGTAGACGCGAATGAATCTTTTTCTGTATACAGTATGGTAAAAATTGCCAGATTGGTTCAATATTCTCAATCTGCTATATTGTATTGGAAAGTTTCCCATATTTTTATGGTATCCGGTCCTACAAAATTCTCTCCGTGCAGTATAATATATATCAATAAATATAAGGTAAACGGCCCAGTTTCCGCCACCTTTACTTAAGTGGCCCAGTTTCCGCCATCTTCCATTGTTAAATAGAACATTTTTTTTTTTTTTTTAATATACGCGTTGCGACATTAATCAAGAGCAAAATCCGTTCTTCAACATGTCCTCAATTTCTTTTGTATTAAACAAAAACCGTATTTATTATTAGTGTCAATTACGTTCGATGGCGGAAACAGGGCCGTTTACCTTATTGATGCATACACTTTATTTCCATGGGGGAAAACACTCACTATGTGTCACTCACTATATGGGAAATACTCACTATATATGGCTAAATTATTTTAGCCGGCTATTATATTTCCCATACTGTAATGCGCAAATGAATCTTTTTCTGTATACAGTACGGTAAAAATTGCCAGATTGGTTGAATATTCTCAATTTGCTATATTGTATTGGAAAGTTTCCCATATTTTTATGGTATCCGCTCCTAAAAAATTCTCTCCGTGTAGTATAATATATATCGAGAAATATATTGATGCATATACTTTATTTCCATGGGTGGAAAACACTCGCTACGTGTCTATTTTCGTCGCGGTCTTTTGTAAGGTTGTCCAAACTCATTCGGTGTATACAGTATGGTAAAAATTGCCAGATTGGTTGAATATTCTCAATTTGCTATATTGTATTGGAAAGTTTCCCATATTTTTATGGTATCCGGTCCTACAAAATTCTCTCCGTGTAGTATAATATATATCAATAAATATAAGGTAAACGGCCCAGTTTCCGCCACCTTTACTTAAGTGGCCCAGTTTCCGCCATCTTCAATTGTTAAATAGAACATTTTTTTTTTTTTTTTTTAATATACGCGTTGCGACATTAATCAAGAGCAAAATCCGTTCTTCAACATGTCCTCAATTTCTTTTGTATTAAACAAAAACCGTATTTATTATTAGTGTCAATTACGTTCGATGGCGGAAACAGGGCCGTTTACCTTATTGATGCATACACTTTATTTCCATGGGTGGAAAACACTTGCTACGTGTCTATTTTCGTCGCAGTCTTTTGTGAAGTTATCCAAACTCATTCGGGGTCATTTCAGGATTAACGAAGTGTTTTATTGCATATTCGCTGGCACCATAGTTTCTTACTATGTCTCGCAGTTTCCTTGTTCCAGTTTTTTTTTTCTCTTTTGATCTCGCCCGCTCTCGCTGTACGATCCTCACGCACCCATCGGGGCTTTTTACACATGACTTTTATGACTTATTAAGGGGGTCCTCGGATGTGCTCCGTGACCAAGGCAAACGCCAGTTTTACGAGGTCCGCGAGCTGAGCGAAAAGTTTGAACCTCGGAGCAGTGTGTGCACAAGTCGGAGCTGTTTGCGCATTTATAGTGTGCGACAGAGTGAAAGTAACAACGGAAAATGTGGGGAGACTCGAAGAACGAGGTGAAACGCGAGCCGGCTAAGCCGTAAACACTGGGGCGCTATAAGCAGTAAAGTCCGCTTGATTCGTTTTTATTATCGACTCCATTCTGGAGACCACGACCTGCCGTTATGGGCGCAAAGGGTGGAGAATGGAAGAAAAAACTTAACCTTTATCAAACCCCACAGATCTAATTGCACCGGAGTGTCGTTGTAGTCGCTGCCGTGTTCCGCACTGGTGATTGTCGTGCGATAACAATTTTTATAGACTGACGGACATTCTCTAATGGGCCTCCGATAGCCTCGAACGGCGACAATCGCCGAGGCAGGGCAACATTGCCTCGAGGCTCGATGCAATGTTTTGCATTGAGGGGGTGATGGAGCTTTATTATATTTTTTGGTTCTTAGACCTTTATTTATATTTTTTGTTTCATAGACCTTTATTTATATTTCTTTGGTTCATAGATTTTTATTTATATTTTTTGGTTCTTAGACCTTTATTTATATTTTTTGGTTCATAGACCTTTATTTATATTTTTTGGTTCATAGACCTTTATTTATATTTTTTGGTTCATAGAACTTCATTTATATTTTTTGGTTCATAGATTTTTATTTATATTTTTTGGTTCATAGACCTTTATTTATAGTTTTTGGTTCATAGAACTTCATTTATATTTTTTGGTTCTTAGACCTTTATTTATATTTTTTGGTTCATAGATCTTTATTTATAGTTTTTGGTTCATAGACCTTTATTTATATTTTTTGGTTCATAGACCTTTATTTATAGTTTTTGGTTCATAGACCTTTATTTATATTTTTTGGTTCATAGACCTTTATTTATCATTTTTGGTTCATAAACCTTTATTTATATTTTTTGGTTCATAGACCTTTATTTATATTTTTTGGTTCATAGACCTTTATTTATATTTTTTGGTTCATAGAACTTCATTTATATTTTTTAGTTCATAGACCTTTATTTATATTTTTTGGTTCATAGATTGAATTACGAAGGGCTATGCGTAATTGTCTTTTTTTTAAGGTCCGACCTTCGCCCTTTGAGGAAAAAATTAATGTTTTATCTTTCATTAGACTGCCCTATTCAAAATTTTGAAAATTTCTAAAAAAAAATTCCGCTTCCAGATTCTTATAATTATTCTAAAAGAAGGTTTTCGTTTATTTGTTTGGTTTTTTTTTTATTTCAGATCGATGACCTTAACCGTGGGAAAAAATGGGAGATTACTTTAATTTTTGTATTTTTGAAGAGTCATTAAAAGCAGAATCAACGGATGGAAAGACGTTAATAACGTTTGAGTGGCAACGAAAAAATATTGAAATTTCATGCTTGATATAATAACAGAGATATCGTAAATGTAAAGTCGTTTTTATTATCCTCACAGGAGTCAAAGTAGTTTTAACGATTTCTGCAAGTTTCAAGGAACAAGAATGATCCAATCTCAGTTTCGAAGGTCTCATTATTTTCCTGAGCGAATGTTCTATATTGTCATCCTTGACTAAGTTTTTTTTTTCTTGACAAGTTATGCGTTTTGTAGAATCGAAAATGAACCTTTTTATAGACTAGCAACAACGCGCTCGCTTCGCGCGCGCTTATTTAATTTATTTTACGTTATGTGTGCCGACCTTACTAACGAAATGGATGATTCTAATTGGTTACGAAAACTGGCTTCACGATTTCGATTATTTCGATATATTTATCGCGATCATTCAAGTGTCAATTATTTTTTAAGAGGGGATTTCAAAATTAATTCTCTCATATAGTCAAAAAGACATTTTTCGTACATTTCGTGTTGAAATAAAAAATAAGTGTTCAAATATTTTTTCTCGAAAAATTGAGCATCCTCTCATAAACATACCGTTTCATATATATAGTTAATTATTTTCGCCGCTTCATCTCTCAAAAAAATGTTTTAATAAACATCTGAAATTGATGGTTTTTCAATTTTAGAAATTCGTCATGTATAGACACGACTACAAAAATACGGCCTTATTCTGGTGTCGAAATTGAAGATGTTCTTCTTTTAACAAAAGTTTATACAGTGTGTAGTTTTCGAGTTAGGAGTAGCCAAAGTTTCCAGCCGATGAGATTACTCAACAGATGGCGCGCGCGCCTGTAATGGGTATTCTCGCCCTAGTGTGCCTTTTTTTCCACTTTCACCCCCGCCGTACTTATTATCATTAAACCGGTGGGCGCGTCGGGGTGCGTTTGTTGGCCGAAATCTTTACTCGTTTTACCCGCTTTACCCGCTTTCCCCGTCTTAATCGCTTCACCCGCTATACCCGCTTTCCCCGCTTTATCCGCCTTACCCGCTTTTCCTGGTTCAGCCGTTTTACCCGTTTTACCCGTTTCACCTGTTTTACCCGTTTTACCCTCTTTACCCGCTATACCGGCTTTACCCGCCTTACCCGCTTTTTCTGGTTCAGCCGTTTTACCCGTTTTACCCGTTTTACCCGTTTTACCCGTTTTACCCGTTTTACCAGTTTTACCCGTTTTACCCGTTTTACCCGTTTTACCCGTTTTACCCGTTTTACCCGTTTTACCCGTTTTACCCGTTTTACCCGTTTTACCCGTTTTACCCGTTTTACCCGTTTTACCCGTTTTACCCGTTTTACCCGTTTTACCCGTTTTACCCGTTTTACCCGTTTCACCTGTTTCACCCGTTTTACCCGTTTTACCCGTTTTACCCGTTTTACCCGTTTTACCCTCTTTACCCGCTTTCCCCGTCTTAATCGCTTTACCCGCTATACCAGCTTTCCCCGCTTTAGTCGCTTCACCCGTATTACCTGCTTCAGCCACTTTACCCGTTTTACCCTCTTTACCCGCTTTACTCGCTTTTCCTGGTTCAGCCGCTTTACCCATTTTACCCGTTTTACCCTCTTTACCCGCTTTCCCCGTCTTAATCGCTCTACCCGCTATACCGGCTTTACCCGCTTTACCTGCTTCAGCCGCTTTACCCGTTTTACCCATTTTACTCGTTTTACCCTCTTTACCCGCTTTCTCCGCTTTACCCGCTTTACCGTGCCAATTGTAATAAAAATACATATGCATATATATTTATCGGGTTTTTCTCACGTTTTTAAGACCCTCAAACGGTTCAAAATGTTTCAAAAGACTTTAATGAGGGAAACAAGAATAAGCGCGTGCTTTCTCATCGTCACAAATGAAAATACCCGGCGAAATGGAATGCACAAAAAAAAAAGCTGAAAATTGAAATTTTCACATCGTTTCTATATAATTTTCTTTTATTCACAAAGCTTCCTCCAAGTGAAGGCCAAAAAATTACAAAACATCGTTCCTCACAGAAGATGCTTCGCGAATTAAAGAAACTATCAATGTCCAGCTTTTTTAAAAATTAAAGGCACGGTTCATTGACGAATAAATTTTAAAATTAACAAAAAGAAACTTGCAATAATAACTGAACGAAAAATTACAAAAAAAGAAATTGTCAAACATTTAGACGATAAATGTTAGCTGAATGTACAAAACTCTTTTACGATATCCTATAAAACGGGGGCGAATATGGAATTCCAATTTTCTACGTCCCCGTATTTCGACTGGTGCTTTCTTCTCCGCTGCTTTCTTCTCGAGCGAAAAAGCAAACATGAGATAAAATCCTTCAGATAGAAATCGACTATTTCCGAATCATTGGAAATTCAGTCCTCACGAACAAACGAAAAAAAAAAAAAAAAAAAAAAAAAAAAAAAAAAAAAAAAAAAAAAAAAAAACAAGAAAGTCGCAAGATAAAAAGAAATCGAGAAAATGTCTATAAGAGGGATAAGAAGAACGTACATGCAGCGTTATTTCGCTACATCCTATTTCCATGCCGAAAGCGAGCACACAAGGTAAAGAGAACGAATTGGATCTCAGCGACGTCGAATTTCGTGCTTTCTGCACTCTCCGATTTTATTTTTATTTTACTTTTACTATTTCGCTTACTGTTCGTGCAACGACCTGCTCCCTAATAGGTAAATGCTCTCCTCGTGTAAAAAGATGTCGTAAAAGTCTATTATCGTCATTACCGTTTTATCTGCACATTAACTTTTAATTTTGCAATTCTAATTCGGAACATCGGCCAAGCCCTGAGAGGTACTTGTGCAGATTGCGTTATGGATTTGAACGCATTCGCGTATACCGTGTAAGGGGACGCCCTTATCGCCGGGTGGAGTCTCTCGCGTTTGGCCGCGAGATGGCGAGGCGGCTAAGCTTTCGCGCAAGCGAAGTGTTCCCCCGAGTCGCTATAAAGGTTTCTTTCAACATTCCTTCAATTTTGAAACTGAACTTATTTTTATGACTAAAAAAAATCGATTCGTAGACGATGAACTTTTGCTTGACAATAAAATAGTTTTAAATTTTTTGCCCCGGTCTCCCCTACGTTTATTCGAATTACGTGGGGCAAAACGGTTCTAAAAAATCCGGATGTATCGTTGGGACAAAATGGGGCATCCAAAAATGATTGGAACATCGAGTTTTGCCCTCACCGTCCCGTTTTGCCCCGCCGTGGCATTTTGCCCCGGTCTCCCCTACGTTTATTCGAATTACGTGGGGCAAAACGGTTCTAATAAATCCGGATGTATCGGTTGGGACAAAATGGGGCATCCAAAAATTATTGGAAAATCGAGTTTTGCCCTCACCGTCCCGTTTTGCCCCGCAGTGCCATTTTGCCCCGCTGTGCCATTTTGCCCCGCTGTGCCATTTTGCCCCGCTGTGCCATTTTGCCCCGCTGTGCCATTTTGCCCCGCTGTGCCATTTTGCCCCTCTGTGCCATTTTGCCCCTCTGTGCCATTTTGCCCCTCTGTGCCATTTTGCCCCGCTGTGCCATTTTGCCCCGCTGTGCCATTTTGCCCCGCTGTGCCATTTTGCCCCGCTGTGCCATTTTGCCCCTCTGTGCCATTTTGCCCCGCTGTGCCATTTTGCCCCGGTCTCCCCTACCTTTATTCGAATTATTATTACCACCACGGCCTTTCTTACCTTCGCGGCTCTCGAGGGATTTACCCAGCGGAATTTTATGTTTCCCCCGGTTTTGTATAGAAAAAAAAAAAAGGAAGAAATGGGCTAAAGCTGAAAAGCCAAAGAGTGGGGACATGTTTTTTTCATCACCGTCCACCACCCACGTGCATCCGCTTGTCTCGATCGCTACATCGACTGTTTTGACGCGAACAAACTTTGCGGGATGAGCTTACGAGCGACGACACGTTCGACAAACCACGTTTACGTGCCTCGTCGGCGACCTTCGACCGCTCATGGGCAAAGCCCACTCTTCGAAAGTTCCATCTAGCAAGACAAAAAAAAACTTGCTCTTTCTTTTCCAACTCTGCCGATTGATCCGTCACGTACCGATCAACCTCGCAGCGCCGTTGTCGTGCAGATAAATTGGGGCAAAACCTACCGAAAACTCGAACCAAGAGTTTCTTCGTCGAATATATGGAATATAAAATTGACTTTGTCGACGAAAAACTTTTATACGCGCAAAATATTTTGCGCACTGGTGAAATTACTTTGCGCATCGCTTTTGCGCATCGTGCGGGAATCAGCCATTTTGCACACCTGTGAACGGTGCGCAAACGAGGATTTTGCATGCGTGAATAAAGAAAAACGTGTTTCATCACTCGGTGCGGAAATTGCCACTTTTCCGCCCGCTTCGCGTGCGTAAAACCGCCATTTCCGCACCTTGTGATGAAAAATTCCGTACATCCCTCGTGCGAAACACTTTTTCTAACTCGTGTGATTACAGCACTCGCCCTCGGCTCGTGCCGCAAACTCACGCTCGTTAGAAAAACGCTTTTCGCCCTCGTGGCGTAATGTACTATTTTTCCCAACTTCGCTAAAATAGCCACATTCTTTGCGCGCAATACGGCCGGAAAATAGCCTATTATTGACCGATGATCATTACTAACCTGCGCGCATGCGCATCACAGTTTTATCACTTCCAGGAGAGTAATGGTCATTGGCGAATATCACGATTTTGCGACGCAAGAAATGTGATTATTTTAATAAAGTCCGGAAAAAATATCGTATGCGACAAGGGAGAAAGTGCATTTTCACCTCGTGTGTCTTTCTTCACACTCGGTGAAAATACGCACTTTCCTCCCTTGTAGCATAATACACTATTTCTGACGAGTGTTGCAATCACACGAGTTCACAAAACGTTTTTCGCACGAGTATCGGACAACATTTTATTTCACAAGGTGTTAAAACGGCGGTTTTCGCACGGTGCGCAAAAATCGCCATTTTTCCACCGAGTGCAATAAATTTTTTTGTTTTTAATTTTTATTCAAACAATTTAAATAATATTCCATTATAGAATATGCAAAAATGTTCATTCTTATGAAGCTTCAGCGATTGCCCATTTGCATTAAAAAAAACCCGAAGTGATTACTTCGCCTATGGACGTTTCGATGTTGGGTCAGTGATGGATATGAGAGTTCCGACGCGGGCATTAATGTTCCGGAGCATCAGAGAGATATTGCATTTGACGTTGTACAATTAGTGTAGCAAACTCATAAAGTATTTTATGCGAGCCGTTCCACGTATAACAACGCGATGGTATCGGACAGTTCCGATATTTCGAACTTCCTCGAACTAGCACGATTAATCGTTATGCGGCTATTAGTCCAATTTCCCCCCTGGCTATCCGCCAAATATCGGAATCCTCGATACGGAAAGCTCCGTACATCCTGAATTAATAAATAAAAGCACTCGACGAAACGCGAGCGAGTGAGAAATTGTCGATACCACCAATGTGCAATGTTCGATAAATAATATCACCGGTGCAATTTAACGCTGGCGAATTATCGACGATTTAACGCAATAATCGCAATATTTGAAAAATCGATTCAGAGCCACGAATTTTTTATATGTTTCCGTATCACGACTCCACAGTCCACGCAAAAGGTTTTGAAGCAATTTCGCCAACAGTTCCGCAGTTATCGCCTTAAAAAAAAAATTCGAAAAAAATGAAACAATCAAAAATGTAAGAAAATTCTGAAAAAAAATCATGTGGTTTCTGGAAAATCGTTGAAAGTGTGGATTCTAGAAAATTGATGAAAAAAGATGAAAAGTTATTTTTTTGCGGTAATTTCGTTGCCATTAAATATCTTCGCTCGAATTATAACGTGAACGATATTGTTATCCGTCTCGTCTCTCAACCCGATATTGTTCATTTTTTTTTTCCAAGTTTCTCGCGAAAATTAAAATCCCACAGAGCTTCGACACCGAGTTATGAGCCTCTAAAAAAATTTGATTTTTTTTACTTACTTTATTTAAAATTTTTTTGAATCGTAAGGTACTTATTTGTGTATGATCTTCGAGATATATTGCCATTTGAAAATTCGAGTTCCGGCCGTTCGCCAGAAGTAATGACAAGATATACGATAAAATGATAAAATAGTCCCTCGGCGGAAGCTTCGTTCTGGAATTACCAAAGTGCCCGTCTACGTTCGAATAACTCCAAGTACTCTTAAACCGAGCACTTGAACTAATAAATTGGAATATTCCACGAGGGTCGGAGGGAGAACTGTGCGCAATATATAGTATACGATTACGGTACACACCGCGGCGCAAGGGCGACGCGCGATGGTAAAAAGCTCCGAGAAACTATAAAGACAGCCCGAAACTCCCATCGACTGTTGGGCAAATAGAACTTTTGTCCGAAGACCTCTGTATCGATAGGACATTTTTTTCCAATAAAGACAAATAGGAAACGGAGTAGAAGAGCACTCGATTTCGCGAATTCAAAGATTTTTTTTTTTTTGCCAATTCCCTAAAGAGTGGAATTAAAGAGGCATAAAAAATTTGCGAAGTTTTTAAGGATAAATTTATTAATATTGTTTTTTTTATGAATTCTTTCAATCGCTCGCGAATGCGTACCCGAAAGTTATACGCACTAGTGCGGAGAAAGGCGGTTTCTTTCGTATTTTTTTTTCGAAAGTTTCTTTCGTATTTCTTTCGAAAGGCGGTTTCTCGCACTAGTGCGGAGAAAGGCAGTTTCTCGCACTAGTGCGGAGAAAGGCGGTTTCTCGCACTAGTGCGGAGAACGACAGTTTCTCGCACTAGTGCGAGAAAAAGGACGATATTGGGTTTGTACGCATGCGCAGTATTTTTCTCGCACGCGATGCGACAAAGTGCCTTTCTGCGCACACTTCACAGGAACGGAAACCAGGATTTTACGTGCATGCGTTAGGAAAAAGCTTTTTTCAAGATTTGATTGTTGGATTGACGTGATTTGCGTCACAATACCAAAGTTTTTAAAAAATGTTATCAAATGTTAAAAAATTGAAAAAAACAATGTATTTTTTTTTTTATTTCTAACTTTGAGTACAATTTCCCCTGTCGAAACTGACTCGAGCACTCGAATTTTTACGATATTCATTATATCGTTACCGGCACCGCGAGGAGCACAAATAAAACTCGTCTCGATTTTGTCGAAGAATATAAAAATTAAATATAAAAATAACAAGCTTTGTGTTTCATCCACTTGGAAGACTTTGAGCTAATGACCCTTCATCAATTATGTCAGAGAGCGTGGGTGAAGAAGAAGAAAAGCGCCAGGAAGAATACTCCGTTGACCTGGCTGATTGCGAAATTCCAATCGCGAGAGAAAACCAAGACGACGAGGAAAAAAACATTGTCAGACGCTCTCGGGTGTGCCGTTTGTCTCCCTTTTTGCGTTTCTCTTTCACCGGCGACGATCTCTGTCACGCGGAGCGTGAACCAGGACGACGGGGGAAAATAACGAATGAAGAGGACAAAAGTTAGAGATTCGTTCAGGTGAAGATAAAAGGTACATCCCCTTTCATTCTTTCGCAATGGTCTCGTGTTTCTTCGCTGTCTCCGATGACCCAGCGAGTCGGAAAATCGAAGTAACGCGAGAAAACGGAGACCAATTAGGAAATGCGGATGATAGAATAACAATACGTGGAAGAGAAGATATATTTTTGCCAATACTCTCGGAATCGTTATTTTCTAAATGGCATTTTTATAAAGGTAATACGACAATGAATCCAACAGCGGCGATTTTCTCTTACGGCTGAATTTATAACCGAATTCAAGTGTGAGCTCAAGTTTGAATTCAAGTTTGAACTCAAGTTGGCACTCAAGTTTTAAACTAAGTTCGAACCCAAGTTTAAACTAAGTTCGAACCCAAGTGTGAACTCAAATTCGAACTTAACTCTGAACTCAATTTTGAACTCAAGTTTAAACACAAGTTTGAACTCAAGTTTGAACTCAAATTTGAACTCAAGTTGGCACTCAAGTTTGCACTTAAATTGGCACTCAAGTATTAAACTAAGTTCGAACCCGAGTTTGAAATCAAATTTGAACTCAAGTTTGAACTCAAGTTTGAACTCAAGTTTGAACTCAAATTTGAACTCCAGTTTGAACTCAAGTTTGAACTCAAATTTTAATTCAAGTTTGAACTCAAGTTTGAACTCAAATTTTTATTCAAGTTTGAACTCAAGTTTGAACTCAAATTTTAATTCAAGTTTGAACTCAAGTTTGAACTCAAGTTTGAACTCAAGTTTGAACTCAAATTTTAACTCAAGTTTGAACTCAAATTCGAACTCAAATGCAAACTTTAACTTAAGTTTTATCTCAAGTTTCAAGTCAAGGTTCAACTCACGTTTTAACATAAATTTCAACCCAAGTTTCAACTCTCGTTTCGATTCAAATTTCAACTCAAGTCCGAACGCAAGTTATACCGAAGGTTGTTTTCTTCTCAGGGTCGTCTTCAAATCCAAACCAATGTCTCAAATCGACTTAGCACCTAAGTTTACACTCGACATTGATCTTAAGTACTAAATTGTGCGAAAAAAAAAAGTTAAATGATTCCCAAATTATCACGATTGGAACACAATGATGGATCCGGAAAGTTGTTACGATAATAAAACGTAATCGCGGCCATTGTATTGAAAAAAAAAAAAAAAAAAAAAAAAAAAAAAAAAAAATCCCAACCGTATCGCAATATCGAAAGTGCGGGGACGAAGTATCGACATTTTTTTGCGGGTGCCGAAAATTTTATCACTCCCCGGGGAGCGAACAGGAGGGATCACAGAATTTCCGGAGGGTCTATCGCGGTCCGATGCGTGATCGGGCGGGGACGATTCCCGTCAGGGAATTGGGTGAGCGGTCTGCAAGTAATCGAGCGCCACTGCATTTCGTTCCGTCGTGGAGCCCGGCTATTTCGAGCGGTTCGATCCGAAGTCGACGAGCGCGATTGAGAGTGCGAGAGGTTAGGCTACGAGCGACGCGTAAGACGTCCCCGGGAAATGGTCGTGCTTCGATTAGGAGCGATCACATCGAAGAAAACGAGGGTGAAACCCCCGCAGAGTTCGAAGCTCTTGAGTGAGGAAATCGTAAATCGCAAGGGACCCATCGTGCTATCTTGGAGCTCGATGATACGAGTATCCCCTGGAAGTTTTCACACGGCACCCGGAAATTCCACTATCCAGGAAGACTTCGGAATTTAATGGCGATTCGAGGGTCGAAATAAAATCGTAATTTGTACGAATGAGGGACTTCTGACGATGATTCACTCAGATTTTAATTTACAATGTATTTACTCGAATCCAATGGCATCAGAACTGGGCAAAGTACTTGAAGTACCAAGTTCTTACAGTACATTGTACTTGAAGTGCCAAGTACTTGAAGTACATTGTACTTGAAGTACCAAGTACTTAAAGTACATTGTACTTTAAGTGCCAAGTACTTGAAGTAAATTGTTCTTGAAGTGACAAGTACTTAAAGTACATTGTACTTGAAGTACCAAGTACTTAAAGTACATTGTACTTGAAGTGCCAAGTACTTACAGTACATTGTACTTGAAGTACCAAGTACTTAAAGTACATTGTACTTGAAGTACCAAGTAATTAAAGTACATTGTAATTGAAGTCTTATGTACTTTATGCCTTATCGAGTCTTCGGTACTTTAAGTACTTTAAGTTCTTATAAAGTACCAAAAAAATCGTATTTCGTTGTTTATCAAGTAACGAAAAAAAATTGTTATAACGAAAAATCATACAAATTAAGGTAATGCGACGATAGAGTTTATTCGAAAAATAGTAGAATTTTATGATACTCTGTAGGTTTCTGAATTATTTTTATTTGGTCGAATTGAGTATGAGGTCAATGGTACATCATAGAACGAATCAACGAGGTCAACGGTACATCAACGAATCGGCGAAGCCTAAACAATATTATGTTCACGTTATAGAGGTATGTGTCGAAGTGAAAACGAGTAAAATAAGGCCTCTGCAGATACCTGAGTTTTCAAATTTTATGTATATGTCGATATGAACATTTGCAAACTTGAGCTTCCAAACTTAACTCAGTAGTAGGAGTGAAGACGATACGAAATAGAAAATGATATTTTCAAAAAGTCCGCCGTGTTTTTCATCCAAAAACATATAGAATAAAAGAGATAAATATGGACTGCTGCGATTAGGACGTGAGTGAATAAAATATGGCTCGGTCCATATTCACCTGTTTCACGCAAAACGTACAAATTATAGTTCTATCCAACTATTTTTACAATATATTTACTCAAATAATTTTTTCGAGTTTTTGATTCGAGTAAATATATTTTACAATATATTTACTCGAATCAAATGGGATACATTTTTATACCAACGTAATATTAGAGACGTCCACTCGTATATTTATTCGAGTATTATTATTATTTATTTATCGTTATTGTCCGGCGCTTCCCCATGTAGGGTAATCGGACGCGGCTAATAGTTGGGCGAAGCTTTACCGATGTTGCCAACATTGGCATGCGGGTTTGGCCCAATCATCGAAGGAGCCTTGGATGACAACTACTTGCCAGTATTGGCACCCAACATTGGTCCCAAGATCGATCAAGGCGATCGGCCGATTATTGGTCGTCAATTTCGGCCCTTTTACAGGCTACATATGAGGCATTCTCTGTCAACTCAACCACTTTTTTTCGACACTTTCAGATCTATCCCTTAATTGACCACATTTTAGTTTCACTTGAAAGTATTTTTACTTTTATATTTTGGGTATTTTTTTTTAAGATTTTTTAATCCATCCGTTTAGGGAGATGCTTTTTCGTTTCAAACTCATATATCTTGAAAGCGATAAGTCGTGCAAAAAAAATCTACCGACGAAAGAGTTCTCTTTATCCATTATCTATTTAATGCAACATGTCTCATACTTTTGTTCATATTATGCAGGCTATTTTTAGCAGAAAGCAATGAAAATTGTATTATTTCCTGCAATGCGACACCTTCGATTTCGCCGCCAATTTTTCAGAGTATTCAGCGACGTATGAAGAACCTAAAAAAAAAATTGGCAAAGTGGAACTAACTTGGACCTCGGACCTAATATATAAATCCGCAATGAGTCCGACGAAGCGGCTCTTTCCGTTAAATTGGCTCGTTCGATATGTCGAAACACTTTGACGATATTTCTTCCGTAGGGGAAGAAATCATGCGAGGAATGCTCGAGGGCTCGTCAAGCGTGAAAGTTAACAGCGCGGGGGCGTTTCGCACAGTGGCAACACCGGTTGAATAATTGAATCGTATTATGCGTTTCGGTACTTACATATTATGGCTTGGACCTTGGCTCTGTCGAGGGCCGGTTTAACAGGCCGTTCCGTCGCGGTGCCGGCCCTGCTCCATCGTTGACCCGTGACGGAACAAGTCGCAAGCTCCGTCGGACTGAACAGTATCGCCGCCAGGCCCCGCGTCAACTTCCGGTAATCACTCCACTTGACCGCCCTCAGCTGTTCCTCGCACACGGCTATTCCCTCGCCCAGATGTACCTACGCACACACAACAGCGAACACAAATCAGTCAGCTTTGGTGGTTATGAAAATGTCTGCGAACGTCGCCTATCGAAATTTTCATTTCTGCTGATCAACGCCGCGACGGCTCCGAAACTTTATTATTCGTATTTTTTTATTTTTATATTTATTCTTTATTTATTCGTTATTATATTTATTTATTATTCATATTTATTCATTATTATATTTATTTATTATTCATATTTATTCATTATTATATTTATTTATTATTCATATTTATTCATTATTATATTTATTTATTATTTATATTTATTTATTATTTATTATTCCGGAGCTTTAGTATTCATAGCTGATTTTTTGAGACATATTTTTTTAACGCTTTATAAGTCACACCTCCATCCCCACTCTTGGACGCTACTGTAGCAACGCGCAGCCCCCACTCCGCGTCCGTTAGTCTCGTTACGGTACGGTTTCGGGCGGTGTGGCTTGTAAAGGGTTAAGATGACTGAGAAATTGCCGATTTTCAACAGTTCGGATTATAGGAACATTTTTTTTTTTTTTTTTAGGTTGAAAATTGAAATTTACATATCGCTTTCTCATAAAAGTTGGAAATTGAAATTTTTTTATATCGCTTTCGCGTAAAAGTTGAAAATTGAAATTTTCATATTAATGCACACACGCACGAACACACCCATACAGGCATTTTTTCTAAATACGATTTTTTCGACGCTTTGGAACATTCTGAACACTTTTTCATGAAAATTTTGAAAAAAAATGGTTTTACCAAAACAAAGCTTCCTCTACGGAAGCAAAAATAAAATGAAGATAAATCTGATTATAAATCTGATTATAAATCTCATTATAAATCTCATTATAAATCTCATTATAAACCTAATTATAAATCTCATTATAAATCTCATTATAAATCTGATTATAAATCTAATTATAAAGCTGATTATAAATCTGATGGTAAATCTGATGGTAAATCTGATGGTAAATCTGATGGTAAATCTGATGGTAAATCTGATGATAAATCTGATGATAAATCTGATTATAAACCTGATTATTAATCTGATGATAAATCCGATTATAAATCTGATGATAAACCTGATTATAAATCTGATTATAAATCTGATTATATTTCCGATTATAAATCTGATATTTCAATGTGTAGTTTTCTCGATGATGGCGAAAAAAGATGATTACAAACGTCCGTATCACTACTTCCTTAAAAATGCTTTTCTCGCACGGCTTATATATTCCCGGTAATGGCGTACCGATAAAAAATTTTTTGCCGGCGTTTAAACCTGACCACGTTGTAATGAACGCCCCAATTTTTATCTCCGAATTATAAATCTCCCTCGGTTTACATATTTTTTTCGGTCGTAATTAAGGGAACTTCCTTATCAGTTGAATAAAAAAAAAAGTGTGCCCTCATTCGACTGGCTTATTATCGCCGGACTCAGAATCCCGGGCGCTTACGTGAGCTGATCTCATCTCGCTGGGATAAAACGCGGATGCGTACCCGAAAGTTACGGAATTGAAACCTTTTAAGACGCTTTTATGCTCGATTTAAAATCCATTTGATTATAGCTAGCGAATAAATTATGCAGAATATCGAGATTTAATTATTCCAAGTTTTCGCATGCAAATTTTTTTTATTTATTTTTTTTAAGATAATTCGTGAGGCTTGAATGGATAGCTTAAATAACGGAAACCGCACTCAGTGTCCGCACGGTTAGGGTGAAAGTAGCGAATATACGCTAGTAAGAAGCTTGGCTCTTTATCTCCTAATCCTGGAGGACAATCACACTTCGGGGGAAAAAATAGCCCATGGAGGTTTTGCCAATCGAACAAAAGCGGCCGATCGGCGGGCCAATCTTGGCGTAACGATATCATATTACGATTTACGATTTACGATTTTCATATTATGTTATATTCTATTATTTTTCTTATTCCTTCGCATATGATTCTTTCTTCGCATGTTTTTTTATTTTATATTTTCATATTATGTTATATTCTATTATTTTTATATTATGGTAAATTTTGTTACGCTGTTTGTAATTTTTTTTTCTGCGGGACTTACTGATCTTGTATTTTTGTATCGTGATGCACGGTGTTCTTAGGGGGCTCGGGCCTCAGAATACGAAATAAACGAACACTGTAAAAAATGTCTGGTTGAAAATTCATAAATGTCTATGAAGTTTTATGCATATACAGTATATGAAATTTCATTGACACGTATGTAAGAATATTGCGTTACCGGTATATTAAAAACAATATTATTTGTATAATATTGGTAATAATACTATAATCTTCGTACACGGATTGTTAGTTTTCAATGCCATCACCAGTAATTTTAACATACAGGTATTGCATTTAAAATTAAATTACCAAAATTCAAATACAATGTATATAAATTCTAATTTTATATAATGAGGTTGTATATTTCAGATAACTTTGTATATTAAACGTGTTGTAAATTTCATAACATTTTTTACAGTGAATCTATCTATCTATCTATCTATCTATCTATCAATACCTCAGCCTTCGGCCACGTATCGGTTTGTCAATCAATGGTTTGTCGACTTGAGGCCAATGCACGACCGAGTTGCTCGACAACTTCGGGGGGAAATTTACAAGCGAGGAATTAGAAAAATTAATGACAATAGTGGCAAAGCCATAAAAATGGTAATTACAAAAAATTAAAATTAAATGCACGGAGAGAATTTTGTAGAAACGGCTACAATAAAAGTATGAGAAAGTTTCTCATGCAATATGGTAAATTGAGAATACTCGACGAATCTGTCAATTTTTGTCATACAGTTGAATCCCGATTAGCCGGGAAGAGGATTAAGCGTGCGTTTTCCCACTTTTTTTTTATGCGCGGCGCAAAATAAAGTCACTGAGTAGGTCGAAAAAAATACTAGCTTACGTACTGTTAATGAAACAAATATCCAAAGTTTTACGTTCCATTTCACACTATATAACAATTAAGTGCAAATTGTAACTAGTCAAAATAAAGTTTTATCACTGGCCTTTATTGACTTGTATATTTTCGCTCTTTAGTTCGGATTACCCAGGATTTCGATTATTTATTCATATACAGTTTTACTGTAGTGTGTATGAATAAAGATTTATTCGCGTCTACAATACAGTATGTGAAATATCGCCACACTAATGGGAATCAACGCTACAAAGTCTGCTAAAACAGAGCGTATCAAGTACAACCGACAGTGTGCTTGAAATTGTTATACTATTTTAATATCTATGGCCATAGCGTCGTGTAATAAACACCATAGGAATGTGCAGTGCTTATTATTAAGCTAGCCGATAAAATCAATATTCATTAAAATAAAAAATAAAAAACAAAAAATTGTATTGGATAAAGAAACTCAATCTAAAGAAAGACAATGTTTGTTGCATAACATTCTTTTATTCAACATTATTGCAATATGCATTAATTATTCAAAGAAAACTTAAAAAAATTGTCTAGACTTGTCTCAACGCGAGCATGTCAACTTCGAGCCACATTCACCACTTTTATCCGACATTAAACAAAGGTAGCTCAGAAGTTTCGTTAAAAACTACCTCGCTAAAAATAAAATATATCCAGATTGAAATTTCATGTCCGACCTGACCCTCTTCAGGAAAAACGAAAAAAAAAATGTTAATAACGTCCGGAACTCGGCAGAGTCGTAGCAATTTTTCAATTTAAGCCGGAACCACTTCGGCTTTTCGCGCTTCTGAAGCATAAATTTTGATTCTTTTTTTTTTTTGCTAAAAAAAAAAAATAATAAAAAAATGAAGGATATAAATGGTCACCAAGGGACGAACGGGAGGGAGGATTGTCCGCCAGGGAAGTGGGAAAGAGCGAAAGCTCTGCGATTTAAACTAGGTTCGAGAATCCGCAACAGTGCCTCTCGTCGTTGACTGGAATGGGAGTGAAACTATAAATCTGAAACGTGCGATAAGAAAACGGTCGAATCGGAAGCTGCCATCGGGCGAGCGAACCGCCTATTATTGCCGGCCGTGATTCACCGCCTTTCATTCCGCCAGCCTGTCCGAGACCGGAAAGATTTAATTCATGTCGTTCTCCGAACGACGAAAATAATTTATAAAATTTCACCGCGAGTGCGAAAATT
The DNA here is from genome assembly GCA_964017025.1 of Stenichneumon culpator. Classification (NCBI taxonomy): domain Eukaryota; kingdom Metazoa; phylum Arthropoda; class Insecta; order Hymenoptera; family Ichneumonidae; genus Stenichneumon; species Stenichneumon culpator. The sequence continues at coordinate 3,191,245 of OZ024771.1, forward strand.
CACCTTCCGAAAGACCAGCTCAACAGTTCCATTATCGGATTCTGTTAAGGCGGGTCCTGTTTTACGAGGCCCGAAAAAACGTTTTTTTAGAAGGGAAAACACAAGAGAACTCAGTGAATTTAGTGGTGTGTTTTTTAATATGTATTTCAACTGTAGGAAAAAAATGGTTTGAACACAAAACAAAAAATTACCGCATAGTTATTGGCAGTCTTTATAATTATTGGTTATTATTTTTCTAAATTGGCGGGAGTGACAACGATAAAAAATAAACGACCTATCGACTTAAAACAAAGCTGTTTTTTCAGTACTGAATTCTCCTCTATGCGAACCTAAAACATTGTTAAAATAGTATTTTTACATCATTTTGATAGAACGTCAAAGTTGTTTTTGTTACCTCTAAAACTGGGCTCCCTTGCTTTTTTCCCTCCTAAAAAAATTCCTGAATGGACGCTTTTTTAGGCCTTGTAAAGCAGGGCTCTTCCCCCCCCCCCCCCCCTTTAAAGTACTGCGTTGCACCATCGTAAAGTATTTGTCAATCCAATTTATATTTATATTTATATTTATATTTATATTTATATTTATATTTATATTTATATTTATATTTATATTTATATTTATATTTATATTTATATTTATATTTATATTTATATTTATATTTATATTTATATTTATATTTATATTTATATTTATATTTATATTTATTGACTTTTCAGCTCTGTCACACGGGAACCTTCACAATTGTGAAGAGCTGTCGACTGACTTTTTCCGAGTGAATAACGACAAATAAAATGGTTTACAAAATATCGAAAAAAGTTGGGCTCATCTGTGTCAAAAACTGTCCCGCGGCCGACCGGGAAGTCCACTTTTCTACTCTCGAAATTTAGTGATCGCTTTTTTCGTCCGTTAGTCACACTGCGAAACTGGAGTCCACTTGGCACTCCCTCGTCTATTCGCGCGTTCCGTTAAAACAGTTCCGTTAAAACTGAGTATCGATCAAAGCAGCGCCTGACATCTCCCGATTTTTCTTTTTTTTTATACACTCCTATTCTATTTATCAAAACTGTGTGTACATCGCAAAAAGCTCGAATGTCCTTCGGAAAAAAAAAAAAAAAAAAAAAAAAAAAAAAAAAAAAAATGAGAATGTTTCACCGTTCGCGAAAATGGAATACGTCGTTAATACCGCGCGATTCAGCGGAGGGGAAAAAATATAAATGAAACGAAACGGGGGTGCGAATGAACGGGAAAAGGATTGAGAGTCCGAAGGCGCTGCAACAGAGTGGTTTATCGAGTGAAGCGAAAAATCCTGCAACCAACTTTTTTTTTTCCTTTTTTTTTCGCTACGGAAGTTTCGAGCGTGGCTCTCACCCTCGTAAACAGAGCAGTAAAGCCTCCAACCGTGCGAGTTCGGGCATTGTTCGGCGTTCCGGTCAATCGGCGTTTGGTCATTACTTATCCAAAGCTCGATAAAATCTATCGTTTAATGTTTATTACGGCTAATTAGTCGAGGAACCGGCACGGTTCACCTGCCAGGGCTGCCTCTCATTCTGTGCTCGCACATTTCTTCGACGAGCCGTGTTCCCGAGTACTCTGAGAGAAGGATCAAGTAAAAACTACTATATCACTTGAGAGATATTGCCATAGCAAGTAGTAAAGCGTTAGGGCGACACCTATGGTAGGAATTACCCGATTTATAAGAATTTTTCTTAGATATTATGGTAAAAATTCTTGGAAATTCTGAGACTTTCTGCCATAGGTGGCGCCCTGGCGCCGTAATACTATGTCATATGGTAATTTTTCTTAGTTGATTGGTAATTTTTACTAGATCGATAAAATCGATCGTGTTTAATGTTTATTACGGCTAATTAGTCGAGGAACCGGCACGGTTCATTTATAAGAATTTTTCTTAGATATTATGGTAAAAATTCTTGGAAATTCTGAGACACTTTGCCATAGGTGGCGCCCTGGCGCCGTACTACTATGTCCTATGGTAATTTTTCTTAGTTGATTGGTAATTTTTACTAGATCGATAAAATCGATCGTGTTTAATGTCTATTACGGCTAATTAGTCGAGGAACCGGCACGGTTCACCTGCCAGGGCTGCCTCTCATTCTGTGCTCGCACATTTCTTCGACGAGCCGTGTTCCCGAGAACACTGAGAGAAGGATCAAGTAAAAACTACTATATCACTTGAGAGATATTGCCATAGCAAGTAGTGAAGCGTTAGGGCGACACCTATGGTAGGAATTACCCGATTTATAAGAATTTTTCTTAGATATTATGGTAAAAATTCTTGGAAATTCTGAGACTTTTTGCCATAGGTGGCGCCCTGGCGCCGTACTACTATGTCCTATGGTGATTTTTCTTAGTTGGTAATTTGATTGATTGGTAATTTTACTAGATTGGTAATTTTTACTAGATCCTTCTCTCAGTGTAGACATTTTCGCGCGTTACATCGGGCCCCGATAAGGCCCTGAGCAGGCCTGACAAGGGTCCGATAAGGCCTCATCAGGACCCTATCAGGGCCCGATGTAACGCTCGAAAATTTCTACTCGGGTTCCCCAGTTAGACAAACGTGCTGTGATGGCAAGAAATGCACGTCATGACAGCACGTCATGACAGCATAAGCGAAGTGACCACATTGAGCTTATTTTTGACGTCAAGTCGTGCCATCTATTCGTACCATCGCATTGGAGTCACATTGGCATCACGTCTTGGCGACATAATTCACACGCACAGTAAATGGCGTCGCGAACCGATGGCTTTGTAACGTCTTAATTACAGCATATTGTGCCACTGCGTTTTATAACAAGTTTCATAATAAATAAATCAAATTATTTAAGATTTCTTTAAACTATATTTAAAGAAAATAAATAGAAGCTAATGCGATAGCACTTTCGCTCTAGGCTTAAAAATTTTCATATCTGCTACAGGATTTTTGACAATTTTTTCAGATTTTTTCATTTGGGCTAACAATATGTTCACTTAAAAAAAAAAAGCAAAGCTCAAAAAACATATAGAAGCAAACGTTTTGTCATTCTGGGTTTAGGCTTAAAAATGTTCATATCAAATACAGAATTTTGCAGATTTTTTTCAGAATTCCGGTTAATTCCGGCTAAAAATATGTTCACTTTGAAAAATTGTAATTAATGCACATAAAAAAAATTAACAAAAAAATTTGGAGTGATTTTTAGAGTTAGAACAATATTATAAAAAATTACGACCCGAATTGAAGAGGTCGAGGGTCCGACGTAGGTCGAATCGGCATGGAATGCCCCGTATGTACTTTGAGTACTTGGAAAAATGGCAGTACTAAAAGTACGCCTGTACTTAAAGTTTCGGAATTAAAGTACCAAATAAGTACGATGTACCTTAAGTACCGCCCAGCTCTGGTTTATACTACGATAATGGACGAGAAGGCGAAGGGTCGATTACCATCGTTACCAACTTAACCCATCACAACAAAAATTTCAAATCCCTGTAGTAGCGTGTAAGTTCGGCCTTGACGTGGCGACGGTCTTCCGGAAATTTCCGAGAAGGCTCCCATGGATATGGTTTGCCGATAGCGGTGAAGATCAGTAGTAATCGGATATTCGTGAGGGCGTAGGGCTCGTACGGTGCCCGGACGAACCAGAGCTCGGAGAGCGCCGATGCCGAAGAGCTAATCGCCCCGTTGGTGCGGATACGAGATAATCGACCATTTAACGTCGGATAATTAATAACGCGAGTGACACAGCTGCGGGCGCCAAGGGTAACTCCTGGGGCCGGCGGGGTAGATTGTGTGCGCCGCTAAACGCCGCATTAGAGGTGACAGCTTCGGATCTCTCTATCTCTGAGCTGGATTACACTTCGTTCACGCATCGACCTGCGTAAACCGAGGATGGACGAAGTAGCATTTCCAGGAGAAATCGACAATCCCGTACAAAGCTCTTCGGCCGGCTAGATGGGTTTATCTCTCAGCGTTCAGGAGGTCATTAATTAGAGGGATCAGAGATTGAAGTTCGCTGACGAAGATGCCAGCTAAATCATCCTCAGATCGACAATAGAATGTGGATTATCAGAATCAATTGGGATCGTGTCTGGTTTAGCTCATGATAAGTCCGGATAATGGATTGCGCATGTGAGATTCATGGGGTTTCCAGCATGGGAGATCAAGCGCAAGAAGCTTTGCGAATAAAGTGTGTGGTAAGGGGAGCGGGGCAAAATGGGACAGTGGAGCAAAATGGGACAGGGAGGGCAAAACTCGATGATCCAATAATTTTTGGATGCCCAATTTGTCCCAACGATAGATCCGGATTTTCAACCCCGTTTTGTCCCACGGACCACCATCGCCACCACGCAAAAGTTGGAACATTGCGTTAAAAAGAGAACCAGTATCGATAAACCTTGACAAATTAAACAACAATTGCACAATAATGCGTATACGTTTAAACAAATTATTAGCTGGATTTTTCGCAGGCTCGTCATAAATAAATACAAATATAAAAAACTCCGTGGAAATGATTGATTCAATTCCTGATTTATTAATGTTATTGTTAATATTTTTCCTAATAAATGATTTATGTATTATGGTTAAGAAGAGTCCAGCACCAAGTTTCTAATTTTCGATTCCTATTATGGAATCCCCAACAAACCTAAATAGGGCCTCTGTTGAAATCCTCACTGTAGATTGTTCGATTGAACCTTGGTTTTCCTTTATAGGACCCAGCAAGGCGAAATATGGGTGCCCTTCTATGGTTTCCTTGACAATCCCTTATCATTCTAGCGTGGACTCCTATATTGGGCCCTAGTTTAGATTCCCTATTATGGATTCCACAGGTATGCCTTTAATGGCCCTATAGTTTATCTCGGCCGCCCAACTAAATTTCTGCACGGGGTGCTCGCTTCAAGTCAGTTCAGCTCCGATCGATGACCAGCACTTACCGAATAATAACTCCGACCAATAAACCATTAGACATTTTTTACATCATTTTCGACTCTCTCATTCACTGCCCGACCAATCGACCATCCGTCACATTTGGTGTCACAAGTGGCGCCCAACCATCACAATTCTCACGGTAACACTTGAGCGGGACACTCGCTTTAGCAACCTCTATTTCTGCAACACAACGTTGGTGAAACTGCTTTCCATCAATTCACTCCATCCACTTTCATGCTGTAAATTCCTCATCCGAGTAATTGACGCTTCCGATTGGCAACCTTCTCAAATGGTTTCACGAATGAACCATCCGATCTCTCGTACAATTAACGAAGCGAACAGCAGTAAAAAAGAGGGGCCAACCAACTGCATCGGTTTCTCTGTTTTTCCTAGCCGTTATCCCGGCAATGATGTTGAACGACGGTAACGATTCGAGGAGCCCACAGCCGACTTTTATGACGTCCCGAGGAAGACGATAAAATTTGCGAAAACGTCGAACCGTCGCCAGTGAAATCTCTGTCCTTCGTCTCGCTTGGCCCGATTCCCCGATATCGCGTCGCGGCATCGCAGGAACGAGAGAAAAAGGGTTCGGGCGCCCGGATCCGGTTATACAATAAGAAAAGTGCTCGTAAAACGAGATCTTGTATGTTTTACGAGGACTCCCGTGACGACTAAGAGACAAGAAGGAGAATGCGGAAGAGCAAGGAGATAAGGAGGATCGGCGTGCTTTCGTCGTCGGAGAGGAGTCGGCGGCTGAAAAACAGAGAAGCGTAAACCACCCATTTGGCTTTTGAGACCGTTGTGGGATTCGTCGTTGGGTCTCCGAGCAGTCGACATGTTCGCGGAGAGCAAACCGGCGTCCGAATGGAGGGAAAGAGGTAAAACATGGAGGGGAAGGAGTGGGAGAAAGTGAGCCTTGTTGATGTCACCCAAGGGAGTGTTCGCCGCGGGAATGTAATGAGACTCTGGAGGAAAACTGAACGTCCGCGTCGGGTCGTCAACCCCATGCCGGACACGCATCCTTGCCGTCTTTTACCTTCGAGAGGATAAGATAAGGGTGCGAGCTAAGCATGCCACATAGCTCGGAGATATTTCTGAAATGTTTCGAAAATATTTTTCTGAAGTAGCCTTGGCTAAGTTTGCCATGAACCACCATTGAAAATCCCTTTGACTGCCATTAACTGTTAGTTGAAGGTAATTCAATGGGGTTTTGCCAATGGTGTCGTTCCCACTTGTACTACCATTTTAATATACCATTCGATATGTCATTCAGTTTACCATTCGTTGTATGGAATTTTTATTCCATTCCCATTTTCGGAAAAATAGACTGTATGTAATTATCGACTTATCTACTAAATATGTAATAATATGGAAATATATAATAAATCATCTAAATAGATTATATTCTCTAGCGTTTTACTGTCCGATTCAGTTCCCATTTATTCCAAATGATAAGAAATACCATTTCAGCTGTCCCAGTTATGCTCCAATGGACAATCATTAATAACGAACCTACCACTAAATAAGAACCTACCACTTGAATTTTGCCAGTCATTTGGAATTAGACTCCCATTAATAACGGATGGGAAAATGTACCACTTAAAATTTTTCACTGATTTGCCAGTGGAGTCCCATTAAGAATGAATGGTGGAAAGTACCGTTTCAATTTCCCCCATGAATTTCCGTTAGGATCCCATTGATTACCTTTCGATACCATTCATTACCATTAAACGTTCAATGGAAAACTTTGCCAAGGGTTCTTAAAGTACACCTGTACTTAAAGTCTCGGAATTAAAGTACCAAATAAGTACGACCTCGATACTGAATTCGACAACATAAAGATAATTCAGAAACCTACAGAGTATCATGTAATTAGTATGATTTTTTATTATAAAAGTTTTTTTCGTTATTTGATAAACAACGAAATACGATTTTTTTTCGGACTTTATAAGAACCCAAAGTACTTTAAGTATTTAGAGTACCGAGGACTTCATAAGGCATAAAGTACATAAGAATTTAAGTACACGGTACTTTAAGTACTTTGCTCAGCTCTGTATAAAATTTTACATAATATATATAATCTTACATTGAAATGCTTCACAAATATTTCGCAAAATTGGGGAGGGGGGATTTGTTCTACTCTTCCACCGTAAACCTTTCTGGCTTTTTGCCGAAACCCATCCTGAATCCCACCTAGCACTCCCTACCCGCACTTAGCTAAGCTGCCTAACATCCACTGCGTCCGTAGCCGACTTAGCTAAACTGTACCGCATTTGACGGGGACACGGAGAAACTAAAGAAAACCCGTGCCAGTACAGACGGCCATATTCTACTGATCCTCCGCTATTTTAGCACTTGAGTCAAGTGCGGAAACACCAAAGTTTCAGAAGAAAGCGCCTCCCGCTCAACGGTCGATGCGCCAGCTAGCGCACGGCTAAAGCTGCTCGCACAGCTGCTCGCAAACTACGTACGGGACACAGACAGACCGTGCCGTATCCACACACAGCCGTGATTGGCGGTTGCTTGCGTATTGGTGTCCGATCTGGTCCGATCGACTCGTCTGTGTGATAGAAAACGGCGAACCTTGTTTTATTTTATTTATTTTTTACCACCTTAAGCGGTCACCTATCCAAGCACTGACCGCGAACGATCTTGCTCGAGTTGGGAACCACCGGAGCCGCGCGCCAACCGCGCGCATCCACCGCTGATTTCGCGAAAATGTTTTTCAAACATTACGCTAAAATTTTTTTCAAACATTACGCTAAAATGTTTGGAAAACATTTTACAAATCTTTATTAGATTTCGGAACGTATTTATTTTACGGAACGAAACGGACCGTAAAAAACGACAAAACGGACTGCACATTCTTTGTTGGCATTTGGTCTTTTTTCATATGCGGAAACCGAAAACGGACCGAACATTTTTTTTTCGAAAAATTTGCTTTGGTCCATTTTCAGTTCCCCCAAACGAAAAAGGACCAAGATCGTATTTTTATTCTCTGCTTTCATTAAAAACAAAATTAAAAGCAAGACGAAAATTTTTTTTAAACTCAGCCAAAAATTTTATTTAAAAAACGTTCGGTCCTTCCTCGGTTTCCGCAACCGAAAAAGGACCAATCCAAAAACGTACGGTCCGTTTTACAGTTTTTGCGCTCCGTTTCCTTCCCCGACCGACGTGTCCGTTTTTTAGTTTTTTTTCCCTAAAAGCAAAAGGAAGCAAACGGAGAAATACTAAAAAAAATGCAAAAGAACAAGAATTCCACGTAAGCGTATTCAGAATGTTCCCAAACGGGTTTTCTCATCATACAATAAATTAACGACTATCTTTACTTACCACCCCGTCCGAGGATGACTCCTCGAATCCTCGAAAAGCAGGCATCGCTGGTGGAGTCGTGCTCATATCCAAGGGACCAGGAAGCCAGTCGTTTCTCGACGGCGAGTTCCCGTGAACGGAGGATAAGTGCCTTCCGCCTCTGGTGCCCAGTCTGGGCCTTCCCCGTCGCACTCTTCGAGCTGCTGGCAACAGAAAACAGGGAACAGCTTACATTAATTTGTGTCCATACATTTTCGTCCTGAAGTCTTCTTTTCGTTAAGTACCGATTTATATATTTTTTGTAAAGGACCAATCCGTTTAGAAATAAAGCAATCAATCAAATCATTATTATTTGTTAGTTTTGCGGTACGGAGTTCAATGATGAAATGAATAAGAATCGCGAGTCCTAATAAAAACTCTTATTAAATACAAACTCGACTTGACAGTTCGGAGATAATTTTCAGACAGATCGAAAGAACAGCAAAATCAACAAGCTGTCTCTTGTTCCACGATATGCGAGCAGGTCAAAATGGCGACGAAAGTCAATCGTGAACCTCGCGCGGATCGTTCGCAGCCTTCTGCTCTAACATTATAATTATTATTATTATTTTTTTCCTTTACGGTGCCCTTACGGGTACCGTAAAGGAAAACATAAGTTGCGGAATTCAAGTTACGGATTCCACCAGCCCAGCTGGTGAGTATGTGGGATTCCCGAAGCCTACCCACTAAACCGTCCTCTCCTTTCGATCATCCCCCAACCAGGAACTATTTTGGTATTACTTCTGGTTGGGGGATCTGTCTGTGTACGTCTAGTCGTTTTGTTTATCCGTTATCCGTCACGTCAGTCCGTCTGCTCTGTCATTCGAGGCAGTCGTCTGCGTTTTTACGTCTGAGTATCGTCTCTGTGTACGTGGCAACTAGTTGCCTCCACTCTGCATTATTGTTATCATTATTATCATTATTATTATTATTATTATTATTTTTTCCTTTACGGTGCCCTTACGGGTACCGTAAAGGAAAACATAAGTTGCGGAATTCAAGTTACGGATTCCACCAGCCCAGCTGGTGAGTATGTGGGATTCCCGAAGCCTACCCACTAAACCGCCCTCTCCTTTCGATCATCCCCCAACCAGGAACTATTTTGGTATTACTTCTGGTTGGGGGATCTGTCTGTGTACGTCTAGTCGTTTTGTTTATCCGTTATCGGTCACGTCAGTCCGTCTGCTCTGTCGTTCGAGGCAGTCGTCTGCGTTTTTACGTCTGAGTATCGTCTCTGTGTACGTGGCAACTAGTTGCCTCCACTCTGCATTATTGTTATCATTGTTGTTGTTATTATTATTATTATTATTATTATTATTATTATTATTATTATTATTATTATTATTATTATTATTATTATTATTATTATTATTATTATTATTATTATTATTATTATTATTATCATCATTATTGTTATTGTTAAACAAAGTAGCTAACAATTCAAGATTGTCGATGACTTGACGAATTTCCTGCACCCCAGCCAGGACTGAGCCGAATGAAGGTTCAAACATTGACGAAGCATGGGCCGTTACAGTGCACAGGCGGTCCGCAGGAATAACGAGTACGGGTGAAGAATCGCCCTGTCCGCGGTTTCACCGCCCGATTGAGAGGGATGCAGAGGCTAAAGCGAAAGAGAAAAAAAAAACCTCATCGGGAATAAGGGATAGAGGTTTGAGGAGGCGAGAAGAAAAAAAAAGCCGGTCGGCGATAGGTTGAAAAGAGAGCTGGAATAGTTATTTGGGATCGGAGAAGGGAGGCTTCCGCGGAAAGGTGCTCGGTTGGTTTCGGCGTCGGGGGGCCAATCTATTATTCCAGGAAAAATCCATCGAACGTGTCATGCCGTCAATGGCTAAGAGGGTAATTGATCCCCTTGCCCTCTCGAACTCGCATCCCTCGCCTTCCAATCTCCATTTTCTTCACACTTTTTTTCCACCCCCACCCACCCCCACCCACACCCACACCGATACAATGGACCTCTATTCCGCGAAAGTACCTGACTCGTTTCTCCACTCTCTTTCTTCCTCTGCTCTCTCTATTACGCTCCCTATATCTCACTCCGGCGACGAGAGTCGAGTGCTTTTTGCACCCTCGCGCACACATCCACACATCGTAATGCGCACAGCGGGGATCGATGTTGGCGGAAAAACGACGATATCGATTTTAGTCTCTGGTTGGATCAAACTGCGGCATTGGATTTGTGTTTTTTTTTTTTTTTTTTTTTTTTTTTTTTTTTTTTGTGATGTTGGGACAATCGAGTGGTGGAAAATAGTTTATGGGAGGTTTTGGCAGCTGGCCTGAACACGGCATTGGAAAAAGCCTGTACGAAGTAGCTTTCCGGATAAAGTTTTAATACCACATATACAGTTTTGAACCACGGATTTTTGCGTAAATATTTTCTTGGGGTAAATAATTATTGAGACTAAATTGTGTTCTCATGCTCGATTTATTTTAATTGCATTTCTTTCGTCCGTTTATTTGAATTCGATTCGTGTGTAATATCAAATTTTTGGAATTCATGTCTGCTCGCGGCAGAGGCGAACGTCTGGTTTGTTTGTAGTGGTAGTGTGATTTGTTCATTGACATTGATGTTTGCAATAATGATGGTGAGACGTTTGCAAACGATATGCAATACATGTAATGTCAATGGGCTGTCGACCGAGGTCCTTCAGACCAAAGTAATCTTTGGTATTCAGTTTGGCGTTTATTACGCTTTTGATGATGAAAGTTTTGATTTTGTTTTTTTTTGTTGTTGTTTTTTTTTTTTACATGTGTGTAGGTATATTATTCTTGATTGACTTAACCCTGCAACTCATGACTGGGGTCCGAACGCACCCCACGCGAACGCGAAAAAATTATTTTTTTGTAGATTTTTCCGGTTTTGAGTTTTCAAATGGGTTTTTCATTAACGAAATGTAAAAAAATCAAATTTCTCGTACACCATTCTCTTCTTTATAAAAAAAAAAGTTGGAAATTGAAATTATCATATCGTTTTCTCATGATGTTCCTTCTTTCGCGAAGCTTCTTCTATGAGAAAGTATTTTCTGTATTTTTGGCTTTCTCGTAGAGGAAGCTTCGCGAATAAAGTAACATCATGAGAAAACGATATGACAATTTCAATTTCCAACTTTTATGAGAAAGTTATATGAAAATTTCAATTTTCAACGTTATGAGGAAGCGCTATGAAAATCTGGATTTTCAACTTTTTTCCACGCCAACGTCTTGTTAAACTTTTATGCAAAACGGATGGACCATTCAGGTTCAGCGCGATAAAATATTCCATCGTCACGCTTCACTTTGTCGGATCTGCTCTTGTAGATGGAAGTAAGCGCTCTTAATTTTTTTTTTTTTTTTTGCACTTTCGCTTTTTACTCAAGAAATCCAAGTGGCACCTCTTTATATAGCTTTTTCAATCCCGTCATATCCATCGTCTTGTCCATGTCTTGCTGTAGATCAGGATAGGCAAGTAGGTTTTTCTGCGATGCCATCGCGAAGCAAGGAAATCGTTGTTTAAAAATACGCAAAATCACTCATTTTTTCAATATTGGCTATCAAAATTTTTGATACACTTTTTTTTTGTTAGTCGTCGCTCCGGGACTGTATTCCATGTATTTTTTCACGCTGATCACGAATCTGCCACTTATTTTATGCATAAACAAATATTTAATGAGGAAAATTGCGTCTAAAGTAAAATAATCATTTTTCCCGAAATTCAAAAAAATGCAAAATGACACAAAATTTGAACGGCTCCATCGATTCGTCCCAAATTTTATAGGAATCATCGGGCGATCATAATCCATCTGTGTACAACTTTTTAAACCTATAAAAAAAAAATTATAGGAGCTGGAGCGCGCACAGACATTTTTGAAGAAATTAAGAATCGCGTCCAAGTTTCATAATACGCCGCGCACAAGTCATTCGCATCCCTCGAATCGCCGGAGCACAAGTCACTAAATATTTAATCGACCGCTGAGACGTAACATGCAGTGAAAAGAAAATCGACATATTGTTTTCAGCTTATTTAACATTTATGCGATAAAAGTACCAATTTATAAAAATAAGCTTATTCATGTTTTTTTTTATAAAAAATATCGGTGAGATAGATTGCTTTAAATAATTAAGTTTTTTTTCAACTCAATTCGTACTCACATTTGAACTTAAATTCCTACCGCAATTTGTACTTAAATTAGAACTCGAATTCGATTTTAGGTTCGGACTTGAATTTGAACTTTAATTTGAACTTTAATTTGAACTCAAGTTTACTTTTCAAGCAGTTACAATATTTTTACAAAGTATAAGAATGACTTGTTTTCAAATTAAAATTGAGAGTTTCAACAGTTGGCTAATATTGATTTTTTATTTCACAGAAAATTTCTGAAATATCGCGGGAATTGCGGACTATCTGTCAGAAGCACACCTTAAGAGTCGGAGAAATAAAAATGCAGGTGTCGAGCGGCAGTTCCGAGAAATTGTTCAACGAAAATTGATTCGTTTTCGACTGAACTGCACAATGCCAGCGACGAGTCAATAAAAGCACTAGAGCTTCGGAATTAAAAGTTTAAATTAAATTCCAGTGCATCGAACAAAAAAAATGTATTGAAAACGGTGAAATTAATCCGGCTTTTTTCACTCTTTTTTTTTTCATCTCCCTTGGCGAAATATCGCTGCGAATGAACGAGTGCGTATGGCGGGACTTAAAACGAACAGCGGTCTGACAGAAAACTCGATTGCCGGTCCATTGTACCGCAGTAAATAATAAAGCGGATACAAAACGAGGCACTCCGAGCGGCGGTTGTTCAATTCGATACTGATTCTCTCTTTTCACGCGGTTTCCTCCTCGACCTTCCTCCGATCGTCCCGGGGGAATTTAACAGGCAATTGAACAATGTTCTCCAAGCTGGGGAGTTCTATTACTGGCGGTAATTGCCTTCGTTTCATCAATATTTCGTTAAGGGTGACCCCCTAAGGAACTGACCTAAAGTGATTTTTCTTTTGCCGTTTACTGATGCATTGACTTTACTTGTCTACAAATATTGTACAACGATTTCACGTCCTCGCACAAAGTCTCACCAATTTTCAGAACGTTACACGCATTCGCCGAGTTACCTTGCGTTCAATCTCAATTTCAAACTTGAGCCCAAACTTCAATTCAAATCTAAATTCGAATTGAAGTTCAGATCAAATTTGGAACTGAACTTCAAATTTAAGTTCAAATTCAAGTCCGAATGTAAAATCGAATTTGAGTTCGAATTTAAGTACAAATTGAATTCCAAATTGAATTTCAAATTGAATTTCGAATTGAATTTCGAATTGAATTCCAAATTGAATTTCAAATTGAATTTCAAATTGAATTTCAAATTGAATTTCAAATTGAATTTCAAATTGAATTTCAAATTGAATTTCAAATTGGATTGCAAATTGAATTTCAAATTGAATTTCAAATTGGATTTCGAATTGAATTTCGTATTGAATTTCGAATTGAATTTCGAATTGAATTTCGAATTGAATTTCAAATTGAATTTCAAATTGAATTTCAAATTGAATTTCAAATTGAACTTCAAATTGAATTTCAAATTGAATTTCAAATTGAATTTCAAATTGAATTTCAAATTGAATTTCAAATTGAATTTCAAATTGAATTTCAAATTGAATTTCAAATTGAATTTCAAATTGAACTTCAAATTGAACTTCAAATTGAATTTCAAATTGAATTTCAAATTTAAGTTGTATCCACCTGAAAATGTGATACGGGCGGGAAATATATATCTGACGTGTCTGTTCTGCGCTCGTATCACTGAAAGTTAAATAAAGCAAAAACTTTGCCTTTCAGGGAAATAAAAAACGAAATAAAATGTGCTCCTCACGAGAGTACAGATCGTTCGGATAAATCTGGGTAACGAGACGGGCTGTTCCGGTTGTCCGAGTTCATTCCGGTTTTTCGTGTCTATCGACTCGGTCCGAGAGTGCTCCTCACTGAGCTGCACGAGTTGCGCGTGAAATAAAGTGACAACAAAAAAAAAAATAAAAAAATTAAAAAAAATAAAGCAAAGGAAGAAGCCAAACAAAACGTCGATGCGCGAAACAGAAGCGTGAGTAGGAAAAAAATATGAAGAGCGAAACGGGTGAAAGCTCTGGAATATATTTTACGAGGCTGCCGCATATCCGCCCGACGGGAATGCGCACTTATTCGACTCGAGAATAATAATAACATAAATAAAAATAAAAAAAATAGAAAAAAAAATCGTCGTCGGTAGTTTCGGGAGATGGAAAAAATTAATGTTGCGACAAAAAGTTATAAACGTGTATGGAGAGCTATCGTCCTCGTTGCACGCTTGCACACTTGTACTTCATAACTTCTATCTCCGGTTTATAGGATCTGGCTTTATGCATCGTAACGCTCGGGATAATAAAAAAATGCCCTACTGGCAGAAAAAAAAAGATGCACTGTATGAGAAAAAGTAGATGAAGTCTTCTTTTTTTTTCTTTTTTTTTTTAGAACTTCCCCTTTGGTGTCTGTGAATTATGCGAAAAAGTTAACTTTCGTGTGTTTTCCGCATGCGATAGTAAAAAGCGCCCCTCTCGAAAAGGACTCTTTGTGCACGTGTTACAAAAAGTTCGATGCATTTTTCTATACCGACGTCTCTTCGTTCAGCACAATTGTCATAAATACTGAGACCCGATTGCAGATTTTACCTGATTTTGAATATTGTTAAAACTGTCTGTAGTTTTCCCTTGGGAAAATTTTTTGATATTGAAAAATATGGTATTTTTGTTAAAGACCTTTGGTATTGAATTTGGGCGAAATCTATCTAAGATTTCAGATTTTATGGTATCTCGATTAGAATACAAAGGAAATGTTTCCTCGTGTCTCTTTGTTTTCACTTTTGCGCGTCGAGCGTCTCGAGCTCGTCGTAGTTGCTGGAACATATTCGCGCTTCACTCGGTCATATAACAATTTTTTTTGTTACATCAATAAAGGCTGTTTTGTTGTAGCAACAAATCGCTCCAAGCGAAAAATTTTGCTATGTTCACAAACTGGTCTTGTTATCCCAAAACTAACAAACTAAATTTGTTACGGTGACGAAAATCTTGTACCAACAAATTTTTTGTATTGCTGTTATCGTTGACTGAGAGATGTGCCCAGATTAACACAAGTCCTACGGTGCAATAAATGTCTACCCCGAAGAGCAAAAGAAAATCGGGGCTTCACACCCAGAAAAAAAAAATTATTTCACGGCCACCGTTTATTTGGTTTTAAGTAAAATATTTATTTGATTTAAGTAAATGTTTATTTGATTTAAGTAAATATTTATTTGATTTTAGTAAATGTTTATTTGATTTATGTAAATATTTATTTGATTTTAGTAAATATTTATTTGATTTAAGTAAATATTTATTTGATTTTAGTAAATATTCATTTGATTTAAGCAAATATTTATTTGATTTTAGTAAATATTTATTTGATTTAAGTAAATATTTATTTGATTTAAGTAAATATTTATTTGATTTAAGTAAATATTCATTTGATTTAAGTAAATATTCATTTGATTTAAGTAAATATTTATTTGATTTAAGTAAATATTTATTTGATTTAAGTAAATATTTATTTGATTTAAATAAATATTTATTTGATTTAAATACACAATTATTTGATTTAAGTAACTATTTACTTAATTTAAATAAATATTTTACTTAAACCAAGTAAACGGTGGCCGACGAATAAATTTTTTTTTTCTGGATGCACTGTAAGCCAGTACGGTGGAACATGCTAGTAACATCCGACGCGATTGATAACGCCGGGGGCGCGCTTTTTGCACCCCACTGGAAACGAAGGAAACAGGATGGAGATGATCAAATGAACGGAAGAGAGGACGGAAAATGGGGTGAGAGTATCGCGGTGAGCTTTGACGTCCCTTCAGCGCAACCCCTCGAGACTTCGAGATTGCTCGTTAAATGAGAGAGGAGAGACGATTTAATAAGAGATTTTGCTATATACGCGCCTCGAATGAAAAATAAAAGTTTTAATTACCCTTGAAGTTCTTACTCAATTGATTATCATCGTTATTATTATTGTTATAGGAAAGTGTTATTGAATTATATTTTTTTACAAATACTAACGTCACTTTTCGGATAAAATTTATCACGAAAAAGTCACGCGAGAAGAAAATGTATAAAACGATGTTAAGTTGCTTATCGAGAAGATAGCGATTTTATTATTTCGTGCGGAACAAATTTATTTAACTGTCGACGAGATAAAAATTATTTGAATTTTTTTTTTTTTTTTTTTACAAATTCCAACGTCACTTTTCGGATCAAATTTATCACGAAAAAGTCACGCGAGAAGAAAATGTATAAAACGATGTTAAGTTGCTTATCGAGAAGATAGCGATTCTATTATTTCGTGCGGAACAAATTTATTTAACTGTCGACGAGATAAAAATTATTTGAATTATTATTTTTTTTTTTACAAATACCAACGTCACTTTTCGGATCAAATTTATCACGAAAAAGTCACGCGAGAAGAAAATGTATAAAACGATGTTAAGTTGCTTATCGGGAAGATAGCGATTTTATTATTTCGTGCGGAACAAATTTATTTAACCGTCGACGAGATAAAGATGATTTATTCACGAATTTTTCCCGCGAAATAATACAATCGCTATCTTCGCGAAAAACAGCTTTACATATATATATATATATACATATATGTGGAAAATAGTTGAGATCGAGAAGTCTTGGAGCAAAGTCAGATCGTTGTAAAACAAAAGTCATGGAGAGTCAGTCGGTTCTTTGACAGTCGATGCGTTAGACGTATCACGATTGTTCGAGATTATATAATAAAGATTCCGTTTATTCTTATCTACAATTCGTTGTCAAATATTAATCCTACATATATATATATTGTTACGTCCAAGGGAATGAATAACGCGCGCATTAGGTTTTGGGGCGGATATTATTATGTACAATGGCAGCTAAATATCTCAAACACGAACTGTCAAACGTCTGTTTACTCTGAAAGTCCGATCAAGACTGTTTTACATGACGATCGATCTTCTATCGATCGTCCGTTCGTTCGTCTCTTGTCGAACCTAACTAATATCGTGCGCCTCAACGAATAGTCAGCTACATATTCGTAACAATATATATATATATTCTAATATGTGCACCTAATTAAATCGTAAACTATTCTGTTCTATTCTATGCTATGCTTTCTGTACTCTCTTCGCTCAACTTTATGTACTGCATATTTGTCATGCTTGGTCCTTAGGGGATTTATCCCAGGACACAATAATCTATCTATCTATCTATCTATATATATATATATATATATATATATATATATATATATATATATATATATATATTTCTAATAATATTTGTTTTCCCGACTCGACACATTTGTTATAAGTAAAAAAAATATATAAAAATTTGACGCATCTCCCGTAAAGCTCGTCGGACAAGGACGCACCCTCGTCGGGGAGCCCGCTGTCTGGGGACAGCTTGCAAAGGTCAAAGAAGAAAGAGCGGCGCGGAGCTGTCGGTGAAAAGACGACGGAGCAATTATATCGCGACGACGGGCATGAAGCTCTCGCCTGAACGGACTTCTATTTATCGTATATTGGATCGCAGTCGTTATCCGCATACAAGCGTGACAATAATGAAAATGGATAATGACAGACACCGAGATCGAATCACGGGTTCTTTGGTGCATGACGAACGCGAGGAGTTGAGTTGGAGGAGAACGAAGAAGCGTCGGATCGTCGGGCGACAGCCTTGAGAGAAGGGAAAAAAACGTACGAGCTTGGAATCGTACGACTGAGAATAATTCCCTTGAAGAATGCGCGATGAATTATCGAGCACTCGAATATCGCGATATTTTTCGAACGAGTTGCGATGTCTGCTTTTTTTATAGTGAATGAGCGATGTTGAGTCGGTTGTCTCAAAATCGATGTTTCTGACCCGATGCACCGATTATTTAATTCAATTTCTTCACGCGCTGGATCGATTATATAAATCGATGATTCAATGCATCGATTCGTCGAAACGTAATCGATTATTAAGGCAAATAATCGATTTTTTTTAAATGTCGATTTGCAAGCGCTGTCGGCCATGATTAAGGTGGATCATGCAGTACTTTATTTATTTAAATTATATCTGTACAGTACTTTATCTATTAATTAGTAATAGTCGGACCAGTGACTATTCAGAGAGAAATCCAGAGTCGTCCAAGAATCGAAGTGTATCACATCGTGTAATCCCTAAAGATGTTTTTTAAAATAAAACCATATTTATTTTACTCCAGTGTGCAACAGTGAACCCTCCCATTATATAATCGTTAATAACTTTCTGGCATTATTATTATGCAAAATCAAAGGTCTTGATGTCATTGATACTGCTGATGTCTTTCACATTTTTGGCATTTTTATTTTCAAAAAAATCATGCAAAATCGTCCGTCGAAAAATGCGAACCTTCTAAATAAAATTTCAACGCATATTTCGCCTGGATACCAAAAAGCTTATTCGCAAAAGGAGATACGATTATAAAAAAACGTAATTTTTCGCTGCTTCGATGCTTGTCACAAATCGTATATTTGATGATCTTTTCTTTTTCTTTTACACATTTCTCCTCTAAATTATTTCCTCTCCTTATTACAAAGTTGCCAACTATTTTGTTACGGCTTCGTCGACAATTGGTCGAGTTTCGCTCACAAACATCGTCACATATTTTCGTTACGAAGTGTGTATCAATTTTATAAACTTTCGTCCCCCAGCCAGAAAAGTGTTATAAAGTCTCGAGTGAATCCTCCCGCGGTGCCGCCCGGACGAGAATCACTTCTTCCTGAGGTCCGTATCCCGCCTTTATCCGCTTTTCTGAAAGCTTTACGAACCGAGCTGCATTAACACTCCGCTTTGCCGGGCTTTTTCGCGTGTGCCCGCCCAGCGTGGGACAGACCGAGGTCGATGGCTTTGGTTCGCTCCGGATTTCTGCCGGAGCCTCTTCAACTCTATCTTTCTCTCGCTTTATCTGCCACGCGCACCCCGTCGCCCACCCACACTTTTTCCATCGGTCGTGTTGCTCCCACAGAGCAGGATGCGCGAGGAGCAGCTGCGATTAGATTGTGCCAACAAATATCCCGTCGTGGAACGGCTGGGCAACGTACGACCAAATCCCCCACTGGCTATTCCCTGCCCTCGCTGGATCAATCCGCGCCCGGCTGCTTATTCACCTCGGTTCATCCAGTCTAAGCTCGGGATTCGTCGATGTCGAGTTCCAGATAAAAACGTCACGGTGAGAAACTTTTTATTTTCACTGCTTTGCACGCCCTTAGGTTCAGTTCGTTGAATCCAACCTGACGTGGTATTTGAATTCTTTAACGGCAGCAAACAGAATCTAGTGATTCCGAATGTGGGACTTTGTGGGCGGATGAACTATGCTTGTGTTCCATGTTTTACAATCCGTTGCACGCAGAAGAATTCCACTGTAGAGTTCCTTTAGTCTGCGAAGTTGTTTTGAATACATCACCAGTCAGTTTCGGTTCAGGGTTGTTGGCTTTCCTGCAAGCTTTACCGGGGTGGAATCTCTGCCCTCGCTGGATCAATCCGCGGCAGACTGCTTATTCACCTCGGTTCATCCAGTCTAAGCTCGGGATTCGTCGATGTCGAGTTCCAGATAAAAACGTCATGGTGAGAAACTTTTTATTTTCACTGCTTTGCACGCCCTTAGGTCCAGTTCGTTGAATCCAACCTAACGTGGTATTTGAATTCTTTAACGGCAGCAAACAGAATCTAGTGATTCCGAATGTGGGACTTTGTGGGCGGATGAACTATACTTGTGTTCCATGAGAACACAACAAGAATTCCACTGTAGAGTTCCTTTAGTCTGCGAAGTTCTTTCGTGGACATCACCAGTCAGTTTCGGTTCAGGGTTGTTGGCTTTCCTAAGTGTCTTTATAAACTTAATTTCGTTGTTGGTTGTTGGCTTTCCTAAGTGTCTTTATAAACTCAAGTATCGAAACCCACCTCCTATGGTGTTGGTTTTTCGAATCGTCTGTGCAAGCTTTACCGGGGTGAAATCCCAGCGCCGAGATGTTGGCTTTCCAAATTATCTTTGCTAGATTCACCACCACAGATTCCAATCCCACAAATCATGTTCCAGAACTTCATCGAAAAGTAGTCCATTTGACATTTAGGTGTCCCAAACTTAACTTTTGCCTTCTGTCGTTATTAAACCACTTTTTAACGAGGAGAGACCAACAGGATTGTCGGCTGCCCAACTGACGCGTATTTGTCACATTGAGTGGGGTCCCTTATCAGAGACCCATCCTTATCTTTTCAACTGCTAGAGTTCACCGAACCGTCCCATGGGAAGGAGAGATTTGGCGCAAGATTGCAACGAGCCGCGAGCTCAACATGCCGCTTCTAGACTATCCGTCTTCGTGTTCGAAGCGTTCCTCTTTAACCTCTGCTGGAACAAATCCTTCGGTAGGAAGCTACGCGAAAGATTCAATACGTCCCGAAAGAATCATTGTTTCCAGAAAATCCCAGTTCCGGAATATCCGTTATCGCGCCCACAGTCTTCCTCTTTAATTTCCGATGTAGCCAAATTTCGGGAGAATTCTATGAGCCCCTAAAGAGTCATTGTTTACTGAAAGCACCAGTTCCGGAAGATCCATTATCGAGGCCTCAGTAAATTTCGGGAGAATATTATAAGTCCCCAAAGAGCATTTGCAAGCTTCCAAGGAAATCACGGTTGAATATCCGTTTCCGATAGCTGACTTGCCATTTGAAACTTTCGATGATATCCCCAAAGCCCCTTTCGAACCTTCCCCAGATCAGACTCTCGATTCCGGAATGTTCATTTGCAGGTCATCCCTTTTTCTTTTCAGCCTTTCGTTAAAACAGAAACCTCCTCCAGCTGCATTAAATCCGGAGGCTTCAATACGCTAAAGGGTCTTCGTACTGAAAATCCATATTCTGGACATCAGTCTTATTGTCCCCATCATCACGGTAGGTTCGACCATTGTTCTCCGCGGCGGAAAAGGCATCCGAGGACTGACTATCGGCGACGTTCGAGGTGCTGGACGCGGATGAAATGAGCAGGGATCTTCGCTGCAACGACGTTAGCTCGAGAAGATCGGTGGCGTTGGATGAGTGAGCGGTTCTCAGATGACGACGCAGATTGCTGTTGTTGCTGTAGACTCGTGCGCAAAGTGGACAGAGCCTGGGTGAGTCCCACGTACCGGTTCCCGGCTCACCGGGAACAGCCGCCAATGACCCGATCGCGGTTCCACCGGTTCCCAATGCAATTCCATCGACGGGTGCTGCGACGGCTGCAACACAGACCAGCCGACCAATTCTACATTAGTCCTCGTCGGCAGTGACTCACTTCCACAAATCCACCTTTTTCCCTTCTCTCATCGCGTTTATCTCAGCGCGTTCTTACCTCCTCTCATTACCCATTCGATACTCAATGCTTTAACTTTTCCTACCGCGTAACAAGTCCCTACAATGAGCTTAGGCGCCAGTGGCACAAAATTCTTGAGCAAAGAAGAGATAGTCATGTTTGTTCTTTTGTTTCGCCCCAAATGCCATTTCACCGCTAAATCTTCCGGCTGTTACGGCAAACCCGGTCCCGCGGACACAAAGACCCAGCACGACCAGGCTATGCCAAACATGATAAAGTTGGCTGGCATCCAGTAATAGAGTTGGCTCGAAAATTCCTTCGACTGACTCCTTTCATTCCTGTTCTAACAGTGATTTGATTCCTTTTCATTGAAGTCACTTATCGATGCGATTGAGAAAAACGGTTCGAACAAGGGCTCGGTTCCACTCGCATAGGAAAGCTCTGACGAGTCCCTTACTTTCATACGCCTATTAGGAAGACGATCACACTAACGGCCTCGCCGAAGAGATTGGAGATTGTGAAATGGAAGGCTGCAGCGGAAGACGGAAAAGCTGGGAAAAACGACCGGTCTCGCATAAAAGGTGTCGACCCGACCGAATACCAAAGTACTCCTGGATCTCCTTGATTCTCTTCGGTGGGTAAAAACTCCCCCCCCCCCCCCGCCCCGACATTGAAGGACCGTTGGTCAGCATAATTTCCCCTTCGTTTTATCACCCGTCCGCAGGCTCCTGGACCAGCTACATCCACAACTCATTTGTAGGACGAATTTGTCCAAAGAATTTATCGAATTGACCAAACCGGAGGGCTGATGCCATAATCTTCCTCGAGATTTCTCGTTGATCCTGTGGGAGCTCGTGTAATAGGATATAGCACCCCGAGGCACTTCTGGCTCTCACTCTGGTTTGTTTAGGATCTCTCGATCCGCGCGACCTCTGAGGATTCGGAAGGATCACCGGTGTTATTCTTCGCTATCCGTCTTTTTGGCTTCTGTAAAACGGTCACGAATGAGAAAGCCTTTTAGATTCCCCGCGGAGTCTCCTTTCCTCTTAAGTCGGCTATTCTCATTCTATTTCCGCCGCGTTGCAGGCTTTTCTTTAGATTTATTTTTATCATTAAATATGATTGTTTTACGCCGAGTTGTTATTCCAGGCCTCGAGCTACCAAGTCCGCCAGATTCGAGTCGCAGGACCGTATTTGGCTGAAATTGATGAAAAGTTTTCCGCGAAGAGATTCCATCAAGGCCTTCAAATTGGACGAAAATGAAGATGCAAGACGCATGCGAGGCCGCCGAATTTAACATCATCGGAATCTTGGCGATTTTACAAACAACCATTGCCACTGCGACTCCGCAAGTAAATTTCTCCATCCGAGCTCCACACTGAACGCCTATCCCAATTCCCATATCAACGGACATTTCCCGAATGAAGTTTGGACAATGAAGAATTGGCTGACAAAGTTTCTCAAAGAGTACCCTGTCGGTACCATCCACAGCATTTCAACTATAAACGCGAAACGATAGTGAATTCAACCGAATGCAGCACCACCGCCTCGAGCTGACAACTTCTGAAAAACCAGACATCAATGACGGGAAGTATACACCTAAACACTTGAGCCCTGGGGATCAGCCGTGGTCGGCTCGGCGTAGGTTTCTGTGGTTTCTCTACGTTTTGGACAAATACGGGTGTTTCTATCTCAACCGTGAGTCGGCCACAGCCGCAATGCACATAACTATGCGAACCGCCATCCACAAAAACTCTTCGTTCACTTCTCCGTCACTTCTGGCGCGTTATGGATGGTATTTGTGGGTGCAACGAAGCAACGAATGGAATACAGCAGGTGTACACAGATGAAGTGTCATAAATCATCATTTGTACCTATTCCAGCTTATTGCTACGTCTTCCTGGTTGTTCTGGCGGGAAGACGTATATCCGTCTCGTCCGGGGCTCCGTAATCACAAAGCTTAGCATCGATCAGCCATCCGAGCCATCTGAAGTCTGCGGATGGCCTTACTTCTAGGAAGCCAGCTTGTGTTTGCGGCTTCCTTGTAATTCAACGTCGTTTTCCCAGTCGTTATTCCCACTGAGATTCTGCTCGTCTTCCAATCGCCTATTTGGAATCCATGCTTTTGGAAGAGTAATAAGCATGAGCAAGGCGATCCAGTAAATTTCCTCAATTTCCAAGAGTCACCTTGCTTTGTCTACAACTCCAGCAGCGTCAAACGTCATAAATACGTTATTCGTAGGTGCCTGGGCCAGGATGGTGGAGCACTGTTAGCTCATCCGGTCGGTGTCATCGATGGCGTGGAAATCCTTGCCATCGGTGACAATGCCAACAAGGATCAGTGAACCAGCCACAAAGCGTTCCTTCCTGGTTGTTCTGGCGGGAAGACGTACATCCGTCTCGTCCGGGTCTCCGTAATCACAAAGAGCATCGATCAGCCATCCGAGCCATCTGAAGTCTGCGGATGGCCTTACTTCTAGGAAGCCAGCTTGCGTTTGCGGCTTCCAATCGCTCGTCTTCCAATCGCCTATCTGGAATCCATGCCTTTGGCAGAGTAATAAGCATGAGCAAGGCGATCCAGTAAATTTCCTCAATTTCCAAGAGTCACCTTGCTTCGTCTACAACTCCAGCAGCCTCAAACGTCATAAATACGTTATTCGTAGGTGCCTGGGCCAGGATGGTGGAGCACTGTTAGCTCATCCGGTCGATGTCATCGATGGCGTGGAAAACCTTGCCATCGGTGACAATGCCGACAAGGATCGGTGAACCAGCCACAAAGCGTTCCTTCCTAGTTGTTCTGGCGGGAAGACGTACATCCGTCTCGTCCGGGGCTCGGTAATCACAAAGCTTAGCATCGATCAGCCATCCGAGCCATCTGAAGTCTGCGGATGGCCTTACTTCTAGGAAGCCAGCTTGTGTTTGCGCCTTCCTTGTAATTCAACGTCGTTTTCCCAGTCGTCATTCCCACTGACATTCTGCTCGTCTTCCAATCGCCTATTTGGAATCCATGCCTTTGGAAGAGTAATAAGCATGAGCAAGCTGAGCCAGTAAATTTCCTCAATTTCCAAGAGTCACCTTGCTTTGTCTGCAACTCCAGCAGCCTCAAACTTCATAAATACGTTATTCGTAGGTGCCTCTACCAGTGGGATAGTGGGTAGCTGATCCACTGTTAGCTCATCCGGAGGCGGTCGATGTCATCGATGGCGTGGAAAACCTTGCCATCGGTGACAATGCCGACAAGGATCGGTGAACCAGCCACAAAGCGTTCCCTACGGCCGTCATGAAATATTTGACTGGATATTCCGCACGAATGAAGAAACAACGAGCGCCGGTGTGGGCAAAGATATCTTCGAAGCGACGATCAGTGAGACTTTGAGGGATCGTTTCGGAACCTCCTTTCGCCATGAGGGATGCAGTAGGGCGGTTTCTCATCGAACTGCGATAGGGGATTTGTTACTCGGAGTTGAGTAACGACTCTGTATCAGGACTCGAATTTGTCCAACGAAGATGTCGGACAGTGGGGCGGATAGAGTATCAACAATAATGTAGGCAATGGAGGTCTCTTTTTTTTAGGAGGGTCAGATCGAATGAGCTTTATCCCAGGATCTTCAGGGAGGAACTCTATGAGTTCTGAAAATGATGACCCGCGTTCACTTCTCTGGTGCTGGTTTTTCAAATCTACAAAAGCTGTGCCAATGTTCGGTGTAGTTTGACAAGAGTGTCGAACACGAATCTATAATTACTCTTGAGAGCAAATTTCTTTCTTCATTTGGATTTTTCAGTTGTTGGAATACCGTGAGATGAAGTTTGGGGAAAAAAAACAATTGGTCCAAAACAACGAGCAAGAAAGAGACAAATTTTATAGGATTTTTTCGACGAGCCATCCTCAATATGGCAATAAGAAATGAAGACCATTTCCTGCCTGGAGCGAACGACGATCGGGGCACGTTTTGGGCGGTCAAATTTGTGTTTCTGGTTTGACTGAGCGATAGAAGCGAAATTACGGGAACATGAAGATCGGTGCGTGAATGGGGTTCCAGCAGAAACTTCGTCTTGCTCGGGGGAAAAAGTCGGTTGTCGATGAACCCGGTAACTCGATTGAAATGTCCAGGGGATACCCGAATTACAGACCTGGATCAAGATCCGCTGATCCCAAAAAAATTGTCGGGCTTCCCCCTCCGTTTCGCGTGTTCTGTTTCTTCTCTTCGCGTGTTTCTCGGAATCCCGTACGAGCTACTACGAAATTCTGGGGGTACAAAAAGCATTTGTATTCCGGGTCTTATTGAATATCCATTGAGATTGCTATAACGCTACTGATATTGCGGTCGTGCGGTAAATGGCAATGTGAAGCCAGGAAAGGCCAGACTTGCGGGGGAGGATCGGAATGAGATTAAGACGATTGAACAAAAAATCTCTTAATCCCGGCCAAGGAGCTTGCTATGACCTTATGAATTTAATAATCAATTGCAAATAAATAACATTGCAAATCCTTAACTGCAAATAAATAACATTGCAAATCCTTAACTGCAAATAAATAACATTGCAAATCCTTAATTGCAAATAAATAACATTGCAAATCCTTAACTGCAAATAAGTAACGTCTACATTACAGTATGGGAAATATCGCCACACTCATGGGAATGAGCTATCAACGCTATAATTGCTGCTACAACAGAGTGCATCAAGTACAACCGACAGTGCGCCTGAAATTGTTAGACTAGTTGAATATGCACGGCCATAACGTCAAGCAACAAACGCCAAAGGAATGCGCGCTGCTTATTATTTAACTAGCCGATTCGCTTTATTGCGAGCGATATAACATTATTATTTATTAAAATGAAAGCACAAAAAACACAAATAGCACAAAAACAATTTCGATAAAGGAAGTCAATATAAATAAAGACAATGTTCGTTAAGTTATTCAAAGAAAACGTTTTATTACATAAGTGTAATCGTCACTCAATGCGGTTGCGTGCGTTGTGCGCGATTCGAGATCGTAGGCAAATAAACAATCGAATGTG
The DNA here is from genome assembly GCA_964017025.1 of Stenichneumon culpator. Lineage (NCBI taxonomy): Eukaryota > Metazoa > Arthropoda > Insecta > Hymenoptera > Ichneumonidae > Stenichneumon > Stenichneumon culpator. The sequence continues at coordinate 3,217,934 of OZ024771.1, forward strand.
ACGTTCTGCTGATTGTCTTGTACAACTAAGTATGTCTCACAAAATTGCATTCGATCATTTTAATTATCATTTTAATCTTCATTTGTTTTCGATTAATTTAACGATCATTTTAATTAACGAAATGAAATACCGGTCCCTCGGCCGATGGAATTTCTCTGTACGCCATCGTTTTAAAATAAAGCCACGGTAGTTCGACGCGGCCTCCGACCCTGGGTAAAGGACTGACGCCTTGACCCGAAAGCGAGACCATTTATTTATGGTTCCACCGAGCGAACTCACAGTCGCCGGTCTGGACGTAACAGTTTACTACCCACTTAACCCCTTAACTGTCAGAGAAACGTATTTCTCTATACGTTTTTGTCCCTATAGAGATCTCTGACACTGAAGGGATCAACAGAAGAAAACACCAGGAAAAGCCCGCACTTTCATATGTGTTTGAATCAGAGCTGAGCAAAGTAACTAAAGTACGTTGTACTTAAAGCCTTATGTACTTTCTGCCTTATCAAGTCCTCAGTACTTTAAGTTCTTATAAAGTCCCAATAAAAATCGTATTTCGTTGTTTGTCAAGTAACGAAAAAAAAATTGTCATAAGGAAAAATCATACAAATTAAGATAATGGGACGGTAGAGTTCATTCGAAAAAAAAAGTAGAATTGCATGATGCTCTGTAGGTTTCTGAATTATTTTTATTTGGTCGAATTCAGTATGAGGTCAATGGTACATTATAGAACGAATCAACGAGGTCAATGGTGCATTATAGAACGAATCAACGAGGTCAATGGTGCATGGACGAATCGGTGAAGCCTAAACAATATTAGGTTCACGTTATAGAGGCATATGTCGACATGGAAACGACTAAAGTAAGGCCTCTGCAGATACCTGAGATTTCAAATTTGATGTATATGTCGATATGAACATGTGTAAACTTGAGCTTCGAAACTCAACTCAGTAGTACGAGCGAAAACGATACGAAATAGAAAATGATATTTTCAAAAAGTCCACCGCGTCTTTCATCCAAAAACATATAGAATAAAAGAGGTAAATATGGGCTACTGCGATTAGGACGTAAATTAACACCTGTTTCACCCAAAATTTATAAATTATAGTTCTATCAGACTATATTTAAAGTTACATTAATACAAAGATTTTCACGCTCAACGCACAGTGTTTCGCATTAACGTATTTGAAGTAATGGAAAAGAACTTTAAGTGCAGTATTTAAAGTGCATATGTACTTTAAGTACTTGGAAAAATGGCAGTGCTTAAAGTACACCTGTACTTAAGCTCTCGGAATTAAAGTACCAAATAAGTACAATGTACTTTAAGTACCGCCCACCTCTGGTTTGAATCAATCCGAATATGGCGGATTCGTATATCGCACAGCACGATCATGGACAAGCTGTTCCTATTTTAAAGTGTCGTGTGTGCTATTTTGATTGAAGTTGCGTCTGATAATCAACTATTAAAACGCGTTGTTCAACATCACCGATGTGATGCGTCGTTTAAATCGCAGTGCAATGAATAACGATTACGAATCGGAATTCTTTCAAGTAGCGTGCCTTTCGAAATCATCCTCTCGTTGAAATTGAAGAAGAAGCCGCAGATATCTGATCTCATCAGATCACATCTCTCCAGATCTGATAGCTGATCTGGAGAGATATGTCGAGGTTGTACCAATACGTGAAAAAGGGGTGATAAAAATGGCTTTAACGATAAGTACCGATTTCTCGTGATAGCTACTCAGTAACCTTTTCTTCGATTTGAAATTAGTATATTATGCCACAAGGGAGGAAAGTGCGTCTTTTCACCGAGTGTGAAGTTTGATAGAAATTCACACGAGGTGAAAAGGCACTTCCTCCCTTGTCCCATACGATATTTTTTTTCCGACTTCGTTAAAATAACCGCACGTCTTGCGTCGCAAAACCGTCATATTCGCCAATGACCATTTCTTCCCCGAAAGTAATAGAGCTTGCAGGGGGCGTAATGAGCCCTATTACTCCCTAGGGAGTAATGGAATTGTACTGCGCATGCGCACAGATTAATAGTGATCATCGGTCTATAATAGGCTATTTTCCGCCCGTATTGCACGCAAGGGATGTCGTTATTTTAGCGCAGCCGGGAAAAATAGTATATTATGCCACAAGGGAGGAAAGTGCGTCTTTTCACCGAGTGTGAAGTTTGATAGAAATTCACACGAGGTGAAAAGGCACTTCCTCCCTTGTCCCATACGATTTTTTTTTCCGACTTCGTTAAAATAACCGCACGTCTTGCGTCGCAAAACCGTCATATTCGCCAATGACCATTTCTTCCCCGAAAGTAATAGAGCTTACAGGGGGCGTAATGAGCCCTATTACTCCCTAGGGAGTAATGGAATTGTACTGCGCATGCGCACAGGTTAATAGTGATCATCGGTCAATAATAGGCTATTTTCCGCCCGGATTGCACGCAAGGAATGTTGTTATTTTAGCGCAGTCGGGAAAAAAAGAGCATTACACCCTTCGTGCCGCAATTCTGTGATAATTGTCAAAATTTCAATCGATTTTGTCGAGCGATCTCCGAGAAAAGCGTGTTCGAAATTTTTATCTTCGCAATTTTGCCTCACTTTGACGTCCCCCGTTCGAGCCTCGAATATTAATGAGAAATTTGATGTTTCATGATTAAACGGTGGAATAAGGCTGACTCGATCTTCGGGACAAGAGTTGATGAGGGACGAAATATTCCCTAGGGCGCGACCTCTATGAGCTTCGGGAGAACCCGACGGGAAAAATTGCAGACGAGTTTTTCGTGTCTCAGAGGCTCACCGCGTGACTCCATCGACACTTCGGAAATTTTTTCTGCGCACCTCGACGAGGAATGGACCTTCATAGGAAAACCTTGTACGGTGGAAGGAGAAGAAGAAACCACGGAAGCTCGCAAAACGGCCCGCGTCGGGAGAAGAAAGAGCATCGTCGTCGATATTTCCATGGCAACAACACCGGCTTGAGGGCTCGAAGAATCTCGAGCGATTCCCGAAGGAATCGGCACGCGTCCACTCTTGCCACCAGATTTCGAACTATCAACCCTCCGAAACACATCCTTTACTCAGCGGCTCAACGAAAACACATTTATTTCCATACTTCGTCGCGACCCCCTGGAGATGGAGTGACAAGACACGAAAAAAAATATGATTTACTTCATGCAAAAAAAAGGCTTTTTTTTCTTCATGAAAAAAAAAAAAAATCATGAAAAAAAAAAAAAAAATTCTTCATGAAAAAAAAAATTGTTCTCCATCAATTTTTTTTCTTTGATCCCTTGGAACGCCGAGGATGTTTCCGTTCAAAAGGGAAGGGACTTTTGTTCACCTTGTGAGAGAATCTCCGAGGCAGCGCCTAACGCGACAATTCTCTATTCTCATTTCACCTTACTTTTTATTTGCACGGGAATTCATTGACGGTATTATTCAAGGTTTTTTTTTTTTTACTTTGGATATCTGTTTTCCCCTTTTTGTTCTTCATTTTCTCCGTCGGCGACGCGTTGTCATTGAAATTTCCCCCGAGTCTGCGTTCCAACCCGGGACGTTTGTTATTCCTTTGTGCATTCCACGGTACTCGGTCTCGTTGTGCGCGAGATATGTTTTCTCGAAGCGCAATAACTTCCAGCTGGCCCTGTCCAAATAAACGCGATCTTTTTTTTTTATTTATTTTTCCTTATTTCTTCCACTCTTTCGTCATACTCGAGTGTTTGAATATATTTCTATTTCAATCGATTGGCGTTTCGTTTCCGTATTCCACATGGCACACTCGTCGTTCGACATCCCTCCCAAAAGAAACTTTGTGAAATTCAAATTTTTCCGCATAATATAACAATATTGATGAGAAAAAAAAATATGATCGCGAATAATCGAACTACCTATTTGTCGAGGCTGGCACTGATAATTCGGTTAAATTGACAGACTGCAATGAGAGAATAAACTTTGCATCGATGAATCATTGAGTTAGGACGGTAAAGTGCGGATTTCGATTTTTGTACATAATCTTCGATGCTTCGTCTACTCAAAGCTAGTTTTTCAAAGTTGGCTTTATAGTAGTAAATTAGTGACATTTTATCCCGAAATCAACTGACTCCAATGTTAGAACATAGGATCAACATAGGTCAAAGTAGTCAACTTCTAGATTGTATTACAGATAAACTATTATTATTATTATTATTATTTATTGCTCCTGAGGCTCTGGGACTGCGTCCCTTGAGAGCCGACACCAAAATACATAACTCCACCTACTAGAGGCAGTACAGAAAATGAAAGCATCATAAGAAATAATGAGTAACAAAATAAAGACCTAATCGACCGATCACAATACCATTAAAATTATACAAAATAGCAGTTACTTAACGATAAAAAACTTAACAGCTAAACACTGAAGCTGAAGCTAAAGCATCTGAAATTATTATTATGTAAAATTAGTCTTTTCAAGAAATAAGAAATTCAAGTTAATTAGTGTATTATGCTACAAGGGAGGGAAGTGTGCGATTTTCACCGAGCGCGAAGTTTGCTGCCCGAGCGAAGCGAGGCCAGAAATCACAGCCGCGGTGAAAACGAATTTTTCTTGTTTTTTACATGGAAAAATGTGCAAAAATCAAAGTTAAGATAAAAATCTGAAAAAATTCATACGTATTCCGAAGAATGAACGAATTATTTTTATATAAAAAAAAATTGAGGTACCGCGTATTTTGATGAACAATTTTTTTTTTTCAACAATTTGTTAATAACGTTTTGAAATTATTATTATTATTATTATTATTATTATTATTTATTGCTCCTGAGGCTCTGGGACTGCGTCCCTTGAGAGCCGACACCAAAATACATAACTCCACCTACTAGAGGCAGTACAGAAAATGAAAGCATCATAAGAAATAATGAGTAACAAAATAAAGACCTAATCGACCGATCACAATACCATTAAAATTATACAAAATAGCAGTTACTTAACAATAAAAAACTTAACAGCTAAACACTGAAGCTGAAGCTAAAGCATCTGAATCGCGTCACGTTCCTCCTCCTCCATCAAAAAGCGAAAACACCCACACTATACGGTCAAAACTGCTCAGACTTCGAGAATAGATGCATAGAGTGTTCACGTATATTATATAAAAAAAATTGAGGTCTTAAGTTGGATTTCGTATGATAGTCGATCCTCCTTAATTTCTTACATAAGCGTAAATTTCTGAATGTGATTTTCCGACGAATGACATTCTGAACGCGTTTACGTGAAAAGCCCTTTTTTATAGATAAAAAAAAAGATGCAAACAAAGCTTCACTTAGGGACCGAAAAAGGGGAAGATTTTCATTTTTTATAAAAAAAATATAGAGGGCTTAAAAGCGGCTTTAAAGACGGCCAGGGACAATCTGGATGACACCCGACGAGGGGGCGTCGCTGCGAGTAGGAGGATCCACTTTTTTGCTTCTTCACTTCCAGCCTCCTCCACTTTGCCTACCGGCCTCATAATTCATGATGAGAAGAGCGGCGCCTATATCCCTGTCGTAATCCACCTCGTGGGCCACTCTGAATATTTTATGGAGTCAAATGGACACATCGTTAAGGCAGGCTCGTAACGGCTCATCTACGTTAAAAACTCAGCGTCGTTGACGGGCTCGTCTCTCTATCTCCCTCTCCTTTGCCTACGCTTGGTGATAAAGGTGGATAATAAAGTGACGCTATTTACTGGAGGCTGAATGTGCACTAACCGTCATGAAACACAAATTTTCGTTGGTTTCTCACCCTCCAAACAGCTCATTTTCTCGCGGAAAATGCTTTTTCCGAACGATGATAAAAACCGAAGAACCAATGCCAAAGTTCAATATATTTAATGCCTATTCAGTAGTAGTGAAAGAAATGTGTTGGCCGTGCTTATGCATTTATATATAAATATAAATATATAAATTTATATAAAAATATAGAATATAAATTTATATAAAAATATAAAATATAAATTTATATAAAAATATAAAATATAAATTTATATAAAAATTTCTGAAGTTACCCTCCTACACTAGTTTTAATCCCAATCATAATTATTCAGCTTGACAAAGGACCATCGACGAGAGTCCTTCAGCCCTAATGCCTATTTAATTAAATCGGGTTCACATTTCCGTCTCCATGCCTTTGTTTCTCTCCGCTCGATGCATTGACTGACACGGCATCGCTTTATCTACCCTTCGATGTTACGCTCTCCAACCCGTCGCTCGACTGAATACGGAATGGGGTGAAGCTCCCTCATTCGCCCCTTCACCCACGCATGCGGCTCGAGTTCTCCCCTCTGTATCTGTCCGCCCCCAGGAAATCCGTGAAACTCACTCGTTCGGAATTTTCCCATGATCGTTCTTAACCCTCTCTCCATTAGACATACAAATTGTCGCGTTATCTTCCGCTGTTGTGCCTTGCATAAACCTGCCATATTCAGATCCAGTTTAACCCTCTCCCTAACCAGTCATCTCCGGCCCCATCCTCGAACCTCTTGCCGGTCGAGGAGGCTTCACGACCCTCCAGCAAGAGGGAAGACTTTCATGAGGCGCGCGATGCCAGGTGGTTGGACCGCGAGGCAGATATCTCTTGCGTTCAGACCGAACGAAAACCAACCGGTCGATTGGTGTACCAAACCGACTCTGATTCCAATCTTCTACACTTCAATTTATGGGCGATAATTAACAAGCAACGGTAACACTAACCGTTATTGATATCGGATAGACGGTTGATTGACGATGGGATTTTCCCATAACAACCCGATTTCCAACTTTATGGCAGAAGTGCCGATAGCTCTCAGCTTGGAGTCAGAAATTGAGAGATGTCTACCCCAAAACCAATCTGAAACCAACCGGTGGATTGGTGCACCAACCCAACTCTGATTGCAACGTTCTAGAGGTTGATTTTTCGTGGATACTCCAAATCCAATCGTAATACCAACTGTTATATGTGTCGGTTAGAAGGTTGGTTGACGATTCGGTTTTCCTAAACAACCTGACTTAGAACTCTATGCCAAGAGCGCCGATAGCTCTCAGCTTGGAGTCAGAAATTGAGAGATGTCCCGTGTGTTTTGACTACCCCAAAACCAATCTGAAACCAACCGGTGGATTGGTGCACCAACCCAACTCTGATTACAATCTTCTAGAGGTTGATTTTTTGTGGATACTCCAAATCCAATCGTAATACCAACTGTTATATGTGTCGGTTAGAAGGTTGGTTGACGATTCGGTTTTCCTAAACAACCTGACTTAGAACTCTATGCCAAGAGCGCCGATAGCTCTCAGCTTGGAGTCAGAAATTGAGGGATGTCCCGTGTGTTTTGACTACCCCAAAACTAATCTGAAACCAACTGGTGGATTGGGGCACCAACCCAACTCTGATTGCAACCTTCTAGAGGTTGATTTTTCGTGGATACTCCAAATCCAATCGTAATACCAACTGTTATATGTGTCGGTTAGAAGGTTGATTGACGGTTCGGTTTTCCTAAACAACCCGACTTCCAACTTTATGCCAAGAGCACCGATAGCTCTCAGCTTGAAGTCAGACATTGAGAGATATCCCGTGTGTTCCGACTACCCCAAAACCAATCTGCAAAGCAACCAGTGGATTGGGGCACCAACCCAACTCTGATTGCAACCTTCTAGAGGTTGATTTTTCCTGGATACTCCAAATCCAATCGTAATACCAACTGTTATATGTGTCGGTTAGAAGGTTGGTTGAGGGTTCGGTTTTCCTAAACAACCCGACTTGCAACTCTATGCCAAGGGTGCCGATAGCTCTCAGCTTGAAGTCAGACATTGAGAGATATCCCGTGTGTTCCGACTACCCCAAAACCAATCTGCAAAGCAGCCAGTGGATTGGGGCACCAACCCAACTCTGATTGCAACCTTCTAGAGGTTGATTTTTCCTGGATACTCCAAATCCAATCGTAATACCAACTGTTATATGTGTCGGTTAGAAGGTTGGTTGAGGGTTCGGTTTTCCTAAACAACCCGACTTGCAACTCTATGCCAAGGGTGCCGATAGCTCTCAGCTTGGAGTCAGAAATTGAGAGATGTCCCGAGTGTTTTGACTACCCCAAAACCAATCTGAAACCAACCGGTGGATTGGGGCACCAACCCAACTCTGATTGCAACCTTCTAGAGGTTGATTTTTCGTGGATACTCCAAATCCAATCGTAATACCAACTGTTATATGTGTCGGTTAGAAGGTTGGTTGAGGGTTCGGTTTTCCGAAAAAACGTGACTTCCAACTCTATGGCAAGAGCGCCGATAGCTCTCAGCTTGGAGTCAGACATTGAGAGATATCCCGTGTGTTCCGACTACCCCAAAACCAATCTGCAAAGCAGCCCGTGGATTGGGGCACCAACCCAACTCTGATTGCAACCTTCTAGAGGTTGATTTTTCCTGGATACTCCAAATCCAATCGTAATACCAACTGTTATATGTGTCGGTTAGAAGGTTGGTTGACGGTTCGGTTTTCCAAAACAACCCGATTACCACATTTGTGCCAAGAGCACCGATAGCTCTCGACTTGGGGTCATATATTCAGGATTGTCCCGCGTGTTCCGACTACATCAAAACCAACCGGTGGATAGGTGCGCTAAGCCAACTCCGATACCAGACGTAATACCAAGCGTAAACCAAATGTAATAGAAAGCCTACACCAAATGCACAGTAGAATCTCGATTATCCGCACCGGTCGGGATCTGGTCAGGTTCTGATAATCAAAAATCCGGATAACTGAAACGCGAATTCAGTCTTTACCGTATTTGAACACGTATATAAATAGGATATACATAAATGAAATAACACTATGTATTAAAGTTAAAAACATACTTATAACTTAATTCCAACATCGAAGTCTTATTTCAAAAGTTTTGTTAAATAAAGTCATCCACTTTTATCCCAACGCTAGCTACGTGCGTTTGAGCACTGAAATCTTGAAGCCGCTTCAGTTTGACCTACGTATGTGAAGCAATTCAAACGGCTGTTTCCGCTACAGGGAAACTGTGTACAACAATGTATATACAATGTACGCATGTATAATGTATACGGTTCGCTTCGGGGTATTTTCGTCTATTAGTCTCCAGTTAGCCTTGCCACTGTTCGAGGCGCTTCACTGCTATGATGCTGTTTCATCTTACGCCACCTTTCTAAATTTGTATTTTTATCCTACCCTTTACCTCTGTTAATTTATTAATATTGTATTTAGTTATCTTCATTTTGCAATATTTGCTGCGCTTTTCTCTGTACTCTTCGTTGTATCTTTTGGAGCACGCTGACATTATGGGGCTTGCCCCAGGACACGAATAAACGATATTATCCATCTATAATGTTTCGCTAATGTTGGATAAGCGACCGTTCGGGTAAACAGACTCATGGTTCGGATAATTTAGGATGATCGATATTCGGATAATACCAAACGTAAACCATCCGTAATGCCAACCAACACCAATTCTTGGGGTGCTTTAAAGCATCGTAAAAATAGTTGGTCCAGATGGACGAGGCCAGTGCCTTGATGTGGTAAACCCAAAAGACAGGGAAACTATAGCGGCTTCGATTCCCGGGAACAAAGTCCCGTAGATGACGGCAATAAACTAGGACGTAGCCCACGATACGGGACGTAAGACCGACAACTATTTATTTATAAATACCTCTATCTGGGCATCTGAAGTACGACAATCGAAATACTCTTATCCGTTGTACCCGCGGTACAACATGAGGAAAATAGAAATTGTCTGCCCGGGGAATTGGCTGATGTGAGGAATAGTACTTTGCGATACTAGTACGGAAAAGCGGTTTTTCGACGAAGGTTGTGAAGTTGGCTGCTCGAGAGGAGGCGATTGCTGCCTGCTTCCCAACCGCCGTCGGAACACCGCTTTTTCGTACAAGTATCGCATACTACTTGTTGTGACAAGTGCACGAAAATTCCTGCATTTCGTGCCTGTAAAGTGCGAGCGGGAAAATAGCTAGAGTGCCAGATGAGTTTGCGCGAAAGTAACTAGAGTGTTAAAAAAGTGTGCGCAAAAGTAGCTAAAGTGTTAAAAAAGTGTGCGCAAAAGTAACTAGAGTGTGAAAAGAGTGCGCAAAAGTAGTTAGAGTGTGAAAAAAGTATGCGCAAAAGTAGCTAAAGTGTGAAAAGAGTGCGCAAAAGTAGCTAAAGTGTGAAAAGAGTGCGCAAAAGTAGTTAGAGTGTGAAAAAAGTATGCGCAAAAGTAGCTAAAGTGTGAGAAAAGTGCGCAAAAGTAGCTAGAGTGTGAAAAGAGTGCGCAAAAGTAGTTAGAGTGTGAAAAAAGTATGCGCAAAAGTAACTAGCGTGTAAAATAGTATCTACAGCATTTTTCGCGCATCCTCTGCTAGAAAGCGCCACTTTCGCCACACTTTACAGGCACGAAAAGCGGGACTTTTCGTGCGCGTGTTACAAAAATAAAATTTTCTTTCTCCACGCCTCTGTGCGGTGTCAAAACGGGAGTCACAGTTGCTTTTTATGTTAGAAACTGAGCATCGGGTAGGCGAGCGGATGGTATCGCATCACCTTAAACGACCATGGCTCGAGTAGAGCGTGCGACCTACGCTATGGTATTGGAGAGACAACTCTCACGTACGTCCTTCAGCGCTCCCGTGTAATCTAATATTGGCTACCACTCTCGTGACTGTTATGCGCAAGGCGCTCTTCACGTATGGTATATTGGATTGTTCGTTCATTTAATTATCGTTAAGATTGAAATTCCTGTAGGTAGTTTCGGTCGTAACTGATAAAGTTGGCTCATCGCACCGAAACTGCAAACTGCAATTTGGATTAATCATCTGCGTCCGTCCCACCTTATCGATCGAGCCAGAAACTTGGTGAATGTTCGTTCATAACTATTTATGGGCAAGTATCTCGAAGGCGGGGGGTCAGAGTGGGAAACGAGCGGATTTAATGAAAAGCCATTGCAACATTGTATTCAAAAGATGTACTTCGACGCGTCTTGTAAGAAAACAAAAAATGAAATTTTCATAGCGCTTTCTCATAAAAGTTGAAAATTGGAATTATTATGTCGCTTTCTCATAAAAGTTGGAAATTCACATTTTCTATCGCTTTCTCATAATGTTCCTTTAATCGCGAAGCTTCTTGAATGAGGAAGCATTGTCTGTATTTTTGGCTTCCTCACAGAGGAAGCTTCGCGAATAAAGGAACATTGTTAGAAAGCTACATGGAAATTTCAATTTTCAACGTTTATGAGGGAGCGATATGAAAATTTCAATTTTCAACGTTTACCAGGAAGCGATATGAAAATTCCAATTTTCAACTTTTTTCAATGTCAACGTCGTGTTTGACCTTTATGCAAAACGACTGGTCTACCTTAAACCATCGATATATTTTAAATATAAAAATGTTCACTTGTTATCCTCACAGGAGTCCGCGCGAAACACCAAATTAGCGAATCTATGTGAAAATACTCCTCACCCTCGTCACAATTCCGACTACGTAAATGGTTACGCGACTCGGATGAATGACGTTACGCAATTCGCCCGCAAACCACCGATCCTGAATGTAATTGCTCGCGTCAATTGTCCGCCAAATGGAGTCGCCCAAATCGTTCGCAGCTCTTCGCGCTCCAGTTGATTCCAATGATTTTGAACATGATAATTGTACGACTTCCGAAATAGCTGCTTTTTGATTCGCTGTACGAGAAAAAAGCAGATCCTATCTGGCACACAGATCCGTTGCGGAATAATTTCACGCAGGACTGACGTGTTCCGGCGTCGATTAAATTCGCTAATTGGACAAACGTCGGTACTGCTTCGCCCCTTTGTTGACAGTCAACTACTTTGTTGACAGTCAACTACTTTGTTGACAGTCAACTACTTTGTTGACAGTCAACTACTTTGTTGACAGTCAGCTACTTTGTTGACAGTCAACTACTTTGTTGACAGTCAAATATTTTGTTGACTGTCAACTAATTTGTTGACCGTCAACTATTTTGTTGACTGTCAACTATGTTCTTGACTGTCAACTATTTTGTTGACAGTGAACTATTTTGTTGACAGTCGACTATTTTGCTGAAGTCAAATTTTTTGTTGACAGTCAACTTTTTTGTTGCCAGTCAACTTCTTTGTTGCCAGTCAACTTCTTTGTTGACAGTCAACTTCTTTGTTGCCAGTCAACTTCTTTGTTGCCAGTCAACTTCTTTGTTGACAGTCAACTTCCTTGTTGACAGTCAACTTGTTTGTTGACAGTCAACTTTTTTATTGACAGTCAACTTTTTTGTTGACAGTCAACTTTTTTGTTGACAGTCAACTTTTTTGTTGACAGTCAACTTTTTTGTTGACAGTCAACTTTTTTGTCGACAGTCAACTTCTTTGTTGACAGTCAACTTTTTTGTTGACAGTCAACTTTTTTGTTGACAGCCAACCAGTTCCAATCGGCTGTCAATCCCAACTAATATGTTGGCGCCAAACTTTAGTAGAAGCGTTTTTTTTTTTTAACATTCTGCAGAGAAGAGAAGATGAGATATCGATCGATAACCTTGAGGAACGGATATCTCCAGAAGATAGAAACAATTAGTAAGTAGAGCTCTGAGCATTAAATACACGAGGGACCCGTGTAATCTTGTCTTCCGCTTGTTCTTCTCCTCTTTTCTCCGGGGAGATATTCGTTCCAGGCATTGCAGCACGTGCCCGGAAGGGAAACTCATTTAATCCCGCACAATCGGGAAAAGACAAACGAAGCGATCCATCTTGGAAAGCTCAACGAAAAGTAATTATCGAAATCTATCCGGCTCAATGTGTTCGGTATCCAAGCAAGAAATTCATTAACGAAGTGACAAATATTTGCTTCATATTTCTCATTCTTACGAGAAAATTTAAACGAAAACGAAATATCCTGTGCTTCGCACCAGACTCAGAATTTTTGATGATAAAATAAACGATAAATAAATGAATAAAAAAATTAATATCTTGAAATTTTTGTAAAAAAAAAGAATGAATTTTAACGATGAATATTTATGCGTATTTCGTAAGCATAAAATCTTTACAAAAACTTCGTGGAATTATTTTCCAGGCCGGAACTAAAGCACTCTTATTTCCTACTTTCCTCAAAAGAAAGGACAGAAACACGTTCGTGAAGCGAAGGCCAGGAAAAGTGAAAAGAGCGGTGCGAAAATTGTCGGGGAAACGTACGCTGAAAAGTTTTTCGTATCGCGGATCGTAAATCGGTGAGTGCCGCTACTTTTCCTCATAATAGTTGAAGAAATGTTGGAGCCTCGCGGACCGCCAGGAGTCGTGACGCAGCGTCGCCGACGATGCCCCTTTGTATTTTATATTACTTTTTTTTGTCCACCAACTTTTTCATTTAACTCGACTTTATCGCCATATGTTGTTTTTTTTTTTTTTCATTGCCCTTACTTTTATTATTACGTCTCGCGGGACATCCTGAGCTGTCTTCTTCAGGCATTCCCAAGGATCTTGGAAAAGCCATCGAAATACATATAGGCGATTTTTTTTTTTTTTTTTTTTTTTTTTTTTTTTTTTTTACCGACACTCGGCAAACTTCATGAGAGGTTAATGAGCAGGGCGAGTCTCGTTCTGTAAAGCGGAAATTGCTTACACGCTAGGACGGAAGTGGGAATAAGTCGAGGCGTACGGCGTGTCGGTAGCTTTCAGTCAAATTATCAACGATGAAGAGGTCGTTGGGTCGAGTATTATAACGATTATAACGCAAGAAAAGTTAACTGTCGCTCGGCTCTGCTACTCATTTAAACTTCCCGCGCTTTCCAGCTTCGCCAATTTGCCTCCCCCCTGCGATACTCCGCGTAATCAGTGCTCCTCGACGATGCAAATTAGACGGGAAATTCAACCTCCCGTCTCGCCTCGGCCGCGCGCGTTTCCCTCGGGAAAATTCCCTTATCTTTCAACCCTTCCCGGCCGACTTATCTTCAGGTGGCCTGGGGAAGTGAAATTTCCTAGGTACTCAAAATTTAAACGAGCGTCATTGATTAAAACTTCACGGAAACATATTTTGGAATGTCCGTCCGTACTTCCGTCCTTCCCGTGCAGAATTTTAGCTGGGCGGCCGAGATGAACTATAGGGACATTACAGCCAGAAAAAAAAATTATTTGACCGTCACGCTTTATTTGGTTTGAGTAAAATATTTATCTAAATTAATTAAATAGTTACTTGAATGAAATAAAAATTTATTTAAATCAAATAAATATTTTACTCAAACCAAATAAACGGTGGCCGTCGAATAAATTTTTTTTCTGGGTGTAGAGGCATTCCCGTGGAATCCATAATAGGGAATCCGTAATAGGGAATCCAAACTGGGACCCTACAGAGCCCAATATAGGAGTCCAGAATAGAATGGTAAGGATAAGTTTTAAGTTATATGATAAGGATAGAATGATAAGTCAAGGAAACCATAGAAGGGCACCCTTTTTCGCCTTGCTGGGTCCAATAAAGGAAAACCAAGCATAAATCGATTTTTTTTCTCGATTTTGCATCTTAATTCATCGATTTTTCGTCGAAATCGATCGAAAATCGTTCGAAAATCGATAGTTTCATCGATTTTGGGGGCGAAATTTTTTTTACTTCGACACTTTGCGATTAAGGTAGACGAAAAAAGCTTCAAAGATAAACTATAGGGGCATTAGAGGCATACCTTAATAGGGGCATTGCCTTAATAGGGGCATTAGTGGAATCCATAATAGGGAATCCAAACTAGGACCCTAAAGAGCCCAATATAGGAGTTCACAATAGAATGATAAGGGATAATCAAGGAAACCATAGAAGGGCACCCGTATTTCGCCTTGCTGGGTCCGATAAAGGAAAACCAAGGTAAAATCAAATTTATTTATTTATTTTTTTCTCGATTTTGTATCTTAACCCTTTGAAGCGCCATTCGGGGACGAAAATTTTCGAACTTCGCCTCGAACTCGAGCTCAAAGTTTCATCGAACTTAGGACCGAAATTTTTTTTACTTCGACGCTTTGCGATTAAGATAGACCAAAAAAGCTTCAAAGCTAAACTATGGGAGCATTAGAGGCATACCCGTGGAATCCATAATAGGGAATCCAAACTGGGACCCTAAAGAGCCCAATATAGGAGTCCACAATAGAATGATAAGGGATAATCAAGGAAACCATAGAACGGCACCCGTATTTCGCCTTGCTGGGTGCAATAAAGGAAAACCAAGCTTAAATCGAACAATCTACAGTGAGAATTTCAACAGACGTTTAGCCTTATTTAGGTTTGTTGGGGATTCCATAATAGGAATTGAAAATTAGAAACTTAGTGCTGGACTCTTATTAAACATAATGCATAAATCATTTATGAGGAAAAATATTAACATTGACATTAATAAATCAGAAATTGAATCAATTATTTTCACGGAATTTTTAATGTTTGTATTTATTTATGACGACCCCACGAAAAATGCAGTTAATAATTTGTTTAATAATTTGTTTAATTCCTTCTGTCCGTCCGTCCGTCCGTCCGTCTGTCCATTTATCCGTTTGCTCATCTGTCCATTCATCCGTTTGTCCGTCTGTCCACTTATCCGTTTGTTCATCTGTCCATTTATGTGTTTGTCTGTCTCCGCCTGTCCATTTTTTTACCGCTTGGTCATTTGACCGTTTGTCCGTTTGTCCCAAAACTCTCCGCCTAGAGAAGTTTCAAGTTGGGTTCGTTTTTCATTCATAATTTAAGTCCCAAATGAATCGTCGAAATAATTTATGTATTAAAAAAATATATTATAATGCAACTGTTCGTTAGTTCACTTTGGATTACCAGTTTTAAATCTTGTTCTTCTTCGAATTTAATTGCACCGTTTTATATCCTCTGCATAAAACAGAGAGCTGTACGCGCTGGAAGAAGCTTTTACGATGTACGTTTTTTTTCTAAATTATTTTTTATTTCGCTTCTCGCTTTTCGCGAGATCGAAATTGTCTCTCGGTCGTTCAGGATTTTTATGAAACGATGCAGTATTTTCCGATACACGCACCGTGCATGCGCACGATATCTACGCGGACAGCGTGATGAAAAATCCGAGCACAGCCACAATATTTTTTTACCTTTTTTTTTTTTTTTTTTTTTTTTGCAGAACGACGAAAAATAAAATGTATGCGCAATGAATCCTATAAATTGTGTACATCAATATTCGTGGGTGGTGAACGAATTCAGTGATTCATTCAATATCCTACCGGGGAAATTCGACGTACCAGCCAATATATATCGAAAAAACAATGTCATCTGTCACGACATGAAACGCGCTATTATTATTGTATTTTGCAGTGATTTCTCCAAGCCGGTGTCGCATGTTCAAGAATTCGTGTGGAGAAAGTTTGTTGCGAGACCAATGTAAAGTACGAGAGTTGGGCAGTATTTTAAATACAAAATACATTATACATTTTAGGTATTTTAAGTACTTAAATACTTAAATACTTGAATACTTAAATACTTATCTGTTATTTAAAGTGCATTTTGGGCTAATTAAGTATAAAATACAAAATATTTTTAGACCCACCTCCGCATTCGAATTTTAAGAATGATCGTGGGAAAATCCGGACCCAAAATAATTGAAAGATGTTTAACAGAAAGGAATAAAAATTCGATGTAAATTTTTTTTTAATTTCATTGAAAAATGTAAAATTACGTTTTATTTTAGGAGGGACTCAATCGGAGTATTTTAAATACAAAGAGTATTTTGTATTTTCGGTATTTTCTAGTATTTCGCCCAACTCTGTACAGTACTAACTAAATTATAATAAGAATTTTCGTAGATTCCATAAAACTAGTTATTCTCTTATCATTGTCATCAGCAAATTTTTCGAATTACGAAATGAATTAATTCTTTTTTTTTTTTACAATTTCACACAATAATCAATTCGTTCATTCATAAATCGGGGAATAATAAGCTCGAGTCTCTCGTAGCGGACAAAAAGTGTTTGTTTATTACTGGAACGTTTACGGTATAAAACAAACGTAAAATAGGAACATCGCTATTGCGTACGACGACATCAGCATTTTTTTTTTATATTTATTTTATTTGTTTTTTTTCCAATATATTATTATAAATACCGCATGCCATATTATAAACGGTGAATATAAACGACGGGTGAATGAAATACGCACAAACATACGCCTTACAACGTACATTCAATTTTTTTCTTTTTTTTTCATTTCTTTTTACGAATAAATATATCGATGCGTGTATGTAAATGTCATGTATGTTTTATTTATTTTTTTTTTTTGGTGTTGTTTTCTTTCACACGAAATTTTACTAGCTCATTCTTTCTTTCATTCTTCTCTGTTCTCTCATCGTGAATTATTATCGAAATATTATTTGTGTACTGTTATTGTTTTCTTCCTGTCTTTCCAGCGACTTTTCGATTGCTTCGCATTTTTGTCATTTTTAAAAATTTTCGATCTCAATTTTTATCGGATTAAGAAAAACTTATAATTGAATATTTACGACGATTAAAAACGCCGATCAAACACACTCGATTATAGACCTGTATATGTGTAAAATACAATAATACTTCTTTTTCCTTCTTTGCAATGATTCAATTAAATAATAAATTATCTTTTTCGGTCGAACCCGTTGTACGACTATTTTTACTATTTCGAGTCAACATTTTTCATTTGCTTTCTGTCGTTCCAATTTTCGGATTTTTTTTTTTTTTTTTTGTGTAATTAGAACATTCGATCCTCGGCGCTCTGTCGCCGAAATCAATCACGAAGTAAGTACGAAGTTAACGTTATTGGAGCAATTAAAAAATTGGAATGGTTGCAGGAAAGGAGAAAATTGAAACCGATTTTTTTTTTTCATCAATCCTCAAATTAGCGGAAAATAATGAATTTTGAAGGAAAAAAATAAGAACTAATTTATTTATTTTTTTGCACTCTAGGAATATCTAGGGTGAATAAACAAATACGTGCGTCAGAGCCCGGAGGTGAAAACATGCCGAGTGTTTATTATGCGTGATTTATGACGAGGTTTGAGTCCGACGCGGTTGTTTATTTTCATAATGAATTATTAATAGTTTTTATTTTTATTTTTTATTTTCGAGACAAACGAGGAACAAAGTGGCAAGTTATTTATTAATTATCTCAATAAAATCGGTTATTGATCGTTTAAAACTACTTTCTAAGAAATCTTCCAAATTTCGCGATTAGAAATCACTTCAAAGATTTAAAAATATACCGTACGTGTGTGTGTTTTTGTGTTTGTTTTTTTTTGTGGTTACAATAGAACATACTTACTTACTTAGTATTTTTTTTATTATTTTTGTTTGCCTGACTTTTTCCCGTGAGAATAATAATATATATATATCAACGCACAAAAGCTGCGACGAAAAAAAAAAAATCACTCGGACAAATTTTATTGCACGTACAATTATTATTATTTTTTAAAATAATTTTTGATGTAAGCTCATTCTGTTCAGATAATTGCTGTCTCGTCGCTTCTTCTTAGTCAAGCATTTCTCTCATTCGCTTTTTTTTTTTTTTGTTATCGTGGCACCAGTAATATCACATTCAATTTCGTTTTTTAATTAATTTTTATCGTTCTTTTTTCGCGCATAATTTACACTCTCGCTTACAAAGGTCGCTTTTTTTCCAACGAATTATTCAGGGCCGAAAGAAACAATAACACGACGCCGAAATGTAATTTTTCACAGCGACTCTTTTTTTTTCTCATCAATAATTGGATTTTTTTTTCCTTTTATTTATTTATTTTTTTTTGGTGATTCATCACTGGTTCCTGGTCAATTATCTGGTCAGAAATCGTTGCCAGTCAATCATACATACATGTATTAATTATACTTATACGATAAATCGGGCATTGTACCATTTGCTGTTTAATTTTATTTTTTATCTATTTATTTATTTTTTTCTCGATTTTGCATCTTAACCCTTTGAAGCGCCATTCGGGGACGAAAATTTTCGAAATTCGCCTCGAACTCGAGCTCAAAGTTTCATCGAACTTGGGACCGAAATTTTTTTAACTTCGACACTTTGCGATTAAGATAGACAAAAAAAAGCTTCAAAGGGTTAAAAAATGCATGCGCGTACAATGTTTTTTTTTTCGGTTTCGCAGACACTCAATGATTTTTCAGTCACTCGAGTTGCCCTCTTACATTATTTTCATACATCGTTACCGGTCGAAATTCCTTTAGTTTCTCTCATTTTTTTTCTTTTTTTCATCCTGACTTTTTGTCCTCCTCAAAAAGGCCCCGAATCGAAGGAAACTCATTGCTTCGGCAAGCCATCATTGAATAAATATTTTTCACGTGTACCTTACGTGTGTGTCGCGTGTGTGTGTGTGTGGGTTCATTTTTTAAATATTTTTTTATCATTTTTTTTTGTTTGTTTGCTTATTAAGCTTAAATATAGCGGCGTGACTACCTGAAAGCGACGAACTCTATCTTCGAATAAGAGTTCTATTTTTTTTTTTTGCTTGATAAAAAAAAATCTCTGTCTACCTATTTACAGGTGAATTTTGAATACCTCTTTTTTTTCATTCGCTTGTGACTTTCTACGACAATAGCATTGACTTAACGGCTATCGTAAAGATACATCGTACGTGGTTTTTTTTTCAGCTTTGTTCTATTCACCTAAATTGTGCTCGTGGAAAGTATAATAATTATGAGCGTAATAATAATAATAAATATATATATATATATATATTTTTTTTTATTCGACGCCTGCGAATTTTTTTTCCGTAGTCGCGAAAATTAATTTAATTGCCTTGATATTGTTTGTGTTTATTTTCCTTATTCGGACATGGCGCAGTTTTTTTTTTTTTTTTGTGATTCGAGTTGGTAAGATAAAGAAAGCCTTTTTTTAAACGCTCGGATCGTTAAAACTACAGTTCGGGGCGCGAGGCATAAAATATTAATTAGTAAGTACTACGCTTATTCGCTAATTGCACTAAATTCTAGTGAAGCAAAGCTGCAATCACCGGTGATTAAATACAGACGAAAGGAAAATAGAAAAATACTATGAACATTTTTCTGAGCAACGACTTTTCATTTTTATTTTTTTTTGCAGTGGCGCAAAAATAATTTATGTATTTAAAACCCTTCGACAATTTTTAAGGAGAGACGTGCCGGAATCTCCACGTCAATAAAATGTATAGCAAAACAATTACTTCGCTTTTTTTTATTTAAAAAAAAATTTACTCAATTTTCAAAAAATCTAACAACTATCTAATATGTTCAGATTTTTAAAAATATAAATTATTTTTCGTTTTCGAAAAAGCCCGTACTTTATTATTTATTTTTTTAGTCGCTCAAAATGAAATTAATATTAATTCATATTAATAGGAAATATCAGTCAAATATCACCGATTCCTTTAGAGGAAAATTATAAACTAACCCTCCAGAATGAGCGCAAGTCGTGCCGAAATTAAAAAAAAATACAGCATGTGAGTTTCCCCTTGAGAAAAAAAAATTTTCATTTATCGAAAAAAATTACATTTTTTACGGACGCAGCCTCAGATCGAATGGGTTAATTGAATTTTTTGAAGTGCCGAATAAAAAAGATATCCCTTGACGTTGCACAGAGTGACTAGAGTCGAAATTTGGTTTTCTCGGAGAGATCAACGACGAATCAAAAAAAAAAAATCTTAGATTAATAATTAAAAAATAAAATAAAAAATCGCGTTCTGCGCGTGTCCGAATAAGAATTGTGCAAGGGGTAGACAGAGGAGATACGATAATACGTTTTTTGTTTTCTTTCTGTTACACTGCTACACGAGTAAAAGGTATAAAAATTCCTAAGCTTACGATATAATTGTTTTCATTTTTCATGTGTCATTATAATTAAATTTTTTTTTTCATTTTTTTTCGTTTTTTTTTTCTCTTTTCTTTGTCATTTCATTCTTATTCGTCCAGCGTCTCTAATAGCCGGACGAGCAAATACAAGAATAACGCTTCTAACGCGAGAATACAAATGCATAATAATTTACATTATATACAACACATAATTAAATGCACTATAAGATCCGCGCCCGCGAGCGCGTCATTTAAATGGATTTTTTTTTCTCACCGATTATCATTCCTTACCAAAAATTGTTTGGTGTTTAAAACAACTAAAAATTAATAGTCGAGACGATAGTCCTTATCTTACCGTTAAATAGTAGGAATAATAATAAATCAACGCTTAGCAGTCTCAGCCTCGAAAATTATTACTTAAAAGATTAAAAAAAAAAAACGTCGAAACCGTTTCGCGCGCTATTTTCTCGTAATAGCGCAAAATAAAAATGATAATCGTCTTTCGATAATCCCCGTTTGGAATTTAATTAAAAAGAAAAATTAACTGAAGAACTTATTCGCTAGTTTGCTGTTTTTGTGATTCGCTGAATCCTCCAACTCTTTTTAGCTTTTTTTTCACTCTCGTTTCTCCTCTCGTTGTCTCTCTGAATTTTTTGCGTATGTCAAAACCGTTTTTGTTTCTCCCATCTCTTTCTCAACTTATCCGGATGTTTGTTTTTTTGTCTTGCATTTTTTTGTTTTTTCCGTTAAACGATGTCGATTTTTTTGTTGCCTGGTAATGTGTGTTTGTGTGTGTATGTGCGCGTTTTACAAATATATCTCGGGTGTAAAACGGAACGCGAGATTTCCGTTTTGTTTTTTTTTTTTTTTCTGAACTGTTAGTAATTGGCGTGAATTGGTAAAATTGTATAACTAGGTAACCGGGTTTTTTAATTATTTTTATTCTTTCATTCATTTCGTTACTGTCTTGTGGTGGATTTTATTATTTTGCTTCTTACTTTAATGCCCAGCGAATAGTCCAGCCTGCGTCAAAAATGATCTTCCGCTTTCTACTATGTTTATGTTTATTTATTATTTAATGCGGCATTCTGTAACGTATCACTCTTTGATATAAGTATTATGGATATCTCGGACGATGGATCGAATGGTCAATCGCGTTTAATCGGCTTTAAAAAACGTTTGTGTATAAAAATGAATCTAGTTTATATATATATTTTTTTTATCGGAACACTCGAGAAAATTGATTTCTCGATAATAAACTTCCGAATATCTATTGCTCCTGTCAATCGACGAATATACATCGTTCGAACGAACGATTAGAAAAACTCTCTGTAAATTATTTGTCACGAAAATCTCGTCGAGCGTTTTACGTTACGTTTGAAATCGTGAAAAAAAGTTTTTTTTTACAATAAATCTGTAAAGGGTATTGCAAAATTGGCGAAAATATTTGTGAAACGAGATAGAGGGCTCGAAGTTGAACAAAATTGTCCTTTGGATATTTTTTCTAGAGTGGATAGTTTTCGAGATAGGAGCGGACAAAGGTTTCAGCCAATAAGGTCGCGCGGTGAACGCGAGCGCCACCTGTCGGACGGCGCCCATTGGCGGAAAACTTCAACCGCTCGTATCTCCGTAACTACACGCTCTACAAAATTTTGACAAAGGGAAATTTTGTTCAATTTCTCATCCCGAATACGGCTGCAAGATGTTTTTGCGCAAATATCGAAATATTTTGTATACGAGACTTGGATGCGTCGCCGGAGTGGGACAAAATGGACCAATCTTGCAAAAATTATGCAGCGGTCCAAAATGGACCACCCTATCTTCCGAACGACACTCTCAAGAGATTTTACAACGAATTCATTATTATAAAAAAAGGAAATTATCAAGTACAACTACGCTGTTAACAATATTGAAATTGCACTTCCAACATTTTAATTTGTTGGCTATTATCGTCAATAAAATGAATATTTTTTCCACAATTTCGAGCATCAACGTACCAATCGTTTTCGTACCAGACGAATCGACGAGTTTGTTTTTTCGTGTAATCGGTATATTATTTAACTATGTGTCGAGACAACAACGTTGTCGTCATCGAGTCGGAGGGTACGACCCAAAGTCCGAGACTTGGCGCTGGTTGGCAAATGTATAACAATATTTATAATATGATATGCAACATTTATAATCTAATCTTATTTCGGTATACTAATTGTCATCGGTGTGTTAGTCTCATACTGCTTGCTGGGCATCCGCATTCAATATTATTGTAAATTAAAAATTGTATTATTACATATTCATCATTATCCGCGCGTTATTCGGTGAAAAAAGATTTACTGCTTCGCTTTGTTTTTCACGTTTGCACGTTTGTTTGTTTGCTTTTTCTTTCTTGCAATAATTCGTATAAAAAGAAACATGTTTTACTTCACATTTTGCGATCGCTTACCAATGTAGTAACAGATATAATAAAAACCGCGGTTTGTATAATACAGTTATTATAATCGGCATTAATCGGCTGTGCGAGATTGCGATTCGGGTGTGTGTTTATGTGAGTTTTTTTTTTTTTTTATTATTCATTTTATTTTATGCTTCTCGCAGTCGTTGCGAGAAACACACCCGAACTGGTACTCCGGTACTATTGTAAAAATCCTGTTGTATGTAAATATATTATAATAATATATAGCTGCATCTGTTTTCATCTTTCTCTTTTTTCTCTTTTTTTTCATTCAATAATTTGATTGTATGTGAGGTAAGGAGCCTGCTTATGTTTTTGTTTCTTTCATTCTTTTTTTTCTTCATTTATCTGAGACGGTGAGAAACGCGAATTTGAGAGTGTGTGGTTTTCGTTTTTTTTTTTTTTTTCTGTTCACGTTTCATCACCTATGGAACTATTGTCATCTGTAAAATATAATATAAAAGATCCTGAGTTGTACTGTGGTGGTACTATGGCTATGGAGTTGTATGGCCCCCCCATGATGTCTGAGACGATATTTTTGGAGTTTTTTTTAATTATTATTATTATTATTAATATTAGCGCCCGTGGCTTGTTAGGCTCGTTTGTTTATTCTATTGCGATTGGTGTTCCTTTGTACTGATGCAGACGGAAACGATTCGATTAAGGGGACCGCTGACTGCTTGCAAGTCATCTCTGTACCTTTTTTATAAGAAAAAAAATCTAAACCTGTTATCCTTCGAGATTTTTTCACCATGAAAAACGATGTAGTGGCGTTAAGTTAAAAAATATTGGATCATGAAAATTAGATCCAATTATTCGGAATTTTTTGACAATGTTTAGAGGCGTTAACTGAATATTAACTTTAAACAAGTTTGTCGAATAACAGATAAAAATTTAACGACCCAAGTACTCAATTTTTCGACGCATAAAGTGTTTTAAAAAATAATTGACAAAATAAAATGGTGTGATCGTGTTCTACGGTCAAAGCTGAGCGGACTTTGTCTTTGGAATTTTTTCACACGAGGTACAGTTATCGAGTTACGACACGACGAAGTATCGGCCAATGGGAGGCATTGGCGACGTGCGCGCCATCTGTCGTGCGCGCCTCATTGGTCGAAACTTCGATCGTCCGTAACTCGTAAACTATTGACCGCACAAAAATATTCCAAAGAAAGAGTTTGCTCAGTTTTCAGTTCTGAACACATTTCCATCGAAAAAAATTACAAATTTCCATAATCGCGTCGCTTTTTTTTTCAAATTTTGAGCGATACGAAATTCGACGAATTTTAGCGTCGAGCAATCCCCTTAAAAAAATTAAAAATGCGTTATCTACGTACCTACGTGTACGCGGTAAATCCTACATACGGCTCGCGACATACAACGAACAAAAAGTTTGTATTGCAGAAAAAAAAACATTTGAAAATTATCGTCGCAGACGAGAGGGGATCCCTTATCATTATACTGTTAAATTCAATCAGCTGCATTGTCGGCAATCACGGTATCTCGATAACGTTTGTATGTGAGTGTTGTTTGTGTAAAAAAAAACAAACAAAAAAAAATCGATAATAAAATTGAGCTGTACTTATTGAAATTGTTGCGCATCTTTACTTTAAAGTATAGTAGTATACGACGGTTTTCTTTTTCGTATGATTCTATTTTGTTGTTTGTTTTCAGTATTCTTTTTTCTTTTATGGTCTGTATTGTAAATGTTACGTTATCGAGCTATAGTAATGTTTATACGGTTAATTGCACATCGCGCACTGCTTGCAATAATTAAAGTAAATATAATCCTCTGTAAGAATATAATATTGATTGTAAATATCTGTAGTCTGTGTAACACTGTATAGCATTGAAAAAATGAAAGTTCAACAAGTTGTTTACTTATTTTTCTCTTAGTTTCTCTTTCTTATGTTTTTTTTTCTTCATTTTTTTTCCTTTCATTTTTTTTTTTTTTTTGCAATCCGGCTTTGTTGCAGAATCGGTTAATCGGTATCGGTATCAGTACGAGGTGGGATGGCTGCTCCACCTGCGGCATTTAAAAAGACTTTTCTCTTCGCTTATTTTCGTTTTTTTTGTTATCTTTTTTTCACCTACGTTTCTCACTCCATCACTCATTCTTTATCTCTCCTCGAAATCTCGATTTCCATTTATTCTCATCGCAATAACGAAGCGACAGGCACGGATTCGCGTCGATGGCGCACGCGTTAAAGCTACCAAAAATTCATTTGCTATGTACATTATTAGATATCGCGTCGTTGGCCAATCGAGACGATAAAAATATCTCTCAAAAACTTTTCTTTCTTTTTTTAGTAAATACAAAAAAAAAAAATTAATATCATAAAAGATTTCTTACATTTTACAAGAAAATTTTCAATAAACATTCAATAAATATATATCATTTTTTTAGACCACGGTACGAAATCAAAGATAAATAAATTCACTCATTTCGTCGCTTACAAAAATAGCTTCGAAAATTAAATTTTGACTGTAAAAAAAAATATCGTACGCACTTCTACGATCCCCGATAAAAATATTTTTTCTGACATAGAAAAAAAAAGATTTCTACATCGTCCCGATTAAACACGACCGCTTATCGCCCTCATTATCAATCTTATCGGAATAATTTTCGTTCGGTGACGCCTCGACCGAGTCCGTGCCTGTTTTTCATCTTCGTTTTCACTTTTTTTTTCACCTAAGCGTCGCGCCAACCTTGCGTCTCGTTCCGCAATCGCGTTTCTTTCATTATCATTATAAATACAGAATCAGCCTTATAATCGCGATTAAAATTCGCCCTACCGCTTCATCATCGTCATCGATCGTTTCGATCTTCCTAGATCTTGTTTCATCACTTTTCGTTTTCCTCATTATTATAAACGATAGTTATTATAGTATACGTTCCCTATTGAATCACAAGTTCACTAAAATAATCGTAATTAATTAATCAATCAATAATAATAATAATTAGTTTTTATATGTATAATAACGGTGGTTTCGAGACGAGTCTTTGAGGGACGAGTTTTTGGAGACGCATTTTTTTTTTTTTTTTTTTTGCAAACTCGTCGGCGGGGTGACGAGTTTGCTTCAGCCCTCTGAGCGAAGCCTCCCCCTCCCCTCGCCTCTTTTGTTTCGTCTCGAATATTTATCACAAAAAACGATACTGGGGGTTTTTTCGAAACGATCGCGAAAGCGAATCGAATCTTTGTCTCTCAGTTTTTTTTTTTTTTTTTTTTTTTGCATTTTGGCATGCATTATTTTTTAAAATATTTTATCAATGTGTCTGTGTTGTTTCTTTGTGCCTTTTCACCGCCCGGTGTAGTACGACGGGCGGTGACAATCAGTTTTCTTTTTTTTATCATAAAATAAATATATTTATCTATTTATCTATCTATCACTTGTGTGTGTTCTCTGTGTGTGTGTGTGTTTTTTTTTTACTCTTGCAATGCTTCGGCATTGTCATTCGTACGGAGAAATTAAAGCGAGATCTGGTTTGTTGCTGACGCTCGGCTCCGACGTACAGTGGGAAGCTTTTTGCGCTTTTTCTCGTTAAGCCGATGGTTCGTTTTTTCCGTTCGCGGGAAGATTAAAAATCGTTTTTTTTTTTTTTACATTTTCGAAACATTTTCGTATCTAGCAATCTTTTTTTAACATCCAGACTAGAATTTTTCAAATCGAATTAAAAATTAAATCAAATTCTTTCAAATATAATTGAAACTTTTTTTTAAGCGCATTGAAATTTTCGATCATAAAATTGTGTTTCGGAATCGCGGCATTCGGGAATTTTCCAGCCCGACCCAAACCCGAGTTCAGCGTCGCCAATTCCGAAATCCAAAAATGAAAAAGTTCCTTTCAAAGCCCCAACCGGACATTTTCTACAGCAAAACAAAATGCAAAACCCACCCAATCCGCCTCTCTCCAAAAAAAAAACCAAAAGTCTCAAAAATGTAAAAAAAAAGTCTTCCCGTTCAAAATGCGTTTCGATCTCGCGGCTCTCCCCACCGTTCCTCGGCCGGCGTCTCGCAACATGAACGAAGCGATGACGAAGTAATTAGTGATAAGTCGCGTTATACTGTATCATCCCGCCGACGAAGCTCTTAGCCTCGGTCGGTAACTGACCGACCTCGACGTAGGAGGCGTTGTCGGTTATCTGCGTTTGGTAGCCGCGCAGTTTGTTCTCGCTGGGTGTCTCGACGACTTCCTCGGGCGGAAGCCGCGGTGGTGGCGCGGCGGTCGCGCCGATCGGATTGTTACCGGCCTTGCACGCGCCGTTGTCCTGCAGCGAGGCTGCTTGACCGGCGTGGCACGTGACCGGCTGGGAGGGCGCTGATTGGACGGCCTGCCCGTTGGCGCCACCGGCCGGTGCCGAAGTCGGATTCACCGGCGCGCCACCACCGGCCAACGAGGTCGGCGACGAACGGTGACTCTGCTGTTGGCCACCCTGGATCTGCACCTTGACCTGGTGCTGGTAGATCTCCTCCTGGCGCTGACGGTCCGCGACGCTCAGCTCGTGGAAGCTCACCAGGTGGCGCTTCAGGTAGAGCTTGGTCTTGAATGGCTTGTTACATAGAGGGCATGTGACACTCTGAGGGTTGTGGATGAGGCGCATGTGCTGCCGAAGGTTCGACAAGTTACTGTACATGCGGTTGCACACAGGACAGGGGCGTGGGTCCAGCGAGTGCAGTTTACGCAGGTCAGCTGCAACACACACACAACACTTGCCAAACTAACCGCCAGGTTGTTTTCTTGTTTTTTTTTTTTTTTTTTTCAACAAAGCCGCCCAAGACGAAAAACAGCAAGTTTTTTTATTTTATGTTTTGTTTTTTATGAGAGCAACATTAGAGCAAGCGCGTTAAGAGGCGAGTTAATCTCTTTCTTTTTATTGATTTTTATTGGTATTGATTTTACGTTTTTTCTTTTTTGGCTTTTTGTTGTTTTGGATGAAAACACATAATTTTTTTTTTTTTTTTTGTTGAATTAATTAATAAACAAAACCCACCACAGGACAGCAACAACCAGCGAGATACGAGACCCTAGTAGCGCTTAGATTAATCTTTGCTGCTTTTGGACGACACGTGTTTTTTCTTTTTCTCTTTTTTTTTTTTGGCAATTTTTTTTCGAACATTCACGCACATTCGCACTTTTTTTTTTATGGATTTTTGTTTGTCTTGTAAGCTTTTTTTTAGAAACAGCGGGGCTCGACGGGTGAGACAGTGTGACGTGATACTACGAGGGGAATCTATGGCAAGCATTCTAATTCTTTATTTTTTTTTTAGTTTTTAGTTTTGAGAGGCAGAAACTTGGCAAGCTTCACGATGGAGCGATTTTGATGATTTTTAAAGGTTTTTATAAAAATAATTTGTAGGGCAAATTGAGAGGCAAAAAAAGGTTTGTGTAATTATGAGCGGTCTTTTGTCGATAAATTAGCGATAAATTATTTTCGTGAAGTGATTTGAATTATTAAATCCTCTGCCGCCAAAACGAGCTCGGTCGGTAATGACGACTGTAATATTTTTTTTTTTCCGAGGCTGCTAAGTTTTTTCGGGGAAGCGCATAATTCTTAGCGTCTGTTCGACTGATCGATGAAAATCCTAACAATTTGCGTTTCCTCAAAAATGCTCGAGGGCCTCAAAAAAAAAAAAAAAAAAAAAAAAAAAAAAAAAAAAAAAAAAACAGTTTTTGTTACCGACCGTGGTATTTGGTGTTACCGTGTAAAAACTGTGTTGCTATCAATACCGGTATTTCACGTACTCTTAAGGCGAAGTGAATCGGACTTGGTCGGTATCGGAAACTGTAACGAATCTTTTTTAATTATGCGAATTAGAAAAAAAAGAAAACATTAGCACATCGAAGGAAATTCGTTGAAAAATCGCAGCTATTTTACTCGCGATCGCGGCCGTTCAAATTCACCTTAAGGTAGTCTTTGCGAATGGTGTAGATTTCGCATAAGTTTCAGAGAATTGAGAGGGAATTGTAAACACTTCTCGATGGTATAAAAATCTGAAAAAAATCAAGCGTATTAAAGATGCCGAAAATATTAATTTTGCATAATAATAATTCCAAAATGTTGTTGACAAAATGATGAAAAATAAAATTGTTCCACAAATCTCCTGGAAACATACCTTTTTTTTAATGAAAATTATTCGCGTATTTTTCAGAATACATATGCATTTTTTTCAGATTTTTAAATTCACTTTGAACTTAGTGACTTTCTACACGTTTTTCTCGTATAAAAAAAAATCAAAGTGACTTTAAAAATCTGAAAAATTCATACGTATTCGGACAAATAAACGAGTAATTTTCATTAAAAAAAAAGTTATGTTTCCGGGAGATTTGTTAAACAATTAAATTTTTCATCAATTTGTTAATTACATTTTTGAATTATTATTATACAAAATTAATCTTTTTTTCAGATTTTTATACATCGAGAAGTCTTTACAATTCCCTCTCAATTCTCTGAAACTTATGCGAAATCAACACCATTCGCAAAGTCTACCGTAAGACGATGCGATACGACTCGTTCGGTAACAAAAACTGTATTCGAAATTTCTTCGCACGGTAAAATATTGCCGGCAAAAATTGCGTAGAGAAGCTCGAAAGGGTTGTATATTTTTCAGCCTATCAATTTTTTCTGGGATGCGACCGGCAGGTGCTTCGCTACTAGGTTGTGTAAACTATGCAGGCAAAATCTCTCAGACCTCGCATCGGTGATGCACCTTTTTTTTTTATTCCCATTCATACAGTCCCGAACGTTAATAACGATAACAATAACAAACAAATAATTAAACAAATAATAACGATAAGCGGTGATGATCGGTGAGTCATGGAAAGCGGATTTTTATCGATCTCCCCTGCTCTCGTATACTCGTAAAGTGAATTAAAATTATTTTTTTTTTATTTTTTTTTTACGACCAGATTCGTGAAAATCAACAAACCAAAGGGCGGAAAGACGTCGTATACGAGAACTCGCGGATAAATCGAGATACCTGAAGGACAACACTCGTGCCCGAGCAGACAATGAAGAAAAAAAAATGTATATTTTATAAGCTATATTAATAATTTCGCAAAGCGTCGCCGCGATCTCATAATCGAACGGTCGAAACGAAAATCATTAGTATTGTACAGAGAAGCACGTGAAAAAAAAATGGTCGGCGACGGCGGAGAGCATGGATAGTGTGCACTTTTTACAGGTTTGGGAAAAAGCGACGAGAAGACGAGGTCAATTTTTTTATAATTAATGAACGCAGGTATTTCGTGTTTGGACTTTTTTTTAATATATAAATTTGAAAATTGATCACTTTGCAATGTGCAAGTCACGGGTGACACGTCGGTTTCTTTATTTTTAACACCATTCAGATTAGTGACTGATTTAGAAAAAAAAAAATCAATTTCGAACTCGGGAAAAAATTCAATTTTCGAAATTAAAAAAATTCAAGTACGAAATCGATTTCGAACTTTATCGACCTTAAGAAGAACCAATTCCGTTACAAAAAAAAAAATTCTACTCAAACAATCGTGTGACTAAAATAATTTTTCTACACTAAATTGAAAATTGATTTGATTCCAAATAATCGGTATTTTTCGCGCTGCGAATCGCTTTCAGGCATGGGAGAGGGACGTTCGAGGAAACGGACTCAATAATTGTGGTGTTTTTTTTCTCAAAAATAA
This sequence comes from Stenichneumon culpator, assembly GCA_964017025.1. NCBI lineage: Eukaryota > Metazoa > Arthropoda > Insecta > Hymenoptera > Ichneumonidae > Stenichneumon > Stenichneumon culpator. The sequence goes on from OZ024771.1 coordinate 3,248,801, forward strand.
AAACGTAAAAAAAAATTAAAATAAAAAAATCTGAAAGCCTTCGTTGCAACAGAAAAATAATAATAAAAATGATGGAACTTTCATACAACTGGGCTTGTCGGGTCATTCGATCGAACTGGTCGAAGACGCTTTTTTTTTGTCGTCGGTGCTGATGCTGCGATAACTGCACTCGGACGAACCGACGGGACGGACTCTCTCGAGCGACAATCGAACAATAATTATAATAATAATTATTGCGTTTGTAATTACAAGAAAAAAATATATATATATTTGGTTGGTAAGAAGCTTAAGAAATGAGAGAGACAGATTGATAGAGATATAGAGAGAAAGGTAGATAAGAGAGGGGCCCTCCGAGTGTCAAATGTCTCCTACCGCCTACCAAGACCTACCGAGCTACGCAACGAGCTTACCATTTCAAACCGTCAAGATCCCGAAACTTCCGTTTTTTTTTTTTTTCACTTTTTCTTCTTCGTTTTTTTAAATATAATTTCTATCTCACTCGCTTCTTAACTAAGTAATACTAATTTTTTAGGTGTTTTTTTTTTCTTCGGATTTCTTGCTTTTCTTATTTTTTTTTCTTCGTTTTTTCGATATATATATATGGCTCTTTGTATTTTGATAACATCGAGATAAATGGCTAGGTTGTTGCTGTTTGTAATGGTGCTCGCACTACGAGATATATAATACATATATATCTCAAAATTTAATTTGAAAAAATAATAAAAATAAAAACATAATATTGACGAAACAACAAGTTTCAATGAAAAATTAATTTAAAAAAAAAATTTTAATTAAAATTTCAAAATACGATTCTCGCTCTAGCGGGAATTCCGCACTCACCTTGCTGCTCCTGATTAAGTTCGGTCGTGCTGCCGTGCGATGGACCGGGTAAACCGCCCTCTATTCCACTCCCTAAAAAAATGATTTTTTTTTTCGTTAGTCTTGAAAATTACGAGGGGTGACGATGAGGAGATTGATTTTTTTAGTGTATCGTCTGTTCGACTTTCACCTGCATACGACGGCGGATAGGCCGGCAACACCTCCATCCCACCGTCCAAGCTCAGAAATCCACCTGGCAGAGCGTTCACTTCCTGCTTCGGCGAACAATCGTCGTCACTCCCGTACTCCGGTAATTCTACTTTTGGCTGTAATTGTTTTTTTTCGGAAAAGCAGGAAGAGTTATTAGGATTCGTTTCGTGAAGATTCCTCGCAGGGATTTTAGGCCGAGCGTGCCAGTTTTTCATTTTTTATAAATATTCTTAATAATTATTTTTAATAACTGGTCTGAATAATTATTTTTGATAATTGTTCTGAATAATTATTTTAACACGATGGTAAATACGGTTCTGCTCATTGAACCCGAACTCAGTCGGTAACACATCGCCGCATATTTTCTTTGATGTGTAACGTTGGCGTAGTTTCCCGGGTGAAAATATTTCTCTGAATATGTCTGAAAATTTATCTGGAAGTCTCGGAAAATTTATCAGGAATTTCTCTGACAAATTCTCCGAAAGTTTTCGCACTTTTCAGAAAAAGTCAAAGATTTTTCAGAATCTAAATATTCAAAATAACTTTTTTTTTAATGCAAATTATTCGTTTATTTTTCTGAATACGTATTAATTTTTTCAGATTTTTAAATTCACTTTGCATTTTCTGACTTTCTACACGTTTTTCCCATATAAAAAAAAAAAAATTCAAAGTGTTTTTATCCCATCGGATTTTTATCCCATCGAGAAGTGTTCGAAATTTTCTCTGCAACTCATGTTTAGCGAGACTGAACCGCTCGGACTACCTTAACGTACTTTATCAGAACAAAAAATCATAGTTTTCCATATTTTTTCGGAAAGCACTCTGAATTTTTGATAAATCGTGACTGCTGAATGTTGTGCCGAGAAAACGGTAGAGATATTTAGCGAATAGCAGAGAAACCCAGAGAAAAACACCGAAAAGTCTCTGAAAATCACTGAAACGATCTGGTTAAAGTTTTTTCAGACAAATTGTCAGAGAAATATTTTCACCGGGCTTTGATGCGGTCAATAGACAGATGCGACTAAGTCTAATACGCTTTCGTCCGAATTACCGTCTTGGAGAAAACAGTGACGGCGATTTGTTACCGACAGTGGTATTTCGCACGCTCTTAACGATTTTGTTGTTTCAAACTCATTGCAAAACTGCTTGCAAAAACGAGCTTTCAGCCTAAAATCCTCAACGATTTTTCTTTCAACTTAGGTTTTTTTTTACCTCAACGATATCGAGATCTTTGTAACAATCGAGCTGAACTTGTGGCTCGATGGTGAGAGGACGATTTCGCGGTGTACCGGTCGCGCCGGCAGCGGGCACGGCCGGTACTGGACTAGAGTTTATCGGTGAGTCGGTTCTTTTGCACAGCCTTTTCAGGGGCGGAGGACTCGTCGGTGGCGGTGTCTTGCTGCGTTCGTCGTCGAAACTCGGTGAGATCAGGCCGCGGCCGTTCGAGGTGTGAACATTGTTGGTCTTCGAGTGCTAAAATCAAGAATATACATTGATTAATTAATTGACAATAAATTAACTTAAAAATTGGGAAAACAAATAAATGAATGAATCATTCTGAACTTTTTGTTTTTTAGTTTTTCAAAATAGAATAATTTAATTGATTTGAGGATTTAATTAAGTAATTACTTTAAATATTGGGAAAATAAATTAATAAATGCATCATTTCGGACAGCTTGTTTTTCAGTTTTTTGGTTTTCGGCAAACCTTTTCGTTGTTGTGCTGATTGTTCTGGGAGTCCGTGAGTCCCCGAATCTGGAGAGACTCGGCTGTACGAAGGAAAGTCGGCAGCTCGGCTTGCGAGATGTTCACCTCCCCCGCGTACATGAACTCCAGCAGGGACTGCAGATGCTCGAACTCGACATCCCGCATGAATATTATTGGATGCTTGCAGGGATTTGTCTGAAAAATTTGTAACGCAATATTTTATAATTTCATATCGGAACAACATTTCAGTTAAGTAATTGATATAAAAAACAAACGAGAACATTTAACGGAGGACGAAACTACAGTGCGCAAACTTTTTTGTGTTCATTTTCTTTCGTTGCGAAATGTGCGAATGGAAAAAAAATGTGATGTAAATAAGGATCCTAAAGAAATGTAACGGGGAAGGAAACAACGGTGTGCAAACATTGTCGTCGATGGACTTTTCTTCTCTTATTTACATTACAAAATGTGCGAATGGCAAAAACTTTGATATACACTACGAATAAAGAACAAAGGAAAAAAGAAATCGCAAGAGACAATGAAACGACACTGCGAGAACTATGTCGACATTAAAACAGTTGATGGAATCAATATCGAAGCATCGACAACAGGAAAAACGCTTCCTACATCGCATACAAAAAAGGCAAAATCGCAGGCAGCGCATTCGTCATTGAAGTATCGACCGAAGACTCGTTTTCTATTTCCATTTTTTTTCATTCATTATACCACGTGTACGAAATTTAATAACAGCGGATAGAATAACCCATCGAAAAATACTCATAATACAAAAATACTACAAAAAATACTCATAATCGAAAAATACAGAGAAAAAAAAGAAAAATACAAAAAAAAATTGTGACGTAAGAATCATGCGCAAAATTTGAGGATATAGTTCCAGGAAAATTTCAAAATGGTAAAAAAAAAAAAAAAAAAAATATGAGTCACGGGAGCGCCAAGCGGTGAGGCGCGTTGCGAGCGCACCGTCGTCTACGCGCTTGTCCGCAAGGCGATGTGCATACACGCGCTGGTATCTCTCTCAAACGTAAACTGGATTTGTCTATAAAAAGCATACGCGTCTGCTCACCGGGCAAGGCGTTACGTAACGAGCGCAGGCTATGGTGGCTCATGAATCGCGAAACGCGTAAACTTTCCGCACTCGAAATTGCCGGATTCCAAAAAAAAAAAAAAAAAAAAAAAACAAACAAAAACAAAAAGAATAACAATAATAATAATAACATAAGTACCGGCTTGCCAGCGTATAAAATCTTTTTAAAAAATACAAAATAAATAATGGATAAACCTAAAAAAAGATTGCCCCAACAAAGCCGTCCCAAAAAAAAATGTCCAAACTCCATAAAAAAAAAATGTCGAAAAATGAACTAATAAAAAATTCGCTTTTAAAAAAAAAAAAAAAATGTTTTTTTTCCAAAATAAAAACGACCTCCAAATTCCATGTCTGACAAACCTCGTCCAATTATTATTATTATTATTATTGTTATTATTATTATACACAATGATAATAATATAACATATGTATGTTATATTCTTAACATAAACAATATAACTTATTTCATAGCCTGGGAGGCGAATATTTACTCGCGTCCCAGAGTATAAAATCTTAAAAAAAAAAACAAAAACAAAAAAAACCTCCCTGGAAAGTTGACGGACGGCTGCTTTTAGGGGAAAAAAACCAAAAAACGGACACGTCCGTTGTTGAACGAAACGGACCGCGAAAACGGCAAAACGGACCGTACGTTTCTGGATTGGTCCTTTTTCGCTTGCGGAAACCGAGGAAGGACCGAACGTTTTTTATACAAATTTTTGGCTAAGTTATAATTTTTTTTGTTTTTCTTTTAACTCTGTTTTTAATGAAAGGACAGAATAAAAATACGACCTTGGTCCTTTTTCGGATGCGGGAACCAAAAAAGGGACCAAAGCAAATTTTTCGAAAAAAAAAATGTTCGATCCTTTTTCGATTTCCGCAACCGAAAAAAAAAACCAAACGCCCAAAAAAAATGTACGGTCCGTTTTGTCTTTTTTTACGGTCCGTTTTGTCGTTTTTACGGTCTGTTTCGTTCCCCAACGAATGTGTCCGTTTTTCGGTACGTTTGCGGTTCGCCAACTTGCCAGGGCTCTAAAAAACCTTCACTAAAAAAAGCCGTTAAAAAAAACCTCCCAATTACATGCTTAACAAACCTCATCCAATAATAATAACAACAACAACAACACCAACAATACAACATAAATATTCGCTTCGCAGTCTACAAAACCTCAAAAAAAAAACAAACAAAAATATCAAATCCTCTAAAAAAACTACCAAAAAAAAGTCGTAACAAAAAGAAAACCTTCCAATCTTCGCCCCAAACACTCCAGAAAACCCCAAAAAAACTTTATCTCAAAATAAAACGCAAAACCTCCCAAAAAAAAAAAAAAACACACCCATCTCAATCCCAAAAACCAAAGAAAAAAAACCCCCCAAAAAAAAACCAAAACATTTCCCCATACATAAAAAACAACTTCCAACCCGCTCGAAGAGCGCGACAAAAAAAAGGGGGTGAAAAAAAAATTATCGAACGGGCCAGAGAGGGCGCCGCGGTCTCGTTCGCTGGGCGGAGGGTCGAGGGGGGAATCCCCCCCCCCCCCCCCCTCGAAACATCAAGACGGAAAAGCTCCGCTTCCCTCGGAAGTTCGTCGCGGAGGGGCGGGAGGGGGGGGGGATAAGACGGCGGGAATGGCCGTCAGGGGGGGCGCTCGGGTGGGGGGTGGGGGGGGGAGAGCACGCAAGTTGGTCGAGAACTATGATTTTCTAACCTTGAACAACTCCTTGAAGTACGGGCTGCATGCCGAAAGTACGACCTTGTGGGCCTGCAAACGCCTCCCGTCGCAGGCGAAGGTGACGTCGACGAAGTCCTCGTCATCGCGCAACGCCTCGAACTGGCTTGTGATGTTGGCTTGAAAGTTGTTCCACCTTAAGCAGAACTGTTGCTGGCTATCCGTCATTATCTGGTGTGGTTGTGCTCTCCCGATCCTCTCCGACACTCCACGGTTACCGCAGCGCAGCAGCAGCAGCACAAGCACACCTATCAATTACTCCTGACTTCGCCACACTTGCCACTTTGTGTTTTATTATGTTGGTACATGTATCTGTATATCTGTATATGCTTGTGTGCATATATGTGTGTAAATTTTTTTGTCAATTTTTCGATATCCGACGATCTCGCGTGTCGCGACGATACATCGGTAATAAGGAGGGGGGGGGGGGGGGGATAAGAAATAAAAAAAAGTATGTCGGTATTTTTTTTTTTTTAAGTTTCGTAATTTTGATATTTTTTTTGTTTTTTCTTATTTTTTTTTTAATTTTTTTTTGTCCAATTTGTTTCTCGCACTGTCGCGGTGGGATTTTTTTATTTTTTTATTTTATTTCTTTTCTTTTCTTTTTTTTTTTTTTTTTGTTGTTTCACTGGCGTGTTTTCTGTGACCGCCTATCGGGCGCGATGGTGTCGGCACTGGCGGAGGAGAACGCTTCCGACTCGCGTTGGTTTTTATAGTTACATAGAGGTGTTAGTTGCGTTACATGTACTATTTCTAGTAGCCCGGATTTTATAATGCACGAGAGACGGCGACGGAGACGACGACGACGTCGAGGCGAAGGAGTGTGAAAAACGCCCCGCGCACCACGCACTCCCCTCAGCAACCCCCCTTATCGCACACTCGTGCCGCGTGTGTGCGCCAATACACCCGCGATTTCGTGCACACGTAAGCGCGCGTTTGCGTGCATTTGCGATTAAACATTTGGAAACTAAAGGCGGGGGAAAAACGAGAGGAAAAAAAAGAACCACGGAAGCAAAAAAAAAATCACTACACACCACTCGGCAGCCCGACGTGTGTCTGTGTGTGTGTGCGTGTGTGTGTACACTTTTTATTTTATAAATTGTTCTCCTGTTATTGTGTCTAGTTTTTTTTTTTTTTTTGTTTTATCGTCGGAGAACAAAAAAATTTTACACAGCGCTCGCGCCCGGATTGGGCGATTTTTTTTTTTTTTTATTCCGGCACTGAGTTGCACGCACGAACCCTTTTTTTCCTTCGGGTTTTTTTTTCCTTCGGTCCCCCCCCCCCCGGGCTTCGAGGTTTTTTTTCTTCCCTCGCACGGATTAACCCCAAAATGTGCGATTTTTGTTGCCGTCGCGACACACGGTTTGGCTTTATCGTGTCACGCCGCTGTCGCACATTATTATTCCTCGGTGTGCTGCCTGGTGGTTTGTTGGGTTGTAGAAAATGTTAAAATGTAAAAAGTGTGAATCGATGACTGAAGAGGAAACGTACGATATAAATAATGACAATCGATAAACAGGCCTGCCAGCCTCGTGGGGAAAAAAATTACTAGGGCCGGCGCGCGCAGCCCGAAGCGCCGCGCCTCGCTCGGCGGATCTTTCGGGCACTGAGCGAAGTCGCCTTTAGATAAAGGCGGAAGATCTTTTTTTCATTCGTTCTTCGAGAAGGGTTTTCTTTTTTGTCGAGATTTTGGGTGAATCGTCGGCGAAGAGTCGAGAATCTTTTTTGGGAATTTTTTCTAGCGAAGTCGGACGGAGATTTCGCTTTTCGACTGAGGCGACGGACTTCCGGTTTGCGCGCAGGTGCGACAAAGGCGACCGAGAAATTTCCGCAGTTTGAGCGACTCGAATTTATGATTATTGTTCGGTTTTTTATTTTTTAGATTTTGTTTTTAATGGCAAGGCATGGATGGGTTTTTAAAAGGATTCTCCGTCAGTTTTTTAACTGGCCGTTCAAAAGGACTCTCTGTCCAGTTTTTTAACTGACTGTTTAAAAGGATTCTCTGTCAATTTCGAACACAGCCAAAGGCGGGAACTGCGTTCGAATTTCGGTTCATTAATTCTTCCGTTAATTCGTCGACTTAATCGTCCTTAGTCCATCGATTGCTGCATCGGTCGAGACGATTCGCCAAATAAAAAAATAAAGATGATCGAATTACAAAAATTCTCGAATAAATTAACAGAAACTACTATTTTTTAACAAATATTTTCAAAAGTAATAAAATTTATAAAAAAAATAAGTTTATAAAAAAAAATAATAATAAATCTTATATATTGTTATTATGTTACACATGCAATATCTTGGCTAATATCGGTATTGTTATCTGAACTGCAATAAAACCTGTAAATATAGAAGAATTCGCCCCGTAAATAATAAAATAAATAAAATAAATAGAAAGAATTTAACGATCGACCGTTTGCGACTGCAGAGTCGACTCTCCGAGCCGGAGGGAGGAAATTCCACGAATTTCTCACCGATCCGGCGTGAGCGGAGCGCGGAGCGAGCGCAGCAAAGCGAAGAGCCCGAGTGATTGGTTCGCTCGGTCTGCGTTCCCGTCGCTTCGGCCGTTCGGCGAACGGAGTCGCGTCCGCACTCGTCCGCTCGGTGGCTCGCGAGTCTGCTCGACGTGCACGGAACATCAGGGTGCCTCGAGTGCCGAGCGCGCAGCGTCGACGTACAAAAAAAAGCACCGCTTTTCCCAAATTATTTTCAAATATTCTCCCATAAAATCATTCTAAAAAAAATACATATATATATATAGATGAAAATAAAATAAAATAAAAATACACCGAGTCATTTATTCATCAGTTACCGACGGACAGTAAAAAAAAAACTATATCTCGGGTTTTTTTAGAATTTTTTTTTTTTTTATTTATTTCTACGAAAAATGTAATTCGTCCGGACGCTTTTTTTTCGTTCCGTCGTTCCGTGTTTAGTGATATTCATAGTGCACTATATATATGTACATGTATGTATGTATGTATATAGAAACACGGGAAGGTGTTCGATCAGTGTGCGGGTAATAGAGGGTGCTCGAATCTGGAACCGCGGCTGAAATGGCAGTTTTGTGACGTTAATTACCGAACGGCAAGCGCAAAAAAACCGTTTTTATTAAAAATTATTTTTAAACACTTTCCCATGACTCCACCCTAATAAAGAAACATATATATACATGAAAATAAACTAAACTAAAAATCTACCGACTTGTTTATTTATCCATTACCGACGGACAGTAAAAAAAAACTTGCCTCCACGAACCAAATAGTTTTCTCTATTTATCCCTATAAAAATAATCCGTCTGGACACTTTTTTTCGGCCCGTCGTTCTGTGTTTAGTGACCCATAGTAACCTAAACCTTTTAAATTTATTTTATTTAAATTTAAATTTAAATTATTTTATTTAAATTTATTTTCAAATATTTTCCCACGAAACCATCCTTAAAAAGGAAAATGCACATACACACATGCATGAAAATAAACTAAACAAAAAATCCACGTGCTCGTTTATTTATCTATGAACAACGGACAGTAAAAAAAAAACTCGCCTCTCCCCGAACAAAATAGTTTTCTCAATTTATATAAAAATAATCCGTACGGACGCTTTTTTTCGTTCCGTCGTTCCGTGTTCAGTGACACATAGTGCACTATACATATATACAGATATATGCATACATATATATATACACGCGAAAGTGTTAGATCAGTGTGCGGGTGATAGACGGTTTCGAGTCTGGAATCGCGGCTTAAAATTATTTTCAAACATTTTCCCACGAAACCATCCTTAAAAAAGAAAATACACATACACACATGCATCAAAATAAACTAAACAAAAAATCCACGTCCTCGTTTATTTATCCATAAACAACGGGCACTAAAAAAAAAACTCCCCTCTCCCCGAACAAAATAGTTTTCTCAATTTATCCCTATAAAAATTCGCTTTTTTTTTCGTTCCGTCGTTCCGTGTTCAGTGACACATAGTGCACTATACATATATATATATATAGATATATGCACACATATATATATATATACGCGAAAGTGTTCGATCAGTGTGCGGGTGATAGAGGGTGCTCGGGTCTGGAATCGCGGCTAAAATGGCAGTTTTGTGACGTGAAGGGCCGAACGGCGAGGGCGAAAAAAATATATATAAATAAACCCTTTATTTTGTTTAGTTTTTATTGGTCGAAGTTCGGAGCGGGGAGAATGCCAGCTGAGAAATTCGCATCGGTGAGTGCGCGAGGTTGAACGAGTTTAGTTTATAAAAAAAAAAAAAGCGTACTGTAACGTGCGTCGAGGAGCGAAACATCGAGCGAAGGACCAAACACAACTCTCCCTCTCTCGCTCGCTCCTGCTGGCAAAATCGATGTCGGACGGGCCGTTTTTATTTTTTTGTTTTCTCACAACCGATCTCGCGGACCGTACGCGGGCTTTAACCTAATTTCGAGGGGAAAATCCGGAGAGCCGAGCGAGAAACTTTTTAACGAAAAAATACAGACCGCAAAACCCTCCGCAATCGATAGTCGCTCACTCGCTCGCGAACACGATCGGCCCAGCCGAACCAATCGAAAAATCGAATTTCGAAGGTAAATTTTTGAAAAAAAAAAATTTATGTGCAAATTTTTTGGTTTTTGAAATTTTGACATTTTTTTTTTGTTTTTGAAAATTTTGGAACTTTTTTGGGTTTCAATTTTTTTTCGCAACGTCGGGGTGATTTTTGGGCCGGCGTGCTTGTGCGAAGGACGAGGCGGAGTTCGGAGCGTGGACGAGGCGGACTTTAGGTCCCGAGTCGTAGCCGTTCGGTTTTTGTGACGTTTGCCGTCGACGAAGCGACCTCGGATTCGTCAACTTTGAACTCCGGAACTTTGACTATTTTTTTTAATCTTTTTTCTGCGAGTCGAGCAATTATGCAATAGCGGAGAAAAACAAATTGTTGAGAAAAGAATTAACGTTGCCGGCGAGCCTAAAAATTGTTGAGAAAAGAATTAACGTTGCCGGCGAGCCTAAAAATTGTTGAGAAAAGAATTAACGTTGCCGGCGAGTCTAAAAATTGTTGAGAAAAGAATTAACGTTGCCGGCGAGGCTAAAAATTTGGGGTCGCGAATCGTGCGGGCGAGCTCGAGACGAGAAGAATTTCAAGTTGGAGGCAAGCCGAGACCTCGCCCGTGGTTCGATAAATGTGCACCATGTGCGAGAGATTGCATCGTGGTTCGTCGAGAGAGAGAGAGGAATGTTTCGTAAGCGAGACGAGAAACTACGTTGAGAATTGCGCGGCTGGCGATAGCGAAAGCAAAGAATTTTAGTCACGGTTGCGAGCGTGGTAATTAATTGGTATTTTTTCTATTCGTTATTCGCAGGCAATACCGGGCGTCCGCTGTTGGTGATCCCAGCGGTTTCCCTCGTGGAAACCAGGACCTCGATAATACCCAACGGTAAGCAGTTTTTGTTTCGTTTGTGGGAGGAAAACATTTGTCGAGACGATTGAAGTCTCGAACTTCGGGGGAAAGCGAGATGGAATTTTTTAGACTAAAGCAAAGTTAAATTACGCTTAGTCTCGTAAGATCGAGTAAACATACATTTACTTGGCTAAAGTTAGGTAAAATTTCTTATACAAAGTAAAGTGAACTTGGAGATACTTGAGTAAAGTAAAGTAAACTTAAATTTACTTGAGTTAAATAAAGTAAATTTAAAGTTGCTTGAATATTCAAGCTAAAGTAAGCTCGAGTATTTAAGCTTATTTGTGCAAAGCACAGTGAAAATTGCTTAATCGAAGTAAAGTGAACTTAAAGATACTTGAGTAGACTGTTAAAAAAACTGTAAATTTAATTTACCAGTATTGGGCTCTTTTATGCATAAACCAGTATGTTTGATTTAATCTACAAATATTGTGTAAGATTAGAGTACTTTTGAAGTATTAAAAAAACACTTCGATCATTATTAACGAACTTTTATCAAAAATACCACTTTTTATCATTTTTTTTTACCGTGCATTCATTTTACATAAAATTTGTTTATTAAATTTAATACACTAGTTTATGCATAAAAGCTTCCAATACAGATACATTAATTTTTATGCAGACATTTTTTACAGTGTAAAGTAAAGTGAACTTAAATTTACTTGAGTTAAGTAAAGTAAATTTAAACTTACTTGAGTATTTAAGCTTGCTTGAGCAAAGCATTAATTTGAAATCAAAGTTTGAATTTAGTTCCGAGATAAGTCTTAACTCAAGCACAAAATCATGAACGAATTTAAGATTAAATTAATGTAAACTCTTGCTTGATTAACTAAACTAACTCGATTTCGGAGTAAAGTTTCAATTCCGAGATGAAGTTTACTGATTTACTGACTAATTTTTTATTGCTGTATGTAAGTAAAAAGTTTTATCCTTTCGAACTCCACGTTAGACAAATGACAACTGTTGGCTCGGCTTGGCTAAAAATTCGAAAAAAAAAATCGATTCGCCGAGGCAGTTTAAATTCCGAGATAAACTCAAACCTAATTTAGAACCAAAGTTCAAGGTCGCCGTCAGCTTAATCGCAGACATCGAACTGTACACATTGTGAGATATTTCTTTTACCGGATAATTTTTTCGCCTGACGTTAAAATTATTTTATCCTGACCTTTTGAGCTCCGCCTTAGATAAATGATTTTACTGTTTTTTCGGCTTGATCGAAATTTACGAAAAAAATTATATTTCTCACTATCGAACTCCCGACGAGTAAACAAGCGCGTTAATGAAATAAAAAAGTTGAGTAACACTTGCTCTCGAAACCCTCGCCGAACGCGGCTCGCACTCCAAAAAAAAATCTTATAAATTTTAATTCACCGGACTGGAAGTTTTTACGCAATAACTCGTATATTGAATTTCATGTATAATTGTAATAAAAAATAAATGTCCAGTGTATTAAAAACATTGGGAATACTTTATTATAAACGATTCACTTTAATTTTACTACGAAAGTGTTTTAATTTTAATACATTAGTTACATTTCAATAAAAAACGTGTATTCACTTGTCATCACAATTGTACATTAAATTTGATGTACCAGTTTTTGCATAAAAACTTCCAATCCGTTATATTAAATTTACAATTTTTTTTTTTTACAGTGCGTATCGCAATAATAACTAAAAACAATGTATTGCATCTCCGGCAAAGCGCATTACCTTTATCCTGGGTGTTAGAGAAGTCTCGTCCAGACAAGTTACAAACGTGTAATCGCTGGTAAAACTTCCGTCGGTTATTTTGTCTTTTTTAGAACGTGTGACGTCATCCAAGTTCTCGGTACGAGCGAACGATGACGTCAGGCGTTGTCGCCGTCGGCGGAATGATCTGTGAATGAAAAGAAATACAGCGAGCGTTTAATGACGAGGACTTTGTAAGAGTTTCGATGCAAACACCTTTTATTGCGAGATAATTCAGTGAATACAAAGGAATATATTGAGCCATGGAGACTGGTCGAATCAGCAAATTAAACTTGAGAGTTTTGGACGTGAATTTGTTATCAAACTTAAGTTCACACTTGAGCTGTAATTTATCCTTAAACCTGTGTTCAAATTTCAGTTCAATCTTAAGTTGCAACTTGAGTTAAAACTTACGTTTAAGCTTGAGTTGAAACTTACGTTCAAGCTTGAGTTCAAATTTATGTTCAAGCTTAAATTAAAACTTGAGTTCCAGCCTCAGGCCAAACTTAACTTACAACTTGAGTTCAAACTGAAGTTCAAACTTCAGATCAAACTTGAGTCTAAACTTTAGATCAAACTTGAGTCTAAACTTCAGATCAAACTTGAGTCTAAACTTCAGATCAAACTTGAGTCTAAACTTTGGACCAAACTTGAGTTCAAACTTCAGATCAAACTTGAGTCCAAACTTTAGATCAAACTTGAGTTCAAACTTTAGATCAAACTTAGCTTACAAATTCACTTACAACTTCATTCCGACTTGAGTTCACGCTTGAGTTCAAACTTGAGATCAAAGTTACAGTCAAGTTTCATTCCAAACTTAAATTCCAACGTAACTTAAGCCTCAACTTGATTCAAACCAGGTGGAACTTGAGTCTTCACTTAAGTTCCACCTTGACTCCAAAGTTGAGTTCGAACTTTAGTACAAACTTAACTTTGGACTCAAATCCGAACCCAAGTTCAAACTTTGGTCCAAAATTGAGATCGAAGTTAATTTGAAACTTAAAACGTGAATTCAAACTTGACCAAAAGTCAAGGTCACAACCAATAAATCGACTTCCGGCACAGTTAACTTAACTCACAACTTGAGTTAAAACTTGATTCCGATTTGAGTTCAAACTTAATTTTCACCTTGACTCCAAACTCAAGTTGCAACTTTAGCCCAAACTTAAGTTGCAACTTTAGCCCAAACTTAAGTTGCAACTTTAGCCCAAACTCAAGTTTCAACTTGATTCAAACTTGAGTTTTCACGTAAGTTCCACTTTGACTCCAAACTTAACTTTGGACTCAAATCCGTACATAAGTTCAAACTTTGGTCTAAAATTGAGATTGAACTTAATCTGAAACTTATTTAAAACCTGAATTCAAACTTGACCAAAAGTCAAGGTCACAACCAATAAATCGACTTCCGGTACAGTTTCGCTGATTAAATTTGTCGGATTACAGAAATTTCTTATCGCCTCCTTCGGCGACGTCTCGGTTCTCTCTTATCGAAACTTCGTAGCGCCCGCGATGCACAAAGACGCTACTAAGGTTGTATAACGTTGCGTAATCGCATCCACGTTCTGTTGCTTCTCTAAATTGCACATGGACGAAGGTCTGATGGTCCAACTGTGTGCGCGACCCAGTTCGCCGAACAGTTTCCCGGCGCTTTGCCATGCTAAGCGAACTCCTCGGTGCCGTTAATTGGGTCTACAATAAATGGGGAGCTCCGAACTCTCGGACCGGTGATGGAGAGCCACGGCACTATTTTGTTATGCACCGGACGCGAATCGTTTCCGAGAATGGGAGAGATCGATACGCGGGGCATTTTTGCGCCCCTGCGTTGAGAAGCACCGCTTGCACTAATATCGATTCATAAACGAGGCGCGGTCTTTCGAAATAACAAAAAAAAGTCCCTCGTAGCTAAAATTTGACGATTTTTTTTACGCCAGAGCGAATTTTTTTTATGGCAGAACGATTTTTTTTTTTTTTTTTTACGTTAGAGCGAATTGTTTTTTTTTTACGCCAGTACATTAGCGAATTAATTTTTTTTACGCCACACACATGAGCGAATAAAAATTTTTTTACGCCAAATACATCAGCGAATTTATTTTTCTTTTTAAGTTAGATATATGAGCAAATTAAATTTTTTGTTTTACGTCAGATACATGGGCGAAGTATATTTTTTATTTCACGCCAGATACGTGAGGAAATTTAATTTTTTTAAGTCAAATACATGAGCGAATTTATTCTCAGCTGAGAAAATAAATGATAAATTATTTGTTGCCCGTTGCGCGGATATCTCTTTTTTGTTCTTTATTCGACATTTTTTTTTTACAGGATAATCGAAACTAAAAAAATCTGAAAAAATTCAAGAACACGTTGTATAGCGTACTAAACGCACCCCTAAATTGGCAGGTCGATGGAGATCGTAGTTCGATGGGAAAAATATATCTTTACAAAAATTCTAATTAAAAAAAAAAAATTTATATATATTTTTTAGGGGCTCGGTGTAATTTTCCAGAATTTTTTTAACAGCCTGTACGGCGATATCTTGCGGTAGTTGTATGCACAATGATAAGAAGGAATTGGCTCGCACCGGGTGGCTCGTGACGCGATGCGGCGGAGTAATGTGAGGAACGGATGAATTCTCATCCGGTGGATCGTTTTTCCGAGGAAATCCACTCGGTCATGGTTGGTCAGTTCGTCGATATCGAAATCGAACGAAACGCGAGTCGCCGGTCGGCCTCGACGAGGGTTGTCGTGTGTATCAATAAAATAAAAATAATAATTGGTAAAAAATTCAATCGAAAGTCTTACCGAAAATCTTAAAATTTTTGTGAGAAAAATTTTGTACATTTATTGGGGGATTTTTTTTTTTCATCGTATCGTGTTATCTCTTCCAGACATACTCGCAAAGTTTACGAACGGATTTCATTTGACATATATATAAAAAATACATATATAGTAAAAAATGAGCCCTCGCAACTTCAAAGTTTCAAATTCATATTTCTGCAGCCAGAAAATAAAATTTGCGTATGGTGTTGATGTGGCATGAAATTTATTTGACAAGAAATAATTTATTTGACAGCCACTGGTTATTTGGTTTAAGTGAAATATTTATTTGATTTAAATAAATATTTATTTCATTCAAGTAACTATTTACTTCATTTGAATGAATATTTATTTAAATCAAATAAATATTTTACTTAAACCAAATAAACGGTGGGCGTCAAATAAATTTTTTTCTGGATGCAGGGAATAGTCAGGGAATTTCAAAATTGGTCAGGGAAAAAGTAAATTGTCGCCGAACCTTTTATATATAAATAAAAAGTACATAAAAGGGAGCCTTCAAAAAAAATTGGGAACATTTTGAAAAAAAACACACACACAGAATTAAATATTAATACAATAATTAGGCATTTTCATTTGCATCACTAATTTTTTTTTTAACAAAAGTTAGAAAACGTTCGTTTGGTCAGGGAAAATTTTTTATTGGTCGGTGAAAAGTCCAGGATTTTTTTTCCGGGGAAAAAACGGCCACCATGATCAAGGATAAAAATAGTTTTTCACGATTTTCCCAACTAGAACATCGAGCACAAGCGCAGGTGTTTTTGGATCGATGACGCAATGCAAGTGCATTTCGCAGGTGTACACACGATAATTGAATAGGCGACGTAAGAAAGTCAAACTATTAACTACGCTTGTAAAACACTCGCCACGCCCTTTTGATTATAAGCCGGAATAGTTGGACTTTTTTTTACATTCAATTCTTTTTATTTACATTTTTTCTGAACGGGGGAAGAAATTTTAAAAAATTGAAAGTTGACTAAATTGGATCGAAAATAATTATTTTTTATAATCATGTCTTTGATCATCGTATTGCATTTGTGCGCAGTTTTAAAGCGGTGGCTCAAAATTTACAAAAGTTGAAACACGACCACATTTTTCAAAAATTTAAAAATTTCGTATAATCTCGAACCATGCTTCAAGGACGAAAAAACGATCGAAAATTTGTTTACTGTTTGTAGTAGCACGCATTTCGGATATTTTTCCGCAACAAGTTTCCGCAGTGCACACAAAGAGTTTCGAGCCGATTGCGCCAAGAGTTACGAAGTTATTTCCTTAAAAAAAAATGTCCAAAACCCAAAATTCAAAAATGCAAGAAAATTCTGAAAAAATTCATGTGGCTTCCAGAAAAACAAAGAATTCATTTGAAAATAAAAAATAAAAGATTTACTGATTATTTGTTGAAAAATGTTTATTTTATGTAGCAATTCGTTACTTCTTGCCATTATTATTATACAAAATCAATGTTCTTTGAATCTCTAATAATTAAATTAAAGTTGATTTTTTCAGATTTTTATACCAATACGAAGTGTTCGAATTCTCCCCGAATCTCACTTCTGGCTGGGAATCTACGAGTGAAGCATCCTCAATCTGATCTCGGCAATGAAAAACAAAAACACCAAATTGGAACAACAATTTTTTTAATTAATTTCATTTAATTTATCATCGATCATTGATTTTCGCAAAAAAAAAATAAAAAAATTCTAATCAACTCCGAAAATTGCAGGAAGGACGAAAAAAAAAAAATCGAAAATTGACTATTGCGTGTACGTGACCGCAGTCACGACCAAAAAAAAGCGTCGACGAGGTCGTCGCCGCGTGAAAGCAAGGAAGCCTCCCACTCCGAAAAGAAACCAACGAACCTTCCACAATCTCGCACCGGCCGTTTGAAATCGTCGACGATACGAGATATCGAGTCAGTTCCCGGTGTCACAAAGTTTCAGCTGGAGTTTGCACGCGCGCGAGAACTCGAGTCGCGGCTCGTCAAAAGTGTCGGTTCGATAACTCGATTAGTTAATAGTGACGCCGAGATAAGACTCGGACAATTCGGCGCCCGTTGAGCCACTAATTGAGCCAAGTATTTCATGATTTTTGCTGGTTCCTTATCTTGGTTTCCTCTGCAAACGACAAATGTGCAAACACCAGTCGGACTGTCGAGGATCGAACCTCTTGCACGAAGACGATTATGAGGTTTTTTTCCACTTTTTATTTATTTATTTATTTATTTAACGGGAATAAGCCTTTTTCAACAAATATAATATAGTCTTTTGACGTGAGATAATGTAATATAATTTGACGTGAGATAATTTAATATAATTTGGTTCAAATAGTGCAGTTATCTATCATTATTAGAACATATTTATTTAGCTATTTATTTCGTTAAATTTTTTAATTATTTATTTATTTAAATAATTATTTAAGGGGGTTTCTGTTTTACAAGGCCTAGAAGAAGCGTTTTTTTAGGAATTTTTTCAGGTGGGAAAAACACAAGTTGGGCCAGTGAATTTAGTGTGTTTTAATGTGTATTTGACCTGTAAGAAAACATTTTATTTTTAACACAAAACAAAAAATTACTGCATAGTTATTGGCCGATTTACTGCACTGTAGTTTTCATTTTGCGGGAAAGATGCGGCTCGTAATTCTTGAGCGAAAAAAAACTAAAATCAAATATGTTTTCAATTGTTACATATTTTTCTTCTATGCGAACCTCGGAAAAGCACAAAAAAAAATCTAAAAATCATCATTTTATTCAGTTTTGAAATTTTTCAATGTGTTTCTGAGAAGCAAAAAAAACCATGTTAACGCGCTATAAAAATGATTTAAAAATACTTTTTTTCCAATGTTTTAGGTTCACATTAGTACTTTAAAAAAAAATTTGCTTTGGTTTAAGTCGACAGGTCGTTTAGTTTTGTTGTTATCGCTCCGACCAATTTTCAAAAATAATCACCAACAACTATGCAGGGTGCCAATAACTATGCAGCACTTTTTTTTTGTTTTGTGTTAAAACAAATTTTTTTTGCTCAGTTCAAATATACATTAAAACATACCTCTAAATTTACTGAAAATTTCTGAACAAAGCGTTTTTTAGGCGTTGTAAAGCAGGAATCCCCCTTAATTATTTTGGCGACGATAAAACTTTAACTTGGAGAGATTCCATTACTGAAAAAAAAAAAACAATCGATCGACGATCCACCGTTATATGCATTTTTTTCCTCCTTATCATCCAAGGTGAACGTTTCATCGATCGATAAGCTATCATGTTTTTTTTTGCACTTTTTTAAATCCTAACGCATCGCCAGACGCGTTTCCGCTTGCTTAACGTGACCGTCGAGTACTCATTTTTTTTATCCGGATTTTTGAAAAATCCTCTTACGATAAAAAAATAACAAATGTTTTGAAAAATCTTGAATATCGAGGTTTATCGCAGATTCACAGAACAAAAGTACCAAAAAAGTGCAATTATTGCGGCTAAAAAAACCTCCAAAAAGCAAAACAAAATCCCATTAGTTTGAAAAAAATGTATCTACTAAATAATAATAATAATTTACGAAATTGGATTGACAATTTTTTTTTATTCATAAAAATTAGTTTATGAGTGGAATAACTTCCACAAAAAATTCGAATCCACTTTGGAAAGTGCAGAACGGACGAAAACTCTCATTGGTTTGACAAAAAAAAAAAAAGAAGAAATTACTAAAACCAAAAAGTCGTATTTTGTGCGCTCGCGGAACGAAAATACGACCTTCCGATTTCGGTCACGCGGCGCATGCGCAACGTTCTTCCAGGCCTTGACTACGAAGGGGATCTACTTTTTATTTTTCATTCCTTGAATCTTTTTTTAAATTTTTTTTTTTTTTTTTTTTTTTTTTTATCATTGTCGACGTTTTGCATAGCAAACTGGTTTCGTCTGGCAACGTCTGGCTTAATGTTTCTTGACATTCCCGTCTCGTTTTGCTTCTCGCGACGTCCAATTTCGTCTATGAACGGATGCGCCGAGAATTTCGAGTCTCGAGATGCGCCGAGGTCGACGCACGTGACGAGGAATGACTCTTGCGCGCTGTCGTGTCGCGTCATCTCCGAGAAAATCGGCGCCGCGCCACGAGAGACGCTCTCGGCGCGCTTCACTTTTTTTTTTTTTTTTTTTTTTTTTTTTTTTTTTTTTTTTTTTTTTAAATCATCTCGCCGCGCGCTCAGGATGTCTCGCTTTCATCTTTCGTACGCCTCTCGTGAGTGCCTCCACCCGACGATGGGGTGGTTTATTTCGAGAGGACGAGACGAGACACAGAAGAAAGCATCACGTCCTCTACGCCCCTCTGAGAGAGGCCTTGCTCACTGCATCCCGAAATTTGATACAGCCGACTGCGTCGAGAATTTTACGAGACCTCGGATCAGAATCGACTATTGAAATCGACGAACATTTATTATTTATTATTTATTATTTATTATTTATTATTTATTATTTATTATTTATTATTTATTATTTATTATTTATTATTTATTATTTATTATTTATTATTTATTATTTATTATTTATTATTTATTATTTATTATTTATTATTTATTATTTATTATTTATTATTGTGAATTTTTTCAGATTTTTTAATCCATCCCTTCAGGGAGATGCGTTTTTGTTTCGAATTCATATATCTTGAGAGAGATAAGTCGGACAAATAAAATCCAACGACAAAAGAGTTCTCTTTATCCATTAACTATTTAATGCAATGTGTGTTATATTTTTGTTCGTTTTGCAAAGGCTATTTTTAGCAGAAAGCAAAAATTACAAAAGAAAGTAAAAAGCACAGTGTTTCTCATGAACGTATTTGAAGTAATGGAAAAGAACTTTAAGTGCAGTATTTAAAGTACATATGTACTTTAAGTACTTGGAGAATTGGCAGTACTTAAAATACACCCGTGCTTGAAGTCTCGGAATTAAAGTACCAAATAAGTACAATGTACTTTAAACACCGACCAGCTCTGTTGATAACTGTTCGGCATTAAAAAAAAAATTATACCGTCATTTTTATTTATTTTTTTCGAATTTTCAAAATTCCGCTCAGAAAGTACCGAAAATTTCGGCATAATAAAACTTTAGGTTGGGAATGTAATATGCGCGAAGAATTAACGCAATAACTTCGGAAAAAGGTGGTCGCGCACTTTGGCGAAGTTCGTCCGTCTAAATCCGAATTAAAGTACCAAATAAGTACACTAAAAAAAAAAAAATTGTAAATTTAATGTACCGGACTGGAACTTTTTATGCAAAGACTGGTACATTCAATTTAATGTACAATTGTAATGAAAAATTAATATACTTTTTCATTGAAGCTAAAGTAATTTATCAAAATTTGAAGTACCTTCATAGTAAAATTGAAGTAAATTATTAAAAATAAAGTATTTCCAATCTTTTTAATATACAGGGCATTAAAAAAAATGTATACCGGAATTTCGGCATAAAAAAAAATGTATACCGTCAATTTTTTTTTTTTTAGAATTTTCAAAATTCCGCTCAGAAAGTACCGCAATTTCGGCATAATAAAACTTTCGGTTGGGAATGTAATATGCGCGAAGAATTAACGCAACAACTTCGGGAAAACGTGCTCGCGCACTTTGGCGAAGTTCGTCCGTCTAAATCCGAATTAAAGTGCCAAATAAGTACAATGTACTTTAAGCACCGCACAGCTCTCTTGATAACTGTTCGGCATAAAAAAAATATTTTATACCGTCGATTTTTTTTTTTTTTTTTTTGAATTTTCAAAATTCCACTCAGAAAGTACCGGAATTTCGGCATAATAAAACTTTCGGTTGGGAATGTAATATGCGCGAAGAATTAAAGCAATAACTTCGGGAAAACGTGCTCGCGCACTTTGGCGAAGTTCGTCCGTCGGATTACCTGATTGCCGCATCTACCTGCGTACACCCGCACCCTAATGGCTTCGCACAACAAAGTATAACCGTAAAGGCTCATCGCCGCCTTGCCGTTTCCGCTCGGCAGCTCCGACTCGCGGTAATCCATTCTCGACGGGACGCTTCAATGAAATCTCCTCAGTCCAAAAGAAGCCAAGCTCGACGACGGACGCACCGACCTTTTTACTTCCAAACACCACAGCCTTCCATAATATTTACAATATAAAAATTCATAATATTTGCATTAATATTCGTAATATTTATATTAATATTCCTAATATTTGTATTAATATTCCTAATATTTGTATTAATATTCCTGATATTTATATTAATATTTCTAATATTTGTATTAATATTCGTAATATTTATATCAATATTCATAATATTTATAATATTTTTCAACACAGTATTTACGTTTTTTTTTTTTTTTTTTCTACATTGTCTTCCCAAAATGTCAACTTCAGGCATTTTGCCCAAAGTGTGTAGCTAAATCCGCGACACGGAAGTATAAATTCGAAATCAAATTTTTTTATTTCCTCCATTCGTTTCCTCGAGTCTCGGGTAAAAAAAAAAAAAAAAAAATCTGGCAAGAGAAAAATCTCTGTCAGCGCCAGTGTTTTTGTGAAGGCGACCGCGACGCTTCGGCGCAGTGAGTGTCTCGACGCAGAGCTTGGCGAGCAGGTGATCTATTTTTATACGGTTTTGTTCTAAATATATAAATATACATGTGCGCAGATACGCGCACTCGAATCGAGGGTTGGGCGCGACGTCGAGGAGGTTTAGCGAGTCGGAGAGGCCATTGAAGAATATAAACTTTTCATTCATGATTCGAAACACGTTTGTCGCTCCACGTGCTCGCGACCGCTGCCCGGCGCATTCGCGCATGCGCAGAAGTCGCGTTACCGACGGTCGGACAACTGCCCACGCTCCGATTACAATCTCGCGCGACCAGTTTCGAGGCTTCGAGTAAATCGTTCGGGTAGAGACAAACTGGCGACTCGCGAGAATGTCGGCAGTTTACTCGTTAAGGAGGGAGTTATGGAGGGACTTCGCACAAGTTCGACAACGATAAGAAAAAATTGCAAGTACTTCTTGATGGTGTGAAAATCTGAAAAAAATCATGTATACTAAAGGTACTGAGAAGATTAATTTTGCATAATTGTAATTGCAAAATGTTATTAAGAAATTCATCAAAAAATTAATTGGGTAACAAATTACCCGGCAACAAAACTTTTTTTTTTGTGAAAATGATTCGTTTATTTTTCTGAATACGTATGAATTTTTTCAGATTTTTAAGTAATCGTTGATTTTTGTTCTATAAAAGAAAATAAACGATTACTTAAAACTCTGAAAAAAGTCATAGGTATTCAGAAAAATAAACGAATGATTTTCATTAAAAAAAAAGTTTTGTTGCCGGGTAATTTGTTAACCAATTAATTTTTTGATGAATTTGTTAATAACAGTTTGCAATTATTATTATGCAAAATTAATCTTCTCAGTATCTTTAGTATACATGATTTTTTTTTATTTTTACACCATCAAGCAGTACTTGAAATTTTCTCTTATGCGAAGTCGGCGAGCAGCGAGACGCCCTCCTTGAGGTAGTCCTTGCGAATGGTGTTGATTTCGCATAAGTTTCAGAGAAATGAGAGGGAATTGTAAACACTTCTCGATGGTATAAAAATCTGAAAAAAATCAAGGGTATCAAAGATGCCGAAAAGATTAATTTGGCATAATAATGATTCTAAAGTGTTATTAACAAATTGATTAAAAATTTAAGTGTTCAAAAAATATCCTGGAAAGATAACTTTTTTAATGAAAATTATTCGTTTATTTTTCTGAATACGTATGAATTTTGTCAGATTTTTAAATTCACTTTGAATTTTCGGACTTTCTGGACGTTTTTCCCATATAAAAAAAAATCAAAGTGAATTTTGAAATTCGATAATCTGAGACTAGGCTTTGCATCGTCGAAACGATTTCATTTTATTTTTCAGTCGTCTTATTTTATTTTATTTTATTTTATTTTATTTTATTTTATTTTATTTTATTTTATTTTATTTTATTTTATTTTATTTTATTTTATTTTATTTTATTTTATTTTATTTTATTTTATTTTATTGTGAAGTGAGTCCAGTATTAATTTTTGTGTGGCGATTTCAGGAAGGTGAGACGATCCCGCTCGTCGCCACAGCGTCCAAGCTGGCCGCCGTGGAGGATGTGGGTCCGACGAGGCCCGAAACACCGGCCCGGCCATCCGCCACCACCCTGAAAATTTCATCGTCCACGAGGGCCACACTACAGTCGCTCAGGGCCCCGCGCAACAGACTAGCGATTTCCTCCGCTAGCACCCGGGACGCTGAGACCATCACGGGTAAGTAAATCTCAATAAACGACGAACTATTTTTTTTTTTTTGCCCCCCACCAATTAGCGTTAATTGACGAAAGGACCAAAAAAGTAAGTTCGAAAATTAATCGGCGAAGTAATTTCTCATCGTAACATTTACGAACTAAACAATCTTTTTTCACCATCGATTTTTTCTTTCAATTTTTCAATTTTTAAATGTCTCCATTTTTCAATCTCTCATTTTTTCAATTTTTAAATGTCTCCATTTTTCAATCTCTCAATTTTTCAATCGCTTATTTTTTCAATCTCTCAATTTTTCAATCGCTTATTTTTCAATCTCTTAATTGTTCGATCTCTATTTTTCAATCTCTCAATTTTTCAATCTCTTCATTTTTCAATCTCTCCATTTTCCAATCTCTCCATTTTTCAAACTCCCCATGTTTCAATCTCTCCATTTTTCAATCTCTCAATTTTTCAATCTCTCAATTTTTCACTCTCTCAATTTTTCACTCTCTCAATTTTTCACTCTCTCAATTTTTCAATCTCTCAATTTTTCAATCGCTTATTTTTTCAATCTCTTAATAGTTCGATCTCCATTTTTCAATCTCTCAATTTTTCAATCCCTCCATTTCTTAATCTCCCCATTTTTCACTCTCAATTTTTCAATTTTTCCATCTCTCAATTCTTTAATCTTCTAACTTTCCAATTTCCATTATCCACCAAATAACACGAATCATGTATGAAATTACCTCTCCAACAATCCAGCCGAAACAATCTCAAACTCTCTCTCATTGAACCAAACGATCCTCAACAAAACACTCTTCTTCGCATTAAAACTTCAACACAAATCCAACAACTTCGTCACTGAACTCCCAATGAAGAACCCAAAAAAAAAAAAAAAAAACAAAAAAGCTAAAAACTATCAGCACACTCGCTCAAAACCCCCCCGAGAGAAAACTCCTCTCCGAATTCACGTAATTCCCCGAATGAATTCGCCGATCAAATGAAAAATCACCGATGAGACAAACCGACTGTTCGATACATCCGTCGAAACGAACGAGAAGAAACTGTCTTCCCGGTCGTGGCGTAGCCGTGCTTTATAGCGTTTTCCATCCTGACTGGAGTGAGCGAGAATATTGTCGTTAGCGTTTCTCTATTTATCTCGTCGCTTCCACGCTCTTTCCGTCTCTCACCTGTCTTCCATTCCAGTCCATTCTCCCATGGTGTTTCCCATTGGCCTCAGCCAAATGATGATTGCGTCTCGTTTCTCCGCTCCTTGCCGAGCCGGCACTGCCAAGCCCGCCGTTTCTTCGGCTATCCGTTTTCTTCTTTTTTTACGCTTTGTATACATACAGACTGTATGTAATGCACCGCCACGTTCTCATCATCATAACCATCATCATTACGATCATCAGCCTCGTCATCATCATCATCATCATCATCATCATCATCATCGTCATCATCATCATCATCATCATCATCGTGGTCTTCTTCTCGGGACCGGACGGTTGATTACCGAGCAATCATAATCATCATTATCGTCAGTAGTGGTTGTTGTTGTTCTACATATAATACGAGAGTCGCACAGAAATCGCTATTATTTTTCATATAGATGCATTTTTGTTGCTGTTAGTTTTTCATATGCTGTGGGTGGGGATTGTCGTCTGAAGTTATATATATATATATATATATATATATATATATATGAATCTGGGATTTGTTGACTGTGGACTGGACTGGATGTATATGAGGTATTCCATGTGAAATCGAACGGTTAAAAACCCGACGCTCTCCAGAAAAGTTGCAATTTCACCACAATTCATGATTATTAACAAGAGGATTTTGTACATTTTTTTTTCGGTATTTTTGGATCGTATTTTTTGAGATATCAAAAAATTGAAGTTTTTAAGAAACCTTCTATATCTTAAAAACTATTGGTCGTACAAAGAAACGTTTAAGACATAAAAGTTGCAGTTTTCGATGAACTTTTGACAACTAAATTTTGTAGATTTTTTTTTACCTCCAATTATTTATTTATTTCCTAATGAAAAAAAAATGATATTTTCCACAATTATTATAAAATTAATTTAGTTTTCCTCGAACATTTTGATATTCCCTTTCGACTTCTCCAATCCGTTACAGTACTTAAAAAAAAATTCTTAACAAAAAACCAAACGTTTCCTCAATCTCGACCCACACAAATTTGAACGTAGCTAAAATTATTTATTTATTTTTTCCTTAAAAAAAAAGATATTTTCCATAATTATAATAAAATTTATTTCATTTGTCTCGACCATTTTAACCTTTCGTTTCGACTGCTCCCCGATCCGGTACGTCGACCCTCGCGTGGATCAAACTTCCGTCTGTATATCGCGACGATTTATCCTCGTTTATCGTGCCAGCTCCGATACTGCGCTTCGCCGTAAAAAAATAAAAATAAAAATAAAAATAAAAATAAAAATAAAAATAAAAATAAAAATAAAAATAAAAATAAAAATAAAAATAAAAATAAAAATAAAAATAAAAATAAAAATAAAAATAAAAATAAAAATAAAAATAAAAATAAAAATAAAAATGAATAAAAAAAACGCATCCGATAGCGAGCGATCGATCGACCCGGTAGCTCAGCGATTCCGACTGGCTTTCATCCAACCCTCGTTTCTATTTTCTACGATCCAACGCTCTACGGGGGACACACAAAGCGTGTCTCACCTCTCGGCTCGATCGGCGAGTCGCCTACCGTTCGCTACTTAGTATCGATCGCGATCGAGGCGAAAAATCATCCGTGCATCAAACTTAAAAAAAAAAAAATCGACTTAATTTTTAAAAAGTGAGAATAAAAATTCTTAAAAAAAAAAAAATTTCGTTCTTCGGAGTCTTTTTATTTATGGTCGTTGTTGTCGGTCCGAGCGCTCGAGGCCGAGAATCAAAGTTTAGTAACCGGTCTCAGTGATGGACTTTAATAGCAACAAAAGAGAGATGGCGAATGGTTATTAATACACCGAACAAATTTAGTCGTGTCCAGGTCGTGTTGCGCTCGCTCGTCATCGTAGGAGGAGCACGAATTTGTTTGCCTAACTCGGTCACCGCTCGATTGTGTGTATTGTTACGCAACGACATCGCCGAAACGACCGGGTCGCTTCAATCGGGACCGAAAGCAGCGAACAATCGATTAATCTGTGAAGGCCACACAGCGAGACCGAACGACCCGCCGAAAATCGGGATCGTTGAACTTGGAGTTTTAAGAAAAAAAAATACTGTTCGGGGTGTGAAAAAAAAATACTGATTTTTTTTTTTTTTTTGTCAAAATGGGGAAGAGTAAATACATAAATAAATAAATATATTGATAAATAGGTAAAGAATTTTCTAAAGTTTTTAATTTAAAAATTTAAGAATTTAAACATTTAAAAATTTAAGAATTTAAAAATTTAAAAATTTAAAAA
Source organism: Stenichneumon culpator (assembly GCA_964017025.1). NCBI lineage: Eukaryota > Metazoa > Arthropoda > Insecta > Hymenoptera > Ichneumonidae > Stenichneumon > Stenichneumon culpator. The sequence goes on from OZ024771.1 coordinate 3,276,068, forward strand.
TTTAAAAGTTTAAAAATTTAAAAATTTGAAAATTTAAAAATTTAAAAATTTAAAAATTTAAAAGTTTAAAAATTTAAAAATTTAAAAATTTTAAAATTTTAAAATTTGAAAATTTAAAAATTTGAAAATTTGAAAATTTGAAAATTTGAAAATTTGAAAATTTGAAAATTTGAAAATTTGAAAATTTGAAAATTTGAAAATTTGAAAATTTGAAAATTTGAAAATTTGAAAATTTGAAAATTTGAAAATTTGAAAATTTGAAAATTTGAAAATTTGAAAATTTGAAAACTTGAAAATTTAAAAAGTTAAAAATTTAAAAATTTGAAAATTTAAAAATTTAAAAATTTAAAAATTTAAAAATTTGAAAATTTAAAAATTTAAAAATTTAAAAATTTAAAAATTTAAAAATTTAAAAATTTAAAGCAGAAATGTTCGAGTCATGTACGCTGGGAGGCCGGCCGTGAAAAGGCCCAAGGGCCCTGGAAGACACGCGGGGATTTTGGAGAAACGTCGCCAAGCCATTCTCGACAAGTGGCGAGATGGTAATTTTTTTTCTGCTACAAATTTGGTGATGTTTCATTGAGCCGTTTCAGAGATACAGCGCTTTGAATAGGCAGAGTATAAATATAACCACCGCGCTATATTTTGCGTATGAGACATTCGGGCGTTAAGTGGAGCAACCCCATTTACTCGGAGAGCCAAAAGAAAAAAAAACTCTTTGTACATTTTTAGAAAGTAGTTCCCGAATATCGATAATATCGACAAATTATTTCTGATTGAAAATCCAACACAAAAAAAAAAAAAAGATTACGTGAACATAATTTTCTCACAATATTCAATTAAAAAACCATCGGTCGTAAATTAAAAAAGACCAAAAACATAAACTGTTCATCTTCAAATATATTTTTTCCAAATCGCTTCGAGATTCGCCTAAGCCAGTTTCACACAAAATAAATATACATAAAAGAAAATTCTTTCCTTCATTCCGATTTTTGTCCAATTCTCCGAAAATATTTTTCGATTCAAGTAAAAAAAAATAAAAAATAAAAATAAATTGTGAGCATGTTAAATCGTTCACTCGATATGGAACGTTTCGTATAGAAAATAAATGTTGTAACGAGGCCAGTTCGATTTCTTCGTATTCGAACAGCGATAACGAAGAGACCTCTTTTACCTTTTGCAAGCGAGCCGGTGCTGCCCGTATCGGCGACGGTCGCACACGTGGGACTTACCTTCGGCAACTCGAGAGGATCTCCACGAAGCGTAGGAATTAATTTCGCACCACATAACGTCTCAATTTTTTTGTTCCTCGATTAAACCATAAATTGAACGGCGAATAATAATTTACCTCGATAGGCACTCTTCAGCTCCAAGGATCATTAGTTCGACGAGCGATTGGTCGTCGATGCCTCGAGGCAGTTCATTGACTCAATTTTTTTTTTTTTTTTTTTTTTTTTTTTTTTCATCGTAACGATTTCGAAGGAATCACGTAGGTTTATTCTGATTTTTTTTCCCATAATTATAGAGCGCTCCGCGAAGCCTCCTCTCGTTTGCTATTAGAATATTTCCAAATACCGAAGAAGACTTTGTAGACCGTGGCGTAATTGCGTTCCTTCTCGTGCGCGGCGGCTCGAATCTCCATGCCTAATGAATCCAATCTTTCACACCTCAATTACGCGACGTAATTGCCCGTTATATATATATATGTTCCCGTGAGTTCGGGAGATTCGAGTATACGCGCTAACGCTGAGCTCTTTGGTGCAACGAAATTGATGCGCATAGCCGAGCTAATTGAATTTCAAATACAGCGCCACGCTGTCGAGCTATGAATACTATCGGCTATTTTCCATCGAACCTTTCACCCCGTTCGGTAATCACCGTACCCTGAGAATTTCATGCATGTCGCAAGTTTTATGAATTTCGTAAATCTCTTACATTTTTTTCAAATCTCATGAATTATATAAATTCAACAGAATTTTCATAAATTTACGAAAATTAGACTTAGATTAGAAGACTGTTTCATCCGATCAACGCACTCCACACACTTCACACACTCTACACACTTCACACACTTCATACACGTCATACGCTTCACACGCTTCATCCACTCCATCCGCTTCACCCACCCCATACACTCCATCCACCTAATCCACTTCCCCATTTCATCCACTTCACCCGTTTCATCAGGCCGAACCACTCCACCTGCTTCGTCCTCGCATCAGCTTCATCCACTTCGCCCGATCCGCCCGATTCGCCCACTTCACCCGCTTCACCCCCACCCACCCCCACCTCACCCTACCGCATCTCAATTCATCCAACTTCATCCCACTTCATCCCACTTCACCCCACTTCGTCCAACTTCATCCCACTTCACCCCACTTCACCCGCTTCACCCCCATCCACCCCACCTCACCCTACCGCATCTCACTTCATCCCACTGCATCCCACTTCACCCCACTCCATCCCACTTCATCCCACTTCGCCCCACTTCATCCCACTTCATCCCACTTCATCCCGCTTCATCCCACTTCATCCCACTTCATCCCACTTCAGCCCACTTCAGCCCACTTCATTCGCATCATCCCACTTCACCCCACTTCATTCGCATCATCCGCTTCATCCGCCCCATCCGCTTCGTACGATTCATACGTTTCCAATGTTTTATAAGTTTCATGCGTTGCGTTATAGAAATTTCATGCGTTAAAAGTGCGTTGTAATTACGGAGAGTTTAATGCACTCTTACGTTGTGGTGTTCACTCGCATTACTCCGATTACGTTGACCAACAGGAGTGCAATGCGGTTAAGGGTTGGCGCGCACCTCGCTGTCTCCGGTTTCTCGTCCGAGTAAACGACCGGACGATGATCCTTATTCTCGTACCGACGTATCGGGTAATACAGTCGCTCGGCACGGTGCATTTAATACCGTAATTGGATATGCGAAACCGAGGACGGAGCGTACAGCGATCCCCAATACGACCAGAAAGGTTATTTACTCGCGGCGCGAAAGGAAAACATTCGTATTCAGCTTTTTTGCTCAAGTCACAGAAAAAATAAAAGCAGCATATGAAATTTCTGTGTTTCTCAAAAACAAAAAAAAAATGGCTATGGTTCAAAATTTGTATCGCACCCAAAAAGAAAATAATCAAAATCTCTCGTCGAGCGTTACGCATCGCGTCTCCACGCACGACATTTCCTCGCGTGCTCCGAAGAAAATTCTATTGCTCGACACACAGATAGAAAAAAAAAAAATAAATAAAAAAAAATAAAAAAAATAAAAATAAAGAGAGTGAGCGACTCGGGACCATCAGCCAATTTACTCTCCACGTGAATTATCCCGTCCATTCCGCATTTTCTCATTATAATCGTGATGCATCCACTTGACTTCGCCGAGTGAAGGAACTAAGTGGTCGTTGCCAGTAGCCCGTTCGTATCGCATGTATTACACACATCCCCACTGGTGTCGCGTCGATGCACAGTCGAGTATCGCGTGACCGAAGTTATAACGACTTATTTCCTATCCTCAAACGTGGCGAACCTACGCCCTTGTTGTTTTAGCCACAGGCCACATACATGTGTATGCAAAACTTTGTCGAGCCAGTACGCAGACTCCATTTTTTTTTATTTTATTTTTTTTATTTTTTATTTTTTTTAGTGTTTTACACGCAATATCTAGTTTCTGAGCGTGTACGTTCTAACGCCACATTGGATGCTGTGCTCATGTTGATATATATAAATATATATTTTTTTTTTCCAGAGGTGTGCAGCGGAGGGGATCTGCCAGAAGTGGAGATAATAAGCCTGCTCGAAGAGCAGATACCGAGGTACCGTCTTCGGGCTGACACTCTCACGCAGTTTCAAGGTGAGTCTCGAGTGCCGATAACCGATTAGTTGAAGGTGAAAATAAATGAAAAAAAAATAGACTCAAATTCAAAAATTTGCACATTGGTTGTTAAGGATGTTGGAGCTGTACAGTCCGGCCAAAAGTGAGTTTCAAAGAAAATTTCGAACGGTTCTCAATTAGGGCTGTACAGATAGGCTGGCCTAATCGGCTAAAATATCTTATCCGGCTAATGGGTTTTATGGTTTGGCCGACTAAGCCGACTTAGTCGACTGTTTTAGCCGGCTGATCCGTTTTAGCCGACCTAGGTATTTTAGCTGGCTAATCCATTTTAGCCGGCCAAGCTGTTTAGCCGGCTAATCCGTTTTAGCCGGCCAAGCTGTTTTAGCTGGCTAATCCGTTTTAGCCGGCCAAGCTGTTTTAGCCGGCTCATCCGTTTTAGCCGGCCAAGCTGTTTTAGCCGGCTAATCCGTTTTAGCCGGCCAAGCAATTTTAGCCGGATAGTCCGTTTTAGCCGGCCAAGTTATTTTAGCCGGCCACGTGCATAAAATCGAGCCGATTAATGTCGCATTTTAGTTTAGTCCAAAAAGGCCAACGGATTCGTGTTCGGCACGCAAAAATACGTTGGAATACGTGGCAATTAATTTGAAAAAAAGAAAAAAAAATTCGTCAAAAAATTGCTGTTTCTTGTTTTTTAAATTGTCAAAAATAATAAAATAATGATAATAATAATAAAGTGAATTAAGACTAATGCAACTCTTCTGTAATACCGCTAATTCCATTAAACTATTTTTAACAATTTTTTTTAACATTCATTTTATGTGGTCAGTAATTCCAGCGTCCTCCTTAATATTTTTTTAATTAATAAAAGTTTGTTCCACGAGAAAGAGCTTTAATTTGTGCTGGAAGTGAAATAAGTGACGGATTCGTGATCGGTGGGAAAAAATACATCTCCAATCTGGGCTTGACACGCCGAGCGACAAAATTTCTTACGAGGCCAATTAATATCTTTTTTTTTTTTACAGGATTTTGTGTTATTATTGAATCTCCCTTTCCCGATGAAATTGCAGAAAAACGCCGGATGTCGGGCGAAAAAAAAACCCGCAGTCTTGCGTGTGCGGGTTTTTTTTCGCGCAAGCCGGCACGCGTCAGCTGTCGTAACTGTATACGAGACCTTAAAATGATATACGTGAAAAAATGCGAGTGACACAAACGCCGCACCCTCTTCGTCGAACCGCACCCCGCGTAAAACTTAATTAAATTTTATTAACCGGCTTCGCTATACATAATCAATTTCCGGCTGTCAATTTCAGGCTGTATTCATTGAAGGAGTAAAAAAAAAAAAAAGATAGCTGCCCTTTTCTTCAATGCTTATGGCTTCCTGCTTAAGGTCGAATTTGTCGCGACGAGCTGCAAATTCAATTTAAACTCCAGATCGGACTCGATTTCACGCTCAACTTCATCCTCAAGTTCAAACTTGGTTTCGTGCTTAAGTTCAACCTCAAGGCCGATTTTTATTTCTTGCTCAAGTTCAATCTCAACCGCGAACTTAGTTTCTTGCTTTAATTCGATCCCAAGCTCAAACTTGTTTTCGTACTTAAGTTTGACCTCAACTTCGAATTTCATTTCTTGCTTAAGTTCGCCTCAATTCTGAACTTGATTTCGTGCTCAAGTTCAACTTCAAGTTTTAATTTGATTTTTGAGTTACTTTTGTTTTTCTTAATTGGTTACTCGATCTATCTTTTTTATATATATATTTTTTTTCAACGTCAATTTTCGACCGTAAAGATCCGAGTTTTTTTCCTCTAATAGCTCTTCGATTCATTTTTGTTTTCAGGATACGAGAACGCAGACTGGTACATCCCCGCACCTGCCTTGAGGCTCGAAGACGTGGACTTGAAGCTTTCGCCGGACCAGATTCGCGAAACCCTTAACTACTTCAGTGAGTAAATCTTTTGCCTTTCTTGCTCACTCATAAATTATAAATCGCCTTTAGAAAAAGAAACTTGCGATGATAACTCACAGAGGCTGGAAGTGTATAAAAAATATATAATTTTCTTCTTTTTTTCTGACGATCCAAATTATATTCCACGCGCGTTGGTGCTATCTGTGGCAATTATTTCTAACAATTATTGCCGTATCGGGTTTTAGCATACCATGTTCAAATGACTGTCTTTAAATGTGCATTTGCAACATGCGTTTAATTTAAGCAACTCAATCAGTTGCACGGGAATCGCTGCTGATGACCAACTCGCAGAACAGCTTTCCCACGTACCGTGCCATTGCTGATCTTTGTGAACTTGGCACCCGACTTTAAAAAATCCAATTTTTTTCTTTTTGACTCTTGAAGAGTTTTGTATGCAGTCGATTGTGGTAGCAAATTTTTTGTTAGTAGCAGGCAAGAAAAAAGTTATAGGACTTTGAAAAAAATCCCATCCAGCAGTTTTGAATTTTTTGAAAATCTGGTGGAGGATTTGTAAGGAGAATCGTTTGTAGTTGACTGTAGTGAAAGAATTTCCGTTTGTAGTAACAAGGAAAATTTTGTATAAAAATTGTAATTTTTTACTTTTTTATTTAAATTTTTTCTTTTTTTTAACGGGAATTCAATAGAATGTAAGCACTACCTTGAAAATTGTTTATATTGATTTGTAGCAACAATACAGTTTATTTAGAAGTTGACTACTTTGAACTTATCATCCTGGGTTCTAAAATTGGAGTCGTTCGATTCCGGGATAAAATATCACTAGTTTATTACAATCAAGCCAACTTGGAGCTTTGAAAAACTAGCTCAGCTGATGTCAGCAAAATTTTAACAGCTAAAACTTTGTTGATTTCTGCTAAGTTTCAGCTTTAAATTTACCTGTTGGTTGGAAATGAATGTGTGATAGTCCATCCTTAAGGAGAATCGACTATCAGACGAAATCCAGCCTAAGAGCTCAATTTTTTAATATGTCCTACATGAACAATTTTGACCGTATAGTTTATTTGTAATAAAATTTCGAAGTTGACTACTTTGACCGTATCATTCTATGTTCTAATACTGGAGTCGTTCGATTCCGGGATAAAATATCACTAATTGTAATTACTTGATTGTAATTACTACAATCAAGCCAACTTGGAGTTTTCAAGAACTAGCTTTGCTGATGTCGGCAAAGTTTCAGCTTTGAATTTACCTGTTGGTTGGGAATGTATGTGTGATAGTCCATCCTTAAGGAGAATCGACCATCAGATGAAATCCAGCCTAACGGCTCAATTTTTTAATATGTCCTACATAAACACTTTACGCATCTTTTCCTGAAGTCCGAACAATTTTGACCGTATAGTTTATTTGTAATACAATTTGGAAGTTGAAAATCTTTTAAAAAATTTCAACAAACGAAGCGTGTTTTATTCTGTGGACCACATAAGTTTCATCAAGATCGAACAGAAACGACTTTTGGTAAGGATATTCTTAAGAATTGAGTTCGTACTCGAGTTCGAACTTAGAGAATCTTGTGTTATTCTCCTTTTCACAATTTTCTCTTCCTAACGGTAAAGTCAACTTTTATCATTAATCACTAACAGAATCGTCGAAGCGAATTCACCAACGATAACACAACCTAAAAAAAACAATAACAAAAGCCTGCCGACGCGGCGCACCGGCGAGAATTTCTCTCTCACCGCTCTTATCGATTGCTCCGGTCTGGCTTCTAATCGCAAAAAAAAAAAAAAAAAAAAATGCTTATCGATCGTCGCTTTGCAGAATCTCGCGACTCCTGCCGTGCAGCTCCGCTCGCAGTCGATCGAAATAATAATTATCAATAATTATCAATCATCAATTTCTCGTACCAGAAAACCGGCATTTTTTTTTTATTTTTATTTTATTCGCCACAACGTCATTCCACTCGTTACAGTTGTAAATATAATAATTGCAATTAAAACGTTTTGTCGACATAGCAAGAGTGTGCCAGTCTATTTGGTAATTGGCACGAGGAAAAAAAAAAAAACACTGAGTTCCTACTCGCGACTTCCTCGTTACGCCAACCCCTTTCTCTCGTCAATCTCTCCATCCTTTCTATCACTTTTTTTTATTTTTCTTTTCTTTGGTCACAGAGCTTGGCAAAATACTCGAAAATCCTCAAAATACAAAATACAAAGTACTATCTGTATTTAAAATATAAATATAAGTATTTCGTTTAAGTGCTTTCTAAAATACCTCATAACATCAATAAGGCTCTACGGTTGGACGGATGGATGGATTTGGATCAGAGCTAGGCAAAGTACTTAAAGTACCAAGTACTTGAAGTACATTGTACTTAAAGTCTTATGTACTTTATGCCTTATCAAGTCCTCGGTGCTTTAGTACTAAAAGTACTTTAAGTTCTTATAAAGTACCATAAAAAAATCGTATTTCGTTGTTTATCAAGTAAGGAAAAAAAATTGTTATAACGAAAAATCATACAAATTAAGATAATGCGACGGTAGAGTTTATTCGAAAAATAGTAGAATTACGTGATACTCCGTAGGTTTCTGAATTATTTTTATTTGTTTGAATTCAGTATGAGGTTAATGGTACATCATAGCACGAATCAACGAGGTCAACGGTACATCAACGAATCGGTGGAGCCTAAACAATATTATGTTCACGTTATAGAGGTACATGTCGACGTGGAAACGAATAAAATAAGGCCTCTGCAGATACCTGAGTTTTCAAATTTTATGTATATGTCGATATGAACATTTGTAAACCTGAGCTTCTAAACTTAACTCAGTAGCAGCAGTGAAGAAGATACGAAATAGAAAATGATATTTTCAAAAAGTCCGCCGTGTCTTTCATCCAAAAACATATAGAATTAAAAAAAAAAACAACAACAACAACAACAAAAATCGTTTCTCGTTAATCACACTTCAGGCCGCACTTCCGGCAATCTCGACGTGCTCTGTTTTGCCGCCTCGTCGGTGCAGCCTCGGATGAATTTTTTACGAGCCGATGAAAGTTCGGTTGCCAGTCGGAATTTAAGAAAATTTATTCGTCGTTAATTTGCGGGACGAAAAACAATGCGAAAGAGCTTCACGCTCGTTGCTCGAACGTTCGCCGATCCAATGTGGAAGTCCCGATTGACCTCCGACCCGAATACCACCCAGCGGAAACTTCCCTTTCACTCTTTCATTCAAATGCTTTTCTCCCACCTTACCAACGTCGAGAATCTCGATTTCTCCTCGAAGAGATTGTGAAAATTAATCTGTCGGCTCGATTCCGTCGAGGACGAAAATTAATCGACAAATATTTTTGTCAAATTTTTTTGGCTCGCCGATAGCGCATCGATAGATTTTATCGCTCGTCGAGTGGAGAAACGTGCGAGGCGGAATAAAAAAAAAAAATAATCGAAAATAAAAATAAAGTCCGATCGGTTATCGTCGATAAAATTGAGCTTTCGAGATCAGCGAAGAAAAAATAAATAAAATTTCGCGACGCATAAGAAAAAAAGAATTTAATCACTGTTGTTGTGCGAGTTAGTGAGAAAACAGAGCTGAGCAGTATTTTAAATACTTTATGTGTTTTAAGTATTTTAAATGCGTATTTTAAGTACTCAAATACTTTTCCGGTATTTTAAGTACTTTTCGAGCCCTTCAAGTACAAAATACAAAATTTTGTTTTTTATATGGGCAAAACCTGTAGAAAGTCAGAAAATTCAAAGTGAATTTAAAAATCTGAAAAAATTAAATTTTTCATCAATTTATTAATAACATTTTGGAATTACTATTATGCAATATTAATCTTTCCGGCATCTTTAATACGCTTGATTTTTTTTCAGATTTTTATACCATCGAGAAGTGTTTACAATTCCCTCTCAATTCTCTGAAACTTGTGCGAAATCAGCACCATTCGCAAGGACTACCTTAAGGCCTTATATGCACGATTTCGCCGATTTTCGAAGGTACTTTTCTAAACGCGGTAAAAAAAAAAATTACGCATATATTTACAAAATTTTTTTATCGATCATTTATGCACATGGTTAATATTTTAAGTACTTTTCGAACCCAGTATTTTAAGTACTTTTCGAGCCTTTTAAGTACAAAATACAAAATACTTTTGCCTCTACTCCATATTAAGGCAGATCCATGGACAATGGAAAATCGACCCATCCGTCCGTCCGTCCAAATCCATCCATCTGTCCATCCATCCAACCGTACAGCCTTATTGATTCTTAAGAGGTATTTTAGAAAGTACTTAAACGAAATACTTGTAAATGTATTTTAGGTACAAAAAGTATTTTATATTTTAAATACACATAATATTTTGTATTTTGTATTTTTAGTATTTTCGAGTATTTTCGAGTATTTTCGAGTATTTTGCCCAGGTCTGATTACGAACCAGAAATAAAATACTGCTTATAAGTTATAAATCTCTGCGTCATACTTTCGAGAATCGAAAGAAATTGTCGCGTTTGACACGATTTCCCGTCGTTCGATAATAGTTTATGATTCTTTTTTTTTTTTGGGTCATTTTATTTTACGTCCCGTCACGGAATCGTCACTGGCGACGCATCAATTTCTCATCTGCGGCCGTGTTTCGAGGACATCGGATTGTTTCCGGATGCATTTCTCGTAACTCTCTTTCTCGGGGGAAAAACGGTGACGGACCGAGGCGAATTTTGCGAAAAATCGTCCCGATAATTAATCGCCTCATGTTCGATCCACTGGAGAGAGATTTTCAATACGCGGACCTAGAATGCGTAATGCGGTAAAAGGCGTGACGAAAAGCAATTTAATATTTTTTTTCATTTCATTTATTTTTTATTCTTGTCTTAGACTCGCTCGGCGAGCGCGAGAGGCGCACCGCATCGGATCGATTGAAACCTCTGACCCAATTCCACCGTCGGGATAGTCCGGAGACGAGATGAGAATTGCATTTCCAACGAAAATGCATATTGCATCAAACTGCATCCACATTATTTGTCCGTTTCTCTGTCTTCGAGTCACCACGGAGTGAAATCGGATCGTCGATGTAGTTCTTCGAAAACTACATAAAATCTCAAATCGGGCTTCAATTTTCATCAAAATATAACCCATATTTTGATGAAAACCAAAAAAAAAAAAATACAAATCTATCACACACTCTTATCCAAAGGCCATCTAAAAAATCGCATTTCTCGACCTTTTAGACTATTCTGCGCGCTGACACTAAAATCTCGATCTGTAAATGATTTTTTATAAAAACACAGCTCTCTCCACAAGTAAGCAAAACAATCCAATTACTTTAGTACTCATCGATAAACATTTTTCAAAAATCTTTCGTTTTCCAAAATCTTATTAACGCTCAAAATTCACAAAGACAAAAATATTCGGATAAAGCTTTATTATCAAGAAAAAGCATTTTCGAACATATAAAAAAAAAAAAGATAAATAAAACAAAATTTCTCAATTCAATCCTCACTTCAATGCGGCGATGGTTACAAAAAAAAAACATGGCGATATAAAAAAAAATGGTCCTCATATATATTTTTATATTCCTTTCTCCCAAACTGCTTTGAGATCGAAATTGGCATCTTCATTCCCAGCCGCCACGTCTCAAAACCAAATTTTTTATGATATTCCTTCAAAATTAATGTCTCCAGCGAATGGACTGTTTTACCGGCGGCGAAGATCCCACGATTGTTTGTACCGCGCATCGTCGTCGTCCCGCACTAATTATCTACCGGGCGTGGGCGTTCATTGTCTTGCGCCGCGGTTTCGTTTCGTGTCGGACGCAAGCACGAACGGCAATCATGAGCGAAGTTACCCCCGCGTAGCTAAAATCCTCTCAAAGAAAGGGAACACGCAAAAGTACATTTCTGTGAGAACAATCCCATGGGTTTCGCACAAATATTTTTTTTGCTCTCCGCATTTCCCTGTTAGAGTCCTAACAATGTGATTGAGACGATAATGAAGGAGCCCCGCCAGAGCGGCCGCGGCCGCTCATTCGCTTTCGTACACACCTCGTGTCACTTTGTTCTTCAATGGCCGGAGCGCGCGTTAGTTCGCACGAGGGGATTCTCCGGGTTGACAAACAAACGAAACAATAGCGTGCTTGTGTCTGCTTGCGTTGCCGTTGAGTGGAATCTCTTCTCGGAGATTAGAGAAAAAAATATAAACGAAGAGTCCGATAAGGTATCTTCGTTGTTGCGAAGATAACAGTGTTTTTTTAATTGGCTAGCGAAACTGACCGATGAATGAACGTTTAGCGACGAGGTGAGCGACGTGATCGGAGACGATGTTGTGTTTATGGAGGAATAGAATTTTGTTAGAGGGCAATTAATTAATCTCGTTTATTCCAACCCTATCGAAGTTCAGGGACTTCGCAGGCACAGATTATTATATATCTTACTTTGGGCGTCATCCCAGTACATGATTAGGCTAGGGACCCTAAAGTGGCATCTCTGATCTTGATTATTCTACGTACCCCAACTACGGTTTGATTATTTTTAGTAGACTAACATCCTTGATTGCTCTAAGTACTCTAAAGACAATTCCCTGGCTGTGGTATTCTAAGTACCCTAAACACCCTCTGATTACCCTAAGGACCCTAAACAACGCCCTGATTGCTCTAAGTACTCTAAGACACCTGATTACTGAAAGTACCCTAAAGACCCCACTGTGACAGCGATATTCTAAGTACCCTAAACAACCTTTGATTATGCTGAGGACCCTATAAACAACGCCCTGATCAATCTTCGTGTCCTAAGACCCCTGATTACTCAAAGTATCCTAAAGACACCTCCCTGACTGTGATATTGTAAGTACCCTAAACAACCTCTGATTACGCTGAGGACCCTAAACAACCCCTGATCACTCTAAGTGCCCCAACACCCCTGATTAGTCAAAGTATCCTAAAGACACCTCCCTGACTGTGATATTGTAAGTACCCTAAACAACGCCCTGATCACTCTAAGTGCCCCAACACCCCTGATTACTTAAAGTATCCTAAAGACACCTTCCTGACTGTGATATTGTAAGTACCCTAAACACCCTCTGATTAGGCCAAGGACCCTAAACAGCCCCTGATCACTCCAAGTGCCCCAACACCCCTGATTACTCAAAGTATCCTAAAGACACCTCCCTGACTGTGATATTGTAAGTACCCTAAACAACCTCTGATTAGGCTAAGGACCCTAAACAACCACTGATCACCCAAAGTATCCTAAAGACACCTCCCTGACTGTGATATTATAAGTACCCTAAACAGCCTCTGATTACGCCAAGGACCCGAAACAACCCCTGATCACTCTTAGTACTCTAAATCACTGAAGTACTCTAAAGACCACATCCTGACCATGATATTCTAAGTACCTTAAACAACCTCTGATTACGCTGGGCACCCTAAACAACGCCCTGACCACTCTAAGTGCCCCAACACCCCTGATTACTTAAAGTATCCTAAAGACACCTTCCTGACTGTGATATTCTAAGTACCCTAAACACCCTCTGATAACGCCAAGGCCCCTAAACAACCCCTGATCACTTTCAGTATCCTAACACCCTTGATTACTGAAAGTACTCTAAAAAGTACATCCCACACTGACCATGATATTCTAAGTACCCTAAACAACCTCTGATTACGCTGGGGACTCTAAACAACGCCCTGATCACTCTAAGTGCCCCAACACCCCTGATTGCTCAAAGTATCCTACAGACACCTTCCTGACTGTGATATTGTAAGTACCCTAAACAGCCTCTGATTACGCCAAGGCCCCTAAACAACCCCTGATCACTCTCAATACCCTAACACCCCTGATTACTCAAAATACCCTGAAAACACCTTAAGGGTTTTCTGCCAAACCCGACTATTCTGAGTCTCACTGGCGGGCCGCAATGTTTTTTTAGGACACTTTTCACTTAGCAGTCCCGCTAAATATGTTTAAATATATATATATATATATATATATTAGATTCTAAAAAAAAGCCTCAGGAATGGTCGTTTAACGCTTCTCGAGCACCCGACTCTCTTTAGCGGTGAAAATATGTCAGTGTTCATTTATTGGTTTACCCTATGATTATAAATAAATAAAATTAAAAAGTGAAATTTCATCCACGCAAAAATTGTCTAGTTTTTTTTTTATTACCGCGATTGGCTAAGCTCTACATGCTAGCAGCTCCGGAGACGCTTCCTCGGGCCGGCGCTACCGGTGTCAGTTCAACAATGAGACACCTTTTCCCCTCGTTATTCTTTGTTTCCGCGAGATACTTTCCCCGTTTAGATCCATCAAGATATTCGCAATGAAAAAAAAAAAACGGAGGTTTGAAAGTGATTAGAAAGATTCAACGGAAGGTCGTTATCTCGGTCTGGAGATCGAGTCGCCATGGCGATATATTGTGAATGGAGATTTGTAATCTTCTTAGGAAACGTGGTCGTTTGACCTTTCTCCTGCAGCTCTCGGCTTCCGTTGACAGCGGTCACGAAGGAAAACAAACTCTCGATGGAACAGTTTTCATATTTTTTTTTCTGTTTTTTGTTTTCAACTTTCAAAAAAAAATAGAAGCGTCGAGACTGGGTCGAGGACGAAAATTAGAAAGTTATTTGGTAGAATTTAAAAAGAGCTACCAAGAAGCAGTTTATCGTTGAGCCACTTTTCGTAGACAAGTGATAGTGTAATCTCGGCGCTGGCGCGACAAATCGCTCGCATAGAGAGAGATAGAATATTATGAGTATGTTATATATTAAATAATATTGGTGTCGTAGATATTATTTTTACGATTGTTATTTACTAACCGGATATTCGTGAGCAAGAAAATATACACCTTTACTATATACGCGGTATTTCGTACCAAGTGGGCCACCCTAATTTTGCGTGGTCTCAAAACATGTTCATAAATTTTTTTTAAGCTGCTCATACTGTCAAAAATGTCCACAAATTATTTTAGATTTTTGAACCTTGTTGTTCACCGAAAATTTAATAGTGCTTTCTTTTCTTTAGTTTTACTTCGATTTGCTCCAGCTTTAAAACTATAATTTTTTTTTATATGGGGAAAACGTGTAGGAAATCAGAAAATTCAAAGTGAATTTAAAAATCTGAAAAAATTCATACGTATTCAGAAAAATAAACGAATTATTTTTCGGGAGATTTGTTGAACAATTTTCTTTTTCATCAATTTTTTAATAACATTTTGGAATTGTTATTATGGAAAATTATCCTTTCAACACCTTTAATATGCTTGATTTTTTTTAGATTTTTATACCATCCAGAAGTGTTTGCAGTTTCCTCTCAGTTCTCGTTTTGGGTGTTCGACATTTTGACCATACGCGATTTGCCCCATCATTGCGGGTCGTTGCTGCCTCCTCATAATTTAGCCCTTTCGCGTCGCTTTCTCTCCGAGGTGGTGTCTTCCACAATTTTTAGACTTAAGGGCTTACGTCACGAAAAAAAATATCGATGTTTTTCTCCTAATAGTTTATAGCGTCAAGAATATTCCGTTAAATTTATATGTTGAAATTCGTCGAGTTACGAAAGTTGGAGGCCGTTATGTGGAAAGTGACGGAGCGCGCTCGAGCAAGCGGCGTGGCTGAACTTTGAACGGGTTTTTCTCAAAACGTGATTTTCAAGACTCGTATCCCTGATATCTCAAAAAATGACTTGATGGATTGTTATCAAAATTGAATACTTGGCCTCATATTCGAAAAAACTATTTTTTTTTTTTTGAATGATTAAGTGTTGAAAAATGGACGAAAATCGACCTGTTGAAATGACAGCCATTTTGCAATTTTTGTTCCTCGATAAGAATCTGAAAAAAAAATCAAGCATATAGAAGGTGTTAAATATTGATTTTCCGTAATAATAATTTCAAAATGTTATTAAGAAATTGAAGAAAAAAGAATCGTTCAACGTGTCACCCCGAAATACAACTTATCTTTTATGAAAATGATTTGTTAACTTTTCTGAATACGTATCTTTTCAGAACTTTGTCTAATGCGCTTTTGTGACATTTTTGAGCCGTAAAGAAATTAAAAAATCGCAATTTTCGAACATTAGACAAAATTCTGAAAAAATTCATATTTATTCATAAAAGTCAACAAATAATTTTCATAAAAAAAGAACTTGATTCCGGGTGATTTCTTAAACAATTTTTTTTCATTACTTTGTTAATAACATTTTGAAAATATTGTTATGGGAAATCAATCTTTTCAACATCTTCCATAATAAATATGGATTTTCAAGTTTTAAAAATGTTCAAACATCCAAAACTTCAAAATATCTAAAATTTTCATATATCAAACATTTCCAAATATCAAAAATTTCAAAATATCAAAAATATCAAAAATATCAAAAATTTCAAAAATTTCAAAATTTCAAAATTTCAAAATTTCAAAATTTCAAAATTTCAAAATTTCAAAATTTCAAAATTTCAAAATTTCAAAATTTCAAAATTTCAAAATTTCAAAATTTCAAAATTTCAAAATTTCAAAATTTCAAAATTTCAAAATTTCAAAATTTCAAAATTTCAAAATTTCAAAATTTCAAAATTTCAAAAATTTCAAAATATCCAAAATTTCAAAATTTCAAAATATCCAAAATTTCAAAATATCCAAAATTTTCAACAAAATACTCAAAATCCCAACATCTTTTCAAAAAGTTCATAAATCTCAAAAGACCTCAAAAAAAAAAAAAAAGAAAATCCAAACAAAACCCAACCCAACTCTTCGGCAATGCTTATCGGAAGCTTGGACCAGGCTCCTGCGCGGATGTTCCGGGGCGTCGGCGTTGCCCGTGTGAGATGCGCGAGCCCCGCAGTGGAACAGCCGGAGATCGCTCACAAACACGAGAACTGAATCGAGAGTGGGACATTCCGTTTGGCTTGGTACGTACAGAACTCGTGCACAGAAGCGCATTCTCCGGTGCGGGTCGACGGCGAGGAGAGACTCGTTCGTCGAATCGTCGACTGGCCGATCGTACGTGCGTGGACTGTGGCCGCCCGGAGCGCGGTGGAAAGCAGCACCGGCGCTCCACACCCCCCCCCCCCTCCCCCCCTCGCCACCGACTCTACCCGGAGCGCCCGATAGCCCAGTCCGGTCGACTCAGTCACGTTGGATCCGTCCGTGCGCGACGACGCGTTTTTAAGCCCAGCGAGCTAATCGCGCACGCCTTCGCGGCGTGCTTTATTATCAACACATCGAGCCTCTTCGCACAGCTTCGTACACACTTACGAGGCGAAATAAAGATAGGACGAGGACGGCGACGATAGCGTTCTCGTCGCGCAATCAACATTCCTTGATAAGAGACGCAAAATAAACAGCGCAATTTCGAAGAAATACATTAAAAAGTTCAAGTGCTATTTTTTTGAAAATAAGTGAAGTGTTTTTTTTTTTTTGTGAAAGTGATTGTGATAATTTTTTGAGCTTCCGGGTTCCGCGGCGTAAGATTCTTTTGCTGCGTTTCATCTACGCTGGTATTTTTGCCTCTGGTTTTTTTTTTTTTTTTTTTTTTAAGTTTTTGTAATTCGGGGGATTTTTTTTTTGGGAATTGAGGATGAAATTATCGATGAATTGGACCGCCGCCCCAACCTTAGAGTATTGCGAGCGTCCCTAAAGGGGTCCAAGTGCGATGTTCCAGCAGGACTGAGTGCGCGTATCGCTTCTTAAGGGCATGTGACACACACATGTATTGATGCTCCGATGGTAACAAATCGCCTTCCCTATTTTCTCCCTGATGGTTGATGGTTTGACCAAAATCAAATAAGGTTTTTGTAGTCAATAGATATAAGTATGAAAACCTAATTTGCTTTTGCTCGTCGTATCAATCGTTTTGGAGAAAACAGGGAAGGCGATTTGTTACCGACTGAGTCTGTAACACATGCCCTTAAGGTAGTGCTTGCGAACGGTGTTGATTTCGCATAAGTTTCAGAGAATTGAGGCGGAATTGTAAACACTTCTCGATGGTATAAAAATCTGAAAAAAAATCAAGCGTATTAAAGATGCCGAAATAATTAATTTTGCATAATAATAACAATAAGGCTTAAGTCCAATGTTCCAGCAGGACTGAGTGCTCGTATCGCTTCTTAAGGTAGTGCTTGCGAACGGTGTTGATTTCGCATAAGTTTCAGAGAATTGAGGGGGAATTGTAAACACTTCTCGATGGTATAAAAATCTGAAAAAAAATCAAGCGTATTAAAGATGCCGAAAAAATTCATTTTGCATAATAATAATTCCAAAATGTTATTAACAAATCGATGAAAATTTTATTGTTTAACAAATCTCCCGGAAACATAACTTTTTTTTTTAGTGCAAATTATATTACTTTTTTTTATATAAAATTATATATGAATTTTTTCAGATTTATAACTCACTTTGAATTTTTTTTCTTATATGGGAAAGACGTATAGAAAGTCAGAAAATCCCAAGTGAATTTAAATATCTGAAAAAATTCATACGCACTGAGAAAAATAAACGAATAATTTTCATTAAAAAAAAAAAGTTATCTTTCCGGGAGATTTGTTGAACAATTACATTTTTCATCAAATCGTTGATAACATTTTGGAATTGATGTGATGCAAAATTAATCTTTTCGGCGTCTTTAATACGCTTGATTTTTTTTCAGATTTTTATATCATCGAGAAGTACTTGCAATTTTCTCTCATTTTTCTCGAACTTATGCGAAATGCGCGCGAAGCGACAAACCTGCCTTAAATCATAACCAACCATATCGATGATTTTTTTTTGTGGAAAGGAATGTTACGGTGATTGGTGGATCGCGTAGATCCAGTTCCGGAGGCTCGGTGTGACCGACAGAACGGCATTCCGGAGTGCGCTCTTCGTGCTTTTACCTCGTGCGCTCGCCGGCCTCTCGCTCCGTCTAATCCGCTTCAGCTGACTCAATCTCCACTCGCTCGCTTCTTCCTCTTCTTCGTATTATTCTTAGAACTTTCGACGAATTCTCAGCTACTTAGCTCTCTCGCTCGGCGAGATAGCGGCGATGAAAATGTAGCGATAAACTTGTTGTTGTTGTTTTTTTTTTTCAATTTCTAACGATTCTTTGTTCGCGAGAAATTTCAATATCAATCTATATATTTTTTTTTTTTATTATTTAGAAATATAGAAATATTGGACATTTTCAAAGAAATATTGGAAATTTTCAAAGAAATATTAAAATATTTGAAATTTTCAAAGAAATATTGAAATATTGGAAATTTATAAAGAAATATTGAAATATTGGAAATTTTCAAAGAAATATTGAAATATGGGAAATTATCAACAAAATTTTGGCAAATGTGAGAAAAAAAAAATGTCGCGGTTCTCGACACGGCGCAGCGGCAATTTTCAGGGCCTCTTCTAAATGAATTCGGTTTATTCGAACAGCCATCAATTACATAGGAAGCTTTATTTAATTGCCAGGACCGAGCATGTCCGCTGTATAATAAAAACGGCGCTTCTACCGTCGTCACTTTTTATTAACAAGCATGCATAGCAACATAAACGAGTAAACACAACGGAAGTTGTGTTTACGTCTCTTTTCTTTATAATCTGCCTCAAACATTAAAAATTTTCAAAACAATATTGCAAATTTTCAAAAAAATATTGAAAATTCTCTAAAAAATATTCAAAGTTCTAAAAAAAATTCAAAATGCCAGGACCTTAAAAAAAAATAAAAAAAATCCCAAAACCGACCTTCCTTCAAAAATTTCATTTCTCATCGTCCAATCAGCAAAATGATTTTTTTTTCAAAACAATATTGAAAATTCTCTAAAAAATATTCACAGTTCTAAAAAAAAATATTCAAAATGCCAGGACCTTAAAAAAAATATAAAAAAAATCCCAAAACCGATCTTTCTTCAAAAATTTCACGTCCAATCATCAAAATGATTTTTTTTTCATCGACTTTCTACGTCAGCGAGGCAAATGTTGTCCGGAAGAATTTTTCCAGGATTCGAAATATTTCGCTCAATGCCAAAACCTTGCCCAAAAAATCAATTACAAAAAAAAAAAAAAAAAGACATCGTCAAAATTGGAGAAATAATAACGTGAACAATGTCTCGTCGTCGGATCGCTCGACGTTACCGAGACGGAGCGCACGGCCCGCCGCCGCGAAGAAACTCTCTCGGCACTTCGCGCATTAGTTATTCGAGTGACTCGAGAGTGTTACGTAATATCTCGTAGCCGCACACACGCTGGCCCGTCGATCGTAACGTCTTTTCACTCTGTCGCTTTGAAGGATCGTCCGTTGCCGACCGTTAATCCGATCTAATATCGAATATATATGTATATTTATGTATGCATATATATGCGTAGATCTATATGTGTAGATGAAGTGTACTGTCCTACGCACACGTATATTGCGTCGATGGCGTTAAGCCCATCAGCGTCGATGACTGGGAAGCCGAGCGCGACGGTCGACGACTCGAGGCATTCCTGCGCGTAAACATAACGCGCGTCGTCCAAAACCCCAACAAGTTGGCGCCTTTCGGTGAAATTTTATCGGCGAAAAAAATAAACAAATATATTGTTTGTTTTTATTTTTATTATTCGATGAATTTTTTTTTTTTATATATATATATATTTTTTAAAAATGCTTTGAAATTAATTTACGTGTATGGAATAAATATAGTTTGGCGCCTTTCGGTGAAATTTTATCGGCTAAGAAATAAACAAATATATTGTTGGTTTTTATTTTAATTATTCGATGAAAAAATTATTTTTGATATATAAAAAAAATTCGCTTCGTAATTAATTTACGTGTATGAAATAATAAAAACAGGTTGGCATCTTTCGATGAAATTTTATCGGCTAAAAACGTACAAAAGAATTTAAGTTTTTTTTTATTCGCCGGAAAAATGATTATCAACGTCACTAAGAAAAGTTCGCTTTGAAACTAATTTACGCGTATAAAATAAACATCTCTTCAGTGCCGCCGACTCTCGTATGAAAATTGGGACCGAAGATTTTTTATTCTTTACATATAATTTATCAAAAGTTTGTTTTTGTCAAAAAAAGAAAATTAAAATACTTTCACCCAATGAATATCTTTAAAACCAAAAAAGATTATTTTTTAATAAAATTATCCAACCGAAAAATTATTTTCAATATTAAAAAACAAGAATTCGCTTCGAAATTAATTTACATCTCTGAAATAAAGATTCCTTCCGTCTCATCGACTCTCGTACGAAATTTGACGCCGAAGATTTATTATTTATTATATAAAAAAAAAGATTAAAAAAAAAGATTGAAATATTTTCACCCGATAAATATGTTTGCTTTCTAACTTGAATGGTTGAAAATAATTTTCCTCTTTGTTTTTACTCGGGAGGGTAATTACGCGGATCATTGTATTGCCTTCCGATCTCTTATTCTATTAGCGCTCGGTCCGGCTTTATACAGTCAATTAGGACAATTCTACCTTTCGGTCCCTCCTGTGTTTACTCACCGGCAAAAACACACTATTTCTTTCCTCGATAATTGCGAGATCCGTATCTCGGAACGAACGCTTTACATCTCTCGAGGCCGAAGGCGCTACTTCTTCGAGCTCTTCCAGCTTCTTTATTTCAACCATCAGTTTAACGCACTTCAGCGGAAAAAGAAAAAAAAATGCAGCCAATGACCTTAAAAAAAAAAAATCGTCCACTCGGATGGTAAGAAAGATCACGAAAGTTGGATTCGTGGTATAAATTTTGGTTCGAAAATTTTCACGCGCCATTCAAAAATTCACTTCCCATTTTTTACTTTGTAAATATCTATTTATATACAATTTATATTACTGAGGCGGTGCAATAAATTTTGTCCTGTTGAAATAAGAAACAATCATGGCTGGCTAATTAAAAAAAAAAATTAATTAATTAAATTTAGAGAATGCAATTTATTAAATTTTGAAAATTTATTACATAACAATGATAAAAGGAATTATTTGAAACGAAGGAAATATCGTAAGGATTGGAAACTCGGATGGTAAGGAAGATCACGAAAGTTGGATTCGTGGTATAAATTTTGGTTCGAAAATTTTCACGCGCCATTCAAAAATTCACTTCCCATTTTTTACTTTGTAAATATCTATTTATTTACAATTTATATTGCTGAGACGGTGCAATAAATTTTGTCCCGTTGAAATGAGAAACAATCATGGCTGGTTGATTAAAAAAAAATTAATGAATTAAATTTAGAAAATGCAATTTATTAAATTTTGAAAATTTATTACATAACAATGATAAAAGGAATTATTTGAAACGAAGGAAATATCGTAAGGATTGGAAACTCGGATTGTAAGGAAGATCACGAAAGTTGCATTACCAGAATAATTTTCCGGTTCAAAATTTTCGCGCTCGAATTCACTTTCCCAATTTTTACTTAAAAAGAAGGACATTCTCTGACGTTCGAACATAACAATTTATATATTATATATTTTTTATATATACAATATATATATATATAATGTATACACTTTTTTTCTTGAAAGAATTTATATTAAATTTATGTCTCGTTCCAATAAGGAACATAAATTTACCGATAATCAATTCTTCGAAAAATTAATAAAATTTATTTTGAAAACATGTAAATAATCAAATTTTCAAAATTAATCAAATAATAAAGATTTAAAAAATAATGAAAACAAGCAAACATCTCAAGGATTAGGACGGTTAAAAAAATCCGCGTATCGAGAAGGTTTTGGAAAATATATATAATATATATATATATATAATGTATACACTTTTTTTCTTAAAAGAATTTATATAAAATTTATGTCTCGTTCCAATAAGGAACATAAATATACCGATAATCAATTCTTCGAAAAATTAATAAAATTTATTTTCAAAACATGTAAATAATCAAATTTTCAAAATTAATCAAATAATAAAGATAAAAAAATAATGAAAACAAGCAAACATCTCAAGGATTAGGACGGTTAAAAAAATCCGCGTATCGAGAACTTTTTTGGGAACAATTTTTTTATTTTTTTTACACCAATTAATTATCGCGATTGAAGTTAAGAGTCGGATCTCGAAAGATTTCTCTGCTTCCGTGCTGGATCGTCGTAAATCCACGAGGCCATAATACGACGCGATACGATATAGCGTTGCGGTAAAGCGCAGCAGGTAGAAAATACACGAGAGAAGAAGAATAAGAAGAACGTGCAACGACCCAGTTGGCATGAATAACCGAACGAAGCTTGCAGCGAAATAGCGAGAGATTTCGAGCGTACTGAAACGAGCCTCGAACACATATCCGTTGCCCCCTCCACCCCCCCCCCCCCCTCTGCCTCGTACGAGCACCGACCTTACTCACTCGCTGCAGAGATCTCGCTCCAATAACTTTTCACCCAATTACAGTTCCGTATCAGCCCCGTAAAGGCAATATCTGCACATCGACGAAACAAAAACAGAGAAACCTCGAGAGATTATCGGTTCCATTTTTTTTTATTTTGATTTTTTTTTTATTTTTTAA
The DNA here is from genome assembly GCA_964017025.1 of Stenichneumon culpator. NCBI lineage: Eukaryota > Metazoa > Arthropoda > Insecta > Hymenoptera > Ichneumonidae > Stenichneumon > Stenichneumon culpator. The sequence goes on from OZ024771.1 coordinate 3,299,284, forward strand.
TTCTCTGGGAAGGTGTTTTTATTTTTTTTATTTTTTAATTCTCTGGGAAGGTGTTTTTATTTTATTTTTTATTTTTTTTTCTGGGAATGTTTTTATTTTTTTTTATTTTGATGAAAAAAAAAAATTATTTTCTGGGAAGGTGTTTTTTTTTTTTTTTTTTTTTTTTTAGCGTGCAAAGTGATTTGCAGAATGACTTCTTCATGATGTGGGTTTTGCGCATAACTTGCTCTGTGACAAATTTCGTTCGATTTTGACTCCCTCGTAGAGGAAGCTACAATTAAAATACAATTTTTACAAACAGAATTAATAAAGGAACTTTATGAGATAGCGATATGAAAATTTCGATTTTCAACTCTTTTTTTAATTGTATTTTTGAGTGAAGTACAGAAAAACCATGCGCAAATTATTTTAGACTCTTTTTGGTAACATAAAAAAATGTCTGCATCTCATAAGATTAAAACTGTCAAAATTTACACGGGAATTTATTGTAGAAAATCAAAAACTTAAATTTCCGCATTTCGGCTTTTTAAGACAATTTCAAATTTATTCTGCCCCGCTGATTACGAAACTGTAACTCATTTTACTCGTTGCGTGATATTTCATTCGGAAACTCGTGTTAGGCGTGAATGTTTTGTTTTTTTTTATAAAATTTCAAAATTTAATAAAATTTCAAAATTTTCAAAATTTAATAAAATTTCAAAATTTAATAAAATTTCAAAATTTTCAAAATTTAATAAAATTTCAAAATTTTCAAAATTTAATAAAATTTCAAAATTTTATAAAATTTAAACATTTGGTTCAATTTCTGAGGTCGGTGTTTTGGGGCGAGAAACGAAAGGTCGGGTCGCAACCTCGTTTTCTTCTTCGACCCATTGATTTTTCTCGCTATATCGTCGTCGTCGCCGACGTCGTCCGGTTGTGTCCTCTCGGCTAAATTTAGTGAACCCTCCACCGGATAACGCTGTTCTCTCTCCCGAGAAAGCGAGCGAACAGCGACGACGGTCAGGGACGAAAGAACAACCCGACAGTCGTTTTCTTTTTGTTACTTCATTGTTACTCGTTCGGTCGTCGCCATCTTTGATTTTCAATATTTTCACCATTTTCTTTTTTTCTCTTTTTTCTTTTTGGTAAAAAAATAAAATACCTGAATACGTGAATTATTATATTTATTTATTTATTTATTTATTTATTTATTTATTTATTTATTTATTTATTTATTTATTTATTTATTTATTTATTTATTTATTAACGGGACATTCCCTTTTACATAAAGTTTAAAGTACATGGTAATTTATTTTATTTTTTTCATAAATAATATATAAATTAGATTTTGGAATTACGATTTTTTTTATTTTTTTTTTTGCAATTGCAATTAACGGAAAATCTGTAACCGTTAAGCATTAACATCGTTGGCAAGCGAAATTTGAGAATTCTTTATTTTTTAATATAATCCTTTTTCCAAACGTGGATTTTTTTATGTAGGATATATTTAAAAATTAAATTAAATTGGCGACAATAAATAATGTAATTTTCTCCGGAACTAAATTTATAAATGAAAATTTGCCGATTTACGTAATTTTTCTTTTGGCCATAAAAAATTATGTTTACGATTTTTTATTTTTATTTTTTATTTTTTATTGTCCGCCGAATTTCTTACGAACTTTCTATCGTCGGTGAAAAAATAGAAAATTCGCATCCCGCATCGCTATTCGACTCTCTTCCTCCCGCCGATTTCCCCCTCAACGATGTCCCTCTTTTCCGTTACTCTTATCGACCGTCCCATCCATCGTCGGAACTTTCATCCACTTCCGTTATCCGTTCGTGCGGACATCCTCAATCCGCTGCTCTCTGCGATTTGCAATAACTAAAGGCTATTTAGAAACATAGCAAGTTGCACGTTGCATTTTTTTCAATAAAAAAAATTGCTTTGTAAAAATATTTTTAAATAGGGAAATAGAAATAGATTCGCGCATTGCTTCTTCATTTTTTATGATCGTTAAAATTTGTTTTCTTTTTTTTTTTCAAAAATGTTATGTTGCGAATTCATGTTTGCGAAAGTCAAAATGAATTTACGCATTCCTTTGAAATTTTTTTATTATCATTCCAAATTTTTTTGAGACAAAATTAATCGACAAGTTTCGACTTCCTCGTCGAGGTAAAAACATCTCAATTACTTTCGCAAATGAAAATTAAAAAAAAAATTATTTCCGCGGATTCATGACAAAAAATTAAGCGTCGTCAGAAGGGTCGTCGCACTCGACGAGACTACTTTTACCAGAAGGTGGATGAACAATAAATTCCCTCGTCACGCCTCGGCTCTGCCGGCGTCACGATCGGTCACGCATTCGCATCGAACGATTTCGAATTTGCAAATTGAAAATTCTCATACGTATCGCAGATTCTTGCGAAACTTATAACGGGTTATATATATATATATATATATATATATATATATATATATATATATATATATAAATCATCGGTTGTTATATTCATATATATATATATATATGAATATATATATATGAATATAACAACGGATGATTTATTATCGCGTTCATTCGTGCGCAAGATTTTTTTCGCGCTGCACTCGATGGCTTCGCGATTCCATCACGAATACTCATATTTTATTCTAGTTATTATTATCCTTTCCGCTCTGTTGCGCACACGAGAATCGTTGACAATTGGTGCACTACTGACCTGGCTGAACAGATGATTAAACAAGAGAATAAAAAAAAATCGACCTCAAATTTTACGCATAATAGAAGATTGATAGGTTTATGAAGGTTTATCTCGTTAACGGTCTGTCGGACGGGATTTTTGCAACAGACCAATTTTGAAGACCTCAAAGTTCCGCGCAGAAAAGGTTATGAGTATATTATCGCCAGGTACGCCCGTTTTCGAGAAAATCGTCAATTAAGTTATCCGCGGTCGGTAACTTCGGACGAAAGACTCACGATGCCTTTTCTCGCAGAAAACCGGCTTAATTCTCATTCTGACGGTATATATGCATAGGACCTTATCTGTAGTACCGACAATTCTCTACAAAAAAGGTCCTAACGACATTTTTCATTTGCCCAACCGTTTTCGAGAAAATCGTCAATTAGGTTATCTACGATCGGTAACTCCGGACGAAAGACTCACGATGGCTTTTCTCGCAAAATACCGGCTTTATCCTTATTCTGACGGCATATATGGACAGGACCTCATTTGTCGTACCGATAATTCTCTACAAAAAAGGTCGTAACGACATTTTTCATTTGACCAACCGTTTTCGAAAAAATCGTCAATTAGGTTATCTACGATCGGTAACTCCGGACGAAAGACTCACGATGCCTTTTCTCGCAGGATACCGGCTTTATCCTTATTCTGACGGCATATATGGACAGAACCTCATTTGTAGTACCGACAATTCTCTACAAAAAAGGTCCTAACGACATTTTTCATTTGCCCAACCGTTTTCGAGAAAATCGTCAATTAGGTTATCTACGATCGGTAACTCCGGACGAAAGACTCACGATGGCTTTTCTCGCAAAATACCGGCTTTATCCTTATTCTGACGGCATATATGGACAGGACCTCATTTGTAGTACCGATAATTCTCTACAAAAAAGGTCCTAACGGCTTTTTCCATTTACCCAACGGTTTTCGAAATAATCGAGCATTTACTCCAAAACGCCTCGCCAAAAACGTGCAGCCTTCTCGGACTCCATAATTCTAACTCCAATATTATTTCTCGGTAAACATTGCTGGTAAAAAATATCTTTTTTTTCGTAATAATCATGCGATATGCAGTGTTGCGTCCGCGGCAACGATTCATCGAGAAAACTGCACGGAAAATAACAATGAGCAGTGGAGCATTGAGTCGAGCTACGCAACCCGCTGTTCGTCTCTACCTCGCAATTTTACCTGACACGATTTGCGTCACGTAACCGCGACTCTTCGTCGGGTTCTTCTCACCGAAGCCTCTCGACTTTTTTTTCGCTCCACAAAAATGCAAATACTCGCTGTTTGACTTCACGCCACAACGAGCGCATCGATGTATAGAAGAAAAAAATAATACCAACGAGAATCGCACACTTTTTTTCATCTTTAGAAAAATGTCCGAAGGGGAAGAAAAAAAAATTATTTCAAAAAGCGTAAAAAAGTTCACAAAACAAGGTTTATTAGACATGAAAAAAAACACATTTTTCTAGAAAAATGCTGAATAAAAATAGACAATCCGTGTGTTTTTGTCACGTTAAAAAAAAAAAAAATGTTACACCCAATAAAAAAATCGAGATTTTTTTTTTCTTTAAAAAATAGACAATTGGTATGTTTTTTTTTTCATTTTTAGAAAAATGTTTAAACAAGACAAAAAAAAAGATTTTTTCTGAACATGGAAAAACATGTCGATTGTCTTTTTTAACGTGTTTCTAACATGTTAATTGTCATTTTTTTCAAAACATAAAAAAAATATTCCGATTGTATATTTTTTTTTACATTCCATAGAATGTTGAGGTATTTTATAATGTGTATTGCACCTGCATAGAGAGAGAATATCAGGATCGTTGACCTTTTAGAGTAGTTTGTGCACTTTGTAATCGGATCTACAGAGTTCAGCGCTTTCTCAGCCCGCGCTTAGCGCAGCTCTGGCATTTCGTTGGCCATCGCCGACGGTGGGAGAAATTCAAAGGGCTTCGTTCAGAGCTTCCAGACTTTTCCCATTTTTTTATTTATCGCTTCACGCCCAGAACAAAATTTATTCGACGGCCACCGTTAATTTGGTTTAAGTAAAATGATTATTTGATTTAAATAAATATTTATTTCATTTACCATTTACTTAATTTAAATAAATATTTATTTCATTTACTATTCACTTAATTTAAATAAATATTTATTTCATTTACTATTTACTTAATTTAAATAAATATTTATTTAAATCAAATAAATATTTTACGTAAACCAAATAAACGGTGGCCGTCAAATAAATTTTATTTCTGGGTGCATCGATGGAACTTGCGAACTCGAGGTTGACCCGAAAATTTTGAAATCGATTTTCCCGCCAAAAATCGAATTCGCCAAATTGAAGATCATCGAACAAACTTTTTTCTCTTTAGCGACGCAGCAAAGGTTTTTTTGTTCACAAACGTTAAAATTATTATTTTTAAATATTTTATTTCATTGATCTCAAAACCAGAGGCAAAAAAATACTATCGTTGAATTTTTCGACAATTTAAAAAATAAATTTTAATCGAACCTGAGAAGCCCAATTTAGAAAATCGTCTTCTCTTCTTCCAACTCTTAGAATCAAACAGCCCGGTTGACCTGGAATCTGGACAAAAAACGCGACAATAAGATCGCCCGTTGTGATGAACTCGACCGTGTCGCAGTTAAAGGAATTCGCCTAAAAAAAAGAAAAAAAAACGGTGCGTGAAAAATAAACAAACAAACAAATCATTATTGCAAAAACAGCACCGAAAATAAATCCAACCATAGGAAAAAAGTCTCGCTAGCTGCGAACAAAAAAATGCTTCAACCCGCTCATCAAATTTAACTCGACCCAAAAAAAAAACTCAGTGGGTAAAAAAATAACCAAACGAATCATCGCAAAAACCGCCCCAAAAATAAATCCAACCATGTGAAAAAAAGTCTCGCTAGCTGCTATCAAAAAAGTGTTCCAACCAGCATCAAATTTAACTCGCCCAAAAAAAAAAAAAAACAGTCTCTAAAAAAAATAGACAAACAAACGAACCATCACAAAAAAGCCGCACCAAAAACAAATCCCCCTAGAAAACAATCCCCTCCAGCTGCGACCATAAAAAAACCTCTCCCCACTCACCAACCTCGACCAAAAAAAAAGCCTCAGAATGTAGTAAAAAAAAACCCAAAAAAAAAAAAAAAAAAAACAAAAATTCTCCCAGAAAAAAACCAAACATCGGCGAGGTTGACTAAAGCTCGATCGGTAAAAAGATCGGAGCTATGACATGAGCAGCACAAATGGCTTCCGGCTCGAGCTCCGAAGAGCTCCCGACGACGACGTCTCTTCGGCCGCCTCTCCGAATATTCGGCTCCAAAAAAATTCGGCTCCAAAAAAATTGCCGTCCCGAAGCGAGGGTCGAACGATCGCCCTGGGCGGTTCGACGTTCGACTCGCTTGCCCTGGACGTCTCGTACTCGCCGTCGTCGATCGTCGTCGGGACTTCCGGTTCGTCGTCGCGCCGCCTCGGCGCTCCGCTCGTCTCCAGGAAGCTCAGCAACATCTGGGAAATCCCGGACGACGAGGACTCGTCGTTTCCGGTCGAGGCGCGGCCGAGCCGGGCCGAGCGGGAGTTCGACGGGGAGGAGAAAAACTACGACGAGGAACTCTGGGAGGACGTCGGGGTGGTGGATTACATCGAGAGGAGACTCGGCGCACCCGACGAGAGCACGCCGGAGGAGCGGGAGGAGCAACTCCGCGAGGTGCTCGCCGAGACCGACATACACGAGGGCGACGGCGATCTGTCGGCATTTCTGTTCCACGTGGCGAGAACCAAACACGGGAGAATCTACATAAGGGTCATCAGAACGCTGCTGCTTAATCGAGGTAGGGAAGACTCGAGAGGGAGAAAAAGAAGTTGTGAGTTGAAAGTTGGAATTTTTATAGAATTTTCTCGTAATGGGACTTTTGGCAAAGCTCCTTCTATGAGAAGGCATTTACTATGTTTTTGGATTCGTGGTAGAGGGAGCTTTGCGAATGAAGGGCCATTGTGAGAAAGTTATATGTACTTATTTGGTACTTTAATTCTGAGACTTTAAGTACAGGTGTACTTTAAGTACTGCCATTTTTTCGAGTACTTAATGTACAGGTGTACTTTAAGTACTGCCATTTTTCCGAGTACTTAAAGTACATATGTATTTTAAATTAGGGTCATCAGAACGCTGCTGCTTAATCGGGGTAGGGAAGACTCGAGAGTGAGAGAAAGACTGGGAAGTTGAGAGTCGAAATTTTTAATATCACTTTCGCGTAATGGGACTTTATTCGCAATGAGACGCATTTGCTATAGTTTTGGATTCGTCGTAGAGGAAGCTTTGCGAATGAAGGGCCATTATGAGAAAGTTATATGTACTTATTTGGTAATTTAATTCCGAGACTTTAAGTACAGGTGTACTTTAAGTACTGCCATTTTTCCGAGTACTTAAAGTACATATGTACTTTAAATTGGGGTCATCAGAACGCTGCTGCTTAATCGAGGTAGGGAAAATTCGAGAGTGAGAAAAGGAAGTTGAAAATTGAAAGTTGGAATTTTTATAGAATTTTCTCGTAATGGGACTTTTGGCAAAACTCCTTCTATGAGAAAGCATTTACTATATTCTTGGATTCGTCGTAGAGGAAGCTTTGCGAATAAAGGGCCATTATGAGAAAGTTATATAGTGATTTCAACTTTCAACTTTCAACTTTCAACTTTTATGAGGAGAAGCCATGTGCAACTCTGCACCTTTTTTCGTAACATTAAAAAAATTATATATATATCTTATAAAATTGAAACCGTCAAAATTTACCACAAAATTTATTGTAGGAAATCGCAAAATTACATTTGCAGATTTCGTCGTTTTGAGGTAATTTTTCATGTATTTTTCACCGCTGATTACAAGACTGTAACTCATTTTATTCGTAGCGTGATATTTTATTCAAAAACTCGTCACACATGAAAAAAAAAAAAACTAATAAAAAAAAAATGAAAAATTGTTAAAATCCCATGAATGGGATTGTTAAAATCCCATGAAATCCCATGAATGGGCGTGAAAAAGGTGAATGTGGACCGACCCATATTTTACTAATTTACGTCCTAATCGCAGTAGCCCATATTTATCTCTTTTATTCTATATGTTTTTGGATGAAAAACAAGACAAACTTTTTGAAAATATCATTTTCTATTTCGTATCGTCTTCACTCCTAATACAGAGTTAAGCTTAGAAGCTCAAGTTTACAAATGTTCATATCGACATATACATAAAATTTGAAAACTCAGGTATCTGCAGAGGCCTTATTTTATTCGTTTCCCCGTCGACACATACCTCTATAACGTGAACAGAATATCGTTTAGGCTTCACAGATTCGTTGATGTACCATTGACCTCATACTGAATTCGACCAAATAAAAATAATTCAGAAACCTACAGAGTATTATATTTATAAAAGTACTCTAAGTACCGGAATTACTTTGTACTCTAAGTACTTGCAGTACTTAATTTTTTTTTAAGTGGACAAAACAATGTTGATCGCTGCTGGTATTCTTTTTTACACAATTTTTTTATGAGTATCGCAGCGATATCGGTGAATTTTTCTGTAGAGCGTAAATATCGGTCTCAGCATTTTTTGAATAAATAATTTTTAAAAAATGTAATAAATAAATTTTAAAAAATAAGTTCTCGCCCTATCGGCGAAATCTTTGCTGCAACATCGTGCAATCGTGGTTCAGAAGAAACAGTACTTTGTACTTTGTATTTACTTTGTATCTTATAAAAGTACTTTAACTACCGGAATTACTTTGTACTCAAAGTACTTGCAGTACTTAATTTTTTTTAAAGTGTACAAAACAATGTTGATCGCTGCTGGTATTCTTTTTTACACGATTCTTTTAATGAGTATCGCAGCGATATCGGTGAATTTTTCTGTAGAGCCTAAATATCGGTCTCAGCATTTTTTGAATAAATAATTCGAAAAAAAATGTAAGAAATAATTTGAAAAAAATGTAATAAATAAAAAAAAAAAAAAAAAAGTTCTCGCCCTATCGGCGAAATCTTTGGTGCAACACTGGATCATTATGCATTGTAACCTCTGCGCGGTGAAATACCGTTCCAGCTATGTAATAGTTGGCCGTTCGCGACGCGATACGATCTCTCCGTGCCTACCGCTTGCATTACCCGCGGGATAGATCCAAGGCTGAAAGTGTATTACACGTATAGATGCCTTGAGAATTCTACACTATCTCTCGGGCACGGTTTTACCTGAAACGACTAGAGGCGTACCGCTGTACTGTTATCCGGTTGAATGGCCCATGTACGACCGTTACATACACGCTTGTATTTTTATAATCACCGGATTATCGTCGCGATTATCCGACGCAGGATGCGCCACGAACAACCGTTCGTTCTCAGCATCTTCGACGGATTTTTTTTTTTTTTTTTCACCTCGCTAATTCTCGGCAACTCTCGAGTACCGCGAGAAAAAAAAAAATAATGCAGATATCCGAGCTCTTTCATTCACTCGGTTAAGCACAACGGTTCATCGAGCTCATGCGATTAATTAAATAAAATTTAATTAAAGTCTGGTAGAAAATGCAACGTAAAATAGCATTTTTTTTTTTTCACAATTTTCGTCCAATTTAGACAATTTTTTTTTTTTTTCTGGTTCGCTGGAAAATGCGAATATTTAAGATTTTGATTAAATTGGTTGATCAGAGCGATTCATCGATTCCATGCGAGATATTAAATCAAATATAATTCAAGTCTTGTATGTAAAATTGCATTTTGTTTTTGTTTTACGATTTTTGTAGAATTTAGAAGAACATGTATATTTTTTTTTTCGTAAACTTTTCAATTTTGTAGAATTTTTATGAACAATATCAATGCCAAGTTTTTATGAACTTTTTTTTCCAATATTTTTCAATATCTGAATATCCAGTTTTTTGTTTTTTACTTTCATACTTGTATTAATCGTAACATCGATTTTCCAATGCAATTCGATATTATCGAACACTATCCACACCATGAAAAATGTATTATTTATAAAATAGAAATGTTTTTTCATATTTATAACAAAAAAATAATTTAATGTCATTGATTTCAATGATAGTTTTTTACAACTGTACAAAAAATGTAATGAATTAATTAATAAAAAAAAGATCATAAAAATAATAATTATTATTGACAACAATTATTAATCGTAATATCGATTTGCCAATGCAATTTTCAATAAATGAAACTTCATACGATCGAACACCATAGCAAAGCGTTATTTATAAAAAATAAAAAAAACAGTTTTTCTGTATTTGTAAAAAATAAAACAAATTGTTATTCAAATAATAATAATAATAATAATAATAATAATAATTATTATTATTATTATTATTATTATTATTATTATTATTATTATTATTATTATTATTTTAACAATAATTTTCTACAAATACAAAGAAACATAAACAAACAGAAAATTATCATAAAAATAATAACTGAACTCTTATTGGTAAAAAAGAATTATTTCACACAATTGTTATCCACAAATTTGTTTTTCTTCAATATTTCCACATTTAGTCCACAATTCGTTCGTGGCAAGATTTCGAGTTCCGTCGGAGGAAACGCTTTTGTTACTCCGCTGTTACATTGTCAGCGCCAACGGCGAGAGAAAAAGCTGTGCCCGCGTTTCTCGCGCGCGACCGCTCGATCGATCTATCTCGACTCGGCGTTCGTTTGTTCGCCGCGACGAGAGCGAGCGTATCGCGAGGGAAGGCAAACACCACGTGTGTCAATTAATTTTCTTCCGTCGTTTCGTTCGCGAAAAACCGTGTGAGATACGTAATTTTTTTTTTTTTTCGACAAAACGAGCCTGCTTACAAAGAAACACCGAGTATGTCGACGATGACGAAGCGCGTGCACGACGACACAGCGACGAAATTGGAAGCGGCGACAGTGAGAAAAACGGGACGGTCGGTGAGAGACCGCGCGGCCGACGGAGCTGCCGCAGCGTCGACGCTCGAGCTCTTCGACGACTTGAAAAATCGCCCCGCGCGAATTCCCTTCGTTCCCGAGGCTCACGGACTGCCGAAAGATTTTCGACTCACAAAGTACGGCGATCACAGAGCCAGGGGAACAAAACCCACTCGGCATGTTCTCGACTCGTGCCTCTCGCTCTTTCGAGATGATCGCCAGGTAATTTTTCAATCGTTTATCTTTTTTTATTTTTCGCAAACTTTTCGCAAATTGAAATTTGAAAAATATTATTATTATTACTTTTTGTTTCTTTGTTTAGTATTATTATTTTTTTTTCTATTGTTTTTGTTGACAAGTTTGGGAATGTCAAATTTAAGAAATCTTTAACTCCTGGCCGAAGATAGCGACGATACCGAGGCGATGGACATACATTTATTTTTATTTTTCATCTTAAAAAAAAAACAGAAATTTACCAAAAAATGTAATTATCGTTGCCATTAGCGTCGCCATTAGCCTCGCCATTAACCTCGCCATTAGCCTCGCCATTAGTGTCGCCATTAGAGTCGCCATTAGCGTCGCCATTAGAGTCGACATTGGATTCGCCATTGGAGTCACCATTGGAGTCGCCATTGGAGTCGCCATTGAAGTCGCCATTGGAGTCGCCATTGGAGTAGCCATTGGTGTCGCCATTGGTGTCCCCATTGGTGTCGCCATTGGTGTCGCCATTGGAGTTGCCATTGGTGTCGCCATTGGTGTCGCCATTGGAGTCGCCATTGGAGTCGCCATTAGAGTCGCCATTAGGGTCGCCATTAGAGTCGCCATTAGAGTCGCCATCAGAGTCGCCATTAGAGTCGCCATTAGAGTCGCCATTGAAGTCGCCATTGGAGTCGCCATTGGAGTAACCATTGGTGTCGCCATTGGTGTCGCCATTGGAGTAACCATTGGTGTCGCCATTGGTGTCGCCATTGGTGTCGCCATTGGAGTCGCCATTGGTGTCGCCATTGGTGTCGCCATTGGAGTCGCCATTGGAGTCGCCATTGGAGTCGCCATTAGAGTCGCCACTAGAGTCGCCATTTGAGTCGCCATTGGAGTCGCCATTGGAGTCGCCATTAGCGTCGCCATTAGCGTCGCCATTAGCGTCGCCATTGGCGTCGCCATTAGCGTCGCCATTAGCGTCGCCATTAGCGTCGTCATTAGCGTCGCCATTAGCGTCGCCATTAGCGTCGCCATTAGCGTCGCCATTAGCGTCGCCATGAATGTCGCCATTATCGTCGCCATTATAAAAAATTTGGAGTCGCCATTAGAGTCGCCATTATCGTCGCCATTATCGACGCCATTATCGCTGCCATTATAAAAAATATTGAACTCAAGGGCAAAGATACCGACGATGCCAGAGCGACGGACGCCGGAACGATGATCCTGGGCGAAGAGACTCTGTGCACGCGTATCGAGAGATTCGATGTCGAGATCATAGAAACGAGCAACAGCCTAGCGCCGTTAATCGACGATCCTTACGCCATGGGACGAATCGCCTGTCTGAGCGTCCTCAGCGGAATCTACGCCCTCGGCATCGTCGAGTTCGCCACGACGAGGATGTCACTGGCGATCCCGAATCGCATGGCGGCGTCGGAGAGAGACATCGTCCTGCCGCTGATCATACGAGGCTACAGGGACGCCGCCGGAGAGTCCGGAGCGGTCGTTCAATGCTCCAGAGTGACGATGAATCCTTGGTGTCTCGTCGGCGGGAGCGCGAGCGCCATCTGCACGCGTTACGAATTTGTGCCGCCCGACGGGGCGACCCTGGGGGACGTCATCGTACTGACCAAACCACTCGGCACCGCCGTCGCCCTCGGCGCGACCCAGTGGATGGAAACGCCCGAGAGAAGAAAACGACTGCTTCTCACCATCGACGAGGAGGACCTCAAGAAGGCGAGAGAACGGGCCATCGACACCATGCTGAGAAGCAATCGCGAGGCGGCTGTTCTCATGAGAAAGGTTCGGTCGAATCTCTGATTTCCATTCGATGCTATTCGTTTTAAAACGGGGGCCGAAAGATAATTTTTTTTTTTTTTATTTTTTTTATCGGTAGTAAATTGAAACGAAAATTTTGACGGTGGTCCGATCGTACAAAAAAATCAAGAGCTCAAAATACGAAAAGTCGTTGGTAGAGATCAATTTTTTTTTTTTTTATGTATGGAGTATTTTGAAAAAATAGAATATTGAGAAAAAACCATGCACTTGTACGATCTTTTGTGTTCGGAAATAGGGATTATTATTATTATTATTATTATTGTTATTATTATTATTATTATTATTATTATTATTATTATTATTATTATTATTATTATTATTATTATTATTATTATTATTATTATTATTATTGCTTGCGAATATTAGTAAATCGTAAATTCGTATCAATTTTTTTAATCAATATAAAAAGAATATATAAAATTTCGTTTAAGGCCCGACGCTCACGCGGCCAGCGAAGTTTTCCCCTACGGGATTCTCGGGCAAAAATAAAAACGAAACATTTTCACAAGACTTCAATTTTTTTTTTTCAGTATAAAATACCTTGACGAATCAAATATAAAAAAAAGAAAAAATGAAATGTCTTTAAAGGTCTTTCGTAATCGGAAATGGGGATTATTATAATTATTATTTTACTTTGCAAATATTAACGAACCGTTAATGTCTGTCAACTATTTTATTTAAATTAAAAAAAAAAATATATATATATATATACATATAAAATTTACATACATACATATAAAATTTCGTTTAAAGTACAACGCTCACGCGGCCTGCGACGTGTCCTCGTACGGGATCCTCGGCCACGCCGACATGCTCGCGAGAAGACAGAGGAATCCGGTGAACTTCGTCATCCACAACTTGCCGATAATCGCGAAGATGACGGCGGCGTCGAAGGTGACCGGAAACGGGATCGAGCTTCTCCGCGGTCTCATGCCCGAGTATTCCGGCGGACTTTTGCTGGTGCTGCCGAGGGAGCAAGCCGCGGCTTACTGCAAGACTCTGGACAAAATCGAGGACCGGCAGGCGTGGATCGTCGGGCTCGTCGAGCCCGGCAGCAGAACCGCGAGGGTCATCGACAGACCAAGAGTCATCGAAGTTCCGGCCAAAGAGACCGAAAACTCCCTCTTCTGAAATCGAATTGAAGAGCATTTTTTTCTTTTTTTTTTTCTTTTTTTTTTTTTAATGTTGTCCTTGCGAACAGTGTTGATTTCGCATAAGTTTTAGAGAATCGAGAGGGAATTGTAAACACTTGTCGATGGTATAAAAATCTGAAAAAACATCAAGCGTTCTTGCATATTTTGCATATTAATAATTCCAAAATGTTATTATCAAATTGATGAAAATGTTTACTGTTTAACAAATCTCCCGGAAATATAATTTTTTTTTTTATGAAAATTATTCGTTAATTTTTCTGAATACGTATGAATTTTTTCAGATTTTTAAATTCACTTTGGATTTTTTTTTTTATATGGGAAAAACGTGTAGAAAGTCAGGAAATTCAAAGTGAATTAAAAAATGTGAAAAAATTCATACGTATTCAAAAAAATAAACGAATAATTTTCATTTAAAAAAAGTTATGTTTCCGGGAGATTTGTTGATCAATTAAATTTTTCATCAATTTGTTAATAACATTTTGGAATTATTATTATTATGCAAAATTAATCTTTTCGGTATCTTTAAAACGCTCAATTTTTTTCAGATTTTTATACCATCGAGAAGTGTTTAAAATTCTCTCTCAATTCTCTGAAACTTATGCGAAATCGACACCATTCACGAGGACCACCTTAAATGTCCGAAAGGTACGCAATCTAAGACGGAGCAACGCTCTGAGGAAAGTTGAGTTCATGAATATCGATCCGGATCCGCGATCGTCTTCCGTACGCGGAGCATATGAAAGTTATTTATCGCCGGTGCAAAACCACTTTTACCGTAATATACGCGGTCTCGGGCGAAGAACGAGTTTAAAATTTAAAAATAAAACGAATACGAGAGTAACGGAGGAAGACTTTGAGAGAGATCTGGACGGCTCGTCGAGAACCTTTTTGTTTTTTTTTTTTGCTCAACTTCACTGTATCGCGCGACGTGTCATTTGTCATCCGTCCGCGAGACGAGTTACATTTAATAACATTAATATTAATAAACAAAATAAAATAAATTATTCGGGGCTTTTATTTATTAAATAAAATAAATGTATTATTATATGCGCATATAATAATGTATTATTTCAAATATATTATTTGTAAATGTATTGTAATATATTATTTCCTATTTTATTAAGTAAATAATATTTATTTCATAAAATAAATGTATGTACGTTGGGAGGCAAATTGGTGTCCTCGATCTCGTTCCGGATCTTGGAACGAGATTGACGAAAGTCTCCCTGGAGGGTTCGTTGGTTTTCGGTCCGAAGAGATTGGAGCGCGAGTTGGGCCATGCTGAATTATCGAAGTCAAGTCAATTTCGAGGGAGATCTGCAAAACTCGTAATTAAATTTTTTTTTTTACTCACCTGTATCGCAAACGTGCCATTTATGATCCGTCTGCAAAACTAGTCACATTAATGACATTAATATTAATAAAATAAAATAAAATAAAATAAAATAAATGTAATATTTATATTTCATAAAATATTTATTTTATAAAATGAATGTATTATTTTTTAGTTATGTATTTACTGTTTATTTATTAATTTATTTTTTAAATAAAATAAATATATATACATTGGGAGATGAATCTCCCAATGTCCCCGATCTCGTTCCGGATCATGGAACGAGATTGACGAAAGTCTCCTCGGAGGTTTTCGTTGGTCCTCCGTCCGAAGACATTCGCGTGCAAATTGGATCATGGTGAATTATGGAAGCAAACCCAATTTTGAGAGGAATCTCCCAAACTCGTCGCTGAACAAGATTCCTTTTCTTGCTCACCTTCTTTATCGTCCGACGTGCCGTTCCCCAAAAGAATCACGTAAATAAAATAAAATAAAATAAAATAAAATAAAATAAAATAAAATAAAATAAAACAAAACAGCCTCAATATTAATTTAATAAAAGAAACTTATTTTTTATTTTATATATTAAAAAAAATATATATATAATATACATTGGGAGACGAATCGGTGTGCCCGATCTCGTTCCGGATCACGGAACGAGATCGACGAAATTCTCGCCGGAGGTTTTCGTTGGTCCTCCGTCCGAAGACATTCGCTTGCAAATTGGATCATGGTGAATTATGGAAGGAAAACCAATTTTGAGAGGAATCTGCAAAACTCGTCGCTGAACTAGATTCTTTTTTTTGCTCACTTTCTGTACCGCCCAACCTACCGTTAGCCAAAAGAATCACAAAAACAAAACAAAACAAAACAAAACAAAACAAAACAAAACAAAACAAAACAAAACAGCCTCAATATTAATTTAATAAACGAAACTTATTATTTTTTATTTCATATATTTAAAAAATATATATATATATATATATATATATATATGTACACTGGGACACGAATCGGTGTGCCCGATCTCGTTCCGGATCACGGAACGAGATTGACGAAATTCTCCCCGGAGGTTTTCGTTGGTCCTCCATCCGAAAACACATTGGAGTGCGAGTTGGGCCACGGTGAATTATCCCCGGAGGATACGAGCAGCGATCGGATTCAAAGCGACAGGAAAGGCGAGTCGAGAGAGTGATCGCTCGTCCGAGTTTCACCGGGACCGTCGCTCGTCGCTCCGGGCGACTCAATGTGCGCGCGGTTCCGTGACCTTGGCGAGCCGGAGAGCTTAAAATAAAGCGCCGGAGCTTGCCCGAAGATGCGACGGTCGTTCCCTCGGACGATTCCGGTCCGCTCGAGGATTCTCGTGGAAAATTAACTCCGCTCTCGATTCTCCACGGCTGGGTATTCCGACACGGTTAATTTCATCGCGAAAAGCCGCCGTGCGTGCGGGCCGCGATAATTATGCGCGTCGCATCGCGGCCCGACGGCTTCTCGGGCGCGTTTTTAACACAGCGGGAACATTCATTGCCGGCTCTGATCGTTCGCAAGCTCGTCCGGGATCGAAATCGTTCGAGAGTTTCGAACTCGGGCTCGCTTGAGAATTAAGAGAACTTGTCGGAAGTTACTTTGCAATGATCTGCGCGAGTGACCTTTTACGGAACCTTGCCAAAGTTACTTTTTACAGAAAAAAAAAAAAAAAAAAAATGAGCGAAAGTTGCTTTCTGTAGTGGAGTAATTTACTGGTTTGGATAGGAAAGTAACTTTGCGGTAATATGAAGAAAAAAAACAAGTAACTTGAAGAAGTACTCTTACTCCACGCTGTAAAAGTAACTTGGAAAATAATCGTGCGCCAATTTTTAAAAGTAACTGAAAAAGTAATCTTGCCCCTGTTTGTAAAAGTAACTTGAAAAGCAGTTCTCCGCCAATCTATAAAAGTAACTTTTGAAAGAGTAACTCGGAAAATAATCATGCTCTTGTTTGTAAAGGTAACTTGAAAAAGTAATCCCGAGCCAATTTACAAAAGTAACTTGAAGAAGTAGCTCTCCACCAATCTATAAAAGTAACTTTTTTTAAACTATCTGAAAAAGTAATCCTGTTCCAATTTGTAGAAGTAACTTGAAAAATAATTTTGCCCCTGTTTGTAAAAGTAACTTGAAACATTAATCCCGAGCCAATTTACAAAAGTGACTTGAAGAAGTAATCTTACTTCACGCTACAAAAGTAACTTGGAAAATAATCGTGCGCCAATTGTTCAAACTAACTAAAAAAGTAATCTTGCCCCTGTTTGTAAAAGTAACTTGAAAAGCAGTTCTCCACCAATCTATAAAAGTAACTTTTAAAAGCGTAACTTGAAAAATAATCATGCTCCAATTTTTTGAACTATCTGAAAAAGTAATCCTGCTCCAATTCGTAAAGGTAACTTGAAAACTAATCGTGTCCCAATTTGTAAAAGTAACTTGAAAACCAATACTGCACATCTAAAAAAGTAACTTGACAAATTAGCCTTGGACCAAAAAATCCAATCTATAAAAGTTACTTGAAAAAAGTAATCCTACTCCTTTTTCTAAAAGTTACTTGAAAAAAGTAATTCTACTCCTTTTTCTAAAAGTTACTTGAAAAAAGTAATCCTACTCCTTTTTCTAAAAGTTACTTGAAAAGGTAATTCCGCTTCCATTTGTGAAAGTAACTCGAAAAAGTAATCCCCTCCAGTCTACAAAAGTAACTCCAAAAAGTAATCCCCCTCCAGTTCACGAGAGTAACACAGAAAAGTAATCCCGTAAAAAATTAACGTGCGTTCGAATATTCGCGGTGCGAGTTGCGCGCGCATCCTCGGTCAATATCCGCGCGTTTCCCCGTCCAGCGCCGCTCCGATTCCACGTTTCTCCGAGTTACAAGCGAAACGCGAAGATGGCGGATCGATCCGTTCGCTCATCGTCGCTGCCTGGACGTTCAGTACCGCGCCGTGCGTGTTTTGCCTGTCAAACTAAATTACCGAATTCAGAGCTGGTTTCAGTACAAATATTATAGTCGAAAACAGAAAAAAAAAAAAAAAAATCAAAATTTTCGGAGCTCTGATCGAGCCACTCCGAATACCGTCCAAGTGTCAAAGTGAAAAATCATCGCTCTCCGGAAAATTAAACATAAAGACAAAAAAAAAAAACTAAACATATCTGCGGATTTTTTACATCACGAGACTGGCGCAATAGCGATCGAAGCTTCGAAACCACGCGCGACTGAAAACTACGTCATTCGCACAACCGGCGTTTCCGAGTTCAACAAATTTTGCCCAATCGGAAGTCTTGATAAAAAAATTTAGTTCGCATTTTTTTTTTTTCATTATTGTTATTATTATTATTTTTTTGTAAATTTTTGTATCCATAGAAAAAAGCGTCGCGACGTAACGAGACGTCGTCGCGACTCGCGCCACTGGCCGGACAACGAGTTTAATGGTAAATCATTGTTTCGTTCAAATCGACGAAAATTGCGGGGATTTAACACTGGCCGATTATAACGTCGTCGGCGACGAGACTCGCCGATGATTCATGGCGATTAACCGCGCACGTAACGCGCATGCAATGCGCGCTCCGAACTCCGTATGGGAAATGACAGAAAATAATGGAAGAGAGAAATAAAAAATAGAAACAAGTATCGGAGAAAAATATTGAGACTTCACAATCGGAACAAATTTTCTTTTATTAAAAGTCTAAAAATTGGAGAAAAATATTGAAATTTTATTATCGAGGGAAATTTTTTTTTTTATTAAGAATAAAAAAATTTATAGTAAAAAATAGTTTGCCGGCTGACTGTGCTAATTGTTATCACAGTTCGATAATGTATTTGATGGTGTTAAAAATTGTGTAATTCGCAACGATAAATATTTTATTTACCAACATTTTTTTTTACATTAATATATTCTTATAATATTTATAAATATTTGTTAGCTAAAAAACGGAGCAAATGGAACGAAGAATAAAACTTGTACTATTTTATGTTAATTTTTGGGACAGCTGATTTATTTCTGACGTCAAAAATATATTTGGACGAGTTAACCGACATTTGTAGATTCGGTTAAAGCTTGAAAATTCATTTTAATTACTAAGAGACAAAAAAAAATCGGTGAAAAATATTGAAATTTCATAATCGATGGAAATTTTTATTATATAAAAAAAAAATTGTATAGTAAAAAATAGTTCTCCGACTGACCGATGCTCTAAAATTATTATCACAATTTGATAATATATTTGAGGATATTGAAAAATTAAAAATAACAAGAAACGATACAAATTTTATTTACATTTATTTATATAATATTTATATAATATTTGTACACATTTATTAATTTTTAAAAATGTATCGACCGTGACTAACGAAACAATATAAAATGAAGAATATAGATCACTAGTTTGGGCAGCGGGATTTAAGAAGATTTTTTTTTTTTTTTATATGTTATGTTAATTTTTGGGGTGGCTAATTTATATCCGAAGTAAAAATATATTTTAACAAGTTAACTGGACATTTTTTAATTCGGTTACAACTTGAAAATTTATCATATTTACGAGACTAGTGAATTTTTCGATTTTCCGATACGGTTGTAATGGGGTTGTAACGGGGGTTGTAACGGGGCGTTTTTTCGCCAGCCGGGAGGAATTGTTAATTGCCCGAAGATGTGACAATTACCGTTGTGTAATAATGAAACGTTAAAAGTTTATTCAAATTGAACAATTTATAAATTCAACGATTTACAAATTTAATAATTTATAAATTCAACAATTGATAAATTGAACAATTCATAAATTCAAGAATTCATAAATTGAACAATTCATAAATTCAAGAATTTATAAATTGAACAATTTATAAATGCGACAATTTATAAATTTTTAAATGTAATTTTATAAAAAATGGTATTATTTTATGTTAATTTTTGGGATAGCTGATTTATATCCGACGTCAAAATTCCGTATTGAAAATTCCGTTAAAGCATGAAAATTCATTGTATTTACGAGACTAGTGAATTTTCACGATTTTCTGTTCGCTGATACTCGCCGTGTTGTAGCGGGGCGTTTCTTCGCCAGCCGGTAGGAATTGTTAATTGCCCGAAGCTGTGACAATATCGGCGTCGGTCCAGAGCCTCGGAAACAAAAAATAACGACCCGTGACCGTGAAAAAGCATTCGCAGTTTTATTTATTTTTTTGCCCTAGTGCGTTTGTATTTATCTTCTCGACGCTGAGGCGAACGGGAAGAAACTCCGGGAAGGTCGCCTTGACAATCAGCTGACTTCTCGGAAATTGCATTGCGCAATTCATAGGCCGCTCGCGGGCTCGAAGGTTTTCGTTTCTCTCTCAACGACTCCGTCCGGTTTTTTTTTTTTTTTTTTTTTTTTTGTATCTCGTTTTGTTCTGCTGCATTTCGGCGCACGTCCTAGCTCGTCAATATACTATTTATCGACATGTGAATATTACACTACGACGAGATTTTTATTTTTTATTTTTTGTCCACACGGCAGGTAATAAAAATGGAATTAAAAAAAAAATTTAAATAGCAGATTTGATGGAATTAACATTTTTTTTTATTTCGGTTTTTTTTCGTATCGTGTTTTGTTCTGCTGCATTTCGGCGCACGTAGCTCGTCAATATACTATTTATCGACATGTGAATATTACACTATTTCGAAATTTTTTTATTTTATTTTTTGTCCACACGGCAGGTAATAAAAATGGAATGAGAACGAATTAAAAAACAGCAGTTTTGATGGAATTAACATTTTGTTTTAATTCCGGTTTTTTTTTTTTTTCGTATCGTGTTTTGTTCTGCTGCATTTCGGCGCACGTATCTCGTCAATATACCATTTATCGACATGTGAATATTATACTATGTCGACATTTTTTAAAAATTATTTTTTGTTTACACAGCAGGTATCATGGAATTAAAAAAAAACAAATAGTAGATATGATGGAATTAACTTTTTTTTTTTAATTCGCGAGACATGCGGCGCGAGGGCCGCACCTAAATCCCTCGAGCCCGGTGACCTCTGACCCTGGCGTCGATCTCGTAGGTTTTCGTTTAAAATAAAATTGCAAAAATTTTATGAAATTTTTTATATTATAAATGTTTATGTTTATGTACATATATTTATGTATATATTATGTTTTAAATAGTGAATTTAAATTATTTCATAAAAATTATGCTTTGGGGTCATGACGCAATAAAACTCGCGGTTGAACTCTGACCCACGCGTCTATTTCCGGCTCGTGCCGCGCAACGTGCAGACACTTTTTGCGTATGAAAATAGAAGGTTTATTGATAAATCTTTTTTTTTTTTACAAGTTGATTGATTTAAGAAATCCTAAAAAATATTAGCATAAAATATCAACCGTGTGTGGGGTGTTGAGAGCATTGATTGCGCAAAATCGATATCGACCTATCAAATTATTTTCGGTATTAATCCATTATCGTTGTGCAATAATGAAATGTTGAAAGTATTCGAATTGAACAATTTTTTTATTTAACTACTTGTAAACTTGACAATTTTTCAATTACACGATTTTCAAATTTAACAACTTTAAAATTTAAAAATTTAAAAATTTAACAATTTTCAAGTTTAACAATTTTCAAATGTAACAATTTTCAAATGTAACAATTTTCAAATGTAACAATTTTCAAATGTAACAATTTTCAAATGTAACAATTTTCAAATGTAACAATTTTCAAATTTAACAATTTTCAAATGTAACAATTTTCAAATTTAACAATTTTCAAATTTAACAATTTTCAAATTTAACAATTTTCAAATTTAACAATTTTCAAATTTAACAATTTTCAAATTTAACAATTTTCAAATTTAACAATTTCCAAATTTAACAATTTCCAAATTTAACAATTTCCAAATTTAACAATTTCCAAATTTAACAATTTCCAAATT
Organism: Stenichneumon culpator; assembly: GCA_964017025.1. Lineage (NCBI taxonomy): Eukaryota > Metazoa > Arthropoda > Insecta > Hymenoptera > Ichneumonidae > Stenichneumon > Stenichneumon culpator. The sequence goes on from OZ024771.1 coordinate 3,321,393, forward strand.
TAACAATTTTCAAGTTTAACAATTTCCAAATTTAACAATTTTCAAGTTTAACAATTTCCAAATTTAACAATTTCCAAATTTAACACATTTATTGATTCGCCGGATATTTTTATGTAACAGAAATTGTGCCAATAGATTTAACAACAGGCTTTGCCTTTAAATCGACGTTACGCAATCCGTGTCGGATTTACCGGCTATAGGAAGACGAACTTGCGCGCGAGGGTCGAGTACGAATTCTCCTGGACTCTCGGGGGGCTTCGCTCTCACACCCCGCACGCGTTTCGACGGTAGTTACGTACCCCTTATTATCATCATTGTTACTATGGACACACAGACGGTTCATCACACACACACACACGCGCACACACGAACAATGCGGCGGTAGAGTTTTGCACTATGTTATGCAAGCCTCTGCCGACCCGTGGAAATCGATATAAGAGCCCGAAACACCTGCATCGTCTACGTAGTAGACACTCGGACTCTCCGTCATCCGCGTTAACCTCGACCGAACTCGATCTCGCCCCAAAAATCGAAAAACCTTGCAATTTTTTGACGAATTTTTCTTTTTTTTTTGTTGTTTTTTTTTTAAATCTAGTTTCCCTTCCGGTGAAAAATGAAACGATTAAAAAAATAATAATTTAATATTTGGGTAAAGAGAATAATTTTAAGAAAAGGAAAAAAATTTCTTCGAATTTATATTTTTTTTAAATATCGATAAACGAGGATACTGGCAAATTTTGGAACTGGGGACGGTCCGGAAGTTCAGGCCGCATCGTAGATTTTTTTAGCAGCATTCTGTAGATTTTTTTCTTTTAATAAAGTATAGGAAATTTCGAAGGATGTATCACGTATTATTTCCATGAAACATCTAAGAAACCCTCGGAATGAACAAAATGAAAACTATTTTAAAAAACACCCCAATCTTGTTTCCCTTTCGATGAAATATGAAACCCTAAAAAAAAAAAAAAAAAGAATTCAATAGTTCGGTAAGCAAAATAAAAAAAGAAATGCTTCGAATAAAAAAAGCTAGATTAGAAAACACCCCAATCGAGATTCTTCCGATTAAAACGCAACCGCAAAACAAAAAGAATTCAATAGTTCCGTAAACAAAATAATAAAAACAAAACAACCGCCCCGAACGCAAAAAAAAACTAAACTAAAAAAACACCAAAAAAAAAAAGAATTCAACATTTGGCTAAACAAAATACTAAAAAATAAATTCCTTCAAATTCGTATTAAAAAAACAAACTAGATTAAGGAACACCCCAACGCAGTTTCCCCTCCTCTCAAAAAAAGAACCACAAAAAAAATTCAACATTTACCTACACAAAATACCAAATAAAATGCTTCAAATTTATATTAAAAAAAAAAATAATAAATAAAAAAAAATAACAATAACAAAAAATAAAAAAAATGTCGATAAACGAGGCTAGTTGTCATGCCTTCAGCTGGAAGTCGTTTCGGTCCGGAAGTGCGGGCCGCGTCGGCATTATCCTGGAGGAGGATTGCTCGTCGCCCGGCGAGGGTGGCCTTTCCGAGAGGAGCGAGGAGGACATCGCGGAGGATCGTTTCGCGCCGGCGGAAGTCGGAGGAACGCCCGAGGCGGATAAGCGGCTCGCGCCCAGTCCGGTTTCCGGTCTGCGTTGCCGGAGCAGCTCCAACTCCATCGCGGAGGAGTCGTCGAGGGACGACGATGACCCGTACGAGTACGACGAGGACATTCCGCGCCGTCCGGTCCTGCTCTACCGTCGCGGAAGCGCCGACCCGGAGGACTTCCGGTCGCGCTCGGCGCTCGACGGTTCGCCTCGAGGGATCGTCGCGGGCTCGGCCAGTCGCGAGGACGTGCTCGTCGCTTCCGGCGCTTCGACCGCTTCCGGCGTCACGCCTTGCTGGGGCTGCAAGGGCTGCGACCCGGTCACCCCACTCTTCGTCCTCGGCTCGCCCGCCGATCAAACGTCCACTTGCATATCTTGTCAGTAAAACGACGAACGAAAATTGAATTTTTTTTTTTTTTTTTTTTTTTTTTTTTAATCCATCGAGACTCGTGGAGAGAAGTAAAGATAAGGCTGAGAGCTTTTACACGAACACGGCAGCGCAAGCGTCCGCACTCTGTTGAGACTTGGCACGTATTTTATACGATTTAATGTATCGATTTCTTTTTTTTTTTTTTTTTTTTTTTTTTTTTTTTTTTTTTTTTGAGGTTTGGAATTTTTTTTGGTGGCGAAGAGCTTTGGCTTTGGGGAGGGGCGTTTGGGATTGTTGGTGTTGTGTTATGTTTTTTTTTTTTTTTTTTTTTTTTAGCACGAAAGGCACCGCTGTGATTTTTAGGGAGAATTTTTTTTATCGGCGTTGCGCTGGGAAAATTAAGAGAAATTGTAGGGATGGGATTTTTGGGGAGATTGTTAAGCTTTGATCTGTGGGGTTTCATCGGTCGTGCGGGAGAGAATGCCGTGTATAAAATTCAAATGTAATTGTAGGTTTTTGTGGGGAAAAAACGAATTCTCGGAAATTTCTTTTACAAAATGAAAATGTTGATGTCGATTTTTGTGAAAGAAAAAAACAATTTGGAAATTTTCGAGATCGAGTTTTTTCAGAATCTCTCGATGGTATAAAAATCTGAAAAACATCAAGCTTATTAAAGATGCCGAATAGATTAATTTTGCATAATAATAATTACGAAATGTTATCAACAAATTGATGAAAAATTTAATTTTTCAACAAATCTCCCGGAAACATAACGGTTTTTAAAATGAAAATCATTCGTTTATTTTTCTGAATACGTATAAATTTTTGCCGATTTTTAAATCCACTTTGAATTTTTTGACTCTCCACACGTTTGTCCCATATAAAAAAAAAACCAAAATGAATTTAAAAATCTGAAAAAAATTCATACGCATTCCGAAAAATAAACGAATAATTTTCATTAAAAAAAAAAGTTACATTTCCCGGAGAGTTGTTGAACAATTAAGTTTTCCATCAATTTGTTAATAACATTTTGGAATTACTATCATTATGCAAAATAAATTTTTTCAGCATCTTTAACACGCTTGATTTTTTTTAGATTTTTATACCATCGAGAAGCGTTTACAATTCCCTCTCAATTCTCTGAAACTTATGCGAAATCAAAACACCATTCGCAAGGACTACCTTGAGTAATTAAAGAAATTATAAAGTTTTCTCAATTTTTTTTCTCATTGATTTTTTTTTTTTTTTTTTTTTTTTTTCATCGTTCATTTCGCCCTCACTGAGTCTTTTTCTGTCTCCGCTGAGTACGACAATCGAGTGGATTCAAGTGAGCGCAAATGGAATTGTGAATACCCAACGAGCCGCGACTAAACAAAGTCCGCTGTGGTATTTCGTCGACTTTTTATGCTACAATTTTACCACCAGCACTTTCATTCCTAATTCACGGTGCTGCCGCTGCTGCTGCATTAAATTCATCCACCGGCTGTGCACTCTGTGTACAACAGCTTCGACTGGCGCGCGCCTCGATGCCCACGGTTGCCCGGCTCGGGCCTCGCCGTCCTTTCGATCTCGCGAAGCCGCAATTGTAGTTGCTCTCGTTATCATGAATTTTTATGAGAAAGTAGAAAAAAATATATATATATAATTCCTCCAAAGAGCGATTCTAAAAAAAAAAACATTTAATTAAAAAACAGGCAAAAGAAACGCAAATAATATTTTTTTTTTATCGATGAAGAGAAATTTCGTGAATGATTTCATGTGACTGATCATTTGTACAATGAAATCGTTGTCGTGAATTTTTATAATATAGTTAAAGAAAATGAATAGAATAAAATTATAATCACGACGAGGGGGCCGTAAAAAAAAAAATTTTAATAAAAAAAATCGGCAAATAAATTTTTTTTATCGATAAAAAAAAAAAAAAAAATCGTGAACAATTTCATGTGACGGATCATTCGTGGTCATGCATTTTTATGAGAAAGCAGAAAAAACTAAGTCAAGCAAATCAAATTATCATAATTCTCATGATGAAAGATTCTTAAAAAAAAAAAAAAAACCAAAAACAGGCAAACAAACGCAAATACATTTTTTTTATCGATAAAAAAAATGTCGTGGACAATTTCATGTGACGGATCATTCGTACCATAAATTCGTTGTCGTGGATTTTTATGAGAAGGTAGAAAAAACTATGTAAAGCAAATAATATTATAATAATTCGCATGATGCGGTATTCTTAAGAAAAATTCAAAATAATAAAAAAAAACAGTCAAAAAAACTTATAACAAACTCATAACTTATAACAATCGCGAATAAATTTTTTTGTCGAAAAAAAAAAAATCCGCAAATAACTCCACGTGACTGGTCGTTCGTCAAAAATTACAAAAAAATGCATTCTAATGTTTTCTACTCGAAACCGGTGTATTTTCGGTGACCGGGACACCGTCACGAAAACTCAACACAACGCGATTCTTCTTATCGCTAAAAAAAATGAAAACGCCTTTTCCTCCTGGAATTTATAAAAATAATAATAACAAATAAATAATACCAAAAAATAAATAATACAATTTGAAAAATAAATAATACAATTAAAAAAATAAATAAAAATAATAATAATAAAAATAAAATAAAATGCGTGCCGAATCGCACGTGCGTTGCGTTTTGTTGGCTCGTCCGGCTGTTGAAGGATGCACGCGCCTGCGCACTGGCGCTGGACGCCGGGAGTGAGCCAGACTGATCGATAGGGATGCAAGCGCGAGGGGGCGGGAGAGTCCCAAGACCGACACCCCTTGCAAAAGCGTCTCGGCAACAGATTCTCATTCAATCCCCGTAAACGCTTGTTGCAAATCACGCTTTTTTCCACTTAGTCTCTTCTCTTCGCCCATCCATCTCTGTCCGTGTTTACGAAACAAGCTCGCGACGGTGAAGTGCAGTCGAGCGTTTGGTGCTGAAAAGTGAAGTGCGCGAGCCACGTGTTTATCTTATATATATATATTTATATATTTATATATTTATATATTTATATATTTATATATTTATATATTTATATATTTATATATAAAAAGAAACAAATCTGAAGTTTCTTCTCTAATTTATTTTAGTTGACAGCGAATACACGGTGACAGATTTTGATTATTTTTTTGGGCACTAAGAATTCTCGAATCGTTGAAACGGGTTATGAAGAAATAAAAAATATGGATTCTATAAAATATATATATTTTTTTAACTTTGACTGCAGCATTTTTTTTTTATTGACTGATATTTTTTTTCATAGAATCTGAAGTTATGTGATTTATCGAACGAATTAAATGCATTTTATGAAGACAATAATTAAATTTCTAGTACGGTGCTGAGACATTTCAGAAATTGAATAAAGAGGAAATAAATATTAAATTGTCCAATTATCATGTTCGACAGCATCGAAATTCTACACAATTTTTTTTTCTTTGATAAATAAAGTTCACGTGTCAATTTTACTTACGAATTCATAAAAACGCGTTCACACCCTTCGCAACAACGAAAAAAAAAAATACTAACAATACTTCCCACCTGATCAATAAAATATTTTCAGCGCCAAAATAATCCTCGAAGAGTTAAAAAAAAAATTTGATAGCACTCGATAGCATGGAAATTGTGTACAATTTTTGGTTTTTTTTTCTTCACTTTGATAAATAAATTTCACGTGTCAATTTTACTTACGCATTCATAAAAACGCCTTTACACCCTTCGCAACATAAAAAAAAATATATATATATGTGTGTATATATATATCTAATATATATTTTGGAAAACTGTGGATTTGTATATATATATATTGATAATAATACTTCCCACCTGACCGATAAAGTATTTTCAGCGCCAAAATAATCCTCGAAGAGTTAAAAAAAAAGTTACCCTTGAAAAAAAAAAGAAAAAAAAATCTCACATGAACCGTTATTGTAACGAGTGTACTCGAGCTTTAAATAGCATCTTGAAAGAGCGCTCATACGTCGGAACGGTCTCTCGGGGCCCAAAGGTCACAAGGCTAGAGTGAATGCCGCACAAGAGCCGGATAAATGTTGTCGCGGACTTTTAGTGCTTTCACTCAGCTGAGCCGGGAGATCGCCGCGGCGGCAGAAGCGCCGGCCGCGCCGGACACTGCAGCGGCAGTAGCAGCGGGAGCGTCGTCGGTCGACGAGACAATCCCGACAGGTAGAGAGCGCGATGCACTTTTTTTTTTTTTTTTTTTTTTTTAAATCTTCTGTGATATTCTGCGAAGCGTTAAAGCGCGAGTTTCAATAAGCGAGGTCGACAAAAAAATGTATCGCGTTGTCGACCCGATTATGTTGGCTAAAGATAGTTCGGAGTCGATTATCGCACGGTGGAAACTGCGGCGGGAATGGAGCGACGATGGAATTGCGACGAAACTGCGTGGATAGAATTTTTTTTATAATTAACATTTATATATATTTTTTTTTCTAAATAATATATTTAGAATAATTTTCTTATATAAATGTTAGCAATCTTTCAAAACATGGAAAAAGTTGATTCATCGAGCGACCGGAAACTTCAGTGAGATTTAGAGAAAAAAAAAATTGCACCGTAGATTTTTTAAATATACGCGATATATTTTTTTTATAGTTGATTGTTTATTTTTTTTTGCTCTGTGGAGGAAGCTTTGTTTGACTCAAAATTTTTTTTTTTTAAGTTAACAATCATCCAAAACATCGAAAAAGTGATTGCATCGACCAACCGGAAACTTCAGGGAGATGAAGAAAAAAAATTAATTAGATATATGCGATATATTTTTATGCGTATTTACTGGATCACTATTTATCCAGTTTTTTTTTATTTACCTTGTTGATAAGTTAAAACGAAACACCTCCAGCCTCTTTGCATCTAAGTGTCGTATCAATATTGTTATCGTCGCTATAGTGTCGCTAAACGCAGTGAGCTTCGAAAATATATGTATTTTTTTTTTTTTTGGTCTTTGATGAAAGCAACTAAATAATTTTTTTTTTAAATTCTCTGTTCCAGTTCTATGTAGCAATCGAGTGAGCCAAATGACCAAGACCTATAATGATATAGAGGCAGTGACAAGGCTTCTGGAGGAGGTAAGAATAATCCACAGTATTACAAAAAAAAAATTGTTTTTTTCTCTACATTTTTAATTTATAAATATTTTGCGAAACATTAGATTTTTTTTTCTAATAACGGCCTGTTCATTTGCGAAAAAAAATTTTAAGGGTAGTTCACAACACCCCCCCCCCCCCCCCCACGTGGGTGCCCGCATTTTGGACAATGTTGTTTTTGGTTCGTGCTGATATAAATATAGACTTGTTCGGAAATAAAAATTTCAGTTGATTTTTCGGCAAAACTTGGAGCTTTGTTTTTATGGCCCTTAAGGAGAGATTGTTGTTAAATTCTCAGTAAAGTGAGATTCAGAGAGTATTTTGATATACTTCCTAATGGGACAAAATTTTTAAAAAATTCACCATTCGGAAAGTGCTAAGAACATTTTCTTTTTTAATATTTTTTTTTTATTGAAAAATTGAAATTTTAATAATTTTCCTTGAATAAAAAATAAATGTCCACTTTGAAATGTATGAATAATTCGAAAAAGTTATTACCAAACTAGTGAAAAAAAATTGTTAAACAGAAAAGCCAGCGAAACATTTTTTTCCCCAAAATGAAACCCTCAAATAGCCCATCTGCAAAAAAAAAAAAAAAAAAAAATCCGTCTAAAAAATATTCGAGCTCTACAACACATACGAGAATCTCAAAAAATAAATCCTTAATAAATGGCCCAATTCATACTGTATTATGAATTGGTTTCGAACTTCTTAAAATGTAAAAAAAAAAAAAAAAAAAAATAATGTCAATCACTTTTTTTAAGTACTATCGATGTTCCGTCAATTTATTGATTTTATTCAATCTCTCGCATGAAGAAAAAGACTCTGTTAAACAAAAAATGTCGTAAACCCTTTTCTATTAAGTGGTGCGGATTTTCCAATAATCAATTGTTTTTATTTGATCTCTTGCAGAAAGAAAAAGACTTGGAATTGACAGCGCGAATCGGCAAGGAGTTGCTGACGCACAATCAAAAGCTCGAGAGCAATGTTAACAGTCTGGAGGCCGACCTGAAGGCAGCGAACGAGAAGATAACTCAGCTGAGCCATGAGCTGATAAAGAAGACCGAGCTCATTCAGATTCTGACGAACGATGTGGACGAGTCGGGCTCGGAAGCCGGCACGCCGACCGGCCTCCGCGCGATTAATCTCGATATGATGCAACGGCGGATAAGCTCGTTAGAGGACGAGAACAAACAGCTCCGAAGCGAGTTCACAAACCTCGTCCACGAGACCGACGACTGCGAAGAGCAGGAAGCCAGACTGGTCAAAGACATCGCCACGCAACTGGGTAATTTTTTTTTTTTTTTTTATAGAGCTTTTTTTTGCAATTAATTTAAATTATATAATAAGCGTATTTATTGAGGGATTGAAAATTCAGTACAAAAAAAGAATTATATATTACATTTATTTAGTATTAAGGGTAGATAATTTCGTCGAATTGAAAATGAAAGAAATTCTTCGGTATTCTGAAAGTTTGAAATTTGGTAATATTGTTTTTTTTTTTTTTTTTTTTAGAGATTTTTTTTTAGTGATTTCCCAACGGTAATTATTTCAAGTGATGTAATAACCGCGTTTATTGAAGGATTGAAAATACAGCATAAGAAATATTACATATCTACATTTATTTGATATTAAGGGTGGATAATCAAGACAAATTAAAAATAACAAACATTTTTCCATATCCTTAAAGTTTTAAGTGTTAAAAATATTCTGTACAAATTTCGTGTGGAAAATCGTTAAATTGTGAAAGTTAAACAGATGTACCAAACAACTTTCAATCGGTCGATTAGCCAAAAGCGTAGATGTCGCGCCAAGTCCCTTTATCGGCCAACAGGTTGTTTAAAAAAAAAAATTCAACATGTCTCAAAGTTCGAAATATGAAGATTATTGTATACAATTTTCATGTTCAAATTACAAAAATTAAAGATAATCTGCATAGCTTATGATATAAAAAAAAAACCCAGTACGCGATCGAATGAACAGTTTTCGTGGAAAAAAAATCGAAAATTCACGGCCTTTTTTTGTCCCTCTACTTAGACACCTGCCCTTAAATTACCCTTAGATCAAAAAAAAAATTAATATAACTTAGAAAACGGAAATCATTTTTCAATTTTTACTAATTTTCAAAAATAATTAAAAAATTCAAAGAAAAATCAATAAAAATAATGTTTTCAACGAAATTGTATGAAGTACATAACGATTCGGTGCTCTTCGTAAAGCCATCGATATATGCGATATAAAAATGTGTATTTAATTTCGCAGCGAACGCGATCAAAAAAAAAATTATAAAACAGATATCAATTTTCAATTTTCAAAAATAATTTTAAAAATTTCAAAGAAAAATCAATAAAAATAATGTTTTTATCGAAATTTTCTGAAGTGCATAACGATTCGGTGCTCTTCGTAAAGTCATTGATATATGCGATTTAATAATGTCTGTTTAATTTAATTGTTTAATTTTAATTGTTTAATTTCGCAGCGAACGCGAACATGGAGGTCGACGGCATAGCGGACGAGCTCGGACGTCAGAAGGACGAGAATCGGTTGCAGCACGAGCAGATAGTGAGCTTGACGGCGAAGTTGGCCGAGACGGAGCTGAGGCTGGCTCGGTTGATGACGGAGCACGACGAGGTCGGCGCGACCCTCGTCATAACGAGGGACAATCAGAACACTCTTGCCAGTGAGCTTGCCGATTTCAAGGATCGTTACGCCGAGGTCGTCAGCCTGTTGGCCGACACTCAGGAGCAATTGCGGAAGCAAAGAAAGCGCGGAATGCCGTCGGTCAGGGGTGGATCGTTCTTCCCGTCGATGGGCGCCGCGCCGCAGCACGACTCGATCGCCTCCGAGCTCGAATCCTCGCTCTATTCCGAGCTCAGTTTAGATTCGGGAATTATGAGCGACAGAACGTGAGTCGCTCGTGTCCGTCTTATTTTGCATAAAAGTCAAACACGAAGGTTGACGTTGAAAAAAAGTTGATAAGAGAAATTTTTGATATCGCTTCCTCGTAAAAGTTCAAAATTGAAATTTTCATATCGTTTCCTCGTAAAAGTTCAAAATTGGAATTTTCATATCGTTTTTTCATAATAGTTCGAAATTGTTATTTTCATATCGGTTTCTCATAATGTTCCTTTATTCGGAAAGCTTCCTCCATGAGAACGCCAAAAATACAGAAAATGGTTTCTCATTGAAGAAGCTTTGCGAATAAAAGAACATGGAGAAAGCGATATGAACATTTCAACTTTCAACTTTTATGAGTAAGTGATATGAAAATTTCAATCTTTATTCCCGTGCACAAAGATTTCGGAGTAACAAAATGTGGATCGTTGATAATTCATTGTTGCGGCCGTCAAGAAAAATTTGCTGCCAGCGTGAAAAATTTGCTGCAAAATATTTTGTTGTTCCCGTGTTAGCTGAATAAATTAGTTAGGGTAACAGAAAATTCTCGCTGTCCCGACAAATTTTTTTTTTCTCCGCGTGTGTATTTGCGAATCCGTTCATTCGCCGACCCGGGGCATTTCACACAATTTGTTGTTTTTTCTATTAATTTTTATTTTTATTTTATTTTTTAACTTTACATTATTTTACTTACTTACATTATTTTTTTACTAATTTATTTTCAATCTCGAACCAGGCCCACGTACAAGAAAGTCTTCGAGACGGTGCGCAGCGCTTCTAGGACGTCGTACGGAGGTCCGGACGCGAGCCAATTTCCGCGGATAGGCTCGATGACGACGTCGACACTGTCCAGCGGCTCGTCGGGCCCGCGTATGAGCTGCGGTCCGCAGCGACCTCACATGGGTTCGGGATTTCCCAGTCTCGATTCCACCGGTCACAGCGACAGCGAGGGCTCTCTTATCACGGATTCCGAGGAATATCCGTGAGTATTTTTATTCTGCAACTTTTAAATGTAAAACTGCAACTTTTTTGCCCCGAGCATTTTTCTGTACAATCCCATGCTTTCAACATATAACGATTCTCAAAAAATATTGAAATTTCGGAAAATAAAAAAAAAATGTGTCCAAAAATTCTGAAAAAATTTACATCAATCCTTTTTATATAATTACATCATTAGACAAAATTTCAATTTTTTTGGTAGCCCACAACTTTCTCACCGTTCGAAACCGTACGGAATGCCTCACAAATTTTTTCGAGCTGTTCTGTGTAAATTACAAAAAAAATTCGTTTCGATCCGCAGCGGTCCTCACCCAACGGGCGTGCCTCGAACATTTTTCTGTATAATCCCATGCTTTCAAGATATAAAGATTCTTAAAAAATATCGAAATTTCGGAAAATTAAAAAAAAATTGTATCCAAAAACTCTAAAAAAATTTACATCAATCCTTTTTATGTAATTACATCATTAGACAAAATTTCAATTTTTTTGGTAGTGGACAACTTGTTGACCGTTCGAAACCGGAATGCCTCATATATTTTTCATATCTGATCTGTGTAAATTACCAAAAAAATTCGTTTCGATCCGCAGCGGACCTCATCCAACGGGCGTGCCGGGTGCGCCAGGAGCGGCGGACCTGGAGGCGGCGTTGCGTCGCCTGACGCCGGCGGAGGTGATCGCGCGCCGGGCCTGCCTGAGCACCGGTGCGGGTTACAACTTCGACTACGACGGCGGTGTGATTCACTCGCCGCCGAATTTCCTGCCGTTCGGTTGCCGAACGCCGGACAGCATAATGTCGACGGGCAGCAGCGGTAACATGAGCGGCTTCAGCGGGAGCAACAACAGCGGCGCGAGTTGGCGGCTGCCGGAGAAGTTGCAGATCGTGAAGCCGCTGGAGGGTTCGCAGACGCTTCACCACTGGTCGCAGCTGGCGACGCCGACGCTGGGCGGCCTCCTGGAGGAGCGTCCCGGGGTGAAGACGCGGGGCGGTCGCGGCCTGGAGGACCTCGGTCTGGAGACCTTCACGCTCGCCGACCTCGAGGAGGACGAGGAATACGCCAATCCGGGCAAGCTCTTCCAGGACACCGGCTCGGTCTTCACGTTCACGAACAGCACGGTTCTCCACCCGGAGGACCACAGCGTCGCGCCGAGCGTGATCGGCTCGCGGGTCGCGACCGCCCCGAGCAGCGTCGTCAACTCCGGAATGAACACGCCGCGCACGCTCAGCCGGCGAAACTCGACCTCGACGTTCTCGACGACGCTGGGCCTGGCGAAGATGCTCAACGAGCGGGGAATCAAAGCCGCGACGCCCTCCCGCGTCGGGACGCCGAACGGCGAGAGGAACTTCACGCCGACGGCGACCCCGTACAACAGCCCGGACGGCAGCCCGCCGGAGTCGAGGTCGAGCTCGCCCGGCCCTCACGGCAACGCCTCGCTGTCCTTCGGGCTCTTCAGCAGCGGCGCGGAGCTCCTCAAGCGCACCTTCGGCAGCGAACCGGCGCCGAGGAAGAAGCGCGCCAAGCCCGCCCTCTCGCGCTCCGAGAAGAAGGCTCTCTCGGGGATAAGGCTCGTCGAGAAGCTCGAGAGAATCGGCATCGAGACGATCATGGCGACGACCGCGAGCTCGACGGTCTCGCCGCTCGCGCTCCAGGGCGCGCTCTACTCGAGGCGGTCGACCGAGAGCCCGATGCAGCAGCTCACTTTCCTCAAGAGCTCGATGTCCTCGGAGAAACTCGGATCGTCGTCGGTCTCATCGTGCTCGTCGGGCGGGACGGGCTCGTCGGGGAAGTCCCTTCGGGATCGGATCGGCGAGGCCGGGACGGAGGATTTGGGTGGTCGCGGACGGTCGGCGAGCGCCAATCCGAGGCTCGGGCAGATCTCGGCGAGCCGACAGCGCAGGGGCGCCGGAGCCACCCGGCCGGACCTCGGCCAGGTCAGGCCCAACGCCGCGCCGAGCGTTCAGGTCACCAAGGAGTCCGCCGCGCAGTCCGCGCTCGGGACTATCAGCTCGCTGCTCTTCGGACGCAAGGGCGGGTTACTCTAAGCCGGCTAGGACTGCGCGACCCACCCGGCGCTCAGAAACTCTGCCGGTTTATTTATTTATTGTTTAGGGGATTTTTTAGTTTTTAATTCGGTGCCCGATCGCGAACGAGCGGAGAATCGTGGAATTTTTTTTTTTTTGGGTTCGACGGTGTCACGCTGTGTTCGATCGGTCGCGAGTATTTGTACATACACGAGAGATTGCCGGCTTTGAGGACTTGCCCAATACGCGAGGGCGAGGCGAGCGAACGATCCGTTGAGAGTCGATTTTTTTTTTTTTTTTTTTAACTTTGTTTAGATTTGGGCCCGCTGGAGCCTGGAAAATCGATTCTGCATTTCTGGGTAGTGAGAGAAATACTGTGCTGCGCTGGAGTGTTTGTGGCAGTGGGCGCACGTTTTTTTTTGAGGGGACCACATGGAGGTTTGAAATATTGAAAAAAATCGGGAAAATGAATTGTAATTTATATTCATGTGTAAGACGTTGAAAATATGTTGGCTTCGTGTTTGATATGCGAAAGTAATTATATGATATTTGTAAAATTAGGGATGGGAGAGAGGAACATGTGGAAGAGAGTTGGGCAATATAGTAGAAAATACTGAAAATACAAAATACTATATGTATTTTAAATACAAAATAATTGTTGTACTTAAAATACATCGATAAGTAGTTCGTTTGAGTACTTCCTAAAATACGTTGTAAAAATCAATGAAATAACGATTTCATTTTTTTCAATTAAACTTCGGTTTTTGCAGTATTTTCATACTTCACAGTCGACATTTGTTAGTATTTTCACCTGAAATTTTTTTTTCATAGTTTGACATCCGATCATTTTTAACATCTGACACTTTTCCATATTTGCCATTCACTACGTTGTTTGCATCGCAAATTTAAGATTTTTTTACATTTAAAATGTACCTCGTATTTGACATTTAGCATTCGGAATTCGAAATTTTCTTTTTTTTTTAATTTTTATCTAATGATTCGACTTTCTATTTTCTATTTCGCATGAAAATTTGGCGTTATTCAGGGTTGTACGTCGGAATTTGATACTTATTTCGCGTCTGTAATTTGGCATTCCGCGTCGAAATTTTCAAAAATTGTACGTAACATTTTTATTCCCTCTGTTAACAACTTCCAAATATTTTGGCTCCGGACATTTTCACAGTCACTCTTAAAATTCAAATGTGAAGCTGAGCGTAAAAAATATTTTGTATTGTATACTTAATTGGCCTAAAAAGTACTTTAAATACCAGACAAGTATTTGAGTATTAAAAATACGTCTTTAACATACCTAAAATATATAATGTATTCGAAATATTGCCCAGCACTGGTTAATAACAGCATGAAAACATTTTTAACACATTTTTCTCTCTTGCAATGTTGCTATAAATACTTGCAACTGGGACAACAATTTTTACTTCGTCACAGTCTCGTTATGAACAATCCAAAGCAACCGAATTGTCGCTCGGCCAAACATTTCCGGTCCCCTTCAGCGAGCACGGTATTTTATCGGATTTTTTTTTTCGTTATATTATTAATCTCTGACGAGACGACAATTAATTTGTACTTCACGGGAATTCCAACGAAATATTATCCGGACGTCAATGGATCGATCCGATCGTTTCGAAACCTCTCCGAAAATCGCCAAGGCGAGTCCGCGGAAAAAAATCGACGGGCTGCTGTCGTCGATCCTCTAGCTAATTTTTATTTTTTATCGTGTAAGCCGAAACTTTGACCTGGTTCGCGAGTCCTGCGAAGCATCCGCCTTTTTTTCAACTTTAAATTCGTTTCCAATTTTGATGGCCTCGAACTTAATCGATTTGCGTTGAATGAAAAAAAAAAAAAACAAAAAAGAAATGTAGAAAAACAAAAGCATTAAGTCGGTCGTGTACGTCCCTAGCACGCTTTGCACGGAGACGCACGCCAGGACGAGACTAGTCACGTTGTAGATGAAGTATTTACAAAACAAAAAAAACAAAAAAACAAACCAACAACAAAGTGCTTCGAAGGAATTGCGACGAGAAAAAGAAGAGTCGGATAAACGCGCGGCAGGGTTATAATGATATACGAATTGTACAGTGTGCAAAGATGAGAAATGAAAAGGAATATGAAAAAAAAAAAAAAATACAACAAATTTTTAAAGAATAAATAGGAGGGAAAGAATTCGAGGGCTTGTAAATAGAGACTCGCAGCTAGTGAGAAATAGGTGCGTGGTGGGGTTTGTTAATTAATATTTAATTCACAGATCTGTGCTCCAAGAGAATCGAAGCAAGATAAGGAAGCGGGAGACGTTTGCCTGTTCGTCTGTCTGTGTGCGAATTGCTGAATTTGTCGCTCCTTAATTAAGGCACAAAATTATAGTGAAAATAGCCGAAAAAAGGAATGAAAAAGCGAGAGCGAGTGCTTGGTGCTACGAGATAAAATTATTTGTTCGCTAAAACAGTTTTTTTTTTTTCGTCGTTACAACATTCATTGTAATTTCAGCGATCTATGAAGCGAATGAGAAAAATAATCACTGTCATTTCTCGAAGCTATTGTCAGTCTTTCATTGACGAAGATTGCGCATTTAGCCGATCGAGCTTTCACGCTGATGTGTACATAATGTAGGGAATATAATTATAACGGTAATAATTTTATTTTTTTTTCGTGTAAATTATTTATCGATTATATATATAAATATATTTTTCTCTTTTGTAATTTAGAAGCGAAAGACTCGTAAACGTTCTATTGCGTTTTATTTATTTAATCATGAAGCGATATTTAAAACGTCGTGAGCGACGAGCAACGTGTTTTCCACGCTTATCATCCGGATATTCCATAAAATTTTTGTTATAAAACTGTAAACGACGCAAAACGGCAACATTGTATTATACGTATTAGAGAAGATTTTTTGAACGATTATAAAGAGAAAGAGAAATTAGAAGAGAAACGAGGAGAGCGAGAGGAGTGCGCGAGCGTTTAGTCACGATGCAGAACTTGTATATAGGACGTACAAATTAATAAATTAAGTTGCAGAATGTGAGACGTGGTTTGAAAAAAAAACAACCCTCTAATGACCTATTTTATTTAATTTTTTCCTGTCGACGATGAAAAAAACAGTGCGTGTAGAAAGATGCGAGTAATTGAAAAAATTATTTGAATAAGTGAATTTATTTAATTTTTTCGTTCGTTTCGTCGAACTCTTCGATGTTCGAGGACTTTATTCGTCAAGAAATTTTACCATAATTTTTACAATTTTTTTCCCATTAAAAAATCATCTCAGTCATTTTTTTACATCATAAATCTGTTCTGATTTGAACGGTTACTTTTGTTCGAGCGGAAAATGGTTGACAAATTTAATTTTTAGTCCATGCTCGCCGACTCCTTCCGCCCTTATCGACAAGTGACTCGAAATTTTTTTTTCACTCATTCACGATAAAAAATTTATAACCGTTGACACATAAATTAAAAAAAGCGATTTTGCTTTTTTTTGTTTGCACGATTCGAATGGCCTACGAGACGAAAACGTACTTCGCATTTTTCACCTAACGTTGGTGAAGAAAATAATTTTTTTTTGTGTGTACGCCGTGCGAATGGGCGATTATACGATGAATCACGCGAAAATTATGTTAGTAAATGAGTTAAATGAAATTAGCGAAACAAATAAATGGTATTAGAGATCCTAATAAATTTACCAAACAACTCGGATCGTTGACGAATAAAAAAAATACATAGGTAGAATATAATTACATAAATATAAATATATATATATATACATATATATAAATTAATAAATATAGATATATTTTAGGAAGGAGAGAGAATTTTGAAAAGGCCATGAATCGTGGTCGAACAAACAAATACGATTGTTTTTTGTCGACGCGACCATCGAGTTTTATCATTCATTAAACATTACGACGATACACTATAATAATGTTTTGAAGGGATGAATGAAATAAAATCACATGTACCTTGTATATGTTACGCTGTTTTATTAACGAGAGTCGTGACGAGGCAGAAATAAAAATATTGCGACGACAGATACGGAGATTCATCTCGATGCCATAAATCATCATTTCTTATACAAAATAATTTGTTTCATTTTTTAATGTATTTAATTAATATGAATTTACACCCAAAGTTGGAAATTAAAAAACATATATGTGGCGATTCCGCTCCAATTACAATTGACACTATAATTAATTCGAAACAGTTTCCGCGATTCCGGCGGATGTTTTTTTTCCAAATCGTGAAACAAAAATTATTTTCGAAATGATAATCGGTATTTAATTAATATTAATTCACACCCGAAGTTGGTAATTAAAAAATGTATTTGATGATTCCGCTCCAATTACAATTGACACTATAATTAATTTGAAACAGTTTCCGCGATTCAGGCAGATTTTTGTTTTCCAGATCGTGAATCAAAAATTATTTTCGAACTAATAATCGGCTTGAGGGATCGCCGACCACTCCGGCCAGGTTTTTATGTGCGCATAGAGCTGGTCTCCTGGACTGAGGGTATTACTCAATTGTCGTGCCCCGAGAACCTTAACGTCGTCGACGAGCATGTTTTGACTTTTTCCACAAGCGATAAGCTCGCGAGCCGTGTCCAACATCTTCTGACTTGGCTCGTCAGCTAAGAAACAAAATTAGAAAAAAAAAATGTTTATAAAAAAATGTAAGTTTATTATATTTTAAATAATAGACAACTCACTGTTATAAGCGCCGATAAAGGCGACGCCAATTGTCTTGGTGTTCCATCCGAAAGTGTGAGCACCCACTCTGTTCCAGCCACGACCCTCGTACACGTTTCCATCACCGCCGATCAAAAATCTGTTTCGCGTAAGTAAAGTTTGGCAATTTTATGCTTTTGTTAATTAGAAGAAATTTTTTTTTATTTATTATCGCTTAAATTTACATGGTGAACCTGGTGAAAATCAGAGTTGGGCGGTACTTAAGGGGAAGCGAAAGTCACGTGACTGGGCCATGAGTGTTGCAATTTTCAAATTAACTTTATTTAATGGTGCTAATTTTTTTGAGAAAAAAAATGAATTTTGGCCGGATGCGAAATTACCGTGCAGATCCGGCTCGAATTTGCTTTTTCCTTAAACAAAGTAGTTTCCTTGAGAAAAGTTCATTACAGTTTTCATTAACAACCGCGATATATCACTTCCCCTTAAAGTACATTGTACTTATTTGGTACTTTAATTCCGAGACTTTAAAGCTGTACTTGAAGTACTGCCATTTTTCCAGTACTTAAAGTACATTTGTACTTTAAATACTGCACTTAAAGTTGTTTTCCATTACTTCAAATACTTTCATGTGAAACACTGTGCGTGGAACGTGAAAATTTTTGTATTAATATAACTTTAAAAATAGTTTGATAGAACTATAAATTCAGAGCTGGTCGGTACTTAAATTAACAAATTGATGAAAAATTTAATTGTTCAACAAATCTCCCGCAAACATCACTTTTTTGAACGAAAATTATTCGTTTATTTTTCTGAATACGTATGAATTTTTTCAGATTTTTAAATTCCCTTTGAATTTTCTGACTTTCTACACGTTTTTCCCATATAAAAAAAAAAAAATTGAAATTGTATAAAAAAATCTGAAAAAATTCATTCAAAAAAAAGTATTCAGAAAAATAAACGGATAATTTTGATGAAAAAAAGTTATGTTACCGGGAGATTTGTTAAACAATTAAGTTTTTCATCAATTCGTTAATAACATTTTGGAATTATTATTATGCAAAATTAATCTTTTCCGCATCTTTAATACGCTTAATTTTTTTCAGACTTTTATACCATCGAGAAGTGTTCACAATTCCCTCTTAATTCTCTGAAACTTATGCGAAATCAACACCATTCGCGAGGACTACCTTAATTGGCCTAAAAAATACCTTAAATACCAGAGAAGTATTTGAGGATTTGAAATACCTAAAATATATCATGTATTCAAAATACCGTCCAGCTCTGATTATACATATATATATATATATATATATATATATATATATATATACATACATATATATATATAAAATCCAAACTGGAGATAGAATTTTCTATCGAAAGAGTTATTAACTCCGATTTTTTTTGATCGACTAATATTAATTTATCGTATAAATGTAATGTAATCTATGTAATTCTTACGAGTATCCAATGTCATCCCAGCGAAAATTATCCATGTGGAATGTTTGGATATTTCGTACGGACGCGGAGCAGCTGTCCGAATTGAGGCATGGCTGCGTAACTGTGTGATGAATTACGACGTGGGACAACGGAACCGTCAAATCAGTCACATTTTTCGGATCCTTTCCAAGCCACGACGATCGCGTTATTATGTTTGGACAGTCAGCATTGGCTAAAGTTATAAATCATTCGATAAATCAATAAATTAATTGTTACAAGACATTATTATTTATCTATAACAATAATAACACAAAAAATATTTGTCGTCGATTATTAGGGTAAAAAATAATGTATTTTTCCGAAAATTTATTAACTTTATTTTTAGTCAACTCACCAGCCGAAGAGGCGCTAAAAACTGCCAAAACAATCAAACAGAAACTCCTGGAAAGCATATTGTATTTTCGCATTAAAATATCGGGAATAACGAATATAAATATATGTCTAAAAACGATAGATAACTTCGAAATTATATAACACGAGCGACGTTTCGCGATCGACTGTCGCAAGCGAGAAACCGAGACGAGAATAAATACTTCACGATTTATCTCGGCTTGCGGCACGGAGTTTACGCGGTTCGTAAATTATCCATCGATGAATACAGACTTGAAACTATTGACATTGCGATTATTTGCTATCTATGCTATGATGAACGGGACTTCCCGGGAGAACCGTGGTGATTATTTATCGACGTCTTTGCCGCCTTCCTTTTTCAATCGTTTAATTTTAGTTTTTAATTAATTAGTTAAATTCTTTAAATAGACAAAAAATTTAACTAATTAATTTAAAACTAAAATTAGAGATGTGAAGAAAATTTCGGGATTCCTGTACAATTTTCTGACTTTCTACACGTTTTTCCAATATAAAAAAAAATTCAAAGTGAATTTAAAAATCTGAAAAAAATTCATACGTATTCAAAAAAATAAACGAATAATTTTCATTAAAAAAAAAGTTATGTTTCAGGGATTCACGATGAATACAGACTTGAAACTATTGACATTGCAACTATTTGCTATCTCTGCTATGATAAACGGGACTTCCCGACAGAACTAAGGTGATTATTTATCGACGTCTTTGTCGCCTTCTTTTTTCAATCTTTTTGAAAAATCATCATTTTTTTTATCAACGATAATTTTTTGTTTCTTCATCCGAAACTCGAGTGCACGCGGAATCGTTAATGTTACTAATACAGTCCAGTAAGATTTTAATTATACCCGTCGCACAGCAAGGTCCATGCAACCTCTTAAGGGGAAGTGAAAAAGTAATGCGTGCGAGAGAAATAGTTGCAATTTTCAAATTATCTTTATTCAATATTGCTAATTTTTTTGAGAAAAAAATGAATTCGGACCGGATACGAAATTACTGTGTGCATCCAGCTCGAATTTTCTTTTTCCTCAAAAAAAATTTGTCACCCTTGAGAAAAGTTCATTACAGTTTTCATTACCGACGGCGATATTTCACTTCCCTTTAACAATGCTAAGTCGGAACTCAAAAATTCTCCGGGTCTGTCGGTAAAATAGGTAAAGCGGGTTAAAGAAGGAAAAAAAAACAGCTCCAGCATCCCCTTAAGTTCGATAACTCCATGTTTACTCCAATCAGACAGTTTTCAAGAATATAAAAATCCCATAATATCTCACAGATTGTATGGTTTTTTTGACCAAATTCAATGCCAAAGGTCTTTGATCAAAATATTATATTAGTGTACAGTTTTAGGACAATAGCTTAAAATTAAACACCACGGGCATTTTTAGTCTTGTTTCGCACTCGACACACGTCCAAATGTGACTACGAAGAAAATCGTGGTCAAGAAGAAACAGTACTTTGTATACTTTGTATTTTATAAAAGTACTTTAAGTACCGGAATTACTTTGCACTTAAAGTACTTGCAGTACTTAGTAATTAAGTAATTTTCGGTACTTTGCCCAGCTCTGCTATATTATACGAATTATGTTGTAGAGGAGAGCGGGGCAAAACGGGACAGCGGGGAAAACGCAATTTTCCAATAAAAATTTAGACGAGCCATTTTGCCCCATCGATACATCTGGATTTTCTGCCCAGTTTTGCCTCGCAGTGCCATCTAAAAATTGTTGGAAAATTGCGTTTTGCCCCACTGTCCCATTTTGCCCCGCTGTCCCATTTTGCCCCGCTGTCCCATTTTGCCCCGCTGTCCCATTTTGCCCCGCTGTCCCATTTTGCCCCGCTGTCCCATTTTGCCCCGCTGTCCCATTTTGCCCCGCTGTCCCATTTTGCCCCGCGGTCCCATTTTGCCCCGCTCTCCCCTATTCTCGCGGCCACACAAACAACATTTATTGCCATTGCAATCTCCGAATGTGTCTCCGCACAATTATCGAATTATTTTTAAAATTTGATGGTAGTTATTTTATATCTAACTAAAATATAGCCTAAGGCGTTCCCCATTCCGGCCAGCTTTGGATCTTCGAGTATAGTTTTTCTCCGGGACTGAGAGTGCTGATAAGTTGTCGGCCACCGAAAATCTTGACGTCGTTGCGTAACGAGCCTGCCGATTTTCCGCAATTCACTAGTTTCCGTGCTGCGTCCATCATTTTTTGGCTTGGTTCAATATCTTAAAAAAAAAATAAAATAAATACCACGGTACATTTTTTTTTCTTATTTCAATAATCGAGACATTTTTTTTAATTCTGATATACTCACTCTGAAAATTTCCGATAAAGACTATGCCGGCTGATTTTTTGTTCCATCCGTAAGTATGCGCGCCCTCTTTGTTCCAACCAACGCCCTCGTAAACGTTACCGTCGCCGCCAATGAAAAACCTTTTTTTTTTTATTGAAAAGAAACCGAGAATTCGTTAAAAATTGTCCTAAGGTGGTCCTTGCGAATGGTGTTGATTTCGCATAATTTTCAGAGAATTGAGAGGGAATTGTAAAGATTTCTCGATGGTTTGAAAATTTGAAAAAAATTAAGCGTATTAAAGATGCCGAAAAGATTAATTTTGCATAATAATAATTCAGAAATGTTATTGAAGAATCGATGAAAAATGTCATTGTTCAACAAATTACCCGGAAACATAACTTTTTTTTAAATGAAAATTATTCGTTTATTTTTCTGAATACGTATGAATTTTTTCAGATTTTTAAATTCACTTTCAATTTTCTGACTTTCTACGCGTTTTTCCCATATAAAAAAAAAATTCAAAGTGAATTTAAAAATCTGAAAAAATGCATATCTATTCAGAAAAATAAACGTAATCATTTTCATTGGCAAAGTTATGTTTCCGGGAGATTTGTTGAACAATTAAATTTTTCATCAATTTTTTAGTAACATTTTGGAATTATTATTATGCAAAATTAATCTTTTCGGTATTTTTAATACGCTTGATTTTTTTTTCAGATTTTTATACCATCGAGAAGTGTTTACAATTCCCTCTCAATTATTTGAAACTTAGTCGAAATCAACACCATTCGCAAGGACTGCCTCAAGTCGCAATTCACCGATATCTTTTCGAAAATATAAAAATAATTGGTGCAATTTTTAATTTTCTTACGAGAATCCTACGTCGTGCCAATTAAGATCGTTCATATGATAGCTCTGGATATTTCTAACGATCTCGGAGCACGATGTCAAGCTGTGACACTCCGGTGTCACGCTGTGATGAAATACCACGTAGGGCAGTGGAAGAATTAGATAAGACACTGACCTCGCCCTTTGGCCACCCCATCCCGATCGCGATATTATATTTGGGCAATCTCCATCGTCATCTGCAATTAAAAATCACGATTTCCGTCAATATCTCTTTATTTTTAATTACGTCACACACATGGAAATAATATTTTTTAACAAATTTATGAAAAATATTTCCTAACAAATTTATGAAAAATATTTCCTAACAAATTTATGAAAAATATTTTTTCAAATTTCTTTTTGCAAAAATATAACATAACCCAATATGTTTTTGTACATAACTTTCGTAATATGAATATTAATATTAATTCACTGGTGGAAATTATTGACAGAGAAGAATATATGTACGATCTATTTTATAATATTTTTTTCGGTAAAAAGTATGAAATGCGTAACGATCTGTGGTTTCTATATTTACATTTTTTTTTTCTTTATAGTATACAATATGGAATTACAGAGCCATTGAAAAACGTTGCGATCTTTCCGAATAGCGCAATTAATCAAATATAAAAATTATTCCTCGATATAAGACTTTTTTTAAAATCTGTTTACGGGCGAAACAAGTCCCGATTACCGCGAAGAGTGTTAAGAATAGTGTACAAAATAAAAGTAGATCGCATTTTAGAAAAATTTATATGGATATGGGAATGATGTAAAAAACCACGAAATCTTTATTTTTAATTACGTCACAACGTGGAAATAATATTTTTAAAAAATTACGTGAAATACATTTCATAATTTTTTTTTTTTTGTAAAAAATATAACATGCCTAATATATTTTTATACTTATACTTTCGGGATATCAATATTAATATTCAATTGGCACGTGCAAATAATCGACAGATCAAAAAATATATGCAGAATATATTTTATAATTGTTGTTTCGTCAAAAAATATAATATTCATACTTGAACGGTTTGTAACTTCTATATTTATTTATCTATTTTTTTCCTCTTTGCGATATTCCATTTGGACTTATAGAGCCATTGAGGCATGTCGCGAATTTTCCGAATAAAACAATCAACCAAATCCAAAAATGATTTTGTCGAATTAATTAATTTTTTTTAATCTACTCACCGGCAAAGCAAATTCCCAATACCGCGAAAAGAGTTAAGAACAAAGTGGTGGATAACATTTTTCCAAAATTAATATCGATACAAATGATACGATTCAGCCTTTAGTGCGCGTATTAGAATGACGCGAGGCCAACTGGCTGCGACGAGAATTATTCGAATACGCAAATATTGCCATAAAAGATAGCCCGACGTGACCTCGGAAAGAAAGTTCGGAAAGGTTCTTCGTTATCTCTCGTTTAATTCGCAACATTGCCGAGCTATTCTGCAGAGTTATCGACAGCAATTGAATCACGATAAAGCGCCATTTATGAAATTTCTTTTTTGTAGTTCTACATAAATGCAGGGAGATATGGAAAGGCGCGGAGGAGAGTTTGAGCGTGTCATTTTTTTATTTTTATTTTTTTCACACGTATGAACGGAGAGTTGTATATCAAGATTGAATACAACCATTTTTCCAAATGGTGTACATAGACTGTGTGAATATTGATATCCTGTGGGGGAGTTTCCGATAATCCGATTGGCTGCGGTGGTCGGTTAAGGGCATGTGTTACACACTCAGTCGGTAACAAATCGCCTTCCCTGTTTTCTCCAAAACGATTGATACGACGAGCAAAAGCAAATTAGGTTTTCATACTTATATCTATTGACTACAAAAACCTAATTTGATTTTGGTCGAAGCATTAACGATCGCGGAGAAAATAGGGAAAGCGATTTGTTACCATCGGAGCATCGATACGTGTGTTTCACATGCCCTTAAGCCTGAGTTTGTCGACTACGCTCATACGGGGGGAAAGACGAATTTATCATTGTCCTGATGCTTGAAATCGATATAGAATATTGATCGAGTCCGTAACCAGTGGTTTCGATACTTTTCCACGTTGTAACTGTCTGGCTATCGGCGACCACCCCAGGCCGAGCCAAAATCGATATTATCGGCAATAAGGGAGCGATCGCGAGGTGTAAGTGGCGCCACCTGCCAGGATCGAGCGGCGGCTCGATCAATATCGAGCCGAGCGCATGCGCAGACGAGAGCTCGGAAGCACCACGGCGCGGCCAAGCGGGCTTG
Source organism: Stenichneumon culpator (assembly GCA_964017025.1). Taxonomy (NCBI): domain Eukaryota; kingdom Metazoa; phylum Arthropoda; class Insecta; order Hymenoptera; family Ichneumonidae; genus Stenichneumon; species Stenichneumon culpator. The sequence goes on from OZ024771.1 coordinate 3,346,373, forward strand.
CGGCGAAAGCACGCTCAGGGTCGAAGAAAGGAGTGAAAAAGCGAGGGAAAAAGGGAACAGATGATTGGACAAAAATGACGCCACCGCTACCAAGAAAGGCATCCGATTAGAGATAAGCCGAGAAGGGCAATGACGTAACTGGAGAACCCACCGGTAATTGGAGAACAAGGGAGAAGAACCTTGAAGGACCAATAGAAAAATTAAACACCAAGAACGAAATACGCGTGCGCGAGTCCGCCAAAAGGATGCAATTTTCGCGAGTGGGAGGCAAAAAGTAGCATATAAAAAGGCACGAAATCGACCGGAAATCAGTTAATCATCTCACCGGGTCTACACCAGCTCTCCAAGGACTTATAGTGAAAAGTGAAAAGTAAAAAGTAAAAGTGCGAAACGGGAATAAAAGTGACTAAAGTGAAACAGTGCCAAAAGGAACTTATAAAATTTTGTGCAACTGTGGACTTATAAAATTCTGTACCGAATCGGACTTATACAATTTGTGCTAAGCTGGACTTATAAAATTCTGTGCCGAATGGGACTTATAAAATTCGTGCAAAAATCGGACTTATAAAAATATTCGGACTTATACAAATTTTGTGCCGAGTGAACTTACGAAATTCGTGCCGAAACCGGACTTGTACGTCTCCGGGCTAATCTCGGGCTCAGAAAAAGTGTGAACGTGGACTTACAAAAATTAGCCGCGCAGCACTAGTAATATTAGTGCCGAGGACTCGTTACAAAATCGTGACACGGACTCGCAAAATCCAGGACACGTCGAAATTGCGTGCCGAGTTCGAAATTATACATCGGTGCAACGATTGGCGCGAAGCGGTAAGGTGACCAAAGTGACCGGTCAGAAAAGCCGAAGTGACGGGTGAGCAAAATTTACAACGCCGAGGACCCGAAAAAACCACCCACAGGGCTTCATTCACGTCCCCTGCATTTACCTATGTCGGCAAATCCAGGTAAAATCGGCTAGTAAATAAATAAACACCAATTGCAAGTCGCGAGGTGAGCGAGCTGTCACTGCCGACGCGGCCCCGTGACGTCACAGCGCGGCCAGCCGCGAGCGGCGGCCATCTTGGGAACACGAGCTATCGAGCCGCCGACCCGAAATCATCGGGCGTTCGCATGTGACGGCGGTAATTTAACCGGAAAACGGTCAACGTGCAATAATAATGCAGATCGATAATACTCACAACCTCAAGCAATAAAGGCGCCAGTAAAAAGGGGAAACATGATACGAACATAAGAATAAGCATCTTGTCCATAAAATTAGGTAACAAGTAAGGAATTATTGCACGAAGAATAAATAAAAAGAAGCAGTTTAAGAGAGGGAAAGAGTTGTAAACACTTGAAAACGCATCCGGTTACAAATAAAATCATTATTTCCACATAACAACCGTCTCTGATACGCCAACCCATAATTCCTGGACACTCGAGCACACGAATCCCTCCGTTTGAGCGCCCATTCCTCTACAGGAAGTGCACGAATTCGGAGAAAATACTGTACAGAAGCTTGCTCCTGTTACATTTGGCGCCCAACGTGGGGCTCGAGACAAAAGGAATTGGCCGCGTCAGAGCGGAAAAATTAAACAAAGAAATGCCCGAAAAATCCCTTGCATAAGAACAGCGGGAGCTGGAACTGATGGAGGAAGAGGAGAGGCTGTGTTGCGGGGGACTACCCCGAGGCGAGAGCATAAGGGTCATGCCGGATGCCGAAGACGCAGGGAACAGTTCGAACGCCGATGACAATGACTCGAGTTCCGGGGGACAGGCGGTGGAAGGCACGACTGAGATCCACACCCTGACAAGCAACAACGAAACGAAACAGGAAGTGTCGAAGAGTGATCTCATGCGGATCTTGAGGCAAATGAGGGAGGACACGGACAAGGCCGTCAAAAAGATCGTAGAAGCGATGACTCACCCAGTCGAGGACGATTCCGGTGACTTTTACGGGGAATATTTAAGGTTGCGACGTAAAGATAAGGAGGAGAAGAGACAAGCAGAAGAAAGAAAGAAACAGGAGGAGAAACAGAGAAAAGAAGAAGAAAGAAAGAAACAGGAGGAGAGACAGGGACAAGAAGAAGAAAGAAAGAAACAGGAGGAGAAACAGAGAAAAGAAGAAGAAAGGAAGAAACAGGAGGAGATACAGAGACAAGAGGAAGAAAGGAAGAAACAGGAGGAGATACAGAGACAAGAGGAAGAAAGGAAGAAACAGAAGGAGAAGAGAAAAGAAGAAGAGAAGAGAGCGGAGGAAAGGCGGAGGAAAAAAGCAAAATATTGGCAGAAACGGAGAGAGAAACAGAAGGAGAGAGAGAAGGCGAAAAAGTCAAAGGAAGAAGCGTCAGAATTCGAAAGAAAATTGACGACCGTCCGTACGGCCAAATCGTTGGAAGAACGGGAAGGGTTAACGAGGAACGGGGGAGAGACGGATCCCAGGAAGGGGGAGGATAAGGAAGAAATGGACCAGGAGAAGGTCGGTGCCAAGGAGGGCAGGAGGGAGGATCGTCAACCCCAACTCGAACCCGTACCGGTTTCGACGCCAACGGCGGCCGGGAACAAGGAAGTCAACGCTTTCGAGCAAGAAGCCATTCCGAAGACATGGGCGTGGAATGGATGGACCAGAGCGGAGGAAGGAGCCGAAGAAAAATGGAATTTCGAAGGCAGAAAAATTAACAAGCGCCAAAGAATTTTCAACGATAGTTTCGAGAGTCCTCAAGATTTCCTCCTAGATATGCCAGGATGGAACATAACCTACGACGAAACGCGACCAAGGAGTCCCGAGGTACCGATTGGCCTCGAATGGATGTTGCACGACAGTCGAAGCGAGGTTTCATGTGTCTCGGAAGAATTTCACCAACCGAACCTGGAGGTGATTGAAGAATGTCCGACCCCAACGGTGACGTCAAGGAATATTGTCGGAGCGTTCGGAGGGGTTTCGGGACGGAGAAAACACCAGGTGATGACGAAGGCGAAGGTGTACGATTCTGAGGGAAACGTGAATTTACAAATGGTACCGAGATTGCTAAAATCGTTGCTTCTCGGTATCGACGCGATGTCGACGCTCGAGGGATATGTGAACTTGCTAAGGGTCCCGAGATTGCTAAAATCGCTGCTTCTCGGTATCGACGCAAGGATCAAGCTTGACGTATACATCGGTACATTTAAACAAATAATAACGTTACGGGACGAAATCGTATTCGGCGGGAGGCGAAAACAGCTGAGTTTGGTTGAGGTAGAGCGGGATGGATCCGAGGAGGTGCCACGGGCAGAAAGCACAGGGAAGTGCGAGAAACCGGCTGGACGCGGGGTCGACGCGAGGCCACGACTCGGAGTCTTCAGGGACACCGATAAAAGAGTGGCCAAGGGACCTGATAAAAAGAAGATCGGCAATACACTGGAGGACCAACCTGTCGAAAAGGTCAAGAGGAGGACCTTTGAGACAACCACGCGAGGGGCTGCCGAAAGGATCGACGCGGATCATCACCAGGAAAAGAAACCGGCCGTGGAGACTCGAGAATCCGGTCAAAAAAAAGGCGGATCGGCAAAGAACACCAGCTTACCAGGTGAGCTGGGGGACGATCCAGATCGGCCGAACGCACGAGTCAACGTCTGGAAAACCATCGAGAGTAACGTCACTCGACGAATACGTCGTGGGATTGGCTGAAGCCATCAAGAGGGGACAAGGCTTGTCGACGAGGCTACAGGCCAGCGGATGGGGAAAGGAGCCGAAGAGGAAAGAAGAAAGAAGAAAGAAGAAAAACAACAAAAATGAAAAAATAAAAATAAACAGAAATATAAAAAGAAATGGATAGGTTACAAAGAAAAAACTGAACAAAGAAAATAAAAAGAGAGTGCGGGCGATAACGTGACAAACTTAAAAGATACGAAGAAGTGACGACATTGGACGCAAGTGCGCGGAAAATAAAAATAAAATAAAAATAATTATACGAATAACAGTGAAAACGGAAGGACAGTACAAAGAAGTAGACAACAGAATTATCGAGAGAAGAGTTTTTTAAGATTGATCATTCGAGATCATAAATGTTATCTCTCATGATAAATCGGGGGACAATGTAACTGTCTGGCTATCGGCGACCACCCCAGGCCGAGCCAAAATCGATATTATCGGCAATAAGGGAGCGATCGCGAGGTGTAAGTGGCGCCACCTGCCAGGATCGAGCGGCGGCTCGATCAATATCGAGCCGAGCGCATGCGCAGACGAGAGCTCGGAAGCACCACGGCGCGGCCAAGCGGGCTTGCGGCGAAAGCACGCTCAGGGTCGAAGAAAGGAGTGAAAAAGCGAGGGAAAAAGGGAACAGATGATTGGACAAAAATGACGCCACCGCTACCAAGAAAGGCATCCGATTAGAGATAAGCCGAGAAGGGCAATGACGTAACTGGAGAACCCACCGGTAATTGGAGAACAAGGGAGAAGAACCTTGAAGGACCAATAGAAAAATTAAACACCAAGAACGAAATACGCGTGCGCGAGTCCGCCAAAAGGATGCAATTTTCGCGAGTGGGAGGCAAAAAGTAGCATATAAAAAGGCACGAAATCGACCGGAAATCAGTTAATCATCTCACCGGGTCTACACCAGCTCTCCAAGGACTTATAGTGAAAAGTGAAAAGTAAAAAGTAAAAGTGCGAAACGGGAATAAAAGTGACTAAAGTGAAACAGTGCCAAAAGGAACTTATAAAATTTTGTGCAACTGTGGACTTATAAAATTCTGTACCGAATCGGACTTATACAATTTGTGCTAAGCTGGACTTATAAAATTCTGTGCCGAATGGGACTTATAAAATTCGTGCAAAAATCGGACTTATAAAAATATTCGGACTTATACAAATTTTGTGCCGAGTGAACTTACGAAATTCGTGCCGAAACCGGACTTGTACGTCTCCGGGCTAATCTCGGGCTCAGAAAAAGTGTGAACGTGGACTTACAAACATTAGCCGCGCAGCACTAGTAATATTAGTGCCGAGGACTCGTTACAAAATCGTGACACGGACTCGCAAAATCCAGGACACGTCGAAATTGCGTGCCGAGTTCGAAATTATACATCGGTGCAACGATTGGCGCGAAGCGGTAAGGTGACCAAAGTGACCGGTCAGAAAAGCCGAAGTGACGGGTGAGCAAAATTTACAACGCCGAGGACCCGAAAAAACCACCCACAGGGCTTCATTCACGTCCCCTGCATTTACCTATGTCGGCAAATCCAGGTAAAATCGGCTAGTAAATAAATAAACACCAATTGCAAGTCGCGAGGTGAGCGAGCTGTCACTGCCGACGCGGCCCCGTGACGTCACAGCGCGGCCAGCCGCGAGCGGCGGCCATCTTGGGAACACGAGCTATCGAGCCGCCGACCCGAAATCATCGGGCGTTCGCATGTGACGGCGGTAATTTAACCGGAAAACGGTCAACGTGCAATAATAATGCAGATCGATAATACTCACAACCTCAAGCAATAAAGGCGCCAGTAAAAAGGGGAAACATGATACGAACATAAGAATAAGCATCTTGTCCATAAAATTAGGTAACAAGTAAGGAATTATTGCACGAAGAATAAATAAAAAGAAGCAGTTTAAGAGAGGGAAAGAGTTGTAAACACTTGAAAACGCATCCGGTTACAAATAAAATCATTATTTCCACATAACAACCGTCTCTGATACGCCAACCCATAATTCCTGGACACTCGAGCACACGAATCCCTCCGTTTGAGCGCCCATTCCTCTACAGGAAGTGCACGAATTCGGAGAAAATACTGTACGGAAGCTTGCTCCTGTTACAACGTGCCAACAAACACTGAAGGTTGGCATGCATAATTTGTTGCCGTAATTATAATTTTATAACCCCCTCTTGAAAAATAGATATAGATTGTGTGAATATCGATATCCTTGGGAGGGGGGGGGGGGGGGGGTTCCGATAATCGCGTGAGTTTGTCGAGTACGCTCCTACGGGGGCAACGACGACTTCATCATTGTCCTGATGCTTGAAATCGATATAGAATATTGATCGTGTCCGTAACCAGTGGTTTCGATACTTTTCCACGTGCCAACAAACACTGAAGGTTGGCATGCATGATTTGTTGCCGTAATTATAATTTTATAATCCCCTCTTGAAAAATAGATATAGATTGTGTGACATCGATATCCTGTGGGGGAGTTTCCGATAATCCGATTGGCTGCGGTGGTGGGTAAAGCCTGAGTTTGTAGAGTAAGTTCCTACGAGGGCAACGACAGCTTCATCATTGTACTGATGCTTGAAATCGATATAGAATATTGATCGAGTCCATAACCAGTGGTCTCGATACTTTTCTACGCTCCAACAAACACTGAAGGTTGGCATGCATAATTTGTTGCCGTAATTATAATTTTATAATCCCCTCTTGAAAAATAGATATAGATTATGTGAATATCGATATCCTTTGGCGGAGTTTCCGATAATCCGATTGGCTGCGGTGGTCAATAAAGCCTGAGTTTGTAGAGTAAGTTCCTCCGAGGGAAACGACGACTTTATCGTCGACCTGACGCTTGAAATCGATATAGAATATTGATCGCGTCCGTAACCAGCGGTCTCGATACTTTAACACGTGCCAACAAACACTGAAGGTTGGCATGCATAATTTGTTGCCGTAATTATAATTTTATAACTCCCTCTTGAAAAATAGATATAGATTGTGTGAATATCGATATCCTTTGGGGGGGGGGGGGGGGGGGGGGGGTGGTTTCCGATAATCGCGTGAGTTTGTCGAGTACGCTCATACGGGGCAACGACGACTTCATCATTGTCCTGGCAACATCCATCCGAGTCACTAACGTTTTTTCTTAGTCAATCCCGCAGTGTTGTCTATTCACGAAACGGATATATGTTTGGTGATTCTGAGAATCAGTAAATTTAAATTTCGGTAAATAAATTGAGTGATAAGTTTGTGTGTATCTCCATACGATAGACTCAAGTATAAACGCAATGAACCGAACCGTCTTCTTCATCGTCCTTTTGGCTCTGCTTGCGCACTCGTGCATACCTGAGAGTGTCGATTATAGTATGCGGCCCGAAGATTACGACAGTCTCTACAGAGCTGCGGTAAGTTTATATTTATATTTGTTCCATTTTCCACCGAATACCCTGTCGGGTTTTTACGGAACCCCAGCCCGATTCCCCCCTATCACTCCCTACCCGCACTCAACTAAGTATTATCAACGTTGCATGAAAATTTGGCATTATTCATGATTGTATTTTCAGTATTTTCTAGTAATTTGCCCAACTCTGAATGAAACCTTGTCCAACTTGACGGATTTCAGCTCGATATCGCGATGAAATTTCATTGACTTTTTCGATGTATTTTGGGAAGCACTCAAAGTACTTGTCAATGGATTTTAAGTACAAAATGTATTTTGTATTTAAAAAACATTTACTACTCTGTACTTACAATATAGTATTGTCTATTAAAATAAATATAGTATTGTCTACTAAAATAAATATAGTATTTTGTATTTTGTATTTTCAGTATTTTCTACTAATTTGCCAAACTCTGAATTAAACCATTTCCAACTTGACGGATTTCAGGTCGACACAGCGATGACATGCTACGGAGATCCAGGCAATGCACTTGGCATTATCGGCGATACGGAAGGCTCGATTCTCAAGGCCCTTCTTGCAAACCACTTCATGCCTGTAGTACTGGTCAATGGATCGAACTTCCACACTGTCCAGTGCGACATCGTAATAGGATACAAACTACCAGTCTTCATAATCGCAACACATTCTCCAGTGCATTTTCTATCTTTAACCGGCATGCTCAGCAATTACATTTGGTGGAACGAAAACGCAAACTTTCTCATAGTGGACACGAGGTCTGAACTGAAGCATCGATGCTCGAAGGTCGAAAATTTTTTGTATATAGCAACTTTGTTCGGTATGCTCAACGTACAATTTATGTGTCACTATCGCACGAAAAACCGCTCAGGAATCATGCTCTGGAATTCGAATCCATTTACGCCTCGAGCTCCAGCGGTCTGGAAGTTCATGCGGGAATTCAACATCTATGAAAACACACCCACTGGCTATTTGTTCGCGCGAATATATCGAAAGGGAGGGCGGTCCTGCGAGTCTATTAACTTCCCGAAGATGGGAAACGTGCACGGCTACCCGCTGTGCTTCTCAACACCCAAGGATACACGTGCGTTTCATCATAGATCCTTCTTCAATAAGAAGTACCGACAGCAAGGAGCTTCTAGAAAAAAAATCTATCAATGGATGTTCAATGAAAACCGATGGTTAATCGACAATCTCGTAATTGCAATGAATGTAACGCCGGTTGTGACAAACGACTATTCGGGCATGGCACCCTCAATACTTTTGCATTCTCTGTACATCTCCGATGGACACGGAAAGTATTCCGATCGTCTGATTATTCGACAGAATCAACACCCGATATTTGCCGTCACCCAACACACCCGTCACAAGTCGCAGCTCGACAAAATCCTGTCGGTCATTGACAGAGAGTCTCGGATCGGCATGTGGATCGTTTACCTGATTACTTTCCTGTTTTTCAAATTTTTTCTGGGCCAGTCTGTGACATCGGCTCTACTGAATCTCGTCCGTTTGACCTGCGACACAGGTCTCACTACGTTACCTCAGAACGTTGCGCCGACAATTTACTTGACTGCCCTTTTCATGTTCGTTGTAACTCTACAGGGAATCTATACAGGAAACTTAGCGACACTTTTGACGACAACGATTCCGTATCTAAATGTCCAAACGATGGAGGACATTCCGAAGTTGGGTTATTCACTTTACGTTTGGAAATACGCACCTTCAAAATTCGTTGCTAGTCCACTCCTTGAGGGACAGATCGTCGAAATCGAGGACCCCGACAGGTGTGTCGACGATTACGTGTTGCACGATCCGACGGCTGTTTGTTTTATGGAATTCACGAGAGCGTTATATACAGCGGACCGATGGAAGTTGCACTTGAGTAGGGATCCAATAATACACGATTATAAGGTTTATCTTAGCTCGCGGTGGAATATGTTGAAACCGAGAATACAGGAAGTATTGACGATACTTTTCGAAGCTGGATTGCCGATTGAGGATCCATTTATGGAAAGGTTCAGGCTTCAGTATGTGGATGACGATGAGGTTAAAAAAAATACGGTGCGGAGAATCATGAATTTTGACGACTTAAGATTTGCTTTCGTGATCCTCGGTGTAGGTTTGTTATGTTCTTCTGTATGTTTTATAGGGGAAATTGTAATTTGGAGGATACGTTTGAAATACGCAAAGCGACGAAACCGAGTACATGTTCGATCGGCCTGGGGGGTAACTGCAGAAAGATGTTCATGGTTTCGGTCATTGAATTGTCGATTTAATTTACGACGCTTATTTTCAAATCGTAGATAGATCTGAGGCTCGATTCCGAAGAATCGTAGTGTTTCTGGCAAGCGACTACGATGTATGCACGATCAAAAATTCATTAAGGTTTTCAAATGTAATAGCAGTAAAATTGTATAATAAACAAAGTTGTTATACGAATTACGTTGCTTTGAATTACTTCCAATACTATATTTTCATCATGCGCACACAATCCCTAGCGAGTTTGGCGACCTGAAGAGCCACGGTGGTTACCACCGAGAAAACCACGGTGGTTTATTGTCAAAACGTAACCGCGCAAACCACTGTACAAACCACAGGCCCAAAAGGTGGTTTTTAAAATAGTCACCGTCGAGACCACCGTACAAACCACCATTGGATTAAATTCGATTGAGCTTGCAGCACGGTGGTTTTTGTCGTCAAAACAACCGCCCAAACCACCGTGTGCGTAAACTCGAGCGAGCCTGCAACACGGTGGTTTTATCGTTGAAACTACCGTTCAAATCACCGTCCGAGACAAAGCCATTTTCAAAAGGTTTTGACTCTTATCATTTCCGGTCGGATATTTCAAGGCCGACCGGTCTCAGGAGTTCACAAACGGAGGACCGTTTCGGATAGGCGTCATTTTCAAGATGATTTCGGTTTCTATGATTTTACATCGGGTATTTCAAGGTACGGGGAATTTGGTAGTGATTCAGTAGTGAAAGCACCGTAACGCAAGTTCGCTTGAAATCCTGTGAGAAATCTCCGCTTGAAATCCTCGACAGAGCCACCGTCTTGCAAAGACGCTCGAGTTTACTCGGACGGTGGTTTATATAGTGGCTTCAGCGGTAGTTTCGACTACTAAACCACTGTGTTGCAACTCGCTCGAGTTTATTTGGACGGTGGTTTGAATGGTGGTTTGAATGGTGGTTTGAAACCCGCGACATCATAAGCTTCCCGCGGGACTTTTGGGTCCGCTGGGTCCGTGGTTTTCACAGTGGTTTGGTCAGTTATGTTTCGACAATAAACCACGTCGTCGTCCTGATGCTTGAAATCGATATAGAATATTGATCGTGTCCGTAACCAGTGGTTTCGATACTTTTCCACGTGCCAACAAACACTGAAGGTTGGCATGCATAATTTGTTGCCGTGATTATAATTTTATAACCCCCTCTTGAAAAATAGATATAGATTGTGTGAATATTGATATCCTGTGGGGGAGTTTCCGATAATCCGATTGGCTGCGGTGGTCGGTAAAGCCTGAGTTTGTAGAGTAAGTTCCTACGAGGGCAACGACGGCTTCATCATTGTCCTGATGCTTGAAATCGATATAGAATATTGATCGTGTCCGTAACCAGCGGTCTCGATACTTTTCCACGTTCCAACAAACACTGAAGGTTGGCATGCATAATTTGTTGCCGTAATTATAATTTTATAATCCCCTCTTGAAAAATAGATATAGATTGTGTGAATATCGATATCCTTCGGGGGGTTTCCGATAATCCCATTGGCTGCGGTAGGTGACGCGTGAGATTGTCTAGTACGTTCATACGGGGGGAACGACGACTTCATCATTGTCCTGATGCTTGAAATCGATATAGAATATTGATCGTGTTCCTAACCAGCGGTCTTGATACTTTTCCACGTGCCAACAAACACTGAAGGTTGGCATGCATAATTTGTTGCCGTAATTATAATTTTATAATCCCCTCTTGAAAAATAGATATAGATTGTGTGAATATCGATATCCTTTGGGGGGGTTTCCGATAATCGCGTGAGTTTGTCGAGTACGCTCATACGGGGCAACGGCGACTTCATCATTGTCCTGGCAACAGCCATCCGAGTCACTAACTTTTTTTCTTAGTCAATCCCGCAGTGTTGTCTATTCACGAAACGGATATATGTTTGGTGATACTGAGAATCAGTAAATTTAAAGTTCGGCAAAAAAATTGGGTGATAAGTTTGTGCGTATTTCCATACGATAAACTCAAGTATAAAAGCAATGAATCGAACTGTCTTCTCGATCGTCCTTTTGGCTGTGCTAGCGCACTCGAGCACAGCTCGAACTGTCAAGAATACTCTGGGACGGCGAGATTTCGATCGTCTTTACCGAGCTGTCGTAAGTTCATTTAATCCTCAAGGTGCTATATTATTTGTCTTTCGGTGAAGGTTCAGGTAGCTTATTATTTTCTGTTTGTTATAGTCAACATTATAATTGAGACAAAAATATATTCTTTGAGATAAAATTTTTCCTGAAGTTGTTCGACATTTGAACGAACTTAAAATTAATTCTCCTGAACAATCAGGAATATTTAGATCCACCAAAATCATTGAGCGTTTCTGAGAAGTGCGAAAACTTTGAAAAATTTCGAGGGCTTTTCAGAGAAACTGACAACTTCGGGACTTTCAGACATATTGAGAGAAATATTTTCACTAGTGGAGCAAAAGTCGATGCGCCAGAAATACGTTTTATAAATACGACCCTCATCCCGATTATTGCCACTATAATTCCCGCAGTCGAAATTACCAACGTCATACGGAAAAACGTCACTTCCTGTTTCAAAATCTCGGTTTCTAACTGAAAGTGACGTCTATACCACACACAACGATAATACCCTTTTTTTCTCGAAAAAAATGCTAAAAAAACTGTCTCCGTCTTGACGGATTTCAGGTCGACATCTCGACAACATGCTACGGAGATCCGGGCAAAGCAATTGGCATTATCGGCGATACGGATGGCTCAATCCTGAAGGCACTTCGATTGAACCATTTCATCCCTGTAGTATTGGTCAATGGATCTAGAGCCAGTTATCTCGACTGGGTCAGCGAAAGAGCATACAAACTGCAAGTGTTCATAGTAGCAGTTCATTCTCCAAGTCACTTGCTCAACTCAATCTTCGCGCTCAAGAATTACATTTGGTGGAACGACCGCGCAAATTTTCTCATAGTCGACACGAGGCCCGAACTGAGCAAGCAATGTTCATCGGCCGCCACGTTTATGTATGTTACAAATGGGTTGGCTATGCTCAATGCGCAATTCATTTGTTACGATCTGGCGAAACATAAGGAAGCAATAATAATTTACACTTCCAATCCATTCGTCCCTCGAGCTCCAAAAGTCTGGATGTTCGTCTATCAATACACATTCCAATCAAGAATAAGAACAACGACTGGATTTTTATTCGTGCGGATGTATCGAGAGGGAGGACGTTCTTGCCGATCAATCAACTTTGCGAAGACAGGAAATGTTGGTGGCGCACCGCTGCACTTCGTAACACGACTACGCTTGTCGGTGTTCCGACGACGTCACACTGACATCTCCAAGCAGAACCGAGCTTACTGGCTTCCTAGTGAAAAAGTGACAAGAGCGTTTATCAATGAACACCGATGGTTCATCGATAATATCGTGAATGCTCTGAACGCTTCGGAGGTGCTTACAAACAAAATTCCAACGGGCGTTCCGACAATTATTTTGGAACTCATACCCTTCTCGACCTGTTCCCAATACAAAGAATCAACCTTGGATCGTATGATTGTGAGACACGATCAATTTGCGATCTACGCCGTAACCCAACATACCGGTCACATGACGCAACTCGACAAGATCCTGTCGGTCACTGACGAAAACTCGCGGATTGGCATATACTTGGTCTACCTGATTACTTTCCTGTTTTTCAAATTTTTTCTACACCAGACTGTGATGCCTGCGCTGCTGAATCTCGTACGATTGACCTGTAACACGGGTCTTACGACGATGCCTCAGAACCTTGCACCGAGGCTTTACTTGACCGGTATATTTATATTTGTCGTGACATTCCAAGGAATATACACGGGAAACTTGGCGATGCTATTGACGACGACAATACCTTATAAAAATGTTCAAGTGAAGGAAGATATTCCGAAGTTGGGTTACACAGTTTACCTTACTGAAGGCAATCTTGCCAAACTCGCTGCGGATCCGGTTCTGGATGGACGCATCGTGGAAATCCCAGAGAAAGAGGATTGTTTAGATTACGTGTTGCGGGATTCGTTAGCTGTTTGCGTCGCAGATCATGTACACGCCGTGGCTTCTGCGATCAAGTATAAGCTGCACGTGAGCAGCTTTCCAATAATGCACGATTATGGGATCTACGTAACCATGCAGCCCAATATACTACGACATAGAATACAGGAAATACTGGTGATCAGTTTTGAAGCTGGATTATCATATTCTGACGCACAATTCGAAAGGTTGAGACTTCAGTATATTGATGACGATGAGGTTAAAAAAAATACGGACCGAAGAGTCATGACTTTCCTCGACTTAAGATTCGCTTTTGTAATCCTCGGTGTAGGATTGTTGTGTTCTTTTGGATGTTTTGTAGGGGAAATTGTCATTTGGAGGATAGGTTTGAAGTACGCAAAGCGACGAAACCGAGTAGGTGTTCGATCGGCCTGGGGGGTAACTGCAGAAAGATGTTCATGGTTTCGGTCATTAAATTGTCGATTTGATTTGCGACGCTTATTTTCAAATCGTAGGTAGATCTGAGGCTCGATTCCGAAGAATCGTGGTGTTTCTGGCAAGCGACTACGATGTATGCACGATCAGAAATACATTAAGGTTTTCAAATGTAATAGCAGTAAAATTGTATAATAAACAAAGTTGTTATACGAATTACGTTGCTTTGAATTACTTCCAATACTATATTTTCATCATGCGCACACAATCCTTAGCGAGTTTGGCGACCTGAAAAGCCACGGTGGTTTATTGTCAAAACGTAACCGCACAAACCACTGTGCAAACCACCGACCCAGCGGGCATGGTTTCGGTCATTGAATTGTCGATTTGATTTACGAAGCTTATTTTCAAATCGTAGATAGATCTGAGGCTCGATTCCGAAGAATCGTAGTGTTTCTGGCAAGCGACTACGATGTATGCACGATCAGAAATACATTAAGGTTTTCAAATGTAATAGCAGTAAAATTGTATAATAAACAAAGTTGTTATACGAATTACGTTGCTTTGAATTACTTCCAATACTATATTTTCATCATGCGCACACAATCCTTAGCGAGTTTGGCGACCTGAAGAGCCACGGTGGTTACCACCGAGAAAACCACGGTGGTTTATTGTCAAAACGTAACCGCACAAACCACTGTACAAACCACCGACCCAGCGGGCATGGTTTCGGTCATTAAATTGTCGATTTAATTTACGACGCTTATTTTCGAATCGTAGATAGATCTGAGGCTCGATTCCGAAGAATCATAGTGTTTCCGGCAAGCGACTACGATGTATTCACGATCAGAAATACATTAAGGTTTTCAAATGTAATAGCAGTAAAATTATATAATAAACAAAGTTGTTATACGAATTACGTTGCTTTGAATTACTTCCAATACTATATTTTCATCATGCGCACACAATCCCTAGCGGGTTTGGCGACCTGAAGAGCCACGGTGGTTTATTGTCAAAACGTAACCGCACAAACCACTGTGCAAACCACCGACCCAGCGGGCATGTTTCGGTCATTAAATTGTCGATTTGATTTACGAAGCTTATTTTTGAATCGGCGGTAGGTCTGAGGCTCGATTCCGAGGAATCGTAGTTTTTCTGGCAAGCGAGAACGATGTATTGACGATAAAAAATTACCTCAAGATTTTGAAGCGTGATTTTGAACTGAGTTTGTATAATAAACGGAGTTGTTCCGCGAATTGTGTTGCTTTGAATTACTTCCAATACTATCGTCACTCATAAGGGTGAGCCGAGTGGATCGGCGCGCCCTTCACACGGCAATTTCTTGGTCTTCACTATTCGTCGTTACTACGTAACGCGTAGCGTCGACACTCGAGAGTGAATGATAAAAAAAATTCGTCGACAAATTCACATTTTTTTTATAAAATCATTTTATAAAAAAAAAAAATTGCTGAAGGTGGTGTGGAAATTAGCATAATAAACAAACCAAAAAAAACGAACAAAAAATCTTAGTAATTAATTTATTTAAATGTAATATTTATTCTGCCCTCGTTTATTTCTTTACGTTATCTTTGACAATGAATACAGAAAAAAAAGATCACCGATAACAGAAATGCTGCCCATATTTTCGCCGTGTCTAACGAGCCGGCAATTTGTCCGACACACGGTCTTAAGATACGTCAATCATATTACCACGAAAAACCTAAAAAGATAACAAAAAATTTTTGAATCATATTTTAAAAAATTACATTTGTTAAAAACAATAATAATTTTATCGTTAACAATATTTTCATCGAACATCGGAGTTTATCAAGCATCGACACTCGAGAGTAAAAGATAAAAAAAATTTGTCCACAAATTCACGGATAAAATAATTTTATATAAAAAAAATGAAAAAAATTGCGTCCGAAGAAAACTGCGTGTAAAATCAAAAGAGCACTTCGCGCCAACGCCCGTTGCGGTCCCTCCGGTATCGAGGAGCGCCTTCCTCCGGTTTTCTAATCGGAGCGTTTATTATGTTTCTCTTCGTTCTTCTCTTCGGCTTGTTCTCTTCCTCCACCTCGACGCTTCCTCTCTGCGCTTCGCTCTTCGTTATTTCTTCCTCGCTCTCCGTTGTTTCCTCCTCGCTCTTCGGCGCATCTTCTTCACTCTTCCTCGTCTCTTCTTCCTCAATTTTCGTCCCCGACGCCTTTCGCTCGTACTCGTCCTCCCTCAGGCTCTCCTCGATCGAAACAACCTCCATCGCGGCTATCCTCAAAATTCAATCTTCCTTCCTCGCAGCAACGACGACGATTAATTTTCCACTCGGTTTTTTTTTATTATTATTTTTTTCTTCGGCAATTTATCTAATCGCACCGATCGATGACTCTCCCTTATCGACGAGGGATCGAAGCCTACGCGATGTAACTTTCCGATTGTATCGCCGAACTCTGAATCACCGTTTCGATGAAAAAAGTAATAAACAAACTCTTAATCGATTATCATCGATTTTTTTGATCGTCAATTATTATCGTTTTTTTTTATCACCAATCATTATCGATTTTTTTGATCGTCAATTATTATCGATTTTTTTGATCGTCAATTATTATCGATTTTTTTGATCATTAATTATTATCGATTTTTTTATCATCAATTATTATCAATTTTTTAAAAATAATCAATTATTATCGGTTTTTTTAAATTCAATCTTCCTTCCTCGCAGCAACGACGACGATTGATTTTCCACTCGGTCGATACGCGAGGATTTTTATTGCTTGTTTTCTTCGGCGATTTATCTAATCGCATCGATCGATGACTCTCCCTTATCGACGACGGATCGAAGCCTACGCAATGTATCTTCTCGGTTGTATCGCCGAGCTCCGAATCATCGTTTTGATGAAAAAAATAATAAACAAAAAATAATCGATTGTTATCGATTGTTTTGATCGTCGACTATTATCGATTTTTTTGATCATCAATTATTATAGATTTTTTTGATCATCGACTATTATCGATTTTTTTGATCATCGACTATTATCGATTTTTTTGATCATCAATTGCTGTCGATTTTTTTTATTTCAATTATTATCGATTTTTTTTCAGCAAACAATTATTACCGATTTTGATTTTAATGAAAAATCTTTTCTTCCTCCTCGATATTCGCGATCGAACCGAGCTCGGCGCTGGAGGGAGGAAATCGACGAACGGCGCGGACACTCCCGAAGAGAAAATAGCCGGAGGAATTTCGGTCGTTACGGTTTTAGAAATACGTGCGTTGCCTGAGAGATTCGTTTCAATACTGAATGGCTTTTATCGCGCGAGGTTTCCGATCCGATGGTTAGTTATTTTATATTACAGTATTTTCGTGGATTCAACGGGGCATGTGTTTCAAGCGGCTCCGAGGAATTGCGCAATCGTCGCTGCGCATACACATGGAGCAAGGAAAATCTCGGTAAATCATATTTTTTTTTTTAGGCGCCAGCTCTTCCCCGTTTCTTCGGTGAACTTCGATAAAGAGTTCCGCCTAATCTCGTCGCTGGTGGAATCAATCAACGGATAACGACGCCCCACCGAGGCAACTCTACCATCTGAAAATTAATTAACGAAATTAAAATAATTGGGTTAGTCTCGAGCTGATAACCAGCCCGGAAATAATTTATTATTGAATAACAAAAATATTTCTTGATATGCGCCATTTTTTTTTTTTTTTTTTTAATCGTCGTACGAAATCACAGATACGACTCCTCAGGAAATTAAGTAAGCGCGCTGACTTCGCATAAGTTCGACAACAATAAGAGAAAATTGCAAGTACTTCTTGATGGTGTAAAAATCTGAAAAAAATCATGTATACTAAAGGTACTGAGAAGATTAATTTTGCATAATAATAATTGCAAAATGTTATTAACAAATTCATCAAAAAATTAATTGGTTAACAAATTACCCTCCAACAAAACTTTTTTTTTAATGAAAATCGTTCGTTTATTTTTCTGAATACCTATGAATTTTTTCAGATTTTTAAGTAATCGTCGATTTTTTATTTATTTTTTGTAGAACAAAAATCAACGATTACTTAAAAATCTGAAAAAATTCATACGTATTCAGAAAAATAAACGAATCATTTTCATAAAAAGAAAAGTTTTCTTGCCGGGTAATTTGTTAACCAATGAATTTTTTGATGAATTTCTTAATAACATTTCGCAATTATTATTATGCAAAATAAATCTTCTCAGTACCTTAAGTATACACGATTTTTTTCAGATTTTGCAATTTTCTCTCATTGTTGTCGAACTTATGCGAAGTCAGCGCGCAGCGAGACTCCCTCCTTAAGTTAATGTGAAACGCGTTCTCAGCCTTGTCTCTCTCGCCCCGCCGAGAGCGCCACCGAAGCTGTCTCTTTCGCACTCCACATTCTTTCACATCACCTTAAAAGCCAAGCTTAAAATCTGCGATCCGAAGGGTTGAGTCTCGCTGCGCGCTGACTTCGCATGAGTTCGACAACAATAAGAGAAAATTGCAAGTACTTCTCGATGGTGTGAAAATTTGAAAAAAATCATGTATACTAAAGGTACTGAGAAGATTAATTTTGCATAATAATAATTGCAAAATGTTATTAACAAATTCATCAAAAAATTAATTGGTTAACAAATTACCCTCCAACAAAACTTTTTTTTAAATGAAAATCGTTCATTTATTTTTCTGAATACCTATGAATTTTTTCAGATTTTTAAGTAATCGTCGATTTTTTATTTATTTTTTGTAGAACAAAAATCAACGATTACTTAAAAATCTGAAAAAATTCATACGTATTCAGAAAAATAAACGAATAATTTTCATAAAAAAAAGAAGTTTCCTTGCCGGGTAATTTGTTAACCAATGAATTTTTTGATGAATTTCTTAATAACATTTCGCAATCTATTATTACGCAAAATTAATCTTCTTTTTTTTCAGATTTTCAGATTTTTTTCAGATTTTCCAATTTTCTCTCATTGTTGTCGAACTTACGTGAAGTCAGCGCGCAGCGAGACTCCCTCCTTAAGGTAATGTGAAGCGCGTTCTCAGCCTCGTCTCTCTCGCCCCGCCGAGAGCGCCACCGAAGCTGCCTCTTTCGCACTCCACACTCTTTCACATCACCTTAAAACCCAACCTTAAAATCTGCGATCCGAAGGGTTACTCACAAGGCCATTCTGCAGCGACCATTTCGGTCCTTCCGTTGCCCGGGTGGACAATCGCCGGTCGGGGCGCCGATGATGTTTCTCCAATCCAATCCATATTTTTCCCCCCCAGACGATTCGCCATTATTTTCCTCGTCGTTCGGTCCAAAATAGTCGTAAATTGTTCCGTCCTCTCCAACTTCCTCCCGGTCGCTCTCAAAATTTCTCACGACGCTCGGCACCACCCAAGATCGGTAAAACTCCCGCGCGACGTAGACGAACCTCGCCGGAAGAACGACCGGTTTTTCCTTCAGGATCGTCGACCGATCGTCGCCGCTTCTACGCTTCGCTTCCGAGTCCGGCTCGTCTTCGGGGTCGAATTCATCGTCACAAGTCGTCTCATAATGATGCACCACCCTTTTCTCCTTCGGTAAAAATCGTCTCCGCGATTCGTCCCGATCGAACTCCGCCTCGTCGAGCGATTCCTCCGATCGGGGAAAATTCCATTTGTCGCCCTGGTCGAAATTCGCCGGTCGAAAATCGCCGATCGCCTCGTCGTCCGCCTCGGTCGAGCCGGCTCGGACTTCCGCGCCCCGAAGACAAGACGCGGCGCAGGCGAAGAGAAGAAACACTCGGACTCCCGATGGAACTCTTCGGTGAGAAAAATCGGCCGCCATTCCGGCTGCGAGCTGCGACGAATTTTGACCTGAGACTCGAAGCGGACTCGCGAGAGTTTCGTCAAATGCCGGTCTCTTATCGCTTTATATATTCGCGTGGCGTAAAAAATTCACGCGGAGGATTCGACGCCGCGATTACGCGGGGGAAATGAATCATCTCGCGTTATCGAGAGCACCGGTCGACTTTATCCGATCGCCGATCGCGCGGTCGAGCGACGGAAAAGAAAAAAGATTTTTTTTTTTTTTTCGAGTCTGTTATCAATTTCGATGCCGAGAGTGTGCGGGATTTTGCTTCTTCCGTTCTTTGGCTTCGTCTCCTTTTTTTTTTTTTTGTTTGTTAATACTTCATTTTTGGTCTTTTTGAGGTTCTTATTTTTGTTTTTTTTTTTTTTTTTTTTGGTTTCTTATAGAGGAAATATATTTTTTTTTTTGAAAAAATATGTTTGGAGGTTTTTAAGAAGAATGCTGTTCTTTTAAGAGTGTGTGTGACGGGGTAGAAGAAATCTGGATAGAGATGTGTCGTTTGGATTTCTTGAGTAACAATTGGAAGTGTTTTTGTAAAAATTGTAAGTGAGAGAAAAATCGCCGGAGTGCATAATTCTATTTATTCTTTTCTGGACGATCGGGGATCCGAGAAAGTGGAGGGCGATGTTGGTGTATTTTTTCGCGCTGAACTTCGATGGGCCAGTAGTTTTGCATAAAAGTCGAACACGACGTTGACGTTGTAAAAAAGTTATGTATTGAAATTTTACAGATAACTTCCTCATATAAAAGTTGATAATTGAAATTTTCGTACCGCATAACGGTCCTTTATCCGGGAACCTTCCTGTATGAGGAGGCCAAAAATACAGAAAATGCTTTCTCATAGATGAAGCTTCGCGAATAAAAGAACGTTAGGAGAAAGCGGTATTAAAACTTCAATTTTCAACTTTTTTTTTTACTTAACTTTTCTTCATGTTTTCTTTCTTATATATATATATGTATATGTATATATATATAAGAATATCAAAATATAAGTAATATAAGATATATAAATTGTAACTTATTCTCTGTAAACCAATAATAATTATTATTATTATTATATATATAATAATAATAATATGTACACCTCACTTTTCTTCGAGGATAAAGCGACAAAAGGTGTCCCGGGTGTGTAGAATAGAGGGGGAGAGTACGAGGCATGTATGATAATGCGAAAAAGCCAAAGAAAAAATGAATAAAGGAATTGCATCGAAGTCATGGAAAAACTGTCTGGAAGACAAGATTGGAGAAGAGGCCGAATAGAAGATAAATAAGTGTCCGAACCGGAAACCGGCGATAGAACTGCGTCACTGCGTTAGGCAATTCGACAAACAATAAATTTACAACAAGACGTAAGATAGAATAAGGAAAGTGATGGAAAACTATGTATGCAAAAGTTAAGTAAAGATATCAACGAATAATAAAACCAAACCATCTTAGCCGTGAGTGACTGTACAAATAAGTGCATAAGTGCAGTTACAAGTGGGGAAATACGAATGCAGATGATGAAGATGTGCGGAGCTACGTAAAAACCCGGACGGGTTTTTTCTTTTTCTTATTTAAGTTTCTTCGACGTCACTGTCGACGTTGTTTCGACGAAGTTTGTGTCGTTCGTTCCGCGTTGGCGGATTCGATTCGTTGAAAAATGATAAGGTGAGCTTCGGAATTTTATTGCTTCGATGACGTGAAATTGATACGGAGGCGATAAGGGTTTCCGGACGAACTTATCGTTCGAGCGATGACGAGACATGCGTCGCAGCGTAAGTAAGGTCGCGAAGATCCCGCTGACCGCAGAGAACAGTTGCATATCGGGATGAAGATTTTTAAGCGAGACGCCAGCAGGTGTATGGCAGAGCGGGGCAAAACGGCACAGTGGTGCAAAACGGGACAGTGGATTTTGAGTACCTTTCCCTAAAAGAATTTTTCATCTTAAGGGGATGCTGGAGTTGTTTTTGTTTTTGTTTGTTTTTTTTACCTCGTTTAATCTGCTTATCCTAACGCATGCACGTAAAGTCCCGCTTTTCGTGCCTGTGAAGTGTGCGCAGAAAGGCACTTTTTCGCATCGCGTGCGAGAAAAATACTGCGCACTCGTACAAACCCAATATCGTCTTTTTTCCAGCACTAGTGCGAAAAAGTTCTTTTCTACGCACTCTTCACGGGAACGAAAAGCGTGATTTTCGTGAATCTGTTAGGAAAATTATGTGCATGGCACTCGAGTAGAAAAGGGAGTTCTGACTCGCGTGAATGCCGCACTCGCCTTCGGCTAGTGCGGCATTTTCACACTCGTCAAGAACTCCCTTTCTACGCCCTTGCCATACAAATAACTACTACCTGTTTTACCGACGGAACCAGACAATTTTTCAGTTCCGACTTAGCATTCTTAACATGCCACACATATGCGTGAAATCATGCAGAATTATGATATTGACATGAACGCTTCGGTGTGCAGTCGAATTTCGATCGAAAACTTACGAGGAATTAAGAAAACCGAATATTATAGTTTGCGAAAGTGCGTGAACGTAGTGTCACGATTGACGCACAGGTGGCTCTGCATCGTGTCCTATGTCGCAGCCCTGACGCAGTGCCAGCGATTGCCTACAGAGGCGCGAAGATCGACCAATAGGCGCGACGCCAGAAGCCAGCCAATGGGAAGGCGAGTGCGCTTCCGTCACAGCTGTGGCATTGCCTTTCTTCATGAGTAAAAACGAAAACGCGTGATCAAGTACAACGTACTTCTGCCGCTTGGCGGATTATTCCTAATAAAAATTTAAGTATTATTATTCTTCGTACACGGTGTGTCCCATATTCATTATTTGACCACCCCTGCGTGCCCAAGTGGGTGGCTCGTTACTCACACCTACACTACATTCGTGCCACCGACAGCGGTGGATGCGCGGTTACGTTTTGACAATAAACCACCGTGGTTATCTCGGTGGTAAACACCGTGGCTCTTGAAATACAATAAAATATAGTATTGGAAGTAATTCAAAGCAACGTAATTCGTAGAACAACTTTGTTTATTATATAATTTTAATGCTATTACATTTGAAAACCTTAATGTATCTCTGATCGTGCATACATCGTTGTCGCTTGCCAGAAACACTACGATTCCTCGGAATCGAGCGTCAGATCTACCTACGATTTGAAAATAAGCGTCGCAAATTAAATCGACAATTTAATGACCGAAACCATGAACATCTTTTTGCGGTTGTCCCCCAGGCCGATCGAGCACGTACTCGGTTTCGTCGCTTTGCGTATATTAAACGTATCGTCCACACAACAATTTCCCCTATAAAACATACAGAAGAACATAACAAACCTACACCGAGGATCACGAAAGCAAATCTTAAGTCGTCAAAAGTCATGATTCTTCGCGCCGTATTTTTTTTAACCTCATCGTCATCCACATACTCAAGCCTGAACGCTTCCATAAATGGATCCTCAAGCGGCAATCCAGCTTCGAAAAGTATCGTCAATACTTCCTGTATTCTTGGTTTCAACAAATTCCACGGCGAGGTTACATAAACAGTATACTCGTGTAATATTGGATCCCTACTCAAGTGCAACTTCAATCGGTCCGCATCATATAACGCATCCGTGATTCCCAGGAAACAAACAGCGGTGGGATCGTTCAATACGTATTTGTCGATACACCTTCCGGGGTCCTCGATTTCGACGATATGTCCCTCAAGGAGTGGACTAGCAGAGAATTTTAAAGTTTGTTCTTTCCCAATGTGAAGTGAATAACCCAACTTCGGAATGTCCTCCATTGTTTGGACATTTGGAAACGGAATCGCTGACGTCAAAAGTGTCGCTAAGTTTCCTGTATAAATTCCTTGTAGAGTTACAACGAACATAAAAAGAGCAGTCAAGTAAAGGGTCGGCGCAACGTTCTGAGGTAACGTAGTGAGACCTGTGTTACAGGTCAAGCGCACGAGATTCAGTAGAGCTGGCATCACGGACTGGCCCAGAAAAAATTTGAAGAACAGGAAAGTAATAAAGTAAACGATCCACATGCCGATCCGAGACTCTCTGTCAATGACCGACAGGATTTTGTCGAGCTGCGACTTATGACCGGTATGTTGGGTAACGGCGAATATCGGGCTTTGATTCTGTCGAATAATTAGACGATCGGTAAACTTTCCGCGTACAATGTGTCTTTCGGAGAGATACAAATAATGCACAAATAGAGTCGGTTTTGTCGGCGAACGGTATTTTGTCACAACCGGCGTTATATTCATGGCAATTACGAGAGTGTCAATTAACCATTCGATTTCATTGAACATGTATGTATAGATTTTTTTTTTAGAAGCTCCAAGCTTTTGGTACTGCTCATCGAAGATGTATCCACCACCAAGCGCATGTGGATCTACGGGTGTGAATAAGCGCAGCGGGTAGCCACGCACATTTCCCGCCTTCGGGAAGTTAATAGACTCGCAGGACTGCCCTCCCTTTTGATATGTTCGCGCGAACAAATAGCCAGTGGGTGTGTTTTTAAAGATATTGAATTCCCGCATGAATTTCCAGACCGCTGGAGCTTGAGGCGCAAATGGATTGGACTGCCAGAGCATAATTTCTGCGCTGTTTTTCGTGCGATAGTGACACATAAATTGAAGGTTGAGCATACCGTACGCAGTTGATACATAAAAAAAATATTCGGCCTTCCAGCATTGATGCTTCAGTGCAGGCCTCGTGTTCACTATGAGAAAGTTTGCGTTTTCGTTCCACCAAATGTAATTCCCGAGCTTGCGGATCAAAGATAGAAGATGCGTTGGAGAATGTGTTGCGATCACGAAGACTCGTAGTTTGTATCCTATTACGGGGCCGTTCGGGACAGCGTTGGGGTTCGATCCGTTGACCAGTACTACAGGGATGAAGTGGTTTGCCCGAAGGGCCTTGAGGATCGAGCCATCCGTATCGCCGATAATGCCAAGTGCATTACCTGGATCTCCGTAGCATGTCATCGCTACGTCGACCTGGAATCCGTCAAGTTGGAAATGGTTTAATTCAGAGTTGGGCAAATTACTAGAATATACAAAATACAAAATACAAAATACAAAATACAAAATACAAAATACAAAATACAAAATACAAAATACAAAATACAAAATACAAAATACAAAATACAAAATACAAAATACAAAATACAAAATACAAAATACAAAATACAAAATACAAAATACAAAATACAAAATACAAAATACAAAATACAAAATACAAAATACAAAATACAAAATACAAAATACAAAATACAAAATACAAAATACAAAATACAAAATACAAAATACAAAATACAAAATACAAAATACAAAATACAAAATACAAAATACAAAATACAAAATACAAAATACAAAATACAAAATACAAAATACAAAATACAAAATACAAAATACAAAATACAAAATACAAAATACAAAATACAAAATACAAAATACAAAATACAAAATACAAAATACAAAATACAAAATACAAAATACAAAATACAAAATACAAAATACAAAATACAAAATACAAAATACAAAATACAAAATACAAAATACAAAATACAAAATACAAAATACAAAATACAAAATACAAAATACAAAATACAAAATACAAAATACAAAATACAAAATACAAAATACAAAATACAAAATACAAAATACTAGACTTTAAGTACACAGTACTAAATGTTTTTTAAATACAAAATACTTTTTGTACTTAAAATACATTGATGAGTACTTCTTAAAATACGTCGCAAAAGTCAATGAAATTACAGACAGGAATAAAAATGTGACGTAAAATTTTCGAAGAATTCATTGCAGAATGTCAAATTAAAGATGTGAAATAAATATAAAAATCTGATGTACAATCGTGAATAATGCCAAATTTTCATGCGAAGTTGATAATACAAGGTCAAATCATTCGATAAAGATGAAAGAAATGAACATTTCAGATTCCAAATGCTAAATTAATGTAAAAAAATCTGAAGTCTGCAGTGCAATCAACATATTGAATGGCAAGTATGGAAAACTTTCCGATATTAAAAAATATGGGATGTCAAACTAAAAAAGAATTTAATGTCAAGTATGAAAAAAAAAATGTAAAAAGTGAAATTTAATTCGAAAAAATGAACTTGACTTTTACGACGTAAAAGTCGTAAAATTTATTTTAGGAAGTACCCAAACGAAGTATTTATCAATGTATCTTAAGCACAAATACTATTTTGTATTCAAAATACATATAGTATTTTCTATTTTGTATGTTCTCTCAACACTTGCCGTATCAAATTCTCGACCCTATTTTCAAAATAGTTTGCAAGAACGATAAATTCGTTGATCACGTATTAAATTGTAAACAATGAAGAAAATAAGAACGTAAATAAGGAGAATCGATTTTAAAGTTCAGCCGGAGCCGAGAAGCCTCACGATTAATTTTCTCTCAAAGAAAATATTTTTGTATAACTTTATAATAAACAATAATTTTTTTTATTTATATACAAATAAAATTACAAGCTTCTTAAAGTTTCACCGAAAGAAAAATAATAAATCACTTTAAGAATTAAATAAACTTACCGCAGCACTGTAGAGACTTTCGTAATCTTGGGGCCTCATATTATAATCGACACTTTCAGCTATGCACGAGTGCGCGAGCAGAGCCAAAAGAACGATCGAGAACTCAGCTTCCTTCATTGTGCTTATGTTTGAGTCTATCGTACGGAAAAAAAAGAAATTATCTCACTGTTTTTTTACCGAACTTTAAATTTACTGATTTTCAGTATCACTAAACATATGTCCGTTTCGTAAGTAGACGACACTTAGGGATGGATAAAAAAAAGGTAGCGACTCCGTTGGCTGTTACCAGGAAAATGATCGGGTCGTCCACGCGTATGATCGTGCTCGACAATTTTCCACGTCACCGTTTCTGCCACAATCAATTGGATTGATGGAAAGTCGGTCGCAGGATGTCCATATTCGCATATACTTATATATATGTGTAGGTAGAGGGGAAGAATTATTGTAATGGCAACAAATAGTGCATGCCAACCCTTAAGTGATTGTTGGCGTATGGAAATAAAAAATGGATACCAATGGTCACGGACACGACAGTATTAGATATCGATTTCAAGGACCATCTAGCCTTGTGTATCAACATTTGCGAATAAACGTAATATGGCACGAGTTGCACTGGCCATCGAATCGCTGGTGCGAGCGATTTGAAGTTCGAAGAGCTTCGGGTAGAATTTCTTATCACCCTTTATGCAAATAATACAAGGGGATAACATACACATCAATCATACAATCATACATACACACAAGACCAGCAAAAAATTAAAATTAAAATTAAAATTAAAATTAAAATTAAAATTAAAATTAAAATTAAAATTAAAATTAAAATTAAAATTAAAATTAAAATTAAAATTAAAATTGAAATTGAAATTGAAATTGAAATTGAAATTGAAATTGAAATTGAAATTGAAATTGAAATTGAAATTGAAATTGAAATTGAAATTGAAATTGAAATTGAAATTGAAATTGAAATTAAAATTAAAATTAAAATTAAAATTAATGGGTTTTAGGATGAATGACTTTCAGGATGGATGACTTAGGATGAATTAATTACGTTAAGGATGTATGACTTTTCGGACGACAAGGCCCTTCCACTGTGAAAATCTCTTTTTTCATGCAAAGGCCGAAGAAGAGAAACATGGTGAAGCTTTTTGAAGTGCGATATTGAATAAACCATAAAAAATGAGCATCGACTTTTCTTCGGCCTCTGACACAGTTGGGAATAACCTTTCATCTTTTCTATCAAAATTTACTCAAATCGTATCCTGTCCGAACCGACGAAAATTTTCGAGGACGCGAGAAGTATGGGCATTCACACATCGAAAAGGTACTCTGAATACAAAAGACATTGACTCGTAAAAAAAATTAATAAAAAAGACGATAATAAATAAATAAATATATTTTTATGGGAATAAAAATCATGAAAAAAGAAAATTGTATACAAATTATATAAATTGATGGTGCTGCGAAGTATGTGCTGAGTAGCATCGAAAATGTAGTCCCATCTTAAAAGACTTATTGAAAAAAAAAATTAATAATCAATTATAAACAAACAATTATATTTATCGGAATAGATTCGATAACAAAATTGGCACAATAAATAATATAAATTCCGGTTGCATCATATTCGATGTGCAATGAAAGAAGCACAAAAAAACGAAAGGAAAGAATAAAAAAAAAACTAAAAGTTTTTTTATTAAAAAATAAAAACAGAATCAATAATTGAATAAACACATTTATTGGAATGAAAATCATTTTTAAAAAACTGTATAAATTACATAAATTGATGCCGCAGGAAACCATGGGCATTCGGACATCGAAATGGTACTCCGATCACAAAAGCCTAATTAAACAAAAAAATAAATAAAAACATAATAAAAAAAAATACAATAGTAAACAACCAAGTATATTTATTGCAATAAAAACGATAAAAAATCCATAAAATAAATAATATAAATTCGTCTTGCATCCCATTCGATCCGCGATAATAAAGAGTACAAAAAAAAAGAAGAAACTCATGAAAAAAAATAATAAAAAAATTAAACTAAAACCGCCGATTTAGTTTTCCTTCTCGCCGGCCGATTTCTCGGCGTTTCGTTTTCCGATCTCGTCGTGTGCGCAGTCGCCGGACTTGAGTTTCTTCTCCTCGTTTCCGGTCATCCTCGGGCCGGGGATCATGAATGGTTGGCCTCCGCGCGGAAAGTTCATGTTGACGCTGAGTCCGTTCTCGTTGCCGATTCGCTCCTCGCTGATTCGCGGGAAAGTCTGCATTACCGGTCGCAGATCGAAGCTGGACGATCCGTCGCTTGCCCTCATGCGATTGAGCATCTGGCTCGGCGAAATCGGTCCGGACTGATCGGATCGGTTCTTCTGATCGGTCGCTTGCCGATCCTCGCTCCACGATTTATCCTGATTTTTTTGCTGCTGCTGGTCCGATTTTATCGGCAGAGGGCGCTGCTGCTCCGATCGGTAATGATGCGCCGATCCCGGTCTGACGATCGCCTGGGGCGGACGGATCGCGTATGCCGGGTAGACCGAGTGATGAGCCCCCGAATAAGGAATCGCCGGACTCTGATAGGAGTGATAAACCGGATGCGATTGGTAGGCGGCGACTGGGCTGGTGTAAGGATGGATCAGGTATCGGGGCTGCTGCGACATCTCCATAGCCGGCTGACCATTGACCTGCGAATTAATAAAATATTAATATGGGGTCAAAAATATGGGGTTATTTTTTTTTTTTTTTCAAAAAATCAGGAATTTTGTATTATTTTTTTTTAATTAATTAATTTTTTTATTATAGTTTTTTTGAAATCATTTTCTGGATCGTTGGACCGTCTTTGAAATCCTTTTTTTCGACAATGAAGTCAACCTTATTGTCCGAACAATAAGGTTGATTTTATAGAATAATAATTATTGTTATTTTTTTTTAATCATTATGTGAGGTATGCTGTACGAAGGCGACCTGAG
This sequence comes from Stenichneumon culpator, assembly GCA_964017025.1. Taxonomy (NCBI): domain Eukaryota; kingdom Metazoa; phylum Arthropoda; class Insecta; order Hymenoptera; family Ichneumonidae; genus Stenichneumon; species Stenichneumon culpator. The sequence continues at coordinate 3,375,530 of OZ024771.1, forward strand.
TCTGACCCTTCGCATCGCGGATTCGGCCCGCGATTTTTTATATGGTTCAACTGAGTATCGGAAGCACTCAGATATTTTTTTGGATTTTTTTGTTATTGTTTGTAATTATTTGTAATTGAAGGAAGGAATTTATTGATTTTCCGCAGTTTGAAAATACTGAAAAAATTATGAAAATTGCAGTGTTGCATCTAAAAATGGAAATGATTTCTCACAAGATGTGAAAAATCAAATCCAGGTCGATCTGATATGGAATACCTCGTATATCATAATATAATATAATAAATTATAACATAATATATATTATTATATTATAATTTATTACTTTTTTTCTCATCGAAACCTTTTAAAAACCATAAAAAACAAACCAAAAAAACACAATTTTCAAAAATTCCTTCGTTTACCATTTTTCACCCATAATTTGATTCCCTCATCGGGGGAAGTTCTTCGAAAATCCCCGATAAAAAAAAAACCCAAAACAAAAAAAAAGATAAAAATCCAAACCGACTTACCGCCATGATGGGCTGCGCGTTATCCTCCAGACCGGAAGTCCCATCGGCGGCGCGTCCGAGTCCCAGCGGAAGCAGATGCGGATGGTACCGAACGACGTGTGGATATCTGTGTCCGAAAAGTCCGCCATAGTACAGGGGATGCCCGTAATGGTCCCTCAGGAAGGTCCTCGCCATGGGCGTCCCGCCATTTTCCGTTGCAGCCTCCCTTCCGGTCATTCCCGCGTCGATGGCCTCGGCCTCCAGACCGGAAGTCTCACCGCCGTTGCTCCTTATCTCGGTTCCGTCGATCTGCGCATGCGCGCCGTCGATCGGCGCCATCGCCGAGCGGAAGAGGGCGATCGTCGCGTGAGGGCGCTGTGCGCATGCGCAGGTCGGCGGGCAAGGCTCGGGCGGGCAAGGAAGCTGAGGTCGCTGCGGAGCGTGATGATGAAAGAAGTGAGGGAAGGGATTTACCGGCTGATGGTAAGGAAGACTCTGGGGCGGGCATGGATCGTTCGGTAGGAGGACTTCCGGTTGGGCGTAGGAGGGAACTATGTAGACGGGCACTTCCGGTTCGTGAAGGTAGGTCGGAGGAGGGGGCGGGGGTTGCTCGTGGATCTCGTGCGGAACGGCGGGTGGGGCGGGCGGCGACTGATTCTCGCAGACCTTCACCGGCGCCTCGGACGGTCCCGGCCGGATCTCGACGCAGAAGGTCGTCGAGGCGGATTTCTTCGTTCTGTCGGCTTGCTTCGGCTCTTCGGCCCCCTCGACCCCGATCGGCGCTGCGGCTTCTGGCACTTCCGGTTCCTTCGACGCCCGCTTGGATGGACTTCCGGTTGAAGGCGATGTCTTCTGGGGCACTTCCGGTTTCTTCGCCGAAAGGGGCGATGGACTTCCGGTTGCTGGCGATGTCTTCTCGGTCACTTCCGGTGCTCTCAATCCTCGCGGCGATCGACTTCCGGTTGCTGGTGATGTCTTCTCGGCCACTTCCGGTTCTCTCAATCCTCGCGGCGATCGACTTCCGGTCATCGGTGATGTCTTCTCGGTCACTTCCGGTTTCATCGACGAAAGCGGGGATCGACTTCCGGTTCGCGGAGATGTCTTCTCGGTCACTTCCGGTTTCTTCGCCGAAAGCGAGGATGGATTGACGGTTATCGGTGATGTCTTCTCGGTCACTTCCGGTGCTGGCACGGCCGCGGCCATCGCCGAGCCCAGGAGGACGATGAGACCGAACGCTACGTGACTCTTCATCGCGAAGCTATGAGATACTCGATTCTCGGAAGCCGACGATGAATTATCGACTACGGCGAGGTGGGCCTGGTATAAAAAGGAAGTTTCACGCCCCTTGCCGCACCGCGCCGCTGCAACGTCGATGCGGCGGGAAATGGGGCGTTTCGCAAAAGTGTCGCACGCATCGAAAATTGCACACGCAGTCGAAACGTACGATTTCTTCATCGGCCGTCGGAGCTGCGTTTCGACGGTGCGTTCGGCTATGTGGATTTCATAATTTCGTAGGGTGGAAATCCGAGTCGGACCTTGGGCCGATCGATCTGTTTGTTAATTTGGGAATTTATTTCGATTTTAAAGCCGCTTGCAAAACATTTGGTCGTGATTTCATTTTTTTTCGCTTTGTACACTGGGTTTTGAAATCGGTTTAAAAAAAAATGTTTGCCGCTTGTTGGAAGCGAGATGTCGAGCAACTTTTTCTTTTGTTGAAAATTGAGAAATCTTATTATCAAAAAAAAAATGAGAAATGTTATTATTTAAGTGAAAAACTGAGAAACTAAACTAAAAATTATATCGACGGCCTAATTCAATAAGGGCGATTGAAATCCTATCTCGATACTAATCCCTTGTGGAATTAAACCATCGATATGACTCCGAGCTCGGATTGATCGATTTCTGTATTAATTTACGAATTCACGATTTTGAGATCTTTATTAGTTATTTAGCCTTCTCTATTTTTATTATTATTTTTTTTTTTTAACACTGATTTTATTAATCGGATTTTTTTAAAAACGTTGCATCTTGTTCGGAGCGAAAATTTGGTGTAATCATATTTTTTTGAGTAAAAAAGTTGAAGTCCCGATGCTTCTTCTATGAAAAACCATTTTCTGTATTTTGCCTTTCTCGTGAAGGAAGCTTCGCGAATAAAGGAACATTATATAAACTATATGAAAATCTCAATTATCAACTTTGATGAGAAAGCTATATGAAAATTTCAATTTTCATCTTTGATGAGAAAACTATATGAAAATTTCAATTTTCATCTTTGATGAGAAAACTATATAAAAATTCCAATTTTCATCTTTGATGAGAAAACTATATGAAAATTTCAATTTTCATCGTTGATGACAAAATTATATGAAAATGTTAATTTTCAACTTTTTTTCAACGTCAACGTCGTGTTCGGTTTTTATGCAAAACGGCTGGCCGATTCAGGTTCAGCGCGAAAAATCCACCACCGTCGCGCTTCACTTTGTCGGATATGTGCTCGGTGTGAAAACATACAAGGAATTATGCGCTCTGAATTTTCTTTTTTGGCACTTTCGCTTTTTACTCAAAGAAATCCAAATGCCTCTTTATCTAGCATTTTCAACCCCGGCGAAAATGTTTATCTCACACTTTGTCTGAAACACTCTAAACGGACCGTTTCATTGATTTTCATCGATTTTCCGAAATTGTCGGAAAATCGATGAACGTCGATGGACTTTCGTCCACGACGACGAACGACGCTAGTGAACATTCAGTGAACATCGCTAGCGATGTTCACCCAATGTTCAACACAAAATATTGGTAAACAACGAAATTTCATTTCAATTTGCACGACTGCTGAATGCATTTTTATTATTCCAAATTCCCTTAATACAGTTGTTATCTACAGTACTGTAGCGCTGAGAGCCTAAGTTTTGTCAACATTATTAATTAAAGTGTGAATAAAAAAAATTAAATAATAAAACTCAGATAATTTGAAGCGATTGGTAAGTTTATATTATATAGATGTGCAGTAGACGTGCAGCTTATATACAAGATTCGAAAAAAATTCTTTAAGATGAGCATTAGTGTGTTTCATCAATTGTTGGAAATTTAATGAAAAATTTCGTTACTGAAAAATAAAAAATTTAATTTCGCGTCCCACTCTTGAAAATAATTGTAAATACTTCACCGCTTCTTCTCACGGAAAGATACATCCAGCAATTAAATTTCGCGGGTGTCGAAATGAACAAAACATCAAATGGTCTTTAGTTCATTTAGACACCCCCTTACCGAATTTGTCAATAGTATTTTTTTTTAACTTTGCTTCTTGTTTATGTCGAAAAATGTAGTGAAAATTATATTTTTCAACTAACTCCTAATTAGTAAGTAAATAAATAGATTATCTACAAAAAAAAATATATAAATATATATATTTTTTTTTCTTCAAAAACCTTAATATTTAAAGGAGGAAACGGGAAGTAGGCGAGAGTCGAGACGCAAATCCTCCCGTTTTCATTTTCCAACATTTTATTCAAATTTTTTATTCTTTCAATTTCCTTCACACGAACGTTTTTTTTCATGCAGAATTTTCGCTTTTCGACGATAGTGCAAAAATTAAAGTATCGATCTATTTCAATATGAAACATATATATATTCAATTTAACCCCCCCCCCCCCTTCCTCCCCTTCCGATACATCGACGAAAGCACTAAAACTCTATCTCACTAAATCTGAATATAAAAAAGTGTTTCAACGCTCTACGTTAAATAAAATTAAATACTCGGCGATGGAGTCGAGGCCTCCGGATTGTCGAAGTTGAGTCTCAGCGGTGGTTCCGTGACGTTCGGTGGATTTTCCATATCCTCAAAAAAATCCGGATTTATCTCGCCCAGGATCCAATCTCGGCCATCTTTTTTTCCAGAACACGGCGCTTTCGTACTTTCCTCAATTTTTGCAATTTGTTTACCTTCCCCCTCATCTTTTTCCCTAATAGTCGAAACCACCTCGTCCGATCTGCTCTGAGTCCTGTAATTCGTCAACTTCGGCCTCACTTCCGGTTCTTCGGGGCCGCCATCGTGCTCGACGTTTCGGAACCGATCGTAAGAAATCGACGCCGATTTCTCTGAGTTGTTTCCGTTCTTCTCTACGCCCTCTTCGTCCTTCCAGTCGGCGACTTCCGGTTTCTTTCTGTAACAAACGATTTCGGCAGCCTCGTCGCCCGTAACGATTTCTCGGTTTCCGGTCGAGCCGGAATTAATATTTCTGTCCTGAGGCGCGAAGTGAGTTCTCGATTTCGTAACCGGATGTCGAGAATGCTCCTTCCGGTCGGTGACTTCCGGTTCCTCCGGGTAAACAATAATTCCACTATCCTTTCCGGTTGTAATTTTCCGGTTTCCGGTCGAGTCAGGATTAACATTGTCGACCCCACAAAAAATAGTTCCAACATCCTCTTGTTCATGATGACTTCCGGTTGTAATTTTCCGGTTTCCGGTCGAGTCAGGTGTAATATTTCTGCCCGGAGGCGCGAAGTGAGTTCTCTGTTTCGTAACGGAAGGCGGGAAATACGTTCTTTGTTTCGTAACCGGAAGTGCGAAGGAAGTTCTCTGTTTCGCAAGCGGATGGCGAGTGACTTCCGGTTTTCCGAGCCGGCCAATGTCCTCGGAGCCCGAATTCTGCTCCCGTCTGGTGACTTCCGGTTCCTCCTCGGTAAAAATTACTCCAGCATCCTCGCTACCATGATGACTTCCGGCCATAATTTTCTGACTTCCGGTCGACCCATGATTAATATTTTTCTTCGGTGACGCGAAGTGAGTTCTCGGTTTCTCCATCTCGTCCTTTTCCTTCGCTCCTAAATCGTCGATTTTCTTCCCGTCCTCCTCTTCGACCTCCACGTACCCCAAATGCTTCTCGGATCCGTGGACTTCCGGTACCTCCTTGTTAAAAATAGTTCCAGCATCCTCGTTACCATAATGACTTCCGGTAATAATTTTCCGGTTTCCGGAAGAGCCAGGATTAATATTTCTGTTCAGAGGTTCGAAGTAAGTTCTCGATTTCGTAACCGGAAGTCGAGTGACTTCCGGTTGTCGGAATCGTGCGGTCTCCTTGGACAACGAATGCTCCTCCCATCCGGTTTCTTCGGGTACTTCCGGCACTTCCGGTTCTCCCTTGTAATAAACAATTCCTGCATCCTCATTACCATAATGACTTCCGGTAATAATTTTCCGGTTTCCGGAAGAGCCAGGATTAATATTTCTGTCCAGAGGTTCGACGTAAGTTCTCGATTTCGTAACCGGAAGTCGACTAACTTGGGTCCCCTCGGACCGCGAACGCTCCTCCCGATCGGTTTCTTCCGGAACTGCCGATACTTCCGGAACTTCCGGTTCCGCCTTGTAATAAGCAATTCCAGTATCCTCCTCGCCATAAATACCAGTAATACTTTTCCGGTTTCCGGAAGAGCCGGGATTAATGTTTCTATCCGAAGCCGCGAAGTGAGTTCTTGGCTTCGTAACCGGAAGTCGAGTGACTTCCGGTTGACGGAATCGTGCGGTCTCCTCGGACCACGAGTGCTCCTCCCGGCCGGTTTCTTTCGTAACATCCGGTACTTCCGGTCCTTCCGGAACTCCCGGTACTTCCGCTACTTCCGGTACTTCCGGTTCCTCCTCGTAAAAAATAATTCCAGCGACCTCGTTACCATAATGGCTACCGGCCATAATTTTCTGGTTCTTCAAAGAGCCACGATTAATATTTCTGCCCGGAAGCGCGAAGTAAGTTCTCGGTTTCGTAACCGGAAGTCGCCTAACTTCCGGTTTACCGAGCCGACCGGTTTCCTCGGACCACGAATGCTCCTCCCGTCCGGTTCCTTCCGGTACTCCCAGTACTTCCGCTTCCTCCTTGTAACAAGCAATCCCAGCATCCTCCTTACCATAATGGCGACCGGAAACGACCTTCCGGTTTCCGGTCGACCCAGTATCAATATTTCCGCCCGGAAGCGCGAAGTAACGTCTCTCTTTCTCAATCTCGTCCTCTTCCTCCCTCCCGAAATTCTCCATTTGCTTCTCCTCCTTCCCTCCCTCTTCTTCCTCCCCCCACCCGCTCACTTCCGGTTCCTCTCGAAAAATACTTCCGGCATCCTCGACGTACCCTCCATCGGCCACGACTGCCCGGTTTCCGGACCAGCCGCCATTAAAATTTCTCTCCGAAGGCCCAATGTGAGTTCTCCTCTTCGTCTCCGGATGACTTCCGGTTTGCCGAACTTCCGTTTCTCTGAGCCGATTTCCGTGGATTTTTTTCCATCCAGACTGAAATTCCCGACCGGAAACGTAAGGAGACTCTTCGTCTACGCGCCGATGGTCGTTGGAGTCGACCGCCCGAAGAGTTCCTCGGGAGCGTCCGTAGAGGGCGTCCTCGCGCCTGTGCTTCCTCGTCGCCGCGGCGATCGCCCTCAGGACGACTTCCTCGAGCTGCGAGTCGCTCATCGGTTCCTCCGGGTGACGAACTGTCGCCATTTTTTTTTCCCCCGCTCTGGTCGGAACGGTGACGAAATTGGCGTTCTCCATCGAGTCCGACTCCGGCCCGGCGTCGGCCCGGTACACCACCCAGACCATCTTTCTCGACGGCGTTTCGATCGCTCCGAGACGATTCGCCGATTTTTCGTACTCCTCGTCCGAGCTCGGATTCTCGAGGGCGTTACCGTAATGGCGGCTGAGTCGCCTGGTCGGGGCCTGGTGAGGTTTCCCGAAGGTGTTACCGAGCTCGCGGTAACGCTCCGGAAGCTGCGACGCGGAGGCGTGGAGATCGTACGGAAAATCGTGAGACTCGAGGGCGTCGAATTTTGAGGATGAATCTTCGAGTCGGCGGTGGGGAATTAATTCGCTCGTCTGGGAAGGCGAGTTCCGGTTGGTCGATTGACGGTGGAAATCGTCGTGGGAGTTCGATGAACCGGAAGCGGGGTGGATGTAGACATTTTTCAGCGTCGCTGGGGATGGCTCGAAGTTCTGAGTCCCTCGCTGGAAGCCCCGATGGAGCGGGATGGAGGCGGAGGGGCCTCGATCGAAGAGACGGTTCGATGGCTCGATGGAAATCTCCTGTCCGTACACCTTTGGCGATCCATACCTTTGGAAAATAAATTGACGATTCGTAATAAATATAATAATCGGATAGTAATTTTTTAATAATATTTTTAGTAATAGTAATAATAATTTTTTTTATTAGTATTTTTGAATAGTAATTTGATTGTTAATAAAAAATGTACTTGTTAATCGAGACTGTAATGATCGATCGATCACGATGGTAGTTTATTAATTTATTGACCAATCAATCAATCAATGAACCAATTAATCAATTAATCAATCAATTAATCAATCAATTAATCAATCAATTAATCAATCAATTAATCAATCAATTAATCAATCAATTAATCAATCAATTAATCAATCAATTAATCAATCAATTAATCAATCAATTAATCAATCAATTAATCAATCAATTAATCAATCAATTAATCAATCAATTAATCAATCAATTAATCAATCAATTAATCAATCAATTAATCAATCAATTAATCAATCAATTAATCAATCAATTAATCAATCAATTAATCAATCAATTAATCAATCAATTAATCAATCAATTAATCAATCAATTATTCGACCAATTAATCGATCGATGAATAAATCCATTAATGAATCAATTAATTAATCAATTGTTCGACCAATTAATCGACCAATGAATGAATCGATTGATGAATCAATTAATCAATCAATGAAAGAATCGATTAATCAATGGATTAATTATTGATCCTGTTGAAACTAGCTTGTGATAAAGCAATACATAAATACAATCATTTTATTATAATAATAATGAATAATTCATTCATTTTTGTTCAATTTGTACTTTCGCCCTATCGATCGTTTTTTTTAATCACTTGTTTGTTTGGATTATTTATTTTTATTAAAAAATTAATAAAAGCGGTCGCTTTTCGGGGGAAGTGAAACGTCGAATAATTACCACGGGGAAGAAAGAGACTCCGGGGAATCGGCTGGACACGTTGGGCATCGCCTGGCCTGACGCTGGCCGACGTCCCTCGTCGGGTATCCGAAATATCCGTCGGACAGAACGAATTCAGTCGCGACGAAAAGAATTCCGAGAGTGAAAAAAATCCGACCCGCCATCGTCGTCGTGTACGATTTTCTGTATTCCCTCTCATCCCCGACGACCCTTTAAGTAATCTCGAGTCGCACTTCCTCGTGAGAATAATATTTTGCAATCGGTCGGAAATATAAATATTTTTTTTAAACAGGTCAGTCCGCTTGAACAGTTGCTGATACATAATTGTAAAAAAAATAACACGAAATTTATGAATCACTGCGATTCACCGAATTCGGAGGAAGTCGCGGTGCGATTGATAAACCGGAAGTTTTTCGTCGATCGGTTACATAATTTTGTTTTTTTTAAATTTATTATTATTGTTTTTTATTTTTTTGTTTCTCGTCAGCCAAGAGGCCGGGGACGACATCATATCGAAGAAATCCCTGCTCGCCGTTAAAGAGAGCGTCAAATTTCTCAAAGAAAGTGAGCAAAGGCAACTTTTTTTTTATCAATGAAATTAAATCCTATTTAATTTAGGTATTTTATTAAATTTTTATCTAATCGGATATATTTAATTTTTTTAATTAAATTAAATTTGTTAAATTCAGAGTTGGGTAAATACTAGAAAATACTGAAAATACAAAATACTTTTTGTGCTTAAAATTCATTAATTAGCACTCCGTTCGAGTATTTCCTCAAATGCATCGTAAAAGTCAATGAAATTCCAATTCCACTTTTTCCAATTAAATCACATTTTTCACATTTTTTTTTCATATAAATTTTCACATAAATTTTTTTTTTCCTTATTCAACATTTGTCATTATTATTACTGCAAACTTTTTTTTCTTTAACTTCCGATATTTTTTAACGTCTGAAACTTTTCCATATTTGCGATTCAATACGCTGTTTGCATTGGAAATTTAAGATTTTTTAAACAATTGAAATTTACTTCGCATTTGACATTTAGCATTTTTTTTTTTCGATCTTTACCAAACGATTTGACTTTGTATTTTCAACTTCGCATGAAAATGTTGCGTTATTCAGGATTGTACATAAAAATTTGATACTTATTTCACATCTGTAATTTGGCATTTCGCAAGGAATTTTTCAAAAATTGTGCATACAATTTTTATTCCTTTCTGCTAACATCTTCCAAGTATTTTCGCTCCCGACATGCCCACAATAATTCTTAATGGAGATTCTTAATAATGATTTTATTTTATTTTGTAATTACATTGTATTTTATTTTATTTTTAATTAAATTGATTTTATTTATGGATTACAATTTATCATTTTTTTTATCCCGTGGTTTTTCGTGGATAAAGATGCGAGAGCCGAGGGTCTGTTTCGACGATCCGGACGAAGAGAATTGAGAAGGCAGATCTTGAGCGCTCTGAAGAGAGGCGGAACACTCAATCTTCAGCAAGCCCACAGTGACGCTGCTTTGGAATGCGCCGCGGCCCTTCAGCTCTTCCTCAGCCATCTGAAAAAACCAGTTGTGCCCTTTAATGTACAGCAGCTCATTCTAGGTACAATTCTTTTTTTTTTTTTAGTAATTTTTTTTTTTTAATCTCACGGGATAGTTTTTTTTTTTAGTTTATTTTTTCTTAAGGTAGTCCCTGCGAATAATTTTCACTTCGCATAAGTTTCAGAGAAATGAGAGGAAATTGCAAACACTTCTCGATGATATGAAAATATGAAAAAAATCAAGAGTATTAAAGATTCTGAAAAGATTAATTTTCCATAATAATAATTCAAAAATTGTTATTAACAAATTGATGAAAAATAAAATTGTTCAAAAAATCTCCCGGAAACATAACTTTTTTTTTTAGAATTAACATTATTCGTTCATTTTTCTGAATAAGAATGAATTTTTTCAAATTTTTAAATTCACTTTGAATTTTGTGACTTTCTACACGCTTTTCCCATGTAAAAAAAAAAATTGAAAGTGAATTTAAAAATCTGAAAAAATTCATATGTATTCAGAAAAGTGAACGAAGCACTTTCATATAACAAAACGTTTGGTTTCCGGAAGATTTGTTGAACAATTTTATATTTCATAAATATGTTAATAACATTTTGGAATTATTATTCTGCAAAATTAAACTTTTCAGCAACATTTATATGCTTGATTTTTTTCAGATTTTTATACCATCCAGAAGTGTTTGCAATTCCCTCGGATTTCTCTGAAACTTATGCGTAGTGAACACTATTCGCAAGGACTACCTTAAAAAATAAGTCTCACAGAATATTATTTTTTATTAAAAAAATATTCTCAGAGAATATTATTTTTTCTTAAAAAAAATCCTCACAGAATATTATTTTTTATCAAAAACAAAGTCTCACAGAATATTATTCTTTCTTAAAAAAAAGAGTCAGAATAGTTTCTCTTCTTTCCTTAAAAAAAAACAATTTAATCAAGGGGTTACAGAAAAATCGCCGCATTTGCTTTCGGAATGAGTACATTATTCAGCGCTATTCCGAGCCGAAGAATTCAGTTGTTTGCAAATTGCGCAACTGACTCCCGATGTTTCGAGTACGTAGTGTGTTTCCTCACACACGACTCGTGCTCGCTCCAAATAAACTCACTCGTTTACGCGTCAGCATATTTTTTTTTCTCAACAGACTTCACCATAGCGTGCGGAGTCTCGATCGACGAAGTTTTACATACTCGGACGCAACGGAAATCAATCATCATTTGCAATTACTCAAAATTAATGTTTTGATTTAATTTTTAATCAAATTTTTTATTTAATTTTTTATTACATTTTTTATAAAAATTTTAATTATATTTTTAATTTTTTTTTTATATTTTTAATTACATTGTTTATTAAATTTTCGATTTAATTTTAATTTAACGTTTAATTTAATTAAAAATAGTATTGAAAAACAATTTATGCTCACACGATGTCGGTTTCGACAAAAGCTGACAATCCTGGAATAGCTGCTGACGAAGTGGCTCGTGACGCTCTAGGGCTGATCCGGCAGGATGTGCGGGGTCGTCACGGCGAGCTGCTGGCCGATCTTCTCGATCTTCTCAGTCATCTGACGCAATCGGCTCCGCCCTCGGAGTGCTCGGAGCTCCAAGGATCGCCCTTGCCCGTCGCACTTCTTCCCGTCTTCTTCAATTTAACGGTAAACAATTAGAACGACAATCAAGTCACACATTTTTCTCTCTCTCAGTCCCGAGATCAAACTTACATTTCGAAGCAACGTGCAAATTTTATTTTACGTTTTTTTACTTTCTCTTATAAAAAAATACTATTTTTTTGCCCTACCTTTTTTTCCTAATTTTTTAATTATTTTTATCGTGCGAGCAAACACCTAAAAGAGCGTGGAATTTTATTGCATCGTTGCGTCACGATGAGTCTCAAATTTGTTTCTTCGTCAATTTTCAAGATCCAAACTTACATTGGAAAAAAAAAATGGTAAATTTAATTTACAATTGTAATGGAAAATTAATATATTTTTTCACTGAAATTAAAGTACATTAAAAAAATTAAAGTACGTTTATAATAAAATAAAAGTAAATTATTGAGACTAAAGTATTTCTAGTGTTTTTAATACATTGAACATTAATTTTTCATCACGAGAATGTACTTGATATTTACTATACCAGTTTTTGCATAAAAACTTCCAGTCTGGTACATTAAATTTCATACGAATTTTTTTTTACAGTGTACATTGGCGAAGCACCGTGTAAATTTAATTCTTCCCTTTTTTCATTTCTAATGTACAAAATACATTTTTTTAATTTTTCGCCTTACCTTTATTTTTTCCTGATATATATTTTTTTTCTCCTAGCAAAAACCTATAAAAGGGTGTCTCAAACATTCCATCAATTTTCAAGGTCTAAACTCACTTTTCAAAGCAATGTCTAAATTTAATTTTTCTTAAATTAAATTTAAATTTAATAAAAATTAAATAAAAAAACTTTGATTAAAAAATGCCGTTAAAAAAATTTGTCCTTGCCTTTTTTTTTCTAATAATCATTTTTTTGGTTTCTACGAGACAGACGCGTGAAAAAAAGCGTTGAATTTTATTGCATCGTTGAGTCACGATAATATCGATGATTCAGCAATTTTCATTTTTTTTTTTTTTTTTTGCAGGCCGACGACCTGCTAAAGTGGCGTCAATTGGCGTCGCGTTTCAGCGAGCTCATAACCGGAGCCCCCGAACGTCTGTTGAGAAATCCGATTGCCGCTGAGCCGAGGGACAGCCAAGAGACCGTCGAGGACGACGACGAGAACGAGCAGCGAGTTGAATCGTCGAGAGTCGAGGAAAGCGAGCGAATCGCGAGATTCAGAGAGCTCGCACTTCTCTATCCGATAATCAGACTTGCCGAGCAACGTAACACTTGTGCGTTAAACGCACCGGCGCAATTTTAAGGCAGTCCTTGTGTTCACTTCATAAATTTCACAGAAGTGAGAGGGAATTGTAAAGATTTCTCGATGGTATAAAAATCTGACAAAAAATCAACCGTATTGAAGACACTGAAAAGATTTATTTTACATAATAATAATTCCAAAATGTTATTAACGAATTGATGAAAAATTTAATTGTTCAACAAATCTCCCTCAAACATAACTTTTTTTTTAATGAAAATTATTCGTTTATTTTTCTGAATACGTATGAATTTTTTCAGATTTTTGAATTCACTTTGAATTTTCTGACTTTCTACACGTTTTCCCCATATAAAAAAAAGTGAATTTAAAAATCTGCAAAAATTCATACGTATTCAGAAAAGTAAACGAATCATTTTTATTTAAAAAAAGTTATGTTTCCGGGAGATTTGTCAAACAATTAAATTTTTCATCAATTCTTCGGTATCTTCAATACGCTTGATTGTTTCAGATTTTTATACCATCGAGAAGTGTTTACAATTCCCTCTCAATTCTTTGAAACTTATGCGAAGTCAACACTATTCGCAAGGACTATCTGGGGTTCGAAATTTCTAAATTTCTAAAAAATATTCCATTTCTCAAAATACAAATAAAAATCGCCAAAACTGCATTTTTTCACGCAGGTCAGATCGGAGAAATGGCGAGAGTACTCGTGGAACCCCTGCGAAGTCCTCCCGCCGGGAGATTACACCCGGCAATGTCTTATCTCACTCGATGAAGATTTTATATGTTTTATTTATTTATTTTAATTTTTGCGATTTTACCACCCGAAATTTTTGTCTCGAATGTGCGAAAAATAAAAATAGTAAAAAAACAAAAAGAAACGAAGAAAAAATAAAATAAACGTGCGTTCGAAAAACGTTTCACGTTTATTATATCGATAGTAATATGTGTAAAATCTTTCATATTCGCGATGCAATCAATTCTGTACATTACATATCTATATATATTAGGGCTTCTGGAGGTCGCACGCTTCGCGCGCTCCCGTTCAATGTCTCACTTAGAATAAGGCGTGGGGTTATTTTTTCAAGGTATTTTAACGGGAATTTTTCTGGGTATTTTCCCGGGGTATTTTTTCAGGGATTCATACTTGACACGGCGACGAGACTTCGATATATCATATCGAGATATTTAATGTGCATATATAAATCTTTGATATGGGGTATCCATACCAAGTGGGCCACCCTAATTTTGCGTGGTCTCAAACAATTTTCATAAATTTTTTTTAAGTTGTTCATACTGTCAAAAATGTCCACAAATTATTTTAGATTTTTGAACCGTATTGTTCACCAAAATTTAATAGTGCTTTCGTTTTTTTGTTGTACTTATATTCACTGTATCTTTAAAATTGTACTTATATGCACTCCCTCTTCCCGTACGGTCAAGCTGACAGCCCCCCCCCCCCTCCCCAGCCGAGAATACTATAGATAATAATTATCATATTATATATTATTATCATTATATTATATTATTATATTATAATTATTATAATATAAATAATATAATATTATAATAAGCCGATTGAGCGCCGTTGGGGTTTTGATAATTCCAAGTACCCATTCTAAGTACCTTCAATTCAACGGGAGTGAGATAAGCGCGCGGCCTTCTGAAGCCCTAGTATATCTGTGTATCTTAATACTGGCACGACAACGAGAAGTTGCAAAAAATTTAGTTTAAAAAACATTTCTCTAGCCAAAATTACGATAAATTATTATTATAGATAATTCGATTATCCAATTGTCACAATTCGGTGCTATGATTTCGATTGTTCATTCGTTTAATGGAATCGAAGAGTCCACGTTGGTTTGTCTTTACGCTGGTCGGCGAACCTCGCCGAGAGGTCATAGCTTGGAGCGAGGCATAGTGAGAGGATTTCGCGAGGCGGGCAGTAACTCGGACCACCAGCTCGCCCGCTCCATACCCCCGGGGTTACACCGGAAGACTTCTTCCAAACGTTCGTATACCTGAAAGAATACAAAAATTTCATGAATTTCTTACCTACGAACGGAACACGTTCATCGATTTTTGCCTAAGAACAAAATTTTCATCTTTTTCCTGCCTATGAAAAAAAAAAATCATAAATTTCTTGCCTAAGAACAAAAATTTCATCGATTTCTTGATTCAGAACAAAAATGTTATCGACTTTGCTTAAGAACAAAAATTTCATCGATGTCAGACCTAATAACAAAAATTTCATCAATTTCTTGCCCGAGAACAAAAATTTCATCGATTTCTTGCCCGAGAACAAAAATTTCATCGATTTCTTGCCCGAGAACAAAAATTTCATCGATTTCTTGCCCGAGAACAAAAATTTCGTCGATTTCTGACCTAAAATCAAAACTCCCGCGCTCAGTCGATAAAAAATCGCCTTTTCTTATTTTCTTCCATACTGTTAATATTTTCGACTGAAGCGTATCCTTCCGAAATATCAACAGTCAACAGTCAACAGTCTCAGAGAAAAAAGGCAAAGCGATTTTTTCTTAAATCGAAAAACATAAATAACAAGAAAAATGTTCTAAAATTACTTTGCCGTCGGACATTCCCAGAACGGAATTGAGAACAAAATCCGGCGGTGCCAGTGCGTCGGCTATGGAGACCGCTTCCGGCTTCAGTTGTGCGCACAGAGTCAGTATACTCTCTCTTATCAGATCCGCGAGTTTGGGTCCCGAGCAGTAGCCACCTGTTATGAAATACCAATTATTGCTTGATATTTTTCGTCGAGTAAAAAATAAAATAAAATAAAATAAAATAAAATAAAATAAAATAAAATAAAATAAAATAAAATAAAATAAAATAAAATAAAATAAAATAGTCGAAGAAGTGATTAAATGGGATTACCCTGATAGAGCGAGGCCAAGTGTTTCTCAAGGCAAGATATGGAGTAAAGTAGAAGCAGCCTCTCGAGGACGATCTTCAGATTGTGGTTCTCCGGCCGTCGCCAGCTCAGATTCTCCAGTCTTATCGTACAGTATTTGAAAATTATCATCTGAAAGAATTTTTATTTTATTTTTCATCATTTCCTGTTAAAAATTTGTAATTCATAATTCGTAATTCGCAATTCGCAATGTTTATTTCCTATTTTGTTTTTAATTGCCACAAACCGAAAAAAACGAGGGTACGAAAATTGCTATTACCTCTCCGTAAGCTCTGGACAGATGCGCGGCTCGATAGACCTGCGCCTTGCTGCGAGCCGCGAAATTGTCGAGGCCCTTGGAAACTCCGTCGTCGAATTTTCTCTGCGTCTCGACGACCAGCCACGTTATCAGCCACTCGTACGTTTCTCGCACGACTGCAAAAAAATCGCCCCGTAAAAAAAATAAAAAAAAAAAAAAAAAAAAAAAAAATGCCGTTATCAGAGAATTTAATCGCGATAAATTAATTGTGCAATATTGAGCAAGAGCCAGCCGCGAACTCACAGTCCAGGGACATGACTTCGTTGATGCTTGAGGCTCGGAAGGTTCTCTTGAGAATCGTCGGGCCTCTCAGCAGAAACGTGACCGAGGCCAGCGGACTGCCGATCGTCGATCCGGCCTGAACGTCGGCCCATTGACGCAGAATCCAGTTGCTCGTTTGCTGGACGAGGACGTTGTTGTCGCCCTCGTAGGTCACGGTCGGCTCGTGGTTCACGCCGAGGTCTCCCAGATTCGCGGCTGCAAAAGAAATTCAAATTTATTATCTGATTGTCCAACTAGAAAAAAAAAAAATTCTTAGCCTGAGATATGAACGGGGCAAAACGGGCTATTTTTTGTTTACGATATTTTATCAAAGGTTTCGTCGACAGGGATAATTTTGAATTTTTAATTAGACACAGGTCCGTTGTGCTTTTTCTTTTGCTTCCTTATAGAAAAAACTTCGTTCTCGTGAAAATAAAAATCAATTATTTCAATAAAAAGGTGTTCGGAATGTTTCAAAATATTCAAAAATCATGTTTAGAATTGATGAAAAAAATAAATAAAGTGTCCTTTAGATTTCTTGAGTAAAAAACGAAAGTGCCAAAAAAAATCGGGGGCGCACGATTCCATGTATTTTTTTTGCATAAAAGTCAAACACGACGTTAACATTGAAAAAAGTCGAAGATTGAAATTTTCATATCGCTTCCTCACGAAAGTTGAAAAATTCAAGTTTTTTTTTTTTTTACCTTTGTGATATCCGTGGCCCCCGCACGCCTCTCTGCACTCTCTTACCGCATCTCTGCAGGTCCACGTTATCAGTGGCTTTATCGCCGACACTATCGAGTGAATCTCTGACACAATTTGACTCTAAATGGTAGAAAAAAAAATGTATCAGTGAAATTCCTCGAAATTAAACAAATACCATCTGAGTGCGATTATAAAATAAAAATAAATAAATAAGTAATTACTAGATCAGGAATGTTTCCGCCTTCCATAGATTTTTCGACGTTCTCAAGATAAACCTGTGTGAACTCCGACATGAATATCCTGATTACGCAGGCGGCAGCTAGGTGAGGAAATAATCTCCATTGCTGTAAAAAAAAGCATATCGTTACAGATAGCAATTTAAAGAAAAATGCAAATAAACAAAAAAATTGTACGAATATACATTAGGGTGGTCCTTAAATTGAAAATTGTAGAATTTTCCAAGGAATATCCCAAAGTTTTTAATTGTTTAAATAGCCGGTAACGACCTCTAAAAATGCATTAATTTCGGGAACCCTTCACACATCGCATTTTTATTTTATGGAGCTGTTATTTTTCTTTTTTTAATCTGCTTTACCTGTTTTACCGACGGAACTAGACAATTTTTCAGTTGCGGCTTAGCATTATTAATATGTTACACATATGCGTGAAATGATGCAGGACTCTAATATTGACATAAAAGCTTCGGTTTGTAGTCAAATTTTAATTGAAAACTTACAAGGAATTAAGAAAACCGAATATTATATATTGCGAAAGAGCATGAACGTAGAGTCACGATTGACGCACAGGCGGCTCTGCATCGTGCCCTACGCTGCATTTGCCATGTTGCTTTCCGCGACAGTTTATAATATTCAATCTTCTTTATTTTTCGGAAGATTTCGATCGAAATTCGTGTGCACGCCGAATCGTTTGTGTTAATAATACAGTCCTGTAAGATGTGAAGCATACGCGTCGCATAGTAACAACTAATAGTGAAAACTAAGAAATCGCCTATTTTCGTCGGTAAAACAGGAAGGTCCAGCAAGGCCCTTAAGGACCACCCTTTTGATTTTGGTACATATGCAATATAAAAATACATATATTATTAATAAAATATATATTATTTTTAAAAATATTGGAAATAGAAATAGGCAAGCTTGAAAAAAAACTTACGTGAAGCTCGTACTCGATTATCGGTGTCTCGATCTGGCCCTTGGTGGACAGACAGGACGCAAATTGCGTCCGAACCGCTGCGTATCTCGTAGCGATTACAACCGCTGCACCCAGCGTGTTCGTCGACTCCTGACAAATTCCCATCCGACCAGCGGACAAGTTCTCCAGAACAGCACCTTAACAGTGAGTTAATAGCAATTAATACATTTTTAAAAAACATTAAAAATTACGAGACACGAAAACATTAATAGAAAAAAAAACATTGCAAATTACCAAGAATTCTCTGAGGATCTGAGAAGGAACTTTCGTACTCTCCCTCCGACGTCACGTCGCCGGTTCTATTCAACAAATTTGCCTTTGGTATTCTATAGTTATCGAACATGATGAAGCTGAAAAAAAATTTAACAGTTTGTTAATCCTTACTAATTAATGGGACGACATTTTTTTTATCTATAATATTTTTCAATGGTAATAATTTTTTTTTTTTTTTGTAAAAAAGCGAATTTGAGGCGAATGGCAAATTGCCGTGCCTGTCTGGCTCAAAATTGCTTTTTGGCGAAGAAATGCGCGCCTTAAAAAAAAAAAAATGAAATTTAAAAGTACAGCTTACGATACCGATTGCGGTATTTCAATTCGCCTTGAACTGTAACGCGATAATCGCGCTATTCCAGCGTAATGCCAATGTGTGTGATGTGCGATTGATGACTAACCCGTTATCTATTCCGTTGAGACCCATTTTGTCACCGATGTCTCCGACGGTTATCCCCGGAAACGGAAGATAAGTTTTCGTGTCTCTGACCGGCACGATGAACGCGTTCAGACCGTGACTCTCCCCGAGAGTTATCAGCTGCGCGAATACTATTGCTACTGTGCAAGTTTTACCTGAAAAAAAAATACGAATATTGAGAAAAGAAAATTTATTGTCCCCTTGTTACTGTGCAAGTTGGACCTAAAAATCGAAAGAATTTTTTTGTTATAATATCGATTCTGATCAAGTTATAACCGAAAAAAAGAAAATTGAAAAAATGGAAAAAAAACAACGATCGTAAAAATGTTTAAAAAATTGTAAAAATCACAAAAAATTGTAGAAAATATTTTTAAATTTTAAAGAATTACAAAAAGTTGTAAAAATTGGAGAGAATCATTGGAAACGTGAAAAACAATTTTTTGAAACGGCGGAAAAGAAAAATTGAAAACTTTTGAAACAAAAACCGATCGTCACGGTTGTCGGGCGAGCGACGGGTAGAGAAATGTTCGTATGTTTCCTGCGATCATCGAAGCATTTATAGCATCGGAAATTTAGTACCTAAATTTCCGACCCAGCACTTCGCCGCCTGGAAGTCGGGTGTGTGAAGCACGAATTCCTGGGTGCTGGGATCGTAAGTTGCGGTGGTTCTCATCATTTTCGTATTGCTGCCGTGGCCGACTTCGGTGAGTGCGAAGCAGCCGAGCATCTGCTTGTTCCATACGGCGTGAAATATTGGAAGATGACGTTCGGTACCCAAACTGAGCACCGTATTGCCGAAAAGATAAACACCGAGGGCGATTTTGACGGACAAAGAGGGACTCACTATGGCCGTCGCCTCGTTCAGTGTCATCAGCAGACCTGTCTGAGGAAGAACAAGAAAAAGAAGCACCGATTATTATTCGAAAAAGGAATTTTTCCCCCTTTTTTTAAATCAATTTTCGTTACGATTTTACGAGATCGATGATTACTTTTTTCTTGTAACTTTGCTCGTTGATATTTGCCGGCAAGAGCTTCAAGTGATCGAGCCTCGCAAGCTGACGCGCCGCTCGTCTCTTCTGCTCGTCGTTGCTCGGCGTCGTGTTGTGGTAAGGATGATACTCCGGATCTCCTTCCATTGCTTTCCATATTTCGAGCTAAAAATGCCAAAAAAAGATAAATTTTGAATTGTCTACCAAACAAAGTAATTAAATAGTTAAGTAGTTAAATAATTAAATAATTAAATAATTAAATAATTAAATAATTAAATAATTAAATAATTAAATAATTAAATAATTAAATAATTAAATAATTAAATAATTAAATAATTAAATAATTAAATAATTAAATAACTAAATAATTAAATAATTGGATTGAATAATTGAATAGCAGGTTTGTCAGAAAAAAGGGTTAAATTTTTTTTATTTTTTAAATTTGTATACCTCTAAATTATCGTAAAAAAAATGATTACCTTGAAGCGAAGTTTTTCTGGATCTTCCAGGATAATTCGCAGATCCTTCCACGAGAAGGTCGCGAGGTCGCGGTATTTGGCCAAAGGACCGCCGCTCGGTAATTCCCCGAGCCATTCGCAGTCATCGTCGCGGGGCTGATCCGTATCCTCGCCGGTTAACGCTGACATAATCCTCGATTAGTTTTACCTCGAATTGTGTCTGCAAAAAAAAAAAACAACGATTAGCTTTTATCAATTTTTCAAACGAGTCACGAGAACTACCGTGTTTCCACGGTTCAAGCGTTAATGTAAACACCGTATCTCTTACGTAACTAGTTTGTTCGAACTGAAAGCAACGACATGCTCGAGCAAATATTTTATCGCTGGTTCGCTAGGCCGTACCGACAATATTGTACTGACAATATTGACTTATGGTGATCGAAGTCGTTTTAATTTTTTGCAGCATCACTGCAAAATGTCTATTAAATTTTTTCCACGTAACGAAACTCAATACCATACAATGTTTACCAGACCGTAGCGTTATGATCCTGTCCCCATCCAAATGATTCGAACGAATTGCAACACGTTCAAAAACATTACTAAAAAATATTGAAAATCTCACTCATTTTATTGTACGACAAAATAAAGCATGTCAGCTTTATTTTGTAAGTGTGAGATATTTCGTCATAATTGTTTAAACAATGATGGCTTCCGGATTACTGGTCCGATTCTCTGTTTCTATATTTCTTAATATCTGACTCGACTAATTAATTACCGATTGCTTAAATGCAACGATAACGATAACGATAACGATAACGATAACGATAACGATAACGATAACGATAACGATAACGATAACGATAACGATAACGATAACGATAACGATAACGATAACGATAACGATAACGATAACGATAACGATAACGATAACGATAACGATAACGATAACGATAACGATAACGATAACGATAACGATAACGATAACGATAACGATAACGATAACGATAACGATAACGATAACGATAACGATAACGATAACGATAACGATAACGATAACGATAACGATAACGATAACGATAACGATAACGATAACGATAACGATAACGATAACGATAACGATAACGATAACGATAACGATAACGATAACGATAACGATAACGATAACGATAACGATAACGATAACGATAACGATAACGATAACGATAACGATAACGATAACGATAACGATAACGATAACGATAACGATAACGATAACGATAACGATAACGATAACGATAACGATAACGATAACGATAACGATAACGATAACGATAACGATAACGATAACGATAACGATAACGATAACGATAACGATAACGATAACGATAACGATAACGATAACGATAACGATAACGATAACGATAACGATAACGATAACGATAACGATAACGATAACGATAACGATAACGATAACGATAACGATAACGATAACGATAACGATAACGATAACGATAACGATAACGATAACGATAACGATAACGATAATTCTCGGAGTGAGAATAAAAGTCGAGTATAAAGTGTCAGCGGGCAGTCGAATGAATTTTCAGTAACCTTGACCCACAATAGTGATTAATATCATTGTGGTTCAATGTTACAATAATGATTATCCCGATAAGAACCGGCAAACAAGGTCGCACGTTCCTCCCTCTCCCCCCCCCCCCCCCCCACGCGCTCACCGGCAGCCGGCGAGACCCGCGCGTATATTCCTCTATCCACGCAATTAGAACAGCGGCTCGGAAACTCGAACGATAACGCAGAGCTGTGTCAGCGGGCCAGGACAGCCCGTCGCGATAAACCGGCACGATAGTAACCAGCCTACCATGTCCAGCCCACCAACACGATATGCCCTTCGGACACGAAGACCCATTACCAGAGAACAACCGTAACCGATCGATTTTTAATCGATTCGCTTCGCCGACAACACATTACAGAATTAAAAAAAAATAAACTCGAATAACTACATATAAAAAAAAAGTAAATTAAAAAAAAAAAAGATTTGTCAACATAAAAAAAACGTTTTAATTGAGAGAATTTTTCGAAGTTTTGTTTGAGAGAAATATTTGAGTCCGAAGTTGAAAAAAAAGTTTTACTTGAGAGAATCGTCCGAACTTCTCTCGTCCTGTAAATCTCGGCTCGAAGTGTCAAAGCGCGCTTAGGGCGAGTCGAGAAGATAACAAAAAAAAAAAAGAAACCACTCCCGCCTCGTGACGAAGTGTCCACACATGGGCAGGCTCGGGCGTAGCTCGAACGAAACTCCTTGCGCACGAATCGAAATAAAAAAAAAATAAATAAATAAATAAAAAAAATTAATCGATAAAACAATTTTAAGATCGGACCTTAAGAAATATTTTCCACCGAATCAACGATAAATGCCAGAGACGATTATAAACTGACGAAGATATTTCGCGGTGATTCCGGTCGTCGAACCGTGTATTATTTGACGTATACGTTACTGTCGCTCGGTGCGTGGCGTGGGCGCAGCAGGTGCTGAGCGACAAGTGCTCCGCGCCAGACCGAACGCTTTTTTTTTCGACAAAAAAAAAAAAAAAAAAAAAACAACACCGAGCGGTAAAACGTGCGAGGAGGAATATCGGACGGCGAGAGGCGCGAAAGGCGTAGCCCGAGAGGCGAAGGGCGCGAGAGCGTACAACAGTTGATGTAATGGGTTGTTACGTACGTTCGAGGACGAGCTTGCCGGCCAGCGTCGATCCAGCGACTGACGAACGCGCGGCCAGCACGTTGCGCTCTCCGCGGCGTACCTCGCCGCGTTCCTCACGCGCCTCTCGCGTCGTTTCCCATCCGCGATAGCCTCGCGACGACGACACACAATCGGCCGGTCAGTCGACACGCTTTTTTTTATTTTCCCCCATAACGCGATCAACCTGACTGTTGTGTGTCGTTGGGATTTTTTTTTGTTTTTTTTTGTCTTCGTTCTGGCGTAAATAACGGGAGAGGCGAGATAGGAGAGGCGGAGAGGAGAAACGAATGAGAGGGAGAGGCAGGGAAGGCTCGCTGCGCGCCGACCGGTGCGTAGGCGAGAACGATTGCCTCGTCAAGGCTTTGATATTCGTGGATTTCGAGAGAGCGGTGAGAACGAATGTTTACGCCGGTGTAGGAAGGAGAAAAATGTATAAATTATGGTCTATGGATATTGTTTCCGGGAGACTGTTTTGCCGAGGCTGAGGCAGGTCGACACGAGGGAAAGAGCAGTTTGGACACCGGCAGATGGCGCTGCCGGTCAGGGCCGAGCCGGCCGAACGGCGGAAGCTTGTACGGATGATCGATGTTGTTTTGATTATTTATATGTTGGCGGTATGTAAAATTAACAGGGAAAAAATCGATACGGCGATGATTGAAGAGGTAGGGTTTACATCGTGAAAGTAGGAAGGCAACATTTTGCAACCATTCTTCGATTTTTTTTTTACCGGATGTGGCCGGGGAAGACGTCACTTCCGGTTTGAATGTCGGACTTTACGACCGGAAGTGGACGTTGCGCCGAAAATACGTCACGAACTGTTTGGAAAAATCGTATTTTTTCGAGCGGACGTGACTCCGTACCGGAAATAAGTCACTTGCGGGCGAAAAATGGGATTGCTAAAGCGCTGGTGACGCAGTTCCTGTATGAACCACTTCCGGTCGAACGATGGGATTTCCGGGGCGGAAGCGGAGTGTTTCCTGTGTGACATCATTTCCAGTCGGAAAATGAGATCTCCGGTTTGGTAGCGACGTTTTCCCAGTATGACGGTGTGAAAACAGTACATTACGATACTAGTGCGAAAACTGTGCCTTACGATACTAGTGCGAAAACTGTACATTACGATACTAGTGCGAAAACTGTACATTACGATACTAATGCGAAAACAGACCATTACTATACTAGTGCGAAAATTTTACATTACGCTACTAGTGCGTAAATAGAACATTACGCTACTAGAGCGTAAATAGAACATTACGCTACTAGTGCGTAAATAGTACATTACGATACTAATGCGAAAACAGTACATTACGATATTAGTGCGAAAAAACGTTTTGTGACGAGTATGGATTTGCACGAGCCGAAGGCGAGTCTTGCAATCACACGAATTAAGAAAACGTTTTTCGCACGAGTATCTTGCCATAGTACATTTCGATACGAGTGCGAAAAAAAACTTTTTCGCACCGAGTGAAATGAAATGTTATTTTCGCACCGAGTGAAATAAAATATTATTTTCGCACCGAGTGATATAAAATATTATTTTCGCACCGAGTAAAATGAAATATAAATAATGCCCGATAGAATTATTATCGGGACGCTGTCTTACCGACGCGACGCCAGGTCAACAAGAGGAAAATAGTACCGCGAGCACTGCTAGGTGGCTCTGCCAGTCATCGCCGAGGACCGACACGAACACCCGATCGAGCCGCAGAAGTTTGTCCGGACAATCGAGTGTGTATGTATACGATATTGTTTTGATTTTTAATATTCGACGTACTGAGAAACAAGTGAAAACATTTCTTCGTCGTCGAGCTTAAGACGAGCAAGTGGACCACCTCGCGCTGTCATGCTGATTGCAAGTTTCATTATTGAAATTAGCGAACAAAAGAGAACGTAACCTAAAAAAACAATGAGACGCGAGAACATGAATTTTTTTCACCAAACTTTCGATTCATCCCTTCAACTCGAAATTTCGCGAATGGAGAGCAAATTTAATTCGCAAATTTTCATAGGCACTTTTTTTTTTACCGAAACGATTTTGCTCTGGCAATTTTGGAAGAAAAATTAAGTTTCACAGAATTTGAACATAATTTTCGTAAAATGGAAAAATTAATTTTTGGCCTTTCTGTTTTATCGACTGAGAACAAATTATCAAATCCAACTTCGAGTTAATTTGCCTTTGTAATAAATTTTTTTTTTTTTTTTATAAATACAATCGATTCGGAAAGAAAAAAAGAAAAATGAGGCTCCGACTCTGACGTCGGAGACTTTTTCAATTATGCGATTGTTGATTGTTGCATCGGTAAATAGAAATATTGCAGCGATTGGGGAATTGTTGATGCGGATGGATGGTTGTTTAACGCATGGATGAAATTTTGTGTATATGAAGGGCACAACCGCCCTGGTCCATATCGCGCCCGGCTAGCTCAGTCGGTAGAGCATGAGACTCTTAATCTCAGGGTCGTGGGTTCGAGCCCCACGTTGGGCGTTTACTTTTTTTTTTTTTTTTTCGTTTATTAAACGAAATGTAATTAAGGAAAAAATTAAGTTTTATTATGGGAATGCAATTTCAAGTTTTTTTGTTTTTCAGGATCATTGTGGTTTCGGATATACAAAGATTTGCATGTGGCTCGAGGCAGATGAAATTGGCACACCGAGCGAGCATTTTTACTGCTGTGAATGGAAAAAAAAAAGAAATATTGAAATGATGAAATTGTTGAAATGATGAAACGTTCACCGGCGAACATTTTTCTGTAACTTACTGCGCTAAAACTACGCTGTATCTACAACTTTGTACGTCGAAATTGGCGACAAAAATTACGCTAAACTATGACACGGAAGTTAGCAACGTTGCTCCAATAGAATCATTGACAGATGTCACTTTTCTCAAACAGTTTATTTTCTGGTGAAACGATAAAAAAAATTGTATTCTACGATATTATATTATTATTATTATTATTCTATATATATAAATAAAATTATTATAAATATAAATATTATATTACATTATATTATATTATCGGCCCGCTAGGAGAGCTATTTCTGCGAAACGCGAAAACTCTCAATAATTTCATTGGAGCAACGTGGCTAACTTCTATGCCGTGCCGAAACTACAACTTACAATCCGAAGCTACAATTACCAACGAGAAAGTTGCGAGAATTGGAACATGTTTGCAGATAGTTGTACAGTATCGTAATAAGTTGTAAATTGACAGCAACCTGCTAAGCGCCTTAACTCGTACATTTCTGTAGTAAATTAGAGTTATCTTTGGCGTAAAAAAAAATATTATTCTATATATAAATACAATTATTATAAATATTAATATTATTATATTATATTCTTATATTACAATACATTATATTGTATTATCGGCCCGCTAGGAGAGCTATTTCTGCGAAACGTGACAGCTGTCAATAATTTCATTGGAGCAACGTTGCTAACTTCTATGCCGTGCCGAAACTACAACTTACAATCCGAAGCTACAACTACGAGACTACCTACGAGAAAGTTGCGAGAATTGGAAAATATTCCCAGATAGTTATACAGCATCGTAATAAGTTGTAAATTGACAGCAACATGCTAAGCGCCTTAACTACCAGATTTTTGTAGTAAATTGGAGTTGTCTTTGGTGTAAAAAAAAAAAATCCGGAAATTTTTTTTTTCACCATAACAAAGCTTCCTCTATGAGAAAGCAAAAAAATATATATATAAATATATGATAAGTCGCCGCGCTCCGGATTTAGAGATATTATCGGTAGGCAGCAAACATTCCGCAGACTCTCGTTGAAACGGCCGAAAATGAAATTCGATTGTTTCAGATGACAATGGGCACGCTGGAACTGAGGCAAAGCCTTTCGGGCCACAGAGGCAGAGTGTGGAATGTTTGCTGGCATCCGAAGGGTAACACGCTCGCCTCCTGCGGCGAGGACAAGACGATAAGAATATGGAGCGGCGAGGACAACAAGTGGACGACGAAGACTCTCCTCACCGAGGGCCACACCAGAACTATACGCGAGGTCGCGTGGTCGCCCTGCGGAAATTACCTGGCTTCGGCGAGCTTCGACGCGACGACCGCTATATGGGAAAGGAAGAACAACGCTTTCGAGTGTTACATAACACTCGAGGGACACGAGAACGAAGTGAAGAGCGTGAGCTGGTCGAACAGCGGACAATTGCTCGCCACGTGCAGCAGAGACAAATCCGTCTGGGTCTGGGAATCGAACAACGACGAGTACGAGTGCGCGGCACTCATCAATTCTCACACTCAGGATGTCAAGAAGGTAGATTTTTTTTTAATCCGGAAATTTCGAAGGATAAGCGGAAATATTTATCCGCGGGTTTTTTTCGCGATCTTGGTAGGGATATAGAAAATTATTTTTGTTATTACGTTTGGTAATTGTTGATGATAATATTGTTCGATTGAGATTATTATTTATTTATTTTTTATTTTATTTTTTTTATATAACAAAACGTGTGTGAAGAGAAACTTTTTAAAGGTACAAAGGGGCGAGGGAAAGCATTGGGAAAGAGAAATACATACAATAATAATATTATTTCATAATCACAATAGTTATTATTATTATTTTTATGTTACAGTTTTTTTTTCTATGTATTATTTCGCACTCGGTCGATTTTTATCCTCAAGTTTTTTTTTCATTCGGAAATTTGACGACCAGTAAAAAAAGGAACAAAATGTTCATCGGCGAATAACAATATTATTTTTTATAAATATAGTATATTCTATAATTTTGCTTCCTCGTAGAGGAAGCTTTGTGATGGTGAAAAAAAAAATTTTCGAGATTTTAATGAAAACGTGTTCAGAATGTTCCAAAACATCGAAAAATCACATTTAGAAAAAATGTCCGGATGTATGTGTGTGTGTGTGTGTGTGTGTGTGTGTGTGTGTGTGAATCAAACGCGAAAAATTCAAATGGCCATATCTCGGGTAAGCCTCCACCGATCAGGCTGAAATTTTGCACACAGCTTGTGTGGTTAATAGTCAATGTTTCTGCCAAATTTCATCCAAAAATGTTCAGTTGTTTTTTTTGTACGCCATTTTTAATTTCTTCGAAAAAGTCTGTGCGCACCGTAGCGCTCGCAATTTTTTAGCTATCAGGCTAAAAACGCGTACACAGATGGAATATGATCACCCGATGATCCCATTAAAATTTCAAGAAAATCGATCGAGCCGTTTAAATTTTATGTCATTTTGAATTTTTTGAATTTCATGAAATTTTTTTTTTTTTTTCAAGACGCATTTTTCCGTATTAAATGTTAATCTACGAATAAAAAAGTGTCAGATTCGCGATCAGCGTGAAAAAATACTTATAATACAATCCCGGAGTGACGGCTAACGAAAAAGTTTATCGGGCATTTTTATAGCCAAAATTGGCAAAACGAGTGATTTTGGGTATTTTCAAACAGCAATTTCTTTGCTTCCCGATGAATACTCTATGATACTCTATGTATTTTTCGCCTCGAGTACAGATTCGACAGCCGTTTTGACCAAAAGCGTAAGGTTGGTTTTTTTTCGCACTAAACCTGAGTCGGCCAGCAGTTTTGCTTAAAATTTAAATACGACGTTGATATTGAAAAAGCTGAAAATTGAAATTTTCATATCGCTTCCTCATAAAAGTTGAAAGTTGAACGTTGAAAGTTGAAAGTTGAAATTTTTATATCACTTTCTCATAATGGCCCTTTATTCGCAAAGCTTCCTCTATGAGGAAGCCAAAAATATAGTAAATGCTTTCTCATAGAAGGAGCTTTGCGAATAAAGGGCCATTATGAGAAAGTGATATAAAAATTTCAACTTTCAACTTTCAACGTTCAACTTTCAACTTTTATGAGGAAGCGATATGAAAATTTCAATTTTCAGCTTTTTTTATTTTTTGTTAATAACAAAATCTCTGTAAGATCAAACTGGTTAAAGCCCCGAAGGGGAAAACGGAAAAGTAGAAAACAACAACGTACAATAATAATATTATATAATAATCATAATTATTATTAGTATATTTTACCATTTTTTTCCACGTATTATTTATTATTCGATCGATTTCTTTCTTTGTTCATTCTTAATACATTTTTTCCCATTCGCCGATTCACCGACAAAAAAAAAGAAATAAAAATACATTCACCCATACAATAATAACATATAATAATAACAATGATAATAATAACTATTATTTTACAGTTTTTTTTCGCCTGATATTTTTTATTCGCTCGATTAAAATTTTTATTAATATTCAAAAAAAAATCCCATTTGCCGATTCGCCGACGAAAAAAAAAAAAAAAAAATCGGAAGACAAATTTTTAATAACAGAATGTAACTTGCAGGTGAGATGGCATCCGCACGAGGACATCCTCGCCTCGGCGAGTTACGACGACACGGCAAAGATATTCAAGGAGGACGCGGAGGACAGCGACTGGTCCTGCGTGGCGACGCTCGCTTCGCACACATCGACCGTCTGGAGTTTGTCGTTCAACGCCGCCGGCGACCGTCTCGTCACCTGCAGCGACGATCAGACTCTGAAGATCTGGCAGGAGTACCGTGCGGGAAACAAGGCCGGAATAGCGACGCCGAACGGGCAATCGGCGTGGAAGTGCGTGTGCACACTTTCGGGTTATCACACGAGGACGATCTACGACGTCGACTGGTGCAAGCTCACCGGGCTGATCGTGACCGCTTGCGGCGACGACGTGATAAGAATTTTTCGGGAGCACAGCGACTCCGATCCGGACCAGCCGAACTTCGACATGATATGCTCGGTCGAGAGCGCGCACTCGCAGGACGTTAACTGCACGCAGTGGAGTCCGACGGACGCGGGACAGCTCGCCTCGGCCAGTGACGATGGGACGGTCAAGATTTGGTTCTACAGCGATTGACGAAAAAACTTTTACGGCGTCGATAAATATTAAAATTAAATAATAATTTTTTTTGTTCATTTTAAATACGATTGTAGAATTCTAAGGCGTTAATAAATTGTTTAGCAAGTTTTTAACAACTGGCTGTTGCTCGGGAGATAATTCGTGGTTCCTGTGTATTCGTTGAGCGTGGGCGATGGGTGAAGAAGGGAAATGTTGTTATGGCGCGTCGATGGAATGTGGAGTTGTGTGGAAAGTGTGGTAGAAGGAATGTAAAGAAGTGGATTCGGTGTGGATTTGACGGGTTTTTGTGTAGGGGCGAATTTAGGGTAAAATCAGTTATTTGTCAATGTCAATTTGAATATCAATTTTAATGTCAATTTGAATATCAATTTGAATATCAATTTGAATGTTAATTTAAATATCAATTTGAATATCAATTTGAATATCAATTTGAATATCAATTTGAATATCAATTTTAATGTCAATTTGAATATCAATTTTAATGTCAATTTGAATATCAATTTGAACATCAATTTTAATATCAATTTTTATTTTAATTTTCAGGTAAAGCCTAAATGCTCGGACGTTGCTTGGCTGTTCTGACGCTCGGAGGTTCGAGGACCATTTCGCCTATTATCAGCAGAGGGATAAACAAGATTTCGCTAAACATGTCCGGAGTCACCGGTGGAGTCTCGCTGAGGAGCGTCGTCGAGGCGATGAACAATTTCGCCGACGTGTCACTCGCGGAGTCGTGGGACAATGTCGGACTGCTCATCGAGCCGACGACATCGAGGAACGTTAAGCACGTCCTGCTCACCAACGATCTCACCGAGACGGTCATGCAGGAAGCCGTCGACCTCGGCGTCGAGATGATCGTCTCGTATCACCCTCCGATATTCGCGCCGATGAAACGCATCACCAATCTAAGCTGGAAGGTAATCGGCACCACAAAATCGATTCATTTGTTTCAATTGTTTTCGTCGGGATAATTTGCCATAATAATTTTTATAAATCGTTAAGAAAAAAAATTAATATTCAATTTTTTCCGCCGAGATAATTTGCCATAATAATTTTCATTGATCGAGAAGAAAAAAAATTGATATACCATCTTTTTCATCGAGATAATTTGCCATAATAATTTTCATTAATCGAAAAGAAAACAAAGATTAATATTAATTTCTTTTCATCGACATAATACGTCATATTATTTTTTCATAATTAAAAAGATGAAATAAAAATGGATTAATTTTTTTTTTTTTTAGGAGAGAATCACTGCTAGATGCTTGGAGAACAAGATAGCCCTCTACTCGCCGCACACGAGCTTCGATTCCATAAAGGGCGGCGTCAACGACTGGCTCGCCGAAACATTCGGTGCGACAACGATGCAGCGGCAAAAAAAATTTTAAGGAAAACAACATTTTAATTAATTTCCGATAGATATTAAAATCAATTGTTTCTCGACTTTAATGTTGCAGATATCAAGACCGCCAAGCCCATACAGCCTGGCGCGATACCCGAAAACGGCATGGGTAGAATTTGCCAACTGAAGGAGCAAATCTCGCCCTCCCAGGCGGTCGAGATGGTGAAACGTCGCACCGGCTTGCCGCACGTTCGACTCGCTCGCTCCATTAATCCAGGTTAATTTGATTTGTTTATTTAACGGATGGCTCTTCGTGCGAATTACCCATAACGCAACGTTGCCGTGAACAAATCCGAATTTAATAACGATATTTATCAAGGCGCAATATAAGTAAAATTATTAATAAAAACAAATTATTGAATACTCGAACTTATAATAATCAAAATTCAATTAATTCAATATATCCATCAATACCGCGAGATAAAAAGACGCGTACAAATGCCAATAAAAAATATCACGACGAATTGGTGAAATTCGATTGGACCAAAATTGGATTGCGATATTTACTGGGCGCAATATAAATAAAATTATGAATTAAAAAGGGAAATATTTAATTCCCGAACTTATAATAACCCAAATTCAATAATACAATAATTAAATATATCCTAGAACATCGAGAGATAAAAAGACGAGTTAGTATACAAAATAACAATATCACAGAATATTCGTGAAATTCAATTGGACTAAAATTCAATTCTGATATTTTCCAACGCGTAATGTAAATAAAACGATTTTTTTTGTTCATATACTCGAATTTATAATAAACGAAATTCAATAATACAATGATTAAATATGCCAATGAACATCGAGATTAAAAAAAAGTAAAAATACCGATTAAAATATTGTAAAAAAATGCGTTCGATGTTGATCACAGTTCACTCGCACTTAATAATTCATTCATAGATATTATTAGTCGAATGTAAACATTTTATTATTCCATATGGCAGGATTGCTGAATTGCATAATATCTTTTTCTTATTTTTTTGTCGTAGAAAAACCCATCGAGACGGTAGCAGTGTGTGCGGGCTCGGGGGCTTCGGTTCTAAAAAACGTTCCGGCCGATCTCTACCTGACCGGTGAGATGCTGCACCACGACATCCTCGATGCCGTTCACAACGGCACTCACGTTATTCTGACGAACCACTCGGACTCGGAGCGCGGCTATCTCAAAGAATTCTCCGAGATACTTCGATCGAGTCTCAACGACTGCGTGAAAATCAGTATCTCCGAGCGTGACGCCGATCCTCTGACGACCGTCTAAAATTAATCGCTACGAAAAAAAAGAAAAAAATCTGAATCATAACGATGGCTGAAAGAGCTCCGGCTTCGGCATTTTTTTTTTCACACTCCATACTACGCGCTCCCTATTTTTAATTTCTCATCCCATACGAAGTATGCAAGGAGAGAAAGTATCGCAATAAAAAAAATTGAACTCATGGAGTTTTAGTCTGCAAACATATTTGGCATGTCCCAGTGTGGAAAAAAAAGCATTTTACCATTTCCGTCTGCGGACTCGTAGGCACGCTTGGTACGAAAACACAATAACTTCCTGACGACATTTCGGATTGCAGCGAAAGATGTTCGAAAAGAGCAACTTTCCGAAGGTTTTACAAGATCTAGAATTTTTTATATCCAACAGAACAGATGCTGTGAACATATCAGCGGCCATGTTGGTTACCGCGACAGTTTATAATATTCGATTTTCTTTATTTTTCGGAAGATTTCGATCTAAATTCGAATGTACGCCGAATAGTTTATGTTATTAACACAGTCCTGTAAAATTTGAAGCATCCGCGTTGCATAGTAACGACGAATACTGAAAACTAAGAAATCGCCTGTTTTCGTCGGTAAAACGGGAAGGTCCAGCAGCCTCTTAACGATTTTGCTTATTTCGATACATTTATCTCCATCATTAGACAGTGTCATGTATTTTTTTAAGAAACGACCAGGGACATGACGCAACCGGCAAGAGCAGTTGCGCTACGACGCGAAATCCCACCGTCACGTGACGGACCAGGTGGTCTCGTTCCCCTCCAAGCGGCAAGCGGCTATAAAAGTCAGAACCGCAGCGGCTTCGCCAGGCGCTGAAACGGGGAACATCATCGAGTCTTCACCAAAACCGGGGTGGTCTGCAGTTATAATAGATATTTTCGGTAAAGTTTTCCACGTATTACTTTTATTTATGAATCTGATTGTTTCACTCAGGCTTTTTTCAGAAGTACCAAATAAATTAATCAAACAAGCTACTTTTGCATATATAAAATCGTGTAAAATCACTGCACCGAGAAAAATAATTTATTTGGCGGGCGCGCCCCGCAAATAAATATTTCTTTGGATTAAATAAATTCGTTTAAATAACTATTTACTTAATTTAAATAAATATGTGTTTAAACCAAATAAATATCTTACTTAATCCATATAAACATTTATTTGCGGGTAACCGGCAAATACGTTTTTTATTCTGGGTGTGTTGTCAGCACCTTATGTATTGTAGAAATTTCTCATATTTGTGCCACAGTTTCGCACCCCGAACGAATCGAGCTAGTCGAGTCGATCAGACGAAGGCGGAAATGGCTTCATTATACTTTGTGTAATTTTTATAATCCGTGCATCGACCGCAAAATCGTAAAGTATGACGCTGCTGTCCTGAGTGTCTGGAACATGAATACATTTATTGTATCTCGATCACAATTCATCGGATGCTATACAATTTTTATGCAGCGTTAATAAAAAATGAAAAAAAAAGATCTTTCTTACCAGCCCGCAAGTGTTCACCGACAAAACGAACATTTTGCCGGCTGTCAATTGGCAAGGTACGACACAACGCATCATCATCAATTGTACCGATTTCTGAGCCTCGACCGATAGATTGTACCATTGGTTGTTGTATCTACGCAGAGGGATACTTTTTTATGAGCCCTGGCAGGTCAAACGACCATCGAATGATCCAAAAAACCGACTGGTCGTTCTGCGACTCTTTTCGACACTTTCGACACACAAAAACGACCGATGTCTGAATTACTGAAAAAGCTCTAACTTGGGTCGTTTCGCCGGGGTTGATCCGAAAGTAACCAGGAAGACGCCCGTGCTCAGAGCTTTTGATTGGTTCGTTCTTCAAGTCTTAAGAAAAACTACTCCAAGAAAAGCTCTCAACATGGTCGTTTTTACGGTTACTTACTGAACATTGCCGGCGAAACGACCCAACCTAGAGATTTTTCAGTATTTCATACATCGGTCATTTTTGTGGTCATTGATCGAAAAGCGACTCATCCTCAACCTAACAATTGGGTTTTTTTCCGGTCGTTATTCCGGACGAAAAGTGTCACAGAACGGCTAGTCTTTTTTTGGGTTTTTTGGTATTCGTTAAAGACGATCGCTTCGCTTGCTAGGGAGGGCACTTCCTGATTCTTTGCTTACGTATAAAAACCAATATTAATACTGTGATCCATAAGTTCTTGGGCGACGTAGCAATCCATAATGAAGAGGCACAGTAGAGATAATATTGAAGCTATTGATCTTGCGATTGTTTCGAGATCTCTTGTGCATGTAAGAATCTGAATTCACAAGCAGTTTGTCTGTCAGTGCGAATGATTCTTCGCCATTGGTTGCAACTTTTACCTGAAGTCCTAGTGCGTTAATCAGAAGCATGCCAAACACAATGGCAAAACCAATGTTCCATTTGTAAATGTCCTCGATGAGATTGGCGTATCTGACAACCATGAGTTTATTAACGAAATCGACTGGTTTAACTGCATACATTCTGCAAATTATCTCACCCAATGGCGCCGTTGTGTCTGTCGATGCACCAAGCCAGGTGGATGATGTCCCTTTTGCCCAGCGCATATGCGCTTTCCCTTGTTGCAATGTCACTATTCCCAATTCGTTGTAATTTTTCCCTGAATGTTTTAGTCAAAACTTTATTGTGCTTACTAGTGCAAAAAATCAATTGTTGACTCACCCCAAAGCGGCAAAAATCCCACAAGCGTGTTGCACGTAACTGACCAACATAACGTTATTGGCTGCTAGAACCATAACTATCATAACTAGTACCACGCAATAATACATCATAACGTAAAAATAATATTTCTGTGTGTCGATACTATAATAGTCAACGCGAGTTGGAAATTTTCCGGATTCAGTACCGTTATTTAGCAAAACGTCGATGATTTTTAACATGACTAGTGATGTCACATCGGCGAAGAGGGCGAAATACATCATGCCTGGACACAAATTCGATAAATCTATAAATCAGGATTTAAACTTAAACTACCTCTTACTGTACTTGATTAACCTGTAAACACAACATTTATTCTTTGTCCGTGGTCGGTGTACTCGTGAAGAATGTTAACTTCACGATGCCGAGCCCACATCTGCCAATCCGTACGAATGTGATTTAGCAACTGTAGTGTCTGTGCGTATCCAACAAAATTTCATTAGTGAAAGGAATTTATTGACGGTCTTGTCATGGCTTCGATCGTGACAGTCCCTAGCAAGTCAAGCAACCATACGACCAAAGAAACGACCGGTTGTTTTGTGCCGTTTTGACGACCATAAAACAACCAATAAAACGACCATATTGTCGGTTTGGATTTGCTCATCTTTTGCTTTATCGTCCCAAAAACGACCGAGATAACGGCAGCTCAAACGCGCTTGGTCCTTTTTTGGGTCGTTAAAGGAAATACGACCAAGCCTGAACCTAAAAACTGGTCGTTGTTTTGGTCACACGGTTGTCGCCAAAACGGCACAAAACAACCGGTCGTTTTTTAAGTCGTTTCGCGGTCGATTTCAATGGTCTTTTAACCTGCTAGGGGTATCGTAATTTGCTTAAACAAAACTTACCTTATGGGCGTACGATATAAAAAAAATCAAAATTGTAGCGCAAACTATGTCGGAAAACAGCGGTTGTGCGCATTCCAGGAGGATAGCGAAGTCCTTACGATGTTTCACGATATCAACTATCCTGGCTAACATTTCGCTGGTGTTGATATAAATTATAACAGCACGAAAACAATATTTCGCCCGGGAGCTCTGATACGGCCATTGTCCAATGAGCATCATCAAAGTCTTATTTAATCTATAGTAACGGTGTTGAAACAAGTCCATCGTGACTCGAACTATCATCAGCAGTGGCTTCAGGGCTACTAATACTGTTCTCTACGAACATCCTACGAGCTTGCATTTCACTGCCTCACATTGTTTTTCTCAGCGTGGATTTTCTCAAGGCATTATGTCAAAGTATCGCAACGCGATGGACGTTTAAATTGCTCTTCTACCACACTTCACCGTTGAGCGACAGCGTTGCGACGGTCCATAGTCTGTCTGCCGCCCTCCCACCTTCGCTCCACCACTATGCGCGCCGCTACAGCGCACTGTACTTCCCTCCACGAGCCGCACTGAGAACTGAAGTAACGTTGGAACGTCATGCTTACGTAGATATTGGCTGGAAAAATGTTCTTCTATGAAGATACGCTGCTGAGAAAAATTTCAAAGGTTTCTCTATGACTGCCCTAGCGGGTTTGGTCACCGTGCAAAGTTTCGGTGATTACCACCAAGAAGACCACAGTGGTTTATTGTCAAAACGTCACCGCACAAACCACGGTGAAAACGACAGGCTCAGGGAGCCCAAAAGTTCGGAGAAGAGTTCGCGATTTGGTGGCTTTTAAAGTAGCAACGATACAAACCACCGTCGGATTAAATTCGAGTAAGCTTGCAAGACGGTAGTTTCTGTCATAGAAACTACCGCTCAAACTACCGTCTGAGTAAACTCGAGCGAGCCTACAATGCGGTGGTTTATCGTCTGGTTTTAGTATTGAAATCACCGTACAACCACTATTCGGATCAGGTCAAAGTACGGTTTCAAACGGTTTGAATTAGTTTGAATTGAATTTTTCGTTGAGGGCGCGCTGGAAACCGTCATCGGATTTGATCAGAATTGATTGGATTGATCAGAAAGCAACCGGAAAGACGACCATGTTGAGAGCTTTTCTTGGAGTCGTTTTTCACAAAAAACTCGAAGAACGAACCAATCAAAAGCTGTCAACATGGTTGTCTCTGTGGTTACTTTCTGACCAACGTCGGCAAAACGGCGTTAGAAGTAATTAATCGAACATATTCGCAAATACCACTTAAACGTTTTTCGATAAACGAGATTTTCGAAGTCGATAAATTAGACCAAATTCTAAAAAAAATTCATATGTATTCCGAAAAATTAACGAATCAACTTCTGGTAAAAAATGTTAGGTTGCCGGATGTTTTGTGGAATAATTTTTTTAAAACTAATCCATTAATTACTTTTGGGAATTATTATGATATAAAGTCAATTATTTATCCCATTGGCGACTATTCGAAATTCTCTCTGAATCTCGCTTTTGATTGCGAATGTAATTAACGATACACCCGTCTTAAAACCGGGTATGACTAAGTATGAAGTGTATTCATCGTCGAAACTCGCTTAAGATTTTTGACTCTGTAATCATCTTCCGCACCCCGAACAAATCCAAGTAACGGAGACGATCAGACAAAAGCGAAGATGGTTGAGTTAAACTTTATAGTTTTTACAATCCCCGCGTCGAACGCAAAATTGTAAAGTATGACAATCCTGTTCTAATTGTCTGGAACACGAAAACATTTATTGTATCTCGATCACAATTAATCGGATGCTTTAGAAGTTTTGTGTAGCACTTATAAAAAAACAAAGAAAAGATCTTTCTTACCAGTGCGCAAGCGTTCATCGATAAAATCAATATTTTCCCGGCTGTCAATTGGCACGGTACGATGCAACGCATCGTCATCAGTTGCAAGAACTTCTGAGCCTCATGCGATAGTCTGTACCATTGGTTGTTGTATCTACGCGGAAGGATACTTTTTTATGAGGCCATGTCACTCCGCGAACT
Organism: Stenichneumon culpator; assembly: GCA_964017025.1. NCBI lineage: Eukaryota > Metazoa > Arthropoda > Insecta > Hymenoptera > Ichneumonidae > Stenichneumon > Stenichneumon culpator. Next base: position 3,413,879 of record OZ024771.1, read on the forward strand.
GTTTACTCACATATAAAAACCGATATTAGTACTGTGATCAATCAGTTTCTGAGCAACGTAGCAGTCCATAATGAAGCCGACCAGTAGAGACGATGAAAAGATGAGTAATCTTACGATTGCTTCGAGATCGTCCATGCTTGTAAGAATCTGAAATTACAAGCATTTTGTCTGTTAACGCGGAAGATTAGGTGTTTACAGCTTTTACCTGAAGTAATAGTACGTTAACTAGCAAAACGCCAAACACCATGGTGAAACCAATATTCCATGTGTTGATTCCCTCGATGAGATTGGCGTATCTGACAAACGTGAATTCATTAATGTCAACTAGTTTATCTACATACATTCTCCAAACTATCTCACTCAATGGCTTCATTGTGTCTGTCGATGCACCAAGCGAGTTGAATGATGTTCCTTTTGTTCAGCGCATATGCAGCTTCCCTTGTCTGCATTGCTGTGTCATTGGTCCCAATTCGTTCTAATTTTTGCCTGAAAGTTCCAGTTGAAACTTCATTGTGCTTATCACTGTAATCAATTAACTATTGACTCACCCCAACGCAGCAAAAATCCCACAAGCGTGCTGCACATAACTGACCAACATGAGGTTATTAACTATTATGACCATAATGATCATAAGTAGCATCACGCAGTAATACATCATAACGTAAAAGTAATATTTCTGTGCGTCGACACGATAATTATCAACACGAAATGGAAATTTTCCAGGCCTAGTATCGTTCATTAGCAGAGCATCGATGATTTTTGTCATCAATAGTGACGTCCCATCAGCGCCGACGGAGAAATATACTAAGACTGAACACAAATTCGATAAATCTATGATGCAGTAGTTAAATTTAAACTATCTACTACACTTGATTGACCTGTAAGCAGAATATTTATCTTTTGTCCCTGCTCCGCGTATTTGTGAAGAATGTTAACTTCGGGATGTCGCGACCAGACCTGCCAATCCGTGCGAATACGATTTAGCAACTGCAATGTCTGTGCGCATCCAACAGATTTTCATCAGTGATAGGAATTGATCAATCAACATGGCGTAATTTCGATTACGATAGCATCGTAATGCGCGTCAACAAAAGTTACCTTCTGGGAGTTCAACATCAAAACAATCAAATTTGTGACGCTAACGCAGTCGGCAAATAGCGGTACAGCGCACTCAAGGATGATACCGAAGTCGTTACGATGTGTCGCAACATCAAGTATCCGAGATAAAATTTCACTGGTGTTGACGTAAATTATAGCAGCACGAAAGCAGTATTTAGCCCGGGTGTTCTGATACGGCCATTGTCCGATGAGCTTCATCAAGGTTTTATTTAATCTATAGTAACGGTGTTGAAACAAGTCCATCGTGACTCGAACTATCATCAACAGTGGCTTTGGGGCTATTGATGATGTTCTCTACGGACAACATACCAAGGGCTTCGATTTCCATGCCTTCCATTGTTCTTCTCTCAGCGTGGATTTTCAAAGCATTATGTCAAAGTATCACAACTCGACGGACGTTTAAATTGCTCTTCTTCCACACTTGAACGTTGAGCGACAGCGATGCGAGGGTGCATAGTCTCTATCTGCCGCCCTCCCAGCTTCGCCCCACCACTATACGCGCCGCTACAACGTACTCTACTTCCATCCGCGAAGCGTACTGAGAACTGAAATAAGGTTGCTGTAAACAAGTTCTTTTATGAAGCTACGTCAGAGAGACGAATTTCGAAATTTTCTCTATGACTAGCAACAACGCGATCGCTTTGCTGGCGGTTCTTTCATTTCTTTTCAAGTTATACCGCACGTGCTTATATACGTTACGTATTTCTATCTTACTGACGAGACGGACGATCCAGATTGGCTACGAAACTTGGTTGGTTCTTCAGGTTGGTTGGTTCTTTAGGTTGGCTGGTTCTTTAGGTTGGTTGATTCTTTAGGGTGGATTGTTCTTTAGGTTGGTTGGTTCTTTAGGTTGGATTGTTCTTTAGGTTGGTTGGTTCTTTAGGTTGGTTGGTTCTTTAGGTTGGCTGGTTCTTTATGTTGGTTGGTTCTTTAGGTTGGTTGGTTCTTCAGGTTGGTCCACGCCGGTTTGATTCTTCAGGTGTCAGTAGTCTCGAACATACGGCTATAGTCTTAGTTCGTACTATGTCTGCGCTCGACACATGCAGGGCTCCACTGTTGAGTGTGACATGTCAAGACAGTCACAAGAGGTTCCACTCCTCTGACAAATACCTGGATATTTTCCGGGTAGACCTGCTGGAACCTTGCATTTTATGCCGATGAATCCGCCTTCCCGTAGCCCTCGCTGGATATGACTTCCGAGGATTCTACTTTGGTCGAATCGTTTGAAGCCTAACTAAGTGATTCGTTTCCCCAGTATGGGTAGGTTCGACTTCTTCGATGATCTCAACAAAGAGACTCTAGGAGCAGGGTTTTTCCAAGCACAGCTCTCGGTGGTTCGTTTGGTGGGTCTTTTAACTGAAAGTAGAAGGAAGTTTGTTGCGTTTGCTATAAGAGGAAGGTTTCGTGCCTGATTCTTTATGCATGAAATTTAAGTCTTAGTTGGTACTTCCTCATCTCTTTTCCTTTCACTTACGGGACTTCTTGGGAATCGAACCCACGACGCTTTCGTCTTCCGTTTTCCCCCACACCGAGGCGTTGGACCTTTCCTCAGGACCTACCATTGTAGTGAGTTCCGAATCACTTCTTCGCAGAAAAAACCCCACGGAAAATTCTTGGTGATTGCCGGAAATCGAACCCGAACCTACTGCATGTGAGCCCCCAAATTACCTCCCAAATTTCCATTCCTTATTTTCATTTATGGATCCGATTGATCTATTTAAGCTCTGGAAGTTATCTGTTTGGTAACATTCAGATGATAAAAAAATAATTAATCAAACAAGCTACCTTCCGTCAATCTGGCAAGTGGGTCTGGAATGTCACTGTTGAACTTGTAAATTGGTGAATTCACACGTTGATCTGTGACGACCAATGCCTGATAACTGTATTATGTACGACAGTTTAAGCTCATCGTCCATGATGCTTGATCGTAGGTATATTGTGGATGATCGTTGTGTACGATTCTGTACGGTACGATTCTGTACTCTTAGGCAATTTTGGCCTCAAAATACGTAATCAACACATCTATCTATCTATCCATCTATTGTTGGGCAAAGGTCTTACCCTTAACACGCGCATCGTCCATGATATAACTATTATCTGTGAAAGGGGTTCGTAGATATATTGCGCACGATCGAGTGAGGCATTTATTCTTGTCAGGCGCATCATTCACGATATAATGATGATTGGAGAAGTCGGACCGTACGTTTATTGTGTATGATTGCCGTTCGACCGTTTTGAGTTTTGAATTTCTCAAAAAAAGAACATGAGTTTCTGAATCAAATATCATGCCACGAGTAAAATGAGTTACAGATTTGTGATCAGCGGTCAAAAGATAGTTACATCATGCAAGTTTTACTTAACGATTCTCTACAATAAATTTTGCAGTAAATTTTGACCGTTTCAATTTTATGAGAGGTAGACATTCTTTAGCGTTACGAAAAAAGGTGCAAGGTAATTTGCACATGGCTTCCTCACTTGATACAATTTTGGGCACAGCTTCTTCCACGAGGAAGCCAAATATCGATCAACGAACTTTCTCACAGAAAAAGCCATCCGCAAAATTGTAATAAATACGGAAGTCATTTGCAAATGACTTTGTACCTTTTTAAAAAAATTGTTTTGATAGACAATTATTTTTTTTTTATCAAAAAACCAATTTTAAGTACTTGACATACAATTTTTTTTTTTTTTGAAAAAAAGGATATTTATTGGTTTTGGAGTGTAATTACACTGTAGCGGCACACTAAAAAAAATTATTTTGCATACTTGGCGTCGCGACGTCACCGCGTCTCCTGATAAAAAAAAATGATGCATATTTTCATGATATGTGTTGTATGCACTGCAAGTACTACTACGAATGACTGCACATAACTAACATAAACTGAATGCGTCTCCGAGTCGGAATTATCAACACCCCACCTATCGATACTGCCTCAAAAATAAGTGAGCGAAACGATATTAGGGTATAACAATAATGACTCATATCGATTCTCTAATACTAGGAAGCACATAGGCTATGTTTAGGTAGAGCCTTATTCTCTCGCTGCATATCTAATATAACAAATTTCATTCGTAATTCTATTTTAACCCAATGATAATATGACTCGTATTGCCGAGTCGAGTGTGTTATTCAATTTCCCACTCTTACCCAATGTCAGCTTTCGCTGCTGACCATCGCGTATGCAAATCGTCCAACACTCCGCGGCGTTTACTCGCACGCAGCGGTGAATTATGTATCTCTAATTTCGAAACGCTTCGACCCGGTAATTTGATTCGTCCAGAACCGCAGTTTTCGCACCCTTCGTTCAGTCACTGTTCTTAGGCGACTTATTCGTATGAGACTCGTTCCGAGAACAAATAATAAAACAATCCAGCGATACAACTATTCGCTTTCGGTTTCGGAGTAACATTGCATAGATATATCGCGAGCGGTCATGAAAAATAAAGTAACAACGACGCGTAATCTAGACAATACTTCTTCGAGTCCAATCGACATATATGATAGTAAATACTATAGTATCAACAAATGGCTGCTTCGCATCTTCGGGCAGTGGCCCTATCAAGCTCCTCTTGAAAAAAAAATTAGGACTTGTATTCTACTACTATTTAGCTTTAGTACACTATTGCCTCAGGTAGTACCCATCACGATTTCCATTATAACGATTTCTCTTCAGTACAGTATCCTATGCACTTAGGGTCGAATTTTAAGACAATAGTTCGAAGTTGAGATCGAACTTAATAACAAAGTTTGACACGAACTTCATTGCGTACTTAAGATCTATCTGAAGTTCGAACTTGAGTTTGATGTTGAATTTGATCTTGAGTTTGATGTTGAATTTGATCTTGAGTTTGATCCTGAGTTTGACCTTGAGTTTGATCCCGAGTTTGACCTTGAGTTTGATCCTGAGTTTGATCCTGAGTTTGATCCTGAGTTTGACCTTGAGTTTGATCCCGAGTTTGACCTTGAGTTTGATCCTGAAATTGATCCTGCGCTTGATCCTGAGTTTGATCCTGAGTTTGATCCTGAGTTTGGTCCTGAGTTTGATCCTGAGTTTGATCCTGAGTTTGATCCTGAGTTTGATCCTGAGTTTGATCCTGAGTTTGATTCTGAGTTTGATCCTGAGTTTGATCCTGAGTTTGGTCCTGAGTTTGATTCTGAGTTTGATTCTGAGTTTGATTCTGAGTTGCATCCTGAGTTTCATCCTGAGTTTGATCCTGAGTTTCATCTTGAGTTCGATTCTGAGTTTGATCCTGAGTTTGATTCTGAGTTTGATCCTGAGTTTCATCTTGAGTTTCATCTTGAGTTCGAACTTAAATCGAGCTGGAACTACAATCAAATGTTAGTTCAGACTTAAGTTCGAACTTGAGATCAAATTTATGTTTAGACTTAAGTTGGAACTTAAAATAAAACTTGAGTTCGAACTTAAGATCCAACTTAAGCACAAAATCAAGGTAGAACTTAAGATAGGTCTCAAGCTCGCAATCAAGTTCGGGACAATCTTCGATCTTAAGTTCGATCTCAATAGTGACCTTAAGTTCAAACTAACGTCTTAAAATTCGACCCTTAGACACGCGCGATGCTCCATTCATGGAACCGAGTGGATACCTTTTCCGAATGTTTTCCACCTTTAGGAACCCATATTTGCTGCCTTGTCAAGCTATTAAATTTCATGCTTCAGCAGAAGAAGGTGGGAAAACGTAAATTGTCATAATCCAAATAGAACTCATAGGAATTCAATGTTATCTTCTCTCTTGAAGCTAAAAATCATTCTCGACGATACGCGAAGGAACTGGAATTGCACGAAACATCCGTCGCAGATAAATATTCTTAAGGAATACGGAATGAGAGGAAGAATTTGGTCACTTATGTGGTTGGGTTGGTTGAACGAATATAATTGATTTGTGATGTTTTGTTGAAAGATCTAATGAAACGGCTTGAGTTATATCGTTACAGCGTTGGTGTATACCATTTCAGCATTCTGGCTGTTCCTGTGCATGCTGCCTAAAATATTGGATGCGGTCAAACCGTTAAACGAGTCACGAAAAACATTTGACGTCGTTCAAACAGACTACGGATTCGATCAGAATGCGTACTGGTGGTGGATTCAACTTCATATTTGGTCGGGCGTTTTTGTGCTTCTCGGAGGCATGTCGTCCATTGACATATTCTACATGGCTTTTGCACAACAAATTTGCGCAATGTTTGAAATATCCAGGTGACGTTGCCAATATTCGTTACGACAGTGGAAAATTATTCTATTGCATGGCAAAGTGTTGTACGTTCATTTTGCGAACGACTTAGTTATTAAAGTGTTAAAAGTGTTTAGTTATTAAAGTGTTAAAATACACCGCGTACAAACGTAGCTTCCTTGAATTGGGTAGCGCAAAGTGTGCCATGAATGCGATTGAGCATGCATAGAGGCAGATATGTTAATTTTATGGATGTCTGTGACAGTTTGAATATTGAACAACTTGATTATTCCCAATATATTAACAACTTCACTATCATTTAGTACTCGATAAAAAACGTATATTTGATTTTTTTAAACTTGTTATCTTTGACCGTATTTCCAATACGAATAAATTGTAAAAAAAGATGCCTATGGCTGTATCGTAAAGATTATGTGATTGACAAACATAAAAGTTGCATTGCTTACGTCGATTTAACAATGCGCAACGGAGACACTGGAATTTATCATTCGATTGTCAAATTTTAATGATATTTTTTTACAGATATAATCTGGAAAATATAGTAAAGGAGGACGGAAACTTCGATGTAGTGCTCAATCCTGAATTCCACGAAGATATTTATTACCGTGAAGTTGTGTCTTGTATCAAAAAACACAAGCTCATCATAGAGTAAGTGAAAAGCTCAATTTTTTGATATCTCAAAAAAAATACGATCTAAAATACGAAAAGTTTAAAAAATGTCTTTTTTGAAATACCCTTTCTTGAAATTCTGATGTATATATATATGGGGCATTCCATACCGATTCGACCTACGTCGGACCCTCGATCTCTTCAATTCGATTGATAATTTTTTATAATATTGTTCTAACTCTAATAATCACTCAAATTTTTTTATTTATTTTTTTTCTAAATAGAAAAAAATAGAAAATATGTTCACTTTGAAAAATTGTAATTAATGCAAATTTAAAAAAAAAAAACACAATTTGAGTGATTTTTAGAGTTAGAACAATATTATAAAAAATTATCAAGCGAATTGAAGTCGTCGACGTAGGTCGAATCGGTATGGAATGCCACATATATATATAATTACCTATCACGATTCTATTGACAAAACAATTATGTACATATTTTCTTATCAAAGTTACGTAAAGAACATAGCGTCGACGAACGAGTCGTGTCTCCTTTTCATAGTAGGACTCAATATGGTGGGCTTGAGCATCTCAGGTTATCAGGTAGGGAATCCTCCCATCTGTGAAACATTTATTTCCCATTCTTTCAATAACCTTAGTGCAGGTGATTGCGCACGGTACTGAAACTGACGACGCTCTGAGATTCGCAATATTCACTTTCGCCGTATTGGTTCATCTTTTCGTCATTACCTTACCTGGTCATTGGATAATGGATTCCAGTTCTTGTTTTTCGTATTCTGTGTACGTTCACTACCGGACAATACAAATTGCAGAACAATAAAAATTGCAGACAATAAAAATAAAAATATTGCCGGACAATAAAAATTGCAAAACATATTTTAAAAAACAAGCCCTGTAAGTAATTTGTTGTTTTTTTTTTTTTTAAATAACAGGTACAACTGTAGATGGTACATGATGTCTCTGAGAACGAGAAGACTGATAATTCTTGTTATAAGAGCGAGTATGGAGCCTTGCGGGGTTACAGCCGGAAAGATATACACAATGTCAATCGAAAACTTTGGCAACGTGAGTTACATAACTACTTGAGGTGAAGTGAAACTTTTCCGAGGGTAAAATAGTTAGGTATTTTTCAGGTTGAAGTCGTAGCATACGGTTTACCATTTTTCGCGAAAATGCATTGCCAAAGGCACATTTACATCTCTACCACCCGAAACTCTACCGGAAAACATCTCTACCGTATTATAATTTAATTTTAATTTAACAGTATTACACAGTAGTTTATTATAACAGTATTATTATAGTTTTTTTTCAGTGGTAGAGATTTTGGTAGAGTCATAACTCTACCAAAGTCTCTACCACTGAAAAAAAACTCTACCGGTATTGAAATAGAACTCTCCTGGAATTTTATTTAAATTCCGGTAGAATTTTGTTTCAATTCCGGTAGAGTTTTTTTTCCTTAAGTGGTAGAGATTTTGATAGAGTTCTGATACGGTAGAGTTGTTATCTGGCAGAGTTGTGAGTGGTAGAGATGCAAATGTGCCTTGCTAAAACGCAACGAAACTCTCAGAATAGAAGTAAGATGCACAAACGTAGTCTTTTGTTGTCCATTTTTTTTCTGAAATCGAAATTTTCACTTCACCTTAATGTCTTAAATTTTCCATTGAATAATCTCGATTTATCTACATAAGTTATTGAAATTTATTTAAGGTGTTGAAGATGTCGATGTCTTATCTGAGCGTGCTAACTTCAACGCAGTGAGATAGAATATTACCGAATACAAATCATCGGTTTTTGGATAGTACTGATGGGTAGCTAAACATACTTTTAATGTATCGGGCGTATAAATTACCCCACATGATTTTGTATTTACCAATTAAAATAATGTATGACTTTCGCATATGTAATCTTCTACCGCAATTACGACATTTTCACTCTCCACTCTGTGTCGAGGTAATTTCACAGTTTTAGCAGATTACACTAATATCTTCTTCCTCAGTTTCTCAATGTACTTGGACAATCATGGAGCGTTAACAATCGCTTTTTTCTTTTACTTTTGCTTCCTCGTAGAGGAAGCGATGTTTTGGTTTTTTAAGAAGAAGCGAAGTAATTTCCACATAGCTTACTCATTCATTACAATTTTGCGCATAGCTTTTTTTCAATTACAATTTTTTATTTATATAATTTTTCAATTAGCTTTTTTTCAATTACAATTTTGCGCACAGCTTTTTTTCAATTACGATTTCGCGCATGGCTTTCTGTTCAATTACAATTTTGCGCGTAGCTTTGTTTCTCCATGAGAAACTTTCTCGAGCGATTTTCTAATGGGCAAAGCTTTCGTGGCGAAAAATGCATTTTTGTAACACATGCATGAGAAGTGCTAATTTTCGCTGACATAGCGAATAGCTATGAAACTCAGAGAAGCAGCACCGGGGAAGAATCTTCGTCAGGCGCTTATACAAACAACATCATCGCATCTTCTCCAAATCCGGGATGCTCCATAAATGTGGTCGATATTTTCGGTAAAGCTTTCCCATCTATTACTTTTTTAGCTATGAGCCCGATTGATTTATTCAAACCTTGGATTTTATCTATGATGACTTTCTTGAATATCAATTTAAATTAATTAATAAAACAAACTACTCGCGTCAATCTTACAAGTGGCTTTGCTTTGTCGCTGCTCAACGTGTAAATTCTTGGATTCACATGCTCGATACTTACCCATATAGCACGAAATATTTTGAAAAAACTTCAGAAATATTTTCAATCTTTAGAATATTCCAAAATTTTTCTCAAATATATGAAAATCATATTTTAAAGTATTCTATCAAAATATTCTAACAAAACATTTCTATAATATTTCAAAAATATACTTAATCTTTCGTACATCTGAAATATTTTTGAAATGGTGAAAAAATATTTTCGAAGCGAATATTAGCAGACGTGTACTGAACTATGTTCAGAAGGAAAGAAAAATAAAAAATGCGATGGTTCGTGAATATATTTTTCAATACAGTTCGACCTTTTAATGTGTCATAACAGTACGTGTTATTTGCACTCTCGAAGGGGCTCACAGTAATCCCATAGACGAAGTGCTGGAGGCAGGAATATGTTTTAAATAATGAACAATATCTACAGCACTAAAATATCGATAATTTCTTGAATATTTTAAAAAGATATCTGATACGTATTTCACCAAACTTTAAAAATATTTGTAAAATGTTGTAAAAACATTTTTGCGAAATATTTCTGAAACATTTCAATGTAAGATTTGTGAGCGGACAAAAAAAAATATTGTCAAAATATTTCAGAGATATTTTTTAATATTGGCAAAATATTTTCAATATTTTAGAAATATCTTCGTGCTATGTGTGATCATACCAGTCGTACGACACTTCCGGTTATCTATCTTTTATTTAATTTTTTAATTTAATTTTTTATCTATCTTTTATTTTTTACTTTAATCTACGTTTATAGATTCTATAAATCGTATTTAGAGGTTAAGGAGGGTGCACGGTACACTAGCGAGAACGGCCTGCTCGCGCACTGCCCCTTCCCTGACGGCAGTTCTCCCTCTCCTCCGCAAATACCCCCACCACGCCGTTACGTACTCGCACGAGGCGAGTGGTGGGGGTCGCAAGCGCACGGCCGCTTCCCCCACTTTTCCAGTTCCGTTACATTCCCAGCCAAAAGTACCATCCAGAGAGACTTCCGAATACTTCCCAACGGGTTAAAAATCTATTTAAAAAAAATCTATAAAAAATATCAACCACATATAAGGTGCTAAAAACATTAATTTTGTATAATAATAATAATGCCAAGAAGTTATTAACAAACAGGAAAAAAATTGTTTAACGAATCATCCGGCAAGGGATTTTTTTTTTTTAAATTGATTTGTTAATTTTCCTGAATAATTATATATTGTAAGGTGGGGTTTTTAACGCGTGTTACAGTTGCCCCTTCTTTGGCGTGGCTCAGGGTTTGTACAACCACCAAGAGGGAACTGCGATTCGCATTTGTTTGGACAATTTTCAGACAACTGGCGGGGAAACATTCTCACCAGTGAACAAAAGAAGTGTCTTACCAGCCCGCAAGTGTTCACCGACTAAATGAATATTTTTCCGGCTGTCAATTGCCAAGGTACTACACAACGGATCGTCATCAGTTGTGCGAACTTCCGAGCCTCAAGCGATAGTCTGTACCACTGGTTGTCGTATCTACGCGGAAGGATACTTTTCGATTGAGGCCACGCCACCACTTGAGTGACTGCTTACTCACATACAAAAACCAATATTAATGATGTGATCCATCAGGGCGCCATGAGATGTGGTGGCGAATGGACGTGTTTTGGGTGGTGGCGGAAACAACAGTGGGCTTGAGAAAGCAGTCCAAGCAAAGTAAGGAAATGACAGTGCAGAGTGAAGAGGAAGGAGGGAAGAACCGGTAGAGATAATAAGTTCGGAAGGAAAGGTAGAGGAAATGAGGAAATAGCCCGGAATCGGGAACCGTGGTGAAAGTTAGGTTACCGGAAAAACGGAGAAGAAAGGATGGTTGGAAGAGGGGAGGCAGATGCGAGCGCCGCCATAGAAGAGTGGCAATACGGAAAGAAGGGGAACAGCGAAATGGAATCGGCGGCCGGTAAAAAGGAAAAAGGATCGTCAAAGAAGGTAACGAGAGGATTGACAAACACGTCCTGCACCTCCTGCGAAGAAAGGCGAGTTGCGGGGCGGGCAGGACGCAGATACGTCGCGACGAGAGGGAATGTGGCATGTTTCTCTAGTGGAGGCCATGTGGAAGTGTTATTTGGAAAAGGGACTGTGTAAAAAAAAGATCGGGAACTGTTAAGAACTGGCAACGGTTGCCTCGGAAAAACTTGCGGAGGAACATGGAACAGTTTCCTCGGAAAAACTTACAGAGGAACAGGGAACAGTTTTCTTGGAACAGCTTACGGAGGAACAGAATAATTGGGAACGAAGAACAAGGGAAGAGAGGAAAGAAGAGAGCTGACAAGCGGAAAATGCCGGAAAAGACGGAATGACAACTGAGCAACAAAAATTGGGACGGAAGGAAACTTCACAATCTACCGAGCTTCGTGTTAAACTAAGCCGCTTTACGAGCGCGGTAACCACGACAAACCGTGATCTGGGAAGAAAGTGATTAGAGACAATTATGTATGTGGAATATTAAAGTGGAATGTGTTGGAAATTGTACTAGGAATATTTGAAAATGGTTATATGTGTTTATATATATATTATTTTCTAGGGTTGTGAAATGGAATTATTATAAGGTCTGGGGTATGTAAAAGCCCGACAGGGTATACATGGAATGAAACTACTACTAGTCTTTCTTTGTTCACTTTTATATGTATTTCGTACACATGTGCGCATACCGACAGCGGTGGATGCACGGTTGGCGCACGGCTCTGGTGGTCCCCCAAGTCAAGCTGATTCGTTCGCGGTCAGTACTTGGATGGGTGACCGCTTAGCCGTGCGCTAGCTGGCGCATCGACCGTTGAGCGGGAGGCGCTTTCTTCTGAGACTTTGGTGTTTCTGCACTTTAGTCAAGTGCAAAAATACCAGTGGCTCAGTCGAATAGGGCCGTCTGTATCGGCACGGGTTTTCCGTAGTTTCCCCGTGTCCTCGGCAAATGCGGTACAGTGTAGCTAAGTCGGCTACGGACGGACTGGAAGTTAGGTAGCTTAGCTGAGTGCGGGTAGGGAGTGATAGGGGGGAATCGGGCTGGGGTTCCGTAAAAACCCGACAGGGTATACGGTGGAAAATGGAACGAATATATATATAAAAAAAAAAAAAAAAAAAAAAAAAAATACATATGTGCGCATCACCCTGATACTGCCAGAGTTACTAACACGGTCCAGTACTAAAACAAGTACTCTCAATACAACAACTGTAAGTATAATTGTAATGTAATTAGCCGAGACGGTCAGACAATGGGGGAAGTGGTTACTTTAACTCTTGTATTCCGCGCGTTGAACGTAAGATCATAAAGTATGACAATATCGTTCTAAATGTCTGGAACATAAAAACATTGATTGTATCTCAATCACAATCAGAACTAGGCAAAGTATCAAAAATACTTAAAGTTACCAATGAAGTAGGTCTTTTGACGAAGGTTGTGAAGTTGACTGCACGAGCCAGTTCGAGAGCTGCAACGGCACGAGGCGAAGCTGAGTGACGTTTGTAGCTCGAGAGGAGGCCAGTGCTGCCTACTTCCCAACCGCCGTCGGGAGACCGCTTTTTCGTACAAGTATCGCATACTACTTTTTGTGACAAGTGCACGAAAATTCCCGCTTTTCGTGCCGGTAAAGTGCGTGTGGGTAAATAGCTAGAGTGCCAGATAAGTGTGCGCGAAAGTAACTATAGTGTTAAAAAAGTGTGCGCAAAAGTAGCTAGAATGTGAAAAAAGTGTGCGCAAAAGCAGCTAGAGTATGAAAAAAGTGTGCAAAAAAAGTGTAAAATAGTATCTACAGCATTTTTCGTGCATCCTCTGCTAGAAAGCGCCACTTTCGTCACACTTTACAGACACAAAAAGAGGGACTTCGTGTACGTGTTACAAAAACCACCATTTTCCCACCGAGTGAAATAAAAGTACTTAAAGTACCGAAAAGTACCATGGTACTTCAAGTACGTACTTTAAATACCGAATAAGTACCGACGTACTGTAAATACTGCCTAGCTCTAACCATATTTTATCGGATGCTATAGAAGTTTTATACAGCGTTATTAACAACATTTATTCAAAAAAATATCTTTCTTACCAGCCCGCAAGTCTTCATCGACAAAATCAATATTTTTCCGGCTGTCAATTGGCACGGACCGAAACAACGCATCGTCATAAGTGGTACGACCTTCTGATCCTTATTCGATAGTCTATACCATTGGCTGTTGTATCTACGCGGACGGATACTTTTTTATGAGGCCACGCCACCACTCAGACTGTTTACTCACATATGAGAACCAATATTGATACTGTGATCCATCAGTTTTTGGGCACCGTAGCAGTCCATAATGAAGCCGAATAGCAGAGATAATGCAAAGATGATTAATCTTGCGATTGCTTCGAGATCGTCTGTGTTTATAAGAATCTGTAATGACAAGCAGTTTGTCTATTAATGCGGAAGATTATGTATTTGCAACTTTTACCTGAAGGAATAGTACGTTAATTAGTAAAATTCCAAACATCATGGTGAAGCCAATATTCCATTTGTTAATTCCCTCGATGAGATTGGCGTATCTGACAACCGTAAATTTATTAATGATGTCGACTAGTTTAACTACATACATTCTCCAAATTATCTCACTCAATGGCATCATTGTGTCTGTCGACGCACCAAGCGAGTTGGGCGATGTCCCTTTTGCCCAGCGCAAATTCGGTTTCACTTGTGTCTATTGCTGTATCATTGTTCCCAATTCGTTCTAATTTTCGCCTGAATGTGTGTCATAACTTAACATTAAAACTTTAAGTTGGAACTTCAAAGTTAAAACTTTATTGCCCGCAAGCAATTATTTATTGACTCACCCCAACGCAGCGAAAATCCCACAAGCATGTTGCACATAACTGATCAACATAACGTTATTAACTAATATCGCCATAATTATCATAACTAGCAGTGCGTTATAATACATCATAACATAGAAGTAATATTTCTGTGTGTCAATACGATAATTCTCAACGCGAGCTGAAAATTTTCCAGGCTCAGTATCGTTCCTTAGCACAGTATTGATGATTTTTGATATAATCAGAGATATCCCATCGGCGAAGATGGTGAAATATACTGTGGCTGAACACAAATTCGATAAGTTTATAATGCAGCAGGTAAATTTAAACTATCTCTTGATATACCACACTCGATTGACCTGTAAGCAGAATATTTATCTTGTGTCCCTGTTCTGTGTATTCGTGAAGAATGTTAACTTCTCGATGTGGAGCCCACACTTGCCAATCCGTACGAATACGATTTAGCAAGTGGATTGTCTGTATCCAACAGATTTTTCATCAGTGATAAGAATTGATTAAATATCATGGCATCGCTTCGATTACGATAGTACAGTAGCACCTCGATTATCCCAACCTCGATCATCCGAGACCTCAATTACCCGATCCACGAACTCCGTTTATCCGAACGCTCGGTTATCCGAACGTTAGCGCGAAACATTATAAAAGAAGGTAAAGATGTGCTTTGGGGTTGGCTCCGGACGTCACACAGTGGCGACTTTAAACCATACGGCCATGTACAATTTGCCTGTTTTTATTATTTGCGTAGAACTATGAGGATTGCTTATTTCCCAAAATCGTTGAAGTAACGCTTCGCTGTTAGAAATATAAAAATTAATGATAGTATTTAATATATATGTATACTGTTATTTCATCTATCTATGTCTCATTTATATACGTGTTATGTTCCTGTCAAAAAACAAAACAAAAAATTGCATCTTGATTATTCGAACTAGGCACGGTCCCGACGGGTTCAGACAATCGAGGTTTCTGTAATGTAATTTACGTCAACAAAACTTACCGTCTGGGAGTTCGACATCAAAACAATCAAATTTGTAAAGCTAACTAAGTCGGCAAACAGCGATACAGCGCAGTTAAGGAGGATACCGAAGTCGTCACGATGTTCCACAATATCAAGCACCCGAGTTAACAATTCACTGGTGTTGATGTAAATTATAACAGCACGAAAGCAGTATTTCGCGAAGGAACTATGATACGGCCATTGTCCAATGAGCATCATCAAGATTTTGTTTAATCTATAGTAACGGTGTTGAAACAAGTCCATCGTGACTCGAACTATCATCAGCGGTAGTTTTACGGATACTAATGCTGTTCTCTACGGACAACATACCACGAGCTTCCACTTCCCTGCGTCTCATTGTTCTTTTCTCGGCGTTGATTTTCAGTGAATTATGTCAAAGTATTGCAACTCGACTGACGTTTAAATTGCTCTTTTTCCACACGTCACGGTTGAGCGACAGTATTGCAAGAGTGTATAGTCTCCATCTCGCCACCCCCTTGTGGCGTGCGTAGCTACGCCATCCTCAACCTCCCTCCACGAGCCGTACTGAAAACTGAAATACTGTTGCAACATCGAGCTTACGTGAATATTCGCTGGAAAAATGTTCTTCTACGAAGTTAAGCCGGAGAGAAAAATTTTGAAGTTCTTTCGCCCAGTTTTCTCGATATTCTTCGCCAGTCTGTCGAACGGACATCATCGGCTCTTCTGGAAACCCGGAATGCTCCACAGGTGTAGTAGATATTTTCGGTAAAGCTTTTCATGTATTACTTTTATTCGTGAGCCCGAGTGATTCATTCAAGCGTCGGAAATTGTCTTTTTGATAACTTCCCGATGTATTGAATAAATTAATCAAACAAGCTAATTCCGTCGATCTGGCAAGTGGTTCTGGGATGGCAATGCTCAACGTGTAAATAATTTTAAAAACGAGCTGGTACCGCGTTCAATATTTAATCGGGAAATCACGAAATATGGTTTTTATTCAGGTAATTAGATATCGATGTTTTTTTTTAATGTCATATAAAATTATAATTGTATGCCCCGTGGAAACTCGCTTAAAATGACTGACTCTGTAATCATCGTTCCCACCCCGACAGAATCCGGATAGCCGAGACGATCAGACGAAAGCGGAAATGGTTACTCTAAACGTAATATAATTCTTACAATCCGCGCGTCGAACGCAAAATCATAAAGTATGACAATGCCGTTCGAATTGTCTGAAACGTAAACACATTTACTCTATCTTGATCACAATTTATCGGATGCTATACAAGTTTTATGCAATCTTAATAAAAAATAAAAAAAAGATCTTTCTTACCAGCCCGCAAGTGTTCATCGACAAGATCAATATTTTCCCGGCTGTCAATTGGCACGGTACGATACAACGCATCGTCATCAATTGTACGAACTTCCGAGGCTCATGCGATAGTCTGTACCATTGGTTGTTGTATCTGCGCAAAAGGATGTATTTCGACGACGGGTTGCTTTCCAACCCATCGTGGAAATGATTAAGTTGTAATGACGGATTGATTTGATTGGTCCATTCTGTCAGATCGTGCTAGTATTTGACAGAATTAAAGGACCAATCAAATCAATTCGTCATTTTAACGTAAACATTTGCACGGCTCAATGGAAAGTGCCATTTTTTTAATGATGTCTCGTCACAACTCCCTGACTGTTTACTCACATACAAAACCCAATATTAATACTGTGATCCATCAGTTTTTGGGCGACGTAGCAGTCCATAACGAAACCGAATAGTATGGAAAATGTAAAAATGCTTAATCTTGCGACTGCTTCGAGATCGTCCGAGCTTGTAGCAATCTGGAATTACAAACAGTTTGTCTGTTAATACGGAAGATTACGTGTTGTTACGTCCAAGGGAATGAATAACGCGCGTGTTACCCTCGCGGACCACCCAACCCTAAATAAGGGTTGGAATTTGGACGTTTTTTCTATAACCAACCACAGACCAACCGTCGATTGGTGCGCCAAACCAACCGCCCGAAGGTTGATTATTGGTTGGTTTTTGGAAACCAGCGTAAATAGTTGGTTCATGGTTGGTTATTATAAAACGACCCTTATTCCGACTTTCAGGTGACTACAGTGATGGTTGATTTGTGATTGGTTTTTTCGAAACCAACCATAAACCAACTATTTCGGACAACGACCTAGCCAGCGGTTGGTTTACGGTTGGTTTTGAAAAATCAACCATAAGTCAACCACTACTATTCTCGGCTGAAAGTCGAAAATAGAGTTGGTTTATAATATCCAACCGTGAATCAACCTTTACTCTGTCGAAAGAATAGTTGGCTGATGGTTGGATTTGACGAACCAACCCAAAATCAACCTTCGGGAGGTTGGAATAATGGTCGGTTAGGCGCACCAATCGACGGTTGGTTTTTGGGTTGGTTTTTGGTTGGGAGGAACGCGAGAGTAGGTTTTGGGGCGGATATTATTATGTACAATGGCAGCTACATATCTCAAACACGAACTGCCAAACGTCTGTTTATTCTGAAAGTCCGATCAAGACTGTTTTACATGACGATCGATCTTGTTCGATCTTGTTCGTTCGTCTCTTGTCAAACCTAACTAATATCGTGTGTCTCAACGAATAGTCAGCTACATATTCGTAACAGTATTGTCACTTTTACCTGGAGGCATAGCACGTTAACCAGCGCAATGCCGAACAGCATGTTTAAACCAATATTCGAAGAGTTGATTTCCTCGATGAGATTGGCGTATCTGACAACCGTGAATTCATTAATCATATCGACTAGTTTAACTACACACATTCTCAACATTGTCTCACTCAATGGCGTCATTGTGTCTGTCGATACACCAAGCGAGTTGGACGATGTCCCTTTTGCCCAGCGCACATCCGGTTTCGCTTTTCTCTAATGATCTGTCATTAGACCCAATGCGCTCCAATTTTCGCCTCAATGTTTCAATACAACGTTAAGTTGGGACTTGAAAGTTAAAACTATATTGTGCTCATCACTGCTATCAATCGACTGTCGACTCACCCCAACGCAGCGAAAATCCCACAAGCGTGCTGCACATAACTGACCAACATAACGTTATTAACTACTATGACCATAATTATCATAACTGCTATCACGCAATAATACACCATAACGTAAAAGTAATATTTCTGTGTGTCGACTCGATAATTCTCAACGCGAGCTGGAAATTTTCCAGGAACGGTATCGTTCTTCAGCAAGGTGTCGATGATCTTTGCTATCAACAGAGAAGTCCCATCGGTGAAGATGGCGAAATACACTATGACTGACCACAAATTTGATAAATGCAGTTGTTAAATCTGAACTATCTCATGAACTCATGGATATACCACAATTGATTCACCTGTGAGCAGATTATTTATCTTCTGTCCCCTTTCTGTGTATTCGTGAAGAATGTTAACTTCTCGATGTGGAGCCCACACTTGCCAATCCGTACGAATACGACCTAGCAATTGGAATGTCTGTGCGCATCTAACAGATTTTCATCAGTGATGGGAATCGATTAATTACCATGGTATCGCTTCGATCATGACCGTGATCTAATTTGCGTGAACAAAACTTACCTTCTGGGAATTCGACATGAAAACAATCAAATTTGTGACGCAAACTAAGACGGCAAGTAGCGATATGGTGGACTCGATGAGAATACCGGAGTCATTACGATGTTCCACTAAGTCAAGTATCCGAGATAACAATTCACTGGAGTTTATGTAAATTATAACGGAGCGAAAGCAGTATTTCGCCCAGGAACTCTGATACGGCCATTGTCCAATGAGCATCATCAATGTTTTGTTCAATCTATAGTAACGGTGTTGAAACAAGTCCATCGTGACTCGAACTATCATCAGCGGTGGTTTTAGGACTACTAATGTTGTTCTCTACGGACAACATACGACGAGCTTGCATTTCCATCCCTCCCGTTGTTCTTTTCTCGGCGTGGATTTTTCAGCGAATTGTGTCAAAGTATCGCAACTCGACGGACGGTTGAATTGCTCTTCTTCCACACGTCGCGGTTGAGCGACAGCGTTGCAAGGGTGTATTAATAAATAGTCTCTACCTTCCACCACCTCCTTCTGGCGTTGCTACGCCATACTCAACTTCCCCTCGCGAGCCGTACTGAGAACTGAAATAATGTGGCAACATCGAGCTTATGTGAATAGTCGCTGGAAAAATGTTCTTCTAGGACGTTTAGCGGAAATGGAAAATTTATAAGTTCTTTCGCCAGTTTTCTCACCCTCAACCAACCGTAAAACTTTGGGTTGGATTTTGGGTTGTTTTCTAACAATCTACTTCAACTCAACCAGCTGATTGGTGTGCATAACCGACTTTGACTTCAGCCGTTTGGTGGTGGCTTTTTAGTTGATATCTCAAAACCAACCATTATGTGTCTGATAGAAAGTTGGTTTAGAATTGGACTTTCCCAAAACAACCCAGTTTCTGTTGTACTGAGAACTGAAATAATGTTGCAACATCGAGCTTACGTGAATAGTCGCTGGAAAAATGTTCTTCTAGGACGTTTAGCGGGAATGGAAAATTTCTAAGTTCTTTCGCCAGTTTTCTCACCCTCAACCAACCGTAAAACTTTGGGTTGGATTTTGGGTTGTTTTCTAACAATCTACTTCAACTCAACCAGCTGATTGGTGTGCATAACCGACTTTGACTTCAGCCGTTTGGTGGTGGCTTTTTAGTTGATATCTCAAAACCAACCATTATGTGTCTGATAGAAAGTTGGTTTAGAATTGGACTTTCCCAAAACAACCCAATTTCCGTTGTACTGAGAACTGAAATAATGTTGCAACATCAAGCTTATGTGAATGTTCGCTGGAAAAATGCTCTTCTACGAAGTTAGGCCAGAGAAAAAGATTTCCAAGTTCTTTTGCCATTTTTCTCCCCCTCCAACCAACCGTAAAGCTTTGGGTTGGATTTTGGGTTGTTTTCTAACAATCTACTTCAACTCAACCAGCCGATTGGTGTGCATAAGCGACTTTGACTTCAGCCGTTTGGTGGTGGCTTTTTAGTTGATATCTCAAAACCAACCATTATGTGTCTGATAGAAGGTTGGTCTAGAATTGGACTTTCCCAAAACAACCCAATTTCTGTTGTACTCACAACTGAAATAATTTTGTGACATCGAGCTTATGTGAATGTTCGCTGGAAAAATGTTCTTCTACGGAGTTAAGCCGGAATTGAAAATTTCTAAGTTCTTTCGCCAGTTTTTTCGCCCTCCAACCAACCGTAAAACTTTGGGTTGGTTTTTTCTATCGAACTTGAACTTGAGTGTAAACTTGGGTCTAAACTTACGCAAACTCAAGTTTAATTGCTCCAAATTTTCACAAATCATAGACTTAAGTCTATTCAACTTTTCCAACACTTATAAGTTGTTACTCTAGTGCTCTTATATTTCCTGTTTATTATACATTATATATTACATTTCGATTTTCAAAGTACAAATGCGTCAAATAAATTTGAATTAAATAAAATTTCAATTTATTTAAATTCGATTTAATTTAATATAACGTAATGTAAATTTAGTTTAAAACAATACACTCTCTTCATACTCACTCCGTATGGGACGAAAAAAAAAAAAAAAAAATTGTCTCTGTGTCCGGGATAGAATGTAAGAGTGGTCGGATTTATCGTTGCAGAGAGGTTGCCAATGGTTGTCGGTGGCCGAGTCGGGGAGCATCCGCGAGGATGGACCGAGGTCGGACACCGGAGCGGCTGTTTCCCTCCTCCCAGCCGGTCTCCGGATCCGCGGAGAAGCCGCGACGCCGAGGAACCGGCAGGGAACGAGAGAACCGGATTGGTACGTTCGAACAACGGATCGTCGAACGTTTTCCGTCGCGCCCCCGATGCATGCCCGACAACGGCAACGCTCGGCGCTCTCCGCGGACCTTCCACAGTCTCCGCCAGTCGAAGAACCGCGCTCACGGCGGACGGTGGAACGACTGTCTCGCTGGACGCCGAGACACACACGCGCGCCAGACCGGACAAAAAGCAAAACTCTCTTTTGTCCTCGCTCGGTTTCCGAGAGCCAGAATCGATCGTCGATACAGTAAAAAAAAATTAACGCGTCGGTAACAATTTTTTTTTTTTTTTTTTTTTTTGTGATATCAGAGAGTTATGGGAAGAGAACTTTACCGGTGGGAATTGAACCGGAGATACTCGTTCGCCGTCGATGGGAGAGGAAATCTTGGTGCAATAAACGTCCGAGCACGAAAGTGAGTCACCTATAGTCATACGTATTTTTATATATAGACATATACATATGCATATGGATGTGTATATTTATATGTATATGTATATGGTGTGTATATGTATATGTATATGTATATGTAAATGTATATATATGTATATGTATATGTATATGTATATGTATATGTATATGTATATGTATATGTATATGTATACAATAGAACCTCGATTATCCGAACTGTAATTTATTTTAGTCCAACTTCTGTTAACCGAACGGAATTTATTTTATCTGAACTTTTATTATTGGAACCATGCCGCAAAATTTCGTTGTTACATATGGTCGAGCATTACTTTGTTGCAGGCGTGTGCAAGTTTGTATCATCCGCTTGTACGTTATACCGATCGCTCGTCGGTCGACTTTGCGTAGTATTCATTAGTTCTTGGCGTCGAACGGAGATACTTATAAGCACGCAACGTTAAACAATAGTTTATATATTATAATATTTTTTATTCATAACTCGATTATCCGAATAATCGTCAATCCGAACTGGTCTCGGCTAATTGGCTCGGATAATCGAGGTTCTACTATATGTATATGTATATGTATATGTATATGTATATGTATATGTATATGTATATGTATATGTATATGTATATGTATATGTATATGTATATGTATATGTATATGTATATGTATATGTATATGTATATGTATATGTATATGTATATGTAGGGAGGTCCGTGTAGAGAGGCCGAGGCAACGAGAGAGTCCGTTTCGCGACCGGTTTGTTTCCGCTTTGTCTCTTCGGGTCTGCTGTACGAAAATCTTTTCACTCGACGATTTTTCGTCACCCGATTCTCGAGGATTGTGAACTAGAGATGTTTCGTCCAGTTGTGTATTATTTTTTTCTTTTTTGTCGATACGGAGAAAATGTTTGAAACAATTGTAAATCTGTTTAAAAAATATGAAAAAAGAAAATCGCAAAATATTGTATTGAGCGGTCGAGTGCGTCATCAAAATTCGGCAAAAAAAAAGCAAACGATAAATGGAAAAAATTCAAAAGCTTTGAAAGCAATGTCGAACATTTGTTTCAGAAATTTTCATAATCTTGTGACGAGTCACGGGGAAGGTCACAGATTTTTCATAAAGATTCGTCGAGTCCTTTGCGAAATATCGATTCACCGAGAGAGCGCAGTGATATTTACATAAAAAAAAAGAAAATCAAAAGCTTGGAAAAGAGAGTCGGACAAAAAAAAATTGAAAAGAATGCCCAAAATCTTGTGACGAGTCATTGAACGAGTCATAAAATTCTGGTAACGATTCGCCGAGTAGTTTGGGTGATTGAGCGATTTATCGATCGATTGCCGAAAATTCCGTCGATTGTCGATTCGCGATAATCGAATTCGTGATTCACGCGTATGAGTCACGCGATTAACGAAAAAAAAAAATTCTCGTGAGACTTTCGAGTCAAGGTGACAGCGGAGTGGCGGGGGGGAAGTAGAAAGGGTTACAGCTGATCCGACCGAACGATTTCCACGGTGGACGACGCGGAGTAGAATAAAATAGGGCAAGTCGGAGAGTAGCCGGTATGATGGAAGGATGCGATCCGGTAGCCGGACAGTTATTCATCGCTCTAGCGGTCTCTCGAATCCCAGTAGCAAGATCGTAGAGCAATTGACCCATCGTGGCTGCGGCTCACGAAATAACGGAAATTGTAGACGTAGAAGCACCGTAGTAACGATAATCGTAACGACAATCGTAACGATAATCGTAACGATAATCGTAACGATAATCGTAACGATAATCGTAACGATAATCGTAACGATAATCGTAACGATAATCGTAACGATAATCGTAACGATAATCGTAACGATAATCGTAACGATAATCGTAACGATAATCGTAATCGTAATCGTAATGATTATCGTAATTGTAATCGTAATTGTAATCGTATTGATTATCGTAATGATTATCGTAATGATTATCGTAATGATTATCGTAATGATTATCGTAATGATTATCGTAATGATTATCGTAATGATTATCGTAATGATTATCGTAATGATTATCGTAATGATTATCGTAATGATTATCGTAATGATTATCGTAATGATTATCGTAATGATTATCGTAATGATTATCGTAATGATTATCGTAATGATTATCGTAATGATTATCGTGATGATTATCGTAATGATTATCGTAATGATTATCGTAATGATTATCGTAATGATTATCGTAATGATTATTGTAATGATTATCGTGATGATTATCGTAATGATTATCGTAATCGTAATCAATGTATTCACCTACATTCGTGGGAATAGCGAGTATACGTCGAAGAACCGAAGATGGGTGCAACCGGTAGCGTCTATCTATGGACCGGTAGGGTTATCTACCGGTCCGATGTGCGTGAGACGCGGCTTACGGTACACTCCGCCCTACGACAGAGTCATTGGCCGCTCTAAGCAATCGAAAAAAAAATTAAATAATTTATGCAAGTTAATTACCGTTTTTTTACAATCATTACATTATAACAACAACAACAACAACAACAACAACAATAATGATGATGATAATAATAATAATAATTTGCTCTTTTTTGTTATATCCCAATAAAAAATAATAAACATGTCAATTCTTCAAAAAATAAATCAACATTGTAGTTTTATAATAAGAAATTAATTTTTATCGAATATGTCATCAATTGTTCTGCGCTGAAAAAGTATATATATATATATATATATATATATATATATATATATATATATATATATATATATATATATATATATATATATATATATATATATATATATACACACTAGGGGGGCTCGGGGCTCGCACGCTCGCACTCCTTCATGGACTTAAGCCTTTATTATTCTAAGTCCTTTGAAAGACGTATGCCCTTACAATTCTAAGCGACACTATTACGGTTCCATTTTTAACCACCTTCATGTCCCTATTATTGCCCCCCTGACCCTATTATTGACCGCCTCCGACTATATTGTTGACCCCCCCCCCGATTCTTGACACGGCAGCGGCGAATTCATTTCATATATTTATATATATATAAATCCAATTGTTGAGAAAAGATTAAGAAATATGTCTGATCCGATGACAATTAGAGTTTGGAAATAATAATAATATCGTTAAATTAAAACAATTTTTTTTTTTTAGATAATATTTTTCGACTTTGAAAAATTAGCGTCTTGAGCACAGCGAGTTTGTATTTTAGCACTGAGAGTGTGCCAATGACTGTGCTGTGGCCAATATGATGGGCCGTCGATTCGCGATCTCGGCCATGTGAGCAGCGGAGTGTTCCCTCCCGTCCACCGCCGAGTACACGGTCCTCGCGGGCGGCAGTGCCCTCGAAATCGTCGAACCGGCTTTGCTCGCACACGTTCACGGGAGAACGAAGTTTTTCAAGGTATAGGACAGTTGCACGTACACGGGAGAGAACGAGACTATCGGGAACAGCTCTCGGGCTCGGCACGCTTCGAGCTCTGTACAGTGTAGCATGCCGGACTTGATCCTGACTCTCCGGCTCTTGTCCGCTCGAGAAACACTCGCGAGAGGGCAAGACGTTTTTCCTCTATCCAAGACCTCTGCTAGGGCCCAAAATTGAATTCCACTTTCAATTTTAGTTTCAATTCTGATTTCAATTCTAATTTCAATTCTGATTTCAATTCTAATTCCAATTCTGATTTCAATTCTGATTTCAATTCTGATTTCAATTCTGATTTCAATTCTGATTTCAATTCTGATTTCAATTCTGATTTCAATTCTGATTTCAATTCTGATTTCAATACTAATTTCAATTCTAATTTCAATTCTAATTTCAATTCTAATTTCAATTCTAATTTCAATTCTAATTTCAATTCTAATTTCAATTCTAACTTCAATTCTAACTTCAATTCTAACTTCAATTCTAACTTCAATTCTAACTTCAATTCTAACTTCAATTCTAACTTCAATTCTAACTTCAATTCTAACTTCAATTCTAACTTCAATTCTAACTTCAATTCTAACTTCAATTCTAACTTCAATTCTAACTTCAATTCTAACTTCAATTCTAACTTCAATTCTAACTTCAATTCTAACTTCAATTCTAACTTCAATTCTAACTTCAATTCTAACTTCAATTCTAACTTCAATTCTAACTTCAATTCTAACTTCAATTCTAACTTCAATTCTAACTTCAATTCTAACTTCAATTCTAACTTCAATTCTAACTTCAATTCTAACTTCAATTCTAACTTCAATTCTAACTTCAACTCTAGTTTTTATTTTAATTTTTATTTCAATTTTTCAATTCGCTTCACCGTCGTTGCATGTACACGAATTGTAATGCAGCGAGTTAAGCAACGCGTCGTACTGTACGTTTATGTTAATCGATAACCATGCAACTTTCAGCGACTCGAATTGAAATTACCTTTTATGGGCCAGGAGTCGGTCTCCGTCGCCGCGGCGAGTTACCACGCGCACCAGCGGCCAGGAGCCACGAGCAGCAACAATTCGTCAGCGTTACGACGAGAAGCCGCGATTCGAACGCGGTGCAGGAAATACCTAGTCAATCGCCGAGTCATAAGAACTGGCGACGTTGCGAAATTCACCTCGCTGAATCGTCACATCAACGAAATGGAAAAAACAAACAACTCCGTGCGACACACCTGCCAGATATTTGTGGCCGCTGAGAAATCGTTTATTTCAGACTCAGTTTTACAAAATATATTTTTGAAAGTAATTTCTTCTCCTACGCAGTGTACTGTGGGAGGATACTTAGAAAATAATATTTTAGGAGTGGACGCTATAAACAGAAAATTTTACTCATAAAACAGCATTTTTCTGATTATACACTGGTCCCGAAAATCCATTTCTAAAATGGTATTTTTTTACAGTACACTGGTCGCGAAATTTCATTTCTACAATAGTATTAAAAAAAAACGCTGATTACAAAATAACGTTCCTAAAATAGTAAAGTATTTTAGGTATGGTAGTATTTTACCATTAGAAAAAATAGTAAAGTATTTTTTAAATCATACAATCATTGCAAAATCCTATTTCTAAAAATGTATTTTTCCATTATACACTGATAGCAAAATACCATTTCTGAAAAAGTATTTTTCATTACACACTGATTACAAAATACCACTCCTAAAATAGTATTTTTTAAATCATACGATCATTGCAAAATACTATTTCTAAAAAGGTATTTTTTCATTACACACTTATCCCAAAATACCATTTTTGAAATACTATTTTTCATGTATTGCACTATAACGGAGAAAAAATTCGATTACCCGGTTTTCCAAAAACCTCATGAATGAAAGATATGAGATAAAAATTTTCGATTATTTTTCGAGACTACTACTGGAATTATCCGAAGTCTCAGCCGGTTGCACTCTTCGCGTAAAATTGCACAATATTTCGCCAAGAGATATTACTGTCGAGGATGCGATGGATCGTGGGTCGAGCCGCGTGGGCGAGCCGTCCTTGAGGTGCGATGCGCCCATCAAGTCCCCCCGAAGCCCGAGTGCCCGAGACAGACAAATGTGAAACTTATGTACGGGACTTCCACTCGCTATTTTTTTTTCTTTTTTTTTTCTATCTACAATTATGTATTTCATAATATCTGGGTCTTGTATCTATAGCGTGGGTCGTCGTACGCGTTGAACGGTAACGAAAGAAACAGGCCCGGAGGACGCGTTTCCTTCGATCTATCGCTCATTGCCGCGGGAACTCCTTAGGAGCTCCTTAGGAGCGTTGAAAAGAAAAAAAAAAGTCTATATTTAATATAAAATTGTGATGAAAAATTAAAAGTGCTTTTACACTGAAGTTAAATTAGATCATTCGAATCAATATACTTTTACAGTAAAATAAAAATAAAAGTGATATATTGGAATTAAAATACCTTTATAATTAAATTAAATTAACAGTAATTGATTGAAATTAAAATACTTTTATAATTAAATTAAATTGAAATTTTTTCTAAAAATTTGAATATTCTATACATTAATATTCAGTCACAGTATTGCATGAAGTTTAATATAGTTTCAGAATAAAAACTTTCAGTATCAATAAATCGAATTTTATAGGAATTTTTTTTTTTTTTTTTTTTACATTGTACCTTCCACAATCACTTTGTGTATTTATAGTGCCGAGGTACATTTTTAATATAAAATTGTGATGAAAAATTAAGACTGCTTTTACAGTGAAGTTAAATTAGATTTTTCGAATCAATATACTTTTATAGTAAAATTAAAATAAAAGTAATTTATTGAAATTAAAATACTTTTATAATTAAATTAAATTGAAAGTTTTTCTAAAAATTTGAATATTCTATACATTAATATTCAGTCACAGTATTGCATGAAGTTTAATATAGTTTAAGAATAAAAACTTTCAGTATCAATAAATCGAATTTTATAGGAATATTTTTTTTTTTACATTGTACCTTCCACAATTACTTTGTGTATTTATAGTGCCGAGGTACATTTTTAATATAAAATTGTGATGAAAAATTAAAACTGCTTCTACACTGAAGTTAAATTAGATTATTCGAATCAATATACTTTTATAGTAAAATTAAAATAAAAGTAATTTATTGAAATTAAAATACTTTTATAATTAAATTAAATTGAAAGCTTTTCTAAAAATTTGAATATTCTATACATTAATATTCAGTCACAGTATTGCATGAAGTTCGATATAGTTTAAGAATAAAAACTTTCAGTATCAATAAATCGAATTTTATAGGAATATTTTTTTTTTTTTTTTTTTTTATACATTGTACCTTCCACAATCACTTTGTGTATTTATAGTGCCGAGGTACACGCGGGGGCATATTAAGTTTCGCAATTTGTCTGTCGGCGGGCCGGGCTTGGCCTACGTTCAACCTAAATGAATCGAAAGTCCCATACCAGCGATATTCATACGAGCGTGGGTATCGTAACGCCTCGGGTGCGGATAAATGCTCTGCCGGCAGGCGAATAGTCACCGTCCCTCGGTCCCGTTAGGTTAATTTTATTAATTCTTAATCGCCCTTGTAGCGACGAGGCGCGACGCGTGTCAGTAACGCGAGAATTATTGTCTTTCTATTCATTGAAAATAATAATAATAATAATACTTTGCCAAGCGTAGAGCCGCGGAACTTGTCGACACGCATGAAAAGCTTTCTCAATATCAAGTAAAAAGCGGTGACAGAAAAAAAAATTTTACATGGGGCAAAATGGAACAACCGAGCCATTCGTAGTTTTGTTCATTCCCGCGCTTCATACTTCATACTTCATACTTCATACCAGAGCTGGGCAAAGTACCGAAAAGTACTTAAAGTACTAATTACTAAGTACTGCAAGTACTTTAAGTACAAAGTAATTCCGGTACTTAAATTACTTTTATAAAATACAAAGTACAGAGTAATGTTTCTTCTTAACAACGATTTTCTTCGTAATCACATTCGGACGTGTGTCGAGCGCGAAACAAAATTAAAAATGTTCGTGGTATTTCTAACGTGCGTAAATTTTGAGCTATTAAATATATAAAACCGCACACGAATATAATGGTTATATTAAAATAATTGTTGTATTCGTGATCAGCGGGAAAAAATACGTGGATTATAGCTTTGAAACAAAAAAAAATCGGTTGAATAACGATTTTTGTCTTTTTGAGACACTTTTGGAAAAACGTCGATATTCGTGATTTTCAAAGGTCGATATCTCGGCGCCCAATGGAACGAAAATCCAGAGTGCCCATCGTGTTGTACGGGAAAAAATACACAAGATAGGGCCTTGTCCGAAGTTTTAGAATCGTTTTATCGTGCCGTTTGAGGACGTTGAAAAACGCGAAAAATGGACTCAAAAGGGGTAGCCTTGCAATTTTTTAACGAATTTTGGTTTCGATTTTATGAGATGTAGAAAGTTTTTTATGTTACGAAAAAAGGTGCGAAGTAACTTACACATGCTTTTCCATTTATTACAATTTTGAGCATAACTTCCTCGAACTTACTTTCGACCTTTTTATACTCGGCATTTCAAATTGGAACATTGATCCAAATGTACCGAGGAAAAAAATTGTACAAGTACTTTGGTTTTAGTACTCCGTAAAAGTACTTAAAGTACCCAAAAGTACTTTGGTACTTTAAGTACCCAAAGTACCCACAGTACCCAAAGTACCCAGAGTACCCAGAGTACCCAAAGTACCCAAAGTACCCAAAGTACCCAAAGTACCCAAAGTACCCAAAGTACCCAAAGTACCCAAAGTACCCAAAGTACCCAAAGTACCCAAAGTACCCAGAGTACCCAAAGTACCCAAAGTACCCAAAGTACCCAAAGTACCCAAAGTACCCAAAGTACCCAAAGTACCCAAAGTACCCAAAGTACCTAAAGTACCCAAAGTACCCAAAGTACCCAAAGGACCCAAAGTACCCAAAAGTACTTTGGTGCTTTAAGTACCCAAAGTACCCAGAAGTACTTTGGTACTTTAAGTACCCAAAGTACCCAAAAGTACTTTGGTGCTTTAAGTACCCAAAGTACCCAGAAGTACTTTGGTACTTTAAGTACCCAAAGTACCCAAAAGTACTTTGGTACTTT
This sequence comes from Stenichneumon culpator, assembly GCA_964017025.1. Lineage (NCBI taxonomy): Eukaryota > Metazoa > Arthropoda > Insecta > Hymenoptera > Ichneumonidae > Stenichneumon > Stenichneumon culpator. Next base: position 3,444,175 of record OZ024771.1, read on the forward strand.
AAGTACCAAATAAGTATGCATGTACTTTAAGTACTGCCCAGCTCTGCTTCATACTTTACGTTGTTAATAATCTTTTTCCTACCTTTTTTCAGACTGAATTTTCAACACGTATAAGAGAAACGGCTCGACGATAGATAAGAATGGAAGTGGTACTATCGCCCGGTAGATTCGGGGACGAGACATCAACGGGCGGGCCCTTTCAGAACGAGGAGATACGCGAATGGTCGCACATCGACCGTCTCACGGGTATGCTGGAACGTGCCCGGGTCGAGACCGGAAGATGGCAAACGTCGAATCAAGGAGCAGCCAGATCGTACGGAAAGGTGCGCTCACATCCCCATATTTTCGATAAATGCCCACACATCGCGTTATCGAAATCGTAAAGGCGTTTTCTTGCTTGTACACGGAACATCCGCCCTTCTGATTTCAGGCGCGCGATATTGTACGCTTCTTTTTCCACGTGGCTATTCGAACTCTACACGTCACAGAAATTTTTCTTTCCTCACGCGATAATATTTTCCTCGAAAGTTATCAGCAAAAATTTAGCGGCACGCGAATTTTTTTTTTTTTTTTTTTACGCAGACTCAAGCACGCGATGAGCGACGAGCATGAGTTTCACAAACGGCAGTGCTTTGCGTCTTAGTATTCGTCATGCGGAAAGAAGGCCGTAACGATTGCCTTTTCCGTGATATAATTTTGCGATTGCTAATGAGCTCGTGATTTCCCGCTTTTTTCTAAGGTGATAGACTCCAGGGAGCGTAACTCGGCGGATGGGAGCGTTGTTCAGCGAGCACGTCGGCAAGTCGAGGTCTTTCAGAGTCAGGCGCCGGGACGGTCCGTTCAAGTCGTCCGAGCCTCCCAGTGGTCGTCCTCGAGAGTCACCGACTCGACGATCAACGGACCACTGGCACTCAAGCCTGAAACCCAGGTATGCGGAAGTTTTAGAATTTTTAGAATTTTTTAGAATTTTTAGAATTTTTTAGAATTTTTTTAGAATTTTTAAAGAATTTTTTTAGAATTTATTAGAATTTTTTAGAATTTTTTAGAATTTTTTAGAATTTTTTAGAATTTTTTAGAATTTTTTAGAATTTTTTAGAATTTTTTAGAATTTTTTAGAATTTTTTAGAATTTTTTAGAATTTTTAGAATTTTTTAGAATTTTTTAGAATTTTTTAGAATTTTTTAGAATTTCTTAGAATTTTTTAGAATTTTTTAGAATTTTAAGAATTTTTTAGAATTTTTAGAATTTTTTAGAATTTTTTAGAATTTTTTAGAATTTTTTAGAATTTTTTAGAATTTTTTAGAATTTTTTAGAATTGTTAAAAATTTTTTAGAATTTGTAAGAATTTTTTAGAATTCTTTAGAATTTTTTAGAATTCTTTAGAATTTTTTAGAATTCTTTAGAATTTTTTAGAATTTTGGAACCGAACTTTTTAAAACTTTTCAGACCTTTCCAATTTTCGAATTATCGCAAATTTTCTGATAAACCGATGATCATCGCTAAAAATTTTCAGTCCCAGTCGCACAAGGAAGAGAAGCGATCGAACGGATTGGGTGGTCCATTTAGGCTGACGAGTCCGCCATCGTCGTTTCGCCGGGACGAGGCGATAAGTGAGCGTCTGAGTTCGTTGCTGGGTTCGTTCGCGTATAGCGCCTCATCGACGGTGCCGCTGAGAAGAATAGACTCTAAGTACTCGAGCCGAACACCGATATCGTTGACCGCCTCGAAGAGATTCAGCTCGAACGAGAACGTCTCTGCGATCGGCGAGTCTCGCTTCGATCTCTCGTTGTCGACGAGATCGCCGAGAGAATCCTCCAAGGCGATCGCACCGACGGTCGATAAGGAAGATTTCGCCGGAGAGCGCGCCGAGGACAACCGGGGAGGCGAACAGGTCGCGAATGTTCGAGTTCAGCCGGAGGAAGTCAGGGAACAACTTCCGCGAGAGGCGAAAACCGCTGGGAAAGAAAAAAAAAATTCGCCCGAGGAAACTCGACCGGCGGCCTCGAGGGCGAAGGCCATTCATCTTCTTCCGTCGAGCAAGGCCAACACAACGGTCGTTAATCTGATCAACACCAGTGATGTAAGTTCGGTAATTAACCAGCTAAATAGCCGGATATTTAACCGGTTAATAACCACAGCTATTTATAATATTTTACCGGAAGCTATTTATTTTACGGTTACAATCATTGCATGCAATTAATCTTCATAAGTCGGGTATTTTTTTTCATCGAAAGTATTTATTTATTTATTTATCATTCTTTAATAAACGTTTTGTTATTTTTTTTCTTTAAGAAAAGAATATTTAAGCTTTTAAAATGAAATTTATTAATGTTTTCAATAATTTTTTTTTTCATTTTTAATCTGAATTTCAATAGTTTACATTTTGTTTTGAGAAGAAAAAATATTTTTCCTTCGTCAATTAAGACATTTTTCGGTGGAATATTTTCATGGAATACTTCGAAATATCATTTCCGTATATTTGATAAATATTTCGTGAAATTTGAAATATTGAAAATATTGATAAAATGTTTTCAAAATATTTCGTGCTATATGGGTAACAGGCTGCATAATTTTTTATAATTTTTTATAATTTTTTATAATTTTTTATAATTTTTTATAATTTTTTATAATTTTTTATAATTTTTTATAATTTTTTATAATTTTTTATAATTTTTTATAATTTTTTATAATTTTTTATAATTTTTTATAATTTTTTATAATTTTTTATAATTTTTTATAATTTTTTATAATTTTTTATAATTTTTTTTTTACAATTAACCGGTTATTTTACAACACTAATAAACACCGGTCATCCGCAGCCCTGGTTGCCGAGCTCGTCGCAGTCCGCGAGCGAAGCTGCTCGGGTCTCCGAGAGCAAGTCCGGGGAATCCCCGAGGAGTAAGATAGACGAAGCCTCGACGGCGACTTCCGGTCGAACGAAGCGCGTCGGTTTCTGCAAAACGGAAATACACTTCGCCGCCGACTCCGGCAAGGTGAACATCGTCGAGACCGACGGCAAACCACCGCCGACCAACAAATTTCGCCGGCGAAGACGCAACAGTGTGTGCAACAAATCCGTGCCGAACATCCCGAGGGAAGTCATCGAGTACGCCGATGCGCCGAAGAAAGACGGCGCCGGAAATGACGAGCCCGTCGACGACCCGACGAAGAACGATCCGAATCTTCATCGCGGTCACACCACTACTGTCAATCTCGGGGCCGATTTAAACGCCAAAAATCAAGTGGCTGAGAGAGGTAATTTAAAAAATTTTATTATTGTTTTTTTATTAATCACTTGTTTGTTTGTTTTTTTTTTTTTTTATGTCGATGAAAAAAAAGATGGACGAATGGTAATATAAAATAGTGCGTGACCGGAATAAGGAATTTTTTCATGGAATTTGTTGACCCCGATTTTAATCACGCCGTATTTATGTTATTTTTTATTTTTCTGTTAATGACTGTTTATAATATCATAATATTATTTTCTCTTTATTCGTCTGTTTTTTTTTTTTCAATTTTATTTTTAATTTTTTCGGCAAATTGATTTATTATTATGAGCGTCGTTCGCATGCAGTGGCGCTTCTTCGTAGAACAGCTCGACATGATTAACGCTGCAAAAGTAGTTAATTGTAAGAGTAATTTTGTTTCTCTATGATCGCTTTTATAGTTAACAACTTTCGACCTTCGCTCGCCCGTAATGTAAGCAAGGATGCGTTCATATTTAACGATTACTTTGCAAAAAAAAAAAAAAAAATCGACTCCAAAGTGGTTTCATTCCTAGCTAACTTTTATTCTGTACTTTTAATTTTTTGTACTATTTTAATTGTACTATTTTAATTTTTTGGAAAGTAACAAAATATGTCCATCCGCGACTGTAAGTAAAGAGTGGTAGTAGTAGAAAGTTGTGGTAGTAGTAGAAAGTAATCAGAAAAAAAAACTTACAAGCTCGAACCTTCGCGACGAGATGAAACCCAAATTTTTCGCCAGGGGAATCCCCACCCGTTTTCTATCCGGAGCTATTTATCTCTGCAGTAAAAAGAAAGAAATAAAACCCAGATTTTTCGCAAGGGGAATCCCCGTCCGTCTTCTATCCGGAGCTATTTACGTCTGCAGCAAAAAAAATAAATAAAAAAAGAAACAAAACCCACATTTTTCGCAAGGGGAATCCCCGTCCGTCTTCTATCCGGAGCTATTTACGTCTGCAGCAAAAAAATAAATAAAAAATAAATAAAACCCACATTTTTCGCAAGGGGAATCCCCGTCCGTCTTCTATCCGGAGCTATTTACGCCTGCAGTAAAAACTATAAAAAAAAAAGAAATCGAAATTCTTTCGCAAGGGGAATCCCCGTCTGTCTTCTATCCGGAGCTATTTACCTCTACAGTAAAAAATAAATAAAAAAAGAAACAAAAACCCAAATATTTCGCAAGGGGAATCCCCGTCCTCTTCTATCCGGAGCTATTTACCTCTGCAGTAAAAAAAGCTTCCCTCAACTTTAATGCTACTACAAAAAAAAGCATCTCTTCTCGAGCTCTGAGTGCATAACGCAGCGTCTGCGCATCTTCACAGCTGCATGAGTAATTTGCCAATACCGCAAAAAGATTAAATAAATGAATAAAAAAATAATAAACAAAAAAAAGCTGAGGAAAAACGACGTTGGATGCGGCTGATGAGAAAAGACCTCGGCAGGTTTTCCAGAGGGACGACAGAGGGCGATCCGATCGGCCCTCGAGGCGACCAGTCAGGGAATTCTTCTTCGGCTGGAGAACCGAATCTACGACCGTCTCGAGAGTTACACATCGGACCTCCATCGAGGCGATTCTTCCTCGGCCGTGAAGAACATCCACCAGAGTGCGCTGAAATCGGCTCGTCTCGTTTTGAACGTGACGAGGAATCCGAGCGTCGGTCGCGTCTCGAAGATAACGATAGAAAACGAAGAGAAGAGCTCTTCCTTACCGACGGCGCTTCCGGAGAAGAAAACGCCGGAGGAAGCTGTCGCGAAGAGTCTCGACGAGGATTATCGAGACGAATATCTCGACTGGGAAGCCGACAATGAGGTCCAGTCCATAATGCTCGGCAGCTCGGAAAACAATCGTGAATTCGGCGAATTTTGTCAAACCTCCTCGACGGAACGGGAGAACGCCGAAGAGAACGCCTTCTCCTCCCAAATAGGTAGTCACGAGGCTCCAATTTTTTTCTTTTTTTTTTTTCTTCTTCCTACTCTACTTCCTACTCTAGGCCCGAATATGTCTCGCGAAGGTTCGAGTTCGAAAAGGTCGCAGTGAAAGGGGGACATTTCGAAAATTGCATTTTTATTGAATTAAAACATTGCTTTTTTTTAAATATTAAGAACTTGTTTTTGAAAATCAGAAACTTACGTTTAAAAAAATTGGAAACTTGCGTTTTTTTAAATTAAAAACTTACGTTTTTGAAGATGAAGAACTTGTGTTTGAAAAAATTCAAAACTTACCTCTTAAACAATTAAGATCTTACGTTATTACAAATTAAAATCTTACCTTTTTTACATTCAAAGATAACGTTTTTTAAACTAAAAGATGACTTTCTTTCATTAAGAAATGACTTTTTGTAATTATAAAACACTGTTTTTTAAATAAAAAAAGCAGTACGTCCGGAAAATATTTAAGGAGGTTCGGTCACTAGATTATATCCAATGGAGAGCTCCCAAGATTTACAAAAACTGTTTTAAGGCAAGGTGAAACAATTGTGAAAGCAAGATAGACGGCCGCAATTTTGGGAATGAACTTTTTTTAATGGCGCCAATTTTTTTTGTTAAAAAAATGAATGATTAGCGTGCGTATCCAGCTGGAATCTGCCTTTTTCTCAGAGAAATTTACCCCAAAAAAAAAAAAAAAAAAAATCATTACAGTTTTCATTACCAACCGAATCGTTCATCTTCGCCTTGAAAAAAAAAAGCAAGAACATCGACCCATTAGCGCTATCCAAATACGTCACAAAAAAATATCCCTTTTTTCTTTCGTGATAATTCTTCAATTGTATTAATTTTAATTCATCTTTCACCTAAAAAAAAAAAAAAAAATTGTATTATTTTTTTCCGTCGATAACTAACGATGAGTGAACTTTTTCAGTGACCGAGGAAGCGAGCGAGATCGAGGCGCTGGCAAGCGAGGAGACAATCGCGACATCGTCTCTTCCAGCGGCGGTTCCGGCCGGAAGTTCCTCGAAGCCGGAAGCGCGAGATTCCTCGAACGAGGGCTACGACTTTCTTTGCGCCGACGCCGACAACAACAAAGTTCTGCTGAAGGTCGTAACGACCCACGAGCCGACGATCGCGAGGGTCGAGAACGACCATCGTCTCCGAAAAAGAACGACAGTCGCTAACGGTTTACCGACCGTAGGTAACGGCTTACCGACCGTAGGTAACATTTTACCTACGGTCGGTAACGTTTTACCTACGGTCGGTAAGAAAGGGCTGCGATCCACGACCGCGAAGTTTCCGAAAACCGACGCTCCGACGAAGGAGCACACGTACGTGAATGTCTTCACGGGCTCGAAGCGAGCGCCGATATACGAGAATTACAAGATTTCGGAGAGCGATCCGAAGGACGCGAAGGCGATGATCGAGACGAAGAAAGCCCCGGAAAAAATCGCCTACGAACCGAAGAGTCAAAATTTCGCTGCGACGAAAAAAACGATTGAATCGGAAAATCCAAAATCCGAAAAGATTAAAACCGTCGCGGAGAGCAAAATGGCCGCGAGCCTCGAGGCTGAGGAATCGTCGACCGGAAGCAAAAAAGCCCGAAGCAAGACGAAAGACGTTAAGCTTGCGTCGAAGGTCAAATCGGCGAGAGCGGAAGTCGCCTCGTCGAACTTGGCATCCGGAACGGCTCGGATGCGTTCTTCGAGAAACGGCAGTCCCAAAGCGCAGTCTAAGAGATCGTCGACCCGAGCTCAGGAGGAATCTGCCTTATCGACCGAGCGAGTCTCGAGGACTTCCGGTGGAAGTTCGAACGGGTCGAAGGCAAACGGCTTGAAAACCGCGAGGGACGTTGTGGCTTCGGTGAAAGCGATAAAGAAGAACGAGGGCACGACCAGGCAGAAACCCATGGAAGTCGTTTATCAGACGGCCGTTTACAATATGAAGAACGAGAGACTGTCGAGACCGCAGAAGGGAAAGGAGTCGAAGGGCCCGAGATACCTGAACGAGCTCATATGCGGCGCGAAAACGAAACGGGCCAGCGAATCGAAGAACAAAAGTTAGTAGACCGATGTTGCTAATGCTAATGCTAATGCTGATGCTGATGCTAATGCTAATGCTAATGCCAATGCCAATGCCAATGCCAATGCCAATGCCAATGCCAATGCCAATTCTAATTGTAATTGTAATGCTAATTGTAATGCTAATTGTAACGCTAATTGTAACGCTAATTGTAACGCTAATTGTAACGCTAATTGTAACGCTAATTGTAACGCTAATTGTAACGCTAATTGTAACGCTAATTGTAACGCTAATTGTAACGCTAATTGTAACGCTAATTGTAACGCTAATTGTAACGCTAATTGTAACGCTAATTGTAACGCTAATTGTAACGCTAATTGTAACGCTAATTGTAATGCTAATTGTAACGCTAATTGTAATGCTAATTGTAATGCTAATTGTAATGCTAATTCGAATGCTGATTCTAATGTTATTGTTATTCTTATTGTCTTCCTTTTCAGCTTCGAGTGCTCACAACGCCGCCGACAAAGGTGCTTTGCAAACCATTAGGTAAGAGAAAAGAAATTATTTTTTCAAATTAATTTTACTTTTATAATTCCAATATTAAATTAATTAATTAAATGTTTTTTTTAATGAGTTTATTCATCAATTTTTTAGACACTGGAAGTGAGGAATTCAACGTCCAAGATCGGAGGGATAAAAAAATAATCCGTAAACCTTGCGTTCACGCTTCTATACGCTCATGTCTCACAAAAATGCATTTACTATGAAAAACAAAAACGAAACGACACGAAAATGATCTCACAATAAATTAAGGACTGAAATATGTGTATTTTAAAAACGCGGCTTTTCGTTGCGATGGCCGTTAATAATAATGATTAAAAAAAAATGGTCTTATCGAGCGCAAATGATAGCACGCTCGTGTGACCCCGCTTCGAGCAGTCTCCCAAATCTTGTGCAATTGCGAGCAACAGACGGAGGTGGCTCGGAGTCGGAAGAATTAATTTAATATCTCGAAGCTATTAGGTTGGAAATTAATTTTTTTTTTTATTGCGAACCGTCAACGATGACCGATGTAAGTCGTTGGCTAGAATAAATTAATTTGCTCCACAAATGATGTATTGTATGTAATTTTAATCGGTCGAGTTAACTAATCGAGCTTTGATTGTTCGACGTGCGAACGAAGATAACAGCAGCGAAAGGCGATAAATTGTGGGGCGGACGTTTCACGGACGGAGTCGACAGTCATCTCGACGAGCTGAACTCGTCGATCGGCGTCGACAAACGAATGTACGCCGAGGATATCGAGGTAGTAAAAGGAAAAAAAATAGGCTTTGAAAAAAAAAAATGGGCCTGAAAAATTGAAGATGGCCAAAAAAATTTGTCTGTAATATTGAAGTCGGACAAAAAAAATTTGTCTGAAAAATTGAAGTCAGACAAAAAAAATTTGTCTGAAAAATTGAAGTCGGACAAAAAAAATTTGTCTGAAAAATTGAAGTCGGACAAAAAAAATTTGTCTGAAAAATTTAAGTTGTACTAAAGAAAATTGTGACAAAAAATGTAAGTAAGACAAAAAAAGATTTGGAATAAGAATTTAATTCAGACAAAAAGGATTTGGAATAAGAATTTAATTCAGACGAAAAAAGAATTGGAATAAGAATTTAAGTCGGACGAGAAAAAGATTTGGAATAAGAATTTAAGTCGGACGAGAAAAAGATTTGGAATAAGAATTTAAGTCGGACGAGAAAAAGATTTGGAATAAGAATTTAAGTCAGACGAAAAGAAATGTAAAAAAAAATCGTTTTCGTCGCAGGGAAGCATCGCGTACGCGAGAGCATTGATCGGTGCAAGTTTGCTGGCCGAAGACGAGGCGCAGCTGGTGATCGAGGGTTTGAGGAAGGTGATTCAAACATAAAAAAAAATTTGAACGGAAATATCTGAATTAATGGAAAGAACAAATCTTTATCCAGCGCATAAGTAACGCGCGTTAAATTGACGTTGACTCTTTCATAATCTCTTTAGATTAAAATTGAATGGGACGAGGGCCGCTTCGTTCTGCGCTCCACGGATGAGGATATTCACACGGCGGTCGAGAGAAGATTAACGGCAAGTAATTTTTAAACGAAATCGTAGCGAAGCTTATCTTGACTTCCGGAAGTTTTCATACCGGAAGTGAACTTATCCAGTATGACGTCACTTCCGGTTAAAAACGGAGATTTTTGAAACCGCAAGTGGCGCTTTCTCGTATGACATCACTTCTGGTCAAAAATCGATATTTCGAAACTGGAAGTGACGTTTTCCCGTATGACGTCACTTCCGGTCGAAAACCGAGATTTTGAAACCGGAAGTGACGTTGTCCCGTGTGACGTCACTTCCGGTCGAAAACCGTGATTTTGAAACCGGAAGTGACGTCGTTCCGTGTGACTTCACTTCCGGTCGAAAACCGAGATTTTGAAACCGGAAGTGACGTTGTCCCGTGTGACGTCACTTCCGGTCGAAAACCGAGATTTTGCAACCGGAAGTGATGTTGTCCCGTGCGACGTCATTTCCGGTCAAAAACCGAGATTTTGCAACCGGAAGTGACATCGCCCGGGTGACTTCACTTCCGGTCAAAAACCGAGATTTTGAAACCGGAAGTGACATCGCCCGGGTGACTTCACTTCCGGTCAAAAACCGAGATTTTGAAACCGGAAGTGACGTTTTCCCATATGACTTCACTTCCGGTTCAACACTCATATTTTCAAACGGGAAGTGACATTTTTTTGTATGACTTCACTTCCGGTTCAATACTCATATTTTCAAACGGGAAGTGACGTTTTCTCGTATGACGTCACTTCCGGTTCAATACTGAGTTTCTCAAACCGAACCCAAGGCTTTCCCGTATGATGTCATTTCCGGTTCAATATTGAGATTTTGAAAAACCGGAAATGACGTTATCTTCGAAATGTATCTCGAATTCAGCCAGTGAAAAAAACGAGAGAATTAAGTAGATACGTCTAAGATGTATTGGGAGTTAATCTCGAAAGTTGCCAACGACAAAAACGTACCAATTAAGAAACGCAGACTGAACGCTCCAACTCCAACGAAATTGAGTCGCGCGCGTTCAAGTGCAATATTTTTATTTTTATTTTTTATTTGCTCGTCAATCACAGGAACTGATCGGTAGCAAGGCTGCCGGCAAGTTGCACACCGGCCGAAGTCGCAACGATCAAACGGTGACCGACACAAGATTATGGCTTCGAAGCGCTATAGACGAAATGTTGTCGACTCTATTGGAAACGATGAGGACATTCGTCGCTCGAGCCGAGGACGAAAAATTGGTTATCGTGCCGGGCTACACGCATCTGCAGAGAGCACAGCCAGTTCGCTGGAGCCACTGGTTGCTCAGGTATGAAAAAAATATAAATAAATAAATAAATAAATAAAGTGTAAAGCCGAAAAAATAGTCAACGAATTTCACTTACTCATGGATTATTTTGTGAATTACGATATGTTTTTTTTTTATCGACGAAACGTTGTTTTATTGGAATGGTTGGAAATTGAGAAACCTAAGTGCGATTAATTTTCTCTTGGCGACGAGGAAGCCAATTTTTTTTTTTTAATTTAATTAATTACGGAAATGCTTTTTCAGATGGAAGTTTTGTAACGATGTGAAAATGTCGATTTTCAAGATTTTTAAAAAATCAATTTATTATTAGTAATAGATAATATATTATTGGATTAATTTCATTTATTAATTTTTTTTAATTTCATAATCATGGGAAATCCTTTTTCATAGAGAAGTTTTGCAGCTATGTGAAAATCTCGATCTTCGAGGCTTTTTAAAACGAATTTATTATTAATAATAAATAATATTTTTTTTTAAATTAGATAATCAATACTTTTTCATAGCAAAGTTTTATGGCTATGTGAAAATCTATGTGAAAAATTTGGATTTTTGAGATTTTTTTTTATGCCTAGTCACGCCTGGAACTTGAAGAGCGACTACGAGAGACTCGTGCAGATTCGCGAACGCGTGAACGTCATGCCTCTCGGAAGCGGAGCCCTCGCTGGCAATCCCTTCGACGTCGATCGCCGCAGACTCGCCGAGGAACTCGGATTCGGCCGGATCAGCGACAACAGCATGCAGGCCGTGGGCGACAGAGACTTTGTCGGTACGACCGACTCTCCACGTCGATGTGACCCAAAATCTAAAACGAAAACAATTTTTTTACACTTTTTTACATAAAAAAAAAAAAATTAAATTAAATTAATTTTTTTGAATGAGTTGATTATTGAATTAATTTTTTTAATTGATTTATTATTCAATTAGTTTTTGTAAATTAATTTATTATCGAATTGAATTTTTTTTTTATTTATTTATTATTTAAGTCATTTTATAATTTATTTGTTATTTAATTCATTTTTTTTAAATACAAAAGTGTCTGAGTTGATTGAAGTTAATTGGTGATTTTTAAATTTAATTTTCAGTCGAGTATCTCTTCTGGGCGTCACTGACGTCGCTGCATCTCAGTCGTCTCGCCGAGGATTTGATAATCCACAGCAGCTCGGAGTTCAATTTCGTTCGCTTCTCCGACGGTTTTTCGACCGGAAGTAGCCTCATGCCTCAGAAGCGTAATCCAGACTGCATGGAACTCCTCCGAGGAAAGACCGGCACTGTAATTGGAAAGGTATATCATTATTTTTTTTAATAATAATAATCATTCTAAAATTAAAAAAAACGGAATAATGCTATTTTTTTTTTTTTTTATTCTAATATATTTATTAAAATAAATATATTTTTTAAAGTTGTATTATTAAAAAAAAATGTTTTTGTTATTTCTTTTTTTAGTTTGTCGGTTTCATGGTAACTCTGAAAGGCATTCCGTCCACTTACAACAAGGATTTGCAAGAGGACAAGGAAGCTGTCTTCACGACTCACGACAGCCTCGTAAATATGCTCCGCGTTACCGACGGAGCGATTCGTACTCTGGAAGTCGTGACGGAAAATTGTCACGCAGCTTTGGAGCACAACATGCTGGCGACGGACGTTGCTTATTATCTCGTTCGAAAAGGGGTAATTGGGAATTAATTTTTTCACTAGAAACGATGTCTCGCCCATTTCGGACCGACCGATCCGTGCTCAGTCGGTAACAAAAACTGTGATTGAATTTTTTTTTTAAGATGCGGAGCGTTTTTGCATAAAAGCAAATTCTCAGCTATGAATATACATAAATAAAGTTTACTTTTTATGAATCTATATAAAAAAAATTTACTTTTGGTAGTCAATAGTCGGAAACATTAAATAAAATCAATTACAGTTTTCATTACCGACGGAGCAATTCGCACTTTAAAAGACGAGACGGACAATTATCTCGTATATTTCTCGTTCTCGCCCAATTAATTAATGTTTTCACTTGAGACGATGTCGCACCCTCTCGCTTACCATCGGTCGATAACAAAAACTGTAATTTATTTATTTATTTTTTTTACGTTCCGGACTATCTATGATTATAATTATAAGCAAATTCTCAGCTTCACGTAAGTTGCTTTTGGCCGTGGACCAAAAAGAAAATTATTAAAGTTTTTGTTACCGATCGTGGTACATATTTCACATTTAATCGAGTCACCGATCAAGCACTAACTCCGCCGATTGCAGGTTCCATTCCGGGAAGCTCATCACATCGCCGGCCAAGTCGTCGCCCGCGCCGAATCGCTCAAGGTCCAACTGCAAGAAATATCATTGCTCGAATTAAAATCCATCAGGTAATAGAAATAACAAATTGAAATTTAATTTTTTTAAATTGAAAATTAATTTTTTTTATTGAAAATTAATTTTTTTTTAATTGAAATTTAATTTTTACAAAACTGAAATTGAATAAAAATTAAAAATTGTAATATAACAATCATGAAAATGTAACTTGCCTTTGAGGAAGCAAAAATCCTGACCTACCGAGAATTTGATAATTAATTTCTTTGCAGCCAAATTTTCGATGCCGACATAGCGGATATTTGGAATTTCGAGAAGAGCGTCGAGCAGTACAATGTTCACGGTGGCACGAGTTCCACTTCGGTGAAGCGACAGATCGACGATTTTCGTAACTGGTTGAAAAAAAAAATAAATACTTAAAAAAAAAAAGAAACCAAAAAAAACATGCATCGGGTATTTTTTTCTTTTAATTTATAATTAGCAATAGATATCCGAGTTATATTTCTTCAAGAAGGCCAATGATATGTAAAAATACATATATTATTATCTATGTACAATACTTTATAATATTATAGGTGCAGCAACCAAGATATACATATATTATACATATAGTCATAATTTCTTTTGTGTTTTTTTTTATACCATTTCTTTCATTTCATTACTGGACAAAAACACGTGGAAAAAAAAGTGTTGTTCTTCTTAGATAGTAGACGAAAAATCAGCGACACGCCAAGTGGTTCGTGTTTTTTTTTCTGGTTTTTTTTTCCTACGAAGAAGGGAGAAGAGAATTGCGATCGAGAAAAAGATTCCACATATTCCGTGTATACAGACAAAAATTCATTCATTTTTTTTAAATCTATAATATCGACGCGCGCCTCTCCTTGCCTCTCGTCGAGCAAAAAAAAAAAATGTCCTCGATTAACATATCGTGGACAAACATCGTTTGAAAATAGTCATTAGTAGTTCTCAACGCCATTCTCTCTCCTCTATATCCAATACGCGGAACTATTTTCTTTTTTTGTTTGTTTAAAATTCAATAAATTTTACTTTTATATATATGTATATATTAGGGCGTTTCAAAAAGGGCATTTTTTTTATTTATTTTCATCTCACATTTTTAAAGTATAGATTTCGATCTCAAATTGAACGTCGCGAAAGGCGGTCCTAGCAAAAAATCCTAAGAGGTTGGCGCATTCGACGATTTACCCAAAAAAAATGCGGCGCCTCTGAAACTTAATTCTTAAAGAAGTTGTCGAATTTGTTCGGTTAGATATTAGATTATATTTTCGGTCGAGTTTTCCGTATACGAATTTAAAAATCGTAGTCTTTTGTGTTTAATACAAAAAATGACAAAAAGTTAATCTCCCACCCTGTAGAAGTATAAATCTCCAAAAAAAACCAAAAAATCCAAAAAAACATCTCGCGAAAAGCGATCGTTGACAATTACGTTTTTAAAAGGTGCCGCATTTTTTGGGTACAAACGTCGAATGCGGCACTTCTTAGAATTTTTTGCTTCGTGGGAGGAAAATTTTCAAAAAAGTCCTTTTTGAGAAACACCCTAATATTATATACATATATACATATATATTCGTGTATACATATACATATATGTATGTACTGCAATCTTCAAGGCACTCCAGATTTCTGTTTTTTTTATCTTTTCTTTTTTTTTATCTTTTATATTACATCTATATTTTACAACGGGGGTGATGTGTCCGACTTGGTGCAAATTTCTCGGCGTTTTTTTAAATAACATAATGAGCCGAAGTGGCGGGGCGGGCGGTCGTGGTCAAACAACGATATTAGTTCGATTAGCGGTAGAAATTCGTTCGATCTTTTTACACAGCGACAAATACATGACTCGTATATATATATTTTTTTTTTGTCTCAAATTTTTTTGTCCCTCAAAAAATGTTTTTTCTTTACTCTTTAAATCGAGTTTTTCCCGGCCTTCCCTCTCCTCTTCGTCGAACGCCGAAGGACTCGGAGAGAAACAAAAGATTTGTCAGATTTGAATTTAATTTTTTTTTTCCGGAGAAAAAAAAGGAATTTATCGAATTTTCATTTTATTTATTCCTTTCCACAAAACTCGCCCAGCGGCGACGACGACGAATCGACGAGCGGGCGCGAGATCGAACGGCAAGAGAGATAAAGCGCGCGTTAAAAAAGAAAAGGAAAATTATCAAATAAAATTAGAAAACAGAAAAATAAGGGGCGAAGAAAATTGCGTAGAAAAAAAAGATTAGTTATTGCACGAGCGAAGTACAGGATTACGCAATTTTACATTCTTCATCGAATAGATTTTTTTCATCATTTTTTTTTTTTTTAATATCCCTCGAACAATCCGCGACTAGCTGGATTGATTTCGGGGGCTTTAAAATATATTCTTGACCGAGTCGATCGGCAAGACCGTCAAAAGTGATCTCCTCGAATCGCGCCTTCGTCACAAATTCCCTCGGAATTTATTCTTACTCATTATTAATATTTTTAATCTCTGTCAGCATTCCGTGTTTCGTGTGTTTTAAGTTTAGCTACTTTTTCCTTCTGTTTTTTTTTATACAAAAAATACGACAATCTTCGAAACTCTGCGGCCCGCGACAATCTCATTGTCCCGAGAAATGTCCATTTTTTTTTAAACCTTTTTTCATCTCATTCGAAAACCTTTGGCTTCACTCGCTTCGCGGAAAGCAAGTCGAGCAAGTTTCCACGAGCCTTTCTCGCAATCATACATAAATACAATATGATACAGAGGACACTTATCTAGCATACGAATCCGTGTACAGCGCATCATTGTCGTTGCTGTAGAGCAATGATTTTTTTTTTTTTAATTTCTTTCTTTTTCGTCAATCCGTTTTGTTTTTCGTTTTTGCTGCTGTTGTTTGTTTGGTTGTTTTTTTTTACGCGATTTCCATCACGTGGCGAACGACGATACGCATGTACCACATAGTCAGTGACTGGTTATTGGTTTTCAAACGGTATCCCAGTGTCCTGTACCGACCTCAGTCGGTTTTCTGCTGATACAATTCCTTCAACGACTTCAGCTCGTCTATCAGCGTCTGGTTTCTGTTCTCCAAAACTGCAACACGGTTCTCCAGACACTTTATGTACTCTTTCTTTTTTCTTCGACACTCCCGGGCTGCCTCTCTGCAAATAACAATTTAATACCAATTTAATAAATAAACAATGATTCAAAAATTCGAAGGAGTCGAAGGAGTCGAAGGAGTCGAAGGAGTCTAAGGAGTCTAAGGAGTCTAAGGAGTCGAAGGAGTCGAAGGAGTCGAGGGAGTCGAGGGAGTCGAGGGAGTCGAAGGAGTCGAAGGAGTCGAAGGAGTCGAAGGAGTCGAAGGAGTCGAAGGAGTCGAAGGAGTCGAAGGAGTCGAAGGAGTCGAAGGAGTCGAAGGAGTCGAAGGAGAAAAGACACAGACTTGAAGGACTCGAAAGGACTCGAAAAGGATTCGAAAGAACTCGAAAGGACTCGAAAGAACTCAAAGGACTCAAAAGAACTCGAAGGACTCCAAGGACTCGAACGACTCGAAAGACTCAAATGATTTATTTATTTATTTAAATAAATCATTTTAAAAAATTTAAATAAATAAATAAATCAATTACGCATTACGCATTACAATTTACGCATTATATTTTTAAATCGAACAGGCTATATATTATTTTTGTAAAAGGGTTTATCCCGTAGATAAATAAATAAATAAATAAATTACCTGTTCTTCTGCAACCTCATTTCTCGTTTCCTAGCCGCGTCCTCGACGACGACACCGTGACCTGTGTAAGCTGAAACATTGCAAGAGGCTGTACTCCTCAAACGGAACTTCCCGGCCGATTATCCGCTTGGCCGATGTACTTTTGTTTCATCGAATACTACGAGCAATTAATTGTTATTATTTTTTTTAATATTTTCTCTACGCGGAAATTCTACTTTGTTCGATCGTGAAAAAAAAAATCGCTCCTTCGTGCCTCGCAGTGGGTAGCGCCGATTGAAACGGTGTTATCGAGAGAGAAACACACCATAGATAAACAACAAAGAGATAGATCGAAGCGAGGGATTTTTTTAAAGAAAAAAAAAAATTATTATAATTTTTCTTTTTTTTTAATTTTATTTTAAGAAAAAAACAATTGAATTTCACGGTCGCGCTCGGATCGGGAAGAGTCAGCAAGTTCTCCGAGCTTTACCAATCCCTCGCGTTCTCTGAACCCGATGTGGGGGTTGGGATTTAAAATAATAATAATAAAAATAAAATAATAATAATAACAAAAAAAATAGAGAAAAATAGAGAAAAAAAACAGAGAGAAAGAATTACGAAGAAGTCACACCTGGGACAAAAAATTGCGTGTCCTGGCCCTGTGCATACTGTACTATAGCTCCGCCCGCCGTTGTCGCATTGCTCATAGTTAGTGTGTGAAGCCCTGGAACACCCTCCCCCTGGGTTGCAATTTGTATAGTGCCCGCAGGTATTACTGCAAAACATTTACTCGTTCGTCAAACGTGTTTTTTTTGTCTCCCGCGTCCCAATTGGGTGTTACAATTTTTTTTTTTTTTTTGCAGCCTCGAGATTTTTAGTAATGTCGAAAATCAATTTTTTTTTTAATGATTAAAACCTACATTTTTTCAAATACAGATTTTTTTTTCAGTCTCCCGCGTCCCAATTGCGTGTTACGAATTTTTGCAGCCTCGAGATCGCAAAATTTAGCGTCGGTAGATTTTTTTTTTTATTAAAATAAAAAAGGTAATTTTTCCAAATGTGGAAAACTTTTTTTTTCATAGTCTCCCGCGTCTCAATTCCGCGTTATTTGCCGCCTCGAGATCGCACAATGTAGCGTCGGTAGATTTACAAAATTTAAATAACAAGTCGCGAATTTTTCCATAGATTTTTTTTATTTAAAAATTTAAAAAGTCAGCGTGAATTTTTCCAAACAGATTTTTTTTTTTCAGGGTTACCGGCCTCCCAATTGCGCGTTACGATTTGCAGCCTCGAGATCACAGAATTTAGGCACGATTAAAAAAATTAAAAGACAGCGTGCATTTTTGTCAGATTTTTTTCTTTAGAAACAAGAGAAGCCTCAATTTTTCCAAATACAGATTTTATTTTGGAAGGCCCGAGAAGTCTCGAGCCTTCCAATTGCGGGTTACGAGTTGCAGCCTCGAGATTGCAAAATTCAGCATCGGTAGATTAAAAAAAATGAAAAAAAACAGCCTGCATTTTTCCACAGATTTTTTTTTACAATTAAATTTTTTTTTAAAAAAGCATGATTTTGTCCAAATATATATATATATATTTTTTTAGAAAATCGCGCCGAGGACGATCAGCACGCGAACGAGGATACCATACCAAGCGATGATCGCGGCGAGTCGGAGATCGATATTTTTCCGAGATACGAGAATCGAACAGTGATTGTGAGAATCGAGAAGAGAGAAATGTGGGCAGGCAGTACACACAGGGTGAAGAAGAGAAAAAAAAAAGATCGACAGAAAGTACAGACGGATAGAGGAAGTGTGCTTTCGAGTCGTGTCGCAGTGAAATAAAAAAAAATATATATATATATAAAAAAATACAAAATAAAAGAAATAAAATTCAACGAAGAAATTTGAAAAAAAAAAAAATAAGAAAATTAAGAGAGAGAAGATTGGATTCTTCGGAGATCCGCGTGGAAGCGCGGAGGAGAGAGGATGCACGAGAGAAAAAATGGGCCCGTGTGACGCACGAAGGACGACGGGATTTCTGTGTATTTTCTTTTTTTTTTTTTTTTTTACGTGCTTTTGGTTTTCTTTTCTTACAAAGATAGAGACAGAAGAAAAAGTAACCAACCTGTTTGGTAATGGAGCGAGTGGGAAGACATGTCACTGTCCACGTTAGAGTCGCACTCTAATGAGGATTCTATGGGAGGCAAATGACCCGCTGTAAACACCCAATGATAAATTATTTTATTTTATATATATATATTTATATATTTATATATATATATATATGTATATATATTTTTCATAACCCGCCCTTGAAATTGCTTTTTTGTACCAGGAACTACGATCGATCACCCCGAAAATCGTTACTGATCCATGGTGGCCTTTTTTTCTCCGGTTAAAAATTCCCTGACTTTTCCCCGACTTTCACTGACCAATTAAAATTTTTCCCTCACCAGACTTCTAACGACTTGTATTTAAAAAAAATTAATGATGCAAATGAAAATGCCTAATTATTGTATTCATATTTAATTTTTTTTTTTTTTCAAAATGTTTCCAATTTTTTAAAAGTTTTCCTCTTATGTACTTCTTTCTTATTTATTGAAGGTTCGGCGACAATTTAGTTTCTCTCCGACCAATTTTGAAATTCCCTGACTTTTCACTTATTCCCTGACCAAGATTTTTTTCCCTGATTTTTCCCGGTTTTCCCTGACCGCGGCCACCATGTGATCATTCGCTCGTTATACGAGGCATTCTTTATCAACCGGACCACTTTTTTCGGTCGACCTCTCCGATGTATTTAAAATTTGCCAGTTTGTAGTACTACTTGGGAGGTGCTTCTGTGATTTTTTTTTAGATTTTTAGAGTGCACCCTTCAGGATTTACGTTTTTTTTTACATCAGTATATCTCAGAAATATTGGTCGCTCAAAAAATTCTTGGGAACATTACCCTTTCAATTTTTCATCAACTTTCGAGTGATGTTAGAGTCATAATTTTCCCGATACAGGAAAGTCCTTTTTTCGTATAAAAAAAAATTAAAAGAATTTTTTTCTACTAAAAACACACCTTCGATTTTGGTCCCACTTTTACAGGATATTTGGCGTTGTATGAAGATTCTACATGTGTATATATTTTTCATATCCCTCCCTTGAAATTACTTTTTTTAATACCAAGAACTACCCAAAAATCGTTGCTCAATCATTCACTCGTTATATATATATATATATTTCGCTCTATGGGAAAATGGCGGTTTTCGCGCACGCTTCGCGTGCGAAAAACCCCGTTTTCACGCCTCGTGCAATAAAATTTTGTCCGGTACCCGTGCGAAAAACGTTTTCCTAACCCGTGTGATTGCAACACTCGCCTTCGACTCGTGCTGCAAACTCACACTCGTCAGAATAAGTTTTTTCGCACTAGTATCGAAATGTACTATTTTTTACGCTTTATTACGCTTCTTTGAAATTACTTTTTTTTTTTAATACTAAGAACTACGATCAATCGCTCCGAAAATCGTTGCATCATTCACTCGTCTGTTTTCAAATTACCCTCCCCTGAAATTACTTTCAAGTTACTTTTTTTATACTAAGAAAAACTACGATCACTCGTTTCTTTTTTCGTGCAGTCAGGTCATACGGGCAGGAGAGCTTTTAATAAAGACGATTCGTTCGTATTCAGCAAATTTTCTTTTTTCTTTTCCAAATCGTTTGAATACGAAAAACTCAACATTTTTTTTAATTCGAAGGAATCTCGAAATATTCATGATATATATATTTTAAAAAATGGAAACTAGAAATTATATTTACGATTACAAGATTCCGTAAAATCTCCGCGAATCTCCGTTCAACATGTGCTTAATTTTATTGCCATCGAAGTGTTCGGTTGTTTGGAAATTTTGAATTTTGAAAAAAAAAATATATATATAAAAAAAACAATAACGCTCGTTTGTTCGTGGGCACGGATGAGGGGAGAGGATTGCACTTTTTTGGTCTGTCGCGATGAAGCTTGGGACTTGCGGAATGATGAATTTTACGATACGCTTTGGGATCGTGTACGACACATAAGACAAATTATTTTTAAAAAATAATGTAACTCATTATTTATAAAAAAAAAAAATGTAACTCTTTAAACAAATATGCGGGCTTGGCATGGCATCCTACGGTTCTATCGTTCGTCTCATACCGATTATCTTTACAAAAAAAATAATAATAATGATAATAACAATAAACGTTACGTCGTAAAAAAAAAAAAAAATTGCAATACTCAACGTACTCATCGTTACCAGGCTCGCTCGTATGAACGGACATGCACTTTGACGGTAAATTACTTGCAAGACTGTCTACGAAGATAATCTGTGCAGATTACGAATTAAGACTTTTACTTGTTTAGCAATCGTGCAATATATTCCAGCATAGCGTTTTTTAACGTTCTTCTTTTTTTTTCAATAATATATATTTGTATACATAATACATAAACTACCAACGTTTTGTTACAATCTACTGGTGCAGTTTTTTTTTCTTGTGTTTGTTAATGCGAATTCACGCAATTGAGAAAATATTCTCACCTGCGATCTCGCTGGCGCTCAAGTCATTGAGAATTTTTCTGTAGGACGCTCGTCTCGTCAGGAGATCTCTCCTCTTCTTCGGCGACTCGTCGTCCGAGAAGCTATCGTCGCTTCCGGTTTCGACAACCTAATTTTTCGGCAAAAAGATTTTAAAAATTTGTAATTTCAATTAATTTTAAATAAATAAAAATTACTTTCGAGTAATTTAAAGTAATTTCAAGTACTTTCAAGTACTTTCAAGTACTTTCAATTAATTTCAAGTAATTTCAAGTAATTTCAAGTAATTTCAAGTAATTTCAATTAATTTCAAGTAATTTTAATTAAATTTATAATTCAGTTACGTTGAATTGAGTTCAAATAATTTCAATTAATTTTTAATGATTTCAAAGCTTGCCTGCAAGGTCTGCAAACTTCCCTGCGCCGATTGTATAACGGAATTCGGTTTACTGACGAGAATGACATTTCCTTTGGATATAGTGACCGGCTGTATGTTCGTCGCGCTCTGGATCACAGACTGGTGATTTGGTTGTATCACGGATTGCACCTGAAAAATAATTAACAAGAAGAAATGCGTTAGTTTTTTATTCAGAAAAATGGAACGAAAATTAAGATAGAGATATCGAGAGCTTAGAGCAAGCGAGATGAGAGCCAAGGGCGGAGAATCACAGTTTCATAAAATAACGAAAATCGGAACTCGGTCGGTAACAAAAACTGTAATTTTACTTTTTTCAAAGGGTGCAAATATGAATTCGTTTTCGATGCTTTTGGCGATTTGAAGTCGGCATCCTTGAAAAGAGTTCATTACAGTTTTTTAAATTTAATTTATTTAATTTATTTAATTTATTTAATTTATTTAATTTATTTAATTTATTTAATTTATTTAATTTATTTAATTTATTTAATTTATTTAATTTATTTAATTTATTTAATTTATTTAATTTATTTAATTTATTTAATTTATTTAATTTATTTTCGCTTTGAGGGGCGAGGAAGGTTTGCTCGTCCAGAAATCCACCAACTTTCGATCGTTTATGAGGGAACCATGAAACAAAAACCACAAAAAATGGTCCTCACGGCGAGCATGCTTGTGAGAACTACTGAGCAGGAAAATACGTAAAAAATGCTGATATTATTAATAATAATCCCCAACATTTGTTCCACCCTACGGTCGAACAAATGTTGAAATGTACGAAAACTCTGGAAAAATTCATGTGCATTCTAAAAAAAATCAAGAAATTCATTTGTAATGAGAAAATAAAAGGTTTTCTTATTTTTTCTTTAAAAAGAATAAATTTTTCAAATAATTTGTTAATAACTTTTTGGAACGATTATTATGAAAAATTAATGTTTTGGACATCTTTGATACGGCTGATTTTTTTGTAAAAGTAGAAGTCGACTGTAATAAACTTGTTCATAATATCCGCATTTTAGATGTATTTTTCTGCTCAGAAATGTCGCCGCGCGTTCTCGCAATAAGGACAACAATTTTTAGTCCGTTTCAGTTCGGTTCGCTGAAAGCGCTCAGCCTCGTCGTGAGCAATTTTCAGCGACTGAATTTTCGGTCGGGCGAACTTCTTCCTCGTCCCTCGACGGCTCCGTCCAGACAATCTAAAAAGAATAATAACCGATTGATTATAATTCACTCGTGCGAAATATTAACAAACCGCGCGAACCGAACGCACGAATATTAATAAACCGTGAGAACTATTAATAAACCGCCCGAATATTAATAAACCGTGCGAAATATTAATAAACCGAGCGAAATATTAATAAACCGACCGGATATTAATAAAACCCGCGAAATATTAATAAACCATGCGAAATATTAGTAAACCGCCCGAATATTAGTAAATCGCCCGAATATTAGTAAACCGCCCGAATATTAATAAACCATGCGAAATATTAATAAACCCCGCGAAATATTAATAAACCCCGCGAAATATTAATAAATCATGCGAAATATTAATAAATCGCGCGAACTATTAATAAACCAAGTGAAATATTAATAAACCGAGCGAAATATTAGTAAACCGCACGGAGATTAAACATTTATAGAGTTCGTGTCTCCAAGCGTGACCGGGAAGGATTCTAAATTTGCTATTTGAGGTGCCGAGCGTTAATTTGAGATTGCGCTCGGTCGTAATTTAATTCGTCCGTTCGTCGGCAGAAAAAAAACTCGTACATCGGGCAAAAATTTTTCCCGCATAATTTTTTTGTATTTTACCGTTTTTACCAGGTGCTATTCTTCTAAATTTTGTGTTCAACGTGCCGATGAATATCAGCTCGTGCTCGATCGTAATTTAATTCGGCTGTTAGTCAGCAAAAAAAATCGTACATCGTGCAGAATTTGTTTTAAAACTATTTTTACTTTCTCATCTACGAAGTATGCGAGAAGAAAAAGATTGTATTAAAAAAAAAAATAAAAAATCGGCTGTTCAATTGACGTCCAGAAACATGTGTCGCACCAGCCCGAGACTTCGGATAGCGGCCAAACTTGCCGAGTGCCTTCTGCACAAAAAATGTTAATTTCGTTTGGAATTTCGAATTAATTCGTCTGTCCTGTTCTGTTATTTTAAAATATTTTTTATATATTTTTTACAATATTCGGTTTTCTTAATTCCCTGTAAGTTCTAAATCGAAATTTGACTGTGCACCGAAGCGTTTGTCTCAATATCGTAGTCCTGCACGATTCAATGCGGAGCAACCTGCGACACTACGTTAATCCACTTTCGCCAATTATAATATTTGGTTTTCTTAATTCCTCTCAAGTTCTCAATCAAAACTCGACTGCGCATCGAAGCATCTTTGTCAATATCGTAGTCCTGCACGATTCAATACGGAGCAACCTGCGACACTACGTTGAAGCACTTTCGCCAACTATAATATTCGGTTTTCTTAATTCCTCGCAAGTTCTCCATCAAAATTCGACTGCACTCCGAAGCTTTATTATCAATATTGTAGTCCTGCGCCATTCAATGCAGCGCAACCTGCGTCACTACATTAAAGCACTTTCGCCAACTATAATATTTGGTTTTCTTAATTCGTCGTAAGTTCTCAAACAAAAAGCGTCTTTGTCTACATTGTATGCCTGCACGATTCGAACGCATACACGAAGCGTATTAGCAACGCTTAGCACCGACTGCAAAATTTTCTAGTTCCATCGATAAAACAGGCAACGCAGATCAAAAAAAGGACAACAGCAGCTCGCTTAAAAAAAAGCCAGATTTGTTGCTAACGCATATGCTTCAGTGTGCGCTTCAGCGAAAACATATGCAAGTATATGCTTTAGCGAAAACATACACATAAAGATACCAAGGAAACTTCCAAACCAACAAATCAACAAATTATCACCCTTTTTTTAATGTGTTGATCACAATCAAAAGTTTATCCTCGAATGTTATCGAATTTTTTAATTTTCTACTGTTATTTTTATACTTATGTGTGTGAATTTAATGCGTACTTATTGAATGTTTCAAAATTTATAGACTATTTAAATGTGTAAAAGGGCACCGCCCGTTGATAAATAAATAAATGAATAAATAAATATATGCTTTAGCGAAAACATATGCAAGTATATGCTTTAGCGAAAACATACACAAGTATATGCTTTAGCGAAAACATACACAAGTATATGCTTTAGCGAAAACATACACAAGTATATGCTTTAGCGAAAACATACACAAGTATATGCTTTAGCGAAAACATATGCAAGTCTATGCTTTAGCGAAAACATACACAAGTATATGCTTTAGCAAAAACATACACATGTATATGCTTTAGCGAAAACATATACAAGTATGCTATAGCGAAAGTATATGCAAGTATATACTTCAGCAACAAATCTGGCGGTCGACAAAAAAATATATATCGTTCGAGGTGAGGCAACGAATCGAGCGGAAGGAAAACAAGGCACATGTCGAGAAGTGGGAGAAGAAGAGAGAAGCGCAGATGGAAACGGAAAGCACGCCGAAGAGCCAATGAGATACACAGGAGAGACTCCTGTATACCTGCGCGGTCCCCGACGCAGGTAGAGTAAGTTGTACAATGCTCGTCGAGGCTACCAGGTGATGAGTTTGCTGCTGATGCGTTCTACTGAGTGACTGTACCGATGCGCCGATGGCGGGTGCTGCGTCGCCGCTCTGCGAGCCTGGCGACAGTGGGTCAACAGCCGATCCGTTCTCTTCGACCATACTTTCCATAGCCTGGGGACCGCTAGCCCTGCAAATTACAACAGAACTCGATAAAGAGAACATTCAAATTTTTTTTTTTTTTTTTTGTATAAGTTAAATAAAAAATGTGAAAAATCATTCAATACGATTTTATTTCGCACCTTGCGATGTAAAAATGATTAAAAAAAAAATTGACTTCGCACCTTGCGACAACAACCTTCGGTTCGTACCACGAATTCGCACACGTCGGAAAAGCTTCTTCGCAACACTATCGCAATGCGCTGTTACAAAATGAAAAAAAAATGTTTTCTACATTTTTGAACAGAATGTTTTCAACATTTTCAACAAAGGATGTTTTCAGAATTTTCAATAAAGAATGTTTTCAACATTTTCGAAAAACAATGTTTTCAACATTTTCAAAAAAAAATGTTCAAAATTTTTAAAAAACAATGTTCAAAATTTTCAAAAAAAGATGTTCGATATGTTCAAAACAGACTGTTTTCAAAATATTCAAAGAAGAATGTTATAAAAAAATTCGAAAAATATTTTGAAAATTCCCAAAAAGGAGTGACTTCAAAATATTTTCAAAAACAAAGATTTTTCAAAAAATGTTCGATAAAATCGTCAACAAAAAAAAAAAAAAAAAAAAAATTCACCAAAAATCTCTTCAAGATTCTTCAAAAAGTGTTTCCAAAAAATCTTCAACCCAAATATTTCTTTTCAACAATTCCCAAAAAAAAAAAAAAAAAAAAAAAAAAAAAAAAAGATTTCAAAATCAGTCAAAAAAACCTTCCATCGAAAACCGTAAAATTTTATTCAAAAATTCCCGCTCACCCTCTCATCGACCCGAGAAAAATGACCAAATTTTACATAACCGTTCTCGCGTCCTTACAGCGACGTAGTCGCGCGCTCCGAGTGCGCCGCGTGCGGGCGACGTCGTGTAAACATTGTCACCGACTCGCCTCCAGCCCAATCCGACCCAATCCACTAAAAAAAAAAAAAAAAAAAAAAAAAAAAAAAACAATCCCAAACCCCCCAAAAAAAAAAAAAAAAAAATGTTCCCAACTTTTCAAAAAAAAAAAAATGTCCGAACGTCCGTCAAAAAAAAAGAAAAGAAAAAGTCCCGCAGCGAATCGCGCTCAAGCTCGTTCCGCCTTATTTTCCCTGCACAGCTCCGTCCCGCGAGCGGCGAATCTCGGACTCGGCGAGCTGGTGGGGGAAGCGCGGAGGGCCGCGGAGTGGGGGGAAGTGCGTCTCTTCCGACGTTCGACGCAAAAGCTCCGATCCAAAAAAAAAAAAATGGTCACCTAAAAAAAAAACCAAAAAAAAAAATGGTCACCTAAAAAAAAAAAAAAACCTTCAGCCGAGACGAAAAGCGCTCGTCGTTAGTTTTATCGTCGGCCGCCATATTTATTCGCGGCGTTCGATCGCGTAGTGTTTCGAGGCTCGATGGCCGAACGCTCGAGTCGAATTCCGTCCGAGAGTCGTCGCGGCGCGATCTTCCCCCGAAAACACAGGCGCGCTCCTCTCTCCGGCTCGACGGATTAGCCGATCGGCTCTCGCCATATCCACGCTCGACACGCTCGTCACACCGACTGTTCGCGAACACCCAGGCCAGCCACCGTTTCTGTTTTGTTTTCGTTTCCCCTTCGTTTCGTCTTTTTCCTTTTTTTTTTTTTTATGTCGTGTCTCTTTTATTTTTTTTCGAATTTTTTCGGTCCCGAATTTTCGCAGTCTTTTTATCGTCGCGGCCGAACGGGGTTTCCGAAAAAAAGCCTCGGTGATCGAAGCAAAACGGTCCATGCCCGCTTGTTATTATTCTCCAGCTGATGTACTTACCAGTTACGTATTTCTCGTCACTAACTTTGCTGCAATCGGAGTGGGCAAACGGTCATGTACGTAGGCAGCCACGTCAAAACTCCAGTGGCTTCGTCACTGGTGGGACACTGCGCGACCTCCAATACGCGCGTCACCATCAAAATGGCCGCCCGAGCGCTCCTCGCCCCGAGACTCCTTCCCCCTCCCTGCCGCCCCGCCGTCGGCGGTGTGCGCCGCGATCACGGCTCGACTCCCCCGCCGCCGGATCCGCCGACATCGCCCCTCCAGGCCGCTCCCCCCACCCCCGCCGCCGCGGCGCGGCGACGGCGATGCTCTTCGATTCATGTTTTTTTCCATATTTTTTTTCCATATTTTTGGGATTTTTTTTTAGGGGCATTTTTGGTGAGGGTGATGGATGCGTGGGGATTTTTTTGTTTTTTTTGTGAGGGGACTGCTTGCGGCGAGGCGGCTTCGTGGCGGGAAAGTGCGAATCGGCGAGCGCGAGGTCTCCGCTGAGCGTCGTGGAGGATGCACTTTTTTATGATTTTTTTTTTTTTGTTTTTTTTTTTGAGTGAGGGAGAGAGGTCGAATTCGGAGTATTTTTATTTGAGTCGAGTTTACGAGGTCGAAGCGAAGATAGTTTAGTGGAATTGAATTTTCAATTTTAATTCAATTGATGAAGTTTAATTCAATTTTTAATTGTGCGATTACAATTCAATTTTTAATTTTTCAACTTCAATTTAATTTTTAATTGTTCGATTTCAATTCAATTTTCAATGATTCAATTTCAATTCAATTGTCATTTGATTGCATCTTCAATTTGCCAATTCAATTCAATTCAATTCAATCCTCATTCAATTGCATTTTCATTTTGCCAATTCCATGCAATTCAATTCAATCGTCATTCAATTGCATTTTTTATTTCCCAATTCGATGCAATTCAATTCAAATGTCATTCAATTGCATTTTCAATTTTTCGATTCAATTTCCAATTTCATTTTCAATTTTTCGATTCAATTTCCAATTTCATTTTCAATTTTCGATTCAATTTCCAATTTCATTTTCAATTTTCGATTCAATTTCCAATTTCATTTTCAATTTTCGATTCAATTTCCAATTTCATTTTCAATTCAATCCAATTCGATCCAATTTTTGTTGCTTTTTACGTTACGTCGTTAAAAAAAAAAGAAAAAAGATCGATCGAAAAATAGAACGCCAAAATTTGCATCGGCGTATTAATGCGTCGTGCGAAACGATAACTGGCGTCAGCCAATTCCTCCGCGGCTCCGAACTTCGTTACGCTGATCAGATCGATGCGCGATATAACTTCGCAATTTCTTATTTGTTTCTTTTATTCGAGCGTCCCAAAGGTAAAAAAAAATGATAAAGGAGAACTCTAAATTATCGCGCACGAAAAAAACGTCGGCGATTTTTGACTAAAAAAACTTAAAAAAAAAAGATCGTCGAATACTTCGGATGTACTTCCAGAAGGTGTTTAGTCGCCGCTCGCGTGAAACCGTAAGCCCCGCTCGCCCCGTCCTGCCCCGCGCGCGGGGGAGCCACTGACGTCATCCGATGACGTCATTCCCACATTTATGTATACCTATAAATATGCAGATACGCCGTCCGGCGCGAGCGTGTTGGTCTCACGCTTTTGTAACTTTTTTTTTTTACGAACGTGTTGGTAGGTTTGCTTTTCAGCCGCCGAGAGACACACACATATATACGTGCACACGTATATGTTTATTGGTCCGACGAGTCATACGTGGGATTTTTTTTTTTTTTTTTTTTAATACTTTCGTTGAACAGTCGATGAGTAACATCTGCGTGTGTAGAGAAAAATTTTTTTCCTGCGGCTTCCGGCTTCGGCGGTTGGATGCAATTTTTTTTTTTTTTTTTTTCTTCGTTATCTTCCTTTCGCAAGCGGCGGATTGCGTTGCGCAATGAGAAAAATTAAACAGCGGCGTCGACGAGGCTTCGATCTTCGCCGAGGAGAAGACGACCCGCGAGCTCGGAGGACACTCTGCCGCTCTCGTAGATGCACCGGCCTCGGAGATAAGTCGCCCTCACACGCCCGAAGAGCTCTCTTCCCTCGTATGCGGTTAGCTGGAAGAGGAATTTTGCTTAATTGGATTTGAAAAAAAATCATTTTAATACAATTTAATTATTAAATCGATCGGTCGACTAAATCGATGCAATTTAATTTTAATAAAGTTTGATTATTAAATCGATCGATCGAATACATCGATGCGATTTAATTTTAATAAAGTTTGATTATTAAATCGATCGATCGAATACATCGATGCGATTTAATTTTAATAAAGTTTGATTATTAAATCGATCGATCGAATACATCGATGCAATTTAATTTTAATAAAATTTGATTATTAAACCGATCGATCAACTAAATCGATGCAGTTCAATTATTGTTCATTTACTTTAATTAATTTGATGAAATTAATTAATTTAATTACAGTAATTTACGATACTAGTGTGATAAAAGTTTTTCTGACGAGTGTTGCAATCACACGAGTTGAGAAAATGTTTTTTCGCACGAGTATCGAACCAAATTTTACTTCACAAGGTGCGAAAATATTTTCGCACCGTGTAATAAATTTAATTTATGTTAGTCGCGGACGAACACTCGTCACCCATCCGGTCGAGCGAGGCCTTTCGGATTTAGAAAAAAAAAAAATTTCATCGCTCAGCAGACGCAGCGAGGTGTACCGTGGAATTTTTTCGGAATTTTTTCCGCACGCGCAAGTGTTTTAAAAAATTAAAAGGGAAGAGCGCGTTCAAGAGTCCGCGACAATTACCCTCTGTCGGTAAAACAGTCATCCGCAGTCGGGCAATTCGAATCAATCCCGGAATTAAAACCATCGATTTTAACTACGTTCCCATAAAATTCTCGTAAAATTCTCCCAACTTCGATGAAAAATTGGAGAAAGATTATCGATAATTATTTTGTTTTAATTTTCTTTTTCGAAGGCGTTAAAGACGTCGCTCGCCGGATGGATGCACATTGTAAATCAACGCGGGATCGATCGTGATAGTTACTTTGTTCTTGTGAAGAATGTCAGCTCTGCGAACCTGCAACAATATCGGGAAAAAGTTTAACGAACGAACGGCAACGTTTCGTTAATGATAAACACGAAAAATAAAGTTCGTGATTTTTTCGTTTCGATATAAAAATATTAAGATATTAAAATATTAAAATATTAAAATATTGAAATATTAAAATATTGAAATATTAAAATATTGAAATATTAAAATATTAAAATATTAAAATATTAAAATATTAAAATATTAAAATATTAAAATATTAAAATATTAAAATATTAAAATATTAAAATATTAAAATATTAAAATATTAAAATATTAAAATATTAAAATATTAAAATATTAAAATATTAAAATATTAAAATATTAAAACATCAAAATATCAAAATATCAAAACATTTTTCTTCACTTTTATCAGAATTACCGTGAATTTTTGCTCCGGTTCCCAGACGACGAAATCGGCGTCGGCGCCCTCGGCGATTTTGCCCTTGCGTCCCTCGAGGCCGCAGAGTTTGGCCGGATTCGCGGATAAGAGTCGCGAGACGTCGAGCAGAGTGAATCCCCTCTGTCTCGCGCCGGTCCACGTCAGCGAGAGTCCGAACTGGAGGGACGATATTCCGCCCCAGGCTGACACGAAGTCACCGGTCTTTGCCTCCTCGGTGCACGGCGAGTGATCGGAGATTATCATGTCGAGAGTTCCGTCTCTCAGTGCTCGCCACAATTTTTCCTGATTCTCACGGGTGCGAATCGGCGGGCAGCACTTGTACTCGGTCGCGCCGTCGGGAACCTGGCCGGAGTCGAGGATCAAGTAGTGGTGACAAGTCTCGGCGGTCAGCGGAGCTCCGAGACTCTTCGCGGCCGACACGACCTTAAGGGCCTCGCAAGCCGACAGGTGGACGATGTGGCAACGAACTCTGAAATTCGAACCGATGAATTAGCGTCTTACAAAAATTCACTTCTTTATACCTAAGTAAATTAAAAAAGATTATACTTAAAATTTGAAAATTATAAATCAAAAACTAGAAAATGAATAAATAGTTTACGCATGAATAGATTATTAAAAAATAAACAAAAAATTCTTTTACAAATGATACATTTTTTTTTAGTAAATAAAATTTTTCTTTTTAATTTATAGAATATTGGAAAAAACAATAAAAATTTTGAAGATTAATAACATTTTTCTAAATCAATAACACTTTTTAAAAATAAACAAAAATTTTTAAAGATCGATACAATTAAAAAAAAAAACAATATCAGTTTTGAAAAATGAATAAATAAATGAATAAAATGTTAATAAATTCGCTTTCCTACTTTCTGCAGTGCCGTCTTTATTTTGGTCACAAGCGAATTGGGTTTTCGTGAGAAAACCTAATGCATGAAAACCTAAAGTTCCTTTTTTCCGAAACATTAACACGTCTCGGGGAAAATAGAAAAGCCGATTCGTTACCGGCCGCGGTATCACACATGTGTTTGAGACAATGTGTAAGAGAAACTGTAACGAACTTTTTTTTAAATCTTAAATTAAACGTAATTAAATTAAATTTTTAATTAAATTATATTAATTTAATTTATAAATATAAATTAATAATAATAAAAGAGTGTTAAATTTGTGGACGTTCGTACCCGGATGACTTGCAGGCCGAGGCGATCTTCTCAATAGCTCGGACCTCCATGCTGGGCGGGCGGGAGACCAGATAGTTTTCGTACAGGGCAGGATTTCCTTCGAAAAAATTAATTAAAAAAAAAATCAACCCATAATTTGAGATGTAAAAAAAAACAGTAGCCTACCATTTTTTGAGCCATTCGTCTCCGACTCGGCTTCCAGCTCGCACTCGGCATGAAACTATAACCGATGGAATAATAAAATTTTCCGTTCAAGGAAAATTAAGAAAATTAAGAAAATTGAGACAATGTACGAACAGCGAGAACTGAGCCGGTCGATTTCAATTCCTCGAGAGCCTCGTCGACGTCGTCGAACGTAACGTGGGGAAACTCGTCAACCCCGCTCGGAATTAGAAAACACTTGAAACCGACCACTCCAGCCTTTATCAGGGATTTTAGTTCCTTCTGCAAAATAAAAAAGACAATTTAATGTAATTTTTTTTGCACGTTAACACGAAATAAAATGAAGAGAGGTCAACGAACCTTGTTTCCGGGTATGACGCCACCCCAAAATGCGACGTCCACGAAAGCATTTTTTTTAGCGACGTCGACTTTCTCCTTGAGATTCGACAGGGTTGTTGTCGGCGGTATCGAATTTCTGAATTCGGAGTATCGAGAATTCGTTAATCGTCGCTTGTCGAAAATCAGTCTTAGTTGCAACGCGAAGAAATTAAATAATGCGTGATATCGTAAAACTACCGAAAAATTCAAAATTCGAAGATTTACAAACAAAATTCAAGGATCCGCCCAAAAATTCAAGGAGCTACAAAAAAAAAACTCAACGATTTACAAAAAAGCTCAAAGATCTACAAAAAAAATTTAATAACTTACAGATCAAAATTCAAGAATTTACAAAAAAGATTCACGGTTTTACAAAAAAAAAGATTCGAGGTTCCATGTAAAAATATTAAGGATCTATACATTTTTTTATAGATCCGTAGGACAAATTCAAGGATCTACAAAAAAAAGATTCAAGATTTTTAAAAAGATTTAAGAATGTATACATTTTTTTATGGATGCTTAGATCTATAGAATAAATTCAAGGCTCTACAAAATGAAAAATTAACATTCCCAGGACTCTTCGAGGAGGAACCGAATTCAGGGACTTTTCCAGGAATGTTCGCGGCGCGAACTCTTAAAGTACTTCGGGCATTTCGATGTTGTCCGATTAAGAAGAAAATACCGACAGAGGCATGTCGACGATCGTGGTTACACCTCCGGCGGCCGCTGCTCTCGTCGCCGTCCAGAATCCTTCCCACTCGGTGCGCCCGGGATCGTTGACGTGAACGTGAGAGTCGACGACTCCGGCCATTAGGACGGACGAGCCAAAGTCCTCAAGAATCGCCTCCGGATACATCTGCTCCAAAAAACAATCGATCGATTAATAAAAGAATTTTACATTTCTAAGGCACATTAAACCAATTAAAATGATAATAATTTATTACTATAGTTATCAATGACAATGCAATTATTATTAATTATTACTATAATTATTCCTTTTTAAAAAGTCTTATTTAGAAAATTTAATCGTCTCGAAACTGTAAGAGACCGAATAAAATGGGCAAAAAATAAATAAACAAACAATCGGTCGATGAATTAAAATATTTAAAAATATTCTAACTAAAATAAAAATGACTTGTTAATATAATTATTAATAGTAATAATACAATTATTATTATTAATCATTCATTTTAAAAAAGTCATATTTTGTCCTAAACTCCGTTACTCAAGTTGGTTTCTTGTACAAGACAAGTTAATCGTCTGGAAAATATGATTTTTTAAATTAATAATTATATTAATCATTCATTTATAATTGAGTCACACATTTTTTTAATTGTATTTAATCGGTCGATCGTTTGTTTATTACGATAAACAAAAAATAAATAAACAAACGATCGCCGAGCGGGTAATTATTTTACCTCGCAAATCCTTCGCCTCAGCGACTCGTCGTCGCCGCGATGGATAGTCCGAATTCTGCCGTCGACGATTACGACAAAACCCGGCGAAACTTGGTCCTCGAACACGCATCTTTGCGACCGGAAAATCTTCACTCCCGAGCCATCCATTCTCCGCGTCAATCGTCCGCCCACTCGAAATTACACTGGCGTCTTATCGTCGCTGCGGACCTTGCTCTGCCTACCAATTTGGCACCCGTCCACGCGCGCGAAACGTAGCCGCTGCATAACGAAAACCTCGCCGACTCACGAGCGCGACTCTGATCTTATCACTTGTTGCCCGATAAAAAATAAATAAAAAAAAAAAATTTTGTTTCTGTTTTTCCGACCGAAAACAAAAATAGAAAAAATAGATTTTTAAAAAATATAGTAACTTGGGTGTAATTTATTACATCTAAGTAATCAAAAGATTAGATTTTTTTAAACACAAGAACTTGCGTGTAATTTATTAGACCCCGGTAATTAAAAAATTGGAATTTTTAACGAAATGATTCTTCTTTATTAAGTTTTTTTTTTTCATTTCTTTCTTTAGATTGAATTTTATTTTTTAAACGTGAATTTTTTTTCTCTTTAATACAAGAACTTAGGTGTAATTTACACCTGTGCAATTCGAAAATTAGATTGTTTTTTTTTGTATAAAATCATTTACTTGATTAAAGTTCTTAAAAAAAAATTATTTCCTTAATTTCAACGTGCATTTTTTAAAATATAAGTACTTAGGTAATTTATTGCAAAGCCACGCTCCGCGATTGAAGTTTTCCGTGCATTCGAGCGGTGCAACGAGCGACGAATTTTCTCGGAGTCATCGGTAATAATTTACAGCGTGTATGCCGGAAACTTCGCCGACCTCGGCTCGAGTAGATCGACGAGAAGATAAATCGTGCCCGCGAGACCTGAAACGACGGTGAGTGTTAAAAGTTTGTGCTTATCGCTGCGAGATGCGACTGATTGAGAAACAAAACAAAAATGAATCAATTGATTTATTACCTTCGAAGAGCGAGAACGGTCGATCCGGGATTCGTTCGCGATTGTCGCGGTGATTTACGCACCACTCGGCAAATTTGCACGCTCTGTAGATGTGCCTCGGATCTTCGGTCTCCTGATAGAGGCTGAGAAACGCGTACGCGTTTCCCGAGACTCCGTGACACAGACCGAGGCCCTTCCTCAGCAAACCCCGAGACCACACGACCTCCCCGCAATCCAACGCCGTTTTCAAATACGAGTCTTTCTTAAATATCTGTTGACATAAAAAAAAATCGTATAAAAATATATAGAAATATATGAAAATATTATAATTGTATGAAAATATTATAATTGTATGAAAATATTATAATTGTATGAAAATATTATAATTGTATGAAAATATTATAATTGTATGAAAATATTATAATTATATGAAAATATTATAATTATATGAAAATATTATAATTGTATGAAAATATTATAATTTATCGATCTCTGCCGGGCCTGACAGAACCGTACTACAACAGAACCAACTCAAAGAAGCCAGACCAATGCTCAAAGATCGACAGAATTCTGGAGAAATACGAAAATGCATTTTTTTTTTGCCCTGCAGACGTGAAAAACGTTTTCGAACCATAACGAGAGTCCATTTTTTTTTTTCGAGCAAGATAATTTCTCTCCTCGCATAGTTCGTATCACGACGGAGACGAACGACATAAAAATATCTTTGAGTTTCCGAAAAAAAAAAAAAAAATGACGCTCGACGAGAAAAGTACTGACTCGATAGGCAAGCGCAAAGAGCATCGTCATCGAGGGTGCGCCGTGACACCAGTGCACCAGCTTGTCGTTTTCGTTTCCCACGGACGACGGAAAATTTCCGGACGGGAAACGCAATTTTTCGAGATAGTCCAAGGCCGGCTCGATGTCCTCGCGCAGCTGCGCCTCAGTCAGGTACTCGCGAGCCTGAAAAAAATCGTCGAATTTTTATGAAATTCGATTTATATATAAATTACATAAAACATAGAAATTATAGAAATTATAGAAATTATAGAAATTATAGAAATTATAGAAATTATAGAAATTATAGAAATTATAGAAATTATAGAAATTATAGAAATTATAGAAATTATAGAAATTATAGAAATTATAGAAATTATAGAAATTATAGAAATTATAGAAATTATAGAAATTATAGAAATTATAGAAATTATAGAAATTATAGAAATTATAGAAATTATAGAAATTATAGAAATTATAGAAAAAATGTTGTGGCAAAATTGTTCGCTTTGAGATTAAAGCTCGATGTTTCACCTGCAGCAAAACGTAGAGGATACCGGCGAGGCCGTGAGCGCCGCCGAGGTATTCCTTCTCGTGCCACTGGTACATCAGAGGACTTCCGGAACGTCGAGCCGCGGCGTACTCTCGGCCGCTCTTCAAAATTCCCTGGATGATCTGCGAAACGATTTTGATTTGTCCGAGCGAACGAAACAAAATTTTTTTTAAATTGAGCAGGGCTTTGAAAAATTATTTCGAATACCAGCTCGATGAGTTCCTTCTCGATGGGGCGAGAGGGAATCTTCGTGTTGACGTAAAGCAGAGCGTACAGATAGCCGATCTTTCCGTACAGCAGCTCGTCCGATTTTTCGGCAAGCGCGCGACTCGATGTGGAACACAATCTGCGAAAAATAGACTTTATTAATCAATAAACAATTTTAATAATATGATTCTCCAATCGATGATCGATGAAACAAAAATTGATAATTGATAATTGATAAGAATAAATCTAACTTCGATATCATTTGCCGAAATTCTTCGTTATTTCCAGCAGCATTGTGAAGAACCGCACCGAGGGCCAGAGGACCGGCGTTTCCGGCAAGATACGAAACTCTTTTGTCACCTTTTCCGTCTCTCAAACTTTTCTCAACAAGTTCCAAGGCTCTCTGAAAAAATATATATAAGAATTTTTCAATAAAAATGTGATAAAAAAATTTTTAGATCAAAGATTCGATAAAATTTAAAAAAAAAAAGAAAAGAAAACCATTGGGTTTTACGCAACTAAATAAATAATAGAAATTTAATTATGTGAATAGTCGCAACGCATGGGTAAAATTACATTGCATGCGTAATCGTATCGTTCATGGATGACTTACTGATGTGTGGGAAGGTACGTGCAATTTTTCACCAAGAAGATAATACGTCAGGGCTATACCGGCGTTGCCCGTGTAAATAGAACAGTCGCCACGATTGTACCATTCTCGCCGGTTTCTCTCCAACTCAGCCAGAAGAGCTTTCGCTCCGTCTATCAGAGTAGCCTTCAAACTTTCGTGAATCTGAAATTGGGATCCACAGTTTCAGCGCTACAGAAAGTAATTCATAAAATGTTATTCGATAATGGAATGCCGTAATGTAAATAATACAGCGTATTGTCGTAATGTAAATAATACAGCGTAATGTCGTAATGTAAATAATACAGCGTAATGTCGTAATGTAAATAATACAGCGTAATGTCGTAATGTAAATAATACAGCGTTATGTTGTAATGTAAATAATACAGCGTAATGTCGTAATGTAAATAATACAGCGTTATGTCGTAATGTAAATAATACAGCGTTATGTCGTAATGTAAATAATACAGCGTAATGTCGTAATGTAAATAATACAGCGTAATGTCATAATGTAAATAATACAGCGTAATGTCGTAATGTAAATAATACAGCGTAATGTCGTAATGTAAATAATACAGCGTAATGTCGTAATGTAAATAATGCAGCGTAATGTCGTAATGTAAATAATACAGCGTAATGTCGTAATGTTAATAATACACTGTAATGGCGTAATGTAAATAATACGGTGTAAAGTTGCGATATAAGTAATATAGCGTAAAAACATGATTCTTACATCATTTTTGTCCGCATCAATCAATCGACTCGCAGCGTTCTCCGAATAATCCTCGAATGGATTTTTATAGTGACGTCCATCCTCGACTGCGTGTCTTTCGCTGCGAGAGCTCGACATAATTTTCCAAATTTCATCCAACTTGTTGTCGCAAAGCAAATTTTTATTTGTCTCTTACAAGGAATATTCTAAAAATCTCTAATTTCTGAAATTTCGATTATTTCGAAAGGCAAGCAATGCTTCATTGTTAATTCACCAATTTTTTTATTTTTTCAATATTCTTCATACAATAAAAAAATAAATCACACACACATTGCGAATTATTAAACTCGACGGTGACGCAAAGTGTTGTTTCGTCCAGCGAAATAAACAAAAAAGCGAGGCTCTCGAGTTCCTTCAATACTGCGATGAATTCGTCGGTTAATTCGGTCTCTGTTTTACCATCGGTCGGCAATTTTACAGGAACGCGCCGTCCCGTCGGGCTCTTCGAATCGGAGCGATTTATTAGGACTGAGTGAAACCAACCCGCGCTCGGTCGGTAACGAAAAACTGCAATCAACTTTATTCATGAGCAGTTGCGTGCACGGTAAAGAGAAAAGTCTCGTCGAACGCTCGAACGACATCCATTCGATGATATTTTTTACTTTATCGTACAAAAGCTACCATCAGCGAAAAAAAATTGATTCGTTTTTTTTTTTAATTACCCACCGCGGTCGGTAATAAAAAAAGGCCGGCTGCGGGCCTTAAGACTGAGGACGGAAATTTTTGGACATTTGTCCAAAACTATATCGGTCGTCACGCAACAATCAATGATATACTTTTTTTTTAAATAATAATCACAGCTCGGTGTGCCGCGGTGTCGTCGATGGTAAAGAACGATCGGCCTCGGCGAACCATTGATCGTAGATCTTCGCGGGATCGACGAGCCAGAATTTGTGAAACGAGACCGGCTCCTGGGTCGCCAGATACTCCATGGCGTAGTCCTCGGGTCGAGCCTTAACGAATCAGATACGTTTATCGTCAACGAAGTTGGATATATTTGTTCATATACGATATACGATATACGTCATACGATATACGATATACGATATACGATATACGATATACGATATACGATATACGATATACGATATACGTCATACGATATACGATATACGATATACGATATACGATATACGTCATACGATATACGATATACGTCATACGATATACGATAATACGATATAAGATATGAGGCATTCGTTATCAACCGGGACACACCGGGACCTGTCCGATGTTTTTCTTTCTTATTTGCCAGTTTGTGGTACTACTTGAGAGGGGCTTCTGTGATTTTTTTCTATGTGTTTTTTTTTTTTGAATATCAGTATATATCAGAAACTATTGGTCGCTCAAAAAATTCTTGGGAACATTAACCTTTTAATTTTTCATTAACTTTCGAATGATGTTAGTCATAATTTTTCCAATACAGGAAAGTCTATTTTTCGTAAAAAAAAAGAATTTTTTTCTACTAAAAACACACCTTCGATTTTGGTCCTAATTTTACACGGTACTTGGCATTGTATGCCCATTCTGACAAAAAAATTCCCTAAGTGCGACCCAAATGATATATGAACTCTTGCTGCAATTCGGCAACGGAATATTCTCTCTAATCGTCGCTTTCAATAATGGTTAATTTTGGATTACAGTTCTCGTTACCGACCGAGGAGTTGCACACGGACTTCGGTCGATCCAATTATTTTTCTCACTATTCATTTTTTTTTTTTTTTTTTATCTCACCTGATGAAACCTCGGCGAATGCGTGACGCTCACGCCGATCATCTTCAGACAAAATCCGAACAGATACATATCGTCGGGCGCCGTGGATGCCGGACAATCGCACCACTCGGAATCGACGATTTCTTCAACGAGCGGTCTCGACAGCACGACTCCGGCGCCCCCGGTCAAAAAATCGTATCCCTCGTTCGAGTTTCTCTGCCTGACACGAAATCCGTAACGCTCGCCGACAGCGACGTGATTCGCGGGATTGTAGCTCGTCAGCAAAAGCACCAGGCGTCCCATGCTGCGAAATATAATCATCGTCAATAGAATTTGTAAAATTAAGCTCTGCGCCAGCGAAAATTTAGTTGACGGAGGAATATCTGTTTTACCTGAGGATTGTATCATCGTCCACGATCACCAACCAATCCAGACGATCTTTTTCCATGATTCTGCGAGACTCGCGAAGAATCGCTCGGGTCTTGGCGCAGTGGCCCCGCTCCGTGTGCGGCACGACGTGCACGTTCGGCAGACTCGAGTCTGCGAAAATACAAAAATGTTAAAATATTAAAATATTAAAATATTAAAATATCAAAATATTAAAATATTAAAATATTAAAATATTAAAATATCAAAATATTAAAATATTAAAATATTAAAATATTAAAATATTAAAATATTAAAATATTAAAATATTAAAATATTAAAATATTGACGAAGTGGGTTCGGCGACCACCTGACTCGTTACTGAACAATCCGTAGTTCCCGACGTGCTTCATCCACGTCTTCATTATAACCGGAAGTCTCTCCGTGTGATACTTGCTGCACGTCTTCACTGCAACGAAGATCTTCTCAACGGGCACGGGATCGCCCTGCGAAAAATAAATAGTATTCGACGCGCAAAAAGTTGAGACAAGCTTGAAACGCGTACTGAAATTCCGCTAAAAACCATATTAAAAAAAAAATAAGTATATTTTTGAAAAAATAGGTATATTTTTGAGTAAAAATAAAACATATTCGATATCGTATATTTAAGAAAAAAAAAAAAAAATTGAGACGGAACTCACGGAGGGATGAAAGAACCGCGGATACGTAGCGCAATCTGGGCTGGAGACGACGCAGAACTCGGGAACGTGAGTGAATCGCACACCCTTGCCTCCGTCGAAGACGAAGGTGGCCAATTCGTAAGAGGCGTCTATAGAAAAATCTGCGACCTCGTCGTTTTTCCCCATCCTTTCGCTCAGACTGTAAGAGCAAAAAAAAAGGAAAATATTTAAATAAAACATCATTTTTAACAATTTTTTAATTTTGCTAAAATTAAACAAAATAAAAAAAAATGGAAAAATTACCGTTTGAGCAGAGGTCCGGTCATGGCGAAACCGGACGCAAGGTTTGGGTACTTGAATCTCTTTGAACTGTCCGCGAAGTGATGAATTATCGTGGGTTTCCAGTCGTAGAGCGCGTGGCCGACCCACAACTCCTGCAAATAGTTTTTCAAACGATTCCTCAAAAATCATATTAAAGAGTTTTAGAAATTAAAAGGAAATACCAATTTTCCGGAATTGTAGAAAAAAAACACAAGAAAAAGCGAAATGTATATTATATATTGAGTCCCATTTCATTTTGATTATATAGGTTGGAGGGTTGTATTTCCACTTGATAATTAAAAATTGTATCAGGCAACTGATTTTAAATGAAAATATTGCGACAAAATAGTTTTTCCCGTGAATAAAATAAATAAAATAAATAAAATAAATAAAATAAATAAAATAAATAAAATAAATTGCCTTGTCCTCGTCGAGGGAGGACAGCACTTCGATCAAGATGCCCAGTCTGACTGCCGTGTTCTCCAGACAGAAGAAAAACCACTTGGCGTCCGGATGATCATGGCCGAGCTGCTCCAGCAGCGGAAACACGGTCCAGGATCCATTGATCTCTAGCTCGTGAGTTAAAACTGTCCTCGGTGGATCCTGTAGAGTGAACAAAGCGACGTCATTTTTTTCTCTCCAAAATGAAGAATAATCAATAGTAAATAAGAAGAAGCAATAATGAATAATAAATAAATTATATAATATAATTATGGTTCTTCAAGCTGTGACCGATGATGAAATATCTTCTTCGTTGTGCAGCGGCTATGGAACGGTCAATTTTGTATTTTTCTCTTCTTCCGGGTTTAGATCGAAGAGACTTCTTTACGTTTCGCATAGCCGCAGCACGACGAAGAAGATATAAAATATATTAATTAATTAAACGAGAAAAAAAAATTCATAAAAAGAAACAATAATCTATAAATATAAACAAATTCAAATCAACAATAATTACAAATGATAAAATATATTTATGGTTCCTGAAGAACCATAAATATATTTTATCCATAATATTTTTTATTTATGGTTCCTGAAGAACCATAAATATATTTTATCATTTGTAATTATTGTTGATTTGAATTTGTTTATATTTATAGATTATTGTTTTTTTTTTATGATTTTTTTATTGATTAATAAAACGAGAAAAAAAAAGATGCATCGCTAACTTAAAAAAAAAATCTAAGGAAAAAAAAATAAAAAATCTTCGAAGCGCAAACAAATCCCGATCACCTTTCCCAGGGACGCCGATTCGGCTTCGATGTTCTCTCGGAGCCGTTGGGCGTAAGCGGCGTGATAACCTTCGGGCTGACTGAGAACAACGACAACGAGATCCTTCTCTGAAAGGCAAAGGGCGAAAAAAAAAAATTATAACAATGATTTTCAAAATTTGTCAAAAATGATCATCTCGGCCAGAGAAAAGTGTTTATGAAAAAATTTTCGAAGAAAGTTTACCCAGACAGTGAAATTCCGAGGCTACGAGAAACAGCGCCAGAAGCGTCAAGCGCGCGCGCCCGCTCATCTTGGAGACGAGACGAAAAAATCCCGGCCGCAATCGACAATGCGCGGTACGTTGGAAACTCCCGAAAAACAGAGCCCTCGAACGAATAATGCCTCATAAGATGGAAGACTCGAACCGACGAAGCGTCGCTGGACAAATGCGACGACAATAAATAAATTAATGTTTTTTTTTTTTATTTTTGTTTAAGCTGGAATGTTCCGGCGAATCACGGTAGATAAGGTATTCAAATCGGCGGGACCGGAAGAGCGGCGGCTCGCCGCCGGGCTTCCACCGGAAGTCGCGGCTCTTTTCGCTAGGCGCAACCCGTGCTGCCTCCTCGATCGCGTCTCTTTCGGTATTGAGGAAAAAAGCTTTTATTTCATTACCTGTATTTTCTTCCTGAAAGGATTTTCATAAAATTCATAAAATTCATAAAATTCATAAAATTCATAAAATTCATAAAATTCATAAAATTCATAAAATTCATAAAATTCATAAAATTCATAAAATTCATAAAATTCATAAAATTCATAAAATTCATAAAATTCATAAAATTCATAAAATTCATAAAATTCATAAAATTCATAAAATTCATAAAATTCATAAAATTCATAAAATTCATAAAATTCATAAAATTCATAAAATTCATAAAATTCATAAAATTCATAAAATTCATAAAATTCATAAAATTCATAAAATTCATAAAATTCATAAAATTCATAAAATTCATAAAATTCATAAAATTCATAAAATTCATAAAATTCATAAAATTCATAAAATTCATAAAATTCATAAAATTCATAAAATTCATAAAATTCATAAAATTCATAAAATTCATAAAATTCATAAAATTCATAAAATTCATAAAATTCATAAAATTCATAAAATTCATAAAATTCATAAAATTCATAAAATTCATAAAATTCATAAAATTCATAAAATTCATAAAATTCATAAAATTCATAAAATTCATAAAATTCATAAAATTCATAAAATTCATAAAATTCATAAAATTCATAAAATTCATAAAATTCATAAAATTCATAAAATTCATAAAATTCATAAAATTCATAAAATTCATAAAATTCATAAAATTCATAAAATTCATAAAATTCATAAAATTCATAAAATTCATAAAATTCATAAAATTCATAAAATTCATAAAATTCATAAAATTCATAAAATTCATAAAATTCATAAAATTCATAAAATTCATAAAATTCATAAAATTCATAAAATTCATAAAATTCATAAAATTCATAAAATTCATAAAATTCATAAAATTCATAAAATTCATAAAATTCATAAAATTCATAAAATTCATAAAATTCATAAAATTCATAAAATTCATAAAATTCATAAAATTCATAAAATTCATAAAATTCATAAAATTCATAAAATTCATAAAATTCATAAAATTCATAAAATTCATAAAATTCATAAAATTCATAAAATTCATAAAATTCATAAAATTCATAAAATTCATAAAATTCATAAAATTCATAAAATTCATAAAATTCATAAAATTCATAAAATTCATAAAATTCATAAAATTCATAAAATTCATAAAATTCATAAAATTCATAAAATTCATAAAATTCATAAAATTCATAAAATTCATAAAATTCATAAAATTCATAAA
This sequence comes from Stenichneumon culpator, assembly GCA_964017025.1. Taxonomy (NCBI): domain Eukaryota; kingdom Metazoa; phylum Arthropoda; class Insecta; order Hymenoptera; family Ichneumonidae; genus Stenichneumon; species Stenichneumon culpator. The sequence goes on from OZ024771.1 coordinate 3,488,097, forward strand.
ATTCATAAAATTCATAAAATTCATAAAATTCATAAAATTCATAAAATTCATAAAATTCATAAAATTCATAAAATTCATAAAATTCATAAAATTCATAAAATTCATAAAATTCATAAAATTCATAAAATTCATAAAATTCATAAAATTCATAAAATTCATAAAATTCATAAAATTCATAAAATTCATAAAATTCATAAAATTCATAAAATTCATAAAATTCATAAAATTCATAAAATTCATAAAATTCATAAAATTCATAAAATTCATAAAATTCTGTGTTTGCTTTCTCACGGACTATGGAGGAAGTTTTGTTTATATTTAAAAGCTTAAAACAAAAGCGTATCCCGATCGACAAGGCACTCAAATCGGCGGGACCGGAAGTGCGTCGGCTCGCCGCCAGGTGTCCACCGGAAGTCGAGTCTCTTTTCGCTACGAGCAATGCGTGCAGCCTCCTCGATCGCGTCTTTTCCATTATCGAGGAAAACGCGCTTTTCGTTCATTCCTCCACCTTCATAGGAAAAAGGCTTTTCCGATAAATAAAATAATTAAAATAAATAAAATAAATAAAATATGGCTGAAGGACTACGGTCGACGGCCAACTGGCAATAGCAACATAGGTGAAAACAGATAAGTTTGTCAGGTATAAAAAAAACTGTTACATTTTATCTGTGTTAATAAACTTACCAGTAATAAAATAAAATAAAATAAAATAAAATAAAATAAAATGTTTTTTTTTATTTAAGCTGGGAACGAAAGCGAATTAGGGTCGATGGGGCATTGAAATCGGCGGGACCGGAAGTGCGTCGGCTCGCCGCCAGGTGTCCACCGGAAGTGGAGTCTCTTTTCGCGAGGAGCAGTGCGTGCTGCCTCCTCGATCGCGTCTCGTCCACCATCGAGGAAAAGGCGCGTTACCGGGAGAGAGAGAGAGCTCGACAGAGGGGGAGAGGAGCAGCGCAAAGCGGGCGCGATTATTTTTAGAATACAGAAGGCAGCGAAACTGACAAAAGCGTGTGGCGCCATATTGGTTGTGTTTGGTTTGCCGTTCTGGCGCGTGGTCGAGATACGTTAATAATTGATAATTGATAAAAACGATGTCCGACAATCAGGTAATTTCGTGTTCCACCCAACTGCAACAAACTCACCGCTCGTCGGAGATAATTTTTTTCCTAGATCGACGACAAACTAAAACCAAAATCCAAAGCCGAACGCGACGCTTGCGAATTCACAACGAAACCGACTCTTAGCTTTTATAACCTTCGTGTGTTTTCTCGCAGGAGCAAAAACCCGAAGCCGGCCCGGGCGACGCGAATTCAGAGTACATCAAACTCAAAGTCGTCGGAAACGTAAGTTTTAAGACATTTTTTCAATTTTTTTTTTTTTCTTCCGTTTCCAAGCTTTCTCGTCTTTGACGATGAAATGTCGAAACCTTTTTTTTTTTTTTTTCTCGATGATGCGAATTTTGGTAAATGTGATTTTTTTTTTTTTTTTTTTTTTTTTTTTTGCAGGACAGCAACGAAATTCACTTTAGGGTAAAGATGACGACTCAGATGGGCAAGCTCAAAAAATCTTACAGCGACCGAGTGGTGCGTATCTTCGGATAACGTCGAAGTAACTGCGGATGTTTCGGGGATGATTTGTAAGACGGGTTTTTTTTAACGCTTGATTCTTGTTGTTTCTCAGGGCGTCCCGATGACCTCGCTCAGGTTTCTCTTCGACGGCAAGAGAATCAACGACGACGAAACACCAAAGCAGGTCGGCTATGGTTCTTTTTTCTTGTTTTTTTTTTTTTTTGTACGAGTATCTGCGATAGTTGGATTTAGAATTTTTTTTTTTTTTTTTGAATCATTTTAATGATTTTCAATTCTGGATGTGTTTCGATGGTCAAAAATGTTCAATTATTTGGATATTTGATAGTTGTAATTTTTGTTGGAAATTTTTAATTCTATACTTGAACTTCTGATGCTTGCAATTTTTATTCGTAAATGTCCAATACTTGAAATTTTAACACTTGGATTTTCAATTCTTGAGATTTCAATACTTGGATTTTCAATTCTTGAAATTTCAGCGCTTGGATTTTCAATTCTTGAACTTTGAATTCTTGAAATTTCAATGCTTGGATTTTCAATTCTTGAAATTTTAATACTTGGATTTGAAATTCTTGAAATTTCAATGCTTGGATTTACAATTCTTGAAATTCCAATGCTTGGATTTTCTATACTTGAACTTTCCATACTTGAAATTTCAATGCTTGGATTTTCAATACTTGAATTTTAAATACTTCAACTTTCAATACTTGAATGTTCGATACGTAAAGGTTGAATTCTTGGAGTTTCCATACTTGAATTTCCAGTTCTTAAATATTCATTTTTTGAAGTGTCATTTCGAATATTAAAATTCAATTCGATGTAAGTGCGCAATTCAATAATTATTAATAATTGAATTTTCAGTTCCTGAATTTTCAATATTCGAACTTCAAATTCCTGAATTTTTAATTTTTGGATTTTCAATTCTTCAATTACCGGTTCCCCAATCCGAAGAATCCTCCAGATTCTTGCTCGCAATCGTGAATGAACTGAGCGACGATCGTCGAATTTTTTCCGTTTTTTCATTCCAGTTGGAGATGGAGAACGACGACGTTATCGAGGTGTACCAAGAACAGACGGGCGGTGATTTCTGAGACTCTGGAGCCGAGTATGAATGAAGAAAAAAGAAGAACAACAAACAAAACAAAAAGAGAGGCGCCATGCAATTTGGTTTCAATATTTTTTTAAGTGAAAGTGGATTAACGTACGATGAAGAAAAAAAACACCACGAAAAAAATTATGGACAATTATGGCTATCATTACGCATACACGAATATTATGAGATAACGGAAGAAAAGCTTTGAAAAAAAAAAAATTACTCGCCCAAAATTTTGGAAAATATTTCGTCATTTTATTTTTTTTAATTTTTCGTTTTTTTTGTTTTTCTTTTTTTTCTCAGTCGGTAAATAGGAAAGTTTACTGAATTACATTCCTCCATTGCCGAGGGAATGATTTTCACGGCTCTCGGTCGATTTTCTTTTTCTCCTTTCGTCGCCTCGAATCGTCTCTCGGGAAAAAAAAAATCGACAAAAATAAAAGATAAACGAAAATAAAAATAAATACCGTAAACGCGCCTCTCGAGTAGGGAGAGGCGAGCATGCCCCAAAATTTTGCGTACCTATCAAAAATATAATAATCTCAACAAAAAAAAAAAAAACACAATAAATAATAATTTTCATCGATTATTGTCAGCCAATTTGTTGCCGAGTCGCAGCTTCGTCAATCTTCTTTTCGTTGTAACAAATATGGAACATTAAAGAGAACAAAAAAAAAAATACAGGAAAAATTACGTCGGCCCAATGTAACATAGTTTAACGATCTAAAGAAGCTCCCTAGTACGGTACCGACGATTGTGTGTGTGTACTCTACTCCATTTAATTATAATAATAATAATAAACAAGAAAATAAAAGAAACGTCGTGGCTGAATTGTAACGAAACTTGATTAATAAAACGCTACAATTAATCACGAGATGATTATTTATTTATTTATTTTTATTCGTATTTTTTAGTTTTTAAATTACGAAGAATAGAAACAACTCCGGCAATTTTGATTGTTGGGGATTTTTTGTAGAACATTTTTTTTTATGAAAAAAATTAAGTACGAGGTATATAAAAAGAAGTGCAGGGAATAAAAAAATAAAATAAAACTAAGAGGCCGAATTAATTGGCTGACTTGAAACTCGATCAATAAAAGGCTACAATTAATCACGAGATTATTTGCTTTTTCCTTTAATTTTTATAAACATTTTTTTATAGAAAAAACTGCAATTTTTTATACTCGCGTCTGGGATTTTTTATAAGATTTTTTTATGATGAAAAGAAAGAAAATTCGCGACAAAAGTAAGGTGATGAAAAAACTACAGAAGTGTTAAAATAAACATTCCCTAATAGAAAGCTTCGATCGATCGCAGGATAATTATTTATTTTAACTTCTCAAATATATTTTCTATGTAAAAAAAAAAGTAGAAACAAGTACAATTTTTTATACTCGTGTTCGGGGATTTATTTTATTAACGACAAAAGTGTCTTATCGACTCATCAGTCGCCTGCGATTTTTGTATAAATTTTTTTTTATTTAATTATAAAAAAAATTTAACCACGAGAAAAATGAACGAAGCGGCGGGAACAAAAAAAAAATGCATCGAGGCGTCGAATTGAAAAGTCCATTTAACTTGTACAATTGCATTTTATTCGTCGGTTAGACACGAGTTATCGTAACTATTGTTAATTATCCACCATTTTTTTTTTTTTATTATTCTTTTCACAAATTAATTTTTTTTCAATCCATATTATAATCTCCGATGCAATGTAAATTCTCTTATCGCTAAAATTAAATCGTTCGATGCGAGAACATTCCCTAGAAAATAGCGGATTAAATTCTACCTATATACAAGGTCGTTACAGAAGGCTTTAACTAACGATGCGGCGCGTGGCGTTTTCCGAAAAAAAAAGAAAAAAAAATCACATCGATACATATTTACAGGCAATACCGTAACACAATGGGGAAGTCGAGTAATACAAACGAGGACGATGGGCGAGCCAACGTTGCTTCGAGCTCGTCAATATTTTTTTTTCTCTATTTTTCGATCCACCGCCGCTGCTAGAAAAAAAAAATCCTCGCAAGTGTTTATTTATTTTTTTTTTTTTTCAATCTCCCCACGTGTCGTCCAAATAATCACAGATTTCTCGGCGGATTGCTCCGTGTTTCAATGCTCGAGATCATCTACGAGTGCGCGTTCGGGTTCGGCCGTGCCGCGATAACTGCCTCGGCGCCAAAAAATTGCCGTAATTTTTCCAAAATAATCTTTTTGTTTTTTTTGTTTTTTTCGTTGGTTTCTCCCCCGTCGGCTCGTAAGTTCAGGAGTTCGGTTACGCGTACAGAGGAGACAGCTGAACCGGAAATCTCGATATCAAATAAAAAAAAAAAAAACAAAAAAAAAATATTTATTTTTTTCGCGGAAAAAAAATTAAGAAATTAATTATCGTAATTATTATTTTTTTTTTTATACTATGGACATAATTTAAGCCCGGCGCTCCTCGGCGCCTGTTAATACTTTCAATAAACACATAATCATTATAATTATCATCTTCGTCCTCGTCGTCACGTTCGTCGTTATCAGCGAATAATTACTCGTTATGTTTATTTTTTTTCCTTTTTTTCCTTTTCTTTTTTATAGTCGTAATAAATATGTATAATGTCTAAGAAACTATTCGGAGCAATCCGTTAAAATTTATTTAATCGAAGCTTTCGTTAACGGTTGGCGAGGCAGTTTTAGATGACGGTGGACAAATTTAAGAAGATGGCGCGTTTATCGCGGACCTCTTCTTCTACGACGGCGACGGCGACGGCGGCAAAGTTATTTTCACAATTACGGACCGGACTCGAGGATGCCGTGAAAGGTCACAGGGCGTCGCGGTGCCAGACCCACGTCTTCTTCGTGTGGTCGAATCTGTGAGCTAGCCACTGCTGCTCCAGAAGCTGATACCTGTCTTGACTCAGGTACAGAGGCTTGCCTCGTCTGGAATATTCGGAAAAGAAACAATATGTTAAAAATATATTTTCGAATACGAGAATTTGAGGGGAAAAATGGTTTGTATTATTTTCAGGATTCTTTGAATCTTCTTGCAAAATTGTAAGATTGCAAAATTTTTAAATGTTTAAATTCTGAAATTGCAAGATTGTAAGATTGCAAGATTGTAAGATGGCAAGATTGTAAGATTGCAAGATTGTAAGATGGCAAGATTGTAAGATTGCAAGATTGTAAGATTGCAAGATTGTAAGATTGTAAGATCGCAAGATTGCAAGATTGTAAGATTGCAAGATTGTAAGATTGCAAGATTGTAAGATTGCAAGATTGTAAGATTGCAAGATTGTAAGATTGTAAGATTGTAAGATTGTAAGATTGTAAGATTGTAAGATTGTAAGATTGTAAGATTGTGAGATTGTAAGATTGTAAGATTGTGAGATTGTGAGATTGTAAGACTGTGAGATTGTAAGATTGCAAGATTGTAAGATTGCAAGATTGCAAGATTGTAAGATTGCAAGATTGTAAGATTGTAAAAGAACGCGAGTTATATTTTTTCAAGTACTTCAGATCTTTGTCTTCCTCCTCGAAATCGTCCAGATAGAGGGAGCCCCATAAACAGGCTCTCCTGCCCCTTATGACGATGATGTAGGTCGAAGTTACCACGAGATAGATTCCGGTACCGCCGCCACAGTCGATCGAGTGCTGAAAAAAAAATGAAGTATTTTACATAAAAAAAAAAAAAAGAAAAACTAAAATCAATTTTTCTATAAATAAAAAAATGTTCTCTTCCGAGTGTTGTATCAGACAAAATTTTATTTCACAAGGTGTGAAAACGGGGGTTTTCGCACGCGAGTGCGCAAAAACCGTCATTTTCGCACCGAGTGAAATAAAGTACAATTTTTTTTTTAACCACGCAAAGCCATCGAGAAATCCTTACCTGGACGGCTTCGCCGATGTTCTGGCGTTTGCAGCAGTTCGTCTTCAGACAAACGATAGTGCCGCACAGTAGGCAGATGCTTATTTCCGGCGGTACGGAGTGGCACTTGCGACACTGTCGCTCGTGATAGTAAGTGAAGAGCTTCTCGTACTCCCTCGGGAGGCTGAGGAGTTTCGGGGCCTGATAGGAAATATGCTGATCGACGATCAATCTTCTGGCCGCGATGACGCTGCTGTTCGAGAAAGCTATGAGCTGCTCGGACCAGAGCCGCGGCACGGTCACGCTCGCCTCGTCGTCCTGCCAATTGAGGGCGACGGCCGCGTTGAAACAGTCCCAATCCATTCCCTCGGTGACGAGCTCGAGATAGTAAACCAATCTGACGAACTCCGTCTGCGGCGATCGCACGAGCGGCAACGGCTGGGCGTAGAGATGATAGCGCAGCAGAGCCGCGACTCTCAGGAACGGGAGACAGAGAGTCTGAATCTGGTCATGAAAATTATACATATTTTTTTATTTTTAATTAAAAAAATGCTAAATTGCGGAAACGCGATATTGCAGAATTCAATTAAAAAATTGAATGATCGAATGATCGAATGATCGAATGATCGAATGATCGAATGATCGAATGATCGAATGATCGAATGATCGAATGATCGAATGATCGAATGATCGAATGATCGAAAGATCGAAAGATCGAAAGATCGAAAGATCGAAAGATCGAAAGATCGAAAAATTGAAAAATTGAAAAATTGAAAAATTGAAAAATTGAAAAATTGAAAAATTGAAAAATTGAAAAATTGAAAAATTGAAAAATTGAAAAATTGAAAAATTGAAAAATTGAAAAATTGAAAAATTGATATTTGTCAATCATTAGTAGTTCGAACGGGAAAAATTCTGGATGATTAAAAAAAGGACTATGAAAGATAATCTACTTACAAAAAAAATGCACTATGACATTGAAAACTGGCGAGATCGCAAAATGTTAAAATTGCGAATTTTTGCAAAACGCGAAATTGCAATTGCATTGAAGAATCGATAAGTTGCATTGTAAAATGCGACTTATCAATTGTTACGCCTTCAAACGGGGGGGAATTTTAGAATGAAAAAAAAAGTTTAAGATTCGAAATAAAAAAATCCACCAAAGCAAAATAAATATTATTGGCTTCGGAAAAGCTTGCCTCGACTTCCAAGGATCGGGCGCTGGTTCTCGGAGCCGTGTCGTCCCAGAAAAACTGGCTCTCGCTGAGGTACTGAAAGACCGTGGCGAGAATCGCCTCCGACGATGTCGGAGCCGGTGTTCGTTCGGCGCCCGACTTGCCGGTACTGAGGTTGGCCCGTTCCGCTGGCGTCAGTGTGCTTATCACTTGCACGACGACTTGGTAGTACAGTAGATTGTAGATCACTTTTACTACGCTCGAAAAGTACGCTGGAAGACAAATGAATTCGACAGTTTTACCATTTTCTCTCCAGAAAATTGAAATAAAGATTTAAATAAAAATTGACATTAGAATTTACATAAAAATTGATATTCAAATTGACATTAAAATTGACATTAAAATAGATATTAAAATTGGCATAAAAAATTGACATAAAAATTGACGTTGAAATTGAAATAAAAGTTAATGATGATAACGTTAAAAAAATGGAATCGTACTTTGATCGAGATGGAGCGGTAGCAAGAGAATAAATTGTATGAGAAGCGCCGTGGGGTCTCTGAGCAGAAGAGGAACTTCGCGCTCGTGCGGAGCGACTGCCAGAGGAGCTGCAGGATCAGACGGCAGACCCGTGAGCTGTTGCCACGTGTGATGTACCGGCCAATTCGTTAGGACTCGAGCGTGCATCGCCAGAACGTGGAGGAGAGCGACTGTAAGAGGAAAAAAATAATAATATTAACAAAATCTCGAGTCTGGAGATAATAAATTATGAAGGTATTTTTTTTTTTAAGATCGTTTACCTATACAATCCCGCTTGGGTGTGAGGGGCACCGCGGTCGCTGTCGCGACGCTCAGAGAACCGCCGCGCTGAACGAGCTCGACTTCGAAATTCGTTCGCGCTACCGACGTTACGAAAAGGAACAGGCTTTGGTGACTAGGTGTACAGTTCTTCTGCTTGTACTTCAAGTACGTGCAGCCCGTCATCTCCTCCATGGCTTTGCCCATCGCCACGGATAGATTCGATGAGATCTGTTAAAAATCAGAAATGTAAATCGTGAGATCGTGAAATTTTGAGATCGCGAAATTGTAAGTTCGTGAAATTTTACGATCGCAAAATTGTAAGAGCGTGAAATTTTACGATCGCGAAATTGTCGGAATTGTAAGATCGTGAAATTGTAACATCGTGAAACCCCAAGCTCGAGAATTTCCAAGATCGTGAATTTTCGAGATCGTGAATTTTCAAGATCGTGAATTTCCAAGATCGTGAATTTCTAAGACCGTGAATTTCTAAGACCGTGAATTTCCAAGATCGTGAATTTCCAAGATCGTGAATTTCCAAGATCGTGAATTTCCAAGACCGTGAAATTCCAAGATCGTGAATTTCCAAGACCGTGAAATTCCAAGATCGTGAATTTCCAAGACCGTACATTTTCAAGATCGTGCATTTCCAAGATCGTGCATTTCCAAGATCGTAACGGTGCGAGATCGTGAAAGTGAAAGATTGTAAAGTTGTAGGATTGAAAAATCGTAAGATTGTGAAATTGTAATTTTTTATAAAAGTAGTACCGACCGGATTCCGCTGTATCTCTTTGAGAAAGTTATTGAGCTCCGCGAGTATAGTGGCGGAGGATGCGTGCCGCGATCGGACGACGGCGGCGCATTCGCCGAGCTGCGGCGAGAGCGGTAGAACGGAGTTGGCGAGTTGTCTGCACAGCGGGCACAGGTATTCGCCGCGATCGACAGCGAGGCTCTGTTGCCTCTGCTGACTCCTCAGGGATTGACGGTACGCCTTGAGACAGTCGAGGTGCAAGTGGTGTCCGCAAGTCTGCACGTGAACTCCGCCTTCCCAGCCCAAATTCACCGACAGCAGCCACGAGAACTGAACAAAAAAAAAAATAATAACATAAAACGAAATAAAATCAAATCAAATAAAATCAAATAAAATCAAATAAAATTAAATAAAATTAAATAAAATTAAATAAAATTAAATAAAATTAAATAGAATTAAATAAAATTAAATAAAATTAAATAAAATTAAATAAAATTAAATAAAATTAAATAAAATTAAATAAAATTAAATAAAATTAAATAAAATTAAATAAAATTAAATAAAATTATTTTTAATCAGAGTTCAATTGTTTCCGCCAGCTTACCGTGTCGAAGTGGCGATTCATCTCGTCGATTCTGAGATCGAAGTTCGCCGCCCGGGTGTCTTTCCTCGGTATGGACGGATCCTCGTCGGAGGTCGGCAGATGCAGTCTCTCCGACTGTTGCCTCTCGTGACCGACGACGCTCGTGGCCTGCACCAGAACCACCAGTCCCATCGGCTTCTCCTCGGTGCTCGTCGTTGTCTGATTGCATATAACGCAGTCGTACTCCTTCTTGCTCGCCAGCTGCGTCGGCGTGTCCTCCTGATCCCAATCCATGCCCGACGCTCCTGCTTCGTCTAAAACAAAAAAAAATCACATTATTTATACAGTATAAAATAAACTCTATAAATTATGAATTAAATAAATAATTATATAATTAATATTAAACTTGATATTAATTAAGGATGTGCGAATAGCACTTGAATTAAATTGAATATCGATATTTAATTTAAAATTTGAATAATACGAATATTTATAAATAATACGAATTATTTAAATATTCTGAATAATTTCAGAGTTGAGCAAAATACTGGACAATATTCAAAATACCAAATACCATCTGTATTTATAATACAAAATACTTTTTGTACTTAAAGTATATTTACAAATACTTCGTTTAAGTACTTTGATTTTTACAAGGTATTTTAAAAAGTACTGAAACGAAGGAACTTATAAATGTATTTTACGTACAAAAAGTATTTTGTGTTTTGTATTTTGAGTATTTTCGAGTATTTTTCCCAGCTCTGGTCGCATATTATTTTGCACTCTGATGTTCGAATTATTCATGAATATTCAAATTATTCGAATATTCAATGCAAATTTCGAATTGAGTTATTCATATTCAATTCACCATGACTTAGCTAAAATGTTGATTATTAGCACATCCCTAACATTGATATTGATAATTTCATAACGAATAAACTACGCTAATGATAATTAATATTACAAATTAATAATTAATATCAATATAAATACCGATAATAATTAATTTTTAACATTAATTATTGTTAAGATATTTTACTCGTTATAAAATGTCTCATCGTTTTATTCATTGAGTGAAAAATAGTGAGTAACTGACCGGTTTCCATAGCCTTCTTCATGAATTGTTTCTGCTTGTTCGCGAATTCTGCCATGAGTTTTTGCTGCCTCTCCTTGGCTCTCTTCCGCCTGTCCTCCCTCTCGCGATGTTCCCTCTCGCGCTGCGCGTCCTCGAATTCCTTCATTCGGGGCCAGAGTTTGTTTCTCGTCTCGACGATGTTTTGCTTGCAGGCGGGATCGAGATTCGATATTTTTCGCAATATCTGCGAGATGAAGAACGGACCGTCGCCGATTCGCGACTCCTCGGTCGATGTCGCTGGACCGCTCGCGCTGCTGCTGCTGCTTCCAGCCTCGGCCTCCGAGTAGACCGGCTGGTCGGGATTGTAACTGTCCGGCACGCCGGACAATTGTGAGTGGAGCTTCAGTAGGAGGGATATTATCGACTCGCCCATCCTCGTGCCCGGCATGTAGATCGGACCGGACTGCGACTCTCTGCATGATAGTGGCTGGTTGCAATTCGATGTCGAGGGCACGATGTCCGTCGTCGTCACGCCGGAAGCACCGAGACGAGGGAATATCACTTGGAGAAGATCCATCTCGTTGTTCACCACACCGGTCGAACGCTGAGGCACCGGCGGCAGGGCCGCTTGCTCACCGGGCGCGTCTGGAAGGTAAACATTGCTTAGAAACTGCGAAATTGAAAAGTTGGAAAGTTGGAAAGTTGGAAGGTTGGAAGATTGGAAGATTGGAAGATTGGAAGGTTGAAAAGTTGGAAGGTTGGAAGGTTGGAAGGTTGGAAGGTTGGAAGGTTGGAAGGTTGGAAGGTTGGAAAGTTGGAAGGTTGGAAGGTTGAAAGGTTGGAAGGTTGAAAGGTTGGAAGGATGGAAGGTTGGAAAGTTGGAAGGTTGGAAGATTGGAAGGTTGGAAGGTTGGAAGATTGGAAGGTTGGAAAGTTGGAAGGTTGGAAGGTTGGAAGGTTGGAAGGTTGGAAGGTTAGAAGGTTGGAAAGTTGGAAGGTTGGAAGGTTGGAAGGTCGGAAGGTTGGAAGGTTGGAAGGTTGGAAGGTTGGAAGGTTGGAAGGTTGGAAGGTCGGAAGGTCGGAAGGTTGGAAGGTTGGAAGGTTGGAAGGTTGGATAGTTGCGATAGTTGGATAGTACAATACTTGATAAGTTGTGAAATTGTGAAGTCGTGAAATTGTAAAATTGTAAAATTATAAATGTATAGATTAATACGCTCTACAAGTAAAGGGCAATTAATTTACGAATACATGTTATATATACGGAAAAACATCGCTTGGACGTTTTGGTTAAAAGAAAAAATCTACCAATTTCCTCCCGACTCGTCGGCAAACAAATGCTGAGGACCCTTCACACAAATATAAGGACTAGGATCGCTGTCGTAACTAAACAAGTATAATGTCTACTTTCTCGCGGCGACGGAGATTCCGTAGCGAGAGCCATGGATTCGCCGATCCCCGCAGGCGGTGGTAAAGCGCGTTGCTGACTTTCCGAGACTTTCAGATATATTTTCAGAGATATTGAGAGAAATATTTTCACCAGGGTGGATAGTAGATTACTTGGGAAATTGTGAAATTGTGAAATTGTAAAATTGTAAAATTGTAAAATTGTAAAATTGCAAAATTGCAAAATTGCAAAATTGCAAAATTGCAAAATTGCAAAATTGTAAATTTATACGCTCTACAAGTAAAGAGCAATTAATTTATAAATGCAGTGAGGGAGCGTCACAGTAACGAATCGTTTTATATACGGAAAAACAACGCTCGGACGTTTTGGTTAATAGAAAAAATCTACCAATTTCCTCGCGACTCGTAGGCAAACAAAAGCTGAGGACCCACACAAATATAACGACTAGAATCGCTATCGTAACTAAACAAGTAAATGCCTACTTTCTCGCGGCGACGGAGATTCCGTAGCGAGAGCCATGGATTCGTCGATCTCCGCAGGCGGTGGTAAAGCGCGTTGCTGAGTGTTCGGGCTCTCGGTATCGTCCTCGGCATTGCCACGTGGATTCCCGTCAGTAGGAACTACGGCCCATTCGTTTAATGCTGGGAAAGGGTTCGGTATGAGAGATTAACACAGCGAGGACGGCACGCGGTTCCCAACGTGTTTGCCGTCTACCGATCACCTTCGGCATTCAAATTCAGGAGAGGTTTTCGATTTTTTTTTTTTTTTTTTTTTTTTTTCTCTTGAAATCTCCGAATCGTTACCTTCGTTGCTCGGAGGAAGAGCCGGCAATGTCGACGCCGTCTCCATAGCGGCGGTTATGTTTCGACGGTCGTTGTCCAGCGTGTTCAGGAGCTCCAACTCCCAGTACTCGGGCGGCTCGCCGATCTCCACGTCGAACTCGTCGTTCAGCATCAACGAACCCTCCGTTATGTCGCTGCCGATCTCCCACTCCGAACCTGGCACACGAAAATTAAAAATACATTTTATTTATGTATAAAGTTTGAAATATTCGAAAAAATAAATCATAATAATAATTATTATTTTTTTTAATTTCGAGAATTGTATGTTTATCAGTTGAAATAAGTTGATTGTTAGATAGAAGCATTTTTATATACAAATCGATGATTAATTTTATAATTTGTTGTTTGTTGACGAAAATTGATTTTTCGATTGAAATTGAGGTATAAGATTGATTTTTTTTTATTCGGGAAATTTTATATCCATCAGTTAAAATGGATTAATTGATGATGAATCGATTCAATCGATAAATATAATAATTATGATACACAAATTGTCAATTAATTTTCTATTTTGTGGGGCTGCGCGAATAGCGTTCGAATTGAATCGAATTGAATATTGATATTCAATTCAAAATTTGAAATGAATATTCGAAAATTTAAATAATTTCAAAAAATCGAATATTTCGAATATTTTTTACGATTTGGATATTTTTATGATGAAATTCCGATTACAATGAAACTGAGGACATAAATTGTATTCATTCAATAAAGAATTTCCAATCAATTCGCATTGTTTATCGCGTTATTTACAATGACTATTATGCCCCACTATAAACCCTCAAATTAATATTTCTAATCATTGGAATAATTCGTCCACTTAATTGGAATATTTCGACTATATTTCGACTATATAAATCATTTGCATATTCTTAATTATTCAAATATATAGAAGTATTCAAATTATTCAGGTATTTTGAATCATTCAAATTACTCGAATATTTTGAATATTCAAATACCAATTAGTCATATTCAATTCATGACCAATTATTCAAATTCTCGAATATTCGCACATCCCCACTATTTTAATATTTATCGTCAATTTTTTTTTTTTTTTCATTCCAACATGAAAATTAAAATTAATATTTTTAATTCCAAGATGAATTTTACAATATTTTTTTTTTTTTAATGAAAGATCGCTCACCGTCGGGGCTGATGCCGTCGGGCGGCGAGTCGATGAGGGTCGCCCTGGGTATGAACGTTCTGAGATTATCGACGATATTGTCGCTCTCGTACCAATTACCGAACTCCGGATCTTTCGGAGCGCCGCTCGAAACGTTTCCACCACCTCCCGTGTAAGGGCACAGTGGATTCGCCTGGAATTTTTGTTGCAACTCTGTTTTAGCGTGGCTCCGCCTCGCCGCGCGAGAAATCCCGCTCGTGCTCGCGCCAATGCTTACAGATTTCTTCGGCACGTCGGCGGTAACGACCGCCATTTCTAAAAGGTAGATCGTCAGTGCCATTATATGCTCCGATATGTTGTGGTCGTTTACCGCCTTGTACAGTATCGCGAATACCATCGAGTGAAACACTCGCGAGCGCAATACTATACGCGGGTCCTCGTAGTCCGGCGAGACCGGCGCCGGGTGACGGAACGGCGGCCACAACGTCGAACCGCTCTTCAAATTTCCCGATTGCTTTGCGCTAAAAAATAAAAATTTCGTCAATAATTTTTTTTTTTTTTTATATGAAAGTATATTATATATATATATATATATATATATAGCTGGGCAGTACTCAAAGTACATGTACTTATTTGGTACTGAAAGTACCAAAGTACTTGTACAATTTTTTCCGTAGCTCCATTGGGAGCCGAGATATCGAACTTTGAAAATCGCGAAAATCGACGTTTTTCTAAAAGTGGCTCAAAAAGACAAAAATCGTTATTCAACCGATTTTTTTTGTTTTAAAGCTATATTCCCCGTATTTTTTCCCGCTAATCACGAATATAACAATCATTTTTCTCCCAACCTAATATTTTCCAGTTTAATTCAAAAAATACGATTTTTGGTGCATAAAATCGAGATTTCCAATAGCACACTGTGCTTTAGGCCCAAAAAGGCCAGCGGATCCGTGTTGAGCGGGAAAAAATACGTCGAAATATGTGGCGGATCATTAAAAAAAAACAAAAAAAAAAATTCGTTGATAAATTCCGTGGCTACCCCTTTAGAGTCCATTTTTCTCGTTTAACTTTTCGATATTCTTAAAAATGCGCAAAAAAATTGTTAACATTTTTGTACCAACGGACATATATATATTCTATATTCTAAGATGAAGTTTCGGAAAAAACCTTTTATTTCCTCCGTCTACTTAGGCAGCTGCTCTCAATTCGGAAAGCATCCGGTACCGTTTTGAATTTGTACTCACTACTCAGTAAAACGATCCATCGAGACCTGGTAGTCTCGTCGGTGGACGGCGCGCAGTAGAACGTGAAGGGGATCGTAGAGTTTGTGCCAGACGTGAGCCCTCGGGCCGTACATTCCCTGCTGCATCGTACCGCTCGCCTCCAGGTTCGGCGCCCTGTACTGAGCGACCTGTAATTTTCAAATCATTTTATTTACTTTTAACCATCGAATACATTTATCGTGCGGGATTTAAAGATTTTAAAGATTTTAAAGATTTTAAAGATTTTAAAGATTTTAAAGATTTTAAAGATTTTAAAGATTTTAAAGATTTTAAAGATTTTAAAGATTTTAAAGATTTTAAAGATTTTAAAGATTTTAAAGATTTTAAAGATTTTAAAGATTTCAAAGATTTCAAAGATTTCAAAGATTTCAAAGATTTCAAAGATTTCAAAGATTTCAAAGATTTCAAAGATTTCAAAGATTTCAAAGATTTCAAAGATTTCAAAGATTTCAAAGACTCGAGATTTTTGAGATTTTTTATTTAGGCAGTCAGAATTTTTTTGTGTTCTCGCAAATGATTTACCTCGGCGAGAACGGCTTCGAAGTCTCTGTTCTGCGTGCTGCCGCAGCGCTCGGGCATGAGTTCCATGAGTTGACTGTGGGTCTTGTCGCTCATGCACAGCAGAGTCACCATCTCGAGATACGACATTTCCGAGTCGGATAGACCTGCAAAAATTAATGTCATAAAGGGCTCTCTTATACCCCGAAATCGGCCCCCAGATTTTTATTAAATAAAAAAAATAAATTAAGAAATTTGGAAAAAATAATAATACAGTTCCGTTACCGACCGAGTCATTATTAAAAAAAAAAAAATTAAGGTGATTAAAATACAGGATGGTGAATGAATATGTTACCCAAGTTTGTTCGCAGGTTGACGAGGGTAGCCAAGAATATGAGACAACTCTCGAGCATCGGCGTGTCGTGCTCGCCGATCAGCAGGAAATTCTGTCGGGAACGGACGGTTCGCAGACTCAGCCATTCTTTTACGTGAAATCTGAAATGAAAATTATATTTATACATTTAATTATATTCATTCATTTAATTATATTTATACATTAATTATATTTATTCATTTAATTATATTTATACATTTAATTATATTTATTCATTTAATTATATTTATACATTTAATTATATTTATTCATTTAATTATATTTATACATCTAATTATATTTATATCGCTCGGTGGGAAGACGGCGGTTTTACGCACGCTTCACGTGCGAAAAGTCTCATTTTCACGCCTTGTGAAATAAAACTTTGTACGAAACGTGTGCGTAAAACGTTTTCTGAACTCGTGTGAATGCGACACTCGCCTTCGGCACGTGCTGCAAACTCATACTCGTCAGAAAAAGTTTTCTCACACTAGTATCGTAATGTACTATTATATATTTAATTGTATATTTTTTAAATGTATTGAATTTTGCGCTCACTTGTCTATGACCGTTCGAAGAAAGACGTTCGGCTGAAGTTTCGTGGCGCAAATTTGCAGGAGATAAAGATCGGCGTCGACCATCGAGTTGCAGAAGTTGCACTGTATGTAAGTCATAGCCTGGCCCTTTATCTGGAGCCCGTTGCGTATCCACAGTCCGTTGAGAATCTCGTAGAAGGCAGCCTGTTGCGAAAAAAACAAAAAAAATTATATTAATAATTTAACATTGCAATGTTAATTTTAAATCTACGAAAGTGTACATAAGAAGTTTCACGGATCGGCAAAGCGCATTTAGCTGCTAGATTTTTCGCAATTGGCAATTAACTCCTAAACGGCTCGTTCTACGAACTTTGCCGTAAGGACCTTTTTTGTAGAGACTATCCTGCTCTACAAATAAGGTCCTATACACTTAGAGCGCCAGAGGAAGCGATACGCTTCTTTTCGACAATGTTTCACGAAGAGGCTCAATCTTCCACAACGAAGACATCACCCAAAGTCCAATTGACGAATTCCTCGCCAAGGGTAACTCCCACGAGAAAAATGCATAAAGACCTTTTTTGCGTAGAATTCAGTCCTCTACAAAAAAGGTCTCTTGCAAAAATATCCTCACCCTCACCGTTAACGAGATAAAGCTCTCTAAACTTTAAAGCCCGCTCCAAATTTTCCAATTTGTTTTCAATGCCTCAATTCTCCGAAATTCCTAAAAATTTTAGGACATTTTGTAATAAAAAAAAGTTCATTTTTCCACTTATATAGGTGACGAGAACACATATACGACTTTGAGGAAAACAAAAATGAAGGTTCGATGGAATTCGGAGAAGCAACTATCGAAATTATACTGACGGTCAATTGTCGGTAATTTCATTGTCGATCGACGCTCACAAAAATGTGACTGTCACGTCACTAGTTTAAGGTAGGTTCCCTCTCGATTCTCTGAAACTTATGCGAAATCAACACCATTCGCAAGGACTACCTCAATAAAAAGTTTTTCGCACGACGATCGTACATAACTTTATTTCCCGAGGTGTGAAAATTGAGGTTTTACGCACGCCGAAGCGTGCGCAAAAGTCCCATTCACGCACCGAGTGGCATAAAAATAATTGCGAACCGAGAACATTAATTTGTGACTGAGAAAACTAATTTGTCACCCAGACAAATCATTTATGATTGAAAAAAAATATATATTTGTAACAGAAAAAAAAAAATTATCCGAGAAAAAGAAGTAAGCTTCGTCCGTAGTCCGAGGAGGCAAAAATCGCCGGTCAGTTGCCGGTAACTTATTCGTAAGCTGACGCTCGCAAGAACTGTCCGTAAACTCTTCAGTCCATCGCTGCGTGTTCTCGCCCTCTCCCATTGTCCAGCGTTCCTCGCGTCCATTGGCTCGCGTTTCCCTCGCCGCTGTCCTCTCCCCAGCGATTGGAGCTCCCCGTCGTCTCGGGTATCTCCCCGTTGGTCTCTCGACCGACACTCATCGTGTACCGTTCGGCCTCGGCCGGAGAGAGGAAAAAACCGTTTCTCGTCGCTCTCGCCACTTCCCCGTCGCTCTCCCCGTCCGTTCGCATCCGGAGTTTAGTGCTCTCCCTGCTCCGTTATCAGCGTCAGCAACAAACCGACTCCTTAAAAGTCGCTCCAAAAAATCCAAAAAAAATCCCTCCGTCGGTAACGAAAATCCTCCGCATCTGCAAAAAAATTAATAAAAATAAATCAATAAAAATTCATAAAAATCAATTAAAATAAACTAAAAATTAAATTCACAAAAATTCATAAAAATAAATTAAGAATTAAATTGATAAAAAAAATTCATAAAAATAAATAAAAAATTGAAAAAAATACTAAAATTCGAGATAAAAAAAAATTGAGAAAAAGTGGAGTGAAGAGAGGATTTCTCACCAGGTTCGGGCGCGATTGGGCGAGCCGACGGGCAAGATGGCTCGCTCAGCGAACGTCCTCGCGATCGGCCTCGCGCTCTTCCTCGTCGCCCCGGCTCGCTGCATAGAGTTGAATTTCGGAGACGTCTCGGAGATTTTGAACTTCGGCAGGGAAACGATAACGGGCGTGCTGGAGGCTCTGGAGTGGACCAGGAAGTCCGGTCCGGAGGACAAAGAGTACGATTTCCCCTTCGTGAAGAAGATGGAGCGGAGGTTGATGAATCACATCGCCGTCGTCTCTGGAAAAATCGACAAGTTCGAGGAAAACATGGTCCATCGATCGGACGAGATGCTCTCGACGATCGTCCGCGACGTCCCCCTCAGGAACAGGCTCGACCGGAGGCTCCACGACATGTGGCGCGGAATCGGCAGGGTCGAGGATCTCTTCAAGAACTTCGTCGACTACTCCAAATCCTGGGAAAAATACGAGGACTTCACGATGAAGGACTTCGCGGCGATGTGCGTTTCCTCCGGTCCTGGCGCGCTTCCCGACCTGCTGAAGGACGTCCATCGACTCGCGGTCGCCTCCCCTGGCGATGGTTTCGACAATAGCATACTCGTCCTACTCGCACAGAATACCAAGGTGAGGTTTCGATGATTTTTTTTTTTTTTTTTTTTTTTTTTTTTTTTTTTTTTTTTTTTTTAGGATGTGTTTTGAGAATGAAAATTTCGAGCACTTGTCGATGGGATGAAAATCTTAAAAAATTAAGTATGTGGGAGATGCTGCGAAGATTGTTTTTGTGCGATAATTAGTGCCAATTTTGTTATCAATACATTGAAGATAAAAATTGTTATGCACAAAATTTTACCCGTCAAGTTGACTATTTTGGTTCATAAAAGTGATTCGTTTATTTTTTTGAATAGGTATGAATTTTTTCGGAATTTTTTGTGGTCTTTGGAAATTGCGTTTTTTTCACAGATTGAAGATAGAAAAGAGGCGATTTTTGAGGATTACGAAAAATTCTGAAAAAATTCGTACGTATGCAGAAAAATAGACGAATGATTTTTGTGAAGGGAAATAGTTAAATTGACGGGTAATTTGTTGTGTAATCATTTTTATCTTCAATTTTTTGATAACACATTGGCGTTATTATTGCACAAAAACAATCTTTGCAGCATCTCAGATTTTTGTCCCATCGAGAAGTGTTCGAAATTTTCTTTGAGACTCACGTTCGGCGGACTGTGCAGCTCCAACATCCTTAAGGGAGCCCATCCTGGCCGCGGTCAGGGAAAACCGGGAAAACCGGGAAAAGTCAGAGAAAAAAAATCTTGGTCGGGAAATCAGTGAAAAGTCAGGGAATTTCAAAATTGGTCAGGGAAAAAGTAAATTGTCGGCGAATCTTCTATAAATAAGTAAGAAGTACATAAAAGGGAGACTTAAAAAAAATTGGGAACATGTTGAAAAAAAAAAAAAATAGAATTAAATATGAATACAATAATTAGGAAGTTTGGTCAGGGAAAAATTTGAATTGGTCAGTGAAAAGTCAGGGAATTTCAAAATTGGTCAGGGAAAAAGTAAATTGTCGGCGAATCTTCTATAAATAAGTAAGAAGTAAATAAAAGGGAGACTTAAAAAAAATTGGGAACATGTTGAAAAAAAAATAGAATTAAATATGAATACAATAATTAGGAAGTTTGGTCAGGGAAAAATTTGAATTGGTCAGTGAAAAGTCTGGGAATTTTTTACCGGAGAAAAAACGGGAGCTTTTGTGAGGCGATTTTTTTTTGGGCGCCTTTGCGGCGGGAGGGAATTTCCAGGTTTGCGGGATGGGAGTGGAGGAGTGAAGATTATGGGCGATAAGGGGGCTTATTTATTTATTTTTTTTTTGGGTTTGATTGAAAATGTATTTTTTCAATCGATGTTATGGGGAATATTTTTTGATCGAATATTTGGTGGAATACTCGATGTACTTATTATTTTTAAATGTTTTTTAGTTTCCAATTTTCTCTATTCTTTTGTTTGTTTTCCGCACCTTTGCAAATAAAATGGGAGATTGAATCATAAATTTCACAATTGTTGTTAATCAAATACACCGTTCGAAAAACTATTGTTTATTTTATTTTATTAACAAAGAAAATATTGTGAACTTTTGTGGATAAGAAATGTTCGATGAATACACGGACTTTCTTTTACTGTGTGTATAAATTGTGTACAGATTCAGTACGCAATATTATGTCAATATTGTCGATACGTCGACGACACAACATTGTGTATATTTTTCTCCGCCGATCCAGAAACTTTCACTCATTCCACTCGGCAACTCGTGTAGGCAAACATCTCTCTGTATTTTACATACAAAGAATCGAGTATTATATATATATATATATATATATATATATATATATATATATATATATATATATATATATATATATATGTATATATGTATATATGTATATATATATATATATATATATATATATATATATAAACTGACAAAGGCTTGGCAGAAAAGGTAGAAAGAGCAGAACCAGAAATTTATAAACGAGTCACTGGAAAATACCATAAAAAGATTTTTCGACGATTCATCGAGCGATCTAAAAGATCCAGCGCTGCGAACAATGGACGAGACACTGACGTGGCTTCGTATTAAAAAAATCAAACAATAAAAAAATGTCCGAAAAAAAAATGCAGGGCACATTTTTAAACACGTTATTTTGTTGAATAAAGGAAAAAATTTCGTCCCGAGCGCGTACACAAAAAAAAATTCAAAGCCCCAAATTCACCCCAATATTTTTTTTCCTCAACCCGATGCGTCTCCCAGACAAATAAATCCCCGTCGAGACCGAACCCCTTCTCCGTGTCGACAAAAATCCTCTCCCCTCAAAAAAAAAAAAAAAAAAAAACAAAAATCAGAGCTGGGCGGTACTTAAAGTACATTTTTCTTATTTGATACTTTAATTCCGAGACTTTAAGTACAGGTGTACTTTAAGTACTGCCATTTTTCCAAGTACTTAAAGTACATGTGTACTTTAAATACCGCACTTAAAGTTCTTTTCCATTAGTTCAAATACGTTAATGTGAAACACTGTGCGTGGAGCGTGAAAATCTTTTTATTAATATAACTTTAAAAAATAGTCTGACGGAACTATAATTTATAAATTTTGGGTGAAACAGGTGAATGTAGACCGACCCATATTTTATTTATTTACGTCCTAATCCCTTATTTATCTCTTTCATTTTATTTATTTTTTATTTATTTTTACGTCCTAGCCCTTATTTATCTCTTGTATTCTATGTTTTTGGATGGAAGACACGGCGGACTTTTTGAAAACATCATTTTCTATTTCGTATCGTCTTCGCTCCTACTACTGAGTTAAGTATGGAAGCTCAAGTTCACAACTGTTCATATCGACATATACATAAAATTTGAAAACTCAGATATCTGCAGAGGCCTTATTTTATTAGTTTCCACGTCGACACATACCTCTGTAACGTGAACATAATATTGTTTAGGCTATCAACGAGGTCAATGGTAAATCAACGAATTGGTGAAGCCTAAACAATATTATGTTCACGTTATAGAGATATATGTCGACGCGGTAACGAATAAAATAAGGCCACTGCAGATATCTGAGTTTTAAAATTTTATGTATATGTCAATATGAACAGTTGTAAACTTGACCTTCAATACTTAACTCAGTAGTAGGAGTGAAGACGATACGAAATAGAAAATGATATTTTCAAAAAGTCCGTCGTGTCTTCCATCCAAAAACATATAAAATAAAAGAGATAAATATGGGCTACTGCGATTAGGACGTGAATTAATAAAATATGGGTCGGTCTACATTCACCTGTTTCACCCAAAATGTATAAATTATAGTTTATACATTTTATAAACATTTTATAAATGATATTTTCAAAAAGTCCGTCGTGTCTTCCATCCAAAAACATATAGAATAAAAGAGATAAATATGGGCTACTGCGATTAGGACGTGAATTAATAAAATATGGGTCGGTCTACATTCACCCGTTTCACCCAAAATGTATAAATTATAGTTTATACATTTTATAAACATTTTATAAATGATATTTTCAAAAAGTCCGTCGTGTCTTCCATCCAAAAACATATAGAATAAAAGAGATAAATAAGGGCTACTGCGATTAGGACGTGAATTAATAAAATATGGGTCGGTCCATATTCACCTGTTTCACCCAAAATTTATAAATTATTGTTCCGTCAGACTATTCCGTCGATGTGCCATTGACCGCACACTGAATTCGACCAAATAAAAATAATTCAGAAACCTACAGAGTATCATGTAATTCTACTATTTTTCGAATAAACTCTATCGTCGCGTTATCTTAACTTGTATGATTTTTCGTTATAGCAATTTTTTGCGTTACTTGATAAACAACGAAATACAATTTTTTTTTTTTTGGTACTTTATAAGAACTTGAAGTATCGAGGACTTGATAAAGCATAAAGTACATAAGACTTTAAGTACAATGTACTTCAAGTACTTTGCCCAGCTCTGAAAAAAAAAAAAAATATATATATATCTATAATATAAAATAAGTATACAAATATTATATAATAATATTATAAATAATATACAATATATTCATTTATAATATTATTTATATTGCATTATTTACGATATTATATTCATTCATATCGGAGCTGGGAAAAAGCTATAAGTATCTTCTACCTGTTCTGAAGAGGAGCTAGAAAAGAAGTGAGGTCCATACATCGCCTGTTAGAGCTCGCAAGCTCTGTCAGGCGAAGTATGGACCTCGCTTCTTTTTTCGCTCCCCTTCAGTACAGACAGTAGGTACTTGTAGCTTTTGCCCAGCTCTGATTCATATCAAATATTTACTATTTAATATTAAATATATAAAATATGCAATAATCGCTCCGAAAAATTAGCTTTCCTAATCTAAAATCCTATCAGCTCTCCCCGTAAAAAAAAAATATATATATATATATATATATACACTAATATTATAAATAATATACAACATATTCATCTATAATATTATGTACATTACATTGTTTACGGTATAATATTTATTCATATCAAATATTTAGAATTTAATATTAAAAATATAAAACATGCTATAATCGCTCCGAATAATTTGCGAGAATTGATATAGGAGCTCAGTAATCGTATCGGCGCTGCGGCGGGGCGGGGAGTTGAATAGAGCTCAGGCATGTTGCGCTACGCAGCGCGTCACGGAGAACGGTGTGCCTCGGCGTCGACTGGCCGACGGTCCGGCTGAGCCGGGGACGAGCTCGAGAGGGGGAACGCTTGAAAAAAAAGGAAGGAGAAAAAAGAGAAGAAAAAAAAAATACCCAACAGTCGACACGAGCTCGACTGAGGCTGTGCAGTAGTTCCAACAGTTGTGCGCGCCGCGCGGCTCGTAAAACGATCCCGCATTATTTGCTCCGTGCCGTCGAGAATTCTCATTTTTTTTTTATTTTTTTTTCGTTTCCAACGGAGTAGAAAAAAAAATAATAATAAAAATAAATTAAAAAAAAAATCTTTGGACTATCGAATTAAAAATTGGCATCGGGCTTGTGTGAATTCCGCTCTCGGGCTCGCGGTTTCACCTTCGAGCCGTGAATCACTCGATCTCCGCTGAGCCAGCTCTCTTTGGAGCGGCTCGAGGATTTCGGAGCGCGGCGCGCAGTGTCGACGCAGCGTTCGTGCTTCCTTGGTGTGTGCCTCGAGCGCTCGGCCGATTCGAGCGATACGTCGCGCTGACACCGGAGCCATTTATCCGGTATCCGTTCTCCGCCAGCTCCGCGACAAATTTAATCGGGGCGCTAAAAGCGCCGAGCGTCGTAACAACAAAAGCCTCCGCGCTCGACTAAACGCGACGCATTTCGTTGACGCGTTGCTGCAGCGTAAATACAAACAAATTTATCTTGGAAGAATCGAGTTTGGAAAATGAAGGATCGCGTTTAGAACAAAAACAATTAAGTTTAGAATAAAAACAATCGAATTTGGAACAGAAACAATCACGTTTAGAACAAAAACAATGGAGTTTAGAATAAAAACAATCACGTTTGAAATGAAAATAATAAAAATGATGAAAAAACTGTTTTTGCTGTAAAATTATTTAGTGTAACGTGGATTGTTTTCTTGTAAAACGAATTGTTTTCTTGTGAAACTAATTGTTTTCTTGCAAAACGAATTGTTTTATTGCAAAAAAATTGTTTTTTTTGCAAAACAAATTGTTTTCTTGTAAAACGAATTGTTTTCTCGCAAAAAAAATTGTTCTCTTGTAAAACGAATTGTTTTCTCGCAAAAAAAATTGTTCTCTTGTAAAACGAATTGTTTTTTTGCAAAAAAAATTGTTTTCTTGCAAAAAAAATTGTTTTCTTGTAAAACGAATTGTTTTCTTACAAAAAAATTGTTTTCTTACAAAAAAATTGTTTTCTTGTAAAACGAATTGTTTTCTTGCAAAAAATTGTTTTCTTGTAGAACGAATTGTTTTCTTGTACAAAGAATTCTTTTCTTACAAGAAAAATTGTTTTCTTGTAAAAAACAAAATTTTCATGTAAAAAAAAATTTTTCTTGTAAAAAAAAAATTTTTTCTTGCAAAAAAATTGTTCTTTGCAAATAAAAATCGTTCGTTGCAAAAAAAAATTGTTTCTTCGTCAAAAACAAAAAAAAAACAGACCTTCGCAAAAAGACAAAATTGTTTACAGCAAAACAAAAAAATCTCCTTACAGTTTTCAAATTAAAAGAAAAAAAAAAAAAAAAAGTGATGAGAGCCGTCGCAGCGTTGTTGTTGCTGGCGGTTGTGGCGTCGTGCGAGCGTCGTGAATTCTCGGACGTGGACCAGCTGAGGCTGGAGCTCTTTCGTCTGCGCGATCTCTTCGTCACATCGGGCAGAAGCTCGAGTCCCGGCGAGGGGACTTACATGAGGCTGGTGAGAGTCTACGAGGATTTCGGAGCTTCGCTGGACGCCTCGCCGTCGGGCAGGAGCAAAAATCGTCTCGACTCGCTGAACTCGCTGTGGCTCTGGGCGAGAGTTCGCGCCGAGATGAGGAACGTCGAAGGGCTTTACGCGACTTTCAGGCAGAGGCTTCACGACACGGCGAACGGAAGAATTCGCCTCGACGTGAAGGAGTGGGTCGACTTCGCCGTTACGGTTCTCGAGGATCCGAACGTCTCGGTGCCGGCGGCGCTCGATCGAGTGGTCGATATTATCGTTCAAGAGAATCTGTTTATATCGGCTTATCAGGTACGGAGAAACGGCCGGGCGATAAGGGCCGAGATCGAGGGTTGTCGTTACGGTGCGAGAGGCTGCGAACTTGCGGAATTTTCGCGGGTTAAATAATAATGATGATAATCGAATATTGATGACGAATGGAATTGATGATGATAATAAGGATGATGGTAATGGAAATGATGATAACAAAAGTGATGGTAATAAAAATGATGTTAATAACAATGATTGTAATAGAAATGATGATAATAAAAATGATGGTAATAGAAATGATGATAATAAAAATGATGGAAATAAAAATGATGGAAATAAAAATGATGGTAATAGAAATGATGATAATAAAAATGATGATAATAAAAATGATGGAAATAAAAATGATGGAAATAAAAATGATGGTAATAGAAATGATGATAATGAAAATGATGATAATAAAAATGATGATAATAAAAATGATGGAAATAAAAATAATGTTAATAATAATGATGGTAATAAAAATGATGATAACAAAAATGATGGTAATAAAAATGATGATAATAAAAATGATGATAACAAAAGTGATGGTAATAAAAATGATGTTAATAACAATGATTGTAATAAAAATGATGATAACAAAAATGATGGTAATAAAAATGATGGAAATAAAAATGATGCTAATAAAAATGATGATAACAAAAAATGATGGTAATAAAAATGATGATAATGAAAATGCTGGTAATGAAAATGAGGATAACAAAGATAATGATAATAAAAATGATGGTAATAAAAATATTGATGATTAAAATGATGATAACAAAAACCATTGCTGATTTGATCATTAATGATTGAAATGATGGTAATAAAAATGATGATAAAGATGCAAATTAACTTGCACATGATGAAGTACTTTGCACCTGGCTTTCTCATTTATTACAATTTTGCGTATAGCTTCCTTCTCCGTGAGAAAGTTCGTTGACCGATTTTAGCTTCCTTATACAGAGAAAGCTATGCGCGAAATTGCAATAATTGAGAGAGCCATGTGCGAATTACTTTGCACCCTTTTTCGTGCCAGAAAAAATGCCTACAGCTCGTTTAAAATTGAAACCGAAATTAAAACCGACAAAATTTACCGCAAATTTTATTCGCCGGAAATCGCAATCTGAAAATTGTGGATTCCGTCGTTTTGCGGTGATTTTTAATCTCCTCTTCACTGCTGATTACAAAACTGCAACTATTTTAGCCCGTGGCGTGATGTTTGACTCCGAAAATCGTGTCAAGCGTAAAAAAAGAAATTTCTTCCGAAAATTCAAAATTTTCGAATTCTCATAAAATTTTAACGATTAAATCAATTTTCGCCAAACTGACTACAAAATATTCGACACACTGTAAAAAAATCGTATGAAATTTAAAGTACCGGACGGGAAGTTTTTACGAGAAAACTCGTAAATTAAATTTCATGTACAATCGTGACGAAAAATTAATGTTCAGTGTGTTAAAAACATTGAAAATGCTTTATTTTTAATAATCTACTTCAATTTTACTGTAAACAAAAAATTGCTTTTATTTTTATAATTTGCTTTAATTTCAATGAAAAAGTATATTAATTATTTTTTTAATGAAAATTTTGCATTAAATCTAATGTACCAGTTTTTGCATAAAAACTTCTAATCTGGTGCATTAAATTTTCGTATTTATTTTTTTATTTTTTTTTACAGTGTGTGAGGAAGCAATAAAAATGATGAGAAAAAAATGACGATTACAAAAATAATGAGAATAAAAATTGAGGGAAATTGCTTATCTGTTTTGAACATCTTTTGTCGTTCTAAACAGGAAGCAGCGACGCAGATATGCAACGAGCAACAATCGCCGCAGCAGTTGCTCTACAATCTTTATAACACTATAGCACTCACGGAGTGCAAAGGATATTCTATGATGCAGTTCTCTTACACCTTGCTGCGATTGTATAACAACGGTAAGTTTTTTTTGTTCTCGTAGGAAAAAATTGAAGAAGTAAAATTTAGTTTTCTTTTTTTTTGTGCGATAATTTTGTTTTGTGCGAAAAGTTGAAAAGTCAAAATTCTGAGTTTTCCGTTTTGTGCGGAAGGTTAAAAAATCGAAATATTGAATTTTTTTGTTTTGTGCGAAAAGTTAAAAAGTCGAAATTTTGAATTTTTTGTTTTGTGCGGAAAGTTGAAAAATGAAAATTCTGAGTTTCCTGTTTTGTGCGAAAAGTTGAAAAGTCAAAATTCTGAGTTTTTTGTTATGTGCGAAAAGTTGAAAAGTCAAAATTCTGAGTTTTTTTGTTTTGCGCGAGAAGTTGAAAAGTCGAAATATTGAGTTTTGTTTTTCCTTTTGAGAATCTTTTTTTTTTTTGCAGGAACTTTTAAAGAGGAGATGAACAAAACTGAACGTGAGTACGCGATGAGAACGGAGGAGACTCTGAGAGCCGTGAAGACTGCTATGGCTTTCGCGCCCAGAGAACTGTGGAGATGCGACCCGACCGTCCACAAAGAAGGTAATCTTTTCAAAAGATCGAAAAAAAAAAAATTGATATTATTTTTTTTATTTTATTAAACTAAATGATGAATTTTTTTTTGTTTCGCGCAGACTCAACCTACACGGAGCTGAAGCAACTTTTCCAGGGCTACATAGTAAACGAGGTCGATCTAAATCCCACCTCGACTTGCAAGGAAAATTGCGCCTATTACGGTCTCGCAAAAGTAAACGGCTGTTACGAGAATCAATTCTGCTCGCAGCAGCGCAGATGCAACGGTAAAGTGCTGAATTGCCAGTACATTGACTCGGACATGTGGATCTGCCCGTCGGTAAGATATTACTTTTATCCTTTTCACAAAAAAAAAAACTAAATTGTCTAATTTTTTTAAGGTAAAAAATGGTTAATTTTTCATGTAAACAGATCGTCAATTTTTCATGTAAAAAGATGGTTATTGTTTCATTTAAAAAAATGGTTATTCTTTTCATTAAAATTTTTTTTTTTTCATTTAAAAAATAGTTATTTATTCATTCAAAAAATTGTTATTTTCTCACTAAAAAATCGTTATATATTCATAAAAAAAAATGGTTATCCTTTTCATTTAAAAATTGTCATTCTTTAATTAAAAAAAGGACAACACTCCAGAAAAATTGAAAAACGAATAGTTCTGTAATGTCTAAAACTTGACATTTTTTTTTATCAGGACAAGAAGAGCCAGAGACGATACGAGTACATAGAGTACGAGAACGGCAAGGTTTTCGGTAACAAGGGTACGTGCTCGAGAGGCACGACGAAAGTCGACAGCTGGTGGCGTTGGCTGTTCTGGCACTGCAGCTACTGCATGTGTTTCTGCGACGACCACAACTCGAGCTCCGACCGCTATTTCAGCCTGAGAGAAGTCACCTCCGACGTCGCGAACAACAAGTGAGTTTAATGGAAAAAAAAAAAAAAAAAAAAATAGAATCGAATTTCAAGTACGAGTGAAAAAAAAATAGAGTCTCGATGAAGAATGACTAAGCATTAACGACCGCCGACAGCCGCTCATCAACTCAATTCCGCCTTCCGACCTTCCATTAAATTTTTTTTTTTTTTTTTTGGAATACAAAATTTCGACGTATCGAAAATGAAAAACTTGCGATAGGAAACTTCGAATTACTAGCTCGAGTGGAAAACAGCGATGGGGCCTCGAAAATACCTCGATGGAGAATGACGAAGCATCAACGAGCACCAATCGAGCGACCCTCATCAGTCTTAATTCCGACTTCCGGTCTCGCATTCAATTTTTTTGTTCACATACGCGACACATATGCAAAATTTGTTTTCTGAGTATTTCTTTTCTTTCCATTCAATCGAAATTTTTGTCCGTGTTTCTTTATATTCAATTTATATAATTTATTAATTTACATAATAATTATATAAATTATCATGCAATTCTCTAATTTATATAATAATCATATAAATTGTTATACAATTTACTAATTTATATAATAATTATATAAATTATTACACAATTTAATAATTTATAAAATAATATTAATATATTATTTGTTTTCTGATGGACTTCTTTTTTATTTATTTTTTTTAATTTTTTTTCAGAGTAATAACGGGACTGAAGTTGACGAAGGTGAACAAGATAATCCACCTGCAGATACAGGAGGGCCTTTTGTTGCCCGGCGGAAAGATAGACGAGACGACGGTGGGTTGGAAGAAGGTCGATAAC
Organism: Stenichneumon culpator; assembly: GCA_964017025.1. NCBI lineage: Eukaryota > Metazoa > Arthropoda > Insecta > Hymenoptera > Ichneumonidae > Stenichneumon > Stenichneumon culpator. The sequence goes on from OZ024771.1 coordinate 3,518,386, forward strand.
TTCACGGTATTGGATCGCGACGTCGAGAACGGACGTGACTATCACACGCTCGCTTGGGAGCGAAGAGCCTTGGACTTGGACGACCACGTGGCCCCCGAGTCTCACCTTCTAACCGGTGAGTCCGACAATCCGATTTGCAAAGTAACCCGAGAAAACCAACCGACCTTTCGCATGTATTGATTAAATTTTCTTTTTTTTTTTTCAGGCGTCAAATATAGACTGGTAGGAACGCACTTGAATTTCGAGATTCGCGTAACGCCGTTCAATTTCACGGCGGGCACCCTCATAAAGCCTTTGGAGAAGAGCACCTGGCTGAGCAACGACAACACCGACGTCAAGGATTCGACCTCTACGGACAAAGCAAGGTAAAATTAATAATCGTTAAATCGAAAATTTTTGTTTTTAATTCTCACTTTCCCACCCACAAAATATTTTTCGCTGTTAAAGGTATTTTCACCATTTGAATGATAAATAATAAATAATAAATGACAAATGACAAATGACAAGTGACAAGTGACAAGTGACAAATGACAAATGACAAATGACAAATGACAAACACCGTCAGGGAAAAAGAAACTTGGTCAGGAAATCAGGGAAAAGTCAGATAATTTTTAAATTGGTCAGGGAAAAAGAGAATTGTCGCCGAAGCTTCTACAAATAAATAAAAAGTAGATAAAAGCAAGTCTTGAAAAAAAATTCTTGAAAGAAATAATAAGGTAGGGATGTGCGAATATTAAAAAATGTAAATAATTCATCATGAATTGAACATGACTAATTCGGATTTGAATATTTAGAATATTCGATTAATTTGATTAATTCAAAATACCTGAATGGTAATAATTTATGATATACGATATATGATATATGAAGAGATTACTTTTGCGTGTATTTGATTTTTTTTTTCAATAAAAAAAATGTTCTTTGCTTTTTGGTTTAGAACGGAATTCAAGTTGAGGAAGCCGGACATTCCGACCCGTTCGGGGGCGCCGGCGCTGCCGGACTCGAGGACGAATCAGTACGTTAATTTCGGACCGACCGATCTCGAGAAGGACGCGGCTCAGACGACCGTTCCGTTCCTGGACGTTCAACCGGTCGTTACGAATCCGCCCTTTCCACTCTCCGGCGCCGGAGTTTTTCACAAGGGACGCGAGGGCTCCGGCGGATACGTCGCACTGAGGGTCGTCACGTACGATTTCACGAAACACCTTCACGCCGAGGTTCCACCACCTCCGCCTGTACTCGCAGTCAACGAGATTCCCGCCGTCTAATTAACTTAGTGAATTTTTCTCTCTCAAAAAAAAAAAATATGAAATATTATTTTTTTTCTTTCATCTTAACATTTTTTTTTTTTTTTTCAAGAACTCGCGAGAAGAAAAATTTCGATACTCGATAATTTCATCGTAGACGCGCTATGTAAATAAGAGCGATAGTCCGAGCCGAAACGTTCAGAATCTTCTCGCACGCGCGAAACAACACGCTAATATTACGCGCGAATTTATATTAATAATTATCGTATGCTCTTTTTTTTACTTTTTTTTTTCCTATGTTTTCTGAGCTAATTCGTAAGACCTTGACACGATTAGTCGTCGTTGTCGTCGACACTGTAATCTAGAGATTAAGTTTTGTGTTTTTTTTTTTCTTTTCTACTCGCGAACGACCTATCGTCGTGTTACCATTGTCGGAGCGTGGAAACACGCGGATGGAATATACAACAATAAAACATTCCTGCTACGCGTTATAAATTTTTTTTATAAATTGTTTAGTTATTTTTTTTACTTCCTTCCACGATTCCCCACGAACGTTCGGTGCGTATTTCTGGACACTGGCAACTTTTCGCTCACGGCGAAAAGTGAACATCGCTTTTAGGCCGAGACCGAGAAATCCACTTATTTTCATTTTTTTTTTTTTTTTGAATTTTTAAAACTTTTCAATTTTTAAACATTTTTGAATTTGTACACATTTTTTTGATTTTGTGCACATTTTTAAAACATTTTTTGAATTTGTACAAATATTTGGATTTATGCGAATGTTTTGTGTTTGGAGCAGTTTTTTGAATTTGTATAAACTTTTTGAATTTTTACAGACGTTTTGAATTTTCACATAATTCTGTAATTGAAAGAAAAAATTGAATTTAAAAATAATTTTTTTAATAAAAACAAATGTAATTTTTTTTTTAAACTTGGCAACGCCCGGAACGTTCGTCGGGAATGCGAGAGGGAGTGAAATTGAGGAGTGTGTACTCACCTGCACGCGGAGAGGATGCATCATGAGAAGGTGGAGCATATCCTCGCCGGGCAGAAGTTCCTCCAGGGAAACGCCTTGCTGTCTCACTGCTTGGCACATGAAGACGGCGAAGTATCGGTGCAGCGGTATGTGAAACGAGACGTGAAGCACGTCGCACTGGAGAGGATCGAAAAAAAACAAACATTGATATTAGTAAAGATCACCGTAGAAAGAATTTATGATTATTGATCACTGATCGTCGACCGAGCTATTAATCGGTCAACGATCGGCTAAAAAAAAAAGTATGGACAAAAAGTTCGGACATTTACTAGTCCTTCTGCAAGCGAAAAAGACTCGTCTTGCCTCCAGCAGGACGTAAACGTCCGAACTTTTTATTAACATTTTTTTTTTGTTTCTGTTTTCGTCGGTTTCGTAAAATTAAGAATGTATCGTAAATTGAATAACTTATCGTAAATAAAAAAAGGTAAAACTGTCTCGCTCCGAACGGGACGCGAACCTTCGAAATTTATATAAACATTGTTTCTTTTTCGATATGTCTACGTAACATGAAATATGTATCATAAATTAAAAATTATATCGCGAATTGAGAAATTGATCGTAATTAAGAAGTCGATCGCAAATTGAGAAATTTATGATAAATTGAGAAATTTATGATAAATTGAGAAATTTATGATAAATTGAGAAATTTATGATAAATTGAGAAATTTATGATAAATTGAGAAATTTATGATAAATTGAGAAATTCATTATAATTCGAGAAATTTATCATAAATTAAAAAATCGATCCTAAATTTTTTTCACAGCTGACTGCGAAACCGGATTCAAGTGCCGTAGCGAGACGTCAAAAGAATTTCGTCGCCGTGCAATGGATCGAATTCCAACGGTTGCTCACCACATCGGGACTGGTGAAGTTTATGGCGTCGAGCCAGTCGGTGAGGGCGGTGAGGCAAAAATTTAGGGCCCTGCGGCTTATCTCCGCGCTCTCGGGTCCTCGAAGGTGGGACACGAGAGCCCACATGGGATAAGCGCTCGCCTCCAGCTCGGCGCTGAAAGCCGCGTAGTAAGTCGTCGGCTCGAACTCGATGTGGCTTCCCATTTCTCTCTGGTTCACGTTCATGCCTGGAAGGACACAGGAATTACACAGTGAAATTACACAAAAGTGCAACTACAGTGAAAATATTCACCGTGAAATTATACAAAAAATGCAACTACAGTGAAAGTATTCACAGTGAAATTACACAAAAAATGCAACCACAGTGAAAATATTTCTCTGACAATTCGTCTAAAAAAGCTCTAACCGGACCGTTTCAGTGATTTTAAGAGATTTTCCGAAATTTTTCTCCGAGTTTCACGGCAATTTGCTCAATATCTCTACGATTTTTGCGGCACAAGAGCAATCACAATTTATCAGAGAAATTGGGAATATTTAGATTCAGAAAAGTCTTTGATTTTTTTTAAATGAAAAGTGCGGAAACTTTTATAAATTCAGAGGACTTTTCAGACATTTCTGATACATTTTCCGATACATTTTTCGAGACTTTCGGAGAAATTTTTGATAAATATGTCGAAGTTTTTCAGAGAAATTTTTCAGGCAAATTCATAGAAATGTTTTCACCAGCGCCGATCGATTTATTCTGTCCGCGCTCCGTTTCTGTTACCTTGAAACATGGAGAGAAACTCGAACCACATTTCAAGCAGAGTGTCGTCGCTGAGAAATCTAACTGCCACGGGCTTGTGTGAGAAGACGTTGTTCAGATCGGAGACCAACGGCCAATAGCAATGCTCCTTCATAACCTGACGACCGCAGTCGACGACGTAGTGCAGATTCTTGCTCGGATCTGAAACGATAACAAATATAAGATTAGTGAAGCAAAATAGAGCAAAGTATGCAAACAAGAAAATATGTTCTAGAAAATCTGGAATTTGACATTTACAGATCAATGTTTATAGATAAATATTTATAGGTGAATATTTGTAGCTAAATATTTATGGGTGAAGATTTATAGGTAAATATTTATGGATAAATATTTATAGGTAATTTAAGGATAAATATTTATGGGTAAAAAATGTATGGGTGAATATTTAAAGGGTAAACATTTATGGGTAAATATTTATAGGTAAATATTTATGGGTAAATATTGATGAATAAACTGTATAGGATTGGCAATTGCTACTCCTGTAATCAGGCTCGAAACGAGACTCACTGTGCAGGGTGTTCTGTATGAGAATCTTGCACATCATGTACTTGAGGCTGATGACCATGACGTGAAGGAGCTTGAGCTGATCGACCATGCGAATAGCGAGGCCCTCGTTGCTGAAGAGCTGCACGCTAACGTGGACGACTCTGTTGCTGAGAGTGTCGGGGTCCGTCGATCTCTCGAGCATCCTCGCGATTCTGCTGTAGTGGAGAACGAAGGCCCGGGTGAGGGCTTCCTTGTAGTCCGGATCGGGCATCATGTTCAGCAAGAGGCAGACGAGCTTCTGCGGGAATTCGTAAGCCACCGTCCAGAACATCAATTCCTCCAGAAACGTGTTGTGCTCCAGGTGAGTCTGCAACGACGGACAATCTGCGCGCACGACCAGAAAAATAATAATAATTAATTTCGTGTTTCGCAAGTTTTTTAATTGTCGGACAGTAAAATCTATCTTGTTTTGCTTCCTCATGGAAAAAAGCTGTTTTCGAAAATATATATATGTATATATATGAATAACGATAAAAATAAATTTTAAAAATCGAGATTTTAGTGCCAGAATACGTTTTTAACATGCGGTGAAGAAATACATTACAAATAGTCTCGAAACGACGAATCACGTGAATTTCGATTAGACTTTTTTTTCACGACAAATTTTGTCATACAAGCATAAATTCCTCCACAAGGAAGCGAAAATCGGTCAACGAATTTTCTCATACAGGAAGCAACGCGCTAATTAATTCGGCCTTTTCTTTTTAGCTTCGATTTTATTTACCCGCGATTTTTTTTTAGCATTGATCATCTTTTCCTATAGCCGAATAATCGTCAATTTCGATTAGGGATTTTTTTACGACAAATTTTGTGTCACAAGACTAAATTTCTCTACGAGGAAGCGGAAATCGGTCAACGAATTTTCTCATACAGAAAGCAACGTGCAAATTAATTCGGTCTTTCTTTCAGCTTCGATTTTTTTAGAGTCGATTTTTTTAGTATTGATAATCTTTTTCCGTCGCCGATTAATCCTCCCGACTCGTACCTCTGTACTCGTCCGGCGGTTCCGGATTCGGCAGGGACTTGATAGCCTCGAGATAAATCTTGTAATTCTCCTGGCAATAGCTCTGATACTCGGATTGTCCCGAGGTTCCCGCTTGATCCATGAGGCCGCGGTACTTTTGCGGATTCGTAAGCGCCAGTGTCATGACGTGCCGCATTAAGGCGCCCATGTGATTGAAGTCCAGCAACATCGTCAGGTAAGCGTCCGCGCTCTGTATAGCCATCAGATAATCCGCTGCTCTCATTTTGCTAAAAAAAAATTAATAAAATAAAATTAATAAATATTGCGATATTGAAAAAAATTGTTTTGGGGGGAAAAAAATTATATTATATTATTCACCAATTTTCTCTCAAATGTTGAATGAGCCGCAGAATTATCCTCGGCATCATCGCCTCGGCGACGCACATGAGATCCGCCGGTGCCGGCGACTTGTTCACCGCTGCCTTCGGCCCGTGTCTGTCGCAGAAACTGCGGAAAAAAAATTCAATTAAATTTCATAAAATTTGTCGATCGAGATTTTTCTTCATTTTTGGTTGTTTGTTTTTTTTAAATTTCTTTTTAAAAATATATTAAAAGATCGCAGCGGCGTGGCGAAATTCTGCCGAGGCATTTTATCGTTTATTTCGACCATGATATAAATTTATTTATTTATTTAAATTAAATTAGTATAATATAAATTAATGTAAAAATCATTTTTTTTGTCTTCTCTTCCGATTCAAACAATCTCGGCAGCTCGACCGTGTTCCGGTCGAACGACAAAGTTTCCGAAATTTTTTTCACACCGGCCGACATTTTGGAGTTTTTTAAATACGGAAAGTAAATTAGAAAATTAAATTCAAAAATTAAATTCAGAAATCAAATTAAAAAATCAAATTCAAAAATCAAATTCAAAAATCATATTCAAAAATCGTATTCAAAAATCAAATTCAAAAATCAAATTCACAAATTAAATTCACGAATTACACTCAAGATCTAAATTCAAAAATTGAGTTAAAAAATGTTTTTAAAAATGTGTAAACTTGCCCAGTCTCTTGCATGACCGATGTATCGCCGCAGTCGCAAGCGCCGCCGGCCTGGCTGAGGAACATATTGAAGTCGTGCCGATAGTGATTGCCCTTCTTGAAGCACTCTGTACAGAGTGCCATGCACGGAGAAATTCCGCAGGTCCTGCATCGATAAGCGACGAAGTTCGGAGTCCAGACGAGGCCGCAGGTCGTCGCGTTGTCGTAAAGGCGAACTGAAAATACACGTAACGAAATTATAGTCTTTATAATTATAGTCGAAAAGCAGTTGTTGAAAATTCGTCGCGAAAGATTATCGGCGAGAGTGTGCGTGAATCATCTTTCGCGAGCCAATCGCAGAGCCAATCAGCGCCGACGATCTATGAATAATCCACGTGACGCAACGAAGTCTTCCATCAATAAACCGAGGTGCTGCGATTAATGTCGCTAGCGAAACCTTTTTTTTTTTAGATAAAGCCGAAACGTACTTTTTGTTACGCAGACGAGAAAAATTGAAAGTTATCATTGGAATTATATTATATTATATTTAATTACATATGTAATATAGTTACAATTGTAACTTTCAATTTTTTAAATTTCTTTTTATCATAGTATTTTTTAATTATTATATTATTTATATTATTTAGAGATTATATTTAATTTTAATTAAATATAATCTCGCAAAAATGTAATTTATTTAATTAATTTTTTATTCATTTATTTTATTGACGAGACGAACGCTTTTACATTAACAATTTTACAGTTCAGATAACAACCACTATATAGCATCAAGATTTTTTAAATATACATTACGATGTTATTATTTTTACACATGCTATATTTCGATTTATATTTGTATTCTTATCTGAACCGTAAAAATCGTTAATGTAAAAGGGCGAGTCTCGTTAATAAATAAATAAACAAAAAAAATTCATAATTACATGATGCATATAACTAAATATAATATAACGATATTATATTTAATATTTTTATATAATATGTTAAGCATCAGTGGTCAAAAATGAATGTATCTAAAATAGTTTCTACTTTATCAATTAATAATAAATACATAAATATTATATATATAAAATATGATATAATAATAATAAAAATATTATATTATATATAGAATTGGCGGACGATTTTGCTGTTAATTTGACGGATTCGACGTTATCGCCTCGGCTGGTTTAAATGTCCTCTATCGGGACGATCGACGATCGATGATCGTATTTTCGTTGCGCGTGTTTATCGAGTTCTCGAGTGCGAGGAAAAAAAATGCACGACGTCGCGGCGATCTTCTTTCGATTTAAATTAGTTATGAAAAAATGCGACGCTGCGAATATACGCTATCGATTAGATTCTATATATTGATCTGTTTATAGATCGGTCGGTAAGTGCATTCTCTCGATCTATTCTTAATCTCTCGTCGAGCAGAGAACGAGGCGCGAGGAGAGAAAGTATCGTCGTCCAATGACAATCGGACTGTACGATCGTCGTCCGGAAACGTGTTTCGCGTCTCCGTGGAATGCAGAAAATGCACTCTTTCCGTTTCCGTAAGTCCGTCCGTCCGTCCGTCCGAAAACGTAATAACTCTGCGGAGACTTCGCGGGTCGCAGTTTTGGTGAAGATTTTCAAAATGCATTCGGCCATCCTCTCCGGTACTTTACCTTGAAAGTGAAAAAAAAGAGTTATCAAAAAATAGAGATTTTTATTTATTTATTAATGTCTCAAAAATTTTCATAAAATCTTAAAATTGTTGAGTCTGAATGTGAATAATATAATATTGTGAAAAGAGTAACCGATAAGAAAATAAATTATTGTTATTGCAAAATAATGTAAAAAAATGGTTAATAACTGTTTTAAGAAATGTAGGAAACAAAAGATTCAGAAAATTGTAAAAAAATATATGTTTAAAGATGTGAAACGACCAAGATTATTGCGTCGCTTTGCTCGCTTTCGAGAGAAAACAATTCCTAGCATTTGACGTCCAATGTTTTCGAAACAATACGAAAATAATCCATCCCCTCGCTCGCTCCTACGTTTTCTGATTTGTGACTCCTACCATTTTCGACATACCGACGATGAATACAGTTAAATACAGTCTTTATTCTCCATCAAAATAATACCCTATCAGTTTAAAAAAAAATATATTTACATCTAACGGAGAACCATCTATAATTTTTTATCTCTCAAAAGTGATCGAACCTTTATAAAAAGGAAATTCTCTCTTCAGGTGTTGTGATACGCTCCGTTATCTACAAGTATTGGAGTTTTCGTCCGCATCAAAGCTTTATAGGAAAAATTGTGTCTCCCAGTGGTACGATATGTTCCGTTATCTACCAGAATTGGAGAATTTGTCCAGATCAAAGCTTCATTAAAAAAATAGTCTCTACGGGTGGTGCGATACGTTCCGTTATCTACCAGTATTGGAGATTTCGTCCGCATCAAAGCTTTATAAGAAAAATTGTGTCTCCCAGTGGTACGATATGCTCCGTTATCTACCAGAATTGGAGAATTTGTCCAGATCAAAGCTTCATTAAAAAAATAGTCTCTACGGGTGGTGCGATACGTTCCGTTATCTACCAGTATTGGACATTTTGTCCGCATCAAAACTTTATAAGAAAAATGGTGTCTCCCGGTGGTACGATATGTTCCAGTGTCTACCAGAATTGTAGAATTTGAACAGATCAAAGCTTCATTAAAAAAATTGTGTCTCACAGTGACACGATATATTCCATTATCTACCAGTATGTGAAAATTCACCCGGATCAGAGTTTTATACAAAAAATTTTCTCTCCTACTAGTGCGATACAAAAATCGAAGCGTTACAAAAAAAAAACTTGCTTGCCACAGTGCGATAGGTTCCGTTATCTACCAGGCATTCGAAAATTCGTCCGATTCAAAGCTTTGTGACAAAGAATCGTCTCTCCCAGCAGTGTAAAACGTTCCATTATCTACCAACACTGGAAACAATCCAGCTTGCCTCGGTGCGATACGTTCTGTTATCTACCAGGCATTTGAAAATTCGTCAGACTCAAAGCTCTGTAACTAAAGAATCGTCTCTCCCAGCAGTGTAAAACGTTCCATTATCTACCAACACTGGTAAAAAAATCTAGCTTGCCTCGGTGCGATACGTTCCGTTATCTACCATTATCGTACAATTCATACGGTTTGACGCTTTACATGAAAAAAAAATGCTCTCTCCGGCCAGTGCGATACATTCCGCTAAATCAACACTTTGCAAAAAAAAAAAAACAAAAAAATGCTCTCTCCCCACAGAGACGAGACGTTGCATTATCCGCTCGTATCGCACAATCCGCAGTTCTCCGCCTCCGTCGTATATACCTGTGTTAGAGAATTCGTCCGGCGTTCTGCCTCCGGCCATGAGCCATTTGCACCAGTCGATGGTGTCCCAGTCGTCGATGGGTTTGCTCGGTGACAATATTATGTCGAGCATCTCGTCAAGGTGCTTCGGATGAGCGGCGGCACCCGCGGGATTGCTGCACTCCGCGTGTATGTAAGCCGCCGCTCTCTGCTTCCCCTTGTTCATCAGCACCTGCGCCGAGCTCGTGAACGTCGAAGCCATTTTTCTCAAAAATTTCCCAAACAGAAAATTCTCAAAAATTCTCAAAAAAAAGTTTTTTTTTTGCAAATAAAAAAAAACCAAATAAAAATCTTTTTTTTGCAACCAAAAATTCTAGAAAATCTCCCGGTACTCGGAGCTCCGCGAAACGAGGTCCTCTCCGGTTCGTCCGCTCGGCGGATCGACGAGCCTCGCTCTCCTCCCCATGTCAGTCGCAGAACCGACTACGCCGACGCACCTCTCCCTCCCGCATTGTCCACAGAAATCCAGAAATACGGTCCTTTTTCCAAAATTTTGATTTTCAATTTTTCAATTTATTTTCAATTTTTCAATTTATTTTCAATTTTTCAATTTTTCAATTTAATTTCAATTTTTCAATTTATTTTCAATCTTTCAATTTATTTTCAATTTTTCAATTTATTTTCAATTTTTCAATTCAGTTTCAATTTTACAATTTATTTTCAATTTTTCAATTCAGTTACAATTTTTCAATTTATTTTCAATTTTTGGGATTTAAGTTCAATTTTTAGATTCAAGTTCAATTTTTAGATTTAAGTTCAATTTTTGGATTTATTTTCAATTTTTAAATTCATATTCGACTTTTGAAGTAATTTTCAATTTTCAAAAGTTACTTTCAATTTTCGATGTAACTTTCAACTTTCGGATGTATCTTCAATTTTCTGAATCTATTTATTTTTGAATTAATTGTTTTATTAGTTAATTTCGGTTTTTTTCCCCAAAAAAGAAAAACACTGAGGGTGGGGGGTTTGATTTGGACGAATGAGCGGGTTAGGCGAGCGATTCCCCGGTGAATCAGTGCGCGACCCGTGCGCTTCCCGGATCGTCGTCCTCCCGCGACAGCAGCCTCGGCGATTATTTCTTATTTTTTCTATTTATTTTATTGTCACCCAAAAAAAAAAAAAAAAAAAAAAAAAAAAAAAAAAAAAAAAAAATTTAATATTTTTTAATATGTGCGTGAAAAATGTCCGGTGTCCGTTCGAGAGTCGGTCTATAGTCCGGAGGCACCCACGTCAACTGACCAATGACCCCTCGGACACCCCCCGACACACACTCTGCCTCGGCTCGGCAAACACACTTCGATCCGACAGGCCACTGGCACGGCGGCCAATGTTACGAGGACGTTGGACGGCGAGTCGTCCGAGCGGCGTTTGCGACGAGCCCGTTTTTTTTGTCCCCGGGCGAACGGTCGAGGATTTTTATCCGGCGGGCTGGATCGTCGAGGCTCTCGGCGGCTCGCTCCGTCGCAACACGGTTTTGTGTATCGTCCTGGCTCAACGGGTCATCGAAGGGACCGATGGTGGACGGGCTTCTCACCACACTCGGGAACACTGCGAATATCCATCTCTCGCTCTCTACCTGGCTCGCCGAGCGCCGCGCCCTCTCGCGGCCCGCTCGCCAACCGGCGATGTAACTTCGGTCAATTACCGGTCAAGTTACCGGACACTTAACCGGCTTACGACCAAAGATATTTGCTATTTGATTATTCGCTTATTTTGTTATAGTAGACGGGAGAAATCCCTTCTTATGTCTTTATGAGTTAGGCAATGTTTTATGTTTATATGTAAAGGAAAGGACAAGAAAATATCTCGCACTCTGTGAGCTGAAAAATAAAATCTTTATTTATCGTTAATTTTAATAAACTTTTTTTTTTAAGAAAGCGATGTTTCAACTTTTTAATTGAAATTTATTGATTTTTTTTATAATTTGATTTTTGTTGTTACTTGAGTTCTTAATCTGAATTTCAATGGTTAACATTTTTTTTTTTAAGATAAATTATTTTTAGTTTGTATATTAAATTTATTAAATATTTCCTCAATAATTCAAATTGTTTCATTGTTTTTTTTTATCCGAAATTTATTAGTTTATATTTTTATGAGAAAAGAAAAATGTACGTAAACTTTTTAAAGTCAATTAAGTAAGAATGTTCAAAATACATTTAGTCGTTGAGACGATTTATTTGCATTCATCAAGTTTTTGGAATCTCGAAAATTGTGAAATATATTCTCTGTATTTTCTGATTGAGTCGTGAATGCCATTCATTATAAAACTATGATTACTTGTCTCAGCAATGTTTTTTTCAGAAATTATAATATATAGGCAAATTTTTAATTAATAATGGGTATTAAAGGGTTGGCTGCACGTTTTTACCAGAAATAAACGGTAACGTAACTGGGTACATTACAGGTTATTTTAGTAACTAACAAAATTAACCGGTTATTTTACAACGATAACCCCCACCTTAAGGCGCAGTTAGTTTTTTCCCATTTTTTAGCCAAACGAATTACCACCAAAAGTTGTAATTATATTATTCTTGACCACCAAACGATTCTGCATCGATTGAGTCCTATTTGAAGCAATTTGAGAATTTTTTTTTTTAAGGAACTTTGGGCCTCTTTACTTTTTTAATTATTATAACTAAACCATTGACCACCAAAAGTTTCAATTAGGCTACCAATCACCACCAAACGACCACCAATCGAATGGTATAAACTGCACATGTTTTAATTAAAGTCGCATGGCTAATTATATGGAGTTTTATTTTTGGACTTCATTGAGCTCGATCGTTCGTGGCCGTGGTCAGTTAACCGGTTAATTGTCTAATAATTCAACCGGTAATTTACCGACTCTCGTCACTGTCCCGTTACCCCTGCTGCCAGACTCCGCTGAGGTTTCACGTGGCAACTCGGCGAAGCTTTTTTTGAGATTAGACACGCATGATATTCGTGCTTGCGGGTAATTTTTATTTACCGGTTAAATTACCGGGCGTGTCTATTTATGCGCTATACAAAAGTAGAGGTTTCATGATTAATTTTTTGGAAAGAAATTTAAGTGTAATAAAAGTATTGGGATCCATTGATTATTACTTCCTTGAAAAAAGTTGATTACAGTTTTCGATACCGACTGCGATATTTAACTTCGCCTTAAGGGGAAGTGAAAGTCACGTGACGCGGCCATGAGGGTGAAAGAGATGGTTGCAATTTTCTAATTTACTTTATTCAATAGTGTTAATTTTTTCGAGAAAAAAATGAATTCTGGCCGGATGCGAAATTACCGTGTGCATCCGGCTCGAATTTTCTTTTTCCTCAAAAAAATTGGCATCCTTGAGAAAAGTTCATTACAGTTTTCATTACTGACCGCGCTATTTCACTTCCCCTTAATGAATTGAATACAAACATTTAAAAAGTTCATTACAGTTTTCATTACCGATCGCTATATTTCACTTCCCCTTAAGGGCATGTGACACACACGTATCGATGCTCCGATGGTAACAAATCGCTTTCCCTATTTTCTCCGCGATAGTTGATGCTTCGACCAAAATCAAATTAGGTTTTTGTAGTCAATAGATACAAGTATGAAAACCTAATTTGCTTTTGCTCGTCTTATCAATCGTCTTGGAGAAAACAGGGAAGGCGATTTGTTACCGACTGAGTCTGTAACACATGCCCTTAAGGGGAAGTGAAAGTCACGTGACGGGGCCATGAGTATGAGAGAGATAGTTGCAATTTTCAAATTAACTTTATTAAATGGTGTGAATTTTTTTGAGAAAAAAATGAATTCTTGCCGAATGCGAAATTACCGTGTGCATCCGGCTTGAATTTTCTTTTTCCTCAAAAAATTATCACCCTTGAGAAAAGTTCATTACAGTTTTCATTATCATTATTTTCAGTATTCATTATTTCATTAAAAGTTCATTACCGACCGCGATATTTCACTTCCCCATAATGAATTGAATACAAACATTTTTAAGCGTTACCGCCGCGCTGCCGCGAGATGGCGCGACGATCGAGTCGAGTTTCGATATCTCGCCTCGAGTCTGCGCCACCGCGCGCCACTTCCTGAAAGCTGGGCCAGGACGGATTCTTTTCTTTTTCCTCGGATAACCTAGCGTGTCCGTCGTTGTGATAAACAATCACAAATCGCAGGTAATCGACGTTATTAAAGTGCAATCGACGAAAAATCTTCGACAATAATGCACAACGATCAATTAACCGAGGTCGAGCCGTCGTTATTTTTCGTCGAAAGTCTCGTTTCGCGGCCAATTGTCGAGAGTGAAAAAAGTGTGCGGCGAGCGGCAGAAGTCGTGTACATCGCTCGCGCCTCCGCGCACAAAACTCGCCAATAATCCGTCACTCGATCAGCTATAAAAAATTTAATAAAGTTACATCAAAGTTTGCCAGTCTTTTTGAGTGATTTTTTTAAAACCAATTTTCGTTCGGAAAAATAATAAAATCTGTTTTTCGAAATTCTCTCTTTTTTTTTGGTTATGCGGTGTTTTTTTTCTTCGAAATGACCTTTTTCAGTCATTGCTTCCGTTTCAACTGAAAAATTGTCGTTTTTTTAGTTTTTCATTTTTTATCAATTTTTTCGAAAAATTTTGACATTTTTTTTTTTTTTTTTTTTCCAAAATTTTTATTGGACATGCGGTGTGTGTTTTTTTTTCGAGATAACGAGAATTTCTTTTATTTTTTCAGCCATGGTTCGCATGAACGTACTGAGCGACGCTCTGAAGTCGATAAACAATGCGGAGAAACGCGGCAAGAGGCAAGTCCTGCTTCGCCCTTGCTCCAAAGTCATTGTCAAATTCCTCGCTGTCATGATGAAGCATGGTAAGCAAATTCGATAACTAACCAACGCTGCAAAGGTCTTGAAAATTATACACTTTTTTAAAAATACAAAATACTAATTTTATTACTATTATTAATATTATTATTATTTTTTTTTTTCAGGCTACATCGGTGAGTTTGAGATCGTTGACGACCACCGAAGCGGCAAGATCGTCGTGAACCTTTCTGGAAGGTTGAACAAGTGCGGAGTAATCTCGCCCAGATTCGACGTACCGATTACGGATATCGAGAAGTGGACGAACAATCTGCTGCCCTCCCGTCAATTCGGGTACGATTCGACTATACGAATCACTATACGCACATTTTTGTTGCCTTGTACAATTTTTTTTTTTTTTCTTATTTTTTCAAATTTTTCACTTTTTTTTTTTTCTTCAAATCTCAAATTCAATACGGAATTTGTATTTTGAGTTTTTAGTGTTTCAGCATTTTTATTGATTTTTAACTCTTGGGCGAGATTTTTGTATTTTCGAGATAAGAAAAGTCAACAATCTTTTCGAGCATGCAAGTCAGCCTTTCTACGCCCCCGCACATTCACATAATTTTTCATAAAAAATTGACGAAAATAACGCTCGTCGGTTTTTGTAAGTGTGCGCAGAGAGGCACTTTCTCGCACTATTGCGAGAAAATAGTACCATACTGCGTTTCTACACATGCGCAGTATTTTTCTCGCACGCGATGCGAAAAAGTGACTTTCTGCACTCACTTCACCTGAGCGGACGGCGGGAAAAGGTTTATTTTTTGTTTACGAAAAACAATTCATTGTGCGATTTGAAAAAGTATCTAAAAAAGAAAAATTTAATTTGATATTTTTTTTCTGGTGATTTTGGTATTTACAATTTAGTAAAAAATATTTCAGTCATCTATCGAAGCGATGAGCTCGATAATCAGAGAGAGAGAGAGAGGCGCGATCTTTATTTTTCGATTTTGTTCCAGTCGAATTTACTTTAACTTAATTTTTTTTTTTTTTTTTTGCGAATACGATTAAAGAGCAATCCGCGCTTTTTCGCGGCAAGACACACTTAAATACACACAACTAGCTATAACTTGGATGAATTTAATTACTATATTTTTATTTTATTTTATTTTACAGATTCGTCGTTCTTACGACCAGCGGAGGAATCATGGACCATGAAGAGGCGAGGAGGAAACATCTGGGAGGCAAAATCCTCGGATTCTTCTTCTAAGTTTATAAAAAAATTTAAAAAAAAAACAAAAATAAATAATTTGTATCGACGAAGTGAGAGACATGGCGCGCAACATCAATAAACGTTGATACAGAAAAAAAACCATGTATTTTCGTCTTAACAACTCCAATTTAGAGCTATTACAGTAAAAAATATAGCCTTAAAACGTAACAACTCCAAAGTTACATTACAATTTTAATATTACGACATTACAATCGTAATATTACAATATCGCACCATAAAAAAAAATCCCCTCTTTAAGTCCTTGCGACTGGTGTTGATTTCGCATAAGTTTCACAGAATTGAGAGGGAACAAATCTCCCGGAAACATAACTTTATTTTAATTAAAATGATTCTTTTATTTCTCTGAATACCTATGAATTTTTTCAGATTTTCAAATTCACTTTTAATCTTTTTTTTTATATGGGGAAAAACGTGCAGAAAGTCATAAAATTCAGAGTGAATTTAAAGATTTATTGAACAATTAAATTTTTCATCAATTTCATAATAACATTTTAGAATCATTATTATGCAAACCTTAAAAAATTAACACTCGAATGATCGAGATAAATATATCGAAATAATCGAAATCGTGAAGCGAGTTTCGGTAGCCAATCAGATCGTCCGTTTTCATTGGTGAGATCGGCACACTTAGCCCAAAAAAAAGAAATGGAACCGAGCGCGTTGTCGCTAGTTACAGTAAAAGTCTCTCCAATTCCCTGGCGCGACTCTCCTCGCGCCCGCCAGCCGGCGCCACCGTTAAACTTCGTAACCCAATTCGAATATCCCAGTCCCCCCCACTCTGCACCGAAGTTTCCCGGCCTCCGATTGGCCCTCTCGCGCCGCCCGAGTCTAACCGACTCGTGCACTCGCCGTCCCGCCGTCTCGCGCCTCGGCCACGCTCTTTTCGAGTCGCATTCCATCCCGCGATCGCGTACCGAGCGTCACGTTACGACAAGTCCTCCCCACTAGTCAACAAACCGTCTGCATTTCCCCGCTCGACGTTTCTCAACAAACCCAACTCCCCATCGACAATCTTCGATAACAAAAAAACTGCCCAAAGTGTCCGCGAAACCGGCCCGACGATTCTCGGCCCTTCGCTCACCTCGCCGCGGAAACAACCGTTAATCGCGTCGCTCAGGTGAAGAGAGCGAAGGGTTTTCCGTGCAGGCGAACGGTCGCGCGCGCGGCCCGCCAGGGTTGCCAGGTCTCTGCTACCAGGTACATAAAACTCTAAACGCCACATTTACACGAGCCTTCGCCGCGGACGCTCCACATATTCTTTCTCGATCTCGACCTATCGGCCGGCTTAAAAAAAAAATCAACCACTCAGCGCGAAGAATCGTTTCCGGGCCAATCAGCGAAGTTCCTCACGCGCGAATCCTCCGGACCAATGAAAAGGACCTAAAAAAACCACCTCGGATAAGCACTGGATCTTATAAACAAAACTTATGTTTTATTTTTTATCTTAAAAAAAAAATATATATATATATCTTTAAAAAAATTACAAGTGTGTGTATTTATGTTCTATGCTGTATGTAAAAAAATAGAGAAATAAAGAGTGAAGTGTTTCGGAGATGTTTCGGTGCGACAAAGTCTCGTTCGATCCGCGGAAGCGCGGCAGGCCGATCTGGCACGGTGTCTCGATCGCGCGATGAGAGGCCCTCGGCGTCCCAGCGCAGGTATCGATGCAGCCCCGTCGACCCGACTGTCCGGTGCGTGTCACGCTTGCCGACAAATCGCCTCCGGTAATTTGAGCCTCGGCTAGGAAGGAGAGAGAGAGAGAGAGAGAGGAAAGAAATATACACATTGCGGAACGGCGAACAATCGTCGGGAGGGACAATGGAGAGAACAATCGGACGTCGCAGTCGACCGTGCGAAGGATAAATCGCGGCGCTAGTGCGCATGCGCGTCCGTATGTGTGCTCGGCAATAAAAAATCGGCAGAGTTTCTAGCGCGAGTGATACATTTTTTTTTTTTTTGTGAGAGGAAGATACGAAGTAGAGAACGACGGTTCGAGAGGGGCACCAGCTGGTCGCGATGGGAGATTCGAGGCAGCGGAGAGCGGCGAGCCTTCTCCTGCTCGTCGTCGCTTCGCTCGCGTCCAACACGGGAAACGCAGCGGCTTCCGGTGAGTTTTGTTGTCGCATGTGCAATGCGCGGGTTTTTTTTTTTTGGGAGGGGAGGGGGAAGGGGGAGAGTATCGGAGGAGGATTTCCGGCTCGTGGGAGGAAATGCGAGCTGGCATTTAAATTAGCGTCGCGCGGCCATCTTGGATTTTTTTTTTTGGGCCGCCGGAAACTTAAGTTTCTGGCGATGGAAATTAATGTCTTGAGGCTTTCTCGGAGGCGGTTCGAGGTGGATTTTAGGTCCAAGGTCGCCGATGATATCGAAGTAATGAATTCTTTTTTTTTTATGGTAATATTTGAATCTGTAGGGGGGATTTTCGTGGAACCAAAGATCGGCGATCGATGCGACCTTGAAAAGTCCTTGGAACTCACTTTCGACTCACAATTCACAGGAAGCTATATTAACGAGCAAAAAAATTCTTTACGAAATATCTGTTTTCTATAAGCATAAGATTTAACTATTGGCATGCTTTTTCTTTCATTTTCGTACGAGCTGTGCATACAGACATGTTTTCACGGCTAAAAAAATCAAGTCGTATCGAGCGTGCGAAAGAAAGGGAAAGCAGAGCTCGCAAATTGCCGGACAACAGCGAGCTGGCATTTAAATTAGCGTCGCGCGGCCATCTTGGTTTTTTTTTTGGTCCGCCGGAAACTTAAGTTTCCGGCGATCGAAATTGAAATTTTTCCGGTTTTCTCGGACGCGGTTCGAGGTGGATTTTAGGTCCAAGGTCGCCCATGATATCGAAGTAATAAATTCTTTTTTTTTAAAGTTAATATTTGAATCTGTAGGGGAGATTTTCGTGGAACCAAAGATCGGCGATCGCCGCGACCTTGAAAAGTCCTTGAAACTCACTTCCGACTCACGACTCGCAGAACGCGTTCGCAATGCGTTCTTATCGTGCAAAGAAAATTGTTTACGAAAGATCTGTTTTCTAGGGACATAAAATGTAAGCATTGGGATTTTTTTTTCATTTTCGATCGATCTATACATACATACATGTTTTCACTGCCAAAAAAGTGAAGTCTGTCGTTCACGAATGGGAAGGATGGAAAAAAATAATAATAACTCGATCGACAAAACGAGAGACTCGGTCGGCTTTTCTGCTCGAACGGAACGTGCAAATTGTGGGAGGAACGCGAGCAGGCATTTAAATTACCGTCGCGCTCGGGCGCCATCTTGTTTTTTTTGTTCGCCAGAGCGTTTCGCCAGAAACTTGTCGGCTATTTGTTTCGCAGCGAAACTAAAGTGTCGCGAATTTCTTGGTCACCGATTGAGGTGACTTTAAGGTTTAAGGTCACCGATTATATCGCTGTAAAAATTTCATTCATTTAATAGAATATATTTAGCTCTGTACGGCCGCCTTTCGTGGAACCAAACATCGGCCATCTTTAAGACCTTGGAAAGTCCTTGAACAACACTTCGTACTCACAACTCGCACCACGCCTTTGCAATGCGTTACTTACAGGCAAAAAGAAATTGTTTGCGAAAGATTTATTTTCCATAGACATAAAATTTAACCACTGACATGTTGTTTTTTTGCATTTTCGATCGAGCTGCGCGTACAATGTTTTTATTATTAAGAAAATAAATCGATGGCTCTCGAAGTATCATCGAAAGCTGGAAAGTTTGGAAAATAAAAATACGGCAAAAAAATTATTCGATCGAAACTTAAGTTTCAAGGTCACCTTATCGAGTTTCAAGGTCACTCTATTCAAGGTCTAAGGTCAACCTCGAACTGTTTTGAATCCTTTATTATCCGAAAGGATTTTATAAGATAAAAATAATTTTTAAAAAACAACCGTTTCGGCGATAAATGGATTCAAACTGTTTTGCGTAACCCCGAGTAAACATCAGCTCTATATGGGTGCCTCTCGCCGAACCAAGCAGCGGCCATCATCGCGACCTTGAAAAGTCCTTGAACCTCACCTCGGACTCGCAACTCGCACCACGCTCTTTCTAACCGTTTTTACCGAGCAAAAAAATTACTAAAAAAATCCATCTTCGATATGCAACAAACTTAACAACCGACATGTTTTCTTTGTTCATTTTCGATCTAACTTTACAAATACACGCATTTTCACGGAAAAAAAATTCTTTTGCACGTTTTTACCGTGCAAAAAAGATTACTAAAAAAAATCCATCTTCGATATTCACAAAACTTAACAACCGACATGTTTCGTTTTTTTTTTTTTTTCATTTTCGATCTACCTTTACAAATACACGTATTTTCATGGCTACAAAAACGTTCTTTTGCACGTTTTTAACGTTCAAAAAAATTACTAAAAAAATCCATCTTCGATATGCACAAAACTTAAGAACCGACATGTTTTTTTTTCATTTTCGATCTACCTATACAAATACACGTATTTTCACAGTTACAAAAACGCTCTTTTGCATGTTTTCACAGTGCAAAAAAAATTAAAAATCCATCTTCGATATCCACAATACTAAACAACCGCCATGTTTTTCTTGTCGTACTTTTAGATCTATCTATACATATATACGTATTTTCACGGCTGAAACAAAAAATGAAGTCGGTCTTTCATGCGCTATTATCGAACGTGGGAAAGAATGGTAAAAAAATGATTCGATCGACAAAACAACTCGCTGGCTTTTCAGCTCGAACAGAGGCGCGCCGTATGTCGAGCTCGCTCGTACCAGGTGCGAGAAGTCGGCAAGTAAAAGGGGGCGTAGCGAAAAAAAAAAAAAATAAAAGCGGTCCCGACTTCATCGTCGACGCCCGCACGCGGTGCGACAACTGGTGTATTATGCGTACGTATTGCGTAGGGGCGAGTTTAAGAGTCGAGCATACACCGAGGGTCTCGGTCGGACACGCGCCGGCACGTGCGGCCGACGCTTGCCCGGAGTCGGTGCGGCACCGTCGACGACGACAGGCGACCGAGAGGTCAACGCTTTAACTTCGTTCTCACAATTGGACGGGATTAACGCCGCCGATAAATCCCAATTAAGAGACAACAGGAGCGCACAGATCGTCGGCCACCGCCGACGGCGACGATCCTCGAGGCCAGATTTTTAAGTTATTTTCTTTTTTATTTTGAGCCTGTGAAATTCAGGCTGGGAGAGTTTTTTTAATGAGTGATTCGTTTGATGAAAAAGTCGGCGCGATAGAGATGATTGAAGTACTGAAATGTTAAATTGTTCTAAAAGTCTAAAAGTCTAAAAGTCTAAAAGTCTAAAAGTCTAAAAGTCTAAAAGTCTAAAAGTCTAAAAGTCTAAAAGTCTAAAAGTCTAAAAGTCTAAAAGTCTAAAAGTCTAAAAGTCTAAAAGTCTAAAAGTCTAAAAGTCTAAAAGTCTAAAAGTCTAAAAGTCTAAAAGTCTAAAAGTCTAAAAGTCTAAAAGTCTAAAAGTCCAAAAGTCCAAAAGTCCAAAAGTCCAAAAGTCCAAAAGTCCAAAAGTCCAAAAGTCCAAAAGTCCAAAAGTCCAAAAGTCCAAAAGTCCAAAAGTCCAAAAGTCCAAAAGTCCAAAAGTCCAAAAGTCCAAAAGTCCAAAAGTCCAAAAGTCCAAAAGTCCAAAAGTCCAAAAGTCCAAAAGTCCAAAAGTCCAAAAGGCCTAGTACTAAGTAAAAGTACTTAAAGTACTGGAAAGTACTTTGGTACTTTAAGTACGTACTTTAAGTACCAAATAAGTACTCATGTACTTTAAGTGCTGCCCAGCTCTGCTCTCTTGATTGTTTTTTTCGTCCCAACAATACATTTTTCGACCCCTCGCTCGACGGCCGGAGCAGCTCGAGACGCGGATCGGCTGCAGGGCACGGAGCATCCGCTATCTTCGATGTACAACAGCGCGAAGTGTGCGTGCGCGCGCAACCCTCGCCTTTATTCGGTGCAAAAGTACACAAAGGTGCCAGTAAATGGCTCTGAGCTCTCTCGCTCCCTCGAGGACAGAAACATCCTCGGTTAAAATCAGAAGGGCGTATCTCAGATCCATAACCGTAAAACATACGACCTTTTGGTTCCAATAAAGCTATACTGCATATATATCTATATATATGAGAAAAAATCATATTCTAAATCACAGAATCAGCGTGAATTCCTTTCCGGACATCCGGCCTTTTCGGATATGAATTTTTTTCAAGGATTTAAAAATTTCACTCCTGGTAAAAAAATGTGAAAAAAAAATGCTGAGCCCCTTGTGGGTCGATACCAACATCACACTAAAAAACAAAAAAATTGAAAATATATTTATATATTTAAAAATATAAAATATAAAATATACATATATATTTATTTTTTTATATTAAAAAATCAACATGACACTAAAAAATGAACAGAATCGACTTGGGCGAGGGTCATAGGCTGTTAAATTGACGTGGAATGCCCCATACATATCTATACATGCATACATTACAGTATCGCGTGTAGAGTGAGCAGCACGCGGCGAAACTGTTTGAGGGAAAGGTACGTCTATCTATCTATCGCTGGCGTCAGCTATACTCGCGCCGCACAATGGAGAGGACAAGGGCCTTTACCCATTCTTCGAGTAGCTTCTCTCCCTTCTCGCTGCGATGTCTCTCTGCCCCCCTCCCCCCACTCCGGCGTACCTTTTCCGTCTTCCCCCCCCCCCGCGCCCGCCCTCAGCGGTCGTTCCGCTCGCTTCACTCGTGTGCAGCTCCATATCTCGGGAACTTCACCTACGGCTGCCTTACCTTTATTCTGTACGTTAAGTTCTCACGGGTTAAGTTGAGGAGCGAAAAAGAATTTCATTTTTTTTTATTTATTTTTTTTATTTATTTTTTTTTACTGCAATTAAATGGGGGAGGGGAGGATGTGAGGAATTAAGAATTGGCGAGGTCAAAGATGTTTGGGTTGAAGAAAAATTGTAACGATAATTGAGGGAAAATTACTCTAGTGTGTCGGCATTGAATTGTTCCTGGTGCGACGCATCGAGCGCGGAATTGGAGGGGAAGAAATTGGAGGGAATGGGAGGGAAAAAAATGCAATTGGTTTAGCGAGAGCGGAGCTTGGGAGGAATTGAAGCTTGTCGTGGTTAAAGATGTTTGAGTTGAAGAGGAGAAAAAACAATGGTGAAGAAAAAATTGACCCTAAATTACTTTACTGTCTTATTAGATTATTCTTGATGCGCTGCACCGAGTGCGACATTTTTTTTAACACAATTACAGTTGCGAGAGCCGATAATGTGAGGAATTTAAGCTTGCCAACGTTAAAGATATTCGAGTTGAAAAAAATATATTAAACTTAATGTAATTTTATTCATTTTACTGGCCTTTAATTATTCTTGATGTGCTGCAGCGAGTACGAATTCATTCCTTAAAGTATTCAGATTAGTGAGAGCGAAGAATGCGAGGAATTAAAGTTTGCCAACGTTAAATATATTTGACTTAAAAAAAAAGAAAAAAAATTACCTTAAATTATTTTTATACGAGCCTTGAATTATTCTCGATGAGCTGCAGCGAGTACGAATTTATTTCTAAAAGTATTCAGATTAATGAGAGTGAAGAATTCGAGGAATTAAAGTTTGCCAACTGTAAAGATATTTCACTTAAAAAAAAAAAGAAAAAAAATGACCTTAAATTATTTTTATACGAGTCTTGAATTATTCGTGATGAGCTGCAGCGAGTCCGAAAAAAAAATATCGTATCGAGTCTTAAGAACCAAGAATGCGAGAAATTGAAGTTTGTCGAGCGCCGATGATATCTTGCTTTAAAATTGACCTTTAATGATTTTTCTCGATGCGCTTCAGCGAGTCGTTCTCGGTGTCTCCAGACGCGCTCTGTTTGAATTGATCGGAATCTTCGACCCAGTTCTCTACGAGCTAGTATTGATATCGATCTCGCTCGATATATCAATCGCAGCTGTAGCTGCGAAGCACTGTGAGCGGCGCCACAGCTGCGACTCGATCGAGCGAGAGTGGAGCTCTCGATTTACAGTTCCTCACTGTTGGGTCGGCTCGAGAAAATAATCGATCTGGCACGCTGTAGCAAAATGACAGCGAATTAAAAATAAACAATTTAAAAAATTGGTCACGTAAAAAGATATTGTTGGCGAATAATAAATGAATTAACAAACGATGAGAAAAAAAAGCTATTCAGAAGTGGAGAAAACTTGGGAGAATTCAGCAAATACCAAACAGTTTTTCTAGTGGAAAGTACTTGAAGTATCAAATACTTTTTGTGCTTTAAGTGTCAATTACTTTTTGTACTTGAAGTGTCAATTACTTTTTGTACTTGAAATACCAAATACTTTTTGTACTTGAAATGTAAATTACTTTTCGTACTTGAAGCGTCAATTCCTTTCTGTTCTTGCAGTATCAATTACATTTTGTACTTGAAAAATCAAATACTTTTTTACTTGAAATGTCAATTACTTTTTGTACTTGAAATATCGATTTTTGTACTCGAGACGTCAATTCCATTCTGTTTTTGAAGTATCAATTACCTTTTGTACTTGAAATGTCAATTACTTTTTATTCTTGGAGTATTCCTCAGGCACGTTTTCCAAGTACTTTTTACAATTAGGTTCGTAGCTTACTTGAAGTACTTGAAGAACTAAAAGTGCTAAAAGTAGTCGAAGTACTAAAAAGTACTTGAAGTACCAAAAAATCCAGACAAATTTTAACACGATTTCTCAAATAAAATGTCGATCGGAATTGTCAAAAAATAATTTGTTTCGTTCGCGAAAAAAAAGAAAACAAAGAATACCGAAACATTAAAACAACGTTATTTTACCCTTTCCCTAAATACCCTCCAGCCGAATTTCCGAAAGTTTGTCCACCCATCAACAAGTGCTCAGTAACTTTATCAATTCATTAAAAATCAAACATTAAAATTAGAAAAATAAATTAAATAAATTAAAAATAAAAAAAATTCAAAATCAAAAAAATAAAATTCAAAAACTAAAAATCAAAAA
Organism: Stenichneumon culpator; assembly: GCA_964017025.1. Lineage (NCBI taxonomy): Eukaryota > Metazoa > Arthropoda > Insecta > Hymenoptera > Ichneumonidae > Stenichneumon > Stenichneumon culpator. Next base: position 3,543,307 of record OZ024771.1, read on the forward strand.
TATCTTGCGTGAAGACTTCACAAATTGCGACACTCTCATTGCACGAGTCTGTTTCCCCAACGCCAATGAGTTACATCAAATCAAAATCATCCTTTTATGAAAAAAAAAAAAAAAAATATTTCTCCGATATAATTCGCGAGTCCCCGATCGGCATTCCCGACGAGTCGACTCACTCGAGTCCCTCGATTTCCCTCGACCGGATGCCGTCTTCCCACCCCCCTCTCTTTCCGCATCCTCTCATAAATTTTTTCCCTTTTTTTTCTCCCTTTTTTTTCCCCCACCACCTCGCCGTGCCGCGCACGCGCGTTCGGCGCGGCGCATCCTCTCCCGTCCTCGCCCAGCGATCGGGTCTTCCCCCTCCACTTCCCCCCCCCCCCCTCCGCTACTCGTCCTCTACGACCGCTGCGGCCGGCTAAACGTCTCAACTTTCAAACTCTCGCGAGGTCGTATAAAATCGTTTTCTCGATTCCTCTTCAAAGCCCCTTCGTTTCGCTCTCCTTTTTCTTTCCGATGATGCAGCGACACGTAATCCGCGACCCGTGGCCTTGCAGAGGCACGCACGGAGCGGCTGTGACTGGCAACTGCGGCGAGTCGCCGCGAGGGGGCGCGGCGGTGCACGCCGGGGAATCCCCTCTCGCTGCGCGACCCGCCTCGCCCCGTAAACTACGCAATTTCCTCGGTGGACGTATTATCAAATGCTTTCACGAGTTGCTGACTCTCCGAGGCTGAATACCTCCGGCATGTGGTACACCTTTATTTTTTGTTTTGTCTTGTTTTGTTTTGTTTTTTTTTTTCGTCATCCTGCCGCTACATGGGAAGCGTCGAAGCGCTTCGTCCTTAGGGCTGAATTTGCATACAAGATCAAACTTCATTTGCACGTTATTTCAAATTTTTATTGTATAGTGAGCCTGACTTCATTTGGTCCCAGTCACACCCTTATTTGATGTGTCAAATAAAGTGTGATTGTGTACGTTCAAAATTCAGTCGACTTATAAGTTCAAACTTCATTTGATTCAAGTTCAAACTTCATTTGATGGGAGTGCAAATTTCATTCGATACAAGTTCAAATTTAATTTGACACAATCTCAAACTTCATTTGACACAGGTTTAAACTTCATTTGACACAACTTTAAACTTCATGTGAACACAAGGTCAAATATATTCATTTCAGATATAAAATAAGAACTTAAGTTGACATACAATTCTGAACCTCATTTAACATACAATTCTGAATCTCATTTGACATACAAATTTTCACTTAATTTGACATACAAATTTTCACTTAATTTGACATACAAATTTTCACTTAATTTGACATACAAATTTTCACTTAATTTTACATAAAAATTTCAACTTAATTTGACGGACAAATTTTGAACTTAACTTAAACTACGCAATTTCCTCGGTGGACGTATTATCAAATGCTTTCACGAGTCGCTGACTCCCAGAGCCTGAATACCCCCGATATCTGGTACACTTTTATTTTTATTTTTTTATTCATCATCCTGCTGCTACATGGGAAGCGTCGAAGCGTTTCGTCCTTATCGTTCGGTGGCGCTGCACTCATCGTGCTCGTTCTTCCATAACGCACGCGCAGCAGCATCGGGTATTATCTAGGTATCGTTATCTCCATTATCCTCGCGAGTGTGTCGGGTTCTTCGCCGCGCTGAGTGTTTTGTCCGCGTTGCAGCGTTGAATATATTTTCTAGTGTCGGATGAGCGAGAGTTGGGACAGGCCCGAAGTTGGCGGTAGAGTGAACGAAAGACTCGAACTCAAAATCATTCGATCTTTTTTTTTTATCGAGTTTTCGAGCCGCATACTTATTTATCATTGTTCAAACTTCATTTATCATTGTTCAAACTTCATTTGACATATAAGCTCAAACTTAATTTGCACGCAATGTCAAGCTCCATTTGACAAATAAGCTTAAACTTAATTTGGATATGAATTCAAACTTAATTTGCGCATAGGTTCAAGTTTAATTTGCGCACAAGTTCAAACTTCATTTGCACATAATTTCAAATTTTTATTTCACACTAAGTCAAACATCATTTGCGACCGGTCACACTTTATTTGATGCATACTTAACAAATTTAATGTGCACACAAAGTATAGTGTCTTATTTTGAGACATAAATTAAGGACTCGATTTGAGACTCAATTTTAAACTTAATTTCGTATGTACTTTTGAACTTAATTTGACATACAATTTCGAACTTAATTTGACATTTAATTTTGACCTTAATTTGATATACAATTTTGAACTTAATTTGACATGCAATATTAAACTTAATTTGACATACAATTTTGAACTTAATTTGACATGCAATAGTAAACTTAATTTGACATACAACTTTGAACTTAATTTGACATGCAATTTTAAACTTAATTTCAAATCCAATCTCAAACTTACTTTAACAATTTAATTTTCAACTTAATGTGACATACAATTTTCAACTTAATTCGACACAAAACCAAACTTCATTCGACATCAAAACTTAAAAGTGTACAGACTCTACTCCACCTCAAGTGCGCGCTACCTACGACAGAAACGGCCCTCGCAGTCGTACAGAAGACCTAAAAAAAAAAGTGACGAATGCCACCACGATCGTATAATTCCCATTATTATTCCCCACGGGTGCGTGGCGCGCATGTGGTGGGGGAAGCTGACTCGCAAGGAGTGCGGCGCAGGGGGGGGGGAGACTGTCGAGTAGTCGCTCGTCTCGCGGTCTTGTGGTAGCCGGTGCAGAGGCCACTGACCGCCCCCGGCAAGGCTCTCTCGGCCGACTCCTTCTCTCCTTCACCTTGTTGTACTTTTTATTTTTATTTTTATTTCTCCTCCCTCCATATATTCTACCTCTTCTTATTCATCCCCGGCGCGGCATTCCCTCGTACGCCGATCCACGCACCGTCCCGAGCCGTGCGTTACTTAGAAAAGTCCTCGTGGCCGCTGCGGCGACGAAACGGACGCCATCGATGTGCGGAGGGGCGGGGGAGGGGGAGGGGAAGCGGCCTAAAGATTACTGTGTAATACTATTGTATAATATTAATATATAATATTAATGTATTATATTCATAATTAGAACATTACGATACTAGTGCGAGAAAACGCCCTCGGACGAGTGCGAGTTTGCAGGACGAGTCGAAGGCGAGTGTTACAATCACACGAGTTCAGAAAACGTTTATCGCATGAGTATCGTACAAAATTTATCACTTGGTGGGAAAAATGACGTTTTTGCGCACACTTTTCGCGTGCGTGAAACACCATTTTCGCACCTTGTGAAATAACATTTTTTACGATACTGGGGGGGGGGGGGGGGGGAATGTCGCTGCGGCGACGAAACGGACGCCATCGATGTCCGGAGGGGTGGGGGAGGGGGGGGGGGGAAGCGGCCTAAAGATTACCGTGAAATACTATTGTATAATATTATTATATAGTATTAATGTATTATGTTAATATATAATATTAATGTATTATATTCATAATTAGTGCATTACGATACTAGTGCGAGAAAACGCCCTCGGACGAGTGCGAGTTTGCAGGAAGGGTCGAAGGCGAGTGTTGCAATCACACGAGTTCAGAAAACGTTTCTCGCACGAGTATCGTACAAAATTTATCACTCGGTGGGAAAAATGACGTTTTTGCGCACGCTTCGCGTGCGTGAAACACCATTTTCACACCTTGTGAAATAACATTTTTTACGATACTCGGGGGGGGGGGGGGGGGGGAGAAATGTTTTCTTAACTCGTGTGATTGCAACACTCGCCTTCGGCTCGTGCTGCGTGCTCAAACTCGTCGGAAAAAGTTTTTTTCGCACTAGTATCGTAATGTACTATTATCGCACGAGGTGTTAAAAAGTGGGGTTTTTCCGCGATTTTCCTCACCTCGTGATACAAATTAATATATTATCTTTATATACAATATCAATAAATGATATTAATATATAATACTAGTGGCTATGCTGACTGGCGCGCGCGCATGAATCGCATAGTTCATAGCGTACGGAAATTCATTTCATATGCTATCAAAATCGTAATTCCGAAATTATTTCAAATGAGATCGGATTTGGATTTCGGGATTTTTTTTTGTTTGTTTTTTCAAGTTTCTTCAAAAGTGTTTACAATTCCCTCTCAATTCTCTGAAACTTATGCGAAATCAAGACCTTGAAATAATCACAACGCTACCTTAACGGAAGAGAGATAAAGAACGGACGAGTGAAAGGGGACGAAAAATAACGCCGCTCGGTGTTGTTAGAAGCGAGGGAAGTAGAGGAGAAACAATCGAAGGGCGTCGGTCCGTTCGACGGGACAACAATTTTTGGCGAGACACCAGCGAGAGAGGAGACTCGACTTCGGCAGGCGAAGCGACGAAGTCCAACTGTGTGTGCGGAACGCTGCTGAACGCTGCACTAAAAAACGTGCCGCAACGCCGGCGATGTCTTTCGAGGAAAAAGGGGGGGGGGGGAATCGATGGTACGATTGGTGCGGAGCTCTCGGAACAAAACAGCCGAGAGCCGCGCTCGAGACTTGAGTCTTCGGAGAAGGGGGTGGGGGAGGGGGGGGAGATGTATCGAAGATCCAAGTGATAGTTGAGACGGGCTTCATTTATTTGGTTTGTTTTTTTATTTTTTTTTTAGGCGGGAGGATTTTGTAAGTCGGTTTGTGGGATTGTTAAGGGTCGTTTTGTGATTGCGCAATGGGTGGGAGTTTCATTGGTAAAGATGAAGCGAATGATGTAAAATTATTATTTTTTTTTTATTGAAAAATCGATTAAATTAAAAATAGTAAAAAAAAATCAATAATTTCAATACAGTCAAATCATTCCTTTTTTACTGTATGTTTTTTACTCTCGGGACAGAACAGCCGAGAGCCGCGCTCGAGACTGGAGTCTTCGCTGAAGGAGGGGGGGGGGGGGAAGATCCAAGTGATCGTTTAGACGAAAGACGGGCTTCATTTATTTGATTTATTTTTAATTTTTTTTTTTAGGCAGGAGGATTTTGTACTTCGGTTTGTGGGATTGTTAAGGCTCGTTTAGAGATTGCGCAACGGGTGGGAGTTGCATTGGTGAAAATGCAACGATCTATGTAAAAAAAAAAAAAAAAAATGGATTTCGTTTGAAAGAGCACCTTTTTCGATCGCTTAGAAAGAAAAAAAAGGTATCCAAAACACTCGATGATAAATATCAGATCGCAAAACGAGAAGAGCCTCGTCTTTCCGATCGGTCGGATCTCGATTTTCTCGATCGTGGTCGTCGTCCGAGTCTCCGCCACTTTTTCCGCTCTTCTTACGTCCTCGTTGCGCGTCGATAAAACCCTACATACGGCCTCATATATATAACCCATAAATTGAAAAATAAATAAATAAATTAATTTCAAAAAAATAAAATAAATAAATTAAACAAAAAAAATAAAATACATAAATTAAATTTCAAAGAGCACTTTTTTCGATCACTTCGAAAGAAAAAAAAACAAAAAAAAATTGCTATCCAAAACGCTCGATGATAAATATCAGATCGCAAAACCAAAAGAGCTTCGTCTTTCCGATCGGTCGGATCTCGATTTTCTCGATCGTGGTCGTCGTCGGAGTCTCCGCAACTTTTTCCGCTCTTCTTACGTCCTCGTTGCGCGTAGATAAAACCCTATATACGGCCTCAGATATATATATATATATATATATATATATATATATATATATATATATATATATATATATATCGCGTGTGTATGATTCTACTTGTTCTTGCGTTGGCCGGGACGACGAGGCCGAGGGCCGCGTTCGCAGGTGCCCGCTCTCGAGACCAGGGCGAGATCCTCTTTAGAACTCGCTTAGCCAGCTACGCCGGGAAGGTCTCCGCGCGCCTCCCCGAGCTCACTTCACTCTCTCGATCCGCTCTCGGGTAGTTTTAACGTTGCGACGATAATTCCCCGCCCGCGGCCGGCCGGGACTGTACGGAGACCGAACACAGGCCGGAACAAGAGTTAAGTCGACGATTCTCTCGAGCCGAATTATTTTATTTAACGGTATTTAATTTCTTTTATTTTTTTTTTTTTTTTCAGAACCTGATGTATTAATATTAATCGTATTATATATAATTATATATGTAGAATAGTACGATTCATTAATATTAATGTTATCTGTTATAAATATTTTTGTATATTTATTATATTGATTTACTGATGAATTATTTTTTAATAAATCTTGGAAGAGTTGAATTGAAAAATTTTATTTGATGGAGGGCAGAACTGGTCAAAGTACTTAAAGTACATCGTACTTAAAGTGCTCGGTACTTTAAGTTATTATAAAGTACCAAAAAAAAATCGTATTTCGTTGTTTATCGAGTAACGAAAAAAATTGTTATAACGAAAAATCATATAAATTAAGATAATGTGAGCATATGCAGACCAATCATAGAATACGGCCATCCAGTTTTTCTCAACTGCAAAGAAACCGCTTAAAAAAAAATGAAAACGGCTGAAACTTGCGCACTAAGACGCCTGACGCGCATTCGTCACCCGAACGATCCTCTGCACAACCCGCCAAATACACTCCTATACTCAACAACAGGAATCATCCCAATAGTTCAAAGATCCAAAGTACTCACTAAAAAATTTGCCGTAAACCAGATCGATAATATTAAGCCACTATGTACTCAACCGCTTCAACATGTTACACGCAGACACAAATTTCCCACACACACAATCTACCAACAACTAGAATTAATGGCCAACGAAACAATCACGTTATAATATCGACAAATCTTTTAATCGTAATTTACGGAAGGGAAAAAAAAATTAGGAGGACCTTCCAAATACCAAAGACAAACCCGGGCTGAAGGACTCAGGTCGATGGCCCTTTGCCAAAATGTAGTATCAACATAGGAATAAAACTAATATAAGGAAACACTTGTACAAAATTGTTATGCACTGGCAATAAATCTCTTTTACTACTACTAAGATAATGTGACGATAGAGTTTATTCGAAAAATAGTAGAATTTCATGATAGTCTGTGGGTTTCTCAATTATTATTATTTGCCTCTACGAAAATCCTCGATTCATTCTAGCCACTTTGAAACAAATAAGTCGGAAAGAAAAAAAGATAAGGAACGGCACTTTGTATTACAAGGGTTTTAGTTTCACCGAAAATAAACCGCGGGGAAAATTAGTGGTACATAGTACGTGGGTAAAGCGCGGCAATATTACACTCTCTCCCTCGTCCCTATATCCGGGACGAGGGGGAAAACTGATTCCTGTCGTCTATTTATAAAGCCTCGAAAGTGCGAGCCCTTGCGCCAGCGACGCGCCTAAAATTTTAGTAGCGCACGTCCTCGCGTCATACCCATAAATATACTTGTTCCTCCCTTGACTCCGAACAGGATATTTACGATCCTTCGCGATAGGATAATAAAAAAAATGATTTTTCAAACAAATAAAAAATAATTAATAAATTGATAAATGAAGAAATTTAATAAAATAGCAAAAACTTAATTTTAGAAATTTAATAAAATAGGAGATTTTTTAAAAATAAAATAGAAAAACTGCGGATTTTTTAAATAAATGTTTTTTAAATACTAAGTTTTTAAATGACATTTAAAAAAAGTCTCAATCTCGTGCAATTTAAACGGTCAAATCTGTTCCCGCGCAAATTCGTCAGAGATCATCGATTCTCGATTTTCCCCGGAAAAGTTTAGAGCACTTGATTTTGAAAAACTATCACAATCTTAGCACAACGTACCTCGATAAACGGATTAATAAAAAAATAAAAATGAAAAAAACAATCGATAATACTTCTTTACGATACAAAAAAAAAAAAAAAATGTACATAATCTCAGCTACTTCGGCAAAACCGATAAAAAAAATAAATAAAGAAATGAATTTTCAAACTTAAAAAATTAAATATCAGTCAACAATGCAGCTCTCCTCTTCATGGAAACTGTGCGGAACCCGCCATTATGATTTATTAATTATCTCCGCATAGAGTCGTCGGTCCACACAAGTTGACAACCTCCAAACTGCGGTGCCAGACTTTCCCGCTATGTAGTTTTCATTTCGTACACACATACTTACACATATATGGGGCATTCCATACCGATTCGACTACGTTGGACCCTCGACCTCTTCAATTCGGTTGGCAATTTTTTATAACATTGTTCTAACCCGAAAAATCACTCCGAATTAAAAAAAAAAATTGTTTTTTTTATTAGCATTAAGTACAATTTTTCAAAGTGAACATATTTCTATCCGGAATGAAAAATTCTGAAAAAATTCTCAAAAATCCTGTATCAGGTGTGAAAATTTTCAAGCCTGGAGCGAAAGTCCTATCGCAATAGCTTCTATTTTTTTTCAATCATTTAAAATTATTTAAAATTATATTCACTTTGAAAAATTGTTATTAATGCAAACGAATTTTTTTTTTTTTTTTAATTTGGAGTGATTTTTAGACTTGGAACAATATTATAAAAAAATTACCAACCGAATTGAAGAGGTCGACGGTCCGACGTAGGTCGAATCGGTATGGAATGCCCCATATATATATATATATATATATATGTGTAAGTACGGTTAGATTGGCGACGCGAAATATACTATATAGTTTCGCCATAGCGCAGCAGGCGCCCGGGCTACTCCCCCCCCCCCCCCTCTTCGTGTTCCCCGCCATAAGACGCAATGCGCAACGTTTTGCGGAGATTCTCATCCCCCCCCCTTCCCCCCTTCGCCCTTCTCTTCGCGCCGTCTCTCGCCGCATGGAGAGACTTTCGTTCACTCTCTTTCGTTCGACGGAATCTCAGGCAAATGTAATGCAATATACTCGGAAATCTCCTTCCTCACGGCTGGAGAGAATTACACTGGGCCGACTCCGGCCGTAGAGCGGCAGGAAATCTCCCCCCACCCCGCCGCGATGCTACCGAAGGCGGACACAGATGCGCGTCCGCAGCTCCATCTTCTTCGATAGACTTATGAGGAAACTTTTTTTTTTTTTGGTTTTTTTTATGTAGTTTTTTTTTTTTTTTTTTGGTTTCTCGTAGAGAAATTGTTTTTATGGGAAAAAAAGGAGTATTTCCGGGTTTTCATTAAAAGAATGTTAAGTGGTTTTTTTTTGTTTTGTTTTTTTTTTTTTTTACTGTGATGTACTTTTTTTTGCTCCCTCGTGGTGGATAAAAATATTTTTGGGAGAAAGAGATGAGGAAACTTTTTTTTCATTTTTTTTCGTTGATACTGAAAATTTGTACTTCAGAATGTTTGGCGGGATAGCAAATAAGCTGCGGATTTGTGATCAGCGGTAATAAAAATATATATTCTATAGGACAATAACAAAAGAAACAAAAGAAGGTATAAAAAATTTTAATCTATAGCCAACCTTTCGAACATTAGTAATTTTGGATTTTTTTGGTTATTTTTAATTTTCGATAAAACATACCCTTGGATCGCTGGAATAATTAAAAGTTCACAGATCGAAATGTGTTTATTTTATTATACTGACTGGAAAAATGCTTTATATATAAAGACTCTCTACACAAAAGTAAATTACATGATATAACCTTCCAAATATCTCGATTCGCATATAAATTAATAAATAATAATAAATTTATAAATTGATCCACTTAGCTCGACACGAGCATTTAGATTTTATTTTATATTCAATTCTAAATTTAATTTCACATTCAATTAAAAAATTTATTTCAACTTCAGTTTCAACTTTAATTTCAAATTTAATTTAAAAACTAATTTCAACTTTAATTTCAAATTAAATTCCAAATTTTATTCCAATTAAAAAAAAAAAATCCCGCTTCGTTCAAGTGATCAAAAAATAGAAGTCTACGCGCGACAATTTTATTTCTCTGCCTCGAAAAGTGCTCTCCACCCGAAACTAAATTACACGAGCGAACCGTCCGAATATCTCGATTCGCACATTTTTTTGTTTTTTAATTTTAGTAATTCCCTTCATGATAAATTTATAAATGGATCCACTTGGCTCGCCAAGCCGGGCGCCAGTGTCGCTTAGTTGTGCGCGGAGCGAACAACAGAGGCGCGTCTGTTCCCACTCCCTCGTCCTTCGTTGAATGGCGTACACAAGGGGAGGAGGCGAAGCGACTCTTTCGCTCTCTCACAGCGCGTTAGGCGGCGCGCGGATGGGGCGTGAAAGTCGGCTTCTCTCCGTACGTAATTTTTTTTCTGGAGCGAGCTTAACGACCGAGATCATTCAATCGGCGTATCTCATGCGTAAAAAAAGTCCCCCCCCTTTGAATGAAAAGAAACGATTCACTATTATTGTCTAACGAAAAAGAAAAAAGAAAAAAGGCTTCGAAACTCCGCGAATCGGTGCAAGGCAATGAATGAAAGTTTTCTTTAAGTTTTTTTTTTTTTTTTTTTTTTTTTCTTACTTCCGCTCTGTCGAAATGGAAAATAGTATGCGATTTCGTTGAGGAAAGCGTGAATTTATACTGATCTGCATATCGGCGGGAACTCGCCGGTTCGGCCTCGTTGAACAGCCCGGCACACAATGGGTGGCGCGTATGTTGCGATGTTGCTAATTGATTGAATAATATCGTCTGTGTTGCGATATTGTTAATTAATTGAATAATCGGCTGTGTTGCGACATCGAGAGAGGCGCTGGCTTGTCGAGTCCGGGTACTTAAAAAAAAAAAAAAAATTTCGAATTATTCGTTGGGTGAATAATCACGTGTTTAAAAAAAAATAATATTGATTAACTCAATAATCTCTTATATTTCAATATAATTAATTCATTCAATAATCTCTTCTACTTCAATACAATTGATTAATTCAATAATCTCTTACGTTTCAATATAATTGGTTAATTCAATAATCGCTCATATCTCGATATAATTTATTAATTCAATAATCTCTTATATTTCAATATAATCGATCAATTTAATAATCGCTTATATTGCGATATTCTTAATAATCTTAATTATTCAATATTCTTAATTCTTAATTAATTCAATAATCTCTTATACTTCAATGTAATCGATCAATTAACTAATCTCTTATATTTCAATATAACCGATTAATGAAATATTCTACTATATTTCGATATAATCGATTAATCGAATAATCGCAAATACATCGATACAATTAAAAACCCCAACAACCACCAATCCTCCGACATTATCACTCGAGCCAATAATCCCCCGCACACCCATATTTATTGATCAATTGAACAATCCCCTCCATTGCAGCATTATTAATTAACCGAATAATCGCCTCTCTAACGGAGATTAAGCACGTGGCGAATTGATTTTTATCCGCATTGCACACTCGCCACTCCGCGCTGCGGGAATTGTTCCCCTCCTCCCCGCCCCTATTTTTTTTTTTTGGACCGCTTCCAGCAGCCTCCCCTCGGCTTCTCGGCAGCTGCGGTTCACGAATGCGGGGAATCCCCCAATGGTAGCGGACGGCTGTCGGGAGGGGGAGGGGGAAGAGATTCAATGAAACAGGTAAAGCGGTGTACGGTTCATCGCTCTGACCTCCGAACTCACGAGGATATCCAGCGGTTATCCACACACATGCTCCTAGGGGAATACACTCATTAATTCGCCGAGGGCTCGAGTACTTTTTGACGTGCAATCGAAAATGGAACGGGCAGCGCTCCGCAGAGTGGGGATTTTTTTTCGACACTACTCGCACGCGTTGTTTTATTAACAACGACATAAAATCAATTACGAGAATTACAATTACAATTGCAATTAGAATTGCAATTGCAATTAGAATTGCAATTGCAATTGCAATTACAATTACAATTACAATTACAATTACAATTACAATTACAATTACAATTACAATTACAATTACGATTACGATTACGATTACGATTACGATTACGATTACGATTACGATTGCGATTACGATTACAATTACAATTACAATTTCAATTTCATTTTCAATTTCAATTTCAATTTTGTTATTAACCGACCCGTGAATTATGCGGGAGGCAGCCTTTTTTTTTAAGTGAGGATTTATTAGCGGCGTTTTGTAAATCGCCGCTATTTTGTAAGCGGGACGGAGTACGTGGACTTACTTACTGGCTGATCGGTAACGCGACGAAAATTAGCTCGAGTCTCGGCACGTTTGAAGAAAAATTATCGCGAGTTACTGATGATTAACGCTCGAAATTTTTTTAAAGCGAAAATCTTCGTTCAACCACGGATTGCATTTTTAAAAATTATAATTACAGCCACTTCATTACATAATTATTCTGTTATAATGTTATATAATAATATAATGATTATTATATAATATTATTGCGTAATAATAATAATATATAATTTTCTCTATGAAAAGGCTTAAGCAAAAACTTCGAACCAAACATTCTTTTTCCACAATCCGACAAGTTGAACGAAATACTGCAACGCCTCGTCTGGAACGCATCTTGAGTCGATCCGAGCTTAAAAAAAAAATAAAAAAATAAACAAAAAGCTTTTCTCCTCTCCATATTTATTATTTCGTCGCTTCGACTCTCCGGTCCAAATAGCTCGAGAGTCTTTCCGAGTGCGGAGCCGAACCGGCGTAGCTGGAGCATAAAATTGAGATGCTCGATTATCGTCGTCCGAGAGTCGCAAGGGCGTAACTCGCGCGGTCCGACATTGAAGACGGCGCGAGATCCGCCCTTCCGGTTACCGGCAGTCGGTAAGTCAGTCTCTCGATGAAGTCGCGCCGCAGAGCGTTTCACACACAAGACGTCGTCGAGTTTGTTTATCCAAGGTCTGCGGGCGCGAGGCGAGCGTCGCTGAAATATTGAGGCGCCGTTAAATGCCTCCGGTGCAAGCGCGCCGGATTCTTCGTCAGTCTCTTTTACACTTTTTTTTTTTTAACCCTTCGTTGTAAGCACAGCGGGGTACTTTGGAGGCCGAGATGTTTCGCAGCTGGCTCGGGTGAGTAGCTCGGGGCGCACATTGCGGTTCACGAGAGAGCGCTGGAGAGTCATGCAACGAAGCGGGACCATCGACCGCGCTTACACGAAGAGCGTTTACCTAGCGATGAGAAGCGTCAAGGCGAACAAAAAAAACCCAAATCGTTCGAGGTGTTCGAAAGAGCGTTTCGTTGATCGGGAAAAGAAAGAAAGATGTTGGTGATATCAGCGTTGATTTTGTTTCCAGCATGGTGTCTTGGGAAATGAGAAAGATCTGCAGAGCGATACTTGTGGATACTTACATCGATACTTGCATTGATACTTGCATCGATACTTGCATTGATACTTGCATCGATACTTGCATCGATACTTGCATCGATACTTGCATTGATACTTACATCGATACTTACATCGATACTTACACCGATAATTGCACCGATACTTACATCGATACTTACACCGATACTTACATCGATACTTACACCGATAATTGCACCGATACTTACATCGATACTTACATCGATACTTACATCGATACTTACATCGATACTTACATTGATACTTACACCGATATTTACCCCGATGCTTACACCGATACTTACACCGGTACTTACACCGGTACTTACACCGATACTTACACCGATACTTACACCGATACTTACCCCGATACTTACATCGATACTTACACCGATACTTACCCCGATACTTACACCGATACTTACCCCGATACTTACACCGATGCTTACACCGATACTTACACCGATCCTTACACCGATACTTACACCGATACTTACCCCGATACTTACCCCGATACTTACATCGATACTTACACCGTTACTTACCCCGATACTTACCCCGATACTTACACCGATGCTTACACCGATACTTACACCGATACTTACACCGATACTTACATCGATCCTTACACCGATACTTACACGGACAACTGGCGTTGATATCGGTGCGATGCAAAATGAAGAGAAAACGAGAATTAGTGCGGGAGAGTCGATCTGTCCAACCTGTGACCCGTTTTACACACAATTCTCGTACGCACAAAGTCGCGTGAGAATTAAGATCTCTCCCTTCGAACGGTACACGGCCTACTCGGCTGCGGTACACGGCCTACTCGGCTGCTGTTATCGCCACTTGTACGAACAAAATACACCGGCAGGAAGAGGCCTGAATACCGGACGAGAATATTTCTTCCCCGTTAACACGGAATCTTATCGGAGAAGCCAACGAATAAGAAGTGGAATAGAAGAAGAGAAGACGACATCGGGGGAGGACTATATAACAGTTAGTCATGTGCCTACTTAAGTAGGCATTGTCTATGTTTCTCCGCCCGGTGGGAATGTGCCGCAGGAATTACATAATTCACCAAGCCACTCCGTATGGCAATTAGCGAATGCGTGTACGAGTCATAGCCGTAGGGTCGTGCTCGAGGGTAATTAGGGGACTTTGCGGCCAAGAACTTTGTGTCGGATTATCAGTCTCGGACGAGAGACGAGACCCGAGGGAAATCTGACGAAGATAAATCGGAATTTTTGACTCTGAGGTTGAATTTGGCTGCTCCGAGGGTAAAACAGTTAAAACTGTAAGGGAAAAATCGTCTTGTCGATGATTTCGGGGCATTACAAGGGATAAAGAAATTCTTGGCGCTTCGGAGAGATGAAAAAATACATTTGTACTGCATTTTCATTTAGATTTTATGAGAACATTTTTGACAAAAATTGCTCTTATTCAATTGTCGATAACTTACTCGTTGATGATAATTTTTTTCATTATTATTTTGAATCGAACTTTGAATCGAACTTTGAATCGAGCTTTGAGTCGAGCTTTGAATCGAACTTTGAATCGAACTTTGAATCGAACTTTGAATCGAACTTTGAATCGTACTTTGAATCGAACTTTGAATCGAACTTTGAATCGAACTTTGAATCGAACTTTGAATCGAACTTTGAATCGAACTTTGAATCGAACTTTGAATCGAACTTTGAATGGAACTTTGAATCGAACTTTGAATCGAACTTTGAATCGAACTTTGAATCGAACTTTGAATCGAACTTTGAATCGAACTTTGAATCAAACTTTGAATCAAACTTTGAATCAAACTTTGGATCAAACTTTGAATCAAACTTTGGATCAAACTTTGGATCAAACTTTGGATCAAACTTTGGATCAAACTTTGAATCAAACTTTGAATCAAACTTTGAATCAAACTTTGAATCAAACTTTGAATCAAACTTTGAATCAAACTTTGAATCAAACTTTGAATCAAACTTTGAATCAAACTTTGAATCAAACTTTGAATCAAACTTTGAATCAAACTTTGAATCAAACTTTGAATCAAACTTTGAATCAAACTTTGAATCAAACTTTGAATCAAACTTTGAATCAAACTTTGAATCAAACTTTGAATCAAACTTTGAATCAAACTTTGAATCAAACTTTGAATCAAACTTTGAATCAAACTTTGAATCAAACTTTGAATCAAACTTTGAATCAAACTTTGAATCAAACTTTGAATCAAACTTTGAATCAAACTTTGAATCAAACTTTGAATCAAATTCTTGCACACAACTTTTGCACATTAAATGTCGAGCCCTTGACCTGGAAGCTTGGTTAATTTATCTGCCCGCATCCCGAGATCAAGAACTCGCGAGCCTTTCCGGTCTTCCCCGGCTAATTCGACCGAGCACGCACGCGGCTCGAATCTCGACAGGATTCGATCGTCAACTTCCGTTCTTCCTGTTCCCGCCGCGATCGCGGAACACTTCGGAAACCGCTCTCAATTTACACGAAAATTGTTCCATTCTCATTCTCCTTAAAAATCTTCGCGTCCTCCGTACCGCGTTTTCCCACGGCGAAAAAAAAAATGTTTACGTCCTAAGATACAGACGCACGCGCA
The DNA here is from genome assembly GCA_964017025.1 of Stenichneumon culpator. Classification (NCBI taxonomy): domain Eukaryota; kingdom Metazoa; phylum Arthropoda; class Insecta; order Hymenoptera; family Ichneumonidae; genus Stenichneumon; species Stenichneumon culpator. The sequence continues at coordinate 3,559,080 of OZ024771.1, forward strand.
GAGAGGTTCCCTACAAAGTAGTTGGAACAGCGGGGCGGGCGAGAGTGGTCTGTATCCGGCTCTCCGCATTCTTCGAGTCTTTATCCTTTTAGCTGGCGACTGGCACTTAATGACGCTGGATGACTCAGTAGCATAGGATCATTTCGTAACGCACTCCGTACCACCGTTAACTTGTATGTTTTATGTTTTCCACCTTTTTTTTGTTCACTCCTATAGCGCAACGGCGAAACAAATATTATATTATATTATATTATATTATATTGTATTATATTATATTATATTATATTATATTATATTATATTATATTATATTATATTATATTATATTATATTATATTATATTATATTATATTATACAGAGCTGGGCGGTACTTTAAGTACATATGTACTTAAAGTTCTTTTCCATTACTTCAAATACGTTTATGTGAAACACTGTGTTTGGAACGTTAAAATCTTTGTATTAACATAACTTTAAAAATAGTCTGATGGAACTATAATTTATAAATTTTTGGTGAAACAGGTGAATATGGACCGCATATTTTATTAATTTACGTCCTACTCGCTGTAGCCCATATTCATCTCTTTTATTCTATATGTTTTTGTGAAACAGGTGAATATGGACCGCATATTTTATTAATTTACATCCTACTCGCTGTAGCCCATATTTATCTCTTTTATTGTATATGTTTTTGGATGAAAGACACGGCGGACTTTTTGAAAATATCATTTTCTATTTCGTATCGTCTTCACTCCTACGACTGAGTTAAGTTTAGAAGTTCAAGTTTACAAATGTTCATATCGACGCGCGCTCGAACGGATTTCGTAAATTACCTTTCTTTTTATTTCCACTACAATAAAAACTCTCTAAATTTCACTAAAGGGGGGGGGGGGGGTCAGCATCACCAAAAGAGGAGCTCAGCTGCTCGGCGGGTGGGATATTCAAAAAAACAAACAAACAAACAAATCCACAGATTTCCAAAATATATATAAAAAATCATTTTTTCAAAATATATATAAAAAATCATTTTTTCAAAAGATATATAAAATATCATTTTTCCAAAGATATATAAAATATTATTTTTCCAAAAAATATATAAAATATTATTTTCCAAAAAATATATAAAATATCATTTTTTCAAAAGATATATAAAATATTATTTTTCCAAAAAATATATGAGATATTATAATATATTAAGTATCGTATTGGGAGAAGCTGCAGCCGATTTCGTCGGGGCGACGTTGCCAGCGTTCCACGGCAGAAGTATTTCCGGTTTAAAATTCGTCCGACTTAACGAGAGTGTAGAATTAAAAAAAAAAATACTGAGGAGAATCGTGGTCGAGTGCGCGCGAAAGAAAAAGAAGCGTGAAGGAAGCGCGCCGGGCCGGTAAGGTAGGCGCGACGAGATCGTTATCGCGCTCACCGGCACAGAACGCGCGCCGGTCTGCGAGTCAACGAAAGTGAAAATCTCTGTAAACACGATTTTCGCACATCGGTTTTTATTCCGCCTTATTTTACCAAAAATCATTGCGTAGAGAAAAAAAAATAGATTTATCGATTATCGACCAAAATTGTTACCGACCATTTATCTCGAACCCATTTTTTCCCACGCTAGGCTCGTCAATTCCGGAGTCCATTTTGCCCCCCTGTGCGCTTCGACCTCGTCTGTAGCCTAACATTTTTTTCCCCACGAAAAATATTGTCGAATCTTCGATAATTTAATTTTTCAATTACAGGTCTCTGTTTTACCATCGGTGGTAAATTTTTTACGTACAGCTCGCCCGCCTCAGCAAAAATTACTCAGACAAATGACCGATGCCTTAGTGATAATAAACATTTATAATTGTTATCAATTAATTCATTGATTACTTTTATTTATTTATTTGTTTTTCTTCAATTTTCTCAATGAACCGTGCCTAATCGATAATAAACATTTATAATTATTCTAAATTACCTAATTAATTAATTAATTAATTAATTAATTTTTTTTATTTCCGTTCTAATTAATTCATTAATTATTTCAATTTTTTGTTGTTGTTGCAGTGCCTCTTCAAGAGCCGAGGTTCATCACGCAGCCTTCGGGCGTGAGCAACATACTCATAGAGAATCGTACCAAGATTCTGCAGTGTCAGGCGCGAGGTGAGTAATTTTTATTTTATTTTGTGTAAATCGATCTGCTATTTTTTAATTAATTTTTCCAATCTCCCGAAATCTCCTCCTCCTAAAAAAAAAAAAAAAAAAAAAAAAAAAAAAAAAAAAAAAAAAAAAAAAAAAAAAAAAAAAAAATGAAAAGTAAGTCGCCGATGGATGCAGGTGGCGTGCGGGCCCTGGGAAAAAAAAAAGATGTACGGAGAGCGAGATGGTTGTCTCTTCGTGAAATATCGAATGACCGCGACGGATGAGGCCGGTCGGGCCAGATGAAGCCATAGCGTCGCTGTCGTTGTTCACTATACGAAACCCCCCCCCCCCCTCCCCCCCCTCCAGCCTATCGCGTAACTCGATAGCGTGACCCTCGCACAATAACTACAGTATAGGCACAACGACTCCACGCGACTCCACACGGTGTATATCGGGTACCCTTGAGTGAACTATGAAACTGCGATGATGGAAAAAAATTAATATATATATATATGTATTTTTTGTTCTCACGAAACTAGATTTAAAAAATATATATATTAAATTATTTTTTATTATTATTATTTTTTTTTTTTTTGAATTTAGGATATCCACCACCGAAGTACAGATGGTTCAAGGACGGAGTGCCCCTGAACGAACTCACGTCGGACACTTACCTGAGGATCCAGAGCCCCCGAAGGAAAGACGCCGGGGTTTACTATTGCGTCGCTACCAACGACGTGGGATCGATATTCAGCGAGCGTGTCACCTTTTCCGTAGCCTGTGAGTCCCCTTCCTGTCTCGAAAGACCTTTTTGTTTGAACGAGATTTTTTTTTGTAAGATTGTTCTTGCACAAGATTTCACTCGTACAAGATTTCTCTCGCACAAGATTTCTTTCGCACAAGATTTATCCCGCACAAGATTTCTCTCGCACAAGATTTATCCCGCACAAGATTTCTCTCGAACAAGATTTCTCTAGCACAAGATTTCTCTAGCACAAGATTTCTCTCGCACAAGATTTCTCATGCACAAGATTTCTCATGCACAAGATTTCTCATGCACAAGATTTCTCTCGCACAAGATTTCTCTCGCACAAGATTTATCTCGCACACGATTTATCTCGCCCAAGATCTGTCTCGCACAACATTTGTCTCGCACAAGATTTCTCTCGCACAAGATTTGTCTCGCACAAGATTTCTCACGCACAAGATTTGTCTCGCACAAGATTTCTCTTGCACAAGTTTTCTCTCGCACAAGATTTGTGCCGCACAAGATTTATGCCGCGCAAGATTTATGCAGCACAAGATTTATGCCGCATAAGATTTATCTCGCACAAGATTTATGCCGCATAAGATTTATCTCGCACAAGATTTATCTTGAACAAGATTTCTCTAGCACAAGACTTCTGTTGCTCAAGATTTCTCTCGCACAAGATTTATCCCGAACAAGATTTATCTCGCACAAGATCTATCTCCCGCACAAGATTTATCTCGCACAAGATTTATCTTGCACAAGATTTATCTTGCACAAGATTTATCTTGCACAAGATTTATCTTGCACAAGATTTATCTTGCACAAGATTTATCTTGCACAAGATTTATCTTGCACAAGATTTATCTTGCACAAGATTTATCTTGCACAAGATTTATCTTGCACAAGATTTATCTTGCACAAGATTTATCTTGCACAAGATTTATCTTGCACAAGATTTATCTTGCACAAGATTTATCTTGCATAAGATTTATCTTGCACAAGATTTACCTTGCACAAGATTTTCCTTGTACAAGATTTTCCTTGTACAAGATTTTCCTTGTACAAGATTTTCCTTGTACAAGATTTCCTTTATACAAGATTTTCCTTGTACAATATTTCCTTTATACAAGATTTTTTATACAAGATTTTCCTTGTACAAAATTTTCTTTATGCAAGATTTTTTATACAAGATTTTCCTTGTACAAGATTCTCTTTATGCAAGATTTTTTTTACAATTTTTTTTTTTTGATAAGCACGATTTAAGACAAATCCTCTGAATATTGCGTAGATATGGGAGTTTTCGAGAATCTCACGGATATAGAGGTGGAAGTTCAATCGGGCAATGCCGCGATACTCGAATTACCGCCGATCGAGAGCGATCCGACGCCGGACGTAACGTGGTCGACCCTCGACGGAAGAATTCTATACGACATTAAGTACGCGACGAGTCATCACAAGCTCCTTATCCTGAACGCCTCGGACAAGGACGAACGGTCTTTCCGAGCCAGAGCGACCAACAAGCAGATCGGCAAGGAGGAGAACAGTCCGGTCTTCAATCTAAAAGTCGTCGGCGATCCCGACGTCGAGATCGCTCCGACGATCATCATCGAACCGATGGACATGCAAATCGTCAAGGATCGACCCGTCACCTATCTGGACTGCATCACCAACGCCAGGTACACATTTTTCCTCATTAATAATAAATCATTTAATTATTTGTTCCTTAATTTTTAACGTTATTTTGGGCTTACGCTTGAACTTAATTTTTTGGTCAAGTATGAATTTTATTTATTGCTGGAGTTTGAACTTAATTTTCTTTTCTTATGTTTTAACTTTATTTTTCGCGTAAGTTGGAACTTTGGAAAATTCGTTTATTTTTCTGAATACGTACGAATTTTTTCAGATTTTTTAATCTCACTTTGATTTTTTTTTTTTTTTTTTTACGGGAAAAACGTGTAGAGAGTCAAAAAATTCAAAGTGAATTTAAAGATCCGAAAAAATTCATACGTATTCAGAAAAATAAACGAATAATTTCCATTAAAAAAAAGTTATGTTTCCGGGAGATTTGTTGTGGAATACAATTTTTCATCAATTTCTTTACGACATTTTGGAATTATTATCATGCAAAATTAATCTTTTCGGGCTCTTCAATACTCTTGATTTTCTTCAGATTTTTATACCACCGAGAAGAGTTTACAATTTACAGTGTTTACAATTCCCTCTCAATTCTCAGAAACTCATGTGAAATCAACACCATTCGCAAGGACTACCTTAAAAGTTTGAACTTCATCTTTTGCTTAAGTTTCAACTCGATAACGTTCTTCGTCCGCTGAAAAAAAAAAAAAAAAAAAAAAAAAATCCATCGCTCTTTAAATCAACCGATGGTGAATTTTTGTTTCAGATCGCTCCACGAGCTGCGAACTATCTGGACGAAGGACGGAATACCGATCGAGAACGCGAGGATATCTTACAGCTTCAACGACTCTTGGAACAGAACACTCGCACTCATATCAGCTGACCTGACCTACACCGGTGTTTACACCTGCCACGTGGATTTGCTCAGCGGAGGTTTTCCGACCGTAAACGCGAGCGCCAAGATCGACGTCTTCGGTCAGTCTCAGCCGAAGCTGCTGTCCTTCATTAGACATCCCGTTGTTTATTGTCACGTAGATTAGTCATATCTTTATCGTTATTAATGTATATATATATATTTTTTTTTTAATCTTATCTTAATGGATCCGGTCATGATTTTTTTATTTATTTTATCTATTATATTTATTTTTCAAATCCGAAACAGAGAGACCGACTTTTAGGAACGAACTGAAACGCGAGACACACAGCGATTACGGATCGACGGTCAGCCTACCCTGCGACGCCGTCGGCGTTCCGACGCCCAATATCAGCTGGTTCTACAATGCCGAGCCTGTTGATTCGCTTCTGGGAAGCAAGTGAGTGCTTGTTCTATTTTATTCCATTTTATTCGATTTTATTCCATTTTATTCTATTTTATTCCATTTTGTTCTATTTTATTCTATTTTATTCCATTTTGTTCTATTTTATTCCATTTTGTTCTATTTTATTCCATTTTATTCCATTTTATTCCATTTTATTCAATTTTATTCTATTTTATGCTATTTTATTCCATTTTATTCCATTTTATTTCATTTTGTTCCATTTTATTCCATTTTATTCCATTTTATTCCATTTTATTCCATTTTATTCCATTTTATTCCATTTTATTCCATTTTGTTCTATTTTATTCTATTTTATTTTATTTTGGGTCATTTGGGTTCATTTCATTTCACTCCGTTTCATTGTGTTTTATGCTGGTTGAATTTATTTCAATTTGTTTTATAGTACTTTTTAATACGACGAATGTCGAGGGTTTTACAAATGTGATTAAATCATCGACAGATTGGAGATGGAGGAGGACGGCACGCTGACGATAAAGAGACTGACGATGGAGTTCTCGGGAATGTTCCAGTGTCTCGCGTCGAACGACGCCGGCGAGGCGTCGAGCTACACCTGGCTCAAAGCTAAAAGTAAGTTCGATCGCGTTTGTCGTCTCCGCGAGCCACGACAGATTGCGGATCGAGGGGTCGAAAGACTTTAAAAAAATAAATTATTATTATAATTACAAAATTATAAGAATAAAAATGATAACAAAAAAAAATCGAAATTTATCCGAAAAAATCGTGGATTATCACTGACGCATTCTTATGTATATATTTGTTGTGGAAAACAGCGGAAATGAGCGACCTCGCGAGGAACAGGGTGGCTCGCCGGGCAGCCGGCTACAACGTAGTCCGCGCTCGCCAATCCGACGGCCGATTAAAATTCTTTCAATATCCAGACAGTAAGATAAAGTTGAAACAAAAAAAAATAGAAAATTCAAAAAAAAATCACGATCCAATAGTTTAGTCACTTTTTTTTAATGCATACGAGTGTCACCTTATTTTTTTTCTCTCTACGTAATTAGTGGTTTTTTTTTTCGTTACCATTATTTTAATGGATAAGGCACAAATTCGCTTGAAACTCCGCAACACGTTTTTTTTTATTATCGCTTAGGATTTGGTTGAGTTTTTTTTTTATTATTAAATTGTTAATTCACCGATTAGGCGTAGAGCTAGGCATCTTGATGTTTGCGAGTGTGATGGTTTATTTATTTATTTATTTATTACTTATTTAGTTTGGAGCTATGCGAACGTGGTGCGTGCTGCTCTGGGATATCGATGCAGAACGACGATTTTTATTTATTTTTTAATTTCTTTTTCATTTATACTTTTATTATAGTTTTTTTTAGATGCATGATTGACGGCATAGTTTGAATCGACTTCGAATTTTTTTTTCTTCTGAAAGTGGTTTGTTTAATCGGTCGAAAAAAAATTTCAGCATCGATACCCGTGATCGAGAGCGCACCCCAAAATCTCACGGTCCTCGATGGCAAGGACGCGACGATAACGTGCAGAGCCATAGCCGCTCCGGTTCCCAACGCCACGTGGATCTATAATGGTAATTCAATCATTTTTTTTATCGTTTTTTAAATCATTATTTAAATCATTTTTATATCCTTTATTACATCATTTATTCCATCGTTTTTCAAATGAATTTTCAATTCATTATTTAGATCATATTTAAAATCAGTCCTCAACTCATTTTTAAAATCAATTTTTTAATCATTTTTTTATCATTTTTTTTAAGACAAAAATAAGAAAAAAAGAAAAGTCGGGTTAATAATTTTTATTTCATTTTTTTTCACTCATTCGAAAAAAAAAAAAATAGATACGGAGCCGGTGGAGATTGCGGGACGAGTCCAGCTACTGGAAACCGGAGACCTGCTGATCGCTGCGGTAAAGCCGAACGACGCGGGAAAATACACTTGCGTGCGTGCAAACGAGGCTGGTTCCGTGAACGCCTCGGCCTACCTAACGGTTGTAGGTAAGACAATCTGCCGATCGGACGGGAACATCTTCGACGCGCGCGTTAAGCTTCGTTATGTTACTCGTGCAACTATTATTATTTCAGTTTAATTTAATTTAATTTATTAACGGATTTCTCCATTTTACATGATGATAAGAATAGAGACAAACAGTGATTACTGGGATCACGAGCACGCGTATTATAATTAAAGTTGCAATAATCGGCAACCAGCAAACGGAAGTTCCCTAAGATAAATTAATTTAAGTGCAAGTTTATTAATATTTATTTATTAATCTTTTGCAACAGTGAGAACCCAGATTATACGACCACCCAGCGATATCTCGGTTCTTCTGGGGCACACCGCCGAGCTCCAGTGTAAAGTGTCGAACGACCCTAGCGTGCCGTACGACATCGTATGGCTCTACAACACTCAGTAAGTTAATCTCATGAAATTAATTTTGAAAAACAGTTCTAATAATTATTAGAACTGATTTTTATTGATTATAAAAAAAATAATTATTTTTATGGCGGAAAAGATCAATAGCAAAGTCAATAGAGAAGTCAATCGCAAAGTCAAAAGCAAAGTCAAAAGCAAAGTCAATCGCAAAGTCAATAGCAAAGTCAATAGCAAAATCAATAGCAAAATCAATAGCAAAGTCAATAGCAAAGTCAATAGCAAAATCAATAGCAAAATCAATAGCAAAATCAAAAGCAAAATCAATAGCAAAATCAATAGCAAAATCAATAGCAAAATCAATAGCAAAATCAATAGCAAAATCAATAGCAAAATCAATAGCAAAATCAATATCAAAATCAATATCAAAATCAATATCAAAATCAATAGCAAAATCAATAGCAAAATCAATAGCAAAATCAATAGCAAAATCAATAGCAAAATCAATAGCAAAATCAATAGCAAAATCAATAGCAAAATCAATAGCAAAATCAATAGCAAAATCAATAGCAAAATCAATAGCAAAATCAATAGCAAAATCAATAGCAAAATCAATAGCAAAATCAATAGCAAAATCAATAGCAAAATCAATAGCAAAATCAATAGCAAAATCAATAGCAAAATCAATAATACGATTATATTTAGGATGAAATTTTTGTTTTTTGCCTTTCAGGGTGATAAATACGCAGGCGAGCCAGAGAGTAAAGATGCGCCACGACGGAGCGCTGGAAATTGTCGCCGTGAGAGCCTCGGACGTCGGTGAATACGCGTGCTCGGTGATTTCGGCAGGTGGCAACGAGACGAGAACGGCACGGCTGAGCGTTATCGAGTTACCGTTCGCGCCGATAAACGTTAAGGCCGAGAGAGTCGAGAGCATATCGCCGAGGACGATAAACGTCAGCTGGGTGCCGGGATTCGACGGCAACAGCCCGACCGAGAAGTTCATCGTCGAGAGACGCGAGGTTCCCGAATTGGGTACGTCTTTGCATACACATTTATTCGTTCATTTATGCCTTCGTTTATTCCTTCATTTATTCCTTCGTTTATTCCTTCGTTTATTCCTTCATTTATTCCTTCAGTTATTCCTTCATTTATTCCTTCATTTATTCCTTCATTTATTCCTTCATTTATTCCTTCATTTATTCCTTCGTTTATTCCTTCATTTATTCCTTCGTTTATTCCTTCATTTATTTATTTATTTATTTATTTATTTATTTATAATTGCAGGACCCATACCGGATCCTCTGTCGAACTGGGTGAACGAGAACAGCAACGTGTCGGCCGACGAGCGATGGTGTCTGCTGAGCGACTTGAAAGCCGCCGCGGCTTACCAATTTCGAATAACCGCGGTGAACAGCGTCGGCGAGGGTCCACCCTCGGATCCCAGTAACGTCGTTATTCTCCCTCAAGAACGTGAGTAAAAAAATGTATCAACATTTTTCTATAAATAAAAAAAACGTTTAAAGAAATTATCATTTTCGGAAACAAATGATTAAAAAAAATAATCATAATTAAAGACTTTTTAATTATTATTTGATTATTAATTATCAACATTACAGTGGCAACTTTAATTATTCAACTTTTTTTTATTATTAAAAAAAAAATTATAATTTATATAATTTTATATCTAATTATTTAATATTCAAAGAAAAATAATAATATTATTTTTCTTTTTTTTTTTTTACACAGCACCGTCGGGACCGCCTCTGGGTTTCGTCGGCTCGGCTCGCTCCTCCTCCGAGATAATAACCCAGTGGCAGTTGCCACTCGAGGAGCATCGAAACGGTCACATATTGGGTTACATACTCCGATATCGATTGCACGGCTACAACGTCAGTCCTTGGACGACCCAGAACATAACGAACGAGGCTCAGAAAAATTACCTAATCTCTGATCTAATTACGTGGAAGGATTACGTTGTGCAGATCGCCGCGTACAACGACAAGGGAGTCGGCGCGTTTACCGACGGCCTCAAAATCAAAACGAAAGAAGGGGGTAAATAAAAAAAAAAAAATTGTATTTCAAATTTCTTTCGCCTGGTCGATTTTTTATGAAACTTTTTTTTATTTAATGAAAAAAAAATTCAAATTGCTTTCGACTCGCAGATTTTTTTATTAAATTTGTTACTTTAATTAAAGTTTCGTAATTTAATTGACTCGCTTGATTTAATCCGATTTTTGAAAAAAAATCGGATTATACAGTATTTAGAATTCTCTTCGACTCGTAGATTTTTTAATGCAATAAAAAAAAATTAATTACATTTTAATTAATTTTAATTACATTTCCTAATTCAATTTAATTATTTCATTGAATTTGCTTCTCTCACAGAAATTTAATAATAAAATATTTGAAAATCTCTTCGAGACCTTAACTTTGTTTTTCTAAAAAAATTTCAAATTACTTTCGACTCGTGAATTTTTGATTTAATATATATTTCTTTAACGAAACTTTTAATTCTTCCTCAGTTCCCGAAGCGCCGCCGACGAACGTGCGAGTCAAGGCGATAAATTCGACGGCGGTCGAAGTTTGGTGGAAGCCGCCGAATCCCCAGAAGATAAACGGCATAAATCAGGGCTACAAGCTGCAGGCCTGGACGGGGGGGAATTTCTCGGAGGAGAACGAGTACAAGTCGATGACGGTGCCGCCGAGCTTGTTCGATCCGCTCGCCGAGCAGAGCGCGGTCGTTACCGGTCTGAGGAAATTCACTCTTTACAACGTGACCGTGCTCTGCTTCACGGACCCCGGCGACGGCGAGAGAAGCGTACCCGTACAAGTTCGCACCAGCGAGGACGGTGAGACGATTACCGGAGCTCGTCGACAAATTACGCAACTGTCCACGCTCCTTGGACAAACCTTCGTTTTTTTTCTCACTTAATTATCTCGCTATCTACTCGATAACAGTTGTTTCATCTCGCAACATTATGTAACATAACGATGTATTATAAACATGTATATATATATAATTATATATATATATAATTATATACATTCAATTATATAAATATAATTACGTGAATATAATTGTATAAATATAATTATATGAGAGGTTTCGCATACGAAATCGAGCTGAGTCTGACCCTTCGCGTGTTGGATTTGGTCCGCGATTTTTTATGTGGTTGAACTAACTCTCAAAAGGACTCGGGTATTAAAAAAAAAATGCTGTTTGTTTATAATTATTTATAATTAAAAAAAGGAATTTATTGATCGCCGCAATTTGAAAATTTTGAAAAATTCCGGTAAATCTTGTGTCAAATATCAACAATTTTAGGATTTGGGTCGGAGTGGGCCGACGTCGCTTTCTATTATTTTCGAAATTTATGGGCTATTGTTTGACCATTTTTCTATGGAATTCTGCATTTTTGAGAATTTTTCCAGATTTTTCCGAAGTTTTCATTTTTTAAGAGTAAAAACAAAGAAGAAACCTTCGGAAAAAAACTGAGAGAATTCCCAAAAATGCAGTGTTGCATCTAAAAATGTTCCAGCGATTACCCGTTATAGACTAATTTTCTCCTTACATTTTCGTTTACATTTTTCCGACCAAAAAATTACAAAAAAAAATAGAAGGTGGCGCCAGCCCGCTCAGCTCAAACCTCAACATTTTTCAATATACAGCACAAGATTTTCCAGAACATATTCAGATTTTTAAATTGCAGCGATCAACAAATTCTTTTTTTTAATCACAAACAATTATAAAAAATCTATTCGCAACGACTACCTTAAGTACTCTGACACTAAAATCTCGAAAACAAATTTTTTTCCGAAAACAAAAAAGCTTCCTCCACGAGGAAGCAAAATAAATAATATCAAAATAAAAATGAGCAATATTAGAATAAAAATAATGAATAATAAAATAAAAGTAAATAATATTAAAATCAAAATAAAATACTAAAGAGAATTTTTTTTCGGCAGTTCCGGACGAGGTGGAGAATCTGCAGTTCGACGACATAAGCGACCGGGCCCTGACGGTGAGGTGGAGTCCGCCCAGCGAGATCAACGGAGTGCTAACGTCTTACCAGCTCAAGTACCAGATCAAGGATTCCCCGGACTCGCTGAGGGTGAAGAACCTGACGCGGGACGTGCTCTCGTGCAAGGTGGAGGATCTGCAGGCGACGACGCACTACAGGTTCGAGGTGGTCGCCTGGACGTCGAAGGGTCCGGGAAAGCCGAGGGTGGCGACGATCCAGTCGGGCGTCGAGCCGGTTCTTCCCGAACCGCCGACGAAGTTGGCGCTCTCGAACATCGACGCCTTCTCCGTCGTGCTGCAATTCACGCCGGGCTTCGACGGCAACTCCTCGATCGTCAAGTGGAGCGTCCAGGCGCAGACCAAGAGAAACTCGACCTGGTACAACATCTACGAGGTCTCCGATCCGGACGCTAGCACGATCACCGTTTCGGGTCTAATTCCGTTCATGCAGTACAAACTTCGGCTAATCGCGAACAACGTCGTCGGCGCTTCCGCGCCCTCCGAACCGACCAAGGAGTTTCAGACCATTCAGGCGCCGCCCTCTCATCCGCCGAGAAACGTCACCGTCAGGGCGATGAGCGCCACCGAACTCAGAGTTCGATGGATCGTAAGTTATGGAGCTTGAAAAAAAAAAATTATAATAAATAGGTTCTATTTATTTTTGTGGATGAAAAACGCGATTGGGTGGTAAATTCTGTGAGACTGATTGTTCGTGAGGGTGTGGCGACCATGTAAAAAAAAATCACGGCGCTGGGGATAAAAAATTCCGAGAATTTACATTTTTTTTAAATATAATTTTCGAGAATGTAAAAATATCATGTAAAAAAATTATAATAATTAGGTTTTACTTATTTTTGTGGATGGAAAACAAAATTGGGTGGTAAATTCTATGAGACCGATTGTTCCTCAGGGTGTTGCGATCATGTAAAAAAAAATCTGAGCCTGAGATAAAAAATCTCCGGGAAGGGTTAAATTTTCACATTTTTCGAATAACATGAAAAATGTTATATTGATTTATTTTTTTAATTTTTACAGCCACTGCAGCAGATCGAGTGGTACGGAAATCCGCGGGGCTACAACGTGACGTACACGGAAGTACGAACGAACGATTCTCGGAGCATAAGCATAGACGATCACACGGCGAATTCGTACGTTCTCGAGGGTATGGAGGAGTTCGCGCTGTACGAGATAGTGATGCAGGCTTACAACGACGTGGGTTCGTCGGTGCCGAGTCCGAAGGCGATCGAGAGAACGAGAGAATCGGTGCCGTCGGTCGGTCCGGCGAACGTCGAGGCGAACGCGACTTCCTCGACGACGATACTCGTAAAATGGGGCGACGTCCCGGTCGAGCACCAGAACGGTCAGATCGAAGGTTTCAAGGTGTACTACGGGGCGAACAGCCGATCGCCATATCAGTACAAAAACATTCCCAAGAACACAACCTTCACCACGACCCTGACGGAACTTCGGAAGTTCGTTCAGTATCACGTACAAGTATTGGCGTACACGAGACTCGGCGACGGAGCCCTCAGCACTCCGCCCATAAGAGTTCAAACTTTCGACGACAGTGAGTCATTTGCCATTTTGCCATTTTGATATTTTGCCATTTTGATATTTGGCCGATTGGCCATTTTGATTTTTTGCCATTTTGATGTTTGGCCAATTGGCCATTTCTATATTTTGCCATTTTGATATTTGGCCATTTTGATACTTGGCCATTTTGATACTTGGCCATTTTGATACTTGGCCATTTTGATATTTGGCCATTTTGATACTTGGCCATTTTGATATTTGGCCATTTTTATATTTGGCCATTGTGATATTTGGTAATTTTGATATTTGGCCATTTTCATATTTGGCCACTTTGATATGTGGCCATTTGGATATTCGGCCATTTTGATATTCGGTCATTTTGATATTTGACCATTTTGACATTTGGCCATTTTGATATTTGGCCACTTTGATATGTGGCCATTTTGATATTTGGCGACTTTGACATGTGGCCATTTTGATATTTGTACATTTGACCATTTCGCTATTTTGCCATTTTGCCATTTGGCCATTTTGCCATTTTGCCATTTCGCCATTTCGCCATTTCGCCATTTCGCCATTTCGCCATTTCGCCACTTTGCCATTTATCGTTTATATAATGTTGAATTGTGTTTTGCAGCTCCCGGTCCGCCGTCGAACGTATCCTTTCCGGACGTTAGTTTCTCGACGGCGCGGATAATTTGGGACACACCGGACGATCCGAACGGCGAGATTCTTCGTTACAAAGTGATGTTCCATCTGAACAGCAGTCACGAGCGCCAATTCTCGAAGGAGTTCGAGGCTTCGGACCGAACGTTCCGAGCGACCGGTTTGGAGCCGGAAAAATATTACATGTTCTCGGTGACGGCCCAGACCAGACTCGGATGGGGCAAGACGGCTTACGGCCTCGTTCTCACGACGAACAATCGGGAGAGGCCCCAACCACCGTCGTTGCCCCAGGTCAGCCGGTCTCAAGTTCAGAGTCGACAGATTACGTTCAGCTGGACTCCCGGCCGGGACGGTTCGGCTCCTCTGCGGTTCGTTGTCTTATTGCCATCTTTATTTATTTATAATTATCAAATGAAATTTACTTAGTTAATTATCAAATTTATCAAATTTATTTAATTAATTATCAAATTTATCAAATTTATTTATAATTATAATAATAATGAAAATATCTGAAAACGATCGCTAATCGTCAAGTTGTTTGTTTTTCTTCTGTTTCAATAGTTATTACACGGTGCAGCAATCGGAGAACTCCGGACCGTTCCAGACGATCCCGGAGCGCCTCGATCCCTCGCTGACGTCGCACACGGTCAGCACCCTGAAACCCTTCACCTTCTATCAGTTCAGGATCCAAGCTACCAACGACATTGGGCCGTCGGCTTGGAGCGCAGAGTCCGCTCAAGTTCAAACTCTACCCGCAGGTTCGACACACTCTGATTCAATTGTAGTTGATCTTGTGAAGCAAAAATTCGTTCACTATTTCGTTCTCACGATTTTATTCTCACTATTTCAATCTTACTATTGCAATCTTGCTATTTCAATCTTCTTATTTCAATCTTATTATTGCAATCTTACTATTTCAATCTTGCTATTTCAATCTTGCTATTGCAATCTTACTATTTCAATCTTACTATTTTAATCATACTATTTCAATCGTACTATTTAAATCTTACTATTTCAACCGTGCTATTTCAACCTTACTATTTTGTTCTCACTACTTCAATCTCACTATTTCATTCTCACCATTGCAATTTCACTATTTTAATCTCACTATTTCAACCTCACTATTTCAATTTCCTTATTTCATTTTCACTATTTCAACCTCACTATTTCAATTTCCCTATTTCATTTTCACTATTTCATTTCCGTATTTCATTTCCCTATTTCATTTTCACCATTCCATTTTTGTCTTCAGCGCCCTCCCGCGGTGTCACAGGCTTGCGAGTCGTGCCGATAACGACCTCGAGCATCGAGGTCCACTGGGACACGATCGACGAGTCTCACTGGAGCGGCGATCACGAGACGGGCGGTTACCGCGTCGTTTATCAGCCCGTCTCCGATTTCCCGACCGCCCTCCAAGCCACCCCGAAGCAGGAGGTCTTCGGCATAAAGGAGGCCAAAATGATCCTCAGCGACCTGATGGAGGACAGAAATTACGAGATCGTCGTGCTGCCCTTCAACTCGGAGGGCGACGGTCCTCCGAGTCCCCCCGTGACCGTCTACGTCGGCGAGGCCGTGCCGACCGGGGAACCACAGAACGTCGAGGCCAAACCGATATCCTCGACCGAGGTCCATCTCAAGTGGAAACCTCCACAGGCCAACATGCAGAACGGCGATCTTCTCGGTTACAAGATTTTTTATCTCGTCACCGACTCGCCTCAGCCGCTCGACAAAAAACAGGAGGAGGAGATCGAGGTCGTGCCGGCGACCTACCTGACCCACAGTCTCGTCTTCCTCGACAAGTACACCGAGTACAGGATACAAGTTCTCGCATTCAATCCGGCGGGCGACGGGCCACGATCGCCGCCGATAACCGTGAGAACTAAGCAGGACATACCGGGACCCCCTTTCGATCTGCAGTTCAACGAGATCACGATGACGAGCATGAGGGTCTCCTGGGAACCCCCCAAACTTAGGAACGGGGAGATCGTCGGTTATATCGTGACTTACGAGACCGCCGAGCAAAACGAGCGTGAGTTCACTTTTTAAATATATTTTTTAATACATTTTTTAATATATTTTTTAATATATTTTTAAATATATTTTTTAATATATTTTTTAATATATTTTTTAATATATTTTTAATATATTTTTAAATACATTTTTAAATATATTTTTTATTCTCCTGAGATCGAACATATCGGGCCGATCCGCCTCGGTCGGTAACGAAAACTGTAATCAATCCTATCAACGATGCCGACCTGGGACGGTCGGAAGCAAATTCTTACGAGAAGCTGAATCGATTTCCCGTGTTGAGAGAGAATTCGCTTTGAACAAGAAATCCCGAGGACGCGAGATAAAATAATTAATTACAGTTTTAATTACCGACAGAGTCCGATAAGAATTGATTACAGCTTTCATTAACGACCGAGTCCGATAATAATTAATTACAGTTTTCATTACTGATTGAGTCCGGCAATAATTAATTAATCACCGTTTTCATTACCGACCGAGTCCGGTAATAATTAATTACGATTTTTATTACCGACCAAGTCGGATAATAATTAATCCACCGTTTTCATTACCGACCGAGTCAGGCAATAACTAATTACAGATTACATTACCGACCGAGTCCTCTAATTATTATTTTTTAGATGCTTTTCTAATCAATGATTATTTTCTTGCCGGCTTTTTGTTAATAATTCATTATTTTCTTAATTCTTAATGATTCTTTTTTTTCGCACCCCCGCAGGTTTCAGCAAGCAGGTTAAGCAGAAAGTAACTGAAACGAGCCTGCTGGTGCAGCCCCTCGAGGAAGAGATTACGTACACGTTCATGGTCCGAGCACAGACGATCGACTTCGGTCCGCCGATATCCGGCAACGTCACGACCGGCCCTCAGGAGGGCTCGCCGATGGCTCCGACCGATCTCGTCGTCTCGAAGACCGTCTCGAGCTTCGAGCTTCGCTGGAAGAACGGCGCCTCCGGCAAGGGCCCGCTCCTCGGCTACTACGTCGAGACTCGTCGCAAAGGTAAAAATCATCCAAACGATATTTAAAAAAAAATAATAAAATTTAAAAAAATACTTCGAGCTTGAAGTATTAAAAAAAATCTAAAGCTGCAAAAATTCGGGAAAAAAAATATAAAAAAAAATTCTTTCACATTATTTCTAACGATAATTAATATTGAAATAAATATATATCCTAAACGTATCTGTCTTTTCATATAAACAGCAATGGAAGATTGGCAGCATTGTAAGTGTCAATACGCCCCCAAATATGCTGAGAAATCGGAAATTTGAACTTAGGTTTCTCCATTTATCCCAGTTTTCGATATAACCGGAGTTTACAAATTTGGCAAAAAAAAGAAAATTTCACTCGGCCGAAAATCTATTGTCATTAATAATCTATTTGTATATTTTTTTGCATCTCGGCCCTGAAAAAAAAATGTAATTTCTCCTAAATAGTATTATTACTATTAATAATAATAATAATCTATTTGTTTATACTTTCGCCTTGAAAAAATGTAATTTTTCGTAAATATTACTATTATTATTATTATTATTAATTTTTAAATTTTTTATTTGTTTTTTATCGTTTGAGGGTATTTATTAATTAATTTTTTTTGCTGATTTGTAATCTCTGTTTACCCAGATTGCCGTAACGACGTAAAAAAAAAGCATGAAATAATTTAGTAATTGAGCTCGGGTCGTTGAATAACAAGCGATTGATTAGAGAATCCTTCTAACAACTTAGTCACACTCGCAGACGAACGCACAGACACACACACACACACACACACACGAACACATACTTGTACATACACTTGTACAGACACGGAGCCACCCTAATCTAATATAGATTGACTTGTGTGAAAAATTATCGAATAGAAAGAGTGTTAAAAAAAAATGCGTGCGAGATAATGCGATACCCCGTAGAAATCTTCTCGATGGATGGCCCATCGAGGAGTAAGCTCGAGAAGACATTTTTTTTTTGGCGATTGTGGCGGAGATTTTTTTTTTCATTTTCCTTTTTTTATTCTTGGTATTTTAGACGACACGAGATGGCAGACGATCGTGAAGACGAACAACGGACCGCTCACGGAATTTGCGGTTTCCTATCAGAATCTATTACCCTCGACTTCTTATCTCTTCCGGGTTATATCGTACAATCGATACGGCATCAGTTATCCCGTCTACTCCACGGAATCGGTGAGTTGTTGCTATGAAATTATGAAATGATTAAGTTATTAAATTATTAAATTATTAAATTATTAAATTATTGAGTTATTAAATTATTAAATTATTAAATTATTAAATTATTAAATTATTAAATTATTAAATTATTAAATTATTAAATTATTAAATTATTAAATTATTAAATTATTAAATTATTAAATTATTAAATTATTAAATTATTAAATTATTAAATTATTAAATTATTAAATTATTAAATTATTAAATTATTAAATTATTAAATTATTAAATTATTAAATTATTGAATTATTGAATTATTGAATTATTGAATTATCAAATTATCAAATTATTAAAAAATGTATGTTGTGCAGGTTCTGACACCGTCGAAGTTGTACCTGGAGTACGCCTTTCTCCAGCACAGGCCGTTCTACCGTCAAACTTGGTTCATGGTAACCCTCGCAGCTTCGTCGATCGTCATAATAATAATGGTGATCGCCATTCTCTGCGTGAAGAGCAAGAGTTACAAGTACAAACGTGAGTTTCATTACATTTTTTTAAAGTGGGCCTTGCGAATAACTGCTCACTTCGCATAAGGTTCAGAGAAATGAGAGGGAATTGCAAACACTTCGTAATGGAATAAAAATCTGAAAAAAAATCAAGCATATTAAAAATGTTGAAAAGTCTAATTTGGCATAATAATAATACCAAAATGTTATCAATAAATTACTGAAATCAAAAATTATGCAACAAATTGCCCAGCAAGCCATTTTTTGTTCTCATGACAATGATCTGTTACTTTTTTTTAATACGTATGAATTTTCTTCAGAATCTTATGTAATGTTTGAAAATTGCCTTTTCTTTATGATAAAATTTGATTAAAATCGCAATTTTCAGACAATACATGAAATTCTGAAAAATAAAATTCATACGTGTTCAGAAAAATTGACAAATCATTGTCGTAACAAAAAATGATTTGTCAAATGATCAACTGCCCAGCCATGTGCAAGTTACTTTGCAACTTTTTATAATTAACAATCCAAATTAGAAAATTAATTCAAACGTACTCAAAGTACCAAAAAGTACTTTCGTACTTTGAGTACGTACTTTAAGTACCAAATAAAATTTCGTACTTTATAGAAGTACTTGAAGTACCAAAAAGTACTTCGGCACTTTGAGTATGTACTTTGGGTTAAATAAGTAAGAAACTTTATGAAAACGAAAATATCGTGTTGCAGAAGAGGCGCAGAAGACTCTTGAGGAATCCATGGCGATGGACATCGACGATCGGCAGGAGTCCGATCTCGAGCTCTACAGATCGAGACAACCGGGCGGCGGGACGATGAACATCGGAAGCGCATGCGGCACTCTAGGCAAGAGAAGCACACTCGCGAGAAAGTCGATGCATCCACCGCCGCCGACTATGCTCGGAAAATCACCGCCGCGGCCGTCGCCGGCCTCGGTCGCTTATCACAGCGACGAGGAGAGCCTCAAGGGCTACGACGAAAATCCCGACGACAGCAGCGTCACGGAAAAACCGTCGGAAATCAGCTCCACCGATTCTCAGGTGAACTATTTTTTTTTTTGTTCACATTGCCCTGAAAATAATGTCATTTTTCGTAAATATTTTTGACCCGAAAGAATGTAATTTTTCGTGAATATTTACGCCCGGAAAAGATTGCAATTTTTCGTAAGTATTTTTGATCGGAAAGGATGTAATCTTTGCTAAATATTTTTGCCCCGAAAAGAATGCAATTTTTCCAAAATATCTTTGCCCCGAAAAGACTGTAATTTTTCCCAAATATTTTTGCGCCGAAAAGAAGGCAATTTTTGCCCTGAAAAAAAATGTTCTTTTTCCTAAATATATTTACCCTTGTATTGTCGCCCTAAAAAAAATGTAATTTTTCCTAAATACTCTTATACTTATATTTTTCCCAAAAAAAAAAGAAATGTTTTCTAAATATATATTTTTTTCTATCGCAGGGTTCGGAGAGCGAGAATGAGAGCGTGCAGTCTGATCCGCACTCGTTCGTGAATCACTATGCGAACGTAAACGACTCGTTGCGCCAGTCCTGGAAGCGTCAGAAGCCGGTGAGGAATTATTCCTCCTACACCGACTCGGAGCCGGAGGGAAGCGCCGTGGTCAGCCTGAACGGCGGACAAATAATAATGAACAACATGGCACGATCGAGAGCGCCGCTTCCGGGTTTCTCCTCTTTCGTATGATCGACCGACTCGATCTACGTGCTCTTCACGCCCTCCCTTCAGCGATCGGGCGATCGTTGAAAAAAAGAAAAAAAAAATTGCGGAAAAAGATTAAAAAAAAAACATAACATACTTAAGGCTTACGGCATCTTCAACAATATTGTGATATACTTCGATTACATATTATTTATATATACATATATATATATATATATAAAATTGACGCGAGGACGAAGCGCGTACGCGCGCTGAGAAAATGAGATCGAGAGAAAAATCGAAGTTTGCCGATTTTTTTTTTATACGCGACGCTGCGAGGTTGCGACGCTTGAGATAGATTTTAAAAGAGCTTTACGCAGATTAACTACCCCGTTTCTCATATCACTAGGACTTTATTAGTATTATTTTTTTTTTATTTAAGATAAAATCCAAGTCCTTTAAGGTAGTCCGAGCGGTTCGGCCGAACGTGAGTTTCAGGCAAAAATTCAAACATTTGTCGATGGGACAAAAATCTGTAAAAATCGACCGTATCGGAGGTGCTGCAAATACTGTTTTTATGTAGCAATAATTCTAAAATGTTGTTGACAAATTGGCGATAAAAATAATTGTTGAACAAATTACCCAGCAACTTAACTATTTTATCTTTCTATGAAAATGATTCGCTTATTTTTCTGAATTGGTAGGAATTTTATCTGAATTTTTTGTAATCTTTGAAAATCGCATTTTTTTTTCTATGTTCGAGCTGTGAAAAAAAGGGAATTTTCAAAGATTACAAAAAATTCATACGCATTCGGAAAAGTAGACGAATTATCTTTATGAAGGAAAATAGTTAAGTTCCGGGTAATTTGTCGAATAATGATTTGTATCTTCAATTTGTTGATATAAAATTGAAATTATTATTACGCAAAAACGATCTTTGCAGCACCTCCCATACACTTAATTTTTTCAGATTTTTATCCCATCCCATTTATTCACTGAAACTCACGTTTCGCGGAACTCAACCTCTCGTTCTACCTTAAATAAAGTCGCAGGCTGCTTCGGAGATTCGCATTAATTCGATTTTTGCTAGAGCTCGAACGCTGCTCAAGTTTGATTTTTTACAAACTTCGATATTTTTTTTTTTTTTTTTTAACTAGAATAATGCGAATCTTCGATGACTCTGTCCTCGAAGGACTTTTGCTCCACTCCCGAGTCCTTCGCGACTGATCTCGCGTCTCCGGAATAATGAGATTCACTCTCGTGTGCCACCCGAGGCGTTCATTATTATTTTTTATTATTTTATTTTTATTTTTATTTTTTAATACTATAATCGAGATTGTCACACACGAAAGTCCTATCATATCGACTTTTTCCTCTAATCACATAATATCATACTAGAAATTAAGGAGATTATTAATGAGAAAAATAAATAAAAAAAATCCACTTCGCGACGAGGAAGCGCGAATCGTGGCTTTTACGAGTGATAATCGCGACGCCTGTTAAGCTCCGCGGAAAAATAAGAATCAACCGCGGACGACGATTTAGCGGTAATTCAGCTTGAAGAATGATAAAAAAAACTGCGCTTCTCCAGACTACGATCTTTTTTTTTTTTTGTAAATACGAGTACGAGAAGAAATTCCTGGCAGCTGGGCGGAAATTCAATCGCATTTTTTTTTTATGATAGGTTTAATTTTAATCATACATTCTCTAGGACCAATTTTTAAGGGTAATAGAAAAAGGCTGATATCTTGTATTACTGAATACGATAACGTTAAGACGATTTTATACACCGAGTAGAAAAAAAAATAAAAATAAAAAAAATAATAATGAAAAGAAAACGAATAAACTGCGAACTGCTCTTGTAACGAAAAAAGGTCTAATCTTAACGATAAGTATAGTTTTTAGTATAGAAAAAAAAACACGCGCGAGAGTGTATCTTCTGTATGAAAAAAAACACTGCCAACAAATTCATTTAGTTCAAATTTTCGCATTATTTAATAAAAAATATATATATATATTATATATAATAATTGTAATTTAGTTAAATCGTAGGTAAAAAAAATGTGAGACGTTTGGTGGATGGATCGAGACTCGTCTCTTTCCGCGCCGACGGCCGGAGAGAGAACAAAAAATGATTAAAAGAAAGACGTTTTTCGATACACGTTATTCATTTAATAAAAAAATTTATCAAATTTTACGAAATCCACGTGCTTACGATTAGTTTCCATTTCTCTTACTTTTTGTCGCATTCGATATATTAACAGTTCGTATTTGGAGATTTTTTAAAAAATATTAATCAAATAATTTATTAATAATAACTAATAATAATATTATTAATAATAATATATTATAAATATAATTATGATTATAATTATCGATATAATATATTAGTAATATTAAAAATTAGTTATCGATTAATTTAATTAATTAATTTTTATCGGATAAAAAAATTGTCGCAGCGATCGAACCACGAGACCAAGTTCGACGGCAATTTGGCGATGGAGGCTCGCTTGATCGCCGACCAAGCCGCGACGTCGGCTATTCCGGCTTCGTCGCCGTCCCCGAGAAAATTTTTCTTGCCGAGCTTGTCCCCGATTTTCGAGAGGGTCGATTGAATTTCCTTCGGCGATTCTTGGTAGTTCAAGCGGTGCGAGAGATCGAGAATGCAATTCAGGTCGCTCAGGGCTTGCGGAGATTCCTCGGTAGCGCTGACAGAGAATCGCCTGACGAGGTAACGCAGCAAATTCGTCTCGCCGATGAGCGGATAACCCTGCACTCCGGAAATCACGAACTCCAGATCGGCGACTGGAAAAAAATTAAAATTACATGAAAATCGAGTTTCTCAGCTGCTATGCAAAAAACATTTTTTTATCATACGATTTTTATTTACTATTGCTATTTTTTTCCTGCACTATTTTTATTTGCTATTGTGATTTTATCGTTTTTTCTCTCTTTTTTTTTACTATTTGACGTGATTATTTGGCTTCGTAGAAGTAAAAATAATGAATTAAATTTTAATGAAATGAACGTAATTGAAAATTTCATAACATTTAAACTGGCGGATCGATTATTGGCGAATTCACTTCTGCGATTTCGCTGTACATAGCTTCTATGAAATAGCATTTTTTTAATATACCATTTTCTATTTAGTATAACTATCTTTTTTTTATTTTAAGAGCTAGAGTACGAAAAGCAATTAAAAAAAAAATCAGAATTTCGTAAAATACAGAAGCATCGACCGATTCTCACGAAATTTTACAAAACCTTGATTCTCACATCGAGTGAAATAAAGTACTATGTACTACTAAAATACGATTTTTCACGCATGTCATAAATAAAATTTAAATAAACAAATAAAATAAAAAATTAATACATAGAATGAAAAAAATTATAAATAAAATTCAAAATTAAGATGTAAAATACCAATTTATAAATAAAATTAAATATTTATAAATACAATTAAAAATAAATAAATTATGGCGAAGACATAATTGCACCTCTCTTCCAAATCAGGGACAGTTTGACGCAGTCGGTAGATCTCTCTTTCCTCTCGACTTTGATCTCCGGCACTGTTCCCAGTACGCTGGAGTGCGTATAGCAAGAGACATCGAAGTCTACGTCCTTCCAAATCTTGGCCAGTGCCCGGACGGCGTAGCAGGGTTGGGAAGGATCCGCCTTGACCACGACTTCGACGAACACCGGGTCTCGCCTCTCGACTGCTGCGTGGCTCGTCTCACTCCTCCCCACTCCACTGTGGCTCGTCTCTCCGGCATCTCCGGTGACCTTGAGCACGTCGCAGAGACTCAGAACTTGCTCCTTCAGCTCGGCCAGCTGCGCCAATATCTTCTCCTGCCTCGCCTCCAGCACCGCCACGTCCGGCAGCGGATTCTGAAAAAATATTTCTCCGAATAAAGAAACAAATTCATACCATAATTATTTAAATAAATAAAACAATAAACTTTGTTAAAATAAAAATTGTTTAAAAATCAATATTAAAAAAGAAAAAAAAATCAAAATTTTTTAGAAAGCCAAAGTTTTAAAAAAATCCAAAATTTTCAGTTTTTAGCAAAAAAAAATGGTATACTGTTGATAAAAATTAATCTATCATTTGATTAATTTTCATGACACATGAAAAAAAAAGAGAAAAAAATCCAAAAATTTTAGTTTTTAGCGAAGAATGTTGTGCCTCAGTCAAAAATTAATTTACGTCCCCCCACCCTATAATCATCTCACAGGAAAAAAAAGTGTATTCAAAAATCTCAAAATTCATTTGTTTGAATTTTCATTATTAAAAAAAAAAAAAACTGCTTTACTTTTACCAAAAACCTTAAAAAGCCGAAACCTATGGAGTCTGCTTAGAGAGGAGGGGGGGGGGGGGGGGGGGGAGAAATGTTTCCCAAAAAAACCCGTGAGTAAAATTTTAGTGGTCGAAAAAAAAAATTCTCAAAAACGTAAAAAAAAAAATTACTCAAAAACGATAAAAAAAAAAAAAAAAAAAATCAGACCGAAAACCTTAAAAGAGTCGCACATCGTGCCTACGGAGTCTGCGCGGAGGGAGGGGGGGGGGGGTAATTTTTTTCCCGAAAATTTTGTCATGCCGAAGAGACCGGTGAGTAAAATTTTAGTGGTCGAAAGAAAAAAAAAAAAAAAAAAAATTCTCAAAAAACGATTAAAGAGAAAAAATCACACTTATATAATTTGACCGAAAACCTTCAAAAAGTTGATAACCTTCTCTGTCACATCGGTAGCGTTGACGTTGCTGGACGCGTGGTCGCTGCTTGCACAGTGAATATTTTTCATCCTGTACATGCACTCATCCCGATTGATCGTAACATTCTTGTCCAACACGGGCTTCAGCGAGTACATCGCCGTCGCGACACTCATTTTTGGTAATTTTTTTTTTTTTGGTAATAATTTTCTTAGAAGAAAAAACTGATTAAATATCGAAGGATTAATTTTTCGACGTTTCTCTGGATAGGGTTTGCAATTTTTTTTTTTTATTTCACGTTAGAAGAGAGGAGAATTTTTTCGTCGATCTCTGTTTTTTTCTCGGCACTCTCGATGTATCTTTAGCAATTCGGCCGGTCGGCCATTCAGGAGCGACGGTCGTCGGGGATTCCCGCACGGGGGCGCTGCGCGCGCACGGACCGCGCTCATTGGCTGGCTCGCGGACAAACTTGGCCAGAGACTGGCCAGTGTTGTAAAAGAATCGGTCAATTATGTTGGTTGCTAAAATAACGGGTATTGTTACTAAAAAAGTTTGAAAAAACTTTGAGGTAAAGTTACTAAAAAAGTTGTAAAAAACTTTGAGGTGAAGTTACTAAAAAAGTTGTAAAAAACTTTGAGGTGAAGTTACTAAAAAAGTTGTAAAAAACTTTGGGGTAAAGTTACTAAAAAAGTTGTAAAAAACTTTAAGGTAAAGTTACTAAAAAAGTTGTTAAGAATGTTGAGGTAAAGTCACTAAATAAACTGTTTATTTACCGAATTTACATCACTACTGGTCAGAAACTTGTATGGTTAACTTTGTAAAATGACCACTTTGGACAAAAACGTCCCACTGCTTAAGTTTCATACAATTTTTTGTGATCGTAAAGTTATGAAAGTGAAATGAGGGATGAAGAGAAATTGTGAGCTGAATTTTTTCATCAAGACAGATGAATGTTGCCTATTTTGTTGTATATTTTTGCGTTAAGGTGAGAGAAAATTTTCTTTTATGACTGTTAATAAAAGAGATAAGAAGTGTGACCGATTTTCTTGGAACTACATTTATTTTACAACATTATATAAGTCAATGTTACTTATCTAACAGAAATTTACTCGAAATTCTTTACTGTATTTTTCCATCACAGAATTGCGACGCCTACTGTGTGTTTTCTAATTATCGCAATTGAACGATTAGACACCAAACGGCTTAATTGAACCATCAATCGACAGCCAATTAATTGGCATAAATTCCAGATTCTTTAAACTTCCAAATCGCAAGCATCCAAATACTAAAAAAGCATCCAATACTACGAAGGTAAACTTACCGAAACCGAAAGTTCCGGTAATTTAAACGTCCCAAGTCGGACGTCTGCGCGGTCGCTTCCGGTCTGACCGGAAGCAAAAAAAAAATCCAATTATTGTGATCAAACGATTGACAACCAAACAACCAGTTGCAAGTTAAATTTTTCAAAGCTCCAACTTGCACGGCTCCATGAATTTACATAACTAAAAATTAAAAACTAAAGACGAGAAACTAAAAATTAAATTAAAATTTAATTAAAAACCAAAACTTAAAAACTAAAAATTAAAAACAGAAAATTAAAAACTAAAAATAAACTTTACAAAGCCAAAAAAAAAGGATTACACCGAGTCCCGCCGACGCTACGCAGTTCCATCGGTAATCTTACCGGAGCGAAAATTTCCGGTATCTTTACCGTCCCATTCAGAGCCTGCGCGCTCGCTTCCGGCCACACCGGAAGTCGCTTGGGCTCGCATAGCGCGCTGGAAATCGCGACTCCAACGTTTCTCCCAAAAAAACCCCGTCGATCTCGCCGCGCATTGATTCCCTGATTTTTCATAATCCCAAAACATATTTATTCCATTGCCATCGAAGCCCGGCCCGCCAATTGGTCGACGTGTTTCTAGCGCGCCGAGTCCGATGGCGTTGCTCGCTGCGCGGAGAACCAACATGGCCGCCGCAGTTTCTGTCATGCTGTTAACGCGTATCGCGAGTTCATAAAATTTTCGCTCCTGAAAGCCCCGTCATCGTGCGAAGTTCCGCCGCCCGCAATAACGAGCCAAGTGCGCGACCCGCGACCGACGAATCGTCCCGGTGCGCCAAAATATCGGTCCGCAATTGCGCGCGAGCGCCATTTTAATCCGCCGAAAAAATTCCGCGGGGTGCGCGGCGCGGGGAAGGGCCGAGTCGGAGAGTTGGTTCGCCGCGGCGCCACCAGAGGGCGCCTCGAGCGGTGCGTGTAAAAATCTTCTCTCTCTCTCTCCCTCGCAACGAAAAATTACACCAATCGGCGTGCAAAAAAAAATACAGTGTTTTAATACGTTCTCCGGTGTGCGCGGAACAAAAACGCGTGTGCTCTTCGTCCCTCGCGCACGGAATAATCGACGATAGAGAGAGAAGAGAGTCGCCTCGAAACGGGCGTCGAGAAACAATGCGCTTCGTTCTGATGAGACGAACCTACGACTAAAGAAAAAAGAAATACATATATATATATATATACATATATATATATATATATACATAAAACAATAATCGTGTCCTCGATCGTGCGGAGTCGCAGCGGGTTTCTCGCGAAGCTCCCCTCGCGCCTACCGGAGGTTAGAAGTGCCTTTAGCCGCCAAAGCTCGAACTCTTCCCAAAAAAAAAAATAAAATAAAATAAATAAACAAAAATAAAAAAAAGTTTTAAAAATCATCGACAAGGAGAGACGAGAAAAATATCCGCGGAAAAAACGGGCCGGCTCTCCGGCGGTGGCGTTCGAGGACCTCGGTTCGTGAATCGTCGTGCGCGGAGCCCGATTATTGTGGGTTAGAATCGTCTTCGTTTTTTTTTTTTTTCTCTTCCTCTCCTCCGATCGACCGTTCGGCGCGCCACCTGGCGGCGGAAGTGCGCGCTCGTGCAACGCCGCTCCTGATTGGTCCCCGTCCCTCGGTCCGCGCGTCCGTCTCTCCTCGCGAGAAAAAAAAAAAAACCCCTTTCGCCAAACGAATTATCTCAGCGATAGCCGCGCAGTGATTTTCCCACCGAATCGCCCGTCCCGATTTTTTTCGGTCTCGTCTCGGTGAACAAAAAAAGCCGCTCGCGAAAGGCGACGCGGAGGATTTTTCCGAGGCGCGAGATGGCCGCCCCGCAGCCGGCCAATCAGCGTCGCTCTCTCACGGCCCTCTGAAGCGTACGCCAATCCCCGCCTCCCCCCTTCCCCCCCCCTCTCTCGCGCGCTCGCCGTCGCGTCAGTGAATAGTTATATTGCAGTTGTGCTTCGCTTTTAGCCGTCTCGCATCTCTCCGAGCATTTTTATTCGACGATCGGCTCTTCGGTGTGTGTGTGTGTGAAAAAAAAAAAAAATTAATTTATATACAAGAAAAATCATCGAGGGAGGATCGAGCGCGAGGACCGAAGTGCAACGCCGCTCGGAACTTGGGGATAAATAAACAAACGATAAAAAAAAAAAAAAAAAAAAAATCGGGGAAAATATATGATAATAATAATGATAATGGAAAAATCGTGTTTGGTCACGTGACCTCCCCGCGAGGAGCCGCCGAAAGAAATGGCGCAAAGATCAGAGTACAAAAATGGCTTCGATCTTGTTGCATCGGTGTCGATACGCGCTAGCTGCGTCGCGCTTTCACAAGCCGCGCGTTAAGAGGACTTAGAGGCAGAGACGGCGTTGCGAAGTGAGACGAATCGAGTGAAAAGGGCTTTGCGGGGAGGACGAATATTCGAGCCCGAAAAAACATTGACTCTGTTTTACCGACCGAGCGAGGATAAAAAAAAGTAACGGAAAATTAGAGGCGAATATAAAAAAGGGTGGATAAGTGGGAGAGAAAAGGAGGAAAGATCGACTCTGCGTTACCGACGGTTCTTCGTGAGTTCGTTGAAAAAAATATATATATAACGAAAGACGAAGAAATTCATTGGAGAGAAAAGAAAATCGGGAAGAAACTCGTGAAAAACGTCGACTCTGCATTACCGACCGATTTTCTCGAATAAAATATATAACGATAAGTGAGGAGATAAGTTGAAATGTGAGAAAGAAAAACGTCGAGAAACGTCGAATCTGCATTACCGACCGTGATTATTGAATTTTTAAAAAATCGCTAAGAACAAACGAATAAATTTTAAGCATTACCAACCGTTCTTGAATTTAAAAAAACACCACGAAAAACGAACGGATAAATATTTAAAAAAAGAAAGAAAAAACACGTCGAAAAACGGACAAATCGCAAAAAGAAATAAGACAAATTCGTCGAAAAACGTCCACTCTGCATTACCGACTGTTTTTCAATACAAAAATCCCGAAAAAAACGAACGGAAAAGCCGGAAAATACAATAAAAAAAAACGAGAATCATCGACTCTACATTACCGACAGCTTTTTCCCCAACAAAAGAGAATCACGAGAAACAAGCAAACAAATCGAGGAGAAAAAAAAACGATAAAAAAAAACTCTTCGAAAAAAAGGAAAAATCCCAAAAAACACGAACAAACCTAAGAAAATTGGATCTACATTACCGACCCTGCCTAAAAAAACCTCAATAAAAACCCTACCCTAAAAAAAAACAAGAAAAACGCAAGAAAACGCGACTCTACCTTACCGACCCAAAAAAATCCCCACAAAAACAAAACCCAAAAAAAAAAATAAATAAAAAAATAAAAAAAAATCAAAGAAAAATCAAATCATGACCGGAAGAGGAGCGAAGAGGCGGGGTCGTCCGCCGAAGTCTGTGGTGATGGAACGCCCGAAGAAGTTCCAGTACCACCTGATGAAGAAGCCGAAGTACCTGCAGAGCAAGGCCGGTTCGGAGACGCCGAATTCGCAGCCGAGCACGCCGACGCCGTCGCGTCCATCGTCGCCGGTCGAGTCCGAGTCGAGCCGGCGCAGCACGCGCAGCCGAAAGGCGCGCGGCGGTTCGCGCGGCTCCCGCAAGGGGGCGCACGCGTCGGGCGCTTACCAGCGGCGCGGCTACAACCCGAACGTCGACTACCACGATTCGGAGTACCATTACGGCTCGGATTTCGGGGACGAGTCGAGCGAGAAGAGCGAGGCCGAGGAGGATCCACCTCCGACGGATCTCGAGTCGTCGGAGTCGGTCGACGAGCCCGATCCGTCGAGCGACAGCGATTTTTCGCTGTCGAGCTTCAGCACGGCGAGCGGAACGCCGCGCAAGTCCGCCGCTGCCCAACAGAGGGCGCCAAGCCCGGAGCCGCTCTGGCTGCAGAATCGCGAACTTCCGCCGCTCTGCCTGCCCAAGTCCTCCGAAGACCTGCTCGTCGGAAAAGACTTTGTCATGCCCGCTCTGTCCATCTACGAGGTCTTGAGACACTTCCGGGCACTCGTCAGACTATCGTCGTTCAGGTAGCTTTCTCAATAAGCTGTTGATATGCGCCTGAGCGATTCATGGAACGGCATAAAGATTGAAAAATAGGATTGCGGAGATTTGTCTTTGTTGATTTATTTTACTTATCGACGGAGTGAGAAGTTTGGAGAAAGTTTAGGGGATTCACGAAACGTTGTGAATTGGGAGAGGAGACGTGTAAAGTTTGAGTGGAGAAAGACTGATATAGAGTTTGAATATTCAGTACTAGATAATATGTAATCCTGGATAAGATTATTCGTTAATGATTGTAAATATAACGTGAGATACGTACGACTATGAATATAAGAAGTGGACTTGATTACAAAGGGAACTTCCTTTTGTAATTGAGTCCATTTATTATATTTATAGTCGTATAAATATAGGAAATGGACTGATATATAAAGGAAGGCCTATAAAGCTTTCCTTTTGTAATTGAGTCCATTTCTTATATTTATAGTCGTATAAATATAGGAAATGGACTGATATATAAAGGAAGGCCTATAAAGCCTTCCTTTTGTAATTGAGTCCATTTCTTATATTTATAGTCGCATGTGTCTGACGTTATATTTATAAATATATAAAGATTAAAAAATAAGAATGTAAAGATTTATTTTTATTAATTTATTTTACTTATCGACGGAGTGACTCCTTTACACAAAATTTACAGAATTGAACGTTGTGAATCGCGAACACGAGACGTGTAAAATTTGAATGGAGAAACACTAATATAGAATTTGAATGTACAGTACTAGATAATACATAATCCCGAATATCATTATTCGTTAAAGATCATAAATATAACGTCAGATACATAAGACTATAAATATAAGAGATGGACTTGATTACAAAAGGAAGGTCTCTAAGACCTTCCTTTTGTAATTAAGTCCATTTCTGAAGTTGTTGATTTATGAATAATCCAAATTATTAAAATGTTCATGAATAATTTCAGAGCTGGGCAAAATACTCGAAAATATTCAAAATACCAAATACCATCCGCATTTAAAACACAAAATACTTTTTGTAGTTAAAATACATTTATAAGTACTTCGTTTAAGTACTTTGATTTTTACAAAGTATTATAAAAAAGTACTTAAACGAAGTGCTTACAAATGTATTTTAACTACAAAAAGTATTTTATATTTTGGGTATTTTCGAGTATTTTTCCATGCTCTGATCGCAGATGGTCTTACACTTTGATGTTCGAATTGTTCATAAATATTCATGAATATTCATAAAAATTGTAATAATTCGAAATATTCGAATATTTCATTCAAATCTCGAACTGTTCATATTTAATTCACATTCAATTCATATTCAATTCACATTCAATTCACATTCAAGTCACATTCAATTCACATTCAATTCATATTCAATTCATATTCAATTCACATTCAATTCACATTCAATTCACATTCAATTCACATTCAATTCACATTCAATTCACATTCAATTCATATTCAATTCACATTCAATTCATATCCAATTCACATTCAATTCACATTCAATTCACATTCAATTCACATTCAATTCACATTCAATTCACATTCAATTCACATTCAATTCACATTCAATTCACATTCAATTCACATTCAATTCACATTCAATTCACATTCAATTCATATTCAATTCATATCAATTCATATTCAATTCATATTCAATTCATATTCAATTCATATTCAATTCGAATTCAATTCATATTCGATTATTCAAAATTTTGATTATTAACTCAACTCGTTACTAACGCAACTTGCATCGCCGCTTTCAGGTTCGAGGACTTCTGCGCGGCGCTCACCTGCGAGGACCAAACGAACTTACTGGCCGAAATCCACATAACTCTAGTGAAGTCTCTGCTCAGAGAGGAAGATTCGCAGCAGACGCACTTCGGCCCGCTCGACCAGAAGGACTCGGTCAACGTCAGTCTCTACTTCGTCGATTCGATGACCTGGCCCGAAGTCCTCAGATGTTACGTCGAGAGCGACAAAAATTTCGACACCGACGTTCTCAACATTCTCACCGACCGAGAATATCCTTTCGCGCCGATCGAGGAGAGAATTCGAGTTTTGCAGTTCTTGACCGATCAGTTTTTGATCACCAATCCTGTCAGGGAGGATTTGCTGCACGAGGGAAACATGCATTACGACGATCACTGCAGAGTCTGCCACAGACTGGGCGATTTGCTCTGCTGCGAGACCTGCCCGGCCGTCTTTCATCTCGAGTGCGTCGAACCGCCCTTGGTCGATGTGCCGACCGAGGACTGGCAGTGCAGCATCTGCAAAGCTCACAGAATCAACGGCGTCGTCGACTGCATTCCGGACGTCGAGAAAAACGGACTGCTCTGCAGGCAGGAGCATCTGGGGTTCGATAGACACGGGAGGAAGTACTGGTTCCTCGCGCGCAGGGTCTTCGTGTAAGTTGCCCGAGAAAGGCGAAGCTCGGGTTTTGGCCAGAGGGAGCTTTTTTTGGTATTGAGGGAATATTTTTGGGTTTGAAAAAAGGTTTTTTTTTTTAAGGTGGAAAATGATTTTTTTTTTTTTAAGGTGGAAAATGATTTTTTTTTTTTTTTTTAAGGTGGAAAATGATTTTTTTTACGATTTGTCTTCGTGTAAGTTGGACGAGAAAGGCGAAGCTCGGGTTTTGGCCAGAGGGAGTTTTTTTTGGTATTGAGGGAATATTTTTGGGTTTGAAAAGAGGTTTTTTTTTATTTATTTTTTTTAAGGTGGGAAATGATTTTTTTTTACGATTTGTCTTCGTGTAAGTTGGACGAAGAAGGTGAAGCGCGGGTTTTAGGCAAAGGGAGCTTTTTTTGGTCTTGAGGGAATATTTTTGGGTTTGAAAAAAAGATTTTTTTTTTAAGATGGGAAATTATTATTATTTTTTTTAACGATTTTTATAATTTTTTTTCGCATTAAATTTGTTTTAAACATTTTTTGTATGCTTGTTTTTGCAGGGAAAGCGAGGATGGCGAGGTTTGGTATTACAGCACGCCCCTCCAGTTCGGCGAGCTGATGGCGAGCCTGGACAAAAACGAGATGGAGGTCGCCCTGTATCGTGAGCTTTCCGACTACAGGGACGAAATCGTGAGGCAGATGGAACTCACGGAGACTATAACGAATCAGATAAAGGGAAACAAGAAATCCTACCTGGAGGTTGAAAACGGTAACTGCCAAACGCGTTGGGAGAAGAAGAAGAAATTTCCTCGTTGTTGAAGTTTTTTTTTCAAATCCATTTTTTTTTTTTTTTTTTATTTCGTTCGTCCTCGATTTTTTTTATTTCGCTCTTCCTGCAAATGTCCCGGTAATGTCCTTGAATTCTTCTAGTCCTTGACAATTTCTGCCAAAACCTTCGAGAATATTTTGGCGAAAATTTACAAGGACGAGAAAAATTCGCGGATACTTTGGCGAAAATTTCGAAGGTCGAGCAAAATTCAAGGTCATTTTCCAGAAATTTTCAAGGCCGATAAAAATTCAAGGTTATTTTTGCAGAATTAATTAAGGGCTCGAAAATTACGAGGATTATTTCGTCCCGCGAGAGACATTTTTTTCTCGTTTCGATTAAACCATTGACGCCAAAAAAATGAAATTAATTTTCAGCCTCGATCCTGAAGATGCAGAAGGAGCGTCAGGATCGAAAGGAGAAGGAGGACGAGGAGAAGCGCGAGAAGGATCGTCAGGAGGCGGAGGAGGCGGTGCGTCGTATGCACGAGGGAACGGATTCGCTCGAGGAGCGTTTGGCTCAGGTGTCCGGCCAGGGCGTTCCGGACAAGTCGGCGAGCGCGGACAGCCCCGAGAATGCGTCAAAGTCCAGCGAGTCCGAAGCGTCGGGCAAGCCGCCGAAAAACCCTGCGTCGAGCGAAGAAACCGAGGAGACGAGCGACGCGGTCGTCGAGGACGGCGTCGCGATCGGCAAGGACGGCAAGAAGCACACGATAGTGACTCGTTCGAAGACGGGCTCGCTGCAGCCGCGCACGTTCAACATGGACGACCTGAAGCGCCGCAGCGCCTCCTCCGCGATGTCCAAGGACGACCTCGAGAAGCTCGAGAAGCTCGACCGAGGCCTAAAGGTAGGACCAAAGAACCAACATAGCCTCAAAATATTTTTGAACATTTTTTCTCCGAAACGGTTTTTACCGCTTGTTTTATGTAACTCATGCATGAAAAGTGGTACTTTTTGTGCCTGCCGAGAGTGGCGTAAGTGGCACTTTACAGCCAAGTGTACTACAAATACCTGGGCACATGCGCACATCGGACGGATTTTACTTCTCGCACTCTTCTCGTACTTTACGCACGCTTCTCGTACTTTAGGCACGCTTCTCGTACTTGAGGCACGCTTCTCGTGCTTTACGCACGCTTCTCATACTTTACGCATGCTTTTCATACTTAAAGCACACGTCTCTTACTTTAGGCACGCTTCTCGTACTTTACACACGCTTCTCATACTTTACGCACGCTTCTCGTACTTTAGGCACGCTTCTCGTACTTTAGGCACGCTTTTCGTGCTTTACGCATGCTTTTCATACTTTAAGCACGCGTCTCGTACTTTAGGCACGCTTCTCGTACTTTACACACGCTTCCTGTGCTTTAGGCACGCTTCTCATACTTTACGCACGCTTCTCGTACTTTAGGCACGCTTCTCGTACTTTAGGCACGCTTCTCATACTTTACGCACGCTTCTCCTACTTTAGACACTATTCCCTTACTTTCGGCACGCTCGCCGCCCTCGCGCCTACAAAATCCACTTTACCGCACTCGTATCCTAAATCACCATCACAAAATCCCTTCGGAGAAAAAAGAAAGAAAAAATGTATTAAAAAATCTTCAAACTCCCTCTTCCTCGCACTAACATGTCTTTAAGCCTTCCCTCAAGGACGACGGCGACGGGACGCGTCTCACCCGCCAGAAGGCCCACCAGATCGCCGCCGGGACTCACCTCTTCAAGCTCGGAATGGACAACAACTACAAGTCCTACGTTAACCAGTACAGCACCAACCAGATCGCCCTCAACAAACCCCAGCGCAACGAGGAGCGCGACAAGAAGCGCCATCTATCGCACAAATTCTCCCTCACCGCTGCCTCGGAGTTCAAGTGGATCGGCAGTTTGACCGGCACGAGGGCCTTGCTCGTCAGCACCATAAGACAGACGATCCTCCAGCTCGAGAGCAACATACAAGCGCCTTACATGCACACCAATTGGCCTCTCCTGCGGAAACCCTGGACGACCGCCGTCGGCGCATGCGTGAATCCCCGAGACTTCGCCCGCGCCCTCATCGTTCTCCAGGCGTGCATAAAATCCGTCGTATTCGCCAGCGTCTGGCACGACCAGCTCGGCCACGTCAAGCTGCAGCGAGTCACCGCCCTCGAGCGCGAGGAGAAGAAACGACTCGACAAGAAGGAAAAGAAGGAGAAGGAGGACGAGGAGGAGCGAAATCGGCTAACATACAATTTTGTAAAATACACCCTGGGATTGAAGCACCAGGTCTGGAAGCAGAAGGGCGAGGAGTATCGAGTCCACGGACAGTGGGGATGGCTCTGGATCTCCTCGAGCCGAAGGTACAAATTCCACGACTCAAGGAAGTCGGGCCTTCGAGCCGGGCCGCAGAAAATTATGGTGCAGATCAGGGACAGAGGAGGGATTAAAATTCTCGCCCTTGATCCGCCGACCTACGACTTCCTGGTCGAGGAGTACAGCCCGAAGAGGCCGAAGCTCGAGCCCGAGGACCTTAAACCGGTGAAGGTCAAGGAGGAGGTCGAGCCTGAGGAATCCCTCGGGACCACCGAGGAACCTCCGGCCAGGACGATTCTCAGTCCCAAGAGCGAAGTCAAGACGGAGGTCAAGGAGGAAAACCCCGAGGCGAAGCCCAACATGTCGTTTCTCGCTGGGATGAAGATCGAGAAGGTCTTCGAGCCGATCAACGGGTTCGAGGAAATCGACGTGACGAAGGCATTGACCACTCCGGGCAGACTTCACTACCCGAAGATCGCGAAGAAGTGCCGCATCGATGAGTTCCTCGCTCGCAGGACTCATCTTAAGCTCCTGGAGGAACGCCGCACTCTCCAGTCGGAGAGGAGCAAGGAGCTCGCTGCGGCGGCGGCGAAGACGGCGACTGGCGAGGAGAGGCAGGAGGAGGGCCAGGTAGGGCTCGAAAGGGTTGGGTGGGGATTTTTTTTTTTTTTTTTTTGGGGGAAAGAATGTTTCAACTTTTTTATTTGATTTTTTTATTTTTTTAATTGTCTCATTATTATTTTTTTTCTTCGCTTTGTAATCTGGATTATAATAGTTTCAATGTTAATCTGAATTTGGAGGGGGTTTTTTGAGAAGAGAATAATATTTTTACTTTGTAAATCAAATTTATCGAGTATTTGAAGAATCAATATTGGTTCATTGTTTTTATAGCCAAGTTTTGTTGGTTTATATTTTTACATGAAAAAAATGTATATACGTAAACGTTTCGAAGTAAGTTAATAGAGAATCTTTAAAAACACGAAAGGAAATATTTCGTAAAATTGTTTTACAAAGTTAAAATATTATTTTCTTCTCAAAAACAAAATGTTAAAGTTCAGATTAACGTCAAAACTATTCTTATTCAGATTAAGAAGTGAAGAAAAAAAAACTAAGTTATTGAAAAAATAAATAAATTTAATAAAAAAGTTGAAATATTTTTTTCTTTAATAAAAAAAAAAGACAAAATAAATAAACCGTTTATTAAAATTAACGATAAGTAAATTAATAAAAATACTATCGATGAAAAACATGAAGATTAATTGCATGCAATTCATTGCAACCCTAAAATAAAAACCGGTCAAATATTATAAATAGCTTCAGTTATTAGCCGTTTAGATGTCCGTCCAATTGACTGATTATGTATCGAATTTCCATCAACAGAGCCAGGAGGACGAGCCGACCGACACCTCGTTGCAGAGCATCCTGTCGGGGAAGCCGCCAAACAAGGGCATATCCGCCTCGGCGAGGGACATGCTCGGACACATAGCGAAGAGGATTCAGCAGGTCAGGTCGCAGTACGCGAGCATAATGAGACTGGGAAAGAGCGGAGCTTGCTATTCCCGTTACTGCAACATGACCGGACACTCCAGCAAGGCTCCGGTCACTCCTCAGAGTCTGACCTCGACGTGCTACTCGCCGAGCTGCCTGCAGAAGGCGAGACTGAAGAGGGAGCTGCTGACGCTCCTCAGAAAGGCGAACGCCTTGAACAACAATCAAAGCCCGCCGAGCCTCGCTCCGCTCGGAGGCGGGCCGATGTCCCAGGTAGTTTGTTGTAAAGTTACC
The DNA here is from genome assembly GCA_964017025.1 of Stenichneumon culpator. NCBI lineage: Eukaryota > Metazoa > Arthropoda > Insecta > Hymenoptera > Ichneumonidae > Stenichneumon > Stenichneumon culpator. The sequence goes on from OZ024771.1 coordinate 3,597,211, forward strand.
GGTTAAGGGGTTATTCATTATTTATTGATCATTTATTGATAATTTATTGATAATTTATTGATAATTTATTGATCATTTATCGATCATTTATTGACCATTTATTGATCATTTATTGATCATTTATTGATCATTTATTGATCATTTATTGATCATTTATTGATCATTTCTCGATCATTTATTGACCATTTATTGATCATTTATTGATCATTTATTGATAATTTATTAATCATTTATTGATCACTTATTGATCACTTATTGATCATTTATCGATCATTTGTTGATCATTTATTGATCACTTATTGATCACTTATTGATAATTTATTGATCATTTATCGATCATTTATTGATCATTTATTGATCACTTATTGATCACTTATTGATCACTGATTGATCACTTATTGATCATTTATCGATCACTTATCGATTACTTATCGAACTTGAACCCCTAATCGCAGGTGCCGCTCGGCGGTATGCGGAAGGATCTCCCAGGAGACGAGGCGAACGACGCGATAAGGAGGGACCTCGAGTCGGCGGTCGCCCTGGCGACGCACTGCGCGGAGGAGGTCGCCGCGACGAACGTCGTCCCCAGAACGAACCCAAGAAGCACCGCCGCCGACACGGACTCGCCGAGGGCGAAGAGGCGAAAGCTGGACGGCCAGGAAGACGACGACGAGCTCGAGGTCGGTAAGGTAGAAACCCCCGACGAGACTTCGGCCTCGGGCTCGACGACGACGGTCGTCAATCGACGCGGTCGGACCGTCAAGCGGGTCGCCGGCCCGAAGGAAGTCAACGCCGACGGCAGCGAGAGAGTTTACTCTACCTTATCGACCGAGGGAAAAGTTTATCTTAAAAAAGTCGCGATTTCGCTCGCCGATCGGAGGAAGAAGAGAACCCCCGTTAAATATCCGCTCTGCTCGACCTTCGCGACCAAGACGAAGCATCGGAGCATTCTCTTGCTGCCCCAGCACGAGCTGAGGAAGCTCTGCAGGCTGGGCGGAAGAACGCCCGTTCAGGGCTTTCATCACATTGCGAAAGCGAACATGTCCGTCTGGCCTTATCCGTGCCCCAGGCCGCTCTTCAAGACCTGCTGGCTCTACAGAACCGTCGGCCTGAGGTCGCTCGCCGCCGCGGCACTGCAACTCAGAATACTCTGGGCCTGCCTAAGGTGGGACGACATGGCCGCGAAACCCGCATCTACCGATGGGAAACATCAGATAACGACCGATACGGAAATCATGTCGCTGGAGATACTCAAACATCGACAGGTCGGACAGTTCATGGATAGGACTCAGTATCTCAGGAGGAAGGTCGTCATACCTCTCGAACTTCCGAAACAAGTCAGAGGTTCGTGGGATTTTTTTTTATTCGCTGCTTTTCGAGCTTTTTTTTTAAATGTGTGTATGTATTTTTTTGTTTTCGTATTTTCGCAGCCGATTTTTATTTAAGCGGTGGTTCGTGGAATTTTTTTTTATTCAATGTTTGTCGAGGCTTTTTTTTTAGATATTTATATATGTATATTTTTTTATTTCCTTACGGATGTAATTGTTATTGAATCGGAGATTCGTGGAAATTTTTATTCGCTACTTGCGAACCTTTTTTGTCATATATAAATTTCATATTTCATATATATTTAAAAAGAAATTGATTGTTATGATTGCTATTGCGATGCGTATTACGGTGGTATCGTAATATGCGATGGTATTCTGTTGGAGTTCGTTAATGATTTGTTCCGCGTCCTCCACTTTATTGGCAATTAGCGATCACTTACCGATAAATCGGTATTGTCAATAAATTATCGATATTTTGTAAATTTTCAATTTTTGATGACTAACGTCGAATTAACGACTGGCATTACAATAATCTCCAATTAAAAAAAAACTTTCATATATATTCAATTATTATTGATTAATAATTGTCGACATTAATTGTTTAATAATTTTTTTTTATTTTTTTAATCTTATTTTTTAATACTATTTATTTTATTTATTTACAAGTTGTGAATCGAGACACGAGACATACAAAATTTGAATCGATAACACTACTATAGAATTTGCATACTACATAACACATAATGCCGAATAACATTTTTCATTAAAGATTATAAATATAACATCAGATACATATGACTATAAATATAATATATAACATAATATTTCATTAATATAAAATTAGTATAACAATAAAAAAATAAAATAAAAACGATTAATCATTATATAATTTTTAATTTCGCAGAGGTAACGTCGATACGGAGCGGTCTGCGGAAGCGAAAGCGTCCCGAATCACCGCAGAGTACGGAGCCGCAGGTATCCGAGGAATGGGTCGACGAGGACAAGCTCGAGCTCTGGGAGATAAAACAGTACGGCGATCGGTAAGCTGCGCAAAAAAAAAAAACAAAAAAAAAATTGCCCTGTCCTCTCTAACGCTATTTTGACTCTTCCCAACTGACAATCATCTCCGAGCCGAAATTTTCAGAGCATTGTCGTTTCGTCCGAAAAACGAAGACAAAAAAAAATCATCCGCCGAATGTTCGCGAGGGCAGCAAAAAAAAAAAAAAGAAATCCTCTCCGCAGCTTAACACTCATCATCCGTCACTAACAATCCGCTTGGGTTTGTGCCCTCTTCTGTACCTCCAGGTTGGAGAAGGCTAATGCGCAGATTATTACTAGGAGTCGATCGGGCGTGCCGCAGTCGGTCGTCGTCGGGGCGAACCGCGGAGGCGCGAACGCGCTCTCCGAGCAACTGGTCAGCGGCAAAGCGACGCCCGAGGAGATCAAGGAGAAGATGGAGCAGCAGCTCAGGATGCAGAGGGCCGCTCATCAGCAAAAGAGGGCCCTCGAAACGCTCAAGAGCCCCGCCGGCGCGTCGCCCGGGCAACTCGTCAAAGTTACAACGAATTCCAATCTCGGTGAGAATTCGGAGTCGCAACGAAATCCCAAAATCCAGCTCAAGGATAAATAAATTTATGAATTTATGAATTTGTCAATTTATCAATTTGTCAATTTGTCAATTTGTCAATTTGTCAATTTGTCAATTTGTCAATTTATCAATTTGTCAATTTGTCAATTTGTCAATTTGTCAATTTGTCAATTTGTCAATTTGTCAATTTGTCAATTTGTCAATTTATCAATTTATCAATTTATCAATTTATCAATTTATCAATTTATCAATTTATCAATTTATCAATTTATCAATTTATCAATTTATCAATTTATTAATTTATCGATTTATCGATTACTAACGATGGATTTTTAATTCGCAGACGGAACGGTGAAAGTCGTGTCGAAAGTGGCGATACCGGCAAGTCCTAACGCCCAAGGAAAGTCCCAGCTGACGTCGCTGCTCACAACGCCTAATCAGAATAAGACTTTCCTCGGCACTCGTCGTATTTACATGACAAAGTGTGAGTTCAAAGTATCGATTTTAATCGATAATAAAAAAATACAAAAATTGCCAATAATTTCATCAACATAGATCGAGTAGTTTTCTAGTGAATTAATTAATTCAACAGAATTGACTATAATTAATTTAACAGAATTTAATCAAATGAATTCAACAGTGCTTAATAGAATGAACGTATTAACAAATGAATTATTATCGCAGCTTCTGACGGAACGACGCGAGTCGTCGCCGGCACGACGAGCATCCTGCCGAAGACTGCGCAGCAACAGCAGCAACAACAGCAACAACAGCAGCCGATTCAGCCGAGCCAGCAGCAGAGTCAGCAGTCGCTGATAAAGGTCGCCGTTCCGCAGGTCCAGCAAAAGGTGCAGATTCTTCGCGGTCCCGACGGTAAGCTGCAGGTCCGCGGTCTCATGCCTGGCCAGCAGCTCGTGCAGATGCCCGACGGGAAGCTCCACGTCCTGAACACCGGACACGCGATAGCGGCGAGTCCGTCCCAGCAAACCGCCGCGGGTTCGACGAACGTCCTCCCGTCGACGCCGACGAGCAAGGTCGCGACGACGACGAAGCTCGTCGCGACACCCGCCAAGTCCACGACCGGCAAGGCGATCGCCATAAAACCCGCCAATCAGAACATCCAAGCCGCGACACCGACGGCGAGCCAGTTGATTCCTCGAATCAAAACGACCGTCGCGACGAGCGTCAACGCGACGCCGACGATCCAACCCAAAAATACGATAGTCGTTGCCAATACCGGACAACTCGTACAGGAACAGGTGATTACTCAATTGTTTTTTATGTCTCCAGTAAATATCACGTGCTCTTGCTATTTACTCTTCCATAATTGTCCATAATAATCCATAACAGTCTGATGATCTATTATAGTAGTCTGATAGTCCACTATTATAATAGTTTGCTAGTCTATTATTGCAATAGTCTCTAATAGTCTAGTATCGCAATAGTCTTTAATAATCTACTATTGCAAGAGTCTCTAATAGTCTACTATTACAATAGTCTCTAATAGCCCAATAGTCTAATATTATAAACGTCCAATATTTTAATAGTCTAATTTTATAGTAGTTTAATGTTAGAATAGCCTATAATACTATTTAGTAATACTTTAGTAATACTATTAGTAATACTAAATTTTGTATTTAGTAATACTATTAGTAATACTTTAGTAATACTATTACTAAAAAAATAGGCTGACGAAAAGGTCAATGACCCTTCAACAGCATTTCCCTCGATCTTCGTTCGAACGTTGACGAAAAAAAAAATTGTTCTCCACCTCGCAGATAATATCGTCCGGCGGCCAGACGATAAACGCCGGCCAGGTGGTGGTGAACAACGCGAACCTGGCGCAACAGCTCGCCAGCGGGAAGGCCCAGCTCGCGACCATCGGCGGTCACCAGGTCGTCATACGCAGCACGCCGACCGGCAATCAGATCGTTCATCTCAACTCCGCCAACAGCGGAATCATCGTCAAGAGCTCCGCGACGCCCACCAAGACGATCGTCGCCGCGCCTGCCTCGACCACTACCCAGGTCGTTCAGCACGCTCAGCAAACCAGCGTCGCACCGGCGACGACTAATCAGGTCGCCGCTGCCAATCAGAGCGCCGAAAGCACGAACAGCAGCGTCCCGACTCCGGCCCAGAGTACGCCCGCCGTCGGCACGACGCCGGCGACGACGACCCAGAGCCAGACGCAGGCTCAGCCGCTTCCGGGCAGCGTCGAGGCTTCGCTGCTCGCCGGACAACCTCCTGGAACTGTAATCAAATGCGTCACCGCCCAAGTTATACAAACTACTCAGGGACCGCGAATCGTTCTGCAAGGCCTCCAGGGAGCCGATTTCACTCCCCAGCAGCTGACGATGGTACAGCAACAGGTCAAACAACAATTGCTCAAAGGTACACTCACTGAGTCACTGTACTTCGGATTTATTATCGAATAGAGAATAAGAGCTTTTTTTTATTTTTTTGTATTATTTTTTTTATTTTTTTATTTATTTTTTTTTTAAATAATAATCTTCGGACGTGAATTTTCGTTTCAGAGCCTAAATTCGGGGCCCGCGCGCGCAGGGGGACGCGGAAAAATCTGAAAAAAATTGAGCGTTTATGGGAGATGTGTAAATGTCTACTTATATTTTTTCAGATTTTTCTCACTCGAGACTGCCGAACGGGACTCGGTTTTTCGTTTCGTTGTGGGGGAAAAAAATTCGAGCTCTGGCGATTCACGAGATTCATTTTGGATTGTTTTTATGGAGATTTCCCGAGACATTTTTTTCTACTTTTCTATATGAATGTCAGATATGTTGAGAATTTTTTTATTTATTTTTTCATGAAGATTTACAAGAAATTTTGGAAAGCGAGTCTTTTTTTGGGGTCGAAATAGGTTTTTTCTTTTTTTTGTGGAAAAATATCCTTATTTTGGCTAGTTTAAGAACTTTTTAACGAAATTTCGTGCATACCAATTTCAGTTGCGTCGACGACTCAACGGGTATCCGCATAATTATCCGCAAACGATAATTCAAAATTTGTTATAACAATAAATAGTAAGAAAGTAATCGTAACTGATATTCTTAAACGTATAGGCAAAAATATTACAACATACATTACGAAAACGAAAAAAATTATTTAAATAATAATAATAATAATAATAATAATAATAATAATAATAATAATAAATCGATCATATTAACACTAGAACGAGTGGATGGTTTTGGGTCGAACTTTTTCCCCCGCCCCTCCCACATCGTACGCGACGCTAATTTTTCAATTTTTTTTTTCCTCCGCCTCACGATGTCCAGGAATGCGTGAGAGCTTTTTAAAAAAAATCCCCCTTTTCCAAGTGCAATCTACACCACAGACAGTTCATTCCGTGATTATTATTATTATTTAAAACTTATTGAACATTTGTCAAAATTTATTTAAAAAATCTTCAATGTATAAAAAAAAAAATTACAAACGTTATAACACTTTTTGCAAATTTCTTTCATTTTTTACAACTTTCTAACATTTTTACAAATTTATAAAAAAAATTTACAAAGTTATAACATTTCTTACAAAATTTATGCGAATTAATAACAATCTATAATAATGTATTTTTTTTAATTTTTTAAATTTAATTAAATGATTAATTTTCACTCAGCTCAAGCAACGACGGGAAAGCAAGGAGTGTTGGGTCCGACGAAGATCTACCTGGCGGTCCAGCCGGCGCCGGGTGCGCAGCAGCAGCAGCAACAGCAGCAACAGCAGCCGCAGCAGTCGCAGGCCTCGGCTACGCCGAGCACGCCGACGATGCCGGCGACGAAGCCGGCCGCCGTGCCGGCCTCGCCTGCGCCCGCGGCGCTGCCGAACAGCCAGACCGAGGCCGCCTCCGCGGCGGCGGAGGCCTCGCAATCGGCCACGCCGGCTACGCCCGAAAAGCCGAAGGTCGTCGTGCAGCAGGTCAGCAGGGCCAGCGTGTCCGAGGACGAGCCCGCACCGAAGACCGCCGTAGCGAACGGGCAACAACCGGCCAAGCCCACCAAGGAGGGCAGCCAGCCGGCCGCCAACAAGTTTATTCTCACACCCGATTACATTCAGCAGAGTAATTGATCCTTTCTTTATCGCATCGAGCACAAAGTCCCTTGACAATCTACGGTTCTATCGGACTAACGAAATTCATTTTTTTTTTTATTCTGACGTAATTTTTTGTCCAGCCTAACATAATTCATTTTTTATAGGGATGTGCGAATAACACTTTAATTGATATTCAGTTTGTTATTCAATTTTTATTGACTATTGATATTCAATTCAAAATTTGAATAGTACGTATTATGCAAATATTCTGAATAATTCGAGAGCTGGGCAAAATACTCGACAATATTCAAAATATCAAATAGCGTCTGTATTTAAAATATAAAATACTTCTTGTACTTTTGCCATACATGTATAAGTACTTCGTTTAAGTACTTTGGTTTTCACAAGACATTTCAAAAAGTACTTAAACGAAGTACTTATAAATGTATTTTAAGTACAAATTTATTTTGTATTTTCAATTTTTACTATTTTCGAGTATTCTGCCCAGCTCTGGTCGCATGTGGTTTTACACTTTGATGTTCGAATTGTTCATAAATATTCATAAAAAATTGAATTATTCGAAATATTCGAATATTCGATTCAAATTTCGAATTGAATTATTCATATTCAATTCATAATGAATTATTCAAAATTTTGATTATTCGCACATCCCTAATTTTTGATTTATTTGTTATTCGATCGCAATTTATTTATTATTCTGATTCATTTTTTTATTTTGACGCACTTTATCAATTACTATGACGGAATTTATTTTTTATTCTGACGCAATTTATTTTTTATTCTGACGTACTTTATTCCTTATTCCAACGTAATTTTTTATTAATTTACTTTATTTCCCTTGCAGCTATAAAGAACGCCCTGAAGCAAGAGAATCTCAATCCGGAGATCGAGGAGAAGCTGCTGCAGCTTCAGCGCTACCAGGAGAAGCAGATGAAGGGCGGCGTCGAGAGTTCGCTGGGGGGTAATCAGAACCACGGCACTCCGACGGGCGCGGCGACGACGACGCCGCGGGCGCCGTCGCGAAAGAGGCCGGCGCCGCCCTCGGCGAACATTCCCGCGAGCGCCACGCCGATATCGCCGGCCTCAAACGCTCCCGCGGGTGGCAACGAGAGTCAGACCGAGTGGTCGGAGCCCCCGAGAAAAAAGATCGCGCCCAATCGACAGGATCATCGCGACGTTTCCAGGTAAAAATCAATTTAAAAAAATAAAATAAAATAAAAATCGCTCTCTTTGAGTTTCTCCAACACTGTGTATTTTGCCGCTTTTTAAAATATTTCTTTCTCACACTCGTGCTTTTTTCCAGGACGCCTCCATCCGTCGCCAACTGTCGCGCGTAACTAATCAATTTTTATCTATTAAAAAAAAAAACAACACCATGCCAATAATTAAGTTCACGATTTCTTTTTTATACATTTTTTTTTTCTAAAAACCTAAATAAGGTATTTTATATTTTAAATGATTGTTATTTTTTTTTTTTAACTTTTTGACGGTGTGTAAAGAGGCTTTTGCTTAACACTCTTTTTTATCGCAAATAACAATCGACTGCTTGCATTAATTTTTTTGTTATCTTTTTTTACTTTTCTTCTAATGCGTCACGTAAAAAGAAAGAATATATGTATATACAAATTAACCATTGACGATCCCTCGATCCTCGCGAGCCTTTCCCCCGCTGGTTGTTTTTTGGAGCAAAATTAAAAGTAAATTATTATGAATTTCGAAGCGAGGTGAAAAAAAAAAAATGAATGAATTGTAGCGGTGAAAAAAAAAAGGAGTCGCACGTACAAATTGTGTAGGGTCGTAACGTGTGCTCGCGATATATCTGTCTCAGGGTGCATAAGATATCGGAGGTGTCGGACCAGGATTCGACGCCGAAGAATCGTTCAGGAAAATTGAAAGATTCGCAGGAAGCGAGACGAAAGCAACAGGTGCATTCCCGGATGCAGGTACTATTGTTCCGGCACAAGGAGCTACTGAAAAAAGATATACTGAAGAAGAGAGCTCTGCTGGAGAAGGAGCTTCAGATAGACATACAGGTAAATCGACCAACAAAATAACAAAATTACAGAATTACAGAATTACAGAATTACGGAATTACAGAATTACAGAATTACGGAATTACAGAATTACGGAATTACGGAATTACGGAATTACAGAATTACAGAATTACAGAATTACAGAATTACAAAATTACAGAATTACGGAATTACGGAATTACAGAATTACAGAATTACACAATTACACAATTACAGAATTACAGAATTACGGAATTACGGAATTATAGAATTACGGAATTACAGAATTACGGAATTACGGAATAACGGAATTACGGAATTACAGAATTACGGAATAACGCCTTTCGATTTTGATATCGATCAAAATTGTTATCATACAATCGTTTTTATTGCAGAAGGACCTCGCGGCGGAATTGACGACGAGGACGAAGGCCGAGAGGCACAAGCAGGACGAGGTAAAGGTCGGCAGCGCCAAGCGCAAATCCAACGCTCAAGTTCCTCAGCAAGTGAGCCCACCGTCGCGGAGTGGAAAACCAAAAAAGCACCGGGGAGGCTCTCAGGGTAACAGCAATACACCGCCGGGTGTATCCTCCGTCGCTGCCGCCAATCGTCTCAAAAAGGAAAAACTCTACTGCCTCTGCAGGACACCCTACGATGAGACTAAGTGAGTTTTTATTTTTTTTTGTTTATTTTTTTTAAGGTAAATATGATTTTTAACGTAAATTGAATTTTTTTTCTTTCAGATTTTACGTTGGCTGCGATCTTTGCAACAATTGGTTCCACGGCGAGTGCGTCGGGATAACCGAGGAGATGAGCAAGTCGCTGTCGGAATTTGTTTGCACCGAGTGCCGTCATGCCCGCGAGACGCAAGAGCTGTACTGCCTGTGCAAGCAGCCCTACGACGAGTCTCAGTAAGTCAAATTGGATTTTAGATTTCAGATTTTAGATTTTAGATTTTAGATTTTAGATTTTAGATTTTAGATTTTAGATTTTAGATTTTAGATTTTAGATTTTAGATTTTAGATTTTAGATTTTAGATTTTAGATTTTAGATTTTAGATTTTAGATTTTAGATTTTAGATTTTAGATTTTAGATTTTAGATTTTAGATTTTAGATTTTAGATTTTAGATTTTAGATTTTAGATTTTAGATTTTAGATTTTAGATTTTAGATTTTAGATTTTAGATTTTAGATTTTAGATTTTAGATTTTAGATTTTAGATTTTAGATTTTTTTATTAATAGTAGTTTTTTTAACCCGTTTCACAGATTCTACATCTGCTGCGACAAGTGCCAGGACTGGTTCCACGGGCGATGCGTCGGAATCCTGCAGTCGGAGGCCGACAACATCGATGAGTACGTGTGTCCCAATTGCCAGCGCAACTCGTCGGTAAATTTTGCCAACATGAAAAATCTCAACAACAAGGATCTCGATCTACTGAAGAAGCTTATAAAGCAGATACAGGTGAGGGTAGGGTATACAATATAAAAACATATACTGCTGATTGCATTTATTGAATAAAAATCACTAATCTTTTATTTCTATCGAATTTCGAACAGGCCCACAAGAGCGCCTGGCCCTTCATGGAACCGGTCGACCCCAATGAAGCACCCGATTATTACAAAGTCATAAAAGAACCGATGGGTAAGTTATCTTGTTTCGGTTCTTCAATTCCAATTCAATTACAATTCAATTACAATTCAATTACGATTCAATTACAATTCAATTACGATTCAATTACGATTCAATTACGATTCAATTACGATTCAATTACGATTCAATTACGATTCAATTACGATTCAATTACGATTCAATTACGATTCAATTACGATTCAATTACGATTCAATTACGATTCAATTACGATTCAATTACAATTCAATTCAATTACAATTCAATTAAAATTCAATTGCAGATCTGCAGACGATAGAGCTGAGGATAAACGAGAGATCGTACAAGAAGCTGAGCGAGTTCATCGGCGACATGACCAAGATATTCGACAACTGTCGTTACTACAATCCGAAGGAGTCGCCGTTCTTCAAGTGCGCCGAGTCCCTCGAGACCTATTTCGTTCACAAGATAAAGAGTCTCAGAGAAAAATTCTCCGAGGGCAAATGAAAGTGAAATGTCGCGAGAGAACAGCAGAGTGTCGTTGCATACCTCGCGGTCTCGTTTTTTCTATCCGCCGGTCCATTTATTGCCAGTATAAAACCGGGCTCGCCGTCGACGAAGCGGCGCCCGGACGAGAAACGGTCTCGCCTCGTTAATCCTAAAAGAATAAGTTCACTAGACGCGTGCAGATTATTTATTAGAGCTGTGTGCCGAACGAACTTCGACGAAGTGCGTTTCGTCTATAAAAAAAAATGTGAGCGATCGTTTTCAGAACGACGAAAGAACAAAAAACATAAATACGGTAAAAAGCTCGAATTAAAAAAAAATAATAAATAAGCGAACTTAAAGGATGAAAAAAAAAATGTAATAATTCACGCAGCGATCACATTCACTTTTGTAGCTTACGCGCGAGCGGAACACGCGTGTATGGATCGAAGGAGAAACGTGCGCATGTTTAACGAGTAACTTAGATACGCTAGAGATTTTAAAACGAGTCATTGAGCCGTTTCGGCGAATGTAGAAAAAAAAAATCATGACCAGCGAGTTTCTTAGTTTGAGCTAAAAAAAAAAAAATAGAATTAAAAAAACAAAGGGGAAAGACGCCTAGCGTGATAAAAAAATAAATACGCGCGTAAAAAAAAGAGCCCGCAGCGCGTTCCGATATCGACAGTAAGATGCGTAACGAGAGTATGAAAAATAAAAAACAAAAAAATGAAAAGAAAACCGAAAAGTAAAACACACGTAGCCGTAAGAATTATTTAGGACGCGCATAATAAATTGTACAAATTTGTTTATTATGCTCACGAGTAATTGATTACTTACGTTGTTTTAATCACATAAATTTTCTATGAAATTGTTTATAAGCGGAGACATATGATGTTAGGTTGTAAGAAAAAAAAACAAACGATAAAAAAACAAACAAACAAAATAACATAAAAAAAAACACAAACAAAAATAAGCCTCGGGACTTTTGCGTCCCAGCTTTGTAAATATCGGTAGAGAGAATGTGAGCGAGGGAGGAAAAAAAAAGCCCGCGATTATTATAAATTCGTCTGGGATTTATTGTACATCCCCCCCCCCCCCCAACGAATAACAACCGCTGCTTTTGACGACAGCCATTGTTTATATTTTATCTATTAAAGTATTAATGGAAACATAAAAAAAAATGTGTCCCTCGAGCGAGATCGAAAATTCGACAAAAAAATTGGAAGAATTTTTTTTTTTTCGCGGAAATATTCCACTCTCGCGGGCAACATCGATGACTGAGCGAGAGGGAGAAAAAAAGTTTAACAATAAAAATTACATAAAAAAAAAAAACGTGAACTGTTCTCGTGTGTGAGATTTGTGAATCCGGACCCATGTGAGCGTGCATGTTACGCAACTCGTCGCGAGTTTTTTTGTTTTTTTTTTTCATAAAAAAATAATATTAAAAAAATGTGATTAGATGATACGAAAAAGACGATCGAGTCGAATTTTCTTGTTTTTTCCTCGTATTCTCGACCGAAGGGCTTTGCGACTCTTACGGAATATTCACCCCCCCCTTTCTCCCTGTCACGCGTACTTTCGTTCGTATGATAAGAATTACCGGAGGAAAAAATATATATATATATGAAAAATGAAAAATCGTCGCGCGATGGGGAAATGGAAATTGCCGGAGATTCGAAACGAAGTTGTACATTTCACGCCACGGTATTGGGCTTGTACAGTATTTTTTAAATCGATATCGGGTAAAGCCAGAAACTCCGAATTCATTCCAGCTTATATATATATATATATATATGTTAGGTATTTCTTCACATCTTGGATTTGGCCCGCGATTTTTTATAATTTTGCACTAACTCTCAAAAGCACGCAAATGTTTTTTTTAGATTTTTTCAGATTGTTTATAATTTAAAAAAGGAATTTATTGATAGCCAGAATTTAACAATCTGAAAAAATTCTGGAAAATCGTGTGTTACATATAAGAATTTTTAAGATTTGAGCCGGCGTGGGCCGACATCGTCTTTTATTTTTTTTCGAAAAAACCACTGAAAATGATTAGAAGAAAAAAATCCGTCGATTATAAGCTTGAGCATCTTTATATGCAAGTTTGCATTGTTGAGAATATTTTTGGATTATGCCGAAGTTTTTTTTTATTAAAAAAAAAAAAATGAAGACTTCGTAAAAAATCTGAAATAAATCCCAAAGATCAAATGCTGCATATAAAAAAATGGCCAAGCCCATAATCGACTGATTTTTTTTTTCAGTGTTTTTCACTGTTCTTTTCGAAAAAAATATTTCTCCGACTCAAATCTTCAAAAAGGTCATATCTGACACCCGGTTTTTCAGATTTTAAAGTTGTGGCGAACAATAAGTTCCCTTTTTTATTATAAAAATAAAATAATTATAAACAATCTGAAAAAATCTAAAAAAAATATGGGAGTGCTTTTGAGAGTTAGTTCAGTCATGTAAAAAATTGCGGGCCAAATCCAACATGTGAAACGTCAGACTCAAGTCCATTTTATATGGAATACCTCTTATATATATAAATATATATATTTATATATATAATTTTTTTCCTTTTTTTATTGTATCGAGTAATTAAGATATTTAGTCTATTAGATTTTAGTTAACGAGAGTTCGCCGAGTGCTCAACGGGGGGGGGGGGGGGGATTTTTCGAGCTGTGTGACGCGCAGACGCAGACGCCGCCATGGAAATCACGACTTTTTTCCTTCGTTAATTTTTTTTTTCGCTGCTGAAATAAAATAAAAAATTTTAAAAAAACGAGTGGATTTAATTGCGACGGCGTAGTTCGAGCCGAGACACGAGAGATGGAGCTCGCAGCGCGGCTACAGCGAGAGAGGTCGGATGAGACGAGACGCAGATAAAGCAGAAACTTTTCCCCGCGCTGTTTATGGAGATAATTACTATACAGAATAAAAAATGGAGATAATTTTATTAATAAAAATTTTTCCGCTTTCGCCCGGCTGAGCCTCGATATTTAAAAATCATGCGTCCAGGTGTTTATTTTTGTTATAGAAAAAACGAAAAAAAAAAAAACTGAAACGCCAAGAGAGTTGACGATTCGAGATGGGAATACCAACATACGAAAACAAAGCCGCTAAACTTTGTGCAGACTATAATTAATGTTCGTACTAATTTTAATTCGTAAAACCTCGCCTCTCGGCCTCTTTTTTGTTTTATTGAACTATAAATATAAATTAATTGAATCATGTAACGGATATATATATATATATATATATATATATATATATATCTCGCTAAAAGTTTTTTGTCCAGTATTTTAAACTTGTAATTATCACGGAGCGAAGTAAGAATAATATTAATAATAAAAAAAAAAGAGAAGAAAAAAAAAACTGCTGAATTGCGGTGTAAGGAAACCCGATTTTTGAAGGACATAGTAACTAATAACATAAATCGATTACAATCTGGCTGGGAGTTTACGAGTGGTTCGATATAAATATAATACAGCCGGGCGTGCGATTGAGAGAGGAATTTCTTTACCGACTGTTTTTTCAAATGAGAATTAATCTATTATTTTGGTACCCTCGTTTAATCATACAAAGATCGCGTCTATTTCCATTTTGTTTGCATTTCATATGGCAGTGTTAAGCATTACTATTATTTGCGTCTATAGTAGAGTTTATCACTATCGGAAGTTCTTCGAGACCTCGAAAAGTCCTTGAATTTCGCTCGTCCTCGAAAACTCCTTGAACTTCGCTTGCCCTTGATAAGTCCTTGAACTTCGCTTGCCCTTGATAAGTCCTTGAACTTCGCTTGTCCTTGATAAGTCCTTGAACTTCGCTTGTCCTTGATAAGTCCTTGAACTTCGCTTGTTTTTGATAAGTCCTTGAACTTCGCTTGCCCTTTAAGCTTGCTTGTCCTTGAAAAGTCCTTGAACTTTGCTCGTCCTTGAAAAGTCCTTGATCTTTGCTCGTCCTTGAAAAGTCCTTGAACTTTGCTTGTCCTTGGACGTCGCATCGTCCTTGAAAAGTCCTTGAACGGTATTTTAAAAGGTGCCGCATTTTTTATGTACACACGTCGAATGCGGCACCTATTAGAAATTTGTGCTAGGGACCGCCTTTCATAAGGTTCGATTTGAGGTGGAAATCTACACTTTAAAAGGGTGGGAGGAAAAAGAAAAATGTCCTTTTTGTGAAACACCCTAATATATATATATCCGTTACATCAGATTCAATTCATTTGTAATCATAGTACAATAAAACAAAAAAGAGGGCGAGACGCGAGGTTTTACGAATTGAAATTACTACAAACATTAACTATAGTCTGCACAAAGTTTTGAGGCTTTATTTCGTATGTCGGTATTCGTATCGCCAATCGTCAACGCTCTTGGTTTTTTATTTATTTATTTATTTATTTTACCATAAATATAGTATTCTATGCATTTATATATACATATATATATATATATATATATATATATATATATATATATATATATATATATATATGAACACTCTACATATATATTCGTAAACACTCCTTCAACGACCACCGTAGCGACGCGCCGCCCGTTCGACGTGAATGCGCAGGAGGGGAGTTTCGGGGCGTCGCACAACAAGGTGCTCATTATCTCTCCGTGGAGAGGACCGGTTCTCTCCCCGGTCAGATCAGTAGCGTTCGCGCCTTTCGTCCACGAACGTCGGCGAACAACCCGCTTACAAAAGTTTCCCTCCCGAGCGACGAACCTATATTTTTTTATTATTATTATTATTATTATTTTTCGAAACGGTGGTAATTTCGCTGCGCAGCGCATCGCTCGGCGGAGCGGCTGTTTGTTTTTTTTGCTTGGGGGGTTCGTTCTCACCGTAGACGCTGGCCGAGCTGGCGCTGTAAGTCCTGCAGTCGCTCGAGAGAGGATCAATCGTCAACATGCTAGCGAGGCGCTGCACCCTTGGCCTGGCCGGCCGATCTATAACTAGGGGCACGGTCGAAGGTAAACTTAAGGTTGCCCTTGCGAATGGCGTTGATTTCGGATAAGTTTCAGAGAATTTTGAGGGAATTGTAAACACTTGTCGATGGTATAAAAATCTGAAAAAAATCAAGCGTATCAAAGATTACTAAAGGATTAATTTTGCGTAATAATAATTGAAAAATGTTATTAACAAATTATTGAAAAATTTCATCAATTCTCTGAAACTTATGCGAAATCAACACCATTCCCGACATTTTTTCTTTCGAATCGCATCATTTTTTTTTTTTTTGCAAACGTGGTCGGTATTCAAAGTATGGCAAAAAGAGTCTGGATGGGCAATTTTCTTACGAATTAAATGAAGTTTTTTTTTTGGAAAGTGTTTGGAGTCCAAAATACTGTAAAAAAGATTGTATGTATAATTTTCTGCCGAATTAGGTAATTTCTTTTTCTGCAGTGTTTTGAGTCCAAAATATGGTAAAAAAATGTCCGGATGGAAAATTTTCTTCCGAATTAGATAATTTTTTTTGCAAACGAGTCTGAAGTCCAAAAAGTGGTAAAAAAATGTCAGGATGGAAAATTTTCTTCCGAATGAGATAATTTTTTTGGCAAACGAGTCTGAAGTCCAAAAAGTGGTAAAAAAATGTCAGGATGGACAATTTTCTTCCGAATTGGATAATTGTTTTTGCAAACGCTTTAGGAGTCCAAAATGTATTTTAAAAAGTCTGAACGGACGCGTCTTGAGAATGTAAAGCTCTGTAACTCAAGAATGGCTTTATCGATCGGTTTGAAATTTGGCAAGCGAGTCGAACAGCTGAGTGCCTGCTGTTCGCTGCAATCTGTTCGATGATTCGAACACTTGTTCAAACACTCGAGTGCTTCGGCCCTCGAAAAATTTGCGAGTCATCTTAAATATCTGCGGCACTTGAACCAGCGTCGAGGAATTTTCGCTGATTAATTCGACGAGGATTTTTTAACGTCGCGGCGAAAAAAAAGTTCAAACGCATAAATTACTTAGTGATTTTATTTTTCTTTATACTTTCACAAATTGTGCGCCGCTTCAAAAAATTCTGTACATGCAATAAAATACATGCAATAAATTTGTCTATAAATATCAAAAAATAAACTGAAACGTGTATACTTTTTTTTTCTCGAAAGTTTAGTGAAAGTAAACGGAAACTGGAATTTACCTTTGCGAACGCCCACACATTGGAAACGGTTCGAGGGGCGCGTTAACATTATCGACGATTGAGTAATCGTCGATAATTTTCCGTGCCTAATCCGACTGGGCAATCAGTGCGCGAGCAACGATATCGCCCTTGCGCGCGGAACATAACAGACCTCAATTGTCCTTAAGTGGCATCAATGAAACTAATCGACGGTAGAGAATAACATTGACACGGGCAGTTACATAAACCGGAAAACCCTCGGATTGATAACATGTTTACAACAATGTATTTAAAATATATATATATATATATATACATATTTCTTGTTGAAAATTGAGTGAAAAATTAATTATGGTAAAAATGGCGACAGACAAAAATGGCGAATGGTAAAAATGGAAAATGGTAAAAATGGTGAAAGGTAAAAATTGCGAAGGGTAAAAATAGCTAATGGTAAGAATGGCAAATGGTAAGAATGGCAAATGGTAAAAATGGCGAATGGTAGAAATTTCGAATAGTAAAAATGGCAGATACTTAAAATTTGAATGGTAAAAGTGGCAAATGGTAGAAATGTCGAATGGTAAAAAAGGCGAATGGTAAAAATGGCTATTGGTAAGAATGGCAAATGGTAAAAATGGTTAAAATTGGAATGGTAAAAATGGCGAATGGTAGAAATGTCAAATGGTAAAAATGGCGAATGGTAGAAATGGCTATTGGTAAAAATGGCTATTGGTAAGAATGGTAAATGGTAAAAATGATTAAAATTTGAATGGTAAAAATGGCGAATGGTAGAAATGTCAAATGGTAAAAATGGCGAATGGTAGAAATGGCTATTGGTAAGAATGGCAAATGGTAATAATGGTTAAAATTTGAATGGTAAAAATGGCGAATGGTAGAAATGTCGAATGGTAAAAATGGCGAATGGTTAAAATTTGAATGGTAAAATGGCGAATGGTAGAAATGTCGAATGGTAAAAATAGCGAATGGTAGAACTGGCGAATGGTAAAAATGGCGAATGGTAGAAGTGACGAAAGGTAAAAATGTCGAATGACACAAATGGAAAATGGTACAAATGGCGAACGGTAAAAATGGCCAATATCAAAATAAATGATGGCGTGAAAATATACTTTTAACGACAATTCATTTTTCAGTGCAGGGTATTTCCCGAATGAGATGTTTGGCTACGGTGTCGAGCCACGCGGAGCCAAAGGAACCCTCAGTTCGCACCGAAATACCGGGACCTCAGTCTCGACTGTTATATGACGAGCTCAACAAGATTCAGGTAAACATCGGAGATAAGAAAATAGATAAATCGAAAACAAGCGTTAGAGACCTTGAGTCCGACAGTGACATCGCAACTTATGTTACAGTTCTAAATCTGAAAGATCCAGGAAGTGACGAGTTGGCGATTTTATGTTATTTTATTTTTTTTTTTTTTTTTGCAGCAAGCAGGTTCAGTTCAGCTCTTCGCCGACTACGAGAAATCAGCCGGAAATTACATCGTCGATGTCGATGGAAATGTCCTCCTCGACGTCTACATGCAAATATCGTCGATGCCGCTCGGCTATAATCATCCGGCTATGCTCGAAGCCCTCGCCAATCCACGGAATTTGGTGAGCCACCGATGGATAAAAAAAAAAAATTATCATTCCAATCCAAATTCATAATATAACTGAATATGTTATTGTTATTATTACCATTATTATTTGATATGATAAATAATATATATTATGTTAATAACATAATATTATTTATTGTAACTCGCAATGGAGTACGATATTTAGATTTTTTTTCGGTTTGAATATCAATATCAATTTTAACCGGAAGTGACCTATTTCGGATATGACGTCACCTCCAATCGAAAAATGAGACAAAAGTTCAAACAAATCGACAACTTTCTAAAATTATATAATAATATATATAATTTTAGAAAGTTGTTGATTTTCTTGAATCGCCATTTCCGGTCAGAATTGATATTGATATTCAAACCCGAAAAAATCTAAATTTCTTACTGCATTACGAGTTACAACATATAATAGTATTATATTATTAATATAATATATATTATTCATTCTATCAGATAAAAATAATAAATCAAATATAATAATAATAATAATAATAATATATTTGATTTATCATTGTCATTAATTTAATACGATTTATGATACGACGAGTGAAAAGGATTAAGCGCTATAGAATATTTTTTTTTTTTTATTTCAGTCGATGATGGCGAACAGGCCGGCTCTCGGTGTATTTCCGGGCCGGGATTGGCCGAGCCGTTTGCAGAAGAGTCTCCTCCGACCTGGCGTAGGTGTTTAATGATTGGCCTCGGAATTTCTTTCCGCATGGATATTGTTATCAAAGCTTCGAATCTCTGCACAACCAGGTTGCTCCTCCGGGCCTCGACTGCATAACGACGATGATGTGCGGCTCGTGCTCTAACGAAAACGCCTTTAAGAACATGTTTCTCCGTTACGCCGACAAGCAGAGGCACGGAGCGCCGTTCACGGCCGAGGAGATGGAAACTTGCATGATCAACCAGAGTCCGGGCTCGCCCCGATATTCCATTCTGTCCTTCGAAGGTAAAAAAAAACGGTCGAGCGAAAAGCCAATTGCAATCGTAATCGTAGAATCGGGATTAAAAAAAAAATGTATCGAGCTTTGAGAAGGGAAAATTCTTTTTTATCGAGTTTAAGATGATAACTTTTTTTTTTTTTCTATTTCACTCGGTGGGAAAATTTTGTTCGATACTCGTGCGAAAAACGTCTTCTGAACTCGTGTGGTTGCCACACTCGGCGTCGACTCGGGCTGCAAAGTCACACTCGTCGGAAAAAGTCTTTTCGCACGAGTATCGAATTGTACTATTTTGGTGAGCTTTAGCAAGTTTTTTAATTTTTTTATTGAGCTTCGGCAATTTTTTTAAGAAGGTTTTTACATTTTTTTTTATTGAGTATTAACAAGTTTTTTAAATCAATTTCTTTTTTATTTTTAACAAGTTAAAAAAATGTTTTTATTTTATTTTTTTAATCGAGCTTTAACAAGTTTCTGTAATGTTTAATTTCGATTATTGAGCTTTAAAAAGTTTTTGAAAATCTATTTGTTGCAGGAGCTTTCCACGGCAGAACTCTGGGTTCGTTATCAACGACTCACAGCAAGTACATTCACAAGATCGACGTGCCAGCGTTCGACTGGCCGATCGCTCCGTTTCCGGCCTACAAATATCCGCTGGAAGAGAACGCCCGAGAAAACAGGATGGAGGACGAGCGATGCTTGGCCGAGGTAGAGCATAAATATATATATATATTTTTTTAGTCTTAAGTCAAATAATTTTAAAAACAACATTTTTTTTATTGAATAAAAAATGCATTCAATAAGAAATGTTAATCAAGTGAAAAATGAACGCAATAAAATTTTTATTAAATTAGAAATCAAATGACACCAATTTTTATCAAATTTAAGAATTTTTTTTTATAGTCCTTACTTATAACAATTTTTTGTGATTCTAGGTTGAGAGCCTGCTGGTGAAGTGGGACAAGGAAAAGAGAGTGCCGGTCGCTGGTGTGATAATTGAGCCGATTCAAGCCGAGGGAGGCGACAATCACGCCTCTCCCGAGTTCTTCCAAAAACTTCGAATTTTGACCAAGAAGGTAGATCTATTTTTTTTTTATTTTTATTTTTTCATAATTTTATACAATCTACTGGATTTATTTATTGATTCATTTACTGATTCATCCATTGATTTATTTACTGATTTATTCATTGATTTATTTATTGACTTATTTACTGATTTATTTATTCATTTATTTGTTTGTTTAGCACGGAGCGGCCCTGCTAATCGACGAGGTCCAAACGGGGGGTGGCCCGACCGGAAAAATGTGGTGCCATGAGCACTTCGGACTCGACACACCTCCGGACATCGTGACTTTTAGCAAAAAAATGCAGATGGGTGGTTACTATCACTCCGCCGATTTCAAGTAATTCACATTACTGTTATTTTGTTGTTGTTTAATCCCGGCTTAAAAAATAGCGAACTTTTGAGGAAAAAGAATAATCGATCAATCAATTTTTATTTATTTTTCTCTGGAAAGAGTAAAAAGATTAAGTGGGTAAAAGCGCATTTTTACGGTCTTGAAATCATTGATACGCCTGATTTTTTTCCGATTTTTGACATACCGCGAAGTACCGGAATTTTTATTGAAAAAACTTTTCGTCGTCATTCTTAAAGATGATTTTTTTTTTTTAATTCAGGCCGAAGCAGTCGTACCGAGTCTTCAACACTTGGATGGGCGATCCGGGAAAGCTGGTCCTCCTCGAGGCGATACTCGACGTCATACAGAGAGACAATCTGCTGGAGAAAGTCGCCAAAGTCGGCGATTACATGCTCGATCAGTTGAGGAAAATGGAGAAGGAGAACTCGACGTTGATCGACTCGTCGAGGGGTCGCGGAACCTTCATCGCATTCAACTGCGCCTCCGCGAAGCTGCGCGAGAGTGTCGTTGAGAAACTGCTCGCCAGAGGTTCGCTCCCAAAATTTTTCGACCGAAAAAAAAAACGAACGATTTTGCTTTCGTTTTTAAATCGATTTATACATTTTTGTAAATCGATTTATCAATTTTATCAATTAATTTTTTTTAAATCGACTTATCAATTTTATCAATTGATTTTTTTAATCGATTTGTCAATTTTATCGATTGATTTTTCAAAATCGATTTATCAATTTTATCAATTGATAAAAAAAAATTGATTTAATCAAATATATCAATTGATTTTTAAAAATCGGTTCATCAATTTTATGAATTAATTTTTCTTTATCGATTTGTCAAGTTTGTCAATTAATTTTCAATTTTTGCAGGTATTCAAGCCGGAGTCTGCGGCGCGACGTCCGTGCGCCTGAGACCGGCTCTGACCTTCGACAAGAGCCACGCCGATATATTCTTGGACGCTCTACGAGCAACCCTCAAGCAATAATTCGATGACGACGCAATCGGCCAATCGTCGCGAGTTGCGCTTAATCCATGTCTTCCACAAAGATTTCTGATAAATATTGTATACAACAAAAAAAAAGAAAAGAAAATAGTCTTCCAAAAGTGATTTTATGAGCGAGAGTCTCGTTGTTTGACTGCCTTTATTTTTTTTATTGACGTTCTCGCATCGTCGAGAGGACGGAAAAAAGGGCTTCGTCGCACTCGAACTCCGAAATAACGAAGTCGATTCTTCTACTGTCTGTTATTATTGTGCAATAAAAAATAAATAAAATAAAAAAATAAAACTACATCAAGATTTCCAATAAATATTATACACAAAAAAAATCCAATAAAAATTGTATACAAAAAAAAATCTTCCGAAAGTGGATTTACGAGTGAAAATCTGGTTGTTCAAGTGACTGCCTTAGATTCTTTTATCGACTCTCGCGCATCGTCGGGAGGACGGAAAAAAGGGATTCGTCGTCCTCGAACTCCGAAACAACAATTTCGAGGTCTTTGACTCTCTGTTATTATTGTCGTGCAATAAAGATTAAAAAATTAAAACAAAACAAACAAAAGAAAACAATAAAAAGAACTTATCGGACAGAGTATGACCGATTGATTTCCTCGTCGAGATGACGATAAAAACAAGTCACGCCGGATGGTAATCACCTTATCGCTTATTCGCCCGAAGCGATGTATTTTTATCATACAATTTTTACAATATTTTCCTCGACGAACTCTCGGGGGGCCTCTTTGTTATCCTGTCATTTTTTGCAGTATCCCGGAGAGGTGCTGATACTGAGGCTGACGACTTTTGCATCTCACGTACTCGATCGTTCTCGCCTGGAAAAAACGAAACAAAACACATGAAACGAAAGTTTCGTCGATCTCGATTACGGCGAAGTTAATTACCGCAGTCGGTATCGAAAACAGTAACGCATTTTTTTTAATGGTATAATTTTTTCGAGAAAAACGCAAACTTGAAGAGGATTTGTTTTTTGTTTTTTTCCTAAAAAAAAAAAATTGCAAAAAGTTGTTCGAAAATTGCAGCTATCGCTCTCGCTCCCACAACTGCTTGACCTCACCTTAAGGTGAAAAAACACCTCCCGGTGTTTTTTTCACCTTAAGGTGAAATGATGTTTGATATATAAATTTATATAAACCTTAAGGTGAAAAAAGCACCTTAAGGTGAAAAAAGCACCTTGAGGTTGAAAAAGCACCTTAAGGTTGAAAAAGCGGCTTAAGGCTAAGAAAAGTTTACTACAGTTTTCGATACCGACCGAGTTTTTTTTCACATCGCCCCAAGACGAAGTGAAAATTCTGTCTCCACGCCCAACCCGAGCTCAGTCGATATCAAAAACTGTAATTTTTTTTCGACTCTGCTACGATATTCATTGCGTATCGTAAAAAACAAATTCGTTTCCTATTCGCATAACAATTCCACATCATGGGCGAATTCGCTGATAGCAATGCGGATTCGGCACCGTTGAAGAGACTTAATTACAGTTTTTCATACCGACCGCGGTAAGTCAATTCGCCTTAAGTTAACTTAACTTAAAATAAATAAAAAAAATATATATATGAATTTATATAAATTTTTATTTATATAAAAATGTCCGTCCAGCAGCGCGAGCTCACGTACCCTCATTTTCGGATCGGTCGAGCCGTACTTCTGCGACAAATTCCACAAGCTCACGGCCATGCTCGCGAGCGCGGGCTGTCGAAGGTCCGCGCGCATGACGAGGCGACTGAACAGCTCGAGGGCCAGCGACGATTGCTTGTCGACTTGGTCGGTCGAGCCGAGGTACTTGAGATGGTTGAGAGTCTCCTCGAGCACCTTCGTGGATATCTTGTTCACCTCGCCGATAAATTTCTTATCGCTGCCGTAGAGTCTGTCGTTCGAGTCGACCTGAAAATAAATTGTAATTAACAGAAGTATAAAAGAAAAAAAATTATGTAAGCGAAATACCGCGGTCGGTAACAAAAACTGTAATAAATCATTTTCACGGAAAGCGGCTCGTACGATTGAAGAGAAAGTTCCAGTGAAAGCGGATATCACGTCTGGATTTAATGGGACTTTTCATGTGCTGCGGATCGCGAAAAAAATTGATTGCAGTTTTCCGACGCCGAGCTCGGTCGGTATTTAAAACTGCATTTTTTTCCAGCCTGACGACTTTGTATTGCCGAAAACAAATTCGTCTTGGATACGCATAACAATTCTCCATCCGGTACGAATTTCTTTTTAACCTTAAGGTGCTTTTATGTAACTCATGCATGTAAAGCGCTACTTTCCGTGCCTGCCGAGAGTGGCGTAACTGGCGCTTTGTAGCCATGAGTTTGGTAAATTGCTGGCGCATGCGCAGTTTGGCTCCTTTGCGTGCGATTTACTTTTGCGCATGCGCAGTTTGGCTCCTTTGCGTGCGATTTACTTTTGCGCATGCGCAGTTCGGATTCTTTGCGTGCGAATTTTTTTTGCGTGCGATTTCTGGAAATTATTGCACGCTGCTCGCAGCGCCATAATCAGCAAACTACAATCCGAAACGTCAACCGATTTTAAATGGCATTGATTGGAAAAATGCATTTATCTCTCTCGCACTTGTATGACACGTGGTACATCTTTCACGTCGCCTTAAGGACTGACCTTGTCCACGTGGTAGGGATAACTCTCCTGCGTGATCGTCGACAGGAGATCGAGAACTCGGAGATACAGGTACGGCTTTGTCGAGCTGCTCTCGTCGAAGCATCGCTGTACGGCGTTAAGGAGTCCTCTCATGAGGTACAGAACCCCGTGCTCTGGACTGTCCTGTGAAATAAATTGCAAAAAGGGAAATTTAAAAAAATTACAAAAAGAAATTTAAAAAAAAATTACGAAAATAATTTATTTTTTTTAATTTCGAAAAGATTTTTTTTTTTTTAATTTCGAGAAGAAAAATTTGCAAAAATTACGAAAAGAAAAATATGAAAATTTTAAAAATTAAGTCTTTTTAAAATTAAGTATAAACTCACGGGTACTACGAGGAGTGTTGACAAGAAGTTCGACAAATATGACAGAAGATAAGGCTCGGAGTTCTTCGCCCTCCCATCGATCTCGATGCTCTTCGGCATTTCCGGTACCAGACTCAGAGCAGCCTTGAAGCAGGCGTCAGCTGCAACCATAATAATTGAACCAAATTAGGAAACTTTTGTAATATATAAATTAGGAAACTTTTGTAATATTAAAATTATTAAACTTTTGGAATATATAAATAAGGAAACTTTTGTAATATATAATAGCCTTTTGAGTTGGACCGACCTTGACCCAGACACTGATTGAGAAGCGCGACTTGTCCGGAGAGCAGGTACAGCTGCAGCCTCGTCTGCACGAGGGTCAGCGACGGAATTGTGATAAAGCAGAAAGCCGCGCAGGCCCTCACGAAAGCCGAAGTTCTTCTCGTGTGATGTCCTCGAATGATTTTCCTCGTGTCGACGGCCTGTCTGTTGACGCATTGCACAAGCTGCACGTGAACCGAATCCAAATTCGGAAAAGCCGCTCTCGCCTCCGCATAGAAATTCAATTGCTTCTCGAAATCTCGGCCGTAATCGACTCGCTGCACCAAGCCGCATATCAGATTGCCGATCTGCCGTTTCTCGTCGTCCACTGTCAGTGCACTAAAAAAAAGAATGGTTTGGTCGGTTACGTTTTGACAATAGACCACTGTGTTTTATAGTTTGATTGGTTTGATTGATAGTTTGATCGATTGGTTTGATTGATAGTTTGATCGATTGGTTTGATTGATTGGTTTGATTGATTGGTTTGATTGATTGGTTTGATTGATTGGTTTGATTGATTGGTTTGATTGATTGGTTTGATTGATTGGTTTGATTGATTGGTTTAATTGATTGGTTCGATTGATTGGTTCGATTGATTGGTTCGATTGATTGGTTCGATTGATTGGTTCGATTGATTGGTTCGATTGATTGGTTCGATTGATTGGTTCGATTGATTGGTTCGATTGATTGGTTCGATTGATTGGTTCGATTGATTGGTTCGATTGATTGGTTCGATTGATTGGTTCGATTGATTGGTTCGATTGATTGGTTCGATTGATTGGTTCGATTGATTGGTTCGATTGATTGGTTTGATTGATTGGTTTGATTGATTGGTTTGATCGATTGGTTTGATCGATTGGTTTGATCGATTGGTTTGATTGATTGGTTTGATTGAGTGGTTTGATTGATTGGTTTGATTGATTGGTTTGATTGAGTGGTTTGATTGATTCGTTTGATTGATTCGTTTGATTGATTCGTTTGATTGATTCGTTTGATTGATTCGTTTGATTGATTCGTTTGATTGATTCGTTTGATTGATTCGTTTGATTGATTAGTTTGATGGATTGGTTTAATTGATTGGTTTGATTGATTGGTTTGATTGATTGGTTTGATTGATTGGTTTGATTGATTGGTTTTATTGATTGGTTCGATTGATTGGTTCGATTGATTGGTTCGATTGATTGGTTTGATTGGTTGGTTCGATTGATTGGTTCGATTGATTGGTTCGATTGGATCGGTTTGATTGGATTGTTTTGATGGATCGGTTTGGTTGAATATCAAAGTTGTGCAAGTTGTTCCTTCTTGTGTCCAATTGATGTTGCACCCGAAAGAAACAACATTGCGCGGTATCGTCAGGCAGATACGTGCGCTCAACGAACGTAACGATATGTCACATTATCGGAAGTTGGTAAATTGACAAAAACATCGATATTGCACCATCACTCTTCATTGATACCTGATCCGTTTCCCTGTAACAACGCTATATTCAGATCGTAAGGCATCAAAGAACGAAGAGCCTGTTCGGTTCGTTTCGTTCACGGAGTTTCATGGCGCGCTGTACAGAGCGTACTGTATTGATCCTAGGACTGTCTTCCTATATACCACTAAAACGTCTTTCACCATAGTGTATCTGCAGCATTATGGAATAGACGAAAAAGACTCAATGGCAAAAAGTATATTTTCCCTTTCGCAAGAACAACGAAGTCACTTGAGTTGTACTTTAGATTTACGAAGCTTATGCGACAAGCAACGCATGACTCTCTTTTGCGCGTTGTCGGACTCGAAGTCGTTGGCCGCTGTGCAGA
The DNA here is from genome assembly GCA_964017025.1 of Stenichneumon culpator. Lineage (NCBI taxonomy): Eukaryota > Metazoa > Arthropoda > Insecta > Hymenoptera > Ichneumonidae > Stenichneumon > Stenichneumon culpator. The sequence continues at coordinate 3,624,493 of OZ024771.1, forward strand.
CGCTTGCGTGTTGTCGGACTCAAAGCCGTCGCCGCCGCGCAGACGCTTGCGCGTTGTCGCTATCTTGGGTGCTGTGAAAAACGAATGCATGGGAAAAGAGTGACGTCTTCGTGAAATATGCACGACAATCATACGATTCCGCGAGGGTGGTGAGTATGATAGGTGTCGTAATTGCAGACGAGTCAATCATTGTACGCTCGTGTTACATATTGTAGGAAAATGCAACCGTCCATCACCATCAATGTTGGCGAAAGAACTAAAGGCACCATTTTATCTTGGTTCATCCACCGTTCTCAAGCAGTTGATGGGGGTTCCCTGGCTTTTGTTTGCGAGCCGTGGAACAGTAGCAACAGTGAGCTGCAGCAATGAGTTTCTTCGATCAGCCTTACTACGCCTTAACCAAGTCGCACTTGTCCCGAATTGGCATGTGGCCGGAACAGTCAAAATACGTGAGAATTATTCGGCGATTGACAATGTTCGCCTTAGCAACGACAATCGTCGCACCAAGGGTAACAGCCGGCACCTGAGTGTGAACTTTTGTTTGAAACGTCAACAATGTAATTTAATGTGTTCAACAGCTTACTCGATTGAACGACGTTTTGGAAGACACCGACTCTCTTATACATGACATGCCACTCTTCCTGACCGGTTTAGCAAATATCGTTGGTGTGTCGAGATTCATTCAACATTTTGACGAGGCACGTACCCGGTGCATACATGCACTACGAAAAAATGTACCTTTAATCGTAAATTTTGCAGATAAAATTGTCGTTCGAGAATGTGGAAAAGCATTGGGAAATGTTTAAAAGCACATCTGCAGTCGTTGTCCTTCACGAGTACGCTGAACGTGGACGATCCATAGTGATCGTTTACTCGGGTAAATAATTAATTACTCTCCTTTGTCACAATGCACAATACAGACGTCAATTTCTTATTGCTCATCTGCGCTTTTAATTTGCCAGTGTTGTTGTATCTTGCAATGCTCTTCTACTGGTCCTTATGTTTATCACCTATAATACTGGACATCATTGATCCTCTCAACGAAACGCGGTCGAAAACACATATTTTTCAAACAGAGTACGGTGTTGATAAGGATAAATACTATTGGTTGATACTAGCTTATGAATATATTGTGACGATGGTGGCGGTTGCCATAATGCTTGCTGTGGAAACAATGTACTTTACATGGGCCGTTCACGCTTGTGCGCTTTTCGAAGTCGTTGGGTGCGTATACTTGTTTCCCGAACAAATTGATAGCCGAAGACAACCTGAAAACCCACCGGTCGATAGGTGCGATAAACTCACTCTTGTCCCAACTCTGATAGACGTTTTAGAGCGTTACATCAGGCTCCCACAAGTGCCGGAAGAAGCCTGAACCTCGATGAGAACTCGATCTGATGGTTCAAAAACTTTTACTAAGGGAACTCCTAGAGGTCGACTTTTCAATCGATTTTTCGAAACCAGCCGCAATATCAAGAGTCATGTTTGTTGGCTAGAAACGTGGTTTACGGTCGGATGAAACCAACACGGTCGGAGAAAACCAACAGGTCTCGCGTCACATCTACAATAAACGGTTGAAATTACGATTGGTTTCAAAAATCGAAAGCAACCCAAAACTAATCCAACGTTCCGGTTGGGTAGTTCGCGAAGGGATCGTCTAAGTTGAGTTACCTCCAACGGGCATTCTTTAAATATGAGGAAAACCATTTAGTCTCTGAACTGCATATTTACCGTGACCCTCACAGTGATCACGACCCGCGACCGGCACAGAATAATTTTGGAAGCCAAATTGGATTTCCTCCAGCCTAGATCTAGAATCCCTCGCGTTCCGCCCAACCTGAAACCAACCCAAAAACTAACCGGTCAACTGGTGCACCAAACCAACCAATATTCCAACTTTCCGAAGGTTGTTTTAGGGTTGGTTTTTGTGAACCAACTATAAACCTACTATTCTTTAGACACGATGAAAGATTGGTTAACGGTTGGATATTAGAAAACAACCCTAATTCCGACTTTCAGCCAAGAATGGTAACGGTTGATTTTTAGTCGATTCTTCAAACCTAACCATAAGCCAACCACTGCATAGTTGGTTGTCAAAAATGGTTGGTTTATGGTCAGTTTTGAACAATCAACCACAAATCAACCATCGATATTGTAGCTTACGAGTTGGAATTGGGGTTGGTTTATAATATCCAACCATGAACCAACCTTTCATCGCGTCCAAAGAATGGTTGGTTTGCACTTCGTTTACAAAAACTAACCCAAAATCAACCTTTGAACAGTTGGAACACTGGTTGGTTTGGTGCACCAATTGACCGGTTGGTTTGAGGTTGGATGTGGGAAAAACTACCGAATCCCAACCATAAGTTACGGCTGGGATGTCCGCGAGGGAAGTGTAAAAAAATTGGAAAGACGTAGAAAACGACCCCAATCTTAATCGACCCCATTTCGTCTGGACTTTCCTTCCATACGGTATTCATTCCACCGAGTAGAGCGATAATGTACTTCAATTATTAATCGATTGACAATAGTTTTAACTTAATGCTGGTTACAAACAAACATACGGCGAATAAGAAAAATATCATTACTCGTCGCAACGATTGGGATTACGAACAAATCTGCGACTGCATCACCGCTCACGAAATGGCGATAAGGTCAGTGGGATACGTGACCGTGCGTAGTTAAGATGTGGGCGTTCGAGGTGAAGTTCTTTTTTTTTTAAATTTGTCTCCAGTCGAAGTCCCTACAATTTAACTCTCCACACTTTGACCGTTTCTACTGGTTCACCGTTTTTACTGGTTACCGTGGCAACCGCTTTCCACAATTTAACTTCTTCGATGCGTTTCCCCCACTATGAAGGTCAGCACTTGTGCCGCAGAGTGCCGAATCAAAGATGTTTCTACATTCGTTGATAATTTTTTACGACGATGTGACGTAAATGTTGTTCAGTTTAGTTAAGGGGATCGAGTGAATTATGAAACGTGCAAACGACAGTTGAGTAGAGTAAAAAAACGTTAAAGGAATTTGTTCAAAAATATAATAATTCTAAAACGCAGTGCATCGAAGGAAATATATTTACACTTTTCAACTCGCAGCATTATGCAAAGCAATATGTATGCAATCTGTATTCAAATGTACACTATAACAAATCTGATTTCAATTTGTTGTAGTGTGCAACTGCACTTCACTGTTGTTTACACATTTTTCAAGTGAGTCAACCCCTTTAATTCACGTTTCTATTTGTTTTCATACCTTTCCTTCGGAAAAAATGATGGATTTTCGGTAGTAAACCTATATTTATTTCAATTTACACTCTAACTCGTAACCGAGGCTGTATTTTTCAAAGATACTCTTTCTCCGTTTAACTCCGTCACGTGACGCATGTATGCGCAAAACCGACATGCTGCTGTAGCTTGGAGCGGAGAATAAAGACGCAGTTAAAATGTGGGAAAGTGGTCGCTCCCAAACAGTTAAATTGTAGGGGTTTCAACGGTATTTGTGTATAACATAGTTTTGCAGAACTGATCGAAACCATTCTCAGTGGACCGTTAGCAATGGCGGTAGGCGTCCTTTCGATAATGATTATATTTACAGGTGTAAACGTAAGTTAAAATAATTCAATTTCGGGACACATTTTATTTCAGGAAAAAAAAAGAAAAAACAGAATACCTAATCGACGATTGCTTGTGACTGCAGATTCTGATAAATTCAAAACATCGTAATATACTGATGCAATCAACAGCTTACTTAATTGGTCAGGTATTTAATCTTTATATACTTAGCATACCCGGACAGGAATTGATGAATCATAGTGAAAAAATTCACACAACTGCGTGCGTATAAACAAAGTGACTTGTCGAAAAAAAAATGCCAAATCGTATTATTGTTAGCCTTTTTTACCCGTTAGTTACGATTTGGAGTGGACGAATATGCCGGTGAAAGCTCAAAAGCTTCTGATACCAATTATGATACGAAGTAACAAACCTTGTCGTTTTACCGCCAGAAAAGTCTATGTTTTGTCGATGGAAAGCTTTGGTTCGGTATGATATTATCACGTTTTAATGATAAATCTCTACGTATTGCAACTATAGATTGTACAATCGATGCTGTGGTTACAATAATATTATTTAACGGTTTTCAAGACGACACGAACAGTGATGTCGTACTTCACGATATTCGCGCAAATGATTTAGTCGTTGTGCTCATGAACAACGCTGGGCGAATATTTTTGCATAATCACCGTTTGAACGTCGCCGTTTGAACAAACGGTGACGAACATATTTTTGCTTTCTCATCATATATGAAGTATATAAGGATAGAGAGTAAAGGAATCAACAAATTTCACGATCAGATTATGGTCCAAATACATCTAGTGCATGTCCCAAAAGGCACAGTATTTAAAACATCTCCTCATTTCTGTCTATCTGTCTGTAGACCTGTCTCGTCCGAAAACAATCACTTTTCGAAGAGACTTCGGATCGCACCGAAACTTGATGGATGTATTTTTTTTCTTGTTTTTTTTTTTTTGGTTATTCCACCGTATACCTTCTTCAGGTTTTTACTATCCCCACCATATTCCTTTTCATTCCCCACTCCCATTGCGTCCGCAGCCAACTTACCCCCTACTGTATCGCATTCGCCAGTGGGCCCAGGGAAACTACTTGCGGCCGCAGCCCGCTTCCCCCTCTGTACCGCATTTTTCATGGCCGTTCTGCCATGGGCATAGGGAAACTGCGGAAAACCTATGCCGATACAGCCCGGTTTTAGGTTCGATTCCCGGCGTCGGAGCTTCGTCGCGTTTCGCCGAGAGTGTAAACAAGGACTACAGCTATGTACATCCGCCACTCACACTTAGAATTACCAAGGTGTGAGTGACCGATGTATACATCTGGAGCCTCAGGCCCTGATTATTCCAAGTCGAGCTTTGAAAACCAGAAGTGATGTCTTCTCGTATGACGTAATTTTCGGTAGAGAACTCCGATTTTTACACCACAAGTGACGTTTTGCTGTGTAACGTTACATCTGATTAAAAACTGATGCTTCAATACCTGAAGTGATGTTACTGAGAATATGTTTAGTTTTTCTCTGGAATGTGTCTCGAATGCAGCCAGCGACAAAGGCGTGTGGATCGAGGAACACAGGGAAGTGGTTAAAGGAACGTGTGTGATATGTCTCAAGTGTATTTGGAATTCATCTGAAATCCGACAGAAACGGATAAATTAAGGTACACAAGATGAGCGCTCCATCGCCGACGAATCTCGGCCCGCGCGCAATGTATTCTTTAGGAGGTAAGAAGATCAATAAAAGTTCGGTTAAATCAATTCGACTTCATGTATCCGGCCAGACGGGATGCTTAAACACTGTGACGTTATTGAACAATTGTGCATTGACGTTATTGACGTCATTGCACAAGCTGCACGTGAACAAGCTGCCGTTTCTCGTCGTCCACTGTCAGTCCACTAAAAAAAAGAATGGTTTGGTCGGTTAAGTTTTGACAATAAACCACTGTGTTTTTATAGTTTGATTGGTTTGATTGAATATCAAAGTTGTGTAAGTTGTTCCTTCTTGTGTCCAATTGATGTTGCACCCGAAAGAAACAACATTACACGGAATCGTCACGCAGGATACGTGCGCTCAACGAACGTAACGATATGTCACATTATCGGAAGTTGGTAAATTGACAAAAACATCGATATTGCACCATCGCTCTTCACTGATACCTGATCCGTTTCCCTGTAAAAACCCTATTCAGATCGTCACGGCATCAAAGAACGAAGAGTCTGTTCGGTTCGTTTCGTTCACGGAGTTTCATGGCGCGCTGTACGGAGCGTACTGTATTGATCCTAGGACTGTCTTCCTCTATACCACTAAAACGTCTTTCACCATAGTGTATTTGCAGCGTTATAGAATAGACAAAATAGACTCAACGGCAAAAAGTATATTTTCCCTTTCGCAAGAACAACGAAGTCACATTAACTTGAGTTGTACTTTAGATTTACGAAGGTTATGCGACAAGCAACGCATAACTCTTTTGCGCGTTGTCGGACTCGAAGTCGTTGGCCGCTGTGCAGACGCTTGCGCGTTGTCGGACTCAAAGCCGTCGCCGCCGCGCTGACGCTTACGCGTTGTCGCTATCTTGGGTGTTGTGAAAAACGAATGCATGGGAGAAGAGTGACGGCTTCGTGAAATATGCACGACAATCATGCGAATCCGCGAGGGTGGTGAGTATGATAGGTGTAGTAATTGCAGACGAGTCAATCATTATACGCTAGTGTTACATATTGTTGGAAAATGAAACTGTCCATCACCATCAATGTTGGCGAAAGAACTAAAGGCACCATTTTATCTTGGTTCATCCACCGTTCTCAAGCAGTTGATGGGGGTTCCCTGGATTTCGTTTGCGAGTCGTGAAACAGTAGCAATAGTGAGCTGCAGCAATGAGTTTCTTCGATCAGCCTTACTACGCCTTAACCAAGTCGCACTTGTCCCGAATTGGCATGTGGCCGGAACAGTCAAAATACGTGAGAATTATTCGGCGATTGACAATGTTCGCCTTAGCAGCGACAATCGTCGCACCAAGGGTAACAGCCGGCACCTGAGTGCGAATTTTTGTTTGAAACGTCAACAATGTAATTTAATGTGTTCAACAGCTTACTCAATTCAATGACGTTTGCGAAGACACAGACTCTCTTATACATGACATGCCACTCTTCCTGACCGGTGCAGCAAATTTCGTCGGTGTGTCGAGATTCATTCAACATTTTGACGAGGCACGTACCCGGTGCATGCATGCTCTACGAAAAAATGTATCTTTAATCGTACATTTTGCAGATAAAATTGTCGTTCGAGAATATGGAAAAGCATTGGGAAATGTTTAAAAGCACATCTGCAGTCGTTGTCCTTCACAAGTACGCTGAACGTGGACGATCCATAGTGATCGTTTATTCGAGTAAATAATTAATTACTTTCCTTTGTCACAATGCACAATACAGAATTCAATTTCTTATTGCTCATCTGCGCTTTTAATTTGCCAGTGATGGTGTATATTGGAATGCTCTTCTACTGGTCCTTATGTTTATCACCTATAATACTGGACATCATTGATCCTCTCAACGAAACACGGTCAAAAACACATATTTTTCAAACAGAGTACGGTGTCGATAAGGATAAATACTATTGGGTGATACTAGCTTATGAATATATCGTGACGATGGTGGCGGTTACTATATTGGTTGCTGGGGAAACAATGTACTTTACATGGGCCGTTCACGCTTGTGCGCTTTTCGAAGTCGTTGGGTGCGTATACTTGTTTCCCGAACAAATTGATAGCCCGAGACCAATGATTTCCCTTCGCTTTTCGACCAATCCGAAAACAACCTGAAAACCCACCGGTCGACAGGTGCGACAAACTCACTCTTGTCCCAACTCTGATAGACGTTTTAGAGCATTACATCAGGCTCACACAAGTGCCGGAAGAAGCCTGAACCTCGATGAGAACTTGATCTGATGCTTCAAAAACTTTTACTAAGGAAACTCCTAGAGGTGGACTTTTTTAATCGATTTTTCGAAACCAGCCGCAATATCAAGAGTCATGTTTGTTGGCTAGAAGCTTGGGTTACGGTCGGATAAAACCAACACGGTCGGAGAAAACCAACAGGTTTCGAGTCGAATCTACAATGAACGGTTGAAATTACGATTGGTTTCAAAAATCGAAGCAACCTAAAACTAATCCAACGTTCCGGTTGAGTGGTTCGCGAAGGGATCGTCTAAGTTGAGTTACCTCCAACGGGTATTCTTTAAATATGGGGAAAACCATTTAGTCTCTGAACTGCATATATACCGTGACCCTCACAGTGATCACGACCCGCGACCGGCACAGAATAATTTTGGAAGCCAAATCGGATTTCCTCCAGCCTAGATCTAGAATCCCTCGCGTTCCGCCCAACCTGAAACCAACCCAAAAACCAACCGGTCAACTGGTGCACCAAAAACCAACCAATATTCCAACTTTCCGAAGGTTGTTTTAGGGTTGGTTTTTGTGAACCAACTATTCTTTAGACACGATGAAAGGTTGGTTAAGGATTGGATATTAGAAAACAACCCTAATTCCGACTTTCAACCAAGAATGGTAACGGTTGATTTTAAGTCGATTCTTCAAACCTAACCATAAGGCAACCGCTGCACAGTTGGTTGTCAAAAATGGTTGGTTTATGGTCGGTTTTGAACAATCAACCACAAATCAACCATCGATATTGTAGCTTAAGAGTTGGAATTGGGATTGGTTTATAATATCCAACTATGAACCAACCTTTCATCGCGTACAAAGAATGGTTGGTTTGCAGTTGGTTTACAAAAACTAACCCAAAATCAACCTTTGAACAGTTGGAACACTGGTTGGTTTGGTGCACCAATTGACCGGTTGGTTTGAGGTTGGATGTAGGAAAAACTTATGATTAAATCCCAATCATAAGTTACGGTTGGGAGGTCCGCGAGGAAAGTGGAAAAAAAATTGGAAAGACTTTCCTTCCATATAGTATTCATTCCACCGAGTAGAGCGATAATGTACTTCAATTATTAATCGATTGACAATAGTTTTAACTTAAAGCTGGTTACAAACAAACATACGGCGAATAAGAAAAATGTCATTACTCGTCGCGATGATTGGGATTACAAACAAATCTGCGACTGCATCACTGTTCACGAAATGGCGATAAGGTCAGTGGGACACGTGACCGTGCGTAGTTAAGATGTGGGTGAAGTTCTTTTTGAGGTGAAGTTCTTTTTTAAAAAAATTAGTCTCCAGTCGAAGTCCCCACAATTTAACTCTCCACACTTTGACCGTTTCCACATTTTTACTGGTTACCGTGGCAACCGCTTTCCGCAATTTAACTTCTTCGATGCGTTTGCCCCACTACGAAAGTCAGCACGTGCGCCGCAGAGCGCCGAATCAACGATATTCCTACGTTCGTTGATAATTTTTTTACGACAATGTGACGTAAATGTTGTTCAGTTTAGTTAAGAGGATCGAGTGCATTATGAAACGTGCAAACGACGGTTGAGTAGAGTAAAAAAAGGTTAAAGGAATTTGTTCAAAAATATAATAATTCTAAAACGCAGCGCATCGAAGGAGATATATTTATACTTTTCAACTTGCAGCATTCTGCAAAGCAATATGTATGCAATCTGTATTCAAATTTATACTATAACAAATCTGATTTCAATTTTGCTTCCTCATAGAGGAAGCTTTGTTATGGTGAAAAAAAAAATTTCGAGATTTTAATGAAAACGTGTTCAGAATGTTCCAAAACATCGAAAAATCACATTTAGAAAAAATGTCCGGATGTGTGTGTGTGTGTGTGTGTGTGTGTGTGTGTGTGTATGTGTGTATGTGTGACTCAGACGCGAAAAATTCAAATTGCTATAATTCGAGAATGCCTCGACCGATCAAGCTGAAATTTCGCACAGAGCATGTGTGGCTAGTAGTCAATATTTCTGCAAAATTTCATCAAAAAATGTTCATTTGTTTTTTTTGTACGCCATTTTTAATTTCATTGAAAATGTCTGTGCGCGCTCTAGCTCCTACAATTCTTTAGCAATATGTGTAAAAAGTTGTACACAAATGGAGTATGATCGACCGATGATCCCTATAAAATTTGGGGACAATCGATGGAGTCGTTCAAATTTTATGCCATTTTGAATTTTTCGAATTTCATGAAATTTTTTTTTTTGCCGTTGCAATTTTTCCGTATTAAATATTAATCTACGAATAAAAAAGTGTCAGATTCGTGATCAGCGTGAAAATATACATAGGATACAATCCCGGAGTGACGACTAACGAAAAAGTTTATCGGGCATTTATATAGCCAAAATTACAAAAATGGGTGATTTTGCGTATTTTCAAACAGCGATTTCTTTGCTTCCCGATGAATAATCTATGATACTCTAGGTATTTTTTCGCCTCGAGTACAGATTCGACAGCCGTTTTGACCAAAAGCGCAAGGTTGGTGTATTTTTTCGCACTAAACCGGAATCGGCCAGCAGTTTTGCTTAAAAGTTAAATACGACGTTGATATTGAAAAAGCTGAAAATTGAAATTTTCATATCGCTTCCTCATAAACGTTGAAAGTTGAAAGTTGAAATTTTTATATCACTTTCTCATAATGGCCCTTTATTCGCAAAGCTTCCTCTATGAGGAAGCCAAAAATATAGAAAATGCTTTCTCATAGAAGGAGCTTTGCGAATAAAGAGCCATTATGAGAAAGTGATATAAAAATTTCAACTTTCAACGTTTATGAGGAAGCGATATGAAAATTTCAATTTTTTTTGTGGTGTGCAACTGCACTTCACTGTTGTTTACACATTTTTTAAGTGAGTCAACCCCTTTAATTCACGTTTCTATTTGTTTTCATACCTTTGCTTCGGAAAAAATGATGGATTATCGGTGGTAAACCTATATTTATTCAATTTTGTTCACTGGTTCACTTATATTTAATTTACACTCTAACTCGTAACCAAGGCTGTATTTTTCAAAGATACTCTTTCTCCGTTTAACTCCGTCACGTGCTGCATGTATGCGCAAAACCGACATTCTGCTGTAGCTTGGAGCGGAGAATGAAGACGCAGTTAAAATGTGGGAACGTGGTCGGTCCCAAAAAATTAAGCTGTGGGGGTTTCAACGGTATTTGTGTATAACATAGTTTTGCAGAACTGGTCGAAACCATTCTCAGTGGACCATTAGCAATGGCGCTAGCCGTTCTTTCGACGATGATAATATTTACAGGTGTAAACGTAAGTTAAAACAATTCAATTTCAGGATACATATTTTATTTCAGGAAAAAAAGAAAAAAACAGAATACCTAATCGACGATTGTTTGTGACTGCAGATTCTGATAAATACAAAACATCGTAACATACTGATGCAATCAACAGCTTACTTAATTGGACAGGTATTAAATCTTTATATACTTAGCATACCCGGACAGGAATTGATGAATCATAGTGAAAAAATTCGGACAACTGCGTGAGTATAAAAAAAGTCACTTGTCGAAAAAAAAAATGCCAAATCGTATTATTGTTAACCTTTTTACCCGTTAGTTACGATTTGGAGTGGACGAATATGCCAGTGAAAGCTCAAAAGCTTCTGATACCAATTATGATACGAAGTAACAAACCTTGTCGTTTTACCGCCAGAAAAGTCTACGTTTTGTCGATGGAAAGCTTTGGTTCGGTATGATATTATCACGTTTTAATGATAAATCTCTACGTATTGCAACTATAGATTGTACAATCGATGCGGTGGTTACAATAATATTATTTAACGGTTTTCAAGACGACACGAACAGTGATGTCGTACTTCACGATATTCGCGCAAATGATTTAGTCGTTGTGCTCATGAACAACGCTGGGCGAATGTTTTTGCATAATCACCGTTTGAACGTCGCCGTTTGAACAAACGGTGACCAACATATTTTTACTTTCTCATCATATATGAAGTATATAAGGATAGAGAGTAAATGAATCAACAAATTTCACGATCAGATTATGGTCCAAATACATCTCGTGCATGTCCCAAAAGGCAAAGTATCTAAAACATTTCCTCATTTCTGTCTATCTGTCTGTAGACCTGTCTCGTCCGGAAACAATCACTTTTCGAAGAGGCTTCGGATCGCACCGAAACTTGATGGATGTATTTTACATATAAAATGGTGTTTTGGTATTGCGTTTTGAATCAATCCATCCACCGTTTCTGGTACTTCGTCTTGAATGTGAAAGAAAATTATGAAAAAATAGTTAAAAATGCGGTGAAAATCAACATTTGTTACATTAGATTCCTCATGTAAAGTACTAATGTGTACGAAGCTCGTCGTCACGAAAAATACTCTTTAGAGTATTTTCCGTGATGACTTTGTTAACAGAGAGACTGTTTGTCCGTAATCTTATGTATATGTATATATACATATCTTCCACCGTACAGCGACTTCGCTTCATACACCCCCATCCTTCTCCGTACCAGTACCCGTTCCCCACTTGCGGCCGCAGCCCGCTTCCCCCTCTGTACCGCATTTGTCATGGCCTTTCTGCCATGGGCATAGGGAAACTGCGGGAAACCTATGCCGATACAGCCCGGTCTCAGGTTCGATTCCCGGCGTCGGAGCTTCGTCGCGTTTCGCCGAGAGTGTAAACAAGGACTACAGCTATATACATCCGCCACTCACACTTAGAATTACCAAGGTGTGAGTGACCATTGTATACATCTGGAGCTTCGTCCCGCCCATGGTTTTGTTCTCGGCAAAACTACGAGAACCTGGGGATCGAACCGTCGACCTTCCGATGCTTAGGTCTAGAGGCTAGCATGCTGACCACTAGACTAGTATATATATATTGGACACATGTTTGTTTGTTTGTTTGTCTCATTTTTCCGTTGGGGACTCCTCAGGCACTGATTATTCCAAGTCGAGATTTGAAAACCAGAAGTGATGTATTCTCGTATGACGTAATTTTTGGTAGAGAACTCAGATTTTTACACCACAAGTGACGTTTTGCTGTGTAACGTTACATCTGATTAAAAACTGATGTTTTAAAACCGGAAGTGATGTTACAGAGAATATGTTTAGTTTTTCTCTGGAATGTGTCTCGATTGCAGCCAGCGACAAAGGCGTGTGGATCGAGGAACACAGAGAAGTGGGTAAAGGAACGTGTGTGATATGTCTCAAGTGTATTTGGAATTCACCTGGAATGTAGCCACCGACAGAAACGGATGAATTAAGGTACACAAGATGAGCGTTCCAGCGCCGACGAACCTCGGCCCGCACGCAAGGTTTTCTTTAGGAGGTAAGAAGATCAATAAAAGTTCGATTAAATCAATTCGACTTCATGTATCCGGCCAGACGGGATGCTTAAACACTGTGACGTTATTGAACAATTATGCATTGACGTTATTGACGTCATTGCACAAGCTGCATGTGAACAAGCTGCCGTTTCTCGTCGTCCACTGTCAGTCCACTAAAAAAAAGAATGGTTTGGTCGGTTACGTTTTGACAATAAACCACTGTGTTTTTATAGTTTTATTGGTTTGATTGATTGATTTGATTGATTGGTTTGACTGATTGGTTTTATTGATTGGTTTGATTGATTGATTCGATTGGATCGGTTTGATTGATTGGTTCGATTGGATCGGTTTGATTGATTGGTTCGATTGGATCGGTTTGATTGGATTGTTTTGATGGATCGGTTTGATTGAATATCAAAGTTGTGCAAGTTGTTCCTTCTTGTGTCCAATTGATGTTGCACCCGATAGAAACAACATTACACGGAATCGTCACGCAGATACGTGCGTGCGCTCAACGAACGTAACAATGTGTCACATTATCGGAAGTTGGTAAATTGACAAAAACATTGATATTGCACCATCGCTCTTCATTGATACCTGATCCGTTAACCTGTAACAACGCTATTCAGATTGTCACGGCATCAAAGAACCGAGAGCCTGTTCGGTTCGTTTCGTTCAAGGAGTTTCATGGCGCGCTGTACAGAGCGTACTGTATTGATCCTAGGACTGTCTTCCTCTATACCACTAAAACGTCTTTCACCATAGTGTATTTGCAGCGTTATAGAATAGACGAAATAGACTCAACGGCAAAAAGTATATTTTCCCTTTCGCAAGAACAACGAAGTCACATTAACTTGAGTTGCACTTTAGATTTACGAAGCTTATGCGACAAGCAACGCATAACTCTCTTTCGCGTGTTGTCGGGCTCGAAGTCGTTGGCCGCTGTGCAGACGCTTGCGCGTTGTCGGACTCAAAGCCGTCGCCGCCGCGCAGACGCTTGCGCGTTGTCGCTATCTTGGGTGTTGTGAAAAACGAATGCATGGGAGAAGAGTGACGTCTTCGTGAAATATGCACGACAATCATGCGAATCCGCGAGGGTGGTGAGTATGATAGGTGTCGTAATTGCAGACGAGTCAATCATTGTACGCTAGTGTTACATATTGTAGGAAAATGCAACCGTCCATCACCATCAATGTTGGCGAAGGAACTAGAGGCACTATTTTATCTTGGTTCATCCACCGTTCTCAAGCAGTTGATGGGGGTTCCCTGGATTTTGTTTGCGAGTCGTGAAACAGTAGCAATAGTGAGCTGCAGCAATGAGTTTCTTCGATCAGCCTTACTACGCCTTAACCAAGTCGCACTTGTCCCGAATTGGCATGTGGCCGGAACAGTCAAAATACGTGAGAATTATTCGGCGATTGACAATGTTCGCCTTAGCAACGACAATCGTCTTACCAAGGGTAACAGCCGGCACCTGAGTGCGAATTTTTGTTTGAAACGTCAACAATGTAATTTAATGTGTTCAACAGCTTACTCAATTCAATGACGTTTGGGAAGACACAGACTCTCTTATACATGACATGCCACTCTTCCTGACCGGTGCAGGAAATTGCGGTGGTATATTGAGATTAATTCAACATTTCGACGAGGTAGATTCCCGATGCATGTATGTTCTATGAAAAAGCCCATAATTAATAGGAAATTGTGCAGATAAAATTGTCGTTCGAGAATATGGAAAAACATTGGAAAATGTTTGAAAATACATCTGCAGTGGTTATCCTTGACAAGTACGCCGAACGTGGACGCCGCATAGTCTTCGTTTTCTCAAGTAAATAACTAATCATTTTCCTTCATTACAATGCGCGACACAGATGTCAATTTATCATTGCTTATCTTTGTTCTTAACTTGCCAGTGTTTATATGTATTGCAGTGCTTTTCTACTGGTTCTTATGTTTATCACCTGTAATACTGGATGTGATTTATCCTCTCAACGAAACGCGGTCGAAAATATATATTTTTCATACAGAGCACGGTGTTGACAAGTATAAATACTATTGGTTCATACTCGCTCACGAATATATCGTGACGATGGTGGCGGTTGCTACAGTGGTTGCTGGGGAAACAATGTACTTTACATGGGCCGTTCATGCTTGTGCGCTTTTCGAAGTCGTTGGGTGCGTATATTTGTCCCTCAAACGAATTGATAGCTCGAAACGAACGATTTCCCATCGCTTTCCGACCAATCCGAAGACAACCTGAAAACTAACCGGTCAATCGGTGCAATAAACTGACTTTTGTCCCAACTCTGGTAGAAATTCTTGAGCATTACTCAGGCCAGCACAAGTTCCAAAAAAAAGCCTGAAGGAGCCCCGGTGGGACCTCGATTTGATGCTTCAAAACTTTTACTAAGGCACTTCATAGAGGTCGATTTTTTTATCGATCTTTCGAAACTAGTCGCAATATCAAAAGGCATTTTTGTCGTATAGTAGAGTTGGTTTACAATCGGATGCAGAGAACACCTAAAGCTCTCGGTTCATATGCACAATGAACGGTTGGCATTACGATCCCAATCTTAATCAACCCCATTTCGTCCGGACTTTCCTTCCGTATAGTATTCATTCCACTCAGTAGACTGTGTGGGTTAAGTCGGATAATCTAATTCAATTCTTAATCGATTGAACACAGCTTTAACTTAAAGATGGTCACAAACAAATACACCACGAATAAGGAAAATTACATTACTCGTCGCAACGATTGGAATTATAAACAAATCTGCGACTGCATCACTGCTCACGAAATGGCGATAAGGTCAGTGGGACACGTGACGGTACATAGTTAAGCTGTAGGCGTTCAATGTGATTTTCTTTTATTTAGTCTACAGTCAAAGTCCACAATTTAATTCGTGGCAATCCGACCGTTTTCACATTTGTACTCGTTACAATGACAATCGTTTCCCACAATTTCACTTCTCCGGTGTGCTTTCCCCACTCCGAGAGGCAGCACGTATGCAACAGTGCGCTGAACCAAAGATTTCCTAAGCGCGTTGATAATTCTTTACGAGAATTCTGGTACTTGGTTTGACTCGGTGATAATTTTTTTACGTTCTGGCACTTGGCTTTTGTAGCAGTGAACACCAACGGAACTGAGATCACCGTTGGCAGACGTCAAATAGACTAATGCATCATGTGCAACATTGTGTCTTGCTCTTGACTCGCGTATAACCTTCATTTTAACGTAGTCTTTTCTATAACCCTTGCAAACATCGTTGTGTACAGTAAACTTTTAACCTTTATGCAACTCGGATTTGGACTCGAGCAATCTCCACGCAACACAAGTCAAACAAATAACATTTGACTTGTGTTGCATGGAGATTGCCCGGGTCCATCAAATCAGCGTTGCATAAATGTTAAAAGTTTACACAAAGGAATGGGTCTCATTCCAGTATGTCCAGAGTCTCGTCATAGTCGCGCAACTGCCTGTCTAGACATCCTTAATGCGCTTGTGACGACAATGAAACGTCGAATCGGTGGTTGTGTCAGTTCCGCTAGGAGAGCCACAAGGAACGAATAATTTCTATGACAATGTGACGTAAATCGTTCAGCATAGTTAAGAACGATCGAGTATCAGACGAATCCAACTTAAGATCTGAATTTTTTAATATCCCAGATAGAAAAATGACGGCACGGCGACGGAAAGGTGGCAGTACCAATGGTACGATACCCGTTTGACGGCACGTTTTTCTATCTGGGATGTTCTACATGAAGACAAATCAGTTTATTTGTAATGCAATTTAGAAGTTGACTACTTTGACCGTAACATCCTATGTTCTAACATTGGAGTCGGTCGGATCCGGGATGAAATATCACTAATTTACTACTATCAAGCCAACTTAGAGCTTATAGCAAGCCAACGAAGATTATGTAAAAAATGCGAAATCCGCACTTTACAGTGTAAACTCAATGATTTATCAATGCAAAGTTTATTCTGTTATCATAATCTATCACTTTCAGTGAATAATCAGTGCCAGGCTCGACAACCTTTCCAGTCGATAGCTGATGCGTTCAGAGAACCAAACATAACCTCGCTTCGGGTTCATTTCAATACACGTCCAATTCCAAGTGTTTTACCACCTATCACGGATCCACGACATAAAATTATCAATCTGTCAATCGTTTTATATCTCAAATATTCTTTAAAAATAGTTCATATAAGTTTTGGGAAAACCAATGAGGTGGTCTAGTGGTTAGCGTGCTCGCCTCTAGACCAAAGCATCGGGAGGTCGACGGTTCGATTCCCGGTTTTGTAGTTTCACCGAGAATAATAATACGGGGGGGGGGGGGGGGGGACGAAACTCCAGATACATACATCGGTGACACGCACCTAATTACTCTAAGTGTGAGTGTCGGATGTATATAGCTGTATTTCATGTTTACATTCTCGGTGAAACGCGACGAAGCTCCGATGCCGGCATTCGAACCTGAGACCGGCTGTATCGGCATAGGTTTTATATTTTTGTCACCGATTAACCTATGTTTACACTCTAGCTCGTTTCGAGGCAGGGTTTTGTAAAGAGTCTACTTGTCAGTGCAACTCCGTCACGTGCCGTACACGCAGTCCCGATATTTTGCAATCGGTAGTTTGGAGTGCGGAGTAAAGGCGAAGTTAAAATGTGGGAATGCGGTTGGTCCTGCCCAATTAAATTGTGAGGACTTCGACTGTATTTGTGTATAACATAGTTTTTCAGAACTGATCGAAAACATTCTTAGCGGACCTTTATCAACAGCGCTAGTCATCCTTTCGATTATGATACCTTTCACAGGCGTACAGGTAAGTTAAAACAATTCAATTTCGGAATGCATATTCCATTTCGGAATAAAATACCTTATCGCCTATTCTTTGTGACTGCAGGCTCTGATATATTCAAAAAATCGTGACGTGCTGGTACAATCAGCCATATACATAATCGCCCAGGTATCTAATCTTTACTTAATGAGCATACCCGGACAGGAATTGATGAATCATAGTGAAAAAATTCACACAACTGCGTGCGTATAAACAAAGTCACTTGTCGAAATAGTTTGCCAAATCGTATTATTGTTAGCCTTTTTACCGGTCAGTTATAAAATGGAGTGGACGAATATGCCAGTGAAAGCTCAAAAGCTTCTGATACCAATTATGATACGAAGTAACAAACCTTGTCGTTTTACCGCCAGAAAAGTCTACGTTTTCTCGATGGCGAGCTTTGGTTCGGTATAATATTATCACGTTTTAATGATAAATCTCTATGTATTGCAACTATCGATTGTACACTGCTGTTCAACAATGCCTGGATTTCGTTGCGTCTTCCTGGATATCTTACTTGGTATCTTCGACCCCGTGAAGACATAGAGCAAGATATAGATTGATAGATAGAGGTATTTATTTCGTGTTCTGAGGCCGCAGCCCCCTAAGAACACCGTGCCCAGATACAAAAAATCACCCGTGGCCAAAAATACAACATCAAATAAACCGCAATAGAATAACAAAGTAAAATATAATAATATAATAGAAAATATAATAATATAAGATTACATACAGGAAGATAAAAGATCAGAAAAACCAGGCATTCATGAACAGCAGTGTACAATCGATACTGTGGTTACAATAATATTTTTTAACGGTTTTCAAGACGATACGAACAGTGATATCGTACTTCACGATATTCGCGCAAATGATTTAGTCGTTGTGCTCATGAACAATGCTGGAAAACGGTGACGAACTTATTTTTACTTTCTCATCACACACGAAGTATATAAGGATAGAGAGCATAGGAATCAACAAATTTCACGATGATGGTCTAAAAATATATAGTGCATGTCCTAAAAGGCAAAGTATTTGAAACACTTCCTCATTTCTGTCTATCTGTTGGTAGATCTGTCTCGTCCGAAAACACAATCACTTTTCGAAGAGACGTCGGATCGCACCGAAACTTGATGGATGTATTCTACATCTAAAACGGTGTTTCGGTATTGCCTTTTGAATTAATCCATCCACCGTTTCTAGTACTTTATCTTGAATGTGAAAGGAAATTATGAAAAAAAAAATAGTTAAAAACGCGGTGAAAATCAACATTTGTTACATAGTTTCCTCATGTATTTTCCATGATGACTTTTTTAATAGAGAGACTGTTTGTCAGTAATCTTATGTATATATATATTCGACACATGTTTGTTTGTTTGTCTCATTTTTCCTTTGGGGACCCCTCAGGCCCTAATTATTCTAAGTCGCGATTTGAAAACCAGAAGTGATGTCTTCAACTCAGATTTTTACACTAGAAGTGACGTTTAGGTGTGTGACGTTACATCTGATTAAAAACTGATGTTTTAAAACCGGAAGTGATGTTACAGAGAATATGTTTAGTTTTTCTCTGGAATGTGTCTCGAATGCAGCCAGCGACAAAGGCGTATGGATCGAGGAACACAGGGAAGTGGCTAAAGGAACGTGTGTGATATGTCTCAAGTGTATTTGGAATTCACCTGGAATGTAGCCACCGGCAGAAATCAATTCGACTTCATGTATCCGGCCAGACGGGATACTTAAACACTGTGACGTTATTGAATACCCAATTATGAAAATATCATCCACACGGTTTCACAGGATTTTTCAAGGCCATACATGAAATCTACGATATTCCTTGATTTTCCAGATATTGATGATAATACAATGGTTATCTAAGTTGCTCATTCCTTAGTTCAATTTACGGTGTTCCCAGAACAACATTACACGGAATCGTTATGCAGATACGTATGATCAACCCGTTCAACGGACGTAAGAATACATCGTATTGTCGTAGATTGGTAAATGCACAAAAACCATGATAATGCACTATTGCCCTTCATTAATGTCGCTTCCCTGTAGCATCGTTATTCAGATCGTCACGGCATTAATGTTTAGTTCGTTTCTTTCACGGAGTTTCATGGTGCTTTGTACAGAGCGTACTATCTTGATCCTAGGAAGGTCTTCCTTTATACTAAAACGACTTTCAGCGTATTGTTTTTCCACTGTTTTCGGACCGACGAAATACACTTAACGGTAGAAAGTATATTGTCCCTTTCGCAAGAACAACGAGGTCGCTTAACTTGAATTGTACTTTAGATTTAGGTGTATCTAAACTGATAGAAACTTACGCTAAGAGATACATCAATCAAATGAGAGTAACGCATAACTCCTTCTTGCGCGTTGTCAGACGAACCAGTTGCTGCCGCGCAGACTTGCGCGTTGTCGTCATCGGGAGGCCACCAGCCGGAGTGTTGTAGAAAATGAATGGAGGGGAGAAGAGTGACGTCTTTATTAAATATGCACGACAACCATGCGAGTCCGCGAAGGTGGTGAGTGTGGTAGGTGTCGTAATTACAGCCGCGTCAATCATTGTACGCTAGCCATACGTATTATAGGAAAATGCAGCCGTCCGTCACCATCAATGTCGGCGAAGAATGGAGGCAGCATTTTATCATGGTTCATCCACCGTTCGCAAGCGGTTGATGGGGGCTTTGTGGATTTCGTTGGCGAGCCGTGAAACAGTAGCAATAGTGAGTTGCAGCAATGAGTTTCTTCGACCAGCCTTACTACGCCTTAACCAAGGCTCACATGTCCCGAATTGGCATGTGGCCGGAACAGTCAAAATACGTGAGAATTATTCGGCGATTGACAGCGTTCGTCGTAGCAACGACAATCGCCGCACCAAGGGTAACAGCCGGCATCTGAGTGTGAATATTTGTTTGAAACGTCGATAATACAATTTACTGCGGTCAACAGCTTATTCGATTGAATGACATATGGAAAGACACAGACGCTCTTATACATGACATGCCAGCCTTCCTGACAGGTGCAGGAAATTTCGTTAGTCTGTTGAGATTAATTCAATATTTTGACGAGGTACATTCCCGATGTATGTATGTTCTATGAAAAAACCCATCATTAATAGGAATTTGTGCAGCTGAAATTGTCGTTCGAGAATATGGAAAAACATTGGGAAATGTTTGAAAATACATCTGCAGTGGTTGTTCTTGACAAGTACGCCGAACGTGGACGCCGCATAGTCTTCGTTTTCTCAAGTTAATAACTAATCATTTACCTTCATCACAATGCACAATACAGGTGGCAATTTATCATTGCTTATCTTTGTTCATAACTTGCCAGTATTCATATATATTGTAGTGCTTTTCTACTGGTCCTTATGTTTATCACCTGTAATACTGGATGTGATTTATCCTCTCAACGAAACGCGGCCGAAAATATCTATTTTTCATACACAGTGCGGTATTGATAAGGATAAATACTATTGGTTCATACTCGCTCACGAATGTATCGTGGCGATGGTGGCGATTACTGTAGTGGTTGCCCTGGAAGCAGTGTACTTTACATGGGCCGTTCACGCTTGTGCGCTTTTCGAAGTCGTTGTGTGCGTATACTTGTCTCTTGATATATTTATAGCTCGATACCCAATGATTTCCCCTTGCTTTCCGACCAACCCAAAGACAACCTGAAAACTAACCGGTCAATCGGTGCAATAAACTGACTCTTGTCCCAATCCTGGTAGAAATTTTGGACCATTACTTAGGCCCGCACAAGTTCCAAAAAAAGCCTGAAGGAGCCCCGGTGGGACCTCGATCTGATTATTCAAAACTTTTACTAAGGCACTTCATAGAGGTTGATTTTTTTATCGATCTTTCGCAATACTAGTCGCAATATCAAAAGGCATTTTTGTCGAATAGAAGAGTTGGTTTACAATCGAATGCAGAGAACACCCTAAACTCTAGGTTCACATGTACAATGAACGGTTGTCATTGCGACCCCAATCTTAATCAACACCATTTCGTCCGGACTTTCCTTCCGTATAGTACATTAATTCCACTCAGTAGACTGTGTGGATTAAGTCGGATAATCTAATTCAATTATTAATCGATTGAAAATAGCTTTAACTTAAAGCTGGTCACAAACAAAGACACCATGAATAAGGAAAATTACATTACTCGTCGCAACGATTGGAATTATAAACACATCTGCGACTGCATCTCTGCTCACGAAATGGCGATAAGGTCAGTGGGACACTTGACCGTGCATAGTTTAACTGTAGGCGTTCAATGTGATTTTCTTTTATTTAGTCTACAGTCGAATCCCACAATTTAACTCGCGGCAATCCGACCGTTTTCACATTTGTACTTGATACAATGACAATCGTTTCCCACAATTTCACTTCTCCGGTATGCTTTCCCCACTCCGAGAGGCGGCACGTGTGCAACAGTGCGCTGAACCAAAGATGTTCCTAACCGCGTTGATAATTCTTACACAATATAGGCCCTTGTCCGAAGTTTTAGAATCGTTTTATCGTGCCGTTTGAGAACTGCAAAACGCAAAAAATGGACTCGAAAGGTAACCTTGCAATTTTTTGACGATTTTTGTTTCTTTTTTTTATGATCTGCCACGTATTCCGACGTATTTTTGCACGCTGAACACGAATCCGCTGGCCCTTTTGGACTAAAGTACAATGCGACATTAAGGGGCTCGATTTTATGCACAAAATTATGCACGATTTTATGCAGTTGGCCAGCTAAAATCGCTTGGCCGGCTAAAACGGATTAGCCGGCTAAAATAGTTTAGCCGGTTAAGACGGCTTAGCCGGCCACACTATAAAATCCATTAGCCGGATAAGATATTTTAGCCGGCTAGGCCGGGTTATCTGTACAGCCCTAATCGGTAGTTTGGAGTGCGGACTAGAGGAGAAGTTAAAATGTGGGAACGCGGTCGGTCTTGTCGAATTAAATTGTGAGGACTTCGACTGTATTTGTGTATAACATAGTTTTGCAGAACGGATCGAAAACATCCTTACCGGACCTTTAGTAATGGTGCTATGCGTCCTTTCCATTATGATAGTCTTCACAGGCATACAGGTAATTTAAAACAATTCAATTTCGGAATACATATTTCATTTCGGAATACAATACCTTATCGCCTATTCTTTGTGACTGCAGGCTTTGATATATTCAAAAAATCGTGACGTGCTGGTACAATCAGCCATCTTCGCAATCGTCGAGGTATTTAATCTTTACTTCGTAAGCATACCCGGACAGGAATTGATGGATCATAGTGAAAAGATTCACACAACTGCGTGCGTATAAACAAAGTCACTTGTCGAAAAAGTTTGCCAAATCGTATTATTGTTAGCCTTTTTACCCGTTAGTTACGATTTGGAGTGGACGGATATGCCAGTGAAAGCTCAAAAGCTTCTGATACTAATCATGATACGAAGTAACAAACCTTGTCGTTTTACTGCCACAAAACTCTACGTTTTCTCGATGAAAAGCTGTGGTTCGGTATGATATTGTCACGTTTTAATGATGAATCTTTATGTACGGCAACTATCGATTGTACACTACTGATCAATAATGTCTGGATTTCCTTGCGTCTTGCTGGATGTCTTGCTGAATGTCTTACTTGGTATCTTCGACCCCGTGAAGACATAGAGCAACATATCCAGGAAGATAAATAATCAGAAAAACCAGGCATTCATGAACAGCAGTGTACAACCGATGCTGTGTTTACAATAATATTTTTTAACGGTTTTCAAGACGATACGAACAGTGATATCGTACTTCACGATATTCGCGCAAATGATTTAGTCGTTGTGCTCATGATCAACGCTGGAAATAGGTGAGGAATATATTTTTACTTTCTCATCACATACGAAATATATAAGGATAAAGAGTATGGGAATCAACAAATTTCGCGATCAGATTATGGTCTAAAAACATCTAGTGCATGTCCCAAAAGGCAAAGCATTTGAAAAATTTCCTCATTTCTGGCTGTCTGTCTGTAGATCTGTCTCGTCCGAAAACACAATCACTTTTCGAAGAGACTTCGGATCGCACCGAAACTTGATGGATGTATTTAATATGTAAAATGGTGTTTCGGTATTGCGTTTTGAATTAATCCATCCACCGTTTCTGATACTTTGTCTTAAAGGTGAAAGAAAATTATGAAAAAAATAGTTAAAAACGCGGTGAAAATTAACATTTGTTACATAGTTTCCTCATGTAAAGTATTTATGTGTACGATCCTTGTATTAAAGAGTATTTTCCGTGATGACTTTTTTAATAGAGCGACTGTTTGTCAGTAATCTTATGTATATATATATTGGACACATGTTTGTTTGTTTGTTTGTCTCATTTTTCCTTTGGGGATCCCTCAGGCCCTAATTATTCTAAGTCGAGATTTGAAAACCAGGAGTGATGTCTTCCCGTATGACGTAATTTCCGGTAGAGAACTCAGATTTTTACACCAGAAGTGACGTTTTGCAGTGTGACGTTACATCTGATTAAAAACTGATGTTTCAAAACCGAAAGTGATGTTACAGAAAATATGTTTAGTTTTTCTCTGGAATGTGTCTCGAATGCAGCCAGCGACAAAGCGAGCCAGCCAGCCAGCCAGCGATCGAGGAACACAGGGAACTGGGTAAAAAAACGTGTGTGATGTCTCAAGTGTATTTGGAATTCATCTGGAATGTAGCCACCGACATAAATGGATGAATCAAGGTACACAAGATGAGCGCTTCAGCGACGACGAATCTCAGCCGCGCGCACAATTCTATAGGAGGTATGAAGATCAAGAACAGTTCGGTTAAATCAATTCGACTTCATGTATCCGGCCAGACGGGATGCTTAAACACTGTGACGTTATTGAATACGCAATTATGAAAATATCATCCACACGGTTTCACAGGATTTTTCAAGGTCATACATGAAATCTAGGATATTCCTTGATTTTCCAGATATTGATGATAATATAATGGTCATCTAAGTTGCTCATTCCTTAGTTCAATTTACGGCGTTCCCAGAACAACATTACTTGGAATCATTATGCAGATACGTACGATCAACCCGTTCAACGGACGTAAGAATACATCGTATTGTCGTAGATTGGTAAATTCACAAAAACCAAGGATACTGCACCATTGCCCTTCATTAATGTCTGGTCCGTTTCCCTGTAGCAATCTTATTCAGATCGTCACGGCATTAATGTTCAGTTCGTTTCCTTCACGGAGTTTCGTGGTGCTTTCTACAGAGGGTACTATATTGATCCTACGAAGGTCTTTCTTTATACGACTGAAACGACTTTCAGCTTATTGTTTTTCCACTGTTTTCGGACCGACGAAATACACTTAACGGTAGAAAGTATATTGTCCCTTTCGCAAGAACAACGAGGTCGCTTAACTTGAATTGTACGTTAGATTTAGGTGTATCTAAACTGATAGAAACTTATGCTACGAAATACATCAATCGAATGAAAGTAACGCATAACTCCTTCTTGCGCGTTGTCAGACGAAGCAGTTGCTGCCGCGCAGACTTGCGCGTTGTCGTCATCAGGAGGTCGCCCGCCGGAGTGTTGTAGAAAATGAATGGGGGGTTGAAGAGTGACGTCTTTATTAAATATGCACGACAACCATACGAGTCCGCGAAGGTGGTGAGTGTGGTAGGTGTCGTAATTACAGCCGCGTCAATCATTGTACGCTAGCCATACGTATTATAGGAAAATGCAGCCGTCCGTCACCATCAATGTCGGCGAAGAAATAGAGGCAGCATTTTACCTTGGTTCATCCACCGTTCTCAAGCGGTTTATGGGGGTTTCCTGGATTTCCTTCGCGAGCCGTGAAACAGTAACAATAGTGAACTGCAGCGATGAGTTTCTTCGATCAGCCTTACTACGCCTTAACCAAGGCTCACATGTCCCGAATAGGCATGTGGCCGGAACAGTCAAAATACGTGAGAATTATTCGGCCATTGACGGCGCTCGCCTTAGGAATGACAATGATCGCACCTAGGGTAACAGTCGTTATCCGAGTGTGAATCTTTCTTTTGAAACATCGATTATACAATTTACTGCCTTCAACAGCTTATTCGATTGAACTACGTATGGAGAGACACCGACTCTCTTATACATGACATACCGATCTTGCTGGCTGGCATAGCAATTTTCGTTATTGTGTTGAGATTTTTTCAACATTTTGATCAGGTAAGCTCATGTTGCATGTATGTTCTACGAAAAAAAGCATCTTTTGTTGGAAATTTGGCAGGTTAAATTGTCGTTCGAGAATATGGAAAGGCATTGGGAAATGTTTAAAAATACATCTGCAGTGGTTGTTCTTGACAAGTACGCCGAACGTGGACGCTGCATCGTCGTCGTTTACACGGGTAAGTAATCGACTCTTTTATTTTGTCACAATGACCAATACGGTCGTCGATTTTGCACTGCTTATCTTTCCTTTTACTTGCCAGTGCATATATATATTGAAGTGGTTCTCTACTGGTCCTTGTGTTTATCACCTATAATACTGGACGTCATTGATCCTCTCAACGAAACGCGGACGAAAATATATATTTTTCATACAGAGTACGGTGTTGATAAGGATAAATACTATTGGTTCGTACTCGCTCACGAATGTATCGTGACGATGATGGGGATGACTGTAGTGGTTGCCCTGGAAACAGTGTACTTTACATGGGCCGTTCACGCTTGTGCGCTTTTCGAAGTCGTTGTGTGCGTATACTTGTCTTTTGACAAATTTATAGCTCGATACCCAATGATTTCCCATTGCTTTCCGATCTACCCGAAGACAACCTGAAAACCAATCGGTCGATCGGTATGCTGAAATAACTCTTGTCCCCACTCTGGTAGAAATTTTAGAGCGGAAAAGCTTCGGAAAGCCTCGATGAGGATTCGATCCGATGTTCTAAAACTTTCACCAAGGAACCTCATAGAAGGCGACTTTTTGATCGATCTTTCGAAACCAGCCGCAATACCAAAAGTTATGTTTGTCGGATAGGAGGTTGATATATAGTTGGATTTTACTTTAAAAAAAAACCAATTTCCAATGCAATACCGAGAATATCGAGAATATCGACTCACTTACACAATGAACGGTTGGCATTCTGACTGGTTTAAAAAAATCGAAAGCAACCCAAAACTAATCCAACGTTACCATTGGGTGGTAACCTTGGATCCGAGAACCCGAGAACCTCTATCGGGCAACCTCTAAATGGGGCAAACAATTGAAACTATGAACTGCGTATTTACGTAGACACGGAATAATTTTGGAGGCTAAATTGGATTTCGCCCAATTTCCAAAAGTCTAAATAAATTGATAAGACGTAGAAAATGAACCCAATCTTAATCAACCCCATGTCGTCCAGACTTTAGTTCCGTATGGTATTCATTCCAGTCAGTAGAGGGAAAATATAATTAGATTATTAATCGATTGACAATAGCTTTAACTTAAAGCTGGTTACAAACTCGGCGCATACGGAACATGACATTACTCGTCACAATGATCGGAGTTACAAAAAAATCTGCGACTGCATCGCAGCTCACGAAATGGCGATAAGGTTAGTGGGACAAGTGACGGTGCATACTCAAGCTGTGGGTGTTCAAAGTGAAGTACTTTTTTTTTCAAAAAATTAGTCTACAGTCGAAGTCCCCACAATTTAAGGTAGCTATGTCGGTACGCCGAAGTCACAGACATCAGCGACTGTATCCTCTCTTAAAAAAGACATGACACGCGAATGATCGCGATAAATATAT
Organism: Stenichneumon culpator; assembly: GCA_964017025.1. Classification (NCBI taxonomy): domain Eukaryota; kingdom Metazoa; phylum Arthropoda; class Insecta; order Hymenoptera; family Ichneumonidae; genus Stenichneumon; species Stenichneumon culpator. Next base: position 3,651,936 of record OZ024771.1, read on the forward strand.
CGAAATAATCGAAATCGTGAAGCCGGGTTCACACCTAACTTAAAAGAAATAAAGTAAGCGCGAGCGAAGCGAGCGCGTTGTGCATCAATAATTCGTCTGCATCAATAATATTATTAAAAAATAATTGCGTATCTATGAACATTTTCGCTATTAGATTGAACCGATTATTTTTAAGCACATTATTTGCTTAGTGTGGATTTGACTTCATTCATACGACAAGTAGGTTAGGAAACGTCATTTGGCCCGAAACCGTGCACTTTGATCGCAGTTCTACTGAACATTAGTCAGGTGACTTCACTTTTTTTTGTTGAGCGTCAATTCCTGATTGATTCGCGAATCCCCAGCATTTTACATTTTTTCTCTATCTTTGATCTAAGTATGCTAATTCTCGATTTGAAGATCAATTTCGCCAGCTCTCCCGTAAGCGCCGTGTAAAGAGATCGATTTTCAAGATCTAATTATTCATTCAAATGGTCGCTAAAAGCCTTCGAGGTTTTGTACAAGTAAAATTTGATAGTTAAATGATAACATGTCAAATGTTTATGCACATGACTTTGGATTGCCTTCGCGACATAACTACCTTAAGTCCCCACATTTTAATTCGTTACTACGGCAATGTTTTCCCACACTCTGAGATTCAGCGCGGGGACTTAAATTGTGGAGACTTCGACTGTATTTGTGTGTAACATAGTTTTGCGGAACTGATCGAAAGCATTTGTAACGGACCTTTCGCAACGGCGCTAAGCTTTCTTTCGGTTATGATAGTCTTTACAGGCGTACAGGTACGTTAAAACAATTCAACTTCGGGATACATGTTTCATTACAGAATGAAAAATACCTGATCGACGAATGTTTGTGACTGCAGGCTCTGGTAAATTCGAAACACCGTAACGTGTTGATACAATCAGCAGCCTACACAATTGGCCAGGTATTGCATCTTTATCTAAATACCATACCGGGACAGGAATTGATGAATCATAGTCACAAAATTCACACAACAACGTGCGTATAAACGAAAGTCACTTGTCGAAGAAGTTTGACAAATCGTATCATTTATCGCCCTTTTTACCCGCTAGTTATGATTTGGACTGGCAGGATATGCCAGTGAAGGCTCAAAAGCTCCTGATACCAATTCTGATACGAAGTAACAAACCTTGTTGTTTCACCGCCAGAAAAGTCTACGTTGTATCGATGGAAAGTTTTGGCTCGGTATGATATTTTTTTCTATCATACCGATAATGTTTTTAACCGATTATATTTTCAAACGACTTTTCAAGACGATACGGACAGTAATGTCGTACTTCACGATATTCGCGCAAATGATTTAATCGTTCTGCTTACAAACGACGGTGGACAACGGTGATGAACATCATTTTTCATCAATTCAGCTCCGATGTATACATCTGAAGCTTCGTCCCGCCCATGTTTTTGTTCTCGGCGAAACTACGAGAACCTGGGATCGAACCGTCGACCACCCGATGCTTAGGTCTTGAGGCTAGCATGCTGACTAATAGGCCATCGCACCGGTTTATGTATATATATATATTGGACACATGTTTGTTTGTTTGTTTGTCTCATTTTTCCTTTGGGGACCCCTCAGGCCCTGATTATTCTAAGTCGACATTTGAAAACCAGAAGTGATGTCTTCTCGTATGGCGCAATTTTCGGTAGAGAACTCAGATTTTTACACCACAAGTGACGTTTTGCTGTGTAACGTTACATCTGATTAAAAACTGACGTTTCAATACCGGAAGTGATGTTACAGAGAATATGTTTAGTTTTTCTCCGGAATGTGTCTCGAATGCAGATAGCGACAAAGGCGTGTGGATCGAGGAACACAGGGAAGTGGGTAAAGGAACGTGTGTGATATATCTCAAGTGTATTTGGAATTCACCTGGAATGTAGCCACCGAGAGAAACGGATGAATTAAGGTACACAAGATGAGCGCTCCAGCGCCGACGAACCTCAGCCCGCGCGCAATGTATTCTTTATGAAGTAAGAAGATCAATAAAAGTTCGGTTAAATCAATCCGACTTCATGTATCCGGCCAGACGGGAAGCTTAAACACTGTGACGTTATTGAATACGTGAACGTTATTGAATACGCAATTATGAAAATATCACCCACACCGTTTTACAGGATTTTTCAAGGTCATACATGAAATCTACGATATTCCTTGATTTTCCAGATATTGATAATAATATAATAGTTACCTAAGTTACTCATTCCTCAATTCAATTTATGGTGTTCCCGGAACAACATTACATGGAATCGTTATCATACATACGGTCAACCCGTTCAGCAATTGATGGCGTTCGTCTTAGCAATGACAATCATCGTACCTAGGGTAATAGTCGTTATCCGAGTGTGGATTTTTCGTTTCAATCGTCGATCATACAATTTACCGCGTTCAACAGCTCCCTCGATTGAATGACATTTGGAAAAACACAGACGCTCTTCTACATGACGTACCAATCTTGCTGACCTTTATAGCAATTTTCGGTGTTGTGTCGAGATTTATTCAATACTTTGACCAGGTACGCTCCCGGTGTAAGCATGTTCTACGAAAAACCGCATCTTCGATCGGAAATTTTGCAGATACAATTGCCTTTCGAGAATATGGAAAGGCATTGGGAAATGTTTAAAAATACATCTGCAGTGGTAGTCCTTGACAAGTACGCCGAACGTGGACGCCGCATAGTCTTCGTTTACTCGAGTAAATAAATAATCATTTTCCTTTGCCACAATGCACAACACTGGCGTCAATTTCTCATTGCTTATCTTTGCTTTTAACTCGCCAGTGCATATGTTTATTGTAGTGACTATCTACTGTTCCTTATGTTCATCACCTACAATACTGGACAATGTCCAGTATTGTAGGTGATATATCCACCCCAGTCCAGTAGGTGTATTGTATATATTATATATGTATATGAAACAATGGTTAAAAACGGGGTGAAAGTAAAAAATGTATGTAGCTTCCGCATATAAAGTACTTTTTGTGTACGAAGCTCGAATTATAAAGTATTTTCCGTGATTATTTAGTTTCCTCATGGAGGAAGTTTGTCAATCTTGTATATATTTTGGAAAGTTGTTTGTTTGCTTGTCCCAATTTTCGGGAATCCAGGAGCTCCCTTTAGGGATTCTCCAGGCTATGATAAATCCCCTGGGTCAAGCCCGCCCTCCGGTGGTTGTGACGTCACTTCTGGTCGAAAAATGAGTTTTCCAGAAATACGGTACTTCGGTCCAAAAAACTCATTTTTCAACCGAAAGTGACGTCACACCGGAAATACGTCATTTTCGATCGGAAAATCTTATTTTTTGTTAGATTATCTGTTTGTCCAAAATGGATTTTATTGAAAGTAAAATATCGTCCGACGTAAATGGCTGATGACAAAGGACTAACGATTAATACAAAAGCAGTGAAGGTTGCAAATACAAAAGATAACCACTGCGTGTCACACCGGTAACACGTCAATTCTGATCGGGAAATCTCATTTTTTCGACCGGAAACGCCCACATCATGCCAGCATGTTAATATTTTACAGTTTTTTTCGTAATGTTGTTTTTTTTGTACATACCTTACAGAGTCGTGCATTATGCGCGCGATGAACATGAGAGCGTTTATTATAATGGGATCGGTGATGGGACCGCTCTGTGCGCTGAATCCCTCGATCACGTTCTTGCAAACCTCGACCTTGATGCTCTCCTTGTGAAACATGTCGATCAACGGCAGAAAATTCTCCTGCGGTAAATAAAAACATTTTAAACATAATAAAAAAAATGTCTTGAATAATCGTTTTTTCAAATACATATATACATATATGCGTGGTCCTTTTAATTATACATATTATTTTATATAAATATTTTTAAAATATATTTATTATAGTTTTTATTCGAACCCCACCAGAATTTGACAGTCACGGTTACAAAAGTGTAGCCGCTGCGACACAAATCTCATCTCTGGTATTGGTGAGATTGAATGATGTATGTTATTTGTACAAAATACTAAACGGGATGGTCACGTCACCAGATCTGCTAAGCAGCATTAGTCTTAAAGTCCCACGACAGAATACCAGGGATGGGATAGCGCGGTTATTTTATCAGAGACAGTGTCGCACAAATATTGCCATGAATTCAGGCATCACGCGAATGACTAGACTTGGAAACAAATTTCCGATGTTGAATTTTACGGGCTCAATCTTCGGGGTCTTTAAAAGGGCGGCAATTTCTGTAGTGCTAAATTACGAGTAAAATAGTTAGGGCAAAGAGAATAGAAAAATGAACTGAAGTTATGGCTTGTCTCGGTGAAATAATAAATTGTTTATGTAAGTCTAAAATCTAATGGCAGTTTATATTATAATTTTGTTAATTAAATCAAACGTTAATTTTATATTATAGTTTTATATTTAGGGCTCTGTATTGGGTTTAATGTAAATCGGTAAAAGATGGAGAAATCCGTAGAATTAAATAAACCAATTATTTTTTCTAGAGTTATTTTCTGTACCATTGTGAGAAGAGATTCAAAGTCTTGCGTGTGCGAGACGATCTTCTCGACGATGGCCTGGAGCTGCGGGTAGTACTGCTCGAAGGCCCGATTCGGACTGAGATGGTTTATTATCTCGCCGAGAAAGAGATTGAGCTCCTTGACGGTGAAGTGAATAGCCGTGAACTGTATCCATATTTCCGCGCAGTGCATGAATTTCGCGGGATCCTTGAGGGCCGTAACGTACTTCCAGACGACGGAGAGCACCGACTGGCAGTCGCTCTTCGGCGGCGCCTCCTGGACGAGACACTCGCCCAGACTTCGGTACAAAAGGTACTGAGGAAAACCTGCGATAAAATAAAGACAAAATTATTTGCAATTACGTCGATTGAGATTTGTATTTCTGGAATTTCACTGTCAAGCCATTTATGAAAAATTATCATTGTCGAGAAAATAAAAGCGTCCAAAGTGATTTGCAGATGACTTCCAACACATCGAAAAATCACATTTAGAATCTGAAATCTTGCACACAGCATGTGTGGCTAATAGTCAATGTTTTTGCCAAATTTCATCCAAAAATGTTGAGTTGTTTTTTTTTGTACGCCATTTTTAATTTCATCGAAAATGTCTGTACGCACTGTAGCACTCGCAATTTTTTAGCTACCGGGCTAAAAACGCGTACACAGATGGAATATGAACACCCGATGATCCCATTAAGATTTCACGAAAATCGATCGAACCGTTAAAATTTTATGCCATTTTTAATTTGTTGAATTTCATGCAATTTTTTTTTTTTTTCGAGACGCATTTTTCCCTATTAAATACTTATCTGCGAATAAAAAAGTCTCAAATTCGCGATCAGCCTGAAAAAATACATGGGATCGCAGTGCCGGAGCGACAACGATATGGCAATTTCAATTTTCAACTTTTATGAGAAATCGATATGAAAATATAAATTTTCAACTTTTATGAGAAATCGATATGAAAATATAAATTTTCAACTTTTATGAGAAAGCGATATTAAAATTTCTATTTTTTTTTCTCGCGTACCATCCTCGTCCTCGCACTCGGCGATGAGATCGACGAACTCCATGGATCTCGCAGCGATGTAGGCGGGGTTGAAAGCCACGAGTATCGCGTTCAGCAAGAGTCCACTGTTGGCCTGCTGTTTGCATCTCGACAGCACTTGAACGAGAAGATTTTCCGAGGCCGTTCTCGCCATCACCTGGAGAATCCAGTCGAGGGCCGGTGTGTAGAGATTGAGATACGAGTGTAGCGTCAAGTTTTGTCTGTTCAGCTCGGCCCTGACGGAGTTGCCGAAGAGCTGCTGATAGGTGAACAAAAAATCGTTGAAGTTCTCGCGAACGAATTCGAAGTCCGAGGTCTTGTTCAGAGCCAGGCCGACCCGACAGAGGTAGCATCTCGCGTACACGGCTATGAGCGGGTTTCCGATGCCTCTTATCATTCTCGTTATTCTCAACAGGGCGGTGCTGAATTCGCTCGTCGTCAGATAAGCGTACGATTTTATTATCGCCATCTCGACGTAAAGTCGCGGCACGAGCTCGCGTATCGAGGCGATCTTGTAGAACCAATTTCGGCACGTCTCCTTCGCGTTCTCCGGAACCATGTCCGGTGTGAAATTCTCCGGTAGGCTCTTCAAGGCTTTGCTTCCTGGTCTAAAAAAAAAAAAAAAAAATGCACGTCATTATCGTGAATATTAATTACTTTTTTTTGTCAACTGAAGAGAAAGACGGATACACTTTCAAATTTGCGCAATTGGAATTTTTTTTAATTATAGATTTTCTTTATTTTGTTTAGTTCTTTACTTTACGGACAGTCCTTTTATATAAAAAATAAAATTACATATATTGTAAAGTCGTTTCCAATCAAGAAATGAGATTCTCATACAGGAAACGACGTATTTCCGGTATGACGTCACTTCCGGTCCGAAAATGAGATTTTCAAACTGGAAGTCAGTTTAAGTGAATTAAACTGACAAACCATTATTTGAGAGTCCATTCGAGAACTTGATGGTAAAAAAATAATAGAGGCTCACTTGTAATAGTCTGCCTTCATCCTGAGCCTGTCGTAAACGAGTTTGCCGAATATATCGAGTATATCGGTGATGAGAACGAATTTGCTCGGATAGAAAGCAACGACGGAGGTATCGACGAGTAGTTTGGCGCACTGTATGGCGATCTTGAGCGCCTTCACGCGCTGGTCCGAGTGCCATGCCTGAACCAGCTCGCTGTTAAGCTGCTCGATTCGCGACGTGTACTCTTGCTGCGAGAGATCAAGCATCTGCCTAACCGAGCCCTCCTCGAAATCGTCGAGCTGCTCCAGTCTCGTTCTCACCTTGTCCACCAGCGTGCCCGTCGGCTGCACCTTCACTACGACTGAGCGTCGAAAAAATAATAAGTACATCGACAATTTTACACGATTAAGCGAATTGGAGACATCCATATTAATTATTTATAAAATTATATCATTTTATTATTATATTATTTTTTTTTTATTATTATAATTTTTTAAAACCTCCCTCTTTGTGTGATATAAAAACTGAGGAAAAAATTGTGATATGCTACAAGCAATGCGATAAGCTGTGATGCGCCGTGCGCACTCAATAATTTCCCTGCACTGATAATAATAATTGGAGATAATTGCACTATTTGAACCAAATTATATTATATTATCTCACGTAAGTAGACTATATTATATTTTTTGATAAAGGCTTATTCCCGCTAAATAAATAAATAAATAAATAAATAAATAAATAAATAAATAAATAAATAAATATTTATTTATTACTATATCTACTTTTTGCAATAATTATAAATTCGCATTTTTGCGTGTGACAAAAAAAATATGTTTGTTCCGAGAAAACCGGCAAGTTTACCTTTTTCACCGCCGGACAAAAAGCTGGTGACTATAGACATTTTCTCCAGAGTCGTGTATCTGTTCAGTATCGTCGATCTGCGCGCGGACCACGGCTCGGCGAGCTCCTCGCCGCTGTCCCGGCTCTTCTTTCCCGCTGAGACTGCGTTCGACGAATAGTCCCACTGAAAAATACATATCGTTCTTTGACACACGTCTGGCTACTTGGGGATCGGAAAGAGCCGCCCCAAGGTTTATTATCCATATTAATTAATAATGGAAATTATATTATTTTGATTACTATTACTATTATATTTATTCTTGCAATAAATATAAATTTGCAATTTTGCATAGGTAAACATTTTTCTTTCATAAAAATAAAGGAAATTGGTAACTTTTTTTCCTTCAAACAACCGAGCATTAAATGAATAATAAGTACATCGACCATTTTACTCGTTTAACGGAATGCGAAATATTTTTGTTAATTGATAATAAAAATAATATTATTTTACTTATTATTACGATTGTATTTATCGTGCAATAAATATAAATTTGCAATTTTAGGTATGCAAAAACTTGTCTACCCTAAGATTAAAGAAAATTGGTAACTATTTCACCGTCAGAAATCTGAGCGTTAAATGAATAATAAGTACAATGATTACTTTATTCGTTTAACGCAATACCTCGTCCGCAGCCATTCTCGACAGAGGATCCAACTCCTCTCTGGCGAACTGCGTCAGCGGATCCGAGCCGTCCAGGGCAGAGTGTCCCAGAAGAGGGTCGGACAGAGGATTCCCTACGGAGAGAGGCGCCTGAGCTGACGTCGGCGTACCCGTGGACGAACTCGTGCTCGAGCTGCGCAGCGCGCCCCTTCTCACCCCGCTTCGTCCATCTATCAACTGTGAATTTTCAAAATTAAAACTAATTTTCATTTAATATCGTATAAAAAAAAGTTACATTATTTACTTCAAAAAAATTGCAAAATGTAAAATTGATTTCCAAACATTGCGGAATGCAAAATGTACTTTTCGGAACTGCCTAAAGAAACGTTGTTTTCCAAAAATTGACCAATGAAAAAATGATTTTCAAAAATTCCAAAATAAAAAATTGTTTCATGGAAATTGCGCGACGAAAAATTTATTTCTTAATGAAAAACGAATGAAAAAAAGTGAAATATTTATTTTTAAAAATTGCAAAACAACAAATATATTTTTGAAAATTGCAAAAAAAATGTCATGCCGTTATAGTGACTGGTTTCAGGGGATGTTCTGCGACTTCCTCGAGGCGCGAGGCTCTGACGATTCTGTTGTCCAGTGGAAAAGCGACCCTGAGAAAAAAAAAAATTAATCAGAACAATAAAAAAAAAAACACATAATAAATTCGACTACAAAAGTCGAAAATAATTTTTATTTTATTTTCTTTCATATCAACAAAATATTTGTTTTTGAAATAGTAATTAAAATATATATCTTAGTTTTTATCTCCCAAAATTTAACAGTAACTTCGATAACATTAATAAAAAGTAACGACAATAATCAAACAAAACCAAAGGGATTAATTTGTTTGGATCGTTTACCAATTTATTTCCGTCATTTCTTCGAGCGACTTTGCGCACGCCGGATTCGTGCAGTTAACGCCAAGTGCCAAGTGGACGTTCGCGTTTAACGCGTATTTCGACGAGGCGTCGAAATAAAATTCGACGATGCTTCAATTTTTTTTTCTCGATTTATCTTCATTAAAAGAAATACATATTTTTAAAGATTTTTTTTTTTTTTTTTTCGAACGAAAATCTGACGGATGGGTGTAGAGTACACAATCGGTTGTGCCGAGAACTCGTGCGGCCGGGGTGGGGGGAATTATGTATTTCTGGTGGAGAGGATAAGAGTGTGACTGCGATAGTTCGAAGGTTCTACGAGAGATGGCGAAAGTTGTTCCTAAGATTGCCATTCAAGTCTACCGACAGCGCTGGATGCGCGGCTGGTGCTGTCTGCGAACAATCGGGATTTGTTGAAAGGTTTTTTCCCTATTTTTTCCTTTCTTTTCAACGCAATATTGCGTTATTTCTTTTGTCAACTTATTGTTGAAAATACCAGAGAGTTATCTTTACGATTATTTACCATACAAAGATTTTTTTTATATAAGCAAGTGCTGTATCCGACAGCCATACTTATAAGAAACTCAAAGACATATAGGCGTTGTTTTTATGTATGTTGTAGCCTGTATATCCAAAGAACTGTAAATGACAAACAATAAACAATTTTATTAAAAAAAAAAAAAATGCGCGGTTGGTGCGCGGCTTCGGTGGTCCCCAGAGTCAAGCTGAATCGTTCGCGGTCAGTACTTGGATGGGTGACCGCCTAGCCGTGCACTACCTGGCGCATTGGAACCGCTGAGCGGGAGGTCGAATTCTGAGGATTGATGTTCGTACTTGAAGTATCGAATAGGAACATCAAGACTCGGTTGGAATGACCGGCTGTATCGGCGCAGGTTTTCTGCAGTTTCCCTGGGTCCTCGTGCAAATGCGATACAGTATGGGGGGTTTGATAGCGGCTGCAGCCGCGTACTTTACAAGAGAGGAATTGGTTAAAAATTTGATGAGAATAGCGGCTAGATGGCTCACAGAAAGCTAAAGCCTTAACAGGGGAATCACCAGGAAAAAAAAAAAAACATTCAAGCCTTCCGATTAAGGGCATGTGTTACAGACTCAGTCGGTAACAAATCGCCTTCCCTGCGAGATTCCGCGTCGAATCAACGATAAATAATTTAAGACGGGGTATGAATATACAAGCGTTTTAATTTTGCACCACGCACCAACTCGCACATACAATAGTCGCAGTTTATCGAAAATAATAATGACTAAAGAAAAACTAGAAAAGAAACCCTAGCAGGTTAAACGACCATTGAAATCGACCGCGAAACGACTTAAAAAACGACCGGTCGTTTTGTGAACATTGGCCGGCACGGCTCCGCCAGAGGCCAGCCTGGCTTGCCCACTCCACTGTGGGCCCAGGCAAATTGAAGAAGAAGAAGAAGGCCGGTCGTTTTGTGCCGTTTTGGCGACCACCGTGCGACCAAAACAACGACCAGTTTTTAGCTGAAGGCTTGGTCGTTTTTCCTTGAACGACCCAAAAAAACGCCCAAGCGTGTTTGAGCAGACGTTATCTCGGTCGTTTTTGGAACGATAAAGCAAAAGACGACCAAATCCAAACCGACAGAATGGTCGTTTAATTGTATTTGTATTTATTTGTATTTATTTATTAACAAGCCCAACAGGACTACTCCTATTAATAGGGCTTAGATGTACAGAGTAATGTTTACAAAATGGAAATTAATATTATATAAATGTAGTTAAAAAATTACGGTCTATGACTAAGCAAGTACACGCAGATCTCCCTGGATATTAGCGACATGGTAAATCGGCCTCGGCCCGATTTCACTCACGATGGAAACTCGTTAATGGAAACGTGACGCCGGATCGAAAACTTTTTGTGTGGGTCTCAACAGTCGATAAGGGAGACATAAACTTTTGCGACCAAATCACACAAGTGTAATAATCGAACTCGCCGCCAGGACAAACACTGACCTTCTGCAACTTGTTGATGCGCACGTGAGAGTGTCGGCCAGTCGGCTGCAGTCAGCTGAACCAACCTGAAGTCGTCGAATATGGCCACGGTAAACAATGATCGACGAGCCGTTGACGAATTACCATTAAAAAAAAGGCCTTTACTCACGTGTTACAGAAAATAATCATCGCTCATTGAAATGATAGAAAAGTTTGACCATAAAATTTGAGTTACGAAAAAAAAAAAAAATTTAGGGCCTCGAAACTTAAGAAAATGTTTACCCATACAGCACTTAAGGTCAGATTGTCAAAAAAGTTGCAATAATTGAAAAGCACTGCGTTGGGTTTTTCAGTAATAGAAATGATATGCACGCACCTTACGCGTTTTATTTTCCTTCTGAAATGTTTGCTATCGAAGAAAAAAAAAAAATTGCACATGACGCATAAAAATATAAATTTATTGTTTTGTCAAGTCTGCACGACCGCACCAATAGATCGATCGGTTAAACAGCTCGTCAAAGAGTATTGCAGCTATTAACAAAAAAATTGTAATTTTCAGCCACCAGCCGGACCGTCCGTACAGGAATTCAGCATTCGAGTACCCAAGTGAGAATATATCTTGTACTAAGATTCCTTATTCCAAAAATGCTATATTTATACACTTATATATTTATATACTTAAATATGTATATATTGTTATACATTTGTTTATTTATATATTGTTATACATTTGTTTATTTATATATTGTTATACATTTGTTTATTTATATATTTATATATATTTTTTTCATTGTTAGGATACGAGTAACGAATTTAAATGGTTGATAATTCACATTTTCACATTGCTTCCTCATAACAGTTGAGATAAAAATTTTCATCTCAATTTCTCATAATGTTTCTTTATTGGCAAAATTTTTTTCATGAGAAAGCTTTTTCTATTTTTGTGGCCTCCTTCTACAGGAAGCTTTGCGGATAAAGGAACATTATGAGAAAGCGCTATGAAAATTGAAAGTTTCAACTTTCATGAGGAAGCGATATGAAAATTTCAATGTCAATGTGTTTGACTTTTATTACTAATATTATTATTATTATGAATTATTATGAGGCTCTAGGACGGCGTCCCTTGAGAGCTAACTCCAAACACAAATGAGAACAGAACATACATCACACATAGTATTCGCGTACTTAACACATTTAACATATTTAAGATTCCGACCAGACAAAATAGGGAGACAACAATAAATGTGATGATAAATAAGTTTATTCAAGCTAAACCATTATCGACAGATGCAATCGAAGCAGAGTCTACGAACATATTTAAAAATAAAATTGATTTATATATTTTTACATGAAGAGCAATACATAGAAGCAGATGTAAAAAGTGAAAACTTATTTTCTGTAAATTAATAATAATAATAATAATAATAATGAAGTTAAAGTGGCTGACTCTCTTCATGCCCCTCCTATCACATTTATGCAAAACGGCTGGCCTATTCAGGTTCAGCGCGAAAGAAAACACGAACGTTGGTTTCATGAATTTTGAATCATGTAACCAACGCGGATTTTTTTTATTTCAAAGCTATATTCCACGTATTTTTTCCCGCTGATCACGAATTGTTTTTCTTTTTACTCCCAACCCAATATTTTCAATTTTAATCTCAATAATACAACTTTTCGTACATAAAATCGAGATTTTCCACGGCACACTGTGCTTAAGGCCCAAAAAGGCCAGCGGATTCGTGTTCAGCGGGAAACAATACGTCGTATAAAATGTATACATTTTGTTACCTTTAGTTATTTTATTCGTGTTACAAGTTTCTTTTGCGAGTCTTTAAAATGATTAAGCTAATCGCGATTTTTTGTTATTGTTTTCTTCATATCTTTGTATTTTCAGAAACACCAACAAGAAGCACAACGTGATGCGTTTCAACGCTACGCTGAAGGTTGACTTTGCCGAGTGGAGTCAAGTAAAGATGGAGCGTGAAAATAACATGAAAGAGTACAAGGGTCTCGACGAGGACATGCCAAAGTTCGGAGCTGGTTCGGAGTTCGGGAGGGACGCGAGGGAGGAAGCCAGACGGAAGAAGTTTGGGATAACGAGCAGAAAGTATAAGCCCGACATGCAACCGTGGATCCTCAAGTCCGGCGGAAGAACCGGCAAAAAGTTTAAGGGCATACGCGAGGGCGGTGTCAGCGAGAATGCGGCTTACTACGTATTTACTCACGCGCCGGACGGAGCCATTGAAGCTTTTCCGCTTCAGGAGTGGTAATTTTATATAAGATTTATGAGCGGACAAGCAAATACTTTCAAAAGGTTTAAAAAATGTTTTGAATGTAAAAAAAAAAAAAAAAATTCAAAAAATATTTTCGAGACATTTCAGAAATATTTCCGTGCTATGTGGGTGTTTTGCCCTACTCAGAGACCCACAGAATAGTATGAACTATTCTGTGGATTATGAACAATAGTGGAATAGAACAGAGGTATATTTATCCGAGCCTGAGAAAGTAGGGGATTTGGAACATCGAAGAGGGATTCACACATGAATTCTGGAAAAGTAGGAACACAAATAAACGAACATACAACTTGCCAAAATATACGTACAGATAAAGTTGATGAATTTACAGCTCATGCAGTTCATCAACTTATAATTCATATATAGTTCAACAAAATGTAATTCGTATAGTTTGATAACGCATACTTCATGCTGACAAAGTTTAAGTTGAAAATTTAAAGCATGAAGATTGACTTCTATAGCACCGCGAATAGAAGATACACCAAAGACAATGTCGTATATTTTTGGTTCATTGATTTATTGGTAATAAATTACATTTCGTTCGTCAGGTACAATTTCCAGCCGATACAGCGCTACAAAGCCCTCAGCGCCGAGGAGGCGGAGCAGGAATTCAGTCGCAGAAACCAAGTGATAAATTACTTCTCGTTGATGTTGCGAAAAAGATTGAGAAACGACGAGGATGGCGGCGACGACGACGGCGAGCTTGCCGAGGGGGGCAGAAAGGGAGGAAAGAAACCCGGGAAGAAGGAGAAGGAACTGAAGATATCAGAAATGGACGACTGGATGGAGAGCGACGAGGACGACGATTCCGAGAGCGACGCCGACAAAGAGAAGAAGGGCTCCGGCGAGGAGGACGACCCGAAGAAGAAGAAAAAGGGCAAAAGTGAGTCCGATTCGAACTGGATATAAAAAAATGTTGCATCAATATATTGAGATAAGAAGAGAAAATGAATAATTGTTGATAATAATATTGATAATATTACTAATAATGATTAATAATTATGCAAAATCTATACATAATTAAATACAATTTTTTTTCTTGATGAGCCTTCTGGATTTGAGACAAGGCTTTATTTTGATGGCCCGCGAAAAATTTGCTCGACAATCCGTTTTGCCCCGTTCTGACAAAATTTTATTCTGTATTTAAAAAATCATTAAACTTTGATGGTTTTTTTTTTGTTTCGTAAAGACACGGTAGTGAAGAAGAAGAAAAAGAAGAACGCTTCAGACGACGAGGCGTTCGAGGACAGCGACGACGGCGATGACGAGGGCAAGGAGTGCGATTACATATCGGATTCGACCGACGCTGAGTCGGAAGGCGAACAGCATGGCAAGATAAAATCCGTGGCCGAGGAGGACGCCCTCAGAAAATTGTTGGCCTCGGACGAGGAGGACGAGGACGAGGAACAGACCGACAAGAAAGACGTCGAATCGAGCGACGAGGACGCCGAAGCCAAAAACAAGAACGACAAGGTTCGGATATCTCCGACCAATTTCATTGGTTTATCGATTTGTCGATTAATTTTATCCTTCTCGTTTTTAAATTTTTTTTTCTAATTTCAGGATAAGGAAAAGTCAGCTAAAGACCAGGACAAGAAGAAGGACAAAAAGAAAAAGAAGAAAGCGTCGAAGAAGAAGGAATCGAAGAAGGCGAGTCCCACGAAGGACTCGTCGACTGATTTTTCGAGCGACTCGGCGAGCGATTCCGACGTCGCACCGAAGGAAAAGGACAATCGAAAGTCGAACAGCGCTCACAGCTCGCGATCGGCGACGCCGACCTCCGCACTTGCATCCTCCGATCCCCTCAAGAGAAAGCAGACCAGCTCTCCCGATCTTTCGCAATCCAAGAAACTCAAGCTCGACAACTTCAATCTCGTTCCATCGACTTCATACATACCTGGATCCAGGCAAGTCTTCGATTTATAAATTGTTTAAAAATTACAAAATAAAAATCAGGGGGTGTCGAGGCACTGCTAAATATATTTCTCGATTCTCAACAAAGTACCGGAAAGGACCGATGAATTAATTCGAAAATCAATACATTTCGACTTGAAATTCGAACCGCCTCAAATAATTTTGTTAGCAACGAATTCAAAAATGGTGTATTTTTTTTATAGCGAATCTGGAATAACGGAAGATGCAGTTCGCCGTTACCTGATAAGAAAGCCAATGACAACGACGGAACTGCTTCAGAAGTTTAAATCAAAGAAGACCGGTCTCTCGTCCGAGCAGCTCGTCAACGTTATGACGCAGATACTGAAGAAGATAAATCCAACGAGGCAGACGATAAAGACCAAGATGTATTTGTCGATAAAGGCTCAGGCTCTATAATAATAGATCTCCGAATGCATTCGGGTCGTCGCAAAACAAAAATCGAAATTTGCAGCATCCTTTCGTTGGATCCTCGTAGGGTAACATGATGAAACAATTTTTTATTGAAAAATGTGGTGGCATAATAATAATAATAATAATAATAATAACAAAAATATTAAACCATGCCTAGCGATTCTTAAGGAGAGACTATAGTAATTTCTCTTCATGTCTTTTTCGTTCATGGATAATGTCATTTATTCACCAATGAAAAATAAACTTGTAATAAATTAATATCATTAATTATAAGAAACAATATTAATTCTTTTTGTGCAATTAATTATTTCATCCTTTTTACATTTTTACTTACTTTTTTACATTTGTTTATCGTCTTTTTTTTACTAATATTTTATTAATAATTAATTTTTTTAAAGAACTTTTCGACTACAACTTCTTTTTTGCAATCGGGAGTTTCTTGAAATTTCAATTCTTAAAAATCTTATGCTTTTTAACGTCTACCGTATAGATTAATTTTTTGGGAATTAAAAAAATACATAGGGTGAAAAATATTAGGGTGAAATCTCGTCATGCCATGTAGTTCGGCTCCGAATTGGTTGCCCGCAGGATAGCTGACGAAACAAAAAAATCGAAAAGAAAACATTAATATTATGTTATCACGTTCGAGAAAAATGTAAACTCACATTTTTCACTCATTCATATTCGAGAAGACCAGGATAAGCTTATATTGTGGTTCCCCTCTGACCACTTGCGATCCGAATTTTGTATCCTCATGATTCTATCCACAATGACGATAATTTGTTGCTGATCCTCTTTCTATATTTCACAGAAGGACCATTAATATCAAATTTCATTTGGACCAAAAAAATATATCTGAAAGTCTCGGAAAATTTCTCCGAAATTTCTCTGAAAAGTCCTCCGAATTTCTCTCACTTTTCGCACTTTTCAGAGAAAGTCAAAGATTTTTTTTTCAATCTAAATATTTCTAATTGTTTTGAAAATCTCTGATTTCCCTTCCAACTCCTCTGAAAACATAGTTTATCAAAAAAAATCAGAGGAATCCAGCATTTTTCGGCGAAGTACTCTGAATTTCTCTGACACATTGTGAATGCTGGATATTGTGCGGAGAAAAATAGCAGAGATATTTTACATATAGCAATAAAAATGAGAGAAAAATTTCAATGAAACGGTCCGTTTAGAGTTTTTCAGACAAATTGTCAGAGAAATATTTTCACCGGGGTTTTTATTTTACACACCTTCTGAACTTCATTCGGAATCGTTTCGTCGTTGCCCAACGTTCGTGGACGGCACGCTATACGAGAGTTCTAATTGGGGATAAAAAAAAAAATTAGACATCAAATGATTTTTCGTGCTATGAATATCAAAACTTGTTCGAGATGCGAGCGGAAAGAAATGCGCAGTGCGCAACATACTGCGCAGCCGGTAGATGGTTCCGAACCGGTCGAGCACAAACCCTCGATCAATGTTGGCTGGTGATTAACGGGACATATCATGTTGACCATATCTTTCTCGAGCTGAGCCCTCTGCAAATTTGATTGATTTAGTTGACGATCAAACTATTGACGGATCGCGTGGCTACTCGCACATGCACTTTATTAATAATCGGTACTTAAAGTACATTGTACTTATTTGGTACTTTAATTCCGAGACTTTAAGTACAGGTGTACTTTAAGTACCGTCATTTTTCCAAGTACTCAAAGTACGTATGTACTTTAAATACTGCACTTAAAGTTCTTTTCCATTACTTCAAATACGTTCATGTGAAACACTGTGCGTGGAACGTGAAAATCTTTGTATTGATATAACTTTAAAAATAGTCTGATAGAACTGTAATTTATACATTTTGGGTGAAACAGGTGAAGATGGACCGACCCATATTTTATTAATTTACGTCCTAATCGCAGTAGCCCATATTTATCTCTTTTATTCTATAAGTTTTTGGATGAAAGACGCGGCGGACTTTTTGAAAATATCATTTTCTATTTTGTATCATCTTCACTCCTACTACTGAGTTAAGTTTAGAAGCTCAAGTTTACAAATGTTCATATCGACATATACATAAAATTTGAAAACTCAGGTATCTGCAGAGGCCTTATTTTATTCGTTTCCCCGTCGACATGTTCCTCTATAACGTGAACATAATATAGTTTAGGTTTCAAAGATTCGTTGATCTACCATTGACCTCATACTGAATTCGACCGAATAAAAATAATTCGGAAGCCTACAGAGTATCATCTAATTCTACTATTTTTCGAATAAACTCTATCGAAGTATGGGAAAATTTAGAATAATGAATAAAACTATCTGACGAACAATTTTGTCGATTAAAAAAATTGACGGATGGCAGACTCAATTATTTTTTATTATATACTGTTTTCTTATACCGTTTCCGGCCGTTTCGCTGTCGTCGATGATACAAGGTCCGTGCTTCCGGGATTGTTCCCAAACGACTCCTTAACGCACCACACCTCGGCGTACTGTTGAATGGTAAAATGACAATTGATTTTTTTTTAATGTTATAGTTTTTTTTGTATTCCACCGATGTTATAAGCTCTATACGAAACACCAACCGTGAAATCCCTAGCAAGTTGACGAACGGCAGTTTTTAGGGAAAAACCTAAAAACGGACACATCCGTTGGGGAACGAAACGGACCGCAAAAACGGTAAAACGGACCGTACGATTTGGATTGGTCCTTTTTCGGTTGCGGAAACCGAGGAAGGACCGCACGTTTTTTATCAAAATTTTTGGCGAAGTTAAACATTTTTTTAGTTTTGCTTTTAATTCTGTTTTTAAGTAAAGGACATAATAAAAATACGATTCTGGTCCTTTTTCGTTTCCGGGAACCGAAAACGGACCAAAGCGAATTTTTCGAATGCAAAATGGTCAGTCCGTTTTTGGTTTCCGAAACCAAAAGAAAACCAAATGCCAACAAAAAATGTACAGTCCGTTTTGTCGTTTTTTACGGTCCGTTTCGTTCCCCAACGGACCTGTCCGTTTTTCGGTCCATTGGCGATCCGTCAACTTGCTAGGGATAAGAAGAAGAAAAACAAGCATGGATGTAACTTAATAAAATATTTTACAATTTAATTTAATGCAATATGTGTACCGCACAGTCGTGTGTGTCCTTTGCACCTGTTGGGCACCGTGGTGATATTTTCGTTGGTCTTTGTCCGAATATACATTCTTTATGGATCATCTCCTGTTCAAGCTCTTCCTCCTGAAGTCAATTTAAGGGGAAGTGAAAGTCACGTGACGGGGCCATAAGTGTGAGAGTGATAGAAGCAAATCTCAAATTTAATTTATTTAGTGATGTTAATGTTTTTTTAAACAAAAATGAATTCGGGCCGGATGCGAAATTACCGCGTGCATCCGGCTCGAATTTGCTTTTTCCTCAAAAAAAATTAGCACCCTTGAGAAAAGTTCATTACAGTTTTCATTACCGACCGCGATATTTAACTTCCCCTTAAGGGGAAGTGAAAGTCACGTGACGGGGCCATGAGTGTGAGAGTGATAGATGCAATTTTCAAATTAAATTTACTCAGTGATGTTAATGTTAAAAAAAAAAAAAAATGAATTCGGGCCGGATGCGAAATTACCGTGTGCATCCGGCATCGAATTTGCTTTTTCCTAAAAAAAAATTAGCACCCTTGAGAAAAGTTCATTACAGTTTTCATTACCGACCGCGATATTTAACTTCCCCTTAACGGCATGTGACACACACGTATCGATGCTCCGATGGTAACAAATCGCTTTCCCCATTTTCTCCGTGATCGTTGATGCTTCGACCAAAATCAAATTAGGTTTTTGTAGTCAATAGATATAAGTATGAAAACCTAATTTGCTTTTGCTCGTCGTATCAATCGTTTTGGGGAAAACAGGGAAGGCGATTTGTTACCGACTGAGTCTGTAACACATGCCCTTTAGGCGAAGTGGAATACCGCGGTCGGTAATAAAAACTGTGATGCTAGTTCTTTCTTTCGAGACTGCTGAAACTCGGCTCCATAAGAATTAAGATTTGAGAACCGTCGAAAAGAAGTAGCATTGCAGTTTTCGTTATTGACCGGGCTCGAAACAGGTGAGCGTGACGGAGGATCATTTTATATTTTAATATGGCGAAGAAGAAATAAAAAAAAATCCCTAGTCAATAGAATATAGGGTTTTTTTCTACCGTTTTCGGCGATGAGCCGGCTGTTGGTTCTCGGCCGGACCGTTCCGCACTTCCCGGATTGTTTCCAAACACTTTCTTCACACAGGCCACCTCAACGGGCTGTCCACGACATCAACAACAAGAAAGTGAATATCATTGACTTTCGTCGACGAGACGGTAAAAGGTTTTTTGGGATCATGCAAGTGATAAAAGTGAACAATACCGGACAGTCGTGATTAACCTTCGCACCGGTTGGACATAACGGCGATATCTTTGCTGGCCTTTGTCCGAAAGGACACTCTGCATGCGCCATTTCTCTATCGAGCTCTTCCTCCTAAATTCAATTTAACGTCGAATTTAATTGAGAACAACACCACACACAATTTTCATTAGGACACTTTCTTATGAAAAAAAAATATATACAATAAATTTTTTCATCGACGGAGTTTAAAAAAATACCGTTTTTGGTGATGGCGTTGAATTCACTACTCTCGGCTCCGTACCTCCCCAGGCGTTGCCGAAATGATCTCTCACGCACATTATTGTAATGCGCTGTTATACCGAAAAATGTGACGAAATGCATTAATTTTTTTTTTGTATATTAACAGGTTTCCCAGCTGTAAAAAAGTTGATGTGTGACTAACCTAGCGGACTCAGCGACCGATCAAACCACTGAAAAAACCACAGTGGTTTATTGTCGAAATATAACTGACCAAACCACTGTGAAAACCACGGGCCCAGCGGACCCAAAAGTTCCGCGGAAAGCTTATGATGTCGTAGGTTTCAAAGTAACCACCATTCAAACAGCCGTACAAACCACTGTCCAAATAAACTCGAGCGAGCTTGCAACAGGGTGGTTTAGTCGTCAAAACTACCGCTGAAGCCACTGTATAAACCACCGTCCGAGGAAACTCGAGCGTCTTTGCAACACGGTGGCTATGTCAGGGATTTCAAGCGGGGATTTCTCACAGGATTTTAAGCGAACTTGCGTTACGGTGCTTTCACTACTGAATCACTACCAAATTCCCCGTACCTTGAAATACCCGATGTAAAATTATAGAAACCGAAAGCATCTTGAAAATGATGCCTATCCGAAACGGGCCTCCGTTTGTGAACTCCTGAGACAGGACGGCCTTGAAATATCCGACCGGAAATGATAAGAGTCAAAGCCTTTTGAAAATGGCTTTGTCTAGGACGGTGGTTTGAACGGTAGTTTCAACGATAAGACTACCGTGTTGCAGGCTCACTCGAGTTTACGCACACGGTGGTTTGGGCGGTGGTTTTGACGACAAAAAACACCGTTTTGCAAGCTTAATCGAATTTAATCCAATGGTGGTTTGTACGGTAGTCTGGACGGTGGCTATTTTAAAAACCACCTGGCCGCAAGTTCTCGTCCGAACTTTTGGGCCCGCTGAGCCTGTGGTTTGTACAGTGGTTTGTGCGGTTACATTTTGAGAATAAACCACCGGACGCTCGCAGCGCAAACAGTTATAGCTAGTGAAAAAAATATATATATATTTGGTCTGCACGTACCCCACAGTCGACAACATCTTTTGTACCTGATGAGCAGAATCTCTTTACTTTCATTGGTTTCTGCCCGAAGGGACATGCCTTATGCGCCATTTCTCTGTCGAGGTCATCCTCCTGAATTTAATGAATCGAACCGTTACCTTTTTTTAGATTATTAAAGTTTCGTTAGTGTGGTATTTTATATTAATAAAAACGAATTTAGATCATTGACGAAAAAAATGTGCTCCATAGTTTTTTGTATGAGAAACTTCGCTAATCGACTTTTGGCTTTCACATACAGGAAGATGTGACAAAATTATAAGAAATAAGGAAGCCATGTGCAAGTTACTTGGCAGTTTTTTTTCTGAATATTTAAAAAAATTCTACATCTCATAAAGTTGAAACGGTCAAAAGTTACCACAAACTTTATTGTAGAAAATCGCTGACGGAACTTTGCATAATTCGTCGTGAGGTCATGAATTGTGTATTTTTCCTCACTGATGACGATTCTACAAATTATTTTACTTTTAGTGCAACATTTGATTCATAAACTCGTTTTGGACATAATATAAAAATATTTCTGAATATTCAAAAATCTCAAAATCTTATAAAATCTAAACGCTTCGATCCTTTTCCCCCAACTTTAATACCAACAATTGTACAGCGTTAGTCCATTCCTGTGTCACATTTCAGCTCGATCATTTTTCAGCCTTGCTGTTTACTGGAATTGTATCTTTTAATTAATTTTTCAAAGAGATTAATTTCCATAAAATCTTATCCCTTGGATCGATTTTGGCTAAATTGAATAGCAAAGGTCTTCGTTCATAGTATTATAATTATATGTCGTTTTAGGACGATATCTCAGCATTTAAGCAAGTTGAAGCTGCGAGACCCTTTTTTATTTCAAAATCTTGTTTTTTTTACCAAAACATAGTTTGATCTGCGAGAAAGCAAAAAATAAAAAAAACCGCTTAGATACCGTGTGTTGCAGGGCAGGTGGCGATACCGATACTTCTAGATCCGTCTTAGCTCCCCAGGAATTCCAAAATGATGCTTTGACGCATTTCACCGCAACAGGCTATCGCACCGAAAAATTAGAGTTCATTCGTTTTTCGTTTAACGGATGAATAAATAAATAATTAAGTAAATATATAAATAAATTAATTAATTCATTTAAAAAAATGAATGAACATGCCGGGACTTACCGCACAGTCGCGAGGGTCTTTTGCACGTGTTGGGCAGATTGACGCTGTTTTCGCCGGTCTTTCACCAAAAGGACATTGCATATGCTGCATTTCGTAATCAAGCTCTTCCTCCTGAATTCAATGTAAGAGACGTTCTATTATCGTTATTTCGAAAAAAAAAATCAAATGAGCATAGCTAATCAACGTTACTCCAAAAACTGGAGCGGGGCAAAACGGAGCATTTTTACCAATTTTTCACCGAACGTGAAATAAGCCTCATTTCAAATGAAGACAGGTCTATTTCATGCCGGGTTTCCATTTTTTTTGATTTTTTTTAGTTAGGAAAAATAATAAAAAATATAATATTGTTTTATTTTTCGTGCTTACCGTTTTCGGCGGTGGGTTGGTTACTTTATTTTCGCTCACTGTCACAAGTTGGTCCTGATCGTTTCCAAACGATTGCTGCACACATTCGACACGGGTAGGCTGTTGAGAAAAAACAATTCCATCCGACATTCCACGAATCGAAGGACAAAAGTAACTAAAAATAATAAAAAAATGGATTTTCAAATACCCGACAATCGAGAGGGTCCCTCGCGCCTTTCGGACAAAATTGTCCTACTTTCGCCGCTCTTTTTCCGGGCGGACAAACCAGATGCATCATTGCAATGTCGAGCTCTTCCACCTCAAAAACAAAGTAACGATAGAAATGTTAAAAAATGTTGCAGTAAAAAAAGCAATGAAACAACAAAGAAAAAAACTTGATGTCATTATGTTAGACATTTTTTCAGTCCCATACTGTTTTATGAGCGTAGCTCGTACTCGACAATGCGCAGAGAACGATTAGTGCGGCCAACGACAACGTGCGGAACTTCATGATATTCTTTCCGTTTTCTTCCTCGATTATAGACGCTACCGGGCGAAAAATTCTTCTCTTATGTCGCCGGATTTCATTGAAAAGTGTTGACACATGTGTTTTTTTTAGACACGTGTGTCAACACTTATTAATTACATCCGGCGACATAGTAATCAATACGCGAAATAAAATGTTGATTACATCGATTCTTTTATCGACAAAACGTGGACTCCTACGTCAGCGTAACAGCTGTCTTCATACGTAAAATACGCATTTTTTTATCAATCACATTTGATAAGCAAATTTCAAAAATTTACCTCATAATTAATTGTTGATAATACTTAAATATAATCAAAGTTCAATTTCATAATCATTTTATTTTTTATTTTATTTTATTAACGGAGTAACTCCTTTACACAATTTTCCAGTTGTGAATCGTGACACGAGACATATAAAATTTGAATGGATAACGTTTTTCATTAAAGATTATAAATATAACAGTGGGACCTAATTACAAAAAGAAGACACCGACACTGCTGTAGCTTCTCTTCCCTATTTCTATTCGTATCTTAGGATCAGTTTATTCGCCTCCCTCCTAAAGGCTTCGAACGTTACCCCAGTGTAGTTCAACGTGTCGTACTGATTTCCGAGCCTCGTTATTCGTGCGGTCGTTGAATTTCAATTAAATTGTACTTAAGGAAAAACGGATACTTTAAGGTACTGATAATTATCATTTGGTTGATTATCGATTCTTGATTTTAAGAAAAAATAATTATGATTATTTTTAATAGTACAAAAAAAAAATATACAAGTACATAATCATGCCATGTAATTATTATCTGAATGACGCAGTAATGTATGACTATTAATATCCCGAGTAGCTTATACAGAATTGGAATAAAGGAAATTCACAAGTAAGCAATATAGCGTAGTCGGTAAGGTGTTATGTAATAGACATAGGTATGTAGGAATAAGCATTAGGTAGGTAGTTCGAATCCCATCTCAGGCAATTCGCCATCGTAGATATTCGTGATCGTAGCGATTTTTTTTTTCATGAATATTCTTTTTTTTTCATTTACAATTATCACGATGTACTACGTAATTACTATTTTGGGCAATTATTAGTAACGAGTTATTGTATTACAACTTTTAAATTTACTACAAACGTTTAAACCCTCACTTAGATGTAAAGTTCGGTGTTACTGTACACCGTTACAGTGTTATTATGTACGTTCTGTAAGTACCACTGATTTTACAGCGCATGTTTTACACCATATTTTCACACTGCTTTTAACACCAAAGTAATAGATCTGGACCACATAATCCATATCCACATTTATGTGGATATGGACCACATGATGGTGTTAAAGCGGTGTTGAATTTAACACCGTTTTTTTAGTATGCATTTTAAAAATTGAAATTAAATATAGAGTATATTGTTATAAAGTAAATACATAGTAAATATAGTAAATCTTATGACCGTAGAGCTCAGCTAGCTGCTCTGGGTTCCGCGGGAGAGCCGTTATCTTATGATTTGGGATTTATCCAGTTAAGGGTTAGAAACCAAGAGAATTATAATCGCAAGATTTATTAGAACAATATTTATTATAGTTTATTAGACAAATGTTCCTAATAGTTTATTACAACAATGTTTATTAGAGTTTATTAACTTTCCGATTATTAGAGTTTATTACCAATCGTGTCGAGTACACCTTGTACACTGGTCTTCCCGTGGAAAAACTTCAATTTGTGTGAACAAGTATTAGTATGACTTACTACCGAATTGCATACCCTTGCACAAATAATTGTAAATGTAATTGAACTGAGGAAAAACACTTGGATATAGTTTTTAGGGGGCGCGGAGATAATAATTTTGGATCCGTTCTACCTCCACAGACATTCGAAAATGATAAGAATTCTTCGTCGAAGCATTCCTCCTTAATTCAATTTAAATATGACTCATAGAAAACAGTATAGCACGAGGTTTTTAATAGATGTGCATTTAAAAAATTAAAATTAAATATAGAGTATATTATTATAAAGTAAATAAAGTAAATATAAAGTAAATATTTACATCGACGAAGGTTTAAAAAAATACCGTTTTCAGTGATGACGTTGATGTCAGTTCGCTCGGCTCCGCATCTCGCCTAGCTTTGCCGAAATGGTTCTTTATGCACTTTACCACAATACGTGATTCTATCGGATCATTTGATTCATAATGATCAGTAGTCCACTCCTAAAAAGTTTATATATCACGATTATGGGCTTTTAACATTTTTCTATCTAAGTATATCGCAACGTGATTGTTCGGTACCGTACAATCAAGTTCACACCCAACACGCGTGCGTAGCCAGGGCGATGAAGTGACTTGCCTAATTCCATCACACTGTTAAACTACCGAACTACTCAGTCACGAATTTTGTATATGTTTTCGCAAAAAGGCACTCAAGAAGTTCAGGAGTTATTGATCGAACATATTCGCAAATACCGCTTCAATATTTTTCGAAAATCGGGATTTCCGAAAGTTAGAAAAAGATCTTTAAAAATTCGTGTGCATTCAGAAAAATTATCGAATTAACTTTTGCTCAAAAAAAAGTTATCGTACCGGGCAAATTGTCAAACGATTTTTTTTACTAGCTTGTTAATGACATTTTGAAATTTTCGAAATTCTTCAAATCTCACTTTTGGCTGGGAATGTAGCAATACACCCTCCTTTATGGCGCTCGCAATACGCCCAGTTATAAGTTAGTAAAAGAAAATTATTACGTGCGGACGTACCCAACATTCAGCATCTTTTGCACCTAATGGGCAGATTGCGAACACTTTCGCTGGTTTCTGCCCGAAGGGACATGCCATTGAAGCTATTTCACTATTGAGCTCTTTCTCCTGAAATCGATTCATTGAGTCGTTACATTTTTTTAGATCATAGAATTTTTGATAGCATAGTATTTTTTTATTTGAGAAATATAAATTGAGGTCATTGAAAAAAAAAGAAACGGAAAAACACTTGGATATCATTTTATCGGGCGCGGAGGTAATACTTTTGGATCCGTTCGACCTCCGCAGATATTCGAAAAAGATAAGAATTCTTCGTCGAGGCATTCCTCCTGAATTCAATTTAAATATGACTAATAGAAAACAGTGTAGCACGAAGTTTTTGATAAATGTGCATTTTACAAATTGATATTAGATATAGAGTATATTATTATAAAGTAAATATATAGTAAATATAGTGAATATAAAGTAAATATTTAGATCGACGAAGGTTTAAAAAAATACCGTTTTCGGTGGTGACGTTGATGTCAGTAGACTTGGCTCCGCATCTCCCCTAACGTTGCCGAAATCGTTCTTTATGCACTTTACCACAATACGGGATTCTATCGGAAGATTTGATTCATAATGATCGGTAGTCCACTCCTAAAAAGTTTATATATCACGATTATGGGCTTTTAAGATTTTTCTATCTAAGCACATCGCAACCCACTATTGCCACTTCATTCGTGCCGTGATTGTTCGGTTCAATCAATCAAGTTCAATTAAGTTCACACCCAACACGCGTGAATAGCCAACGCGGTGAAGTGACTTGCCTAATTCCATCACACTGTTAAACTACCGAACTACTCAGTCACGAATTTTGTATATGTTTCCACAAAAAGGCACTCAAGAAGTTCCGGGGTTATCGATCGAGCATATTCGCAGATACCGCTTCAATATTTATCGAAAATCGGGATTTCCGAAAGTTAGAAAGAGATCTTTAAAAATTCGTGTGCATTCAGAAAAATTATCGAATCAACTTTTGCTCAAAAAGTTATCTTACCGGACGAATTGTCAAACAATTTTTTTACTAACTTATTAATAACATTTTAAAATTTTCGAAATTCTTCAAATCTCACTTTCGGCTGGGAATGTAACAATACACCCTCCTTTATGGCGCTCGCAATGTGCCCAGTTATAGTTAATGAAAAAAATTGTTATGTGCGGACATACCCAACATTCAGCATCTTTTGCACCTAATGGGCAGATTGCGAACACTTTCGTTGCTCTCTGCCCGAAGGGACATGCCATTGACGCTACTTCTTTGTTGAGCTCCTTCTCCTGAAATCGATTCATCGAAACGTTACATTTTTTTAGATCATAGAATTTTTGTTAGCATGGTATTTATTAATTTGAGAAATATAAATTAAGGTCATTTTAGGAAAAAGAAGAAACGGAAAAACACTTGGATATAGTTTTTAGGGGGCGCGGAGATAATACTTTTGGATCCGCTATACCTCCACAGACATTCGAAAAAGATAAGAATTCTTCGTCGAGGCATTCCTCCTGAATTCAATTTAAATATGGCTCATAGAAAACAGTATAGCACAAAGTTTTTGATAGATGTGCATTTAAAAAATTGAAAATAAATATAGAGTATATTATTATATAGTAAATATAGTAAATAT
This sequence comes from Stenichneumon culpator, assembly GCA_964017025.1. Classification (NCBI taxonomy): domain Eukaryota; kingdom Metazoa; phylum Arthropoda; class Insecta; order Hymenoptera; family Ichneumonidae; genus Stenichneumon; species Stenichneumon culpator. The sequence goes on from OZ024771.1 coordinate 3,679,641, forward strand.
AGTAAATATAGTAAATATAGTAAATATAGTAAATATAGTAAATATAGTAAATATAGTAAATATAGTAAATATAGTAAATATAGTAAATATAAAGTAAATATTTACATCGACGGAGGTTTAAAAAAATACCGTTTTCGGTGGTGACGTTGATGTGAGTAGGCTCGGCTCCGCATTTCCCCTAACGTTGCCGAAATCGTACTTTATGCACTTTACCACAATACGAGATTCTATCGGAAGATTTGATTCGTATCGATCAGTAGCCCACTCCTAAAAAGTTTATATATCACGATTATGGGCTTTTAAGATTTTTCTATCTAAGCATATCGCAACCCACTATTGCCACTTCGTTCGTGCCGTGATTGTTCCGTGCCGTTCAATCAATCAAGTTCAATCAAGTTCACACCCAACGCGCGTGCGTGGCCAGCGCGATGAAGTGACTTGCTTCATTCCATCGCACTGTTAAACTACCGAACTACTCGAGTCGTAAAGCATTCATCCAATTTGATAATATTAACAGGTATTGAACACCTGAATTTCTTCCTTTCGAATTGTCCCCAAACGAACCCTACGGCGCCGCCTCTATCGCACTCGACCGCTCGCGGTACGGGTTCAGCCGCGCCTTAAATAATTTTCAGAAATCGGGTTTTTCAAAAATTCGAAAAAATTCTTTAACAATTCATGTGTCTCCAGAAAAATTAACGAATCAACATCTGCTCAAAAAAAAGTTACAATGCCGGATGATTTGTTAAACGATTTTTTTAAAAACTAATTTGTTTATAACATTTTGCAAGTATTATTATGAGAAATCGATGTTCCTAGCCCTGTCTATACGGTCGAAATTTTTCGGTTTTTACCCTATTGAGAAATATTTAAAATCCTCTTTGAACCTCCCTTTTGGCTGGGAATGCAACGCGCCCAGTTATAACTAGTGAAATAGTACTTTGCAATACTAGTATGGAATAGTGGTCTTTCGCCGAAGTCGAATGAGTCGTAATGAGTATTTACGACACGCTTCGAGTATTTATGCAACGCTCCCAGTATTTATGCAACGCTCCCAGTATTTATGTAACGCCTTCTCGAAAAACGCCACTTTATGTCGTGCCCGGCCCTAACATGAAGTAGCACTTCTCATGCATGAGTCACAAAATAGTACTTTGCGATACTAGTACGTAAAAGCGGACTTTCGGCGAAGGTTGAGAAGTGGCTGCACGAGCCGGATCGAGCGTTACAACGGCACGAGGCGAAGCCGAGTGCTGCATCGTAAATACTGTGCGCATGCGCACAGTATTTACGATACGCTTTTGCGTTGCATAAATACTCATTACGACACGCTTTCGATATTTACGAACCGCTTCCGGTATTTATGTAACGCCTTCTTGAAAAACACCACTTTATATGGCGCCCGGCCCCCACATAAAGCAGCACTTTTCATGCATGAGTTACAGAAAAGAAATTATTATGTGCGGACGTACCCAACAGTCGTCATCTTCTGCACCTGGTGGACACAATGCGAACACTTTCATTGCTTTCTGCCCGACGGGGCATACCTTGTGCGCCAGTTCTCTGGTGAGCTCTGTCTCCTGAATTCAATTCATCGACTCATTAAATATTTTTAAGATCACAAAATTTTTTTTTTGGCGTGGCATTTTTTTTTTAATAAGAACAATTAATCAAGATCATTGAAGAAGAAAAAAGAAGAAAAAACACTTGAATACCGTTTTTGGGGGACGCGGAGTTGGTACTTCCGGGTCCGGCCTGCCTCCCCAGAGATTCGAAAAGGATTGTTTCACGCACCTCACCTCAACAGACTAGCGTATCGACAATTAGCGAAATGCATTAATTATTCGTTCAAGGGTTCAATGAATAAATAATAAGTGAATATGTTAATAAAAAAATGAATGAATCAACGTATGTTTCTTCATCGGGACTTACCGCACAGTCGTTAGTGTCTTTTGCACCTGGTGGGCAGAATGATGATATTTTTGCCGGTCTTTCGCCGAAGGGACATTGCATATGCCGCATTTCGTAAATAAGCTCTTCCTCCTAAATTCAATGTAAGGAAGATACTATTATAATTTCTTTATTGAAAAAAAAATCTAGTAGATTATTGTGAAGTAAGTACATCTAGTAAATACAGTAAATATTAGTAAATACAGTAAATATAAGTGAAAACAGTAAATATAGTAAATACAGTACATATAAAGTAAATATTAACATTACCTGAATTCGATTCATCGAATAGCTAAATTTTTTTAAGTTCATGGAAGTTTTGTTAGCGTATTTTTTTGTTATTAGAGAGAAATTAATTTAAATCATTGAAGAAAAAAAGAAAAAAATTGGGATACCGTTTTTGGCGATTGCGCTGGTGATGTCGATACTTTTGGTTTCGTCCTATCTTTCCAGTCATTCGAAATTGATTCTTTCACGCACCTCACCATACCGGGCTAGCGTACCGGCAAATTAGAGGAATGCGTGCAGTTTTCGTTCAACGCATAAATGAATAAATGAATAAGTAAATAAATAAGTACAGAAATAAATGAAAAACTAAATGAATAAATATGCCTGGACTTACCACACAGTCGTGAGGGTCTTTTGCACCTGTTGGGCAGAATGACGATGTCTTCGCTGGTCTTTGACCGATGGGACATTGCATGTGCTGAATTTCATAATCAAGCTCTTCCTCCTGAATTAAATGTAAGGGCGATACTATTTGTTTTTTTTTTTTTAAAGATATAAACTAAATGTATGTTAAATATAGTGAATATAAAATAAATATTTTCATTGTCTGAATTCGATGCATCGAATCGTTACATTTTTTTAGGCCATTCAAATTTTGTCGGTGTGATATATTTTTTTTATCAGAAAAAAATAAATATAAATCATTGAAGAAAAAAAAGAAAAAAACATTTAGATACCGTTTTTAGGTGGCGCAGAGGTGTTACTTCTGGATCCGTCTTACCTCCCCAGACATTGGAAATTGATTCCTTCACGCACTTCACCCCTTCGAGCTAAAGTATCGGCAAATTAGAGGAATACATACATTTTTCGTTGAACGAATGAATTAATAAATAAGTGAGTAAATGTATAAATAAATAAACAAACATGCCTGGACTTACCGAACAGTCGCGAGAGTCTTTTGCACCTTGTGGGCAGAATGATAATATTTTCGCTGGTCTTTGACCAGCGGGACATCGCATATGCTGAACTACGTAATCTAACTCTTCCCCCTGAATTCAATGTAAGGAAAATACTATTATCGGTTTTTTTTTTTTTTTTTTTTTTATGTGACGGTCCCCCCATTGGAAAAAAATATAAAGGAGAAGAAGAAATAAAAGGAGAAGGAGAGAATATAAAGGGGAAATCAACGTGTTATTGGCGGTCTTGAAGAGAGTTACAGGAATCCCATAGATGAAGTGCGGGAGGCAGTACATATGCTTAAAAGAATGAACAATAGGTACACCACTAAAATATTGATAACTTCTTGAATATTTCAGAAAGATATCTATTCAATATTTTAGCAATATTTAAAAATATTCGTACAATTTTTTAAAAACATTTATGCAAAATATTTCTGAAACATTTCGATGTAAGATTGATGAGCGGACAATAAAAATATTTTCAAAATGTTCAAAAAATATTCCAGCAATTTTTTGTAATATTGATAAAATATTTTCAAAAATAAAGTATAAAATATAATAAAATACAGTAAAATAGTTGAAAAAAAATATTTTCGAAACATTTCAGAAATATTTCCGTGCTATGTGGGGAAGGTTAAAAAAAAGTACCGTTTTCGGTGATAGCGGTGATGTCGGTACGCCGGGCTCCGCGCCTCCCCTGGCGTTGCCGGAATCGGTCTTTACGCATTTTACCACAATGCGCGCCCATAACGGAATATTTGCCGGTGCGTATTGATCAGCCTCCCAACGCTAAAAAGTCGGCGTGTCACGAATTCTATCGAAGCTTATGAGATTTTTCTATCGAAGCGTATTGCAACCTATTGTTGCATTTTTATTCGTGCCGTGATTGGTCGCGCGAGTGCGTAGCGAGCGGGGTGAAGTGACTTGCAGTCATTGGATACAAATGGCAAAATACCGAACGAGTAAAGCAGTGATGCGTTCATCCGATTTGGTAATATTGCGAAATATCATTTTCCCGAAGGTTTTGAACACTTGATTTTCTTTAAGTTTTTTATATGATTTCACATATTCGCGAAGCTTCTTCTATGAGGAAGCCAACAACACGGACAATGCTCTCTCATAGAGGAAGCTTCATGAATAAAGGAACATTATGAGAAAGTCATATGAAAATTTAAATTTGCAAATTTTATGAGGAAGCCATATTAAAATTGATATTTTAAACTTTTCGTTGAAATGGGTTTCATTGAAATGGGTCAACTGCAGTCGAATCAAGGTGAAATTTTTGCACAAACCGACCGTCGAATTTCGGTCAATTTTCGGTCGACAATTGGTGGCTCTAAGAGTAAAATAATGTTGAAATTCGTCATCAGCGGGGAAAAAATATATTCGATATAACTTCAAAACGACGAATTAAGTACATTTCAGTTGAAATATAAAAATTTTGACCGTTTCGATTTTATAAGGTATAGACATTTTTTGATGCGACCAAAAAAGTTACAAAGCAATTTGCACATGGCTTCCTCATATATACATTTTTCCGCACAACTTCCACTATAATCGATCAACGAACTTTCTCATAGAAGAAGCTGTGCGCAAGATTTTTGACACTATCATGAAAAATCCATGCTTTATATGATCAACATTTTTCAGATTTTTAGTCCCGTTCGGAAATATTTGAAATTCTCCCTGAATCTTAAATTTGGCTGGGAACATAGCGATACAGACTCCTTTAGGCGCTCGCAACGCATCCAGTTACAACTATTAAAAATAAATCATTATGTGTGAACGTACCCAACATTCGTCATCTTTTGCACCTAATGGGCAGAGTGCGAACACTCTCATTGATTTCTGCCCGACGGGACATGTCATGTGCGCCACTTCGCTGTTGAGCTCTTCCTCCTAAATTCAATTAATGGAAACGTTAAATTTTTTTAGATCTATGTATTTTTATTAGAAAAAAAAATTGAAGATCATTGAAGAAATAAAAGAAAAAATCACTTGTATACCGTTTTTTGCGGGTTCGATGCCGATACTTTTGGTTCCGGTCTACCGTTCCAGACATTCGAAAATGAGTATTTCACGCATCTCACCGCGACAGGCTAGCGTACCGGCAAATTAGAGGAATTCATTAATTTCTCGTTCAACGAATGAGTGAATAAATAATTAAATAAATTTATAAATGAAGAGACCGACAGCGACGGATGCGCGGTTGGCGCACACGCCTCCGGTGGTCTCCCAAGTCAAGCAAGATCGTTCGCGGTCAGTGCTTGGATGGGTGACCGCTTAGAATCGGGATGGGTTTCCTTAAAAATCCTAGCAAGTTGACGGACGGCTGCTTTTAGGGGGAAAAAAACTGAAAAACGGACACGACCTTTGGGGAACGAAACGGACCGTAAAAACGGTAAAACGGACCGTACATTTTTGGATTGATCCTTTTTCGGTTGCGGCAACCGAGGAAGGATCAAACGTTTTTTATTTATTTTATTATTAAAATTTTTGGCTGTTTTTAATTTTTTTTTGTTTTGTTTTTAATTCTGTTTTTAATGAAAGGATTGAATAACGGACCGAAAAATGGACACGATTGTTGGGTAACGAAACGGACCGCAAAAACGGTAAAACGGACCGTACGTTTTTTGATTGGTCCTTTTTCGGGAACCAAAAACGAACCAAGGCAAATTTTTCGAAAAAAAAATGTTCGGTCCGTTTTCGGTTTCCGCAACCGAAAAAAGACCAAATGCCAACAAAAAATGTACAGTACGTTTTGGCGTTTTTTACGGTTCGCTCTGTTCCTCAACGTGTCCGTTTTTCGGTCCGTTTGCGGTCCGTCAACTTGCTAGGGAACCCAGAAGGGTATACGATGGAAAAATGGAACAAATATAAAAACATATATAAATATAGAAAGAATTGCATAATCAAATGAAAAATAAATAAATAAATAAATATGCCTGGACTTACGGTACAGTCGCTAGGGTCTCTTGCACCTGTTGGGCAGAATGGTGCTGTTTTCGCTGGACTTTCACCAAAGGGACATTTCTTATGCTGCATTTCGTAATCAAGCTCTTGCTCCTAAATTAAATGTAGCGGTGATAATATTGTCATTTTTTTAATAGAAAAAAACTATAAAGTAAATATTTTCTTTACCTGAATTCGATTAATTGAATCGTTACATTTTTTAGATCATTAAAGTTTTGTCGGTGTGGTATTTTTTTTTTCTTTTTTTGTAAGGGCGATTCTATTATTTTCGTTACTTCGAAAAAAGAAATATCCAAAATATACAAAAACGTCACTTAAAAAAATTGAGCGTGACGAGACGGTCAATTTTTACCAATTTTTCGCTGAACACGAAAAAAAAGTCCCATCTCAAATATAAACGGGTCTGTTTTATGCCGGATTTTCATTATGCCGTATTTTATTCAGGTAGGAAAATAAATTTAAAAAAATTGCCTGTTTTAGTTTCCGTGCTTACCGTTTTCAGCGCTGGGGTAATTCCTTTATTTTCGCTTACTGTCCCACGCTGTTTCTGATCATTCCTAAAAGCTGGCTTCACACACTCGACACGGGTACGCTGTTGAGAAAAAAAATGGCACACCGTAGAAAAATGTCTCATTAGTCTAATGAGACATTTTTCTATGGCACATTACTTGCTTTATTTATTAACTTCTGTACTACTATTATCTCCGGAAAACATGCTAACTTTCTAATACCATAATAGAGACGTATTGAGAGACATAAGTAGTTCGTGGGTTTTAAGATTTTGATGATCTCAAAGGTAGTCGAATTTAAGCAAATAATAGTACAGAAATTAATAAATGAAACAGGTAATGTGCCAAAGATAGGTGTCCAATTAATTTAATCAGTTTTCTTGTAATTCACAATAAAAATGAATAACTGGCGATACTGTGGCTAATTTTTAGCTGGCCAAACGATCTTAGCTGTTTAAGCCGCGGCCAATTTTTAGCCAACCAAACCATCTTAGCCGGCTAAGACGGCTCAGCCGGCTAAACTATAATGTCCATTAGCCGGATAAGTTTTCTTAGCCGGCCAAGACGACGCAAATGTACAACCCTAATCCAGGCATTTTTTCCTAAACATGATTTTCGGATGTCTTAAAACATTCCTTTTCATTAACATTCCGAATGTCGACCCAAAAAAAAAAATGAAAACAGAGCTTCTCGTGTGAGAAAGCACCAGAAAAAAAAATTTTACATACCCAACAATCGAGAGGATCTCTCGCGTCTCTCGGACACATTATTCCTACTGCCGCCGCTTGTTGTCCTGGCGGACAAGCCAGATGCATAATTTCAATTTCGAGCTCTTCCGCCTTAATTGCAAAGGAACGATGGAAATGTAAAAAGATGTTTACAATAAAAAAGAAATGAAAAAATAAAAATAGAATTGTCATAAAAAAAAGAAAAATGTTTATTTTTATGTTGGAAATGTTTGTTCGATCTCATACCGTTTTTTGAGCATAACTCATGCTCGACAATGAGCAGAGAATGCCCAGTGCGGCCAACGGCAACGTGTGGAACTTCATGATTTTACGCTCCTTTCTTTTTCTTCCTCGATTATGACCGCTACCGGGGAAAAAATTCTTCTTTTATGTCGCCGAGTTTAATTCGCAACTGTTGACATATTTAGAGTTTTTTGTTCTTTTTACACACGTGCGAGTTCTAATTATGATTCATGGACTGATACGCGCTGTACAATTTTTATTATCTCCATTCTTCTATTGACAAAAGGTGAACCCCGAAGTCAGCGTAGCAGCTGTCTTCGTGCGTAAAATACAAATCTTTGATCGACCACAGCGGGCAAAAAAAAATTCGAAAATTGACCACACAATTAACCCTCAATAATAATTAACGTTACTTTTCAGAAACTTTATAAATATAATATCGAAAACAAAATTTTTCAATTTTATAAGATTTTCAAATAACGCGAAACAACACGAAAAATATTGTCTGAAGAGTAATTTTACAATTCACTAAAATCAAATACCGTAAAGATTGACAACTCCCACATCAAGATTCGTGAATCACCGATTGAGGACACAAGACTGTGAATTTCTCGTCACACCGAGAACAACGAGCGCCCATGTGTTTCTCATACGTGGCGTTTTTTCTTTAACTATGTCGAATTGAATTTAATGGTCTCGCTTTAGTATTCTTATATATATGTACACGTGTCCCGGAAAAGCATTTGGAGAGACCACGACAGACGCGTATTGATATTATTATTACTGTTGACATTAACGTCGTGCGCTTCCGCGGTATTTCACCTTGCCCGTGAAGTTTCCTTCACGTGGAAGAACTATCGGCTTTCACGTAAAGCGTACTTAGTCCGCCACATAGAAAACTAAAAAAACTTGAAAATTGACATTTTTTAAACTCATGCATGAAAATTGGCAATTTATGTGCGGGTCGGCCGCGACATAAAGTGGCACTTTTCGAGAAGGCGTTGCATAATAGTACTTTGCGATACTAGTACGGAAAAGCGGTCTTTCGACGAGGGTTGTGAAGTTGGCTGCACGAGCCGAATCGCTACAACGGCACGAGTCGAAGCCGAGTGACGTTTGTAGCTCGAGATGAGGCGAGTGCTGCCTACTTCCCAACCATCGTCGAAAGACCGCTTAAAAGCGGTCCTTAAAAGCCCGACCTACGGGTCATTTTTGCCAAGCCTACCAAGGAACCTACAGTCGCCAGAACCTACTAAGCGTACGGAAGTCAGCGTCGGTAGGTTTTATGGTATCTTTTGGCTGGTTCCGATACGAACCTACCGAACCTACGAAGTGAAAAGTACGCTGGCGACGGTAGGTTTGCTGGTAGGCTTGGCGAAAATGATCGGTAGGTCGGGTGGCAAAATCCTACGGTAGGTCTTGGTAGGTAATACAGTTGGTTTCGGCCAAATTTTAGTAGGTTTCACGGTATACGAACCTGCTAGGGCGTGTTGCAAGCTCTCTCGAGTTCATTTGGACGGTGGTTTAAATGGTGGTTACTTTGAAACCCACGACATCATAAGCTTCCTGCGAAACTTTTGAAAGACCGCTTAAAAGCGGTCCGTAGAAGCCCGACCTACCGGTCATTTTTGCCAAGCCTACCAAGAAACCTACAGTCGCCAGAACCTACTAAGCGTACCGAAGTCAGCGTCGGTAGGTTTTATGGTATCTTTTGGCTGGTTCCGATACGAACCTACCGAACCTACGAAGTGAAAAGTACGCTGGCGACGGTAGGTTTGCTGGTAGGCTTGGCGAAAATGATCGCTAGGTCGGGTGGCAAAATCCTACGGTAGGTCGGGTGGCAAAATCCTACGGTAGGTCTTGGTAGGTAATACAGTTGGTTTCGGCCAAATTTTAGTCGGATTCACGGTATACGAACCTGCTAGGGCGTGTTGCAAGCTCTCTCGAGTTTATTTGGACGGTGGTTTAAATGGTGATTACACTAGGACCTCGATTTCCGACACAGCGGCGGGCCCGGCTCCGCATTGCACCTGCCGATGTTGAGGGTGCGCATGCCCCGCCCATGCTGACTGTGCGCAGCTCTCAGAGTCGCGACCAGTGCCATGTCACGTACCGTGGGCCCCTCGGTACGTTTTTCTCGGGTTATAGAAACACATGAAATTTAACATACTTCGAAGCGGTTTTTAATGTACTTGTATAATCTTTATTTGAAGAACGGATTCTACGAACAAATATAACTTTTTTATATTTATAAACATAATATTTATAAATATTTATAAATATAACTTTTTTTATATCACTTTTCTATCAATAAATATCACTTTTTCCGTCATTCAATTGATCGTTAATTCTTAATCGATCATAATTTGTCAGTCGACGTTTTGCCGGCATCGTCGCGGTATTTCGTTATCGGCTTTGGTCGGAGGTTATGTTGTTCGCCCGAATGAAGCGCCCGAAAACTATCGTTTTGCCTTACGGCACTGTCTGGATCGCCCTATAGCTTCCCCTCCACGGGCCGCATCAATCCATATTCGCTCCATGGTGGGGACTGCGGAAAACATCGAGGGCGCCCAAATCGAGGTCCTAGTGTACTTTGAAACCCACGACATCATAAGCTTCCCGCGAAACTTTTGGGTCCGCTGGGCCCGTGGTTTTCACAGTGGTTTGGTCAGTTATGTTTTGACAATAACCCACTGGTTTTTTCAGTGGTTTGATCGGTGGCTGAGTCCGCTAGGGAATATATTGAATATCAGTTGAAAGTTTCCCTAGCAACTCAAGCGACCGTCGTTAACGACTGTCAAAAGACCTAAAAAACGACGGTCGTTCAGTGACATTTTTCGTCCAGAATAACGACCAAAAAAAGACCAATTGTGAGGTTGAGCATGGGTTGTTTTTCCATCAATGACCGCTAAAATGACCACAAAAACGACCGATGCAAGAATTGGTCGTTTTTGCGGTCTTTTTGCGGTCATTGATAAAAAGACGACCCCATACTTTATTCAACAATTGGTCTTTATTTCGGTCGTTATTCCGGTCGAAAAATGTCACAAAACGACCGGTCGCTTTTTGGGTCTTTCGATGGTCCAAAGATAGGTGTCCAATTAATTTAATCAGTTTTCTTGTAATTCACAATAAAAATGAATTCACAATAAAAAAATTAGTCGTTAACGACTATCAAAAGACCAAAAAAACGACGGTCGTTCAGTGACATTTTTCGTCCAGAATAACGACCAAAAAAACGGGCAATTGTGAGGTTGAGCATGGGTTGTTTTTCCATCAATGACCGCTGAAATGACCACAAAAACGACCGATGCAAGAATCGGTCGTTTTTGCGGTCCTTTTGCGGTCATTGATAAAAAGACGACCCCATACTTTATTCAACAATTGGTCTTTATTTCGGTCGTTATTCCGGTCGAAAAATCCCACAAAACGACCGGTCGCTTTTTGGGTCTTTCGATGGTCGCTTGAGTTGCTAGGCTTCAACCATAACTTGTTGTTTCTCCGAGTTTTCGGTTATTTCCACAAATACCTTAATAACTCCTTCCACAATTCCAGCGCACCGCGAGTCGAGCACTTTCGTGTTCCACGAGCAAAACGGACGCTCGCGCCATCTCGAGCGAGGAAATAATAGAACGACGAGAAAAATCGTGCGTCACAACATCGAGCGAACATCGCCCATCACTAGTCTTGTCACATAGTGTGTTCAATGTTCCGCAACAGCGAGCGAAAACATTGTCCGTGACTGTCGCTCGTTTTCCAAAAGAACAATAATTCATGAAAATCTAATCTCTACGCCCCTCGGCGATCTGTTTTGCCGACGGAAAAAAATTTTGACAATGAAGCTCAATGACAATGTGTGATGCGTCAAATTTTGTTGGTGCTTTTTTTTCCGCTTCGGTTCTTTTCTAACGAGAATACACAATGTCCGAGAAGAATGTACACAAGTGCGTGCTGTGCGACGCCGAGCTGGAGAGCAAAGAAGCCCTTCGGCAACACTTCAGGTTAGCGACTTTAACTTTCTTTCGACGGTAAATTCGTCTCTGATCGATTTTTCTAACTAACTTTTTTATACGATGTATTTTTCTGGGGGAAAAAAAAAAACCAAAACAAAATATCAGAAAGCATGCAAACAGAGCAATTGGCAACAACGGTAAGGCGGAACAGATAGTGGCGAACGCAGAGTGCATATGCGATCTGTGCGGCAAGATATACGAGTCGGTAACGCAGACTATAAAGCACAGATTCAAGGCTCATCCGAATTCTTCAAAATTTTATTGCGGTTACTGCGGAAAACAATATCCATTGAAGGTATTTTCATAGATTGTTCTTTTTTTTTTAATGTTAAAAATGAAAAATTGTGACAATTTTTTTTTATTCCAGATTCACAGGGACAAACACATTATATCGCATTTGCCGGAGGAAACAAAGATCGAAGAGCATAGAAAGTGTAACGACTGCGAATGCATTTTTTACAATCAGAAAGCCCTGAGTTTTCATCGGCGTTCGGTTCACGCGAGGTATTCGTGCGACACAAAATTGTCTCCTTTGAAAGCTGTGGAGAGCAGTTTTTATTTGTTTTCATTGATTTATTTATTTTTATTATATGTTTTTTTTTTACATTTTTTGTTACGAACCGAGTGGTATCGGATCAGCGTTACCTAGGAATTTGTTTGTGAGCGTCGAAGGTCAATGTGGTTGAAAAAGTTTATTACAGTTTTTATTACCGACTGAGATGTTCCACATGCTGTTAAGGTGATGTGAACTCCCTGCCAGACGCAGCTGGTAGTAAAAACTGGAATGCTATTTTTTCTACGGTGCCGAAACTTTATTGTCTAACGGAACTAGAATGCAACTGCATCTATCGCTCCTACGGTGCGCTCCGATTTCCTTTGAACACTCAAGTTCATTTTATCGATTGCAACATTTCGCGTACCCTTAAGGGCATGTGACACACACGTATCGATGCTCCGATGGTAACAAATCGCTTTCCCTATTTTCTCCGTGATGGTTGATGCTTCGACCAAAATCAAATTAGGTTTTTGTAGTCAATAAATATAAGTATGAAAACCTAATTTGCTTTTGCTCGTCGTATCAATAGTTTTGGAGAAAACAGGGAAGGCGATTTGTTACCGACTGAGTCTGTAACACATGTGAAGTGTAACTGCTATGAGTGCGAGAGAGATAGCTGCAATTTCGCAACCCAAAAATCTCCCAAGCATAGTTTACCGTTGCGCATAGTTTACCGTTCGCGTATTTTTCCCTAAAAATTAATCGTCTTAGAGAATTTTGGATAGCATTTTTTTGTTACCGACGAAGCCCGGGCCGAGTAGGGTCGTCATCATGAATGGTTCGGTGAAACATCGGTCAATTTTTACGTCACAATTTTTACTTAAATTCGTTTTATAAACTGCGTTACATCACAGAAAAATTATATTGCCATAATTTCCTAAAAGTCCGCCTCTGCGAAGGATGGAGGGCCGAAAGGAAGCTCCGAAAAGGAGCCACAAGTGTGTCCTGTGCAATGCGGAGCTGGACAGCAAGGAAGCTCTTCGCGAGCATTTCAGGTGAAAACGAGTAACGAAATTAAATAAGTTTGAGTTCGAAATAACTCGTATTGAACTGAGCATTTAACAGGCAACACGCGAACAACGAGATTGACAAAAACGGCAAGCTGGGCCGACCGGCGTCGAAGCCAAAGCCTGAATGCAGATGCGACGTCTGCGACAAAGTTTGTCACTCGATAACCGAGGTGATCAAGCACAGATTCAAAGAGCATCCGAATTCACCGAAATTCTATTGCTGCTACTGCGGAAAACAATTTCCACTGAGGGTAATTTTTTTGCTGCCACAAAAATTTCGAATTGTAAGAAAATAAAATGGATAAATGCATAAGTAAATATTGTATTTATTTTTCAGGATCATCGTGACAAGCACATGAACTCTACCCACGATCCTAGAGAGGCGAGTGTCGACGGGCGCAGAGAGTGCGATGAATGCGACGGTGTTTTCTACAACGAGAAAGCTCTGGGTTACCACAAAACTTCCGTTCACAAGAGGTACTTCCTAAAGCTTTTTAAGCTATCGAAAAGAATCTCAATTTTGCAGTGACAAATGAGAAATCATTCTTGTTTTTTTACCAACGTAACAACCTCGTTCGAATGAATTTTAAGGATCACGCAGATGTTGCAACCCATACCTACGCCACCGCCGAGCAACAAGATCAAAGTTAACTCAATGAACGACGCTCTGAGCATTTATTATTGTCACCTATGCGGTGTCGAGTATGTGATAAAATTTCAATTGCAAAAGCACTTGGAAAAAGTACACAAACAGGTAAATGAGCAGAGGACATTTTTTTCCATCTCATCCGAGTGGTCGGTTGTCATTTATGCCAAAAGTAATTTTCACCAAAAAGTAACCAGATTGCAGAAAAACCATGAGTGACTTTGAGTATCAGCTGTAAGAACTAGCAGTCGCTTCCGGTTTGCAAATCTAATTTTTCGACCGGAAGGGACGGCATACGGAAAATATGTCACTTGCAGTTTGAAAATCTCACTTTCCGACCAGAAGTTACCTACTTTCGGCATGACGTCATCCCCTTAGACGTATACATGGTGTTTCTCCTATCTAGTTACTTTTTTCGGATCGACTAATAGATCAATCGATCAATCGATCAATCGATCAATCGATCAATCGATCAATCGATCAATCGATCAATCGATCAATCTATAAGTGGGTAAATCGATATATTGGTAAATCGATAAATCTATAAACCAACAAATCGATAAATCGGCAACTCAACAAATCAATATTTTTTTGTATTTTCCAGGAGGAAAGGGACGCGGTTCCCGAGGAATTGATAAAGTGTACGATGTGTAGCGCTCTGTTTTGTAGCAAGAAGGCTTACGACAAGCACAACACTTATCACAAATCCAACGATCTCTACGTAACTTCGGAGCAGCAGAGGCTCCGGACGATAACAAAGGTTGATCAGGATTTCGACATAAGAAGAGTAGCTGTTTCGAGATACAATGCCCATCCGAGTAACGTGATGAGACGACAGAAGCGACGACAAAAAGTTCGTAGAGAAAATCTCCGCACTGGGTCTCTGGACCAATTAATAAAAAAAAATATGTATATATAATCATTTTTTCCCCAGGTTAAAAATAATTTCAACGTACCAGTTAAAATAAAGGAGGAAGTCGAATATCCGCCATCGGATCACGAACATTCCACCGACGTTGCTCGTTCAAGCGACAGCGACAGCGAAATGCCCCTGACCGAAAAGATAAACTCCAGTTAACCAAGGAAATTCCCGTCTCAGACTAGTCTAAAGCAATCCGTCGAAAAAAGTGATTACATTCTTTATTCTCCTTTTTTTTCGTTAAGTCTATTTAAATTTTATTTTCTATAGTCTAGGAAATGTTTTGATTTTTCGTTCATGTCACCATTCCTTACAAATACATTTTTACAACGATCGAATATTTAGTTTCGTCGATTAGTGTAAAACCTTGTCATGCCAAACATTACTTCCACCGCATTGGTTCCCCGCAGTGTAGCTGACGAAAAAAAAAGAAAACAAAACATTAATACTATCAATAATCGTGCAATATCTCGGTAGGAAAAAATATTGAAACCCACACGTTTCACTCGTTGAAGGTGGAGAAGGGAGGAACAAATTTATATTGTGAATTTCCTCGGACCACTTGCGCCCCGAACTTTTTTCCCTCATGATTCTATCCACCATATCGATAAATGGTTGGCGATTCCCTTGCTGTATTTCACAGAAGGACCATTAATATCAAATTAAATTTCGACCAAAGTAAGAACTGCTGCAATATCTTCACCGAAAGTTTTTTATTTATTTTTCGCACCGTGTCTTTTCTATATGGAATCAGTTTGTTGGACCTCAACCTTCGTGAATGCCACGCTGCATGAGAGACCTAACGGGGATAAAAAAAAATTAGAAATCAAATGATTTTTCGGGCGACGGATATCAAACTTCTTCGAGACACGTGAGGGAAGAACCGAGCAAGTGCGCAACCTACTGCGCAGCCGCTAGAGGCTTTTGAACCAGTCAGGCACAAACCCTTGATAAATGATGGTTGGTGATTAACGGGACATATCATGTGGGCCACATCCTTTTCGAGCTGTTAGACCTGCAAATTTGAAAAAATTTGATTGATTTAGTTTATGATTTATCCATCCACGGATAGCGTGGTAACGCGCGCATGCGCTCGGACTTCGATAATCGATATGTATCGAGTCGAGAACAACGAACAGCCAATCAGAAGGCCGGAAAATCGGCTTCGTTTTTCGTTTCATCCACACGCTTTCTTTTTCACCGAGCGGCATCGCGAATCTTATTAAGGTTAATGTGAAATTCCTTAAAGGGCTCATTCGATATCGGAAACGGTTATGAATTTTCTTGGCAATGCTCACGTCGGCCGGCCGAAAGCTAATTTTTACACGAATCAGATGTTGATCCAGCTTCTTGTAAGAATTTGTCTTTCACCGTCCACAGTCAACTGTGTCGACAAAAATTGATTGCAGTTTTTATTACCGACTGAGGCAATTTTTGCACATGCCCTAAAGTATACATTAAACGTTCCTTTTCTTCGGGGAAGTATCCACATCTGGCATCCGAAGGGCCGTCGGTGAAAGGCATCTGCATAATTTTGTTAGTTTTGGGCTTTTTTTATAGACCCTTTAGGGTCTGTAAAAAAAAGGCCCAACCCATGTGTTTTAATAAGCCTACGTTTTTTTCACAGCATTCCTTTTCTTCGGGTGAAGTATCCACATCTGGCATCCGAAGGGCCGTCGGTGAAAGGCATCTCGATAATTTTGTTAGTTTAGGGCTTTTTTTTTATAGACTCTTTACGGTCTGTAAAGAAAAGGCCCAACTCATGTGTTTTAATAAGCCTACGTTTTTTTACAGCATTCCTTTTCTTCGGGTGAAGTATCCACATCTGGCATTCGAAGGGCCGTCCGTGAAAGGCATCTGCATAATTTTGTTGGTTTTGGGATTTTTTTGTAAACCCTTTAGGGTCTGTAAAGAAAAGGCTCAACTCATATGTTTTAATAAGCCTACGTTTTTTTTACAGCATTCCTTTTCTTCGGGTGAAGTATCCACATCTGGCATCCGTCCTTGGGGGAAGTTTCTGCGGTCTCGATGGCTTTTTCGACTTACCCTCTTCTATAGAAAGCTCGCGTGTGACCATACCTAATATTAACTATTCGATTCTCACTCGTAATATGTTATACCGTGTTCAGAACACCAACAATCCGAAGTACGCTTACAGAAAGATCGGCGCACTACCGTTTGACCAGTGTCGCAAACCGACTGAATCTGACTCATCTTCTGGCCGCCCCAGAAGTCGTCTACAACACAAATCTCGGTGCAAAAGTTCTAAAGTTCGAATAAAATAGCTATCTAAGTTTACACATGTTTTATTTTGTGAATATTTCTTTTTTGGTAATATTCATCTAAACTAATATTTATCTGAACTATAAAAAATTTGTAAAAGTAAAAGGGTTCGCCCCGTGTAATAAATAAATAAATAAATATTTCAATCGGACAAATTGCGAGCCGAGCTGAATTCGACTGTCGATTAGTGTTGCGCTTACCAAATAGGTTCATTACGATGAAGAAGAAGACACTGCTAGGGCTGTTGAGGTTTTAAATTATTATGAGACCATATGATTTTATTACCAATGTGATAATTTTTAAAACGGTCATATACCGGATTTTTACGTGACATTCGTTTGACAATTAAAACATTTAGGAATTAACGGGAAATGTCAGGTTCATAAATAAAAAATGGAATGCCCCACGACAGAGATAACCGTTCAATTTACAAAAAAAAACATGCAACTAAAATCAACGATCACAAGGATTTTTTAAGGCGAACGATTATCCCTGTCGGATCAGCATTATCTTCCGAATCCACGATTCAATTTTCTTTTTTTTTTTTTCTTTATTCTCCGAGCAACTAGGATACATTTTCTTTGCGTATCGTTTAGTCAGCTCGAACGCGCGTTCTTCGCTGAAAACAACAATGCTGTAGAATGCTGATGATAGTAATAGTGATACAGCTACTACTAAATTCTTGTGTGATATAAAGCCAAGATAATAATCTCTGTTTCAGATTATTATTTCTTTTTTCGTCGTTTTTTTTTTTTTTTGCGACGACGGGGGAACACGAGAAACGACGAGATACGATGTAAAAACTACGCTGCATTGTCCCGTGTGTAAAGATACAACGGGGTTGGACTAATTAATTAAATAGTAGTAATAAATTTTGGTACGCAAATGGGTTTTCACCAACGTTACCAAAAAGGCTAGTTTCATTTTCAATATATATATATTTTTTCATTAAGGCCTTATATACCCCAAATTTTTATTTATTTTTTTCATTTCATATTTCAGTAGCCTAGACAGTTCAGAATATTTTAAGCCTTCTAGAATTGCGAAATCGAAAAATTGTGGAAGTTAGACCGCTTGGAGCAAAAACGAACTTTTCTCAGATCCGTGCTACCTGTTGTACAGCTGTCCGGTTTAGCTATTGTATTGTAACCAAAGTCTTCCGGTCCACAGAGTAACCTGCACGAAGCAGTCTGCACTGTAATACTGTGAAGGGAGGTCCTAAGAGAATATTTTGTCTTGTGAGACAGGTATAATATAAATGAAAAAAAATCTCTGTTCGCTCGATGGAAAGGGTGGTAGACAAATATTTATTATATAGTAAAAAAATGTGTTTTTCATGGAAATCTGCACACGAATACAGCAAACGAATCGATGGAAGCAAATACATGTGCGACTGCAAGCAAATTAAGTTGCTACATATAGTCGAAATTTTTGAAAATATCGGTTTTGGGTTTTTGACGGATTCTCAAAACATAAAATTTCAGAAATATTCTCGAAAATTTCAAGTCGTCCTGTTCAAAATTGAGGGAATTATGGGCATTTATAGGTAGGTTCCGCTAACCGGTTACAGTAGGTATAACGGGGCAACTGCACGCTTCAATGTAAAAAAAAATTGATAACCTGTACACGTTTTCCCAGAAAACATTCTGAACACGTTTTCATTAAAATCTCGAAAAAATTTTTTTTCACCATCACAAAGCTTCCTCTATGAGGAAGCAAAATTGACAAAAACTCTTATTTTTTCCGGCCACGAGCTGGATATAGCTAGATCCGGAGCACCGCTCTGCAATATTAGTTAGTGGTAATTCGAGCGAGGAAATCACTGCCTATGTTTCGACGAGTTCATTCAACGATGGAGCAGTTGCGTATCTTGGGCAACTTGGATATTCAATATTTTGTTCAAAAATCAATACTTTATTGAATCCTTCGTTCAAGCACTAGATAATTTCGTAAAAAAAATAATTTCGTTTGTCTTTCTTATTTCAGATCATTCGTTTCCGAGCAGGAGTGAGCACCGCGAAGGACGTTTTTCAAACCGCGGTCTGCACAAATCATTGTATCTACCACATTCATAAATATAAAAAAAAAAAAAAAAAAAATTGTGAAGGATATTTGCAACCATACTCTTTATGTAAAAAAAAAATTGAAAAACTGTACACGTTTTTCCAGAAAAAAATTGACAAAAACTCTTATTTTTTTCGGCCACGAGCTAGATGTAGCTAGATCCGGAGCACCGCTCTGCAATATTAGTTAGTGGTAATTCGAGCGAGGAAATTATTGCCTATGTTTCGACGAGTTCATTCAACGATGGAGCAGTTGCGTATCTTGGGCAACTTGGATATCCCCATTGGACCGAACGCTGTGGCGGCGTGTAATCGTTTAAACGAGGTTCGTTTATCCGCCACTAACACCCACGCACAAACCGCGACAAAGGAGGGTTTCTTGCAGGCTTTCTGCAAGGAACAAAAAGGGAAAGTCCCTTGTATGACGCGTGCTGTTATTGGAGTACGTATAATAGAATATATCGACGATATCGCATACAAACCCTATCGCTACTTCAAAGTCGTTTCCCACGAAACATTTTTTTTTTACCTAGCGTACAATGTAACTAAAGAACCAAGGCTCCGTTTGTTTGCAAATTTCTACAGCATGTTCTAATTATCAATATCCAATCATAGAACCTACAAAACTGAGAAATTATTGAGACATTTTTTAAAAATAAATAAATCGTTGATCGAAAACGTAATAAAAAAAAAGTTAAAACACTCCCATTTTTAGAATTTTCTTTTTTCATATTTTTGGTAACGATGTACAATACATGTGTAACGATGTCATCTTTTTGTTTTCTTTTTTTAGTCCGAGGATGACGCGGCACACCAGCACGGACGCAGATTTTGAAGCCGACCTACTCATGGGACAAGAACGCCGCAATTTTTGAACATTGTGACTATTTTCTGTCGTACATACAATTAAAAGCTGTGTCATCAAATATACAACAAAAAATTCAATGTATGTTTTATTTGTCATTTTTACCACGTCCGAAAAAATCCCTCGGAAACTGACCGCTTGGGTGTATATAAGGCCTTAAATCGTTCTGAAACGTTTCAAGAAAAATCCCCCGCAAAATACTTAATCGCGTTATATCGACCCCTACAAACGTTCACCACCAATGTGTTTAAAGACTAATCAGGCACAGAGATTAGGGGATTGCTTTGCTTGCTTCGTTCTTTTTCTCCTTTTTTTTTTGTTTGTATTTTTTTTCCCTTGCGCAAAAGTAGTAAGACATTATTCCGGTACACACAGAGCAGAGCTAAGCATTCACCGAACGATCGAGCCGGCCACTATCCTCAGGATATTCGATACTCCGAAATATTCTCTACTGCCGGAAAATAAATATTTCATTTGGGGACTATCGGATCTGGCGAATTTTTTTTTCGTAAGAATTTTAACGAATTTTAATTTATGTTATCCGAAATTTGAGAAACGATATATTTTCTCCTGAAAAAAAATCTCGTGGGTATCGCATTTCCTTAAGAATGAAAAAATAAAATAAATGTCTAATTCAAGACCTTTATTCAATCGCCCGTTTGAAGGGCCAAGTGAATCGACATTAATGTCTTTATTTTATTTATTTATTTTTTTTTTTGCGGCACGATTGTTGGTTCAGTTAATACGAATTTCATTGCGAGACTCTTAATCGATTTTGTGTATTTTTTTTTTGCTATTAATATTGTTTCTCGGTCCAGCCACGCGCTCACCGGGCCGAGCACCGACGCGATGCCCAGTTGGTCACACAATTTCACCTTTCTTTTGTTTTTTTTCAACCACAAAAATTACATAATATATGAACAACGAAATGAAGAAAATATGTAAGAAAATAAAAATAAAAAACCCACAACTATCGTAAACTGGGCAAAGTGGTAAACTCGGCGCCGTGACGGTAGGTCCAAACAATCGCCTGCCATTGGGCAAGGGACCGATTAGGTCCAACAGCGCTCAGAGCTGTGATTGGTTGAAACAATATGTGGCCCGTAGCCCGCACATTCTGGGAACATGCGACATTGCGCACTATTTATGCTTCGTACCAACAATCATAGGACGAAAAACTCAAGTTTCCAATTATTCTTGGAACCGAACATAAAATTTTGATTTTTTTTTTTCAATTATTACAATTTTTCCTTGCGGCGAGCTATTGGCGTTTACAATCGACTAATCGGCAGTGTCGCTCCAATTTCATTAATCAATTACTTTACGAAAAAAAAAATATATATATATTTTTTTAAATAATAATTATAACAATAACAATAATAATTGGAATAGAGAAGAAATATGACGTAAGCCTGATACGTGCGATCTCAAATGATTCCCAGAACAGCAAGCTATGCCCAAATTACACCTCTCAAGCTCTCTTTCCACATAACGGTCTTTATTTCGAGAAAAAACAGTCGATAATTATGACACACACTCAATGAATAACAGAACTTTTCTACAAGTCGAATTCTGTCGCCAGATTGTCCTGCCGAATATCTAGTTTATTTTATTTTTATTATCATCAAAACGTACTTATTTTTTTCTTCCTTTTGTCAATTGCTTTTTTCAAGCCAATTATCGCATCGTGATTCACGCTATCGTCGTTATCTTTAAACTATCATTTTCTTTTTTAGATAGAAGTGTTTACGGCAATAAGAAATTATAGGATAGAGAGGTCTTTCACCGATTTTGTTTGCCGGAGGAAAAAACTAAATAATAACAAACGAACACGAAAAAAAATGCCGGCAAAGCGAGATTTTATGTGAGTGTAAAACGTATTCGGAAAGACAACCCCCTGGAAAGTAAAGTGTATATAGTATAGTATAATACCAATGCGTAGATTAGAAGGTACGTACACGTGGTTTCACCCGCACGCGGTTTTGTAATTCTCTTCGGTTTTTCGCACTATCGTCGTTTTTGTTTTCTTTTTTCTTTTTTCGTGTCTGAATGTTTCGTGATCGGGCGAAAATAGAGATAGAGATAGTAGAGAGTAGAGTACAGATTTCAGAGAATATAGCGAAGATTGAAAGAGATAGAGATTAGAATGTAAAATAAACGGGTTCGAGGATAATTTCGATCGTGGTTACACAATAACTTTTTTTATACAAAAATGTTTTTAACCATGTTTTTCTTTCGAACATTTTTTTTTTACTAAACTTTATTTTTACATTTATTTTGCTAAATTTTTTTTTGTGGTTTAAAACTTTTTAAAAGGATTTCGTTTCGAGAGCCGAGATCGGTTCCATGATCGAAATTTTGTGGGTTGGCGGAGATATCGAATCAAATTAATCGGGGATTAGTACAGTATAGCTTTTTTGGTTTTTTCTTTTTTCTTTTTAGAGTAGTAGAAACGGCGCGAGTCGAGTGTAGAGATTGAGAGGAGGACAGCCGTTCTGTATATATGCATAATATCGAGTTCACGTGAGCACCCTCCGTACTTACCACTCACTCTCATTGCGTCGCCGAACATGTTCCTTGTAAGGAATGAGGCTTTCTGGCCTGACGCCGCGGCTCGAGACCGTAATAATATTTTTTTTTTTTCTTATCGAACAATCGATAATTTTTGTTATTAAAAAAAAATTATTTGATATAAGAACGTGCAGTATTTGACGGTAAAACATACTGCAATTCGACTTTTTTTTTCATCGGTGTCGAGCCTCGGTGTCGGGTGACAGAATAATTGAAAAAAAAAAAAAAAATCTGCGACAGACTAACCTGAGGCGACAGAAAACCTCCGCGCTGCGGCTAACCCGAGCTCTGTCGGCACCGAACAAAAACGATACAGCAACGCGCGGAATTCTGGAGAAAATTTTGTTTTCTATTTTTTTTTTTTTTTTTTATATATATATTTTTTTTTCGTAATAACTTTACGTCCGAAGCTGTGACGTAGCGGCAGCGTGAAGCGTCGCCTTAATCGCGATCGCGTGTCTCCGTGAAGGACACTCGCAGCAGCGTCGGGGAGGGGCTCGTTTAAAAAATTCATACGAAAGCGAACCTCGAGAAAAAAAAACTCCACCTCATAATCCTAAACCACTTGATCGACGGAAATTAAAAAAATAAAATAAAATAAAAAAAATGGTGCAAAAGAATTTTGAACGGACAAATTTACAATGCGTGCGCGCGAACTCCAGTCAAGAAGGGACTTTCGATGGACCTTTCCGTTTTTTTTTACACGTTAAAAAAAAATCCTATGAAAAAGTCCTAAGTGACTGATAGTTGATAAGGGCGTTCCGGTCACGCAAATAAAATCCGCAGGTTCGAGTATGAAAACTAAGTCTGTTTGTTCTTTTCTATTCGTAAAAAAAAAATCATAATTTCATATGGAACGTCTACTTTTTTTTTTCCACATATTCGGACCTGGTGATTTTTTTACACGATCGTAATACCCTTACGAACAATCGATCTTATGGATCTTTTAATACGACTTTTTTTAATCGTTAAAAAAACACGTCGTCTTTTGCCTGAGAAAACGTCGTAACCCCTTCTTCCCCGCTTGTTGAACCTCGGAAACCATACTTCAGTTTAAAGTCAAGTTCATACTTAAGTTCGAGCCTCAAATTCATACTTAAGTTCTAACTTCAAGTTCATACTTAAGTCCGAGCTCAAGTTCATACTTAAGTCCGAGCTCAAGTTCAAGCCTCAAGTCCGAGCTTTAAAAAATCGCGCTCCCGCGACTGTAAATCCATCACCAGGGACAATTGCAATAATTAAAATTCAATCGATCTGACTAATATCCCGGAAGCTGCGCGGAGTGGCGTTCCGTAATTCTCTTAAATATATATATATATATATATATTATACGATAGTAAGAAAAAACATAAAGATTTTGCTAACTTCGTGTTAACTTCGTGTGAAGAGGTCTCGACGCGTCTTCTTCTTTCTCTTCATCGTCCTCTTCCAGTTTCCATTCACGACGACGATCGAATAGCTCTCGGTAGCTTCTTCGCTCCATTTTTTTTTTTTTTTTTTTCTGTACACATTCCAGTCTGCGTGTATGTGTGGGGGTGAGTGTGTTGTCCTTTCGTCGAGCGTATCGCGCGGGCTTCTTCCCCGACGGTTCCCGTGCATTCTTCGCTCGATTTTTGTTTTTTTTTTGTTTTTTGCTTTTTTTTTTTCTTTCAAACGTAATCCATTCGCGCCAAGAATATCTCGGTACGGTTATGGGCGGGCCCACAGCACGAAGTGCAGCGGTGGATTGGGCCCGTCCGTCGGGGGCGATCATCTGAAGCGTGGATGCATCATCGGGGCGAGCATAGGAGCACCCGGGAATCCCATCGGTGCCGCGAATGCCGGATGCATCGCACCCGGTGGCAGTGCACCTAGCATTCCTGCAAATTCACAAATATTCGTCAATCAACGTTCGTTTAAACCTTTTTTTCGTTAATTTTTTTCTCTCTTTTTTTTTTTTTTTTTTTGCGAGGTTGCAAATTTTTGTTCTACGATCTTCTCACGCACAAATATTTTCAGCATTCGTTCGTTTTGTATATTTATATAATTTTCTTTCTTTCGTATACTTACGTCACGATCGAGTACGCTACTCGGTTACGGACAGTCAATCTCGCATTCATTCGGTTTCGTGTTTTTTTTTCTTTTTTTTTTAGCATTCATACACTAATTTTTAATTCACGCTCGCGAGGTAAAGTGAATTCTGTGTCCCGCGCGGTCGATGGGTGACAGCCTTAACCCCCCCAGAGGGTTGCGATGGAGAGGAAGGAAATGCGACGAGGGATTTACGATGCAATTGGGTTTTTTTTTCAACCTAATGTTTTTGCGTCGATCACTTTTCTACGATTTTTTTTTATCTACCGTAATACGCAAGTAAGTGAACTTTGACGAGAATTCTCGTTTGAATGTATAAGCGATTTTTTTTTGTTTTTGTTCTTTTCAAAGCATGCATTTTCGGTGGTGTGCAGCGTTATAATAAAAATACAAGTAACATCGATAATCACAATAAGTTTCACAGCAAACCGATATAGAGAGAAGTGCTACCACACAGAACAAAATTTTCACGCCATTAACTAAACGGGGAGTTTTTATTTATTTTTCTGTATGTATTTTGTTGTTAAACGTCGTTCGGCTGTCACCCTGAAGCCGATCGTGTAAGTCTTGTCGGATTTTTGTTAAAGGCTTTTTTGTCGAGCACTAACGAATAGCGCAAAACGATTACAACGGTACTCCGCTGGCGAATTTGTATCACGTCGCTAGTGACAAGAGATTTCTTTAAAATTATATTTTGCTTGCAGCGGGACAGTGTCCCGGTGTTGGGACAAAATAAAGTGCGTCATCGCATTCTCCGTTGAAAACTGATGAAACTTGTCCCGAAACTTTTTTTTCTACGATGTATAGTTTTCGAGTTACGAGCGATCGAAGATTGCAGCCAATGAGACGAACCCGAAAGATGGCGCCACTGGCCTCAGAGTGATCTCATTGGTCGCAAACTTTAACCGCTCGTATCTCGGAAACTATGCATTTTGCAGAAAAACTGCAAGAGGGAAAGTTTTGTCAGTTTTTAGTGCTGAACATGATGGCACCATTATTTGTCCCATTTTTCGGGACCCAAGTCTCAGAATGTCCCAAAATGTCCCAAGAAGGGTTTACGGACAAATGCCTCGATAAAAATTGAGGAAAAAATTCTGCACCATCTATGAATAAATATTCACATACAATGAACCATTCGAATCACTTGGCATTAGTGACCTGATACAACAAGCTTGGCAGGTGATTCCCTCGTTTCTCCCATTCTCGAATATCAAGCATATCTCATTGTCATCACCACATACCTCCCACATTATCCTTTGAATAATTTTTATACGTAGATATGATATATATATGTGTATATATATATTTTAGATATTATTATTATATATAATAAACATAATAGTAGTATAATAGTATATACTTGGTACGTGAAATGCGTTTACTTACTGTCGTTTCTCTCGACTTATTTTTAATTGTTTATTCTTTTTTTTCGTGTCTGTGTAAGTGTGTGAGTCGGTATGTTTCATATATATATATATTTTTTATTTTTCATGTAAAAAAACACAGAAGCTAATTCTATAGGTAGTACTCGTTCATTTAATTTTCATTCGTGTCTTTTTTTCATTTTTTTTCCCATCAAAAATACGTAATCTTCGCAATAATAAACTACACAAGTACGATAGATCACGAATGCCAGGATAAACTATCATGAATAATATATATATGTCAACGGGTGTGAAAACAAATGTGCGAACGACAAAGCCATTCGCTACATTAACGACAAATTAATTCCGATGAATGAAAAAAAAATGCGTTGGAATCGATAAAAAAAATAAATAAATAAAAAGAAAAACAACAACACCGTATCCCACAGTGGCAGTGAAGATTATGCAATTTACGTGATTGAATTATGAATTTGATGAGCACAAAATGAGAAGTTTGTGATGCGTAATAAAAAATTTGAAGATAAATAAAATAAATAAATAAGTAAATAAATAAAAAAAAGATAAGAACGTAATAAAATAACATTATGAGAGTAAGTAGAGATAAGATAAGAGAGGCCATGTCACCGCATGCTATTTGCTAAGGACCAACCTTGTTGCACTTGCGAATTAAACACGGATTTACGTAACCAGAGTGTGCGTGGGGAGAGAGTAGAGTCGGTATTATCGACACGACACTCACCGATGAGTGACCGGGCGCCCTGCAAACGCACCGTTAATAAAAAAAAACGTAACAAAAAGAAAAAAAAAGAAGAAGGTAACGTACAGATATTCCACAGAGTACGACCTGAAACATCCCTCGCTGACGATTAAGGCGATACGAAACGCCTTACCCGATCCGGGCTCAGTCGGTAACGAAAAACTGTAATCCATTTTTCTTTCTCGACCCTGGTGAAAATAATTCTCTGAATATGTCTGAAAATTTCTCTGAAAGTCCCGGAGAATTTATCAGAAATTTCTCTGAAAACTCCTCTGAATTTCTCAGTTTTCGCACTTTTCAGAAAAAGTCAAAGATTTTTCTGCATCTAAATATTTCTGATTGCCTTGAATCTCCCGGAAACATAACTTTTTTAATGAAAATTATTCGTTCATTTCCCTAAATATGTATGAACTTTTTCAGATTTTCAAATTCACTTTGAATTTTGTGACTTTCTACACGTTTTTCCCATATACAGAAAAAATTCAAAGGGAATTTAAAAATATGAAAAAATTCATAGGTATTCAGAGAAGTGAACGAAGCACTTTCATAAAAAACAGTTGGGTTTCCGGGAGATTTGTTGAACAATTTTGTTTTTCATGAATTTGATAATAACAATTTTGCAATTATCGTTATGCAAAATCGATCTTTTCAGCACCTTTAATATGCTTTATTTTTTCAGATTTTTATACCATCCAGAAGTGTTTGCAATCCCCCTTATTTGTCTCAAACTTATGCGAATTGAACACTATTCGCAAGGACTGCCTTAATCATTTTCTATATTTGCGGACACTTATCTGGAAAACTCAAATTTTTCGCTGATTTACAACGTATAACAGAATGAGTAGATCTTATAGACAACTCATATTGTATCTTAACGTACTTTATCAGAAAAAAACAATCAGTTTTCCGTAAGAATTCGGAAAATACTCTGAATTTCTCTGATAAATTGTGACTGCTGGAGGTTGTGCCGAGAAAATTGCAGATATTTAGCAAATAGCATAGAAACTCAGAGAAAATTTTTTGTCACTCACAGGAAAATCTCTGAAAATCACTGAAACGGACCGGTTAGAGTTATTCAGACAAATAGTCAGGGAAATATTTCCACCAGCGAAGAATGCTACAAGACTTTCAGACGATTGACGCTAACAATTGGCGTTCTAACAAAATGTCGAAGAACCTCGAAGACCATAGATTACAGTTTTTTTTTACCGACCGAGTCCGTTTTGCATCGCCTCGAGGAGGCTCCGACGGCCGCGGTCGGGTCAATCGGGAACTGCGGTTCCAGAAATAGTTTCTTAAACACTAAAAAATAAATAAATAAATAAAACAAGAAAACCGGCGAAAAAAAACAGCACATCGGAATAAAAGAATTTCTACTTGATGTAAAAAAAAGAATCTACAACTCAAAAGTAATCGTTACAAACTTTTTTTTAAACATCAAATTAAGAATTCTATAATTCAGATCTTCGTATAACCCGGTAGCAAAAAAATGAATAATTAACTAAAGATAAATGCAGAAACAATTTCGAAATCTCAGCGCTAGATTGAGCCCACTGTATCGGCCGAGCCTCCGTCAACAAACTCTCGTCGATGTCTACACGAAGCAACAGAGTCCCGATTCTTTATCTAAATTTCATAATCATAAAAAAAAAAAAACAACTTCAATCCTTTTTTCTCCACAACATCTCGAACCGTTCGCCTCGATCTATACATGAATGAAATAAATTACCGCACCATCCGACACCCTCTCAATTATTCCCATCACTCGCATCACTTTCATTCCTTGGGCTTCGGTAAATAGGTTTAAATTGAGAAGAATAAAAAAAAACCAACAACAACAACAACAATGGAACAACAAACTTTGTCACCTAAAGATCGCGCTTTGGCTGAAGGAAGAAATTCGATATTTTTTTTTTTTCGTGTATTTTTTCTTTTTGTTTTTTTAATATGATAAAATTGCGGAGACTTACCTGGTGGCAGGCCCATGGGGGGCGGTCGCATCATGTTACCTCCGTGAATGAGAGCAGGCGCGGCCAGTGTCATAGTCGGTCTCATGAGCGGCGCCATCAGCGCCACCGAGCTGACCGGCATGGCGGCCGATGCTGGTACCATGACGGTCTGCGGAGGCCTCTGAAACCTTTGCTGCTGCTGCTGGAGGGCGCTGAGGGCCGCCTGTTGGCGCTGCTGCTGATCCTGGAAGGCGGCAGCCGCGTTCGCTGCGGCCTGCTGCTGCTGGTGATGATGCTGCTGTTGGGCCTGCTGTTGCTGCTGCTGGGCCTGCTGCTGTTGCTGCTGGGCCTGCTGTTGTTGCTGCTGCGCCTGGGCTTGCTGCTGCTGGTGCTGCTGCTGTAGCGCAGCGGCTTGCTGCGATATCGCCTCCGCGTGCGCATTGCGGGCAGCCTCCTCGCTCTGGCGGCGCTGGTACTTCGGTAATCTCGCACGGATTTCTTCCTGCAAGATAATTTGTTTGTTTGATTGTTTGTTTATGAACGGATTTCTCCTTGACCAGAATTCAGATAGAGAATGTGTCTTGTAACTACTTAGATCTATTAGTTCCAATAAAAATGCAGTAGAAAAGTTGAAAGGTTATATCAAATATTCCATTTCAACGAGCATATAACATTTCATTAAGTCAGACTGTGTTTCATTATGTATTGAATAGATAATATTTAATAGATAATGAAACAGATGAAATAATAGATTAATATTAAATGGATAATATTTAGATTTATTAAAATGTGTAAACTTTCCTTTTTTTTAATAAATTAATTAACTTATTTCATTTTAAACTTATTTAAGCTTAGCTCTACTTCATACTTAAGGAGGGCATACTTCATAATTTAAGGACGGTCGAGCGTTACAAAGTCGTCAAGACAAAGATGCTGATTTTTTTTACGCATTGATATGAACGGTCTAAGAGTGACTGCAAAGTTTGAATGCGTTCGTCTTCACCGTTTTCGAGAAATGTTTTTTTTTTTTTTTTGTTTGCACCATTTAACATTGATTCTGATGGCAAATTGAAAATAAGCAATGAATTTTAATGTTTCTAGGGTAGTTCATGTGGAAACGTTGCAAACGAATTATTGAAAACTGTTAAAGAATATTGTCGGGAAGCTCTGTACAAAAATGTAGACACTTGTTCTTCACCGTTGGTTGACAATAAGCAATTACATAGAACTTTACAGCTTTATCTCCGCACGCTTGGCACGAGCGAGTGAGAGGCCGCATGGCGGACCTCCGCGCCACCGAAATTGTAGTTTCTACACTCACGAGTACATTATAAAATTATAAAATTATAAAATTATAAAATTATAAAATTATAAAATTATAAAATTATAAAATTATAAAATTATAAAATTATAAAATTATAAAATTATAAAATTATAAAATTATAAAATTATAAAATTATAAAATTATAAAATTATAAAATTATAAAATTATAAAATTATAAAATTATAAAATTACAAAATTACAAAATTACAAAATTACTATGGAGTATGGAATGAAAGGTTTACGAACCAGACTGAGATCCTCGGGCGGATGAATAATTTTACTGGCCGCCCCCGTCGTCGCTATGAGATTGACCTTCTGTTCGTTCCCGCTGTTGGCACTGTTGGCGTTAGCCTCGCCGCTGCCGCCGTACGCGGGGAATGTGGGTTTGACCGGTCCTATAGATCCACCGGCGACCGATGTTATGGGCTTGAAATCGGCACCGAGAGGCGTCGTGTTCGACGCCGAGGAGGCTGCCGTCGAGACCGCCGCCGCGCTCGGGAACAGCGGCCGCGACGGTGGCATCGACACCGGGGGTTGCATTCCAGGTGGCATACCCGGCATTCCCTGCATCATACTGTGATGCCGAAACGTCGATCTTCGAAAGATAGTCAAGAAAAAAAAAACGAAAACCAGAAAAAAATACAATTAAAATTTTATTCGTCGCTTCGAAACCATGGATCTCCCTTCGTTTAAGTAGATTCGATACCTTTTTTCAAGAACATCAAAAAAAAATCATGAATTATTCGTCACTGGATGATCATCGGAAAACGATTTTTTTTTACTTCGATCTTCGATTTTTATAATAATAATTTAATGGTTGCCACGGATCTCGAAAACCTGGAAAACCGGGAAAAGTCAGGGAATTCCAGTTGGAGAATTTCGTCGCAACCATTAATAATAGTAATAAATAAATGAATAAATAACAATCCACCGAGTGAATAATACCAATTCAATGATTTTTCGTGACAAAAAAAGTATCGAAACTTCTTAAATTCATATATATTACCCGTACCCGGGTCCCATGTAAGGAGGACCAACGTGACCGAGGTGTCCCATCATGGAATGCATGGGCGGTGCGTACTGTCCCATCTGCGCCATTCCCGGATGTCCCTGCATGACTCCTTGCATCATGCTCGAATTCGTCGGCATGGCACCGGGCGCCGATCCCAAAAGACCTTCGGGTTTTGGTTTTTTCTGTGCTGGCTCGTCCTCGCCGGAGCTCGGCGAGCCGGGACGACCGCCGTTTCGCTGGCGCTCGTGTTCCTTCGCGTCGTTCGGCGGTATGCCCTCCATACCGTATATCTCTATCTCGATGTTGCTTCTGTTCGGCAACGAGTTCGGCACTTTGTCTATCGCCTCCTTGTGCACCTTTGGTCAAGCGTTAGAACAAAACAAAAAAACATCGTTATTCAAATTTCGTTTGCACATTTCAGTGATCGCAAATTTTTATCGTCAAATTAGCAATTACAATTGCAAATTGTTATTGTTGGGAATTGTAAATTGTAATTATTGGAAATTGTGAATTGTAAGTGTTGGCAATTGTAAATTGTAATTATTGACAATTGTAAATATTTATTATAGACAATTGATAATTATTATTACACGTGTCTTTCTCTTACACGCGTAAGAGAATTACGAGGTATCATTCATGCCAATAGTAACGTGTAAATAAGTAGTTTAAATTGTGAATTGTAATTATAGTACTATATTAAAAATAAAAAATTTATATTAAAATATTTATTAATTATTAAAAAATTTCATGCACAGTTAATAAATTTCTGGGCGAATTACCTGCATACAGTGTATACTCAATCCAGGTCCCGTGTAGAGCTTCTTGTGACAAATGTGGCATTTGAAATGCTTCGCTTTCTGATGCTGAATCAGAATCTTCTCGTCGTCGAATTCACGATTGCAATACCTTAAGTCTCCAGTCAAGGACATAATAGTTTTTTTTTTGTTTCATGCATACGTACAGTTTTTGTGAAATTTCATTTACAAAACTCGTTTAGGGAATTTGTTAGTCAGTATGCAAGCTAAACCACAAATCGCCCCAAAATTCTATCTGACAGTGTGCTCTTTGCTCCGGAAGGCTTTTTTTATTTAAACATCTAACAGAAATCGGCAGCAAAAATCACTACATTCCATCGTTACTGCCCGGTTTCGATAATGTTTGCACGGTACCTCACATAGCTTTCTATGCATATCACTAAAAAAACTACATGATAAAAAAATAAATAAATAAATAAACGATTCGATATGTCGTTGCATGCAGAGTAGCAACGAAGCACGTTTTGTCCCAATTATCCACATCGATTGATCGATTCATGTAGACGTGTTACTCGTAGATGTGTTATTGCGTACAAGTGTTACTCATAGACATGTTACTTGCAGGATGTTACTTGTGGATGTGTTACTCATAGACGTGTTACTCGTAGACGTGTTACTAGCAGATGCGTTACTCGTAGATGCGTTATTCGTAGATGCGTTACTCGTAGATGCGTTACTCGTAGACGTGTTACTCATAGATGTGTTACTCGTAGACTCGTTACTCGTAGACATGTTACTTGTAGACGTGTTACTCATAGACGTGTTACTCATAGACGTGTTACTCATAGACGTGTTACTCGTAGACGAGTTACTCATAGATGTGTTACAGCATAGCCGTGTAAATCGTAGACGTGTTACTCGTAGACGTGAAAGCAGCCGAGCAGGCACCAAGCAATTGACGGCGACGTACTATTCGAACACCCGAGAAATCCAAATCTCCGAGGACATCGACCAAAAACCGGCAAAGAAGCACTTCGCCAAAAACCCATGGAACCGCACACTACGCAAACGGGTAGCCGACGCATGGAACGCGTAACCAGCGGACGCAATCGAAGCGGTCAAAGAATATTGTCCAAATATAAAATTGATTTATATATTGTCACGCGAAGAGCGATCTACATAAGTAGATTTCAAAAAGCGTAAAACTCGGTTTCTGTAAATAAATAATAAAAGTAAGTAAATAAAAATCAAGGGACAAAATTCCTTTGCTGCGCCGCAGATAAAGCGAACTATAACGACGCGACGTTGAGCAATCGAAGATAAACGATCGAGCGGAGGGACGAGAAAATAAATCCGTTCGATGCTCCTCGCCAGGACGAGAGGCTCGACGCGGCCGGACACGAACTTCCCCCGAGGGCGCGATTACGCAACGAAAAGGGCGAGGAAATTTGGCGCAATCTATTGGGACAATATTTTTTTTTTTTTAATCTGTTAATAACGACACAATAGAATTTTCGATCGATCATTCTCGCGCCAATCGGAGAGAAACGAAGATTAGAAAAAAATAAAAAAATAAAAAAAAAATAGAAATCGAAAAAAAGGATACCAGCACCAGGGCTTCGACTGCTTCTTCTTCTTGCGTCCCATCGCGCAGTCTTACAGTCCGTGAGCGATACGATTGCCCGAAGGAAACTCGGAGCGACGATCGGGAGCGCCTCGATTTTGTTGTTTTATTCTTAATTCTGGTACTTTTTTTTTTTTTTTTTTTTTATTCCTTCACGAGAGTTAAATATTTGCGTCGCGTAATATCCACCAGCGGGGTGGGGGGAGGGGGATGGGGGTTGGGTACAAACTGTCGCGGAGGTAACAGACGTAAAAACCTATTTATACAAAATGGCGAGGAAAGGTCGTCCGGAGGAAACCGGAAGCGCCTCGGGCGCGAAAGTCGCGCGGCGATACGGTCGATCGGGCAAGCCTCGGGGCGCGGGTTTTTTAAAAATAAACTTAAGGCAATGTTAAAGATGTACCACGTGACATATGAGTGCTAGAGAGATAGATGCATTTTTTGAATCAACTTAATTTAAAACCGGTTGACCTTTCTGATAAAACGGAAGCATCATCGGACGCGGTATTGAATTCTACGTTCGCTAATGCTTTGCTTTTTTCCGAAAAGTCTACGGTCTCTGAATCGCATTGATTACAGATTTTGGTTACCGACTGAGTCGTTTTACATGTCCTTAAGTTCTGAATTTTTGTAAACCGTAGACTTGAGCGTTTTTAACTTTGTCAACTGTTGGAAGTTGTTACTCTGGAGTTACTCTTTTATTTAGGGTTTATTATATATTGTGTTTCGATTGTAGAGGAGAAATCCGTCAAATAAACTAAGTTAGATTAAATTTAATTAAATTTAATTAATATGAGATGTTTGAGGGTAGGCTGAACAGGGCGGAGTTCGGAAATTGTAGCCGGGTAACTTTAAAGCTCCTCTTTCGGATATTCGCACCGGGCCAAACATTAGCTTTTTTCCTTAAATAGCTTCGAATATATATTTGAAGCGATTTAAAATAAAAATGTTTGGCCAACTTTGGGCCTCATTTCTTTTTTTTATTATTGTAATTAAACGATTGACCACCAAACGTTCTAATGAGACTACCAATCACCACCAAACGAATAGTATAAGTTAAAATTTAAAAAGTTGAAGTTGCATGGCTAACTTTATACAGCTGAAATTTACCGTTTTCCAACCGGTAATGTAATTTTTAAATAGGTAGATCTTATACGTTTTGATGGAAAATTTGCCAAGCGTTTTATGACCGGTGATTTCGCATCTGGCTAGTTGATTTTTACCACTTTTTACAGTAAATTACTAGAAACTATTGTGACCGTATTTTCACACACAAGATGTTGAGAAAAAAATATTACTCATAATAAATACAATAAAAATATGGTTTTATGACGGTAATTTTACGAAAGACTAAAATACCGTTATTTCCACATATCTATTTAGAATACAATTCTTAAAACGTTCGCAAATACGAGGATTCACCCCAATAACTCCATTTCTCTCTGCCCTGACATGCAGTTCGAGAGTCAAGAAGAATTCCCCAGAAAGTCTCACGGCACGAAAATCCCTATGGTTTGTTTTCGAGTAAAAAAAAAAAAAAAATCTGGGTAATATGGTGACGCAGCTCGACAGTTTCGAAAAATCGAAGTGAAAAGAAGAGAAGACAAAAAATTATGTTCAAAACGTCGATCGACAGTGAAGAGCCCGTTACGAAGTTCTCCGCGTCACGAACGTTGAGCAACGTCGGCGACTTCCACCGCGCGCATTCTCGTACCAACGATCGGTCGCCATAACTCGACATAACCTCAAAAAAAAATTCCCCAGAAAAATAAAAACAAAAATCAACAGCAAGGAACTTATATTTAACACTTTCGCCAAGAACTGCGCTGAACGCTCAGAATTTTTGAAAAAAAAAAAAAAAAAAAAAAAAAAAAAAAAAAAAAAAAAAAAAACAACAACAACAACAAACAAACAAACAAAAACAACCAACAATAACAATGTCTTCAAAAATTTACGAATTTCAGCCGTTGGTCCTGCGAGCAGAGAAGTGCCGTAGCGTCGAGCGTCCGAAGGGCCGGAGCGGCCACCGAGTCGTCTGCGACAGCGAGAATCTCTACTCGTTCGGCGGCTACAATCCGGGAATACCGGACGACGATCCGGAGATGTCCGCCGATCCGAACTGGACAGCGAGCAAGCCGCTCTTCAAGGAAATATGGAAATTCAATTTTGTAACTAGACGATGGAAGCGTCTGCCGACGCACAGGGACATGCCGAACGAGGTGGCGTCGAGCGCAGTTATACTGAAAGACCGAACGCTGATAGTGTACGGCGGAACGGGCGTGCCGTTCGGTCACAGCTGCAGCAACAGGCTGTACGCGTGCGACCTCAGAAACGGAGAGACGCGCCTGTTGCCGTCGAGGGGTCTTCATCCGGAGCCGCAGTACGGGCAGGCGATGATCTCGTACGGGCCTTACCTGTACACCGTAGGGGGCACGACGGGCTTCGATTACACCTGCGATATTCACAGATACGACCTTCGCAGCAACACGTGGGAGTCTGTTTACATATGCTCGGGGAGAAACCTGCCGGAGCCTCGGGGGAGGTACAGGCACGAGCTGGCGTTCGACGGGAATATCATATACGTGCTGGGAGGGGGCACCGACGCAGAGGCCTTTGGCTTTCAGGTAGCGGAGTTCTTTTTTCATCGTAGGCCGAAGATGGAGGGAACGATAATTTTATTTTTCGGTTTTTCACTTTTTTTTAAATGTACTGGCAGGTTGTGACTCGGATGCTTTGCGCCTGAGTTATGCACTGCAAAATTTAAAAACAGGATATTTTAGATTTTCGGAGATTCGCGGGAAATACGTCTACTTCCGGTTTGAATATCTCATTTTTCGATCGACAATGTCGTCCTACCGGAAGTGACGTATTTCCGGTAAGACGTCACTTCCGGTCGAAACATAAGGTTTTCAAACCGGAAGTGACATACTTTTGATCGAAAATACTTTCGGTACGACGTCACTTCCGGTCGAAAAATTGAATATTCAAACCGGAAATGACGTATTTTTCGATATGACGCCACTTCCGGTCGAAAAATGAGATTTTAAAACCGCTAGTGATGTATTTCCGGTATGACGTCACTTCCCGCCGAAACATGAGATTTTCAAACCGCAAGTGGTGTACTTCCGCTATGAATTCACTTGCGGTCGAAAAACAAAAATTTAAACCGGAAGTGACGTTATATCGGGAATACGCCACTTTCGGTTTGAAAATTTCATTGTTCGGCCGGAAGTGATTATTTTCTTCCTTCACTTCCGTATGACTTCACTTCCCCTCAAACAAATGAGATTTTCAAACAGGAAGTGACGTATTCCCGGTATGATGTTACTTCCTCGCGAAAAATAAGATTTCCAAACCGGAAGTGACGTGTTTCCGGTATGACGTTACTTCCGGGCAAAAAATGAGATTTCCAAACCGGAAGCGACGTCTTAAAGGTATAACGTTACTTCCTGGCGAAAAATGAGATCGTGAATCCAGACATGCCGCATTTCCGATTGAAAAATGAGATGTCTAAACCGGAAGTGATGTATTTCCGCTATGACGTTACTTCCGGGCGAAAATTGAGATTGTGAAGCCAGAAGTGACGCGTTTCCGATTGAAAAATGAGTTTTTTTTTAACATTGACGATAGTGAAAAAACTATTTTGCAGAAAATACCGGCGTTTCATCTGGCGTCGAACAAATGGCTGGTGCTGAGTACGCAAAGCGATCCTGAGAGAAAAATCGTCCCAGCGGCACGTCGGTGTCACGGGGCTGTGCAGTATACCGACGAGGAGACCGGCGACGTGTCGGTCGTCATATCCGGCGGATACAACGGCAGCTACGAATTTCGGGACGTGTGGCGATTGGACTTGAAGAGTCTCCAATGGACCTGTTTGGACAGGTGCGCTCTGCCGAGTCCAATGTACTTTCACTCGGTAGCTCTGACGCCCGAGGGCAAGATGTACACATTCGGTGGAATAATCAAGTCCTGCGAAACGGTATGATGACAAATTAACTAAGCAAAGTATGCTGGAAAAATCTCCGATAAAAATTACACAAATCTTGAAACAGTAACAATAATTATAAATTTATCAGATGCTTTGTAGCACCAAAGATTGTTTTGTGTTAAAACAAATTTTTTCGTACAGTTCAAATACACATTAAAACATACCTCTAAATTCACTGAACTCACTTTTCCCTCCTAAAAAAAGCATGAAAAAACTCTTTTTTTAAGCCTTGTAAAGCAGCCCGCCCGCCCTTCCCGCTTCATTAAATCAGTTCATCTTTTAATTAATAAAGTAGAAGTCAATAAATGAATAGAGTAAAGGATGCTAAACAAATTCCATTAAAAAAAAGACAAGTACAAAAATCTTGCAATGATTGTAATAACAATTAATTTATTAGATGCTGGTTTGTACGAAAAATTGTACATTTTAATATATATTTTTTTAACATGATATGAGAAGAGTCGTAGAAATAAAATGATTAAATTTTTTCAGATATCGAGAACAGACGCAGTGCACTCGACCTGGTTGGTGATACCGAAGCTCCAGGAGATATGCTGGGAGGCGTTGAATCATTACATTCGCGATTTGGGAAGTAAATCGCGGAACGAAGTCGCTACGCTTGGTATCCCATTGAAGTTTGTAAACCGGCTGGGAAACGGCGAGCGTTAGGGACCGGCATGCGGTCGAGGGAAAACTGGAGTACTTGCTGAAAACCTCGCCCTGTTCCGTCGACTATATTGTCGACAGTTGTTTCTCCCCCCCTCCCCCTCCCCTCTATACATTATTGTTGACAGAAAACGAAAAATGACACTCCCTCTATGTATATTATAGGGCGTTTCTCGAAAAGGACATTTTTTTAAAATTTTCCTCCCATCCTTTTAAAGTACAGATTTCGATCTGAAATTTATCCTCGTGAGAGGCGGTCCCTTGCAAAAAACTCTAAGAGCTGCCACATTAGGTGGTTGCACTAAAAAAAAAATGCGGCACCTTTTACACGTAACTATATGGTGGCCGCGGTCAGGGAAAACCGGGAAAAGTCAGAGAAAGAAAATCTTGATCAGGAAATCATGGAATAGTCAGGGAATTTCAAAATTGGTCAGGGAAAATGAAAATTGTCGCTGAACCTTTTATAAATACATAAGAAGTACATAAAAGGGAGTCTTCGAAAAAATTGGGAACATTTTGAAAAAAAAAAAAAGATTTAAATATTAATACAATAATTAGGCATTCTCATTTGCATCATTAATTTTTTGAAGAAGAAGTCGTTAGAAAACGTTCGTTTGGTGAGAGAAAATTTTCAATTGGTCAGTGAAAAGTCAGGAAATTTTTTTCCGGGGAAAAAACGGCCACCATGAATTATCAAGGAGCGCCTTTCGCGAGATGTTTTTTTTTTAGATCGAAATATATACTCGATTGGCGTGGGAGATTAACTTTTTGTCATTTTTTGGAGTGAACAGAAATATACATATTTTTTATTTTTTATTTTTTAAAATTTGTATATATGAAACTAAATATGTCCGGTAGTGTGAATTTGCTGAAAGAAATTCTTTCCACCCTCCAAAAGTATAGATCTTAAGGATATCCGTACCAACAGTCGTTTCTGTTCGATCACGATCAAACTTATGTGGTCTACAGAAAAAAATACGCTTTATTCGTTGTCATTTTTGAAGATTTTTTGACGGTCTAGTTTTTTTGCAACGTGATTTTAAAGTTACGTATTTTAACATGGAAAGGATAGGA
Source organism: Stenichneumon culpator (assembly GCA_964017025.1). Classification (NCBI taxonomy): domain Eukaryota; kingdom Metazoa; phylum Arthropoda; class Insecta; order Hymenoptera; family Ichneumonidae; genus Stenichneumon; species Stenichneumon culpator. The sequence goes on from OZ024771.1 coordinate 3,718,761, forward strand.
TCTTACCTCAAAAAGGATACAATGTGGCGTTTTTCTCCACCAATTTCTGTTCAATTGATATAAAAAACTAATCGACTTAAGGGGAAGTGAAAGTCACGTGACGGGGCCATGAGTGTGAGAGAGATAGTTGCAATTTTCAAATTAACTTTATTCAATGGTGTTAATTTTTTTTGAGAAAAAAATGAATTCAGGCCGGATTTTTTTTCCTCAAAAAAATTAGCACCCTTGAGAAAAGTTCATCACAGTTTTCATTACCGAGCGCGATATTTCACTTCCCCTTAAGGTGGGTCGAGCGCGAGGCTCGGTGGCGCGCAAGGTGCGGGGCAGATCGTGTGCGAGCGAGAGATCCGCCATGTGGCCTGTGCTAAGCGTGTCGAGATAAAGCTGTAAAGTTCCATGTAATTGCTTATTGTTAACTAACGGTGAAGAACAAGTGTCTACATTTTTGTACAGAGCTTCCCGACAATATTCTTTACAGTTTTCAATAACTTGTTTGCAACGTTTCCACATGAACTACCCTGAAAACATTAAAATTCATCGCTTATTTTCAATCTGCCATAAGAATCGATGTTATATGGTGCAAATTTAAAAAATACATTTCTCGAAAACGGTGAAGACGAATGCATTCAAACTGTGCAGTTACACTTAGACCGTTCATATCAATGCGTAAAAAAAATCAGCATATTTTTCTTGATGACTTTGTAACGCTCTACCCTCCTTAAGAGCATACTTTACTACAGACTGCATCCAAAAACGGAGCAACCATCAGTTTCTAGCACACTTGCTTTGTATCACCTTTTTGTCTCGCACCGCATTCAAGCGAGCCCCTCTTGCGTTTCTGGCAAGGATATCCTTAATCTGAAATTGAAGCTCGCGAACGACAGGCCTAAACAACAAAATCTTAAGAGATGCCGCATTCGTCGTTTGTACCCAAAAAGAATTCGACGACTCCTAAATTTAATTGTCAGCGTCTCCTATTTGAGAAGTATTTTTTTAATAAAAATATCCTGCGATGAAAATTCCATGTCCGAGCGAAACTCTCAGCAAGAGTCTTTTCAGAGTCCGGTTACGAATCCGGAAGAGTCTTTGCGAGGGTCTCGATAGATTCTTCGCAGAAGTTATTCTGGAATCTCGCATAGGAACGCAAGCCGTGCATTTTTCTACGCAGGATATTTTTATAAAAAAAAAAAAAATACCGAAAGACTTTTAAAAGATTTCTCGAATAGAAGACGCCAAGAATTCAATTTAGGAGTTGTCGAATCTTTTGGGTACAAACTTTGAATGCGGCGCCTCTTAGGATTTTTTGCTTGGGCTCGTCTTTCGTGAGGTTCAATTTGGGATTGCAATCTATAGTATAAAAGGGTGCATGCGAAACAAAAAATGTCCTTTCTTTGAATCACCCTAATCAAGAGACGCGGTAGCGTCTCGACGCCAAGTACTTAAAAAAAGTTTTTAAGCGAGTTGACGAGACGCTACCAAGTAACCTACTTCAAATTGCCGGAAGTAGATTCTTGTATATAAATACACTCAGAAAATTTGAGGACCCTCGAAAGAAATAAAAATAAAATGGATTACAGTTTTTGTTACCGACCGAGCGAAGGGATCGGAGCCGATCTATCCTCGTAGGAATGACCATGTCGCATCGCCGCTGTCGGAAGTTTCATACCAAAAATTTTTATTTAAGGCTCGATCGAATGACAAAAAAAAATAAAAATAAATAAACGACTCGTATTTATAAAAATCCTTTGATACTAGTCGATGCGATACGAATTGGCGGCAAATTGTAAATAAGAATTACTAGCTGTTACACAGCCGCGAATAATTCGCGACTCGTACGTGAAAGTTTCAACATTTTCGCAAACCTTTGCCTTACGAAAAGAAAATTAATAAAAATAAAAACACGATAGAATTAATGAAAATAAAGATAAATGTACTTAGCTTGGGTTTCGTATATTTCGAATGTCGAGTCTAACATCTCATTGATCGATAATCGCATCCCTCGGAGCGTAATTTCGGTGCTACGAATACGTTATTACCATTCGAATTTTCAGCGATTGTAGAACGATAGTAAAATTTCAAATATACTTTGACAACGTAAAAAAAAATATTTCCTTACCTATTCTATGTACGAAAAAAAATCATTTGTAGGAAAAAAGAGAGTACGTTGATTATTTTTTTCTATGATTGCCAAGACTGAGCGAATTATTTATTTTTTTTTAAACAAGCCATCGACACCGGAGCGCTTCCCGGGCTCGAGAATAATTCAAGGCTGTCGATGTGGCCAAAAATAATATTATTTCCTACTCCCGGGTCGAATCCGGATTCCGGATTGAATATTGAGCTGGGATTAAAATAATCACGGTGTCCAGCGGTCCACCTAAATCTCAAAGTTGTCGAAGAGTCCTTGAATCGTCTTGCAGACGTCTTCGAATTTTGAACGTCCTTGAAAAGTCATTGAATATCGCTTGGCCTTGAAAAGTCATTGACATCGCTTGACCTTGGAAAGTCATTAAATTTCGATTGTCCGCGAAAAGTCATTGAATTTCGCTTGTCCTTGAAAACTCTTTGAATCGTCTTGGAAACGTCCATGAATTTCTCCTGTCCTCGAAGATTTTGAGAACAATCAGGAATATTTAGATTCAGTCAGATCTTCGACTTTTCCTGAAAAGTGCGAAATTCAGAGAACTTCCGGGAAATTTCTAATAATTTTTCCGAGATTTTCAGACAAATCTCAAGACATATTCAGATAAATTTTCAGACATATTCAGAGAAATTTCCAGATATATTCAGCGGAATTTTCAGACATATTCAGAGAAACTTTCAAACATATTCAGTGAAGATTTCAGACGTTCAGAGGAATTTTCAGACATTCAGAGCAATTGTCAGACATTCAGAGAAATTGTCAGACATTCAGAGAAATCGTCAGACATTCAGAGAAATTGTCAGACATTCAGAGAAAATGTCAGACATTCAGAGAAATTGTCAGACATTCAGAGCAATTGTCAGACATTCAGAGAAATTGTCAGACATTCAGAGAAATTGTCAGACATTCAGAGAAATTGTCAGACATTCAGAGAAATTGTCAGACATTCAGAGAAATTGTCAGACATTCAGAGAAATTGTCAGACATTCAGCGAAATTTTCAGACATTCAGAGAAATTTTTAGACATATTCAGAGAAATTTGTAAACATATTCAGAGAAATTTGTAAACATATTCAGAGAAATTTGTAGACATATTCCGAGAAATCTTCAGACATATTCCGACAAATCTTCAGACACATTCAGCGAAATTTTCAGACATTCAGAGAAACATTTTCACCAGGCTATCCAGGCCACAGCTGTACGATTGCACACCTTTCACCAGGCTAGCTGTGCTAACGAAACTATCATTTGAATTTGCCGCCCATCTGTTTCCCCTTTGCCCGTGAAGTTGGCCGCGCCTGCGCCAACAATCGTTCGAGTGCCCACAATCGCGCTCCTTCCGCGGCAAGCTTCGTGCGATACCCCACGAACGCGACCGAATCACGTCTGCTCCTCTCGTCGCTCGTCGCACAGTCAACCATCGAATCTCCTCCAAAGAACGTTGCGTCGAGACAACCCCAAGCTCGATTCCGTCGTACGGTAGAACTAAAAAAAAAAAAACATAATAATAATAACCATTCTCGATGTATCCAACGCGCACGACACTCTCCACCTCGAGTCTCAACATGTACGGCGAAGTGTTTATCTAGTACAACGCCAAACAGCGCTCGTAAACGCCCTCGTTCACGTGCCGAAAAATTAAGAAATAAAAAAAATAATAATAATATATACCGAATTTTCCCGACCGAGACAAACCGACGACGAAATTACGTGCACAGACGTAGACGAGCGCGCGCTCTGAGGCAGGAACGTAGTTCGATCGCCGACAAAACGCGCGAACCAAGCTCGACCACCTCGGAACTAAAATCGTGGGACAAAAATAAATAATTTTTTTTTTTTTTTTTTTTTTTTTTCCTCGAAAATTTCATTCGACGAATTGTTCGGCAGAGATTGTCGATGATGGAGCAGAAACGTCTCTACAAACTCGTGCTTACGGGAGGTGAGTAAGACAATAATTTCCACGATGTTTCATCGATTTTACGTTTGCCCGTAGCGTGCGGCGGCGAGCCGAGCTCGGCTTCGTGACTGGCGAGCGTGACAATAAAACTGTCTCGCGGTTCGATGGAAAGAGGAAAAAAAATATTGTCGGAGGTAATTTTTTTCGAGCGTTTGAGTTCCTCTGACCTTGAACTCTGGAGAGCGGTGCGTTTCGTGGATTTGACGAGGATAATTCGTCGCGAAAGTGGAGAACATTTATTATCTGGCGGTGGATTTTTTTTATTTTTTTTTATTTTTTTTTATTAGAATGTGCGACATTTTTTTATTTTTTTTATTACAATGTGCGACTTTTTTTTTTTTTTTTTTTTTTTTTTCCGAGACCCGAGTCGGGCACGTCGTACTACGACCACGTGTCCGGGCCGTCCCCGGCCATTTCCTCGTGACGCGCCGAATATAGCGACGATTTACTGGCGCGGAGACGTGGAAAAAAAAATATGGACATGGCAATAAAATAATATGGAGATGAAAATAAAATTTGTTGTATTGTTTTTTTTTTTTTTATTTTCTTCAGAGTTTGCCTTTCCGCTCTGGTGAAAATATTTTGTCTGAATATGTCTGAAAATTTGTCTGAAGGTCTCGGAAAATTGAACGGAAATTTTTGTGATGAGTCCTCTGAATTTCTCTAAGTTTTCGCACTTTTAAGAAAAGGTCTGAGATTTTTTGTGAATCTAAGTATTCGTGATTGTTGTGAAAAATTTCTGGTCTTCTCTGCAGACTTCTCTCGATAACTATGGACTTTGTTGTTTTTCTATGGCCAATAATTTTCTGTACTCACGAACATTCCCGGATAGACACGAAACGGTCGCGCAATATTTGCGATACGCGCTACGCGTGTCGCAAATATTACAATAATTACGTCCTTTTCCTATCTGGGTTTATCTGGAATAATCAAATGTTTCGCTGATTTACAGCGAGCAACGGAATAATTAGACCTTAGACAGAACTCGCACGTTTCCGAAATTTTGTGAACTAACGTTACGTAGGGAAATCATAGCGTTTCCAAAAAATAAAAAGTTTTAAAAAATATCTACTCTTGGTCCGAGTAACAGAATAAGTAGATCTTGGAGACAACTCGTATTTTTTCTCTTAACGTAGTTTATTTTTAAAAATCATTTTTCCATAATTTTTCGGAAAATACTCTGAATTTGTCTGACCTGGAAAGCTCAAATTTTCGCTGATTTACAGCGAGTAACAGGATTTTTAGGTCTTAGACAGAAGTCTGTTTTCTGAAATTTTCTGAACCAACCTTATCTAGAAAAGTCAGAGCATTTCCGAAAATAAACAGTTTTTTTTTATGTATAACTCTTAGTACGAGTAACGGAATGAGTAGATTTTAGAGACAATTCGTATTTTTCTCTTAACGTACTTTATTAAAAAAATCAGTTTTCCGTAATTTTTCGGAAAATACTCTGAATTTCTCTGACCTGGAAAGCTCAAATTTTCGCTGATTTACAGCGAGCAACAGGATTTTTAGGTCTTAGACAGAAGTCGTGAGTTTTCTGAAATTTTCTGAACCAACCTTATCTAGAAAAGTCGGAGCTTTTCCGAAAATAAACAGTTTTTTTTTTATGTATAACTCTTGGTCCGAGTAACAGAATGAGTAGATCTTGGAGACAACTCGTATTTTTTCTCTTAACGTAGTTTATTTTTAAAAATCAGTTTTCCATAATTTTTCGGAAAATACTCTGAATTTCTCTGATCTGGAAAGCTCAAATTTTCGCTGATTCATAGCGAGTAACAGGATTTTTAGGTCTTAGACAGAAGTCTGTTTTCTGAAATTTTCTGAACCAACCTTATCTAGAAAAGTCGGAGAATTTCCGAAAAATAAACAGTTTTTTTTATGCATAACTCTTAGTACGAGTAATGGAATGAGTTGATTTTAGAGACAACTCGTATTTTTCTCTTAACGTAGTTTATTTTTAAAAATCAGTTTTCCATAATTTTTCGGAAAATACTCTGAATTTGTCTGACCTGGAAAGCTCAAATTTTCGCTGATTTACAGCGAGTAACAGGATTTTTAGGTCTTAGACAGAAGTCTGTTTTCTGAAATTTTCTGAACCAACCTTATCTAGAAAAGTCAGAGCATTTCCGAAAAATAAACAGTTTTTTTTATGCATAACTCTTAGTACCAGTAACGGAATGAGTAGATTTTAGAGACAACTCGTATTTTTCTCTTAACGTACTTTATTAAAAAAATCAGTTTCCATAATTTTTCGGAAAATACTCTGAATTTCTCTGATCTGGAAAGCTCAAATTTTCGCTGATTTACAGCGAGCAACAGGATTTTTAGGTCTTAGACAGAATTCGTGAGTTTTCTGAAATTTTCTGAACCAACCTTATCTAGAAAAGTCAGAGCTTTTCCGAAAATAAACAGTTTTTTTTTTAATGTATAACTCTTAGTACGAGTAACGGAATGAGTAAATCTTAGAGACAACTCGTATTTTCTCTTAAGGACATGGTGAAAGATGTACCATGTGACATATGAGTGCGAGAGAGATAGATGCATTTTTCAAATCAATGCCATTTAAGGATATTCTTACCAAAAGTCGTTTCTGTTCTATCCTGATCAAATTTATGTGGTCTACAGAAAAAGACACGCTTTATTTGTTGGCATTTTTAGGGATTTTTTGACGGTCTAGTTTTTTAGCAACGTAACTTCAAAGTTACGTATTTTAACATGGAAAGGGTCGGGTCTAACCTCAAAAAGGATATAATGTAGCGTTTTCCTCCGCCAATTTCTGTTCAATTGAAATACAAAACTAACCTACTGAAGAGCATACTTTATTAGAAATAGTGTCCAAATTTGAAAAAGATTTATGGTCTCGTTTTCAACTGCCGTTAAAAAAACGAAGCGTCCATCTCTTTCTAGCACACTTGCTTTGTGTCACCTTTCTCTCTCGCACAGTGACTACCGCATTCAACGAAACCCCCTCGCGTTTCTGATAAGGATATCCTTAAAACCGGTTGACGTTTCGGATAAAACAGAAGCATCATCGGACGCGGTATTAAATTGTACATCCGCTAATGGTTTGCTTTTTCGGAAAAGTCTACGGTCTCTGAATCGCATTTGTTACAGATTTTGGTTACCGACTGAGTCGTTTCACATGTACTTAATGTACTTTATTGTACATTATATGTACATTATACTTTATTACATTAATGTACTTTATCAGAAAAAACAAAATCAGACTTTGCCACAATTCATCGAAAAATACTCGAAATTTCTCTGATAAATTGTGACTGTCGGAGGTTGTGCCGAGAAAATGGTAGAGACATTTATCAAACAGCAGAGAAGCTCAGAGAAAAATTTCGGAGAATCTCTGAAAACCACTGAAACGGTTGGTTTCAGTGGTTTTCTTATTATCCAAATTGTCATGAAATATTTTCACTAGGGTGGTTCGACGATTTTTCTCATTCGATACAGCAGCGTGTGGTAGGAAAAATTGTTGTCCCGTTGCCGGGCGAGGAAGCACACATCGATCGCTTACATAACGAATGCACCAGGAATGACGAAGTTCTTGTACTCTTTCCTTCCTTCGCTTACCTAAGTAAGGTAAACGCTCTTATTAGTGGCAGCTTAAGAATTACGTCACAGAACGAAAATAAATATTCACACAAATATACGTATCTGGTAATTGACATGGGATCTATCAGGAAAAGGACACTTTTAGTTGAAGAAAAACCGCCCAATGTAACTAATTTACTAATTTCCTTTGAAAGATATGAGTAAATGAATAAATTAATGCCGCTGCTCCTATTAATGGCACCGTCAACACTGACTTGCACCCATTTGTGGCCGCTCGTTGTGCCTACAGTCGACTCCCTCTAACTCAACGATGTCGGAACCGGATTTCCGTGTTACTAGAGAGAGTTCCTCACCACAGCCTACCATGAGCCATGTGAAGAGTGCGAAACGTTTAGGTTAGGTCAGTTAGGTTAGGTTAGATGACAGACAAATTCACGACAGTGGGGGTAACGCCTTCCACTCTGTGGCTTCGCGTTGAGAGAGAATTGAGGGGAAATGGTCTGCTAGAGAGCGTTGAGTTAGAGGGAGTTTACTATATGAGTGGCACCGTCAACACTGACTTGTACATATTTGTGGCCGCTCGTTGTACCTACAGTCGACTCCCTCTAACTTAACGCTGTCGGAACCGGATTTCTGTGTTACTAGAAAGAGTTGCCTACTAGAGAGAGTCCCCACCACAGCCTACCATGAGCCATGTGAAGCGCGCGAAACGTTTAGGTTAGGTCAGTTAGGTTAGGTTAGATGACAGACAAATTCACGACAGTGGAGGTAACGCCTTCCCCTCTGTGGCTTCGCGTTGAGAGAGAATTGAGGGGAAATGGCCTGCTAGAGAGCGTTGAGTTAGAGGGAGTTTACTGTATTAGTGGCTGCTCGTTGTACCTACAGTCGACTCCCTCTAACTCAACGCTGTCGGAACCGGATTTCTGTGTTACTAGAGAGAATTGCTTACTGGAGAGTCCCCCACCACAGCCTACCATGAGCCATGTGAAGCGCACGAAACGTTTAGGTTAGGTCAGTTAGGTTAGGTTAGATGACAGACAAATTCACGACAGTGGGGGTAACGCCTTCCCCTCTGTGGCTTCGCGTTGATACAGAATTGAGGGGAAATGGCCTGCTAGAGAGTGTTGAGTTAGAGGGAGTTTACTGTATTAGTGGCACCGTCAACACTGACTTGGCCCCATTTGTGGCTGCTCGTTGTATCTAAAGTTGACTCCCTCTAACTCAACGCTGTCGGAACCGGATTTCTGTGTTACTAGAGAGAGTTGCCTACTAGAGCGAGTCCCCACCATAGCCTACCATGAGCCATGTGAAGCGCGCGAAACGTTTAGGTTAGGTTGGATGATACAAATTCACAACAGTGGGGGTAACGCCTTCCCCTCTGTGGCTTCGCGTTGATACAGAATTGAGGGGAAATGGCCTGCTAGAGAGTGTTGAGTTAGAGGCAGTTTACTGTATTAGTTGCACCGTCAACACTGACTTGCACCCATTTGTGGCCGCTCGTTGTACCTACAGTCGACTCCCTCTAACTCAACGATGTCGGAACCGGATTTCCGTGTTACTAGAGAGAGTGCCTACTAGAGAGTCCCCCACCATAGCCTACCATGAGCCATGTGAAGCGCGCGAAATGTTTAGGTTAGGTTGGATGATACAAATTCACAACAGTGGGGGTAACGCCTTCCCCTCTGTGGCTTCACGTTGAGAGAGAATTGAGGAGAAATGGCCTGCTAGAGCGCGTTGAGTTAGAGGGAGTTTACTGTATTAGTTGCACCGTCAACACTGACTTGCACCCGTTTGTGGCTGCTCGTTGTACCTATTAATGGCCACCGCGTGTCGAGTCACGAGATTTCTTGAGTTATAGACAATTTCTATAACGGACAATTATCTATAACTGAAGCTTGTCTGGGTTTTGTCGCGATTATAAACATCAAAGGGCGAATAAATGTTTTTACTTCATTCGATCTTCTTTAAAAAATTTTGTACTCCTCACGTCGATGGTTCAGAACTTTTAGACCGTTGTATCAATGAAAAGAACTACCAACGATAATTTTTGTTTTTAAAAAGTATCGCTGGAGTGTCTAAGGCGTAACGTCATAAATCTGCCACTAATAGGACCACTGCCACGAATAGGAGCATTTACCTTAGGCGCTGCCGTTTTACCGCGAAAAAACTGAGATAGGGACGGAAGAACGCGCTTAGCGAATTTAAACGAGTTATCGTCGCGTGAGCGTCACGCTCCGTTGGGAGACGATACATTTACGCGGGGGATAACGGACGACGGATTATTCTTGGAATCTCGTGCGCTAGCGGTGCACGAGATTTTTTTTTCTATTCTCGATAGACGAGGAAACTGGACGTTGGGCGAGGAATTCGGGGAGGAAAAACTCGGACGTGTGAAAATTTCGAGGTCACTTGCTGGCGAGGAAAATCAAATTTTTTTTTGTAATCGTTGAATTGAAAACTTTAATTGATTTTTAAGAAATTGATATTTAATTGATCGTTTTTGCTGTCCAGCATAGTGCAATATGATTTCGAAGGCCACATTTTTATTTTTATTTTTTTTCGTGAAGATTTTTTTAAATACTATTGGAGAAAGGAAAATTGAGTAAAAACGGTCGACGCACGGTTTTCGGTCAAACGCCTTTAAACCCTTTCGCTCGAAGACGATAATAGCAGCTGATATTTGGCCCAGGCCTGCGTCTCGCCCGAAACATTGACACACATTCAAAATCGAGCACAGAATTGTCAAAGTCGGTCCCAAAATTAAAATTCGCATGAAAATGTATATTAATATTTAACACGGTTAAAAAATTATGTTTTAATGAATAATGATTTTTTTTATAATAATATTTATTGTGGCTATTCAAGTGTATACATTGCTTTGCTTTTTTTCTTTTTACAAAATAATATGTAACAACATACAGTTAATTTTATTAAAAATAATTCATAACCGAGGCATTCTTTATCAACCGGGCCACTTTTTTCGTTCGACCTCTCCGAAGATTTTTTTTTTAATTTGCCAGTTTGTATTACTACTTGAGAGGGGCTCCAGTGATTTTTTTTGAGATTTTTAATGTGCACCCTTCAGGATTTACATTTATTTTTTTTCGTATATCAGAAAATAGTGGTCGCTCAAAAATCTGCGCGCACATTAGTTCTTACAATTTTTGAGCTATGCGTATGTAATTTGGCGAGGATCGAATGAATAGTTTAAATTTTATAAGATTTTGAATTTTTTTGAATTTTACCAAATTTTCTTATCTTCTGACTCGAGTTTCCTTATCAAATATTGAGCTAAGAAAAATTACAGTTTAATTAATGTCTTTTACTAAAAATATTAATTCCTTTAATGCTTTCAATTAATAGCTTTAATTTAAAAAAATTAATAGCTTTAATTTTTTTTATTGATTTTTTAAATTAAACTTTAAGACGTATTTTACGATAGAGTGAAAATTGCTCGATCCACCGTCGGGAGAGTGGACGGCTAGACGGGGATTATTATTTTTTCATCTCGCAGCCAAAGGGTCAATGATCGAAACGAGGCCGAATAAATATGAATTAGCGTCGATTATATTCATTCGGCAATGCGTGTGCGTTTCAAATTTCTCCAATTGAGTGATTCAAAGTGCCTCTATATTTAGTTGAGTCGAGTATCTCGTTGGAAGTTTAAAGAAAAAAAAAAAAAAAAAAATGTGTCTCGTCCGCGAATCGCTGACGACGAAGTTCGAGCCGAGCTAGAGAACGTGTGAAGATATTCTATATCTTTGCTTTGTTTCTTCGAGGGCGTCCGCTCGTGCGTGTACTCTGTGCTTTGCATCGTCGAGCTATTAATTCGCTGACGCTGCTGCACACACGTTGCATCGTCATTTTCTATCAACGGTAACTCGTGCCATAGTTGCTTCGGTAAAACATTCACTATATTAAGTTACATAATTATGAATTTCATAAATTAAATACATATAGAGGCATATATAAATAAATTTAGATAAACATATTAAAAACGAATAAATTATTATTTTGTTGTCGCGACGTCAACAAAATCGGTCGTCAACAACCTCACAGCATTTTTTGCTTTGGTCCGTTTTTCGTGAGGTTCAATTTGAGATTGAAATCTATACTTGTGAAGGGTGGAGAGAATTTTTTTTCAACAAATTGACACTACTGGACATTTTTAGAGTTTTCGATATACAAAAAAAAAAATATGTGTTTTGTTGGGTTCACTACAAAAAATTAAATACATAAATGTACATAAACATATTAAAATGGAATAAATTATAATTTTGTTGTCGCCCCGTCAACAAAATCGGCCGTCAACAACCTCTCAGCATTTTTTGCTTTGGTCCGTTTTTCGTGAGGTTCAATTTGAGATTGAAATCTGTACTTTTGCAGGATGGAAAGAATTTTTTTTCAACAAATTCACACTACTGGACATTTTTAGAGTTTTCGATATACAAAAAAAAAGAATATGTGTTTTGTTGGGTTCACTACAAAAAATTAAATACATATACAGGCATATATAAATAAATGTACATAAACATATTAAAAACGAATAAATTATAATTTTGTTGTCGCCCCGTCAACAAAATCGGCCGTCAACAACCTCTCAGCATTTTTTGCTTTGGTCCGTCTTTCGTGAGGTTCAATTTGAGATTGAAATCTGTACTTTTGAAGGGTGGAGAGAATTTTTTTTCAACAAATTGACACTACTGGACATTTTTAGAGTTTTCGATATACAAAAAAAAAGAATATGTGTTTTGTTGGGTTCACTACAAAAAATTAAATAAATATACAGGCATATATAAATAAATGTACATAAACATATTAAAAACGAATAAATTATAATTTTGTTGTCGCCCCGTCAACAAAATCGGCCGTCAACAACCTCTCAGCATTTTTTGCTTCGGACCGTCTTTCGTGAGGTTCAATTTGAGATTGAAATCTATACTTTTGAAGGGTGGAAAGAATTTTTTTTCAACAAATTCACACTACTGGACATTTTTAGAGTTTTCGATATACAAAAAAAAAAAAGAATATGTGTTTTGTTGGGTTCACTACAAAAAATGACAAAAAGTTAATCTCCCACTCCTTAGAAGTATGTATTTTGATCTAAAAAAAAAACTCGCAAAAGGCGCTCGTTGACAATTACGTTTAAAAGGTGCTTCATTTTTTGGGTACAAACGTCGAATGTGGCGTCTCATAGAATTTTTTTTACTAGGGACCGTTTTTCGTGAAGTTCAATTTAAGATCGAAATCTATACTTTAAAAGGGTGGGAGGAAATTAAAAAAACAAATCCTTTTTGAGAAAATTGTATATAATGTATGAGAGTTTCCGGTGGTTTCTTACTTAATTATTAAGCAGATATAGATTACATACGCGCCTACTCAAGTTCAAAGCTTCATAACTGATAACGTGATTTAGCCTTATTCTTCTTTTTTACATAAATTACTTTTTTAAATCAAAACACATGAACATAAATTCAATATTTAAATATATGTACACGTATATACAAATGAATTTACATAAACATATTGAAATAAAATAAATTGTTAAAAATTATAATTATTATTATGAATATTATGAATATTAATAATATTATTAATATTCATTATATGTGTAAATTTATTTATGTATATACATAACGTATGAGAGTTTCTGGTCGTCTCGTACTTCATCATGAAGCATTCCGATGAAGATATAGATTACATACGCGTCTGCTCAAGTTCAAAGCTCCGTAACTGATTACGCGGTCTAGTTTTTTTTTTTTTTTTTTTTATGGGACTATTTTTTACAAGATAAGTGATGTACAGTGTAATTAGGGGATTCTCGATCGATTTCTACGAATCGCACGTTCCCGCGCCTATCACAGCCGGACACTTGTGCAAGCTTGTCATTTCTTATCGAAGTGTAACGACGAATCTAACTAGGAAGTCTGCGAGACGATAGTCGTTGCGGTATCGATATCAGCGCGCGTAACATGGAAACTCGATATGACATAACGAACGCATAGCGATCGGATTGGAAGGGATTATGAAAAAAAAAAAACATCCCAATTAGTGCAAGTAGTTTAAATTACAGTTGTGTACCGTAAAAAAACGATTGAGTAATTTGTAATACGTTTTTAAATTATATTTTAATACATTTTAAAATTATATTTTAATACATTTTAAAATTATATTTTAATACATTTTTTTAATTATTTTTTTAATTATTTTTTTTTATTAACCTTTTTTTTATCAACGGCGATATCAGCGTGGGTAAGAACGAAACTCTCTATGACATAACACATAATGATCGGGTCGCAAGTGATTTAAAAAAAAGAAAAAAAAAGAAGAAAAAATTGACGCACAAGTCGAATTAGCTGAAATTGCGTTTATGGAGGAAAAAAAAATGTTAAGGTTTTTTTTTGTAGCCCGTAACGCGCAAAGTTACCTTGAGATTTATTGCAACCGGACCGCGAGTTATGGTCTGTTAAATACGGAGCATAAAATAAGGCGCCGACTTTTTTTTTTCTCTTCTTCATGAAAACGGAGTCTGACAATTTTCCACACTCGATAAATGGAGGCTCGTCGGAGAAAATGGCGTTATGCTCGATGCGGAATGCCAATTTTACGGGACATTGGTTGTACGGTCGTGGGTTGGAAGGGGAAAAAAAGGAAAAAAAAATGAAAGAAAAACAATCTTTGAGACGCAGAGGTGGAAAAATCAGAGTCGGCGAAGCGCGAGAGTCTCTGAACCCGTTGCGAGGAAGGGATGTATATATATATATATATATATATATATATATATATATATATGCAAGAAAAGCGCGTGCGTGGCGGAATGATCGATAATTGTCTTTAATTGAAAGGAGCCGAGCGTTCCAGCCTCTTCAAACAACACTACGTTTTATTTTTCAATAACAGATCATTTTTATAATTTTTAATATATTTCGATGCATCTGTTGTTAAACAATTTTCCTGAAACGATGAAATTTTTAACCAAAATTTTCAAAAAAAAAATATATATATATATTCGTTTGATTATTAAAAATCAATGTTAAATTACTAAAGCAAATTTGATCCCTCAATACGGGCATTTTTTTTTTTCAAGAAATCCAAGATTGTTATCGCTAAAGTCACTGTGAAGTGGCTAAAGTCCCGCACTAGCTAAAATTCCGAACCGGCTAAAGTCTCGGAATGGCTAAAGTCCCGGAGTGGCTACAATTCCGGATTGGCTGAAGTCCCGGAGTGGCAAAAATTCCTGAGTAGCTAAAATCCCGGAGTTGCTAAAGTCCCGGAGTGGCTAGAGACCCGGAGTGGCCAAAATCTCGGAGTGACTAAAGTCCCGGAGTGGCTAACATTCCGGATTGGATAAAGTCCCGGAGTGACTAAGTCCCGGAGTGGCTAAAATTCCGGAGTGACTAAAGTCCCGGAGTGGCTAAAATTCCGGATTGGCTAAAGTCCCGGAGTAGCAAAAATTCCTGAGTAGCTAAAATCCCGGAGTTGCTAAAGTCCCGGAGTGGCTAGAGTACCGGAGTGGCTAAAATCCCGGAGTGCATACTCACAGTTAGTCGCAGAGACACTGCCAGCGCGCAAGCCAACATATCCGCTAGTTATTAATACTAATAATAAAGAAACAAATAGGCTATTTATTCAATCGGTCATTTAATGATCTGAACGGAATTGTCTCGGGGATCAATTAAAGCAATTATATTGGCAAGCGTTATTTAATCGTCGTATTGGGTGGTCGTCGTTAACCTCGGCTATTAGTCCCGAGCGATTCATCGCGCAACAGCTCTTTAGCCGCATGGTTAGCGCAGCCTCCGAGGTCAAGGTCGCGGACAGCGAGCCGCGCGACGGGACAGGAGATTATTTTCAATAACGCAAAATCGATGTTATTTCATCGTATTTATTTACCTTCGCTGCAATCGACAAATAAATTAATTTTTTTTTAATTTGAAAACAAAATTGAAAATAAAAATTTTCGATTGCAATAAATTTTTTTTTTCGTTTCAGGACCATGCGGCGGAAAGACCACCGGGCAAACGCGGCTCTGCACGTTCTTCGAAAACATGGGATGGAAGGTGGGCATATTTTTCGTATTTTTTTTTTAATAAAAAAATGAAAAGAAAAAAATATATAAAATGAACGAAAAAGAAAAAATTAACTGCTGTCCCCCTTGCTAATCGTAGAGTCATGAGATATATCGCCTATGGGATCCTTTACGAAAGAATTGAGGGTACAACGAAAATTATTTGAAAAATAAAGATTAATAAAAAAAATTACATATGAAAAAAAAAACGAGAAAAAAAGCGGGTTGAAAAAAAAAATAAAAGAAGGAAAAATATGAATATTGGGATGTTCCTCATTCCTTGTGGATTCGATAGAGTGGTGGTTGTCTTATTTTTCAGGTGTTCCGTGTTCCCGAGACAGCGACCGTGCTGCTCAGGTATGCCATCAAAACGCTAACAAGTAATCGTAAATCTACGAAAAAAAAAAAAAAAAAAAAACAAAAAAAAACGAGCGAGTTACAAATCATGATAAATAAAATTAATACAGTAAATGTGTCGCATCGCCGATACGTTCATGCTATCTAGCGCAACGCTCCAGCGAGTATCGTTCGATCAAGAAATGGGGCGCACAATCTCTCGCCCAGAAAAACAAAAAAGAAAAAATCCAATACAGTTGGAGCTGAATTTTTTTTCGATTTTTCTGATTTAAAAAAAAACGAATAATAATAATGATAATAATAAAGAAGAATTTCGATGAAAATTGGAATATGAAGACAAGAAAAACACTGTAAAAAAAAAATACTTTGAAAATTAATGTACGGTATTGGAAGCGTTTTTTGCATAAACTGTTTCTGAAATTTCAAACACATTTGCGTTGCAATTTTACAGTAAAATTTTTATTTATTTTTAATGAAAAATGTTTGCAAATTTCGGGCAAAAGATTTGTAATTTTTATGTCTGATGATTAAATTTTACAGAAAAGCACATTAATGTTCAATTAACGTATGTGACGTGAGCAAATTTCAAATTCCAGTACATTACATCTACAATTTATTTTTACAGTGTACTGTCATTGTAGTCAGGTAAAAAAAAAAAAAAAAAAAAAAAAAAAAAACTCAGCAACAACTTTTTTTTCGCCGGATTTCCATTTTCGATTTTTCTGATTAAAAAAAAAGAATAATAGCAATGATAATAATAAAAAGGAATTTCGATGAAAGTTGGAGATCGAAGAGGAAAAATACTATAATTGTAGAAAGTCAAAGAAAAAATCATCGGAGGCAACTTTTTTTCATCGGATTTCTGCTTTCTTTCAATTTCAGTGGTGGCATCAAATTCTCAGACCTGACGGCTGAAGAGGGTGAGTTTTGTCATTGTTTTATTGCCGTTCTTATTTTTGTTTTATCATAATTTTTTTTTTTTTTATGAGCAATTAGCAATCGCTTTTACCCAATCCGATAAATCGGGTAGGAGAGGAAAATTCGCGAGGGCGACCGAGAAGCCTCCGAGAGTAAAACCTTGAACAAGTTCACTCGCGAACTTTCCTTTCGCCCGAAGCTCGGGCGAGCTGAACGAGCGTCTTTGCTTGCAGAGAGTAGACTGCTTGTCGCCGCGCGACCGAACCGGCTCTGGAGATTCTCGTTTTGTACCCGAGAGATAAGAAACATGTTCGTCTCGAACGAGATTATTATTATTTTTTTTCGGTTTATTCCATAAATCTTAGTTTACAAGTCGTAGTCGATGGTTATCTATTTAATTTATATATATATATATATATATATATATATATATATATTCATATATTTATCGCGGTGTGTTAACAATTTTTTTTTCTACCGTCGAGATGGAAAATATCATAAAAATTTTCGAACGAAGTTTTGAGATTGTGCGTATTAGAACTTGAGTTTCAAATTTCAACCTTTAGGTTGAACCTAAAATTTCCAACCTAAACCTAAACATTTTGAAGTTTACTTAAAGAATTGTAAGTTTAGGTTGGAGACTAAACTTCAAGTTCAGAGTTAAGTACAAAATTAAAATTTCAAGTTTAGACTAGTTCATAATTGTGAGTTCAAGCTTAAACTTCAGTTTAGAATAAAAACTTCAAGCTTAAAATCGGTCGCTCACCCGCCCGATTGAATCGCATCGCTATAGAGCGATAACAGACAAAAATATAGACTAGTTTAAAATTGTAACTTCAAGACTAAACTTAAGTTTAAAAGTAAAATTTCAAGTTCGACTTAAGTTTCAAATAGAGAATTCAAGTTTAGACTCAAGTCTAAAAGCATAACTTCAAGTTTAAACTCAAGTTTAAAAGTGCAATTTCAAGTTCGACTTAAGTTTCAAGTAGAAAATTCAAGTTCAGACTCAAGTCCAAAATCGTAACTGCAAGTTTAAACTCAAGTTTAAAAGTAAAATTTCAAGTTCGACTTAAGTTTCAAGTAGAAAATCCAAGTTCAGACTCAATTCAAAAATCGTAACTTCAAGTTTAACCTCAAGTTTAAAAGTAAAATTTCAAGTTCGACTTAAGTTTCAAGTAGAGAATTCAAGTCCAAACTCAATTCCAAAATCGTACCTGCAAGTTTAATCTCAAGTTTAAAATAAAAACTTCAAGTTTAAAATCGGTCGCTGACCCGCCCGACCAAGTCGCATCGCTACGCGCGATAACAGACAAAAATATCGTTTCGTTGACCCGTACGAGACGTATTAAAATTTCGGTCAACTTACCAATAGCAACGGTCTCTATCCGCTCCTTGACATTGACCTCGAGTCCTTCAGCGCCAAATAATTAGAATGATAAAAAAAAATGTAATAAAAAAAAAAAAAAAAAAAAAAAAGTTGGATTTAGCCGATTCAAATGAAGGCCAGGGTCAACGATGGTCGATAAGAGCGGATAAGAGAAGATTTGAATTCGAGCCTCTCGTCGTTCCGGCCGTCGAGAGTCTTCCGGTTGCGCAACCGGCGCGATATCTGCCAATAAGATATTCAATGTCAAGGCTTTCCTTTTACGCTTCCATGCGACAAAATTTTTTTTTTTTTTTTTAATTCAAAACTTCCTTTTCTCGAGTTCCTTCCAGGCCAATGAAAAAACGAAGACGGAGTTTTGAATGGAAAAAAAAACCAAAAAAACATTTTTTGGATTTGGCCGATTTAAATGAAGGCCAAGGTCAACGATGGTCGATAAGAGCGGATAAGAGAAGATTTAAATTCGAGCCTCTCGTCGTTCCGCCCTCGAGAGTCTTCCGGTTGCGCAACCGGCGCGATATCTGCCAATAAGATATTCAATGTCAAGGCTTTCCTTTTAAGCTTCCATGCTGCGACAATTTTTTTTTTTTTTTTTTTTTTTTTTTTTTTTTTTTTTTTCATTCAAAACTTCCTCTTCTCGAGTTCCTTTCAGGCCAATGAAAAGACGAAGACGGAGGGGCGAGGGAGGGGGTGGCTTCTTCTAAGTTCAACACCACCGACATGTTTGACTTTCTTTGTAGCCATCGCGGATGTTCATTGTAAATCGTTGCTGAAAAGGTTGACGTTCTCGTTGTGCACACACAGATGAAGACACGCTATGAATAGTCTGGGGAATCTTCCGTTATTGGAGTGCATTAAGCAAGCGTCATCCGGATTAAAATATTGATATGGCCGAGAATTATAAACACAGAGGCTGCGCAGACGAGCTGGGCCGCGTTATCTTATCGAGAGAGGGGGAATATGGACCATGGTGACAAATCAATTTTTTTATCATTTTGCTTGATCGTAGAGAAAGCTTTGTTTTTATGAAAATTTTTCTTTTCTTTTTTTTTGGGATTTTAGTGAAAAGGTGTTTATAATGTTTCTAAAGATAGGACAATCGTGTTTAGAAACGATGAGGTGGGGTTCAAAATTTTGATGGCCGGAATATGGGACGGCTAATATTTCGAAATTTCAGCGTTAAAATATCGAAAAAGGAGTAGCTCGAAAAATGCATTTTCGATTGATCGTTAGGTCGAATAACTTTCACGTAAAGGTTATTTTTTCGAGCGTTTTTTTTTAATTTGGAAGTACTTTTTTCGTACAAGTGCGAGTTGGAGATTAAGATTTTGAACGATCACCGAGGTGAAAATATTTCTCTGAATATGTCTGAAAATTTCTCTGAATATGTCTGAAAGTTTCTTGGAATATGTCTGAAAATTTCTCTGAATATGTCTGAAAATTTCTCTGAATATGTCTGAAAATTTCTCTGAATATGTCTGAAAGTTTCTTGGAATATGTCTGAAAATTTCTCTGAATGTATCTGAAAATTTCTCAGAATTTCTCAAGGTTTTCGCACTTTTCAGAAAAAGTCAAAGATTTTTCTCAATCTAAACATGTCTGATTGTCGTGAAAATCTTCGACTTTCCCTGGCAACTTCTCTGAAAAACTACGAACTTTGTTGATATTCTAAGCCTGTTTTTCCTCTCTATTCAGAAACGATTTTCCGAAGAGTCAAATTTTCGCGGAATTTCTCATACAAAGTACTTATAATGTCATTCTCCTAGAAAGGAACGTATCGAAAATTCATAGAAAGCTTTGTATACCAAAGTACATTGGATTTTCACGCTACTTTTTTCTCTCGAGGGAAATAAATGTCTGGTCGCAAAGCGGACGACACTCGACATTTTCGCACCGGTACGTTTTAACCCGTTCTTCTCGCTGTGTTTACTTTGGAAGTAATCTTCAACGCCAGCTGCCATTTTAAAATTAGTGCATTCGCCATTCGTGAAAAACAGGAAATTACGTAAACCGACTTGAAATTTCAACTATCAGACATATCTAAAATAATTTGTGGACATTTTTGACAGTATGAGCAACTTAAAAAAAATGTATGAACATTTTTTGAGACGACGCAAAATTAGGGTGGCCCACTTGGTATGGAAAACCCCGTATATGAATGTATAAATGTTTGTTTTATCTGAGTCTTGCTCGAGAGATGATAAATCCATTGAGGCAGGTCAGCAAGTGTATCCGCACTGATCCGGATTTAAAGAAAATTGTTCTTTACGTTTCCCTCGCCGAGTACGCGTAGACCCAGAAAAATAATTTATTTGACGGGCGCCCCGCAAATGAATATTCATCTGGTTTAAATAAATATTTATTTGCCATAAATAAATATTTATTTGATTTAGATAAATATTTGTTTGATTTAGATAAATATTTGTTTGATTTAGATAAATATTTGTTTGTTTTAGATAAGTATTTGTTTGATTTAGATAAATATTTGTTTGTTTTAGATAAATATTTGTTTGACTTAATAAATATGTATTTGATTCAGATAACTAGTTATTTCATTGAACTAAATGTTCATTTAAGGCAAATATTTATTTGCGGGGCGCCCGTCAAGTAAATTATTTTTGTGGGTGTAAACTTCGGAGTGCGCAGTCGGTGTAACAGTAGTAGCCGGATTGGGCGTCGCGAGGCGTTGGCCTTCGATGAAATTAATTAGTGGATAACCCGACAGATCTGGATGTGTAATTTAAAGCCAATCCGGTCGATCCGGTTCTCGTCTAGAGGGATGGAAATGTTTAAGCGCAACATTGCAATGAATTAAGTGGAGACGGAGACGCGGCGCAGTTGCGAACTACCTCACGTTGGCTGGCGATCCTATTCACACATACATGCACTCAGCCTCGAACACGTTGATTCCACTTACTCGCTATGACGCAAGAGATTTAATGCAGGTCGTGCACTCGGGATTCCCTGGGAAATATACGAGAGCTCGAGTACGAGTCGAGAAATAAATAGAAGGACGATCGAGTCGAAAAAAATATAGAAAAAAAAAGAAAACTACCCGGTTCTTTGAGGGGAAGTTTATATCGAAGCGACGGTAAACAGTTGTTAACAGTTAGAAAAATGTTAGGAGTTATTTGGAGTTCGCACATGCACTCTAATTTTGAAAAGTAACTTGTCTTCGAATCCTAATTTAATCTTTTGATCAAACTTAAGCATGAACGGACGTTCAATCCCAAGTAAAATCTTAAGTTTGAATCCAAATTTGAAGTCAAGTGTAATCTTAAGCGTGAACTTGGGTTTGAAGTTAGGTTTGAATTTAGGTTTGAACTTGGGTTTGAACTTGGGTTTGAACTTGGGTTTGAACTTGGGTTTGAACTTGGGTTTGAACTTGGGTTTGAACTTGGGTTTGAACTTGGGTTTGAACTTGGGTTTGAACTTGGGTTTGAACTTGGGTTTGAACTTGGGTTTGAACTTGGGTTTGAACTTGGGTTTGAACTTGGGTTTGAACTTGGGTTTGAACTTGGGTTTGAACTTGGGTTTGAACTTGGGTTTGAACTTGGGTTTGAACTTGGGTTTGAACTTGGGTTTGAACTTGGGTTTTAACTTGGGTTTTAACTTGGGTTTTAACTTGGGTTTTAACTTGGGTTTGAACTTGGGTTTGGACTTGGGTTTGAACTCGGGTCTGAACTCTGGTTTTGAACTTGGGTTTGAACTTGGGTTTGAACTTGGGTTTGAACTTGGGTTTGAACTTGGGTTTGAACTTGGGTTTGAACTTGGGTTTGGACTTGGGTTTGAACTCGGGTCTGAACTCTGGTTTTGAACTTGGGTTTGGATTTGGGTTTGGACTTGGGTTTGAACTTGGATTTGAACTTGGGTTTGAACTCGGGTTTAAACTCGGGTTTGAACTCGGATTTGAACTTGGGTTTGAACTCGGATTTGAACTTGGGTTTGAACTCGGGTTTTGAACTTGGGTTTGAACTTGGGTTTGAACTTTGGTTTGGACTTGGGTTTGAACTTGGGTTTGAACTTGGGTTTGAAGTTGGATTTGAACTTATGTTTGATCTTAGATTCGAATGTAGGTTTGAACTTAGGTTTGAGCTAAGGTTTGAAGTTAGGTTTGCACCTAAGTATAAACATTAAAATAATGGCAAAATATGTTTCAGATCGTTATTTTATGGGGCGTTAAAGAAAAAAAAATTGACAAAATATACTTCTTTTATTAGGGAAAACGCGATATTCCGAAAATAAGGATTGACGATCGCGATATTTCACACTTCACGTGACAAAGGGGTTTTCAGGTGCGAGCGAGATTGGCAGAATTTACAGTCGTTTGCGCTTAGTCCCGTGGTGTTGAATCGTCACAGTGGGCCAATGAAAGAAAATAAAGTGCGATACAGTATAAGGATATAGATACAAAGCAGCAAAGGAAGGCGGGTAACAGCGTCGATTGCGCAAAATAAATAATGGCTCGGTGCCAAAATCTCGCTAAACCGGTCCGAGGCTCAGGCAGAATAATTTCTCTCGCCCTGCAAAAAGAACACCGGGGAATTCTCTGTACGTGTACCGCGCTCTATACCGGTGGATAATATTATGCGAAGCTGGTTGCGACAATGACGGTACACCCTCGCCAGATCCGGCAGAGGTGGCCAGAAATCCTTCTCCTCTCGAATTCCTCGTTATTATTCACTCGTCACTTCGGTCGATCTAAACATTCGTCATAATTGCGTGTCAGGAGACAAATCTTACAACACTCAGTTTGAAGTCAACATCGAACTTAACTATAGATCCACGATTGAACTTTAGCTTCAACCCAGGATCGAACTTAATTTTTAACTCAAGATCGAACTTAAGTTTTAACTCAAGATCGAACTCAAGTTTTAACTCAAGATCGAACTTAAGTTTTAACTCAAGATCGAACTTAAGTTTTAACTCAAGAACGAACTTAAGTTTTAACTCAAGATCGAACTTAAGTTTTAACTCAAGATCGAACTTAACTTTTAACCCACCATCGAACTTGAGTTTTTAGCCAACATCCAACTTAAGTTTTAACACAAGATTGAAGTTGAATTTTAACCGAAGATAGATCTTGAGTTTGAATCTAACTCAGGTTTCAACATAAGATAGAACTTAAGTTTCAACCTGAGATCAAACTTAAGTTTCAACCTGAGATCAAACTTAAGTTTCAACCTGAGATCAAACTTAAGTTTCAACCTGAGATCAAACTTAAGTTTCAACCTAAGATCAAACTTAAGTTTCAAACCAATATCGAAGTTAAGTTTCAACGCAAGACCGACCTTGCGTTTCAACCTGAGATCGAAGTTAAATAAGATTGAAGTCTTTATATGAGGTTGAACTGTGTGATATCTCGAGAGGAGGAAAGTCAAGACACTCTCAAGACATTGTCTCGGTCCAGAAGCTTTATTCCGACTGGTGACTCTCGTCGTGTTACTGGCTCCCATTCACACTCAAACTCAAATTCTAACCTAAGCGTGAACTTAAGTTTTAAGCCGATATCGAACTTCGGTGTCAAACCAAGATCCAACGTAAATTGTGACCCAAAATCGAACTTAAGTTTCACATCAAGACCGATTAAATCGCAAAAAAAAAAAATGCGGAAAGTGTCCGTCATTGTCACGTACACATGACAATTATTACGTGAATAGCCGCTCTGCGTCGCAGTCGTGAGAGGATAATCCCTTGCCGACCTTGAGTGCAACATCAAACGGGCTTCCGGTCACCGAGCACGCTGTTCTGGCTTCCTACGAGACCATCGAGCGGCCGAGAGCGCGCCCAGGAGTCGGCCTCGCACGTGTCGATATATTCGCTTTCGCTAAATTAACAAGAAATACTCTTCCGCTATGCGCGAGGTGCGAGCAAGTCTGTGTACTTTTCCATGTCGTTTACTTTTCCACTCTTTTCGCAACATCCTGGTCAAAGCGCGATCGCAACATCTTATCGAGCCACATTGCTGTCTCTGTATCTGCCACATGCTGTATGTGTAATGGATTTTCGCCAGAGCACCTACACACATCCGGGAGAAATTAACAAACCGACCAATAATTCTCTCATGATTGAGATGATTTATCGTCGCCGTTTAATTTTCATGAATTTAACATCTGTGAGACATCGACGAGTCGCTAAATCAAGCGGGTATAAATATTTTGAATAAGTATACCTTATGGTACTTCGTTCTTGATTGTGGTATAGTGGGATCTTGGGATAGTTGGTTCTTGGGACAGTGGGTTCTTGGGATAGTGAGTTCTCGGGATAGTGGGTTCTTGATATGGTGGGTTATGATAGTGGGTTCTTGTGATAGTGGGTTCTTGGGATAGTGGGTTCTTGGAATAGTGGGTTCTTGGTATAGTGGGTTCTTGGGATCGTGGGTTCTTGGGATAGATGTTTCTTGAGATAGTTGGTTCTTGCTATAGGTGGTTCTTGGGATAGTTGATTCTTGCTATAGTTGGTTCTTGGGATAGTGGGTTCTGGGGATAGTGGGTTCTTGGGATAGTGGGTTCTTGGGACAGTTGATTCTTGGGATAGATGTTTCTTGAGATAGTTGATTCTTGTTATAGGTGGTTCTTGGGATAGTTGATTCTTGGAATAGATGTTTCTTGAGATAGATGTTTCTTGGGATAGATGTTTTTTCAGATAGTTGGTTCTTGGTATAGGTGGTTCTTGGGATAGATGTTTCTTGAGATAGTTGGTTCTTGGTATAGGTGGTTCTTGGGATAGTTGATTCTTGCTGTAGTTGGTTTTCTGATGGTTAGTTTTGGGATAGTTGGTTCTTGGTATAATTGGTAGTTGGTATAGTTGACAGTGGATATAGTTGATATTTATAATAGTTGGTAGTGGGAATAGTTTTTACCTCTAATAGTAGGTAGTGGAAATAGTTTGTACCTCTAGTAGTAGGTAGTTGGAATAGTTGGTACGGGGTTGATACGCGGTAAATACACGGGTGGCACTCGATATAGTACTGGATAGTACTTCTTACTTGACAAATCGCTACAGTCTTCTTAACCTTATATATATACTTTTTTATTGCCCACCTGACAGACCAGTGATAGATTCTCGTTGCCAAACGGTCTCTCGGGAACAGCTCGAAAATTAATTTGCTTTCCCTGTTTGCAATAACCACGACGTTAATTAGGGCAGTTTGCTTCATTTCCATCGATTAATCGTCATTAATTCGACCAGATATCGGGCGCTCATGCCATTTTTCTTTTTTTTTTTTACCATATATTCTAGGTGATGTAGATTGAGAATTTCGTGAGGTAAAAAACGACCGAGATAATGTCCTGTTTCTCAAGAGCTTCTTGGAAAGTTTCCAGAACAACTAACGAGGGTTGGTCGTCCGTCGCAGTGGTACGAGTCAATGTGTGCGCACACGCAAGCAGTTTTCTCTAGAACTGACAGTAATTCCACCTGTTCGAGTAAATTGAGCGTGAAATCGACGAAAGACAGCAGACAAAATTATCAACGGATAAATTGGCATACGATCCAGATACGAATCGAAGTTCAATTAAAATACAAATTTACACCGGACAGGCAAAATTTCATCATAGTAAAAGTTTACTCGCAATCCACGGCAGGAGTAGCTCAATTGTTGTTGAGCTGGAGTAGCTCAATTGTTGTTGAGCTGGAGTAGCTCAATTGTTGTTGAGCTGAAGTAGCTCAATTGTTGTTGAGCCGGAGTAGCTCAATTGTTGTTGAGCTGGGGTAGCTCAATTGTTGCTGAGATAGAGTAGCTCAATTGTTGTTGAGCTGAAGTAGCTCAATCGTTGTTGAGCTGGAGTAGCTCAATTGTTGTTGAGCTGGAGTAGCTCAATTGTTGTTGAGCCGAAGTAGCTCAATTGTTGTTGAGCTGGGGTAGCTCAATTGTTGTTGAGATAGAGTAGCTCAATTGTTGTTGAGCCGGAGTAGCTCAATTGTTGTTGAGCTGGAGTAGCTCATTTGTTGTTGAGCTGAAGTAGCTCAATTGTTGCTGAGATGGAGTAGCTCAATTGTTTTTCACCTGGCGTGGCTCAATTGTTGTTGAGCTGAAGTAGCTCAATTGTTGTTGATCTGGAGTAGCCCAATTGTTGTTGAGTTGAAGTAGCTCAATTGTTGTTGAGCTGGAGTAGCTCAATTGTTTCTGAACCGGAGTAACTGAATTGTTCTTGAGCTGGAGTTCAATTGTTGCCGAGATAGAGTAGCTCAATTGTTGCCGAGATAGAGTAGCTCAATTGTTGTTGAGCTGTAGTAGCTCAATTGTTGTTGAGCTGGAATAGCTCAATTGTCGTTGAGCTAGAATAGCTCAATTGTCGTTGAGCTGGAATAGCTCAATTGTCGTTGAGCTGGAATAGCTCAATTGTTGTTGAACTGGAATAGCTCAATTGTCGTTGAGCTAGAATAGCTCAATTGTCGTTGAGCTAGAATAGCTCAATTGTTGTTGAGCTGGAGAATTTCTGAGATCGGCTAAAATGTCTCTACAGCTGTGCAGGCATGCTGTCGCAGTCTGCGCGAATAAGGTCAATCCGGGTCGCATTTCGCACGGCAATAACACGTGTACGTGCCGCGGAGCACGGACGTAGGGTGGTCCTCCGTCGGTGGGTGGCCCGACCAGGCGATGAAGAGGGTCCTGGGAGAGGGTCACTGGCAGATCGATAGCCCAGTGCCCTACCGTCCTGTCCCGGTCGTCCTGGACCGGCCTGGAGCGGGAATACCAGATGCACGGACGAGGAGAGGTCGAATCACTCCGGGCGTGAAGGACTCGCCAAGGACGAAACGCTTCCGCACTCTCGACCCCGTTCCGCAAGGTCACGCCGTCCCCGGAACCAATGCTTGCCTCTTGTTAAATCGATTTTTCACTTATTATTATTATTATTATTATTATTATTATTATTATTATTATTATTATTATTATTATTATTATTATTATTATTATTATTATTATTATTATTATTATTATTATTATTATTATTATTTTTGTTTTAAATATTTTTACCTTTGCAAATTAAAGTAATTCGCGCATAGCTCCCTAATTTCTTATAATTTTGCACACTGCTTCCTCTATGAGGAAACCAAAAATCGATCGACGAACTTTCTCGTGGAGAAAGTTGTGCACGAAATTGTATTAAATGAGGAAGCCGAATTACTACGCACCCCCTTTTTTATTAAAAATTTTTTATTAAATTATTTTCATTTTTGAAAATGAATTGAATTAAGAAGAAATTTAATTAAGTGGACATTTAACTAAATTTTTTCTTAATTCAATTGATAAAAAAAAAATTAAAAATCTGTTATACACAACACATTACAATACATTATAATCGCAAAATACGTCTGATTTTTAATCGAGGCTATAACATTAATCTTAGCGAATTAAAATCGAGATATATCGTCTATGAATATTTATCGAAAATATTCCCGAGCTACGATTACCGGTGATTTTTCGTAATAACGGGTGCGGATAACGCGGTACCGCTCTGCGCCGTCTGCGACTGTCGCCGGCAGCGTCGTTTATCCCGATCTACCGGGAAACATTGTTGGTCGTGCGATCACGACGAAAAAAAAAAAAACAAAAAAATTGTAATTTATTGAATCTGATTTATACGCTTGTGTCGCAAAACGTAACTCTTCAGAATCGACTTTAATCAGTAGATGGACAATAATTAAAAACAAAAACAAAAATTTAATAATAAGATTATATATAATTTATTGTAATGTATGTTATATATTTATATAATATAATAATTATATAAGTATTATTTTTAAAAAATTATTATATTACAATATATCATATTATTATATGATAATAATATAATGATAATATATTATATATAAAATTTATTTTTTAAACAAAGATTTTTGTTTCAGTTTTGAAAATTTTGAGAAATTTTTTTGTTTTACCGCTCGGTAGCAAAAGTAACAAATTGTTGCAATTTTTTTCCCGAACCGGAGCGGAGCATTGAGATAATTTCGCCGACCGGAAGTTCCTCGGATAAGAGATTCTGAACCAATCGATAAGATATCAAACCTGCGATATATAAAAAAAAATACCCGTCGCCTTCCGGCGAAAATTAGATTGCACAACAGCTTGCTGCGTTGACTTAAAAATAAATAAAAATACCATGAAGTACAGCTCGAAGCTTGAAACGGTAAATAAAAAATAAAAATAAAAATAAAAACAAACTTGAAGAACTCGAGTTGTGGCGGTTGTTTTTAGCGGGCCAGCGAAGCTCTCGTTCTCGTCCGAGTAGGGTCGTGAAGAACACTCCGGTTAACTGGAACGTGTCCGACGAGGACGAAGCCAAGTGGCCGGAGATACTCAGGGTTGAGTCCGACGGTGGTGAGTCGCGTTCACCCTCGTAGGCGTCGACTTCAGTCTTTAAAAAAAAAAAAAAAAAAAAAAAAAAAAAAAAAAAAAAAAAAAAAACTCGTAAATGGTAACTCATGAAGTAGGTAGCGTAAGCTCGATCATCGAAAGTCGTAAAGTCGATTTGCGCTCACTCGCAGTAGAAAATCTTTCGCACTAAAAAAATTCTCCATTAGTAGAATAATTTAGAAAACAATTTTTTTTTGTTTATTTTTTTTAATTACAGAAAACTGTGATCCGTTTTTTTTCAAGGGAATTAACCGGAACAAATGCCAATTTTTGCCAATATTGACAAAAATGGCCATTTGGGCCATTTTCTGTTTTTTTATTCTCGGAAAAGTCTTGCGCGTTCGAGAAAAAAAATTAGTTTTTGTTACCGATCGAGTTCGGGTCATAAAATTGTACTATTTGCAACATGTGGATAAAAACTCTTCCTTTTTACCTTTTTACTTACTTTGCAGTAAGGCGTGCGAGAAAGATACATGCGCAAATCACTCTAGTTACTTTTTCGCACGCTTTTTGCGACGCTACAGGCGGACGTTTTTGTGTACTTGTTACAAAAAGTGGTACCCAGGAAAATAATTTATTTGACGGATGACGGTGGAAATGAATATTTATTTAATTTGAATAAATGTTTATTCAATTTAAATAAATATTTATTTAATTCAAATAAATATTTATTTAATTGAAATGAATATTTATTTGATTTAAATAAATATTTATTTAAATCAATGAATTACGAGCGTGCATACTATGGTGTAAAAAAAAAAACTTTTTTTTTCTTTCGTTATTCGAACTCCCAAAAGTGCAGATCTTCACCTCAAAACATACCTTGAAAATGGAAAGCACCTACAAAAATTGTTAAAACGGTGATAAATCGATATTTATCATTAAAACTAAATATCGGTTGAGCGACCTTTAAGAATCGTTTGTCCGCATCCTCCGTTCGCGAGATGTATTGTGAGGCTTGCATCTAAAGATTAAGCTATGGGAAGAATAAAATGTTGTAAATAACTTTCAATCTTAAGGACAAGGCAGCGCTATATGGATTTTCGGAGGAAAACACGCTTTGTTTTCTTATTTGATGAAAAAATCGTATCCAAAATACTCCGCGTTTGATTGTTCGCATGGCTGTTCTGAGCATATAACGAAAATCTCCACATTCAAATATAAAAAAATGCAGGCGCAGCATTATTTTTTAATGGCAAGTTGCAAGAAGGCGAGCGTTGCAATCACACGAGTTCAGAAAACGTTTTTCACACGAGTATCAGACGAAATTTTATTCCACGAGGTGAGAAAATGACGGTTTTCGCACGCGAAGCGTGCCACTTCTCAACCTTCGCCGAAAGTCCGCTTTTACGCACTAGTATCGTAAAGTACTATTAAGTAAAGTACGTAAAGTAAAATCACCCCGATGTGCAAAACGCCACTTACGCCACTCTCGGCAGGCACGAAAAGTAGCACTTTTCATGCGTGAGTTACATAAAGTGGCGTCGCGATGCGAGTGCGGAACAGCGGTCTTTCGACCAAGGTTGAGAAATTGGCCGCACGAGCCGGAAGCGACTACCACAGAAGCACGAGCCAAAGGCGATTGCTGGCTGTGGTACGAGCTGAAGGCGAGTATTGCCCACTTCCGAACCGCAGTCGAGAGTCCGCTTTTACGTACAAGTATCGCTTACTACTTCTTGTAACAAATGCACAAAAAGTCCCCCTATTTATGCATGTTGCGGGTGGAGAAATAACTAGTGTTTTAAAAAAGTGCGAAAAAGTAACTAGCGTGATTTACGCATGCGCAGTATTTTTCCCGCACTCCTTACTAAAAAGTCCCAGTTTCGCCACGCTTTCAAAAAGGGGGACTTTTTGATGTGCTTAAAAAAAAAAGTTTTGATTTAATTCAGAAAAAGGTAATTGAACGAAAATTCATTTTTTAAAATGTAATTAAACAAAAATTCATTTTAAAAAAATGTAAGGAAAAAAATATAATTTAATTAATAACTGTTATTAAAAAAAAATGTATTTTAATTAAGAACTGTAATTTTTTAAATGTATCTTAGTTAAGAACTGTAATGAAAAAGATAATTTAATGTAAAAAATGTAAAAAGGAAAATATTTTTCACGAAAAAATACGAGTAAAAAAATATAGCTTTATCGATAAAAATTGATTCTTCGTCGATACGTTTGAATGAATCCTGCATATATTTGCGGGCGAGATGAATAAGAGAGAAGGCATTAATCCCGAGCGACGTCAGCGAAACTCGCGTATAACTCACGCATAGATAGCCACATTATATCTCGCACATATTCATTAATTTTTTGATAGATCGCATTTAGAGCCGTTGCGTCAATCGTCGAGATATTAAATCAGATCCGGCATTTGCGTTCCATCTAGGATTCCATATCTACACCGATATAAATACAATACGCGCTATATTATCTGTATTATACGATATTCTAGTTGACCTCAGCAAAACTCGTTCGAGCTTGGAACAATTTTTTTTTTCCATTTTTTTCCCCATTCATTAATCAGTCACACACGATCTACCGCGCAGGCGCAATCGCTCGTATAAATTAGCGGACAAATATGAGAACACGTCGATCAAACAAGAATTTTTTTTGTATATTTATATTCATCGTATGCTTTCAAATTTGATCGTTCATATAAAAAATTATTGTTGATAAATCATTTATTTATTTATGTATTTATTTATTTATTTATTTATTTATTTATTTATTTATTTATTTATTTATTTATTTATTTATTTATTTATTTATTTATTTATTTACTTATTTATTTGTTTTGTGTTGCAGGCTTCAAGTTTCAAGAGAATCTCCTGCGTACGATGATCCAAATCGAGAACACGTTCTTCCAGTTGGGCGAAAGCTGCAGCAGAAATTGCCTTATTATCTGTGATCGCGGTGCAATGGACGCGTCTGCGTGTGAGTTGAAAAAAAAACTTCCTGCAACAACAATTTCCGACTCTGTTCGTGGGGGACAAATCACTGAATTTATAGCTCTAAGTCAGCAAATTTAGCCAATTTTTTTGGCCCCGTAAAAGAATTAAAAAATTAATTTAATTCCCAATTCGAATCAAGATTGATTTTTTATTAACCTAGGATAAAAATCGTCAATTGAATTTAGGGTAGTCGAGGAAAAAAATTCTAACTTGCGAAGTAAAATGATTAATTTTTCAAATAAATTTCTCGCATTATCAGAAAGTGATGAATTGTCCCAGATCTCTGAACGCTCTTATTGAATCTTCTTTCATTGAACATTCTCATTTATTTATTTATTTATTTATAAATACATGAATGAATATTTACCTTTATTATAATTGATTGCTAATATTTTTTTAATATAAATAAACATTAATAACAAATATAACAAATACAAACGTTCATTCATCTATTTATTACCAATATCCATTTACGTTAAAAAATATTATCAAACATTATTATTAATTATATTATATTATTATTATCATTGTTATTAACGTTCTTCAATCAAATTATTATTATGAGAATGAAGTTAATAATTAAATAGTAATATTTAACAATTTGAGTAATTTAATATTAAAATGATTAAATGATTAATTATAGAAAAATGGTATTAATTATTGAATTTATTTCCCGCAGTTATATCGAAGAAACAATGGGATCTGATGATGGCCTCGAACGGCTGGAACAACGTGGAGCTTCGGGACAACCGTTACAACCAGATAATTCACATGGTATCGGCGGCGAACGGCGCCGAGGAGTTTTACTCGACCGAGGATCACGCCTGCCGCTCGGAGGGCGTCGAGCTGGCCCGCGAGCTCGACTACAACGCCGCGGCGGCCTGGGTCGGTCATCCGTACTTCGACGTCATCGACAATCGTCAGGACTTCGATTCGAAAATTTGCCGCATGATCGAGTGCGTGTGCCAGAAGCTCGGCATCGACACCGGCGATCGTCTGCGGGCGAGCAGCCGCAAGGTCAAGTTCCTCGTCAAGGGTCCACTTCCGCAGGACACCGAGTTCCCGCCGTTCCA
Organism: Stenichneumon culpator; assembly: GCA_964017025.1. Lineage (NCBI taxonomy): Eukaryota > Metazoa > Arthropoda > Insecta > Hymenoptera > Ichneumonidae > Stenichneumon > Stenichneumon culpator. Next base: position 3,751,533 of record OZ024771.1, read on the forward strand.
GGACTTCGACGTCGTACACAACTACCTCCAGAGCAAAACGCCGAACATGCAGGCCAGGCTCAGAAAACGCGGTCAAAAAGGTACCGCTTCGACGAGAAAATTCCACGGGGATGACATATATATATATAAATCTGTTTTGTTTCTAAACGATCTATTATTTTTTAATTTAATAACAATAGTGCAGCGTTAAACCATTCACCTTTAAAATTTGAGCTGAAAAGCTCAAATTTCGAAGGAATTTTGTTTTCTTGAATTAGTTATTTTTTTAATGGTTTACAAAATTTAATTGTTTAAAAAAGAAAACTCAGCATTTTATACATCCTAACTGCTCGGTTATAAATTTTATGAATTTATGAATTCAATAAATCGAATTTAAATTTCCACGGGAATGATCTATATTTTTTCAAAATCTAGTTATTTCCAAAAGATTTTTTTTTTTTATAACAGAAAATATTTAGAAATATTTTTTAAAAATTGCAATTACCCTTAGAATTCGTTGCTTCGAGCTTGAGCATTTTTTTGCATCATCGCAACAACGAATAATTAATATAAATGCAATTTTTTATAGGCCTTGTTTTATAATCAAAACTAAAAATAAAATATCTTTTTGGCCGGAAACCGCGAATTTAGGATTTAATTCTGTTTCGGTCGAATTATCTCTGTAGAGAACGATAAATTTTGGAAAGTCCATTGAGGAAAACGGAAAATGAAGATGTGACTTCGTCCCAGGAGACCTTCGATTTATCGGCGAAATTTTTTTTACAAAAAAAAAATAAATAAAAATTTTAGTGCAATTACAATCTCTAAATTGGTGAAAATCGATTCCAGGTCATTGGTCCTACATACACACGATCAGGCGTCCGAAGATGTGCGGTCAGGTCGTCGAAGTTAAGACCCAACTGACCCACAGGGATTATCTCAATATGCTGGCACAGCGCGACGACTCTCATTTCACGATATTCAAAAGGAGACGCTGCTTTCTTATCAACAACCAGTACTTTCAGCTTGACATCTACCGAGAACCCGGCCATCCAAGGTAAATTTACCGGGCATCCAAAGTATTGTTCGAGCAGTTCTCGCAAATTTTATTTATTTATTTACTCATTTATTGATTTATTCCGTCATTTATTGATTTATTTACTCATTTATGTATTTATTTTATTATTTAAATATTTACTGAAATTCGTTTCGCAGATGCCGAGGATTGATGTTGCTCGAGACTTACACCGCGCTCTCGGGCGACGATCTCGTAAACATTCTGCCGAACTTTCTCACCATCGAGCAAGAAGTGACCGGCAATCCGGATTACAGCATGTTCAATCTCAGTCTCCGAGAGGAGTGGAACTCCACCAACAAGTACTGTCACAATTTGCACGGTGAGTGGAAAAAATTCGGAAACACACGGCGACGACGGCGTATTTTTATTTACTTTTTTTACAAAATTAAAATCGTAATGGAAATTATCAAAGATTTTCTCGGAAAATTAGAAATCTCGTGACAAATTCGTCATTTTTTAATGATTTTAGTTTATCAACGGTTCGTTTATTTTTGCCAAATCAACCAAATGAATATTATTATTTAAAATATAAATAATAAAAATGTTATCAAACTTATAGATTTTAGCTTCGATTTCGATTTATCGATATTAAATTCCGAACAATTCGCCGTTGATGTGTTTTCCCGTCGATAGTTTGGTTGCCACCAAAAAAAAAAAAAAAACGGAAATAATTATCAAAAATGTTTCGAAAAATAAGAAGTCTCGCAACAAGTTCGTTCGTCATTTGAAAAAATGTTATCAACCTTTCGGTCATTTGCCAAGCCAACCAAATACATAATATTATCATTATTATATTTAATACAAATAATAAAAGCATCAAATTTATTGACAAGATTTTAACTTCGATTTCGATTTATAGATATTAAATTTAAAAAAAAAAAGAAAAATCGATGCCAATATCTTTCCCCGTCGATAGTTTCCTTGCCACCCAAGCTTGTTTGAATTGTGCAGATTACGCAATTTCAGGTGCCCTCGTAGATCCAACAACGGACTTGTCGCCGAGGAGGTTGCTCGCCGACCGGAAGTCGCAGAACGGGCTCGAGGCGAAGAATTGCGCGAGGCTGGTGAACGGCACGGACTCGACGAGTCACCCGAGCGAGAACGGCGAGGAGAATTCGTCGGTGCGAGGAAGGAGCGTCGTGAACGGTGGCTCGACGAACGGCTCGGCGGATCCGACGAAATCGTCCGGCAACGTCGTCGCCGAGATGAACGGCGCGTCGAAGAGAAACGGCCAGGCCGAGGACAACAAGTACTCGAACTGCGACAAGAGTCCCACGAAAAAATCGGCGACGGAGATCGACCAGCCGATGATCGTCGCGGAGACGAAAAACTCGAGCGAGGCGTTCAACAAAAATGGTCATCAGAACGGCGTCAACGGCTTGAAGATATAACACCGGCGTGAATCGTTCGTTCGTCGACGTGCAAAGCTCGGTCGCGCTTTCACCGCTAAATTTTCATCGTTCACCAGCCTGTCCGGTCCCGTTCGCGACACGTCGACCACCTCGCGTTAGGCAATACTAGCAACTAAAAAAAATCTCCGAGCGTAAGATAGATAATTTCACTGCTTTTTTTAGTTTATCGTTAAGGAAATTCGAGCGTGGGAATTTCGGGGAAGAATTCAAAGACTCGATGGGATAAATATGTGAAAAAAAAATCAAGCAAGGGAAGCGCTGCAAATACTGGCTTTATGTAATAATAGTCCCAAAATGTTACTGACAAACTAACGATAAAAATAATTGTTCGATAAATTAACCTGGGAACTCAACTATTTATTTTTATTTTTATTTTTTGATAAAAATCATTCGTTTTAATTTTGTGAATACGTATGAATTTTTTTCAGAATTTTTTGTCGTCTTTGACAATCGCGTTTTTTTATGTTCATGCTGTGAAAAATGGCAATTTTCAAAGGTTACATAAAAATTCTGAAACGCTCACGGCCCGACGTCACGCGACTTTTGTTTGTATTTCAACCCTGGCCGCACAGTGCCTCACAGATCTTTAAATGTTTTTTACAATATTTTCTACTTTTCATTTATTTTTCACAGTATGCACACATGTAAAAAACATTCAAATGGGTAAAAATGTGTTCAATTATTGCGTCACGAGAATACGTACGGTATGTCTTATCGCAAACCGTACCGGCTTCCTTGTGCATTAAACATTTATAGCCTGAACGTGCTCCTTTTCCGTTATAGTCATATTGCTTCTTCGCCTGGATGCCACGCAATTCGTTTGGAGCGTAAATCTTCAAGTCGTTGTCAAGAACCTTCAGATAATGGGTTTCCTTTTTTGTTTTCCTTAACGTCATATTTCGTCATAAAAGTAACGAATTATTTTTATGAAGGAAAATAGTTAAGTTGCTGGGTAATTTATTGAATAATGTTTTTTATCTTCAATTTGTTGATGACAAATTTGAATTATTATTTCACAAAAACAATCTTTGCAGCACCTTCCATACTCATGATTTTTTTCAGATTTTTATCCCATCGAGAAGTGTTCGAAGTTTTCTCTGAAACTCACGTTTGGCGGGTCTGCCCCGCTCGGATTACCTTAAGAGGATTCTGGAGCCGTTTTTTAACTCCTTACTTATGTTTTTTTACCGGCGGAGCGGGGTGATTTTTCTTTTTTTAATTTGGAATTGTTGATATGCTATGCATGTGCTTAAAATCGTGCGGGATTACAATATTGACAAGGCTTCGGCGTGCAGACGAATTTTCGTTTGCAACGTACAAGGAATTAAGAAATAGGAATATTAGAGTTTGCGAGCATGAATGTCACAATTGACACACCGTGGCTCCGCATCGTGCACTACATTCATCCAATTTTTTATTGGCTCTGATCACTTCCCTGGTGAAAATATTTCTCTGAATATGTCTGAAAATCTCATCTGAAAGTCTCGCAAAATTTATCAGAAGTTAATCTAAAAAGTCCCCTGAATTTCGCAAAATTTTCGCACTTTTCAGAAAAAAGTCAAAAACTTTTCTAAATCTAAATATTCCTGATAGTCCTGAAAATCACTGAAACGGTACGGATGGAGTTTTTCAGACAAGTTGTCAGAGACATATTTTCACGAGGGTTTTGACGAGTAAACCGTAAACGTAAACGTAGAATACACTTTGCATGGATTTCTTTTGTGCGAATAGACTTTGTGGCGATTTAGGAATATTCGGGGATTTTAAGCAAATCGATGTGCACTCTCGTTTTACGTATGTGAGTTGCAGAATATTTTATATCCTATAAAGCACATGTTATTGAAATATTGAGCGGCCGTGTCGGTTTCCGCAAAACTGTAATATTCGATTTTCTTCATTTCTTGGATATTTTCAACGAAAATTAAGCATTGCAGTTCTATAAAATTTAAGACATATTCGTAGCATATTAATTGTGTAAAGTCGATTCTGCGAAATCGCCTCGTTCCGTCGGTAAAACAGGAAGGTCCAGCAGCCTCTTAAGACGAAATACAAAAAATGAGAAAGACAAACTTATAGAAAAAGAAATGATAGGGTATACTTAAAAAAAGAATAATACGTTGGGGATTTCCATCTCATCCGTAGAAAGAATTTAAAGAGAGAAGGATTAAATATAAAGATAGATTCGAATTAATTTTTCCCTTCGCCAACGTCCGATTTATCGTCGATGTACTTACAAAAAAAAAAAACTACGTATCTTACCGGAAGTATTGGCGTGTGTGTCAACGCAATTTGCAGAAAAAAAGAATAATTAGTAAGGATTAAAGAGACGATTGTAATGAGATGAAACTTGAGGGACGATGGACGAGAGAGAGTTTGAGTTTGGAGAGCGAAAGCTGACCGCGAATGATTGTGATACAGAATATTATACATATTTACTGGTAAATTAATAAATTAATTTCTCATCACACACATAAACACACACTCATACACACACACGCTCAGTAGACTGTAGAGAATATCGGTAGGTAAAATTCGTTTGTAGAATTGTTCGGAAATTTCTCGGCAGAATTTTTCTTTTTTTACGAAAAAAAATTTACAAAAGTGAAGAAAAAAAAACGAAATTGAACCGAAAATACGAATACGAGGTACAATTAATTATAGTGTTTTCTGGATGTATTAGGCGCACGGAGCAGTTCATTTTTTTAGGTAATTTTTTAATATTCGACCCGCCGACGTGAATCTCGTTTTGAGCGAAATTTCGGTAGCAGGTCGGAGATAAATCTGAAAAAATTTGGGTGTTTACCTCGGGGATGGAAGATGTTCGGTGATTTTTTTCCAGATTTTTCACCTTTTCGTTTTTAATTTTTTTGCCGATATTTTCGACGTCGTCGATCCCGACAGATCAAACACGAAAGAAACATTTAAAAAATATCACACACCGTACATAATTATGACTACTACTACTATTATATTTATCATTATAACTGTGCTATTTTGTAAGCAAAACTTCATGCAATCGCCGTGATTCGGGTTCTTGCCTCGAAATCCTAAAAAAAAAAAAAAATTACGGAAATTCTCGTTCACTCCTTCATCGGCTTCTCAGAAACCAGATTTTTTAATAATCGTGTGTTCGTGAAACGCGAGTAACTCTGTCGAACGCTGCTCCGCGATTTTTGAAAATTATTTTTATTGCATCAATTTTTTTTTGGGGCAGATGTTTTTTTTTTTTTGCACTCGATTACCCGAGTTGATTTTTTTAAGGTGCTTAAAGACATCACGCTTTGACCTATTGCTAACGTAATTAATTTGAAAAACAATTAAACAAAATTAATTCGTTTTTTATTTAATTAATTAAAAAAACTAATTAATTTTAATTAGTTCTTTTTTTCTTTTTTTTATTTCGTCGTCAAAATTAAATAAATCCTCCTTGCCCGCAGACGATCGTAAAATAGAGCGTTCGACAGGAGTTCAAAAAAAGCCTTACATCTCTTTAATACGTGAATAACGGGAAAAGAGTTGCAAAAAAAAAAAAATAATAATCATTATTATTGAGGAAAACAAAAAAGTTTGAGTGTTTGGAGAGATATTCATTAAATATAAAAAAACGCGTTCCCCCTCTCCCCCCCGCCCGCTGTCGAGGCCCCGAGAGGAAAAAAAATAACTTTGGAAAATATATAATACATTATTTTTGCTACTAATCACCGATTCACGACGACGATCGTCGAACAAAAAACCCACCGAATCTTTCGCTTCGAGAAGCGTTAAAAACAAAAGGAAAGAAAAATCGCAGAATCAGACCAAAAATCCTCAACAAATGGCAGACCCTCATTTAAAAAAAGGAAAAAAATTACTAAAAAAATATAAATATCAACTCGCACGATAAAAAAAAAATCATCACATGAACCTTGTAAACTGAATATTTCACGAATACACGGTTCTTCGGTAATTTATTGAAAAAAAAAATATATATACATAATAAATAAATAAAAAAACACACGTCACGTGAATAATAATTGTAAAAATAGTATTGTCAACTGAAACATGTAATGCGTTTTTGTTTTTTTTTCCACGATGAGATCTGACCGCGTCGAGCGAGAAATTGTTGATCCGCGAAGGAGCTAAAAATAATGCAGAAAAAAAATGAAAATTGATGAACAAGAAGAGACTTCTCGATTGCAATGCAGGCTCTTTATGTGTCTCTCTGGCCGAGCAAGAAAGTATATCGTAGAAAAACAAAAGACGAGCAAAAAATAATAATGTGTATCTAGTACTTAAGATATATAAAAGGGACACGTACCTAAGAAACGAGAGAAAGACGAGAGGGGAATGAAATTTAAGATACTTGTAAATAGATAATTTTACTTAAAAAAAAGAGAAAAAAAAGAATGAAAAAAAAAAATAACAAAAATCGATAAATTTTCACTATTGATCATTTCGACCGCGACTACGGAGACGATGTACCGATAATAAAAATAAGAGGAAAAAGAAATTGAATTTTCGATTTGCTTGATATAATCGTGGATATGGACAATGAGAACCAAATAACGTTAATATGTATTTTTTTTTTATTTTATGTTTTTTTTTTGATTTTTTTTTCTTTAGTTTAAACCAGACTACAAAGAGATTGACTGTGATCATCACGTTCAGTTTCGTGACGAATTTTACGTTGATTAAAAAAACATATATATATATATAATATTTGTCACAGAATTCTCCCCCGACAGACCCAAAAAAAAAAAACCAAAACCCAACCGGAGACAAAGTGCCTGCGAGATATTCAGATGCGAGAGAGAAGAAAAAAAAAGAAGGTGAAAAGAAAAGACAAAAAAAAAGAAAACTTGAAAATGTGAAAAATGAAAAAGGTTTAAATATATTTTCAATGAACGATGACGCAATAATAAATTATTGATGCACTGTTAGTTAATATGCTCTCGTGTACATCCAATTGATCTGACTCAACATTGTACCTAAGGTCGTTCAATAAAATGTCCTCTGTCTGCCAATTGAATTTTTCTTCCAATTCTGACCATTTTTACCATTTTCACGATTTTTTGCATGTTTACGATTTTTTAAACCATTGTTTAACCATTTTTTCAAACATTTTTTTACCATTTTTAACCATGATTCAAACCATTTTGTAACTATATTTTACATCTTTTAAAAATCTTGCTTACTTTTTTTTTAAACTTTTTTACCATTTTTCGGTTCCTCATCGGGCAAGCTTGTTTTTCTAAAAATAAAAATCGACATTGTAATGAAAACGTTTTCAAACTGTTCCAAATCATTGGAACATATTCAGAAAAATGTCTAAATATGTGTGTATGTCGAAGCCGAAAAAATGAATCTCTTATAAGTTGAAAACAGCTTGAGCTATCAAGCTGGAATTTTTAAGGTAGGTAGAGCGATCATTTCTCAATGTTTGGTTAAATTTGAAACAAAATCTTTGCCATTGAAATCGTACGCGACTTTGAACTTTGCTAAAAAAAAGTCCACGCGGTCGCCTGGTTTTTTTCAGATATGCAACAAATTTTCAGATTTAATTTATTTTTCTGATATGGATAAAAAAATTGTATACAAAGGATCGATTATGGATCGATGATCTCTAATTGATTTGGCGAAGATCGATCAAACCATTTAAATTTTATGATTTTGAATTTTTTGGAATTTTACAAAAAAAAATTATTTTCTTACTGACTCGAGTTTCCGTATCAGATATTGAGTTAAGCGTAAAATCAGTTAAGCCTAAAATAAGTGGTAAGAAAAAAATACTGTATTCTTTCCATCAATTGCTTTATTACTTTATTAATTCCTGTTCTTCTCGTATATCGAAAAAAATACAATGGTATAAAACGAAGACAAATAATCTACGAACTCAAAACGCCGCCGACTTGGATCCTCGTTATTTTCGGTTTACTCAAATTTCCATTCGAAATTACTCTCATTTTTTTCGGATCGTAAATTTAATTTTTAATTTATGTATATATATAATGTATATCATAGAATGTATATATTAATATTATAATATTCTTTGCGAATCTTGGAAAAAATTCTACTTCAATGATTGCGCGAGCAACATTAAAACTACCGCTACCTTATTTATAGATTCTCGTAGACGAGTTACGCGTTTATTATCCAATCAATTATAACGCGTCGATGACGTGACAAAAAAATATTTGCAACTTATTTGAATATCGGTTAGACTTTCTTTTATTTGTTTCATTTTTCTATTTAATTAATTTATCGGGAAAACAATATTCTGTCTCAACATAATCACATTAGTTTAGGAAGAAATCGTGTGTATGACTTGCTTGGTCGGTTTGGTAGTTTACAAAGACTCCGTAAAAAGCTACCTTACATTTATATCGCTATGGAAGAATCGCTATTTTCTTTATTATTTTTATTTCAATATTATTATTTTTTTCTCGACTATTTATAAAAATCGATGATAATCCAGAGTGAGAGGGAAAAAATGAAGAAAAAAAAATCGTCCTTTACTTGGTAATATTTGGTAAAGATAACAGCTTAATTATAACGATCGATGGTTCAATACGCGATGTAGATTGATAAGGTCCGATTTTTTGTTTGTTTTTTTTAATACTGGATTATCGCGACGATTCGAGGTCTACTAAAAAGCTTTGTACAATCGATTAAAAAAAAAGAAAAAGGCTCACCTCGCGTCTCGCATTTTCACGAATGGCAAGGTGAGTTCTCGAAGATCGAATGAAAATCGTTATATTCTAACATGGAAGCATTAAACTATCGAATGAATATTATTCTTTTTTTATGTTTCTCCGCACTATTTCGTAAAATTATCTTGATTCGGATTGATAAAAAGTATCGAAAAATCGTTCGAGAAAAATGTTTTCGTCGCAAGCTTGTTCGCTTTTTTTTTAATTCAACGTGACTTTGGAACACTCGGTTATAGAAGTTTTCGCGGCGCGGTCGGGTCAATCTTTCTACAGTTTCAATACTTTCGTCCCCAATACTCGTTTTGCGTTTCTGCGGCTGATTGTTGGATTTTCTGCTCCACGCCCTTCCGATCGATCAATTGTTACAATTTTTTTTTTTTTTTCTACATCGAGCCGCATTCAAAACCGGATCCACCTCGGTCCTACGTGTGCGAACAATTTTTATGTAACTCACGCATGAAAAGTCCGACTTTTCGTGCCTGCAGAAAGCGACGCTTTACAGCCGAGTGTACTATAAATACCCGGCGCATGCGCACCTCGATTCGATCTTACTTTACGCACCCTTAAGCGTGCGTAAAGTACTTTGAGCCCGCACTTTACGCACCCATAATCGTGCTTAAACATGCGTGAAGTACTTTACGCACGCACTTTACGCACGCTGAAGCGTGCGTATCTTTTACTAGAGTACGGCGCATGCGCAGTAGGCCTTGCCGTACAGTGCCACAAGCGGCAGGCACGGAGTAGTACTTTTCCTGGATTTGTTACAAAAAATATGAAGCGATACTAGTCTGGTGTAGCGAACATCGTACGCGGACTGTAAAGTGAGTCGCACTCCACAGCGTGCGTATAAAGTTCGCTTTACCGCACTCGTATCGTAAATCACTATTTGTTCATCCTACTATTCGATCGACCCGACTCTACCGCTCGGAACGACTTGAATGCAATGATTACATAAACGATAATGTTTTCCTTCCTCTCATCCTAAGTACAACTCATCCAAAGAACTACGGGTTTTTTTTCATTTTACCCATTCAAAGAACTACGGTTTTTTCCGTTTTGCCCATCCAAAGAACTACAGTTTTTTCCGTTTTGCCCATCCACAGAACTACGGTTTTTTTCTGATTTACCCATTCAAAGAACTACGGTTTTTTTTTCCGTTTTGCCCATCCAAAGAACTACGGTTTTTTTTCCGTTTTGCCCATCCAAAGAACTACGGTTTTTTTCTGATTTACCCATTCAAAGAACTACGGTTTTTTTATTTACCCGTTCAAAGAACTACGGTTTTTTTCCGTTTTGCCCATCCAAAGAACTACGGTTTTTTTTCTGTTTACCCATCTAAAGAGCTGCGGTATTTTTCTTTTCTCCCAAAGAGGTAAATCTAGAGACCGACTATTCAGCCTTTGGGCTTTGTACAGATTCGATACTTTCTTGCCCGGTGCCAAGTTCTGCGCGAGGCAGAGCCTCTTCTTGCGTTTCCGGAGCTGATTGTTCTCCTAGTCGATTTCCTGCTCCTCGTCGTTTCTCGTCGTCGTCGCCGTCTGCCCTTCACTTTCCGTCCTTTCTCTTTCCCCCCAAAGAGCTCCATCTCGAGACCGCCTTCGCTTGCTGGGCTTTCTACAGCTCCAATATTTTCTTCCCCGGTACCAACTTTCGCCCAGGCTGGACGTCTTCTTGCGCTTCCGAAGCTGATTTTCTTCTCTTGCTCCTCGTTGTTTATCGTAGTCGTCGGCCTGCCCTTCATTTCCCATCATTTTTATTTTATTTCTCAAAGAGAAAATTTAGAATTTAAAAATTTTTTAAAATGTTTATGTATTTTTTCCGAAGGTGGTCTATCTTGAGACAGCTTTGGCCTGCTGGGCTTTGTACAGCTTCAAGACCTTCCTCGGTACGAACTTCCACCCAGGCTGGACCTCTTCTTGCGTTTCCGAAGCTGATTTTCTACTTCCGCTCCTCGTCCTTTGTCGTAGTCGTCGTCTGCCTGCCCTTCATTTCCCATCATTTTTATTTCACTTCCCAAAGAGAAAGTTAAAAATTTTTTAATTCGTAAAAAATTTTATTTATTTTTTTCAAAGGCGGTCTATCTCGAGACAGCCTCCGCTTGCTGGGCTTTGTACAGCTTCAAGACCTTTTTCCTCGGAACCAAATTCCGCGCGAGTCCGGGCCTCTTCTTGCGTTTCCGAAGCTGCTTTTCTTCTCCCGCTCCTCGCCCTTTCTCGTCATAATCCTCCTCCGCCTGCCCTTCATTTCCCATCATTTTCATTTCACCTTCCCAAACAGAAAATTTAAAAATGTTAAATTCGTTAAAAATGTTAGTAATTTTTCCCGAAGGCGATTATTGATTTTTTCCGAAGGCGGTCTATCTCGAGACAGCCTTCGCTTGCTGTGCTTTGTACAGCTTCAAGACCTTCTTCCCCGGCACCAAGTTCTGCGCGAGTCCGGGCCTCTTCTTGCGTTTCTGGAGCTGATTGTTCTCCTGGTCGATCTCCTGCTCCTCGTCGTTCGCGCCCTGCCCCGTTTGGCTGCTGTAGTGCGTCTGGCATATAATCGTCTCCTCGGGCGTTCGAAGCGCCTCCAGCTCCGCCGCCGATCGGTGCAGGTCCGAGTCGTGAGCGAACGTGCAGTTGTGCCCGAATCGGCAACGGCCCTTTCTGTAGTTCCAGCATATTTTCCGGCCGTTTATCATCTTCGTGTCGTCCAGCGTCGGAGTCATTTTAACGTGTTTCTCCAGAATCGCGCTCTTCGCCTTTTCGGCCTCGACGAACGGATTCGAGAAAACCGAAGTCTTCAGGGTCGGCGCCGCTGTGAAATCCGGCGTTGGCAATGGAAGCTTCTTGTCGTTGGAAGATCGCTCGCTCTTCACGCGCCCGTTCGTCCGGTCGACGATCCCGCGACGACGGCCCGCGTCCTCGTCCTCGGCCAACGAGTCGCTCTCCGCAACTTCCGCGGCGTTCGCGCTCTCGTCGTTCTCGTCCCCGTCCGCTTCCTCGTCGTCGTCGTCCTCCTCCTCGTCACCCTTCGAACTGACGGTCAAGCAATATCAGATTACAAAGAACAGCGACAATCTCGCTTTCGCGGACGATTCACCAAAGATACGAACTAATGCAAATTCGACTTTTCCCTGCAACCGGGACTGACTTTTTGACTGACTTTTCCCTGCATCCAGAAAAAAAAAGATTATTTGACGACCTACGTTTATTTGGTTTGGGTAAAATATCGGAGCTGGGCAGTACTTAAAGTACATGAGTACTTTGGTACTTAAAGTACTTTGGTGCGTAAAGTACTTTGGTACTTAAAGTACTTTGGTGCGTAAAGTACTTTGGTGCTTAAAGTACTTTGGCACTTAAAGTACTCTGGTGCTTAAAGTACTTCGGTGCTTAAAGTACTTTGGTGTCGAAAAGTACTTTGGTACCGAAAAGTACTTTGGGACCGAAAAGTACTTTGGTACTTTGATACTAAAGTATTTTTCGGTACTTTAAGTACTTTTACTAAGTACTAAGACCCGAGTACTTGTACAATTTTTTTCCTTGGTACGTTTGGATCAATGTTCCAATTTGAAACGCCGAATGTAAAAAGGTCGAAAGTAAGTTGGAGGATGTTACGCTCAAAATTGTAATAAATGGAGAAACCATGTGCAAATTACTTTGCACCTTTTTTCGTAAGATGAAACATTTTCTACGTCTCATAAAATCGATATATACATACATACAAAGAATCCATAAGAAAGTGTGAAACACAACACAAAGCAGCGTGAATAATGATTTCCAAGAAAATAACAATAAAGTAATATAAAAGTAATCAATATAAGTAATTAATTATTTACTTTTTTTTAAAATAGAGAATACAAATTGACCGGAAAACCTAACGGAGGCCAAATTATGGATTTTCGGATACGCAGTGTAAAACACGATTTTCCAAGCAGGATGCAAAGCGCGAAAATTCATTTAAAAAAAAATGTATCAAAACAAGTTAACAATTATTTTATTTAATTATCCATTTTTTTTTTTTCATAGAGAATAAAAATTGACCGAAAACACAATCGGAGGCCAAATAATCGATTTTCAAAGCAGGATCCAAAGCGCAAAAATTAATTTGAAAAAATGTATCAAAATAAGTTAACAATCATTTAATTTAATTGTCCATTCATTTTTTTTTTCATAGAGAATAAAAATTGACCGGAAGCGCAAACGGTGGCCAAATAATCGATTTTCAAAGCAGGATCCAAAGCGCAAAAATGAATTTGAAAAAATGTATAAAAATAAGTTAACAATCATTTTATTTAATTATCCATTAATTTTTTTTTCATAGAGAATAAAGATTGACCGGAAGCGCAAACGGTGGCCAAATTATCGATTTTCAAAGCAGGATCCAAAGCGCAAAAATGAATTTCAAAAAATTTATCAAAATAAGTTAACAATCATTTAATTTAATTATCCATTAATTTTTTTTTCATAGAGAATAAAAATTGACCGGAAGCACAAGCGGAGGCCAAATTATCAATTTTCAAAGCAGGATCCAAAGCCCAAAAATTGATTTGAAAAAATGTATAAAAATAAGTTAACAATCATTTAATTTAATTATCCATTAATTTTTTTTTCATAGAAAACAAAGATTGACCTGAAGCGCAAACGGTGGCCAAATTATCGATTTTCAAAGCAGGATCCAAAGCGCAAAAATTAATTTGAAAAAATGTATAAAAATAAGTAAACAATCATTTAATTTAATTATCCATTAATTTTTTTTTCATAGAAAACAAAGATTGACCTGAAGCGCAAACGGTGGCCAAATTATCGATTTTCAAAGCAGGATCCAAAGCCCAAGCTAAAAAGCAAAACGTGTATCTCAATTCTCAAAAACCGCAAACATAAAAATCTACAAAATATGTGCCAAAAAAAAAAAAAAACAGAAAAAAAAATTACAAAGTACCCAAAAAAAAGTTTTTTTTTTTTTTTTTTTTAGCGTCATAAACAAATCCGACAATCGCTTAAGCATATCAAGCATCGTCGAGAGTTCTCGGTTGAAGTTTCTCCGCGATAATCTTGCATCGCAGAGTTTTTAAATGCCAGCAAATTCGAGGTTAGGTTTCTATCGAAAGCCTCGTTCGTGCTCGAGATTTTTCTCGCGTTATTTTTTTTTTTGTCTCTTTCTCTAGCGATGCAAATTGAATTCTCGTTCTTACTTGTCGGTGTCGTCGGACGGCGCGTCGTTCTCGCTCTCGGAGCCGGACGAGGTGCCGTAATCGGCGACCAAGGAAGTCATCGTTTCTCTTAAGCTTACGAATTAATTAACAGAATTATACTAACAAAACACTACTTTGTAAAAATTTTTTTTGTTTTTTTTTTGTCTAACGTAAAACCACCATTGAGGCGATTTGTTGTTCTCATCCGCACCGCCCTCTCGGTGGATCTCGCGGCGACAGGATCCGCGATGGCGCTCGGCGGTGGCGGAGCGACTTGGCAACGCCGCGGGACCGGAAGTCGCTCCGCCCGGCGCTGAGCCGCGGCGCGGGCGATGCGAGATCTGCGAGACGTGGTGCGTAGACGTCGATACGGCGATAGAGAATAAGCAAGATTTCTCGGAATAAATAAAAATAGGGAAGATTTCTCTGGATAAGCAGAAATAAGGAATATTTCTCTGAATAAGCAAAAATAAGCAAGATTTCACTGAATAAGCAAAGATAAGGAATATTTCTCTGAATAAGCAAAAATAAGCAAGATTTCTCTGAATAAGCAAAAATAAGCAAGATTTCTCTGAATAAGCAAAAATAAGGAATATTTCTTTGAATAAGCGAGAGTAAGCAAGATTTCTCTGAATAAGCAAAAAATAAGGAATATTCCTCTGAATAAGCAAAAATAAGGAATATTTCTCTGAATAAGCAAAAATAAGGAATATTTCTCTGAATAAGCAAAAATAAGGAATATTTCTTTGAATAAGCGAGAGTAAGCAAGATTGCTCTGAATAAGCAAGAATAAGCAAGATTTCTCTGAATAAGTCAAAATAAGCAGGATTTCTCTGAATAAGCAAGAATAAGCAAGATTTCTCTGAATAAGCGAGAATAAGCAAGATTTGTCTGAATAAGCAAGAATAAGCAGGATGTCCCTGAATAAGTCAAAATAAGCAGGATGTCCCTGAATAAGCAAGATTAAGCAAGACTTCTCTGAATACGTCTGAAAATATTTCTCTGAATATGGGGTCGAAGAGAAAAAAAAGGTACGAAAGAAAAGAATCGAGCGGTTAAAAAACAAAATTACCCAAAAACTCTTTATTCATTTCATCCGTTATATTTACAATGCGACGATCTAGTTGCAGACCGATCGAAAATTCGGATAATATGAAGTGAAATAAACTGAAGCTAATTGACTCCCGACTCGGCGAAGCCGAGCGTGCAATTTGTTCCCGCTTTCAGACCCGCGCTCTTCCATACTCTAATGTTTCTCTCCTCGTTCTCCAATTTTTCCATAACCAGTCTCGTGTTCGGGACTTGCAGCCAAAATTTTCCGAGATTCGGTTTTACCGTGGCCGGTTTGTCGACGACCTTCTTGCCGAAGCCCTCGGTGTCCCGCCACTCCGATATCAGATTTACCGTTACGAGCGGCAAACTAAATTCGTTCGCTATGAATCTGCTGACGCTGGCGACGTTGTTCAGATTACAGAAGCTCTCGCGATTTTCCGACGAAGCCAGTATTATCGCCGGCAGCGAATCGATTATCACGAGCCTCGTCGGTCGCTCGTTTTCTTCCGGGTCACTCCTCAACGATCTCGTGAGGTCGTACAGGACGCAAGACAGCTCGTTGATATTCGTTGCACGTGTTATCCGTATCTGATCCATTACCCTCGCCGTTTCCTGAAATTACGAAGAGGCGTATTTTTATTGTGTTATTAAGTTATTGGTTGATCGACCGAAAAAAAATTCTGACATTTGAAAAAAATGCTAATATTTGTAGAAAAATCTAATATTTGAAGAAAATTCTAAAACTTGAGAAAAATCCTAAAATTTGAAAAAAATTGTAAATTTGAAGAACATTCTGAAATTTGAAGAAGACTCTAAAATTTGAAGAAGATTCTAAAATTTGAAGAAGATACTAAAATTTGAAGAAGATTCTAAAATTTGAAGAAAATTCTAAAATTTGAAAAAAATCTAAATTTTGAAAAAAAATCTAAACTTTGAAAAAAATGCTAAAATTTGAAAAAAATGCTAAAATTTGAAAAAAATTCTAAAATTTGAAAAAAATTCTAAACTTCGAAAAAAATTCTAAAATTTGAAAAAAATAAATAAAAATTGTCGAAATTTTTATTCGATATCCCGTACCTCGTCGTCATGACCCCTGGCTTCCAGGATCGCGTGAACTCTGCCGGCCGAAAAATCGCTTTTGGTATCGATGTAGCGAACTATACCGTCGGTGTTTAGAACAACGTTTACAGCGAGTGTTAGACACAGCTGCGTTTTTCCGGCCGAAGAAGCACCGCACAATTCGTAAAGATCACCGGGATGCAGACCCCCGTTCAGAAGAATATCAAATCTGGAAATAACGAAACAACAAATTTATTGAAATTTCGTGAGGTTAAACCAATTTTCGGAAATGTAACGTAATTACAACCTCACGTTGTACTTTAAACTTGAGTATAAACTTATTGTTAGCTTGAACTTTAAACTAAAGTACAAACTTATCTTGAACTTGAAACTTAAGTAGAAACTTATTTTGAATTTTCAACTTCAGTACAAATTTAGCTTGCATTTTGAACTTAAGTATAAAATTAGCTTAAGCTACAAACTTAAGTATAAATTTAGCTTGAACTTAACACTTAAGTACAAACTTAGTTTGAACATTAAACTTAAACTTATCAACTTTGCTTAACTTTCAATCCTAAGTATAAACTAACTTAAACATAAGCATAAACTTGAACTTCAAACATAGATAGATTTAGATAGATAGATTTGTTTATAAGCATAAAGTTGAATTTGAAACTTGAAGTTTAAAGTTGAGTGTCAAACGTATGCGATTAATCTCTTAAATACCTTTCAATTCCAGTAGACACGATACCAGATTGTTCGATGGACAAAAGTTCCGTCCCGCTCCTAATTTTCCCCCCGAAAGTCTCGACAATCTGCGCCTTAAATTTTTTCACATCCTGTGAAATAGAAAAAAAAAACGCATTCAAAAAAATGTATATACATTTTTTCATTCATGTACGTCGATCGTCACCTGGTAGGGCATTTTCATGATTCTTCCCAATTTCTCGCTGTCCTCATTGGCAAAATCAAAAACCGTGTTAACGTTTATGATTCTCAATCGCTGAATCATGTTCTCATCAAATCCAGGATACATTTCTTCGTGAAGTCGCGCCATTCTTCCGTATATTTTCCACGCTCAAAAAGCATACATATACATAATAGATTGCCCTAAAATGTTAAAAAAATTTTTTAGAATTTTTCATAAATGTTGGTAAAATATTTATTATTAGACATCTTTTTGAAATATTCCATAAGTTATCAATATTTTCGTGCTGTAGATATTGTTCATTATCTTTAATATTTGTACTGCCTCTTTTTCTACCAAAATATTTTGATAGAATACTTCAAAATATGATTTCCATATATTTCAGAAATATTTCGTAAGATTTTGCAACATTGAAAATATTTCCGAAATGTTCTCGAAATATTTCGCTCTACACGAGAATATTCGCATTAAAAATATTTTTTTCACCGTTTCGAAAAATGTTTCAGACCCACGAAAGATTAAGTCCATTTCTGAAACATCTTAGAAACCTTCCGTTGGAATATTTCGATAGAATACTCCAAAATATGATTTCCACGTATTTCAGAAACATTCCGTAACATTTGAAACATTAAAAACATTCCCGAAATCTTTCGTCGCAATGTTTCCGCACAATATTTCAAAACATTATTCCCATATATTTCACAAATATTTCAATATATTTCAAAGTTTCGAAAATATTTCCGAAATCTTTTCAAAATATTTCATCCTACATGGGTAATAAATAAACAATCGATCAACAACATTTTTATTTTCACATTTTACATTCCCAGTTATAATCACCTAAAAAAAAAAAATCCCCCAAAAAAAACAATAATTTTCGTCCGATAATTTTCCCACTACGTGACTCAACGTTCTCGCCCGGTTAAGTTTGCCTCTAAAATTCCAGGAAGCGCGCGCGCGCTCGCACATCCGCCTCGCCGAGTGGCTGAACGACCCCGGCCGTATTTCTCGGCGCGATGTGTTTTCTTCACCCACCACGCTTGGCCGTAGAGGCGAACCCTCCGATCGGCCTGCCGACCCGACTCGTCTCCAGAAGCCTCCCGCAATTCGGACCGCGTCCACACGAACAAACTATTCGCTCGCTGGTTCGTCGATAGTTCGGTCGCGTCGGTTCACGTTCCAGTTGTCCCCGCGCACGAGACGCAACTCGAGAGTTATGTCTGCGACGCCGCGCCACGAGCGAGTCCGGTCGCGCCGCTGCGAAGAAAAAACACCGCGATATTTCTTCGACTCTCGCTCGCTCGTCAAGATATTACGCTCGAGCGTTCGTTAGCTAAACGTGCGCGGCGTGATTTTTTTCTTTGGTTCTTTTCGTTCGTTCCTTTATTCAACGCGTGCTCGGTAATATATATATATATATATATATATATATCTATATATGTATATATAAATGTAGGCGAATCGACGAGGCGCGTTATGAAGCGGGACGAGAAAAGGAGAATTCTACGAAATTTCTGGTGAGTTGGCATTTATTTTTTGTTTTATTTGCGCGAGTTTGTTCTTCGATGCGGTGGGTTTTGTTAGACTTTGCGAGCAGCGCGACACGTGTCTGTTTATGTAATCGGGATTTTAATGGCCGCGCACGCGGCGGAGGCACGTGGGGGAGAATTAAATGGTTTTTTGAGGCCGTGGCGAGGATTGAGACGAAAAATAATACGTTCGATTGAAGGGCGAAGCTGCAGAGTTCGCAAGTTTGCTGGTCCGAGACGCGATTCTTTCGTCGCCGAGAGGATTATCGCGGATTACGGAACTCTGCGGCGAGCCTCGGAATAAGACTTTCAAGGCTGGAATGCCGGGTTTGATACTTTGGAGGCTGCTCGGAGGAAATAAAAATTTGCTCGCGGAGTGTTCTTTGGTGCTCCTGGAGAGTTTGGAATTTTTGGAACTGGAATTGGAATTTTTTTCACACTGACTTCCGGTTAGGAGAATCTTGTTTATGCTTCGCGATAAACTATAATTGTTCGTTGTTTGTTGAACAGGGGTTGAAAGTTTGTTCGATTGTGTTTTGTTCTTAGTTGGAAAAAAATATTTCATTTGTATTGTGTTTTTAGTTCGAGAGACACGAGAATAGCTCGACTTCCGGTTTGAGAAAATCGTACGCGGTTGCAAGGGACGAATTATAGTTGGGCGGATTGTTGTAGTTTGTTTAATAGTTCGTTTTCACGGATCACTAGAGAATTTCCGCCGATCTCCGGAAGGAAAGAGAATGAGCGTCTCAGAGCTTCGACTTCCGGTTTGCCCAAAAATGTGTCCAATTCGGGCGGAGACTAATTTTTCATCGCTAAACCATCTCGCGCTTACATTTCTATTGAATCGCTCGATTACTTTGTCCTTGTAAACGAATAGTCGAATCCTCGAGTAGAATTCGAGCGATAAAAATTTCCTTCCCAGGTTCGAAGAGCTGTAAAAAAAAAAAGAATCTTAAAAGAGCGAACTCTCCAACACGATTAAATCGAATACTCGAGTACAAACTTGTCCAAAATGAGCATCAAACATTTCCTCCCCAGTTTCGAATCGCTATAAAGAAAAAAACATTCTTAAAAAAAAGCGGACTCTCCAACACGACTTATCCGCGATCGCCCGAAGATAATTAATCGCTAAATCGAATCCGCCAGTAAAAAACTTGTTCAATACTAACACTAAACATTTCCCCCCCACTTTCGAACAGCCGTTAAAAAAAATGCTCAATAAAGCGAAATCTCCAACTGGACAAATCCACGAGTCGCCCAAAGTTACTTAATCCTAAAATCGATTCCTCTACAACAATCTTGTCCAATTCCAACACTAAACATTCCTCCCCCACTTTCGAACAGCCTCAATAAAAAAAATCCTCAGAAAAGCGAAATCTCCAACACTGGACAAACCCACGAGTCGCCCAAAGTTACTTAAACCTAAAATCGATTCCTCGACAACAATCTT
This sequence comes from Stenichneumon culpator, assembly GCA_964017025.1. Classification (NCBI taxonomy): domain Eukaryota; kingdom Metazoa; phylum Arthropoda; class Insecta; order Hymenoptera; family Ichneumonidae; genus Stenichneumon; species Stenichneumon culpator. The sequence continues at coordinate 3,771,886 of OZ024771.1, forward strand.
GTCCAATTCCAACACTAAACATTCCTCCCCCACTTTCGAACAGCCTCAATAAAAAAAATCCTCAGAAAAGCTCAATCTCCACCACTCTACAAATCCCCGAGTCGCCCAAAGATCAACCCTAACAGTCGAATCGAAACAAACTTGTCCAATTCGAACCTTACAATAAAATTTCTCCCTTTCCAAACACCCATAAAAAAAAAAAAAAACATAAAAAAATTCTCCAAACCCCGCCATAACAAAATCATAAACATCAAACATAAACATAGAACAAGCTCCAAAGATTTCCTTCAAAACAGATCGACCCTCACGAACAGCGAAGAGAAAGAAAAAGAAAAGTCCTCGCAGAGTTGCTGATTTGGACGGAACGACCGGAAGCTCGCGCCGCGCGTCTCCCTCGCTCTCGGCCAATGATCGGCGCCGAGCCGTGCCGCGTTGCCGGCTCGGCGGCCTCGCCCGGCGTCCAATCCGGAGCGCCCAAAGCCCGGGCGACGATCGTCCCGCTGAGACGGCAGCGAAGCCCTCCTCGGGGCCTCCGCCGCTCCTCGCTCGGCTCGTAATTTTCTCGTGAACCGTCGCCATGTTTGGATGTGCTCGGAGTTGTACGCGTCCTTGAATCCGCGCGGCCTCCAGCTCTCTAGACCCAAAAAATGTACCGTAAAATATTAGATATATCTAATGAGTTTAATGTTACGTGAGGTAGCCAATTCACAATTCGCCCGGGCTGAACACAATATCGCAAGCTATTATCGCCGATGGCAGATCTACGTCGCGAAATTTTGTGATTACATCGCGGTAAGTCCGAGCCAGAGAACGACCAACGCCAACATGGCGGACGGCCGAAACGTTTCCTTTGTATCGAGACGTCGAGTCGAGCGAGCTCAGCCAAACTGGGCGGCATCGGCATTTTTTTTTTTCGGGTGTGAAATTTTTTTTTTTTGTTGAGGCGATTTTCGGGCAAGAAATAAATTGAGGTTTTTAAATTTTTTTTTTTTTTTTTTTGGGTATATTTTTGGTTCGAGTGATGAGAATGTGCGAGATTTACGAAGCTCCAGCGACTCGGCACGGTCTTTTTGTTTTTTTTTTTGTGAGGCTTTGAGATTTTTTTTTATTTTTTTTTATTTAAAATTTTTTTATTTTTTTTTTTTGAGGCGTTCTTTTGGGTGAGTTTGGCGAAAATGCGCGCTCAGCCTCACCCGATATACGACCTGATAGTCGCACGGTTGACCCGAACTGAAAAAAAAAAGACATTTGTTTGAGGGAAAGTTTCTTAAATATTGATATTGATTTTTTTTTAATCGAGGGAACGATTTTTTTTTTTTTTTTTTAATAATTGTTTTTGTGAGATTTTTGAAAGAATTGATAATTTAGGATCAGAAAAAAAGTGGGAAAATTTCTGGCAAGTTTCGTGCAATTTGGACTCTGCGAGTGCAAAATTTGGTTGGGGGATTTTTGGAGCCGCAAGCGAGTCGTCTCGACTCGAAGACGACTCGTCGAGATTTGTTTGCAAACAATTTGGGACTCTTTGGGATTTTTGAACTTTTTCAAATTTTATTTTATCCCATTTAATTTTATTTAATTTTATTTGATTTGATTTAATTTTATTGTATTTTATTTCTTAGTGTGAAATTTATTTGGTGGATTTTTAGAGCCGCAGGCGAGTCGTCGCAACTCGAAGACGACTCGTCCAGATTTGTTTGCAAACAATTTGAGACTCTTTCAAACTTTCCAAGTTTTTCAAATTTGATTTTATCCCATTTAGTTTTATGTGATTTTATTGAATTTCATTAAAATATTCAATTAGAAAATTCCAAATTCAGTTTTCGATTTTCGGAACGAGAATTCGAATTTTAATTAATTTTTATTCTATATAATTTTAATAAATTTTTTGTTGTCTTTCAGTGTCATGTGTAATGAGTGATAAACAAGGTGCGCCAACTTTGCCGCCCCTCGCCGGGGGTGGAGGAAACAATGGGACTAGCAACTCCGGCGCAGCCCAGCAAACGGTCAGTTTGCAACAAGTTCTCGCCTCGGCCCAGGGCCTCAATGTGCTCACAACGCCGGCCGGCCAGCAGTTCGTCATCACGTCTCAAGTTCCCGGCCTCACGCAGGTAAACCTTTATTTTCACATTACAATCTAACGTGCCTTGGTTTCATCAATTTTTTTTTATATGATTTTAAAAAATTAATTCTCATTCATTGATATTTTCTAAATTAAATCTTTGTTTAATTATCTTCATTTATTTTTAGTTATTTATTATCGACAATTTAAGGCGCTTCCGTTTTATTAATTACTTTCACTTATTTGTAAAAATTAATTCTCGCTTTTTTTTTTTTTTTTAAGTAAATTTTCGTTTATTGATTTTTATTTGTTGTTGGTTGTTTTAAAAAAATGTATTTTCATTTATTTATTTTTACTCACTTTTTAGAATTTAATAACCGATAAGATGCATTTTTTTTAGGCGTTAAAATCTTTCTTGTATTGAAAAAAAATAAAACCTTAGTAATTTTTCATCTACTTAATAATTCTTGATAATTTGAATTTATTTTTCGTCATTTTGTACTAATCGAGATTCCCAAAAAAAATTACTAATAATTTTTATTTAATACGTATTTTTATTATATACGTATAATAAATAAAATACGTATTTTTATTTTATACTTATCTTCACAAAATTACGTATTCGCATATCTCATCCACATCCTTTTTAGAAACCGAACTTGCGCATTAAACGCTTTTTCCATCGTTAAAGTTTCTCCCGAGCGAAAATTATCCCCAAAACGAAAAAAAGGAAAGAAAAAAATCGATTTCGTAGAAAACAATTTACAAACGGATTTTCCCACTCAATCAATATCGAATAGTACAAAAATGTATTTATTTCTTTTCAAACTACAATCAAAACTGTCCGACATATTCATGCTTCACATTTTTCGTCAAAATTCCGTAAAAAAAAAAGGTAATTCAAACATTGCAAAAACGGCTTTTCCCACTTAGCCAATCTCTAGCACATTTCGATACTCGTGCGAAAAAACATTTTTCCTACGAGTGTGAATTAGCGGCCCGAGCCGAAGGCGAGTCTTGCAATCACACGAGTTCAGAAAACGTTTCTCGCACGAGTATCGGACAAAATTTTATTTCACAACCTGTAAAAAATTTCACGCACGCGTGCGTAAAAACCGCCTTTTCCCACCGAGCGAAATACATGTATTTATTTCTTTTCAAACCACAATAAAAACTCCCACACATTTTTGACCGAAATTCCGCAAAAAAAAAAAAAGAAAATAATAACAAATAAAAAATAAATAAAATAAATAAAATAAATAAAATAAATAAAATAAATAAAATAAATAAAATAAATAAAATAAATAAAATAAATAAAATAAATAAAATAAATAAAATAAATAAAATAAATAAAATAAATAAAATAAATAACTAGCGGGCAGTCGGGAGTTAAAAAGAATGCACAATAAAAAAAAAATGTACTTTTCACCAGGTCATATCAACGGGAACGACGACGAGCGCGGGTGGTCTGCAGCAGGTCGGCTTCCAGCGGATCGTCAACATAACGGGTGGTTCGCCGCGGGTGAGCGTGGTCGGCGTGGCCTCGGCGAGCGGTTCGCCGCTGGCCTCGCCGAGTCGTCAGACGGCGACGAAGGTGGTTCTGGCGACGTCGCCGAAGCTGGTGCGCACCTCGTTGGGAAGCATGTTCGTGACGCCGCCGTCGCAGTCGTCGCCGGGCGCCTCGCCGGCGCGCAAGAAGCTGCGCCTGACGGAGACGACGGAGAGGACGACGGCCTCGGACGACCCGACCAACAGCGGCTATCGTCGTCGAATAATGGAGCACAAGATGAAGCGGATGCGAGCGATAAGGGAGAAGTACGCCGAGAACGCCTCGGAGCTCTTCTTCCTCCACGCCGGCGGGAACATGATGGACTTCCAGACGTGGAAGAGGCGAGCGCCGACCGCCCAGTACTTGCACTTCCTGCGACAGCACAGACTCGACCCCGAGGACGACGACGAGGACCTCACCGTGCCGCTTCCGGCGATCAATAGCGAACCCGTCGCGGCCAACGCGCCGAGCTGCGCGACCAACGTCCCGGTTCCTGCGAACCCGCTCGCGGCCGGGGCGGCATGCACTACGCCCGTTACACTCGGGGGCGAAGTCAAGATCACCGGAATCGGCGGCACACCCGTCGCTGTCTCCACCACCTTGCCGGCGGCGGTCGCTCAGCTTAGCCAACAAGGTGGGCTTTTTTTATATTTAGTTTTTTTTTTTTTTATTAGTTTATTCGATTTCAATAGATAAAATTGACATGTGCAATTTTGAAGGGAGAGTCGTATGAAAATTTCAATTTTGCACTTTGTAATTTTTTTTTTTTTATTTGGGGTTGGGGATTTTTGGGATTTGTGGGGCAAGGTGTTTTTTTGCAGGTCGCGGGGAGATGCGGCCTCGCGGAGGTGAAGTCGAGTCACTGGATTTCAATTTAATGGAATGGTGTCGCTTATTGCGAGACTATTTTTTCTTTTTTGTTTACACATTTTTATTTGATTTGTTTTGTTATTTTATTTACTTTGTTGTATTTTTTTTTTTTTTTGTGTGTGCCCGCGTTTTTGTCGTCGATGTTTTATGCTGCGCAGCAGAGAGGGTGCTATTGTTAGTCTTTTACTTGAACAATCGACCGAGTCTTTCGACACTCGTTTATTTAAAGATTTTGTTTTGTATTTCATTTGATTTTTTTTTTTTTTTACCGAGTGTGTAAAAACGGGGATCATTATTATCGAGAAAGTTTGTGCGACTTCGCGGCGCGAATCCTAATCGGTGAAAATAAATAAAATTAAATAGCGAAACTTTTATTTAATTTATTTAATTTATCTTATTTTCTTACTTTTTCCGGTATTTTGCATTGCACAGCACAGACGATACAAAATTATACCATTTTTTAATTTTTTTATTTTTTTATTTTTTTTTACGAATTTTTGGCCAAGTATGTAAAAACGGAGATTATTATTACTGATAAAGTCTCGTACTTCGTGACATGATAATTTATATATATATAAAAAAAAAAAAAAAATTTACAAAAATATTTGCACATATTTAACCGCGTACTGAATGGGACACGTTTGGGCGATAGGACAAATACCAGGTAGACCTCAAGGGGGTCGTCACGGCATGGTCTTTGCCATACGGGCGGCAATTCAATCTCCGTCACAAGTCACCGTCACCACCACAACCGCTCACCCTTCACCCACTTCTACCATAGCACCCACGATCATTATAGGTGATTAACGTAGATCAGCAGTAATTTGGTGTCTTTTTTTTTATTCGTCAAAATTACGTGCATTGGATATAAAATTTTGTAGCCCGAAATATCCTTGACCTTTGTCTCGTGTATCATTGTATATGTAAACTTTGTATAATGTATATGTGAATCGTTATTTTTTAATTATTTTTTTCTCTTAGAGTCCGGCTCTTCACGTTCGGGCAGAATTTGTGAAATTTTTATTGGTATTTTAGCGTTTAGATTTGTCACCAGCCTGGCATCTGGAAATGCATGTTTTTTTTTCTTTTTTTTTAGGGTATCTTCCAGAAACTTTAAAACACGTAAAGAAATATACGACGTTTGAGTGATTAAATTTTTTTTTTGTTGTTTTTAAGTATGCCGTTTAATTGGCTGATGTGGAGCATTAAATCGGCATAGCAAACGTGGAGTAAGAGGTGTTTCAAAACATATTCACGTGGTTTTCCAGCCGCAACCTTAAAGTGGAGTTTCTAAAATTTTTTTTAGGTTTTTAGTTTTTTAGATTTAGGTTTGTAGATGTTTAAGATTTCTTTGGTTCGGGTTTCAAAGTAAAAAAAAACTGCCACAGCAAGACAGCTACTTTCATTAAAGCTGATTTTTCCACTCTCATTGCTCAATTCTTCTCAATAAATGACGCGGCAAGTAATTCGAAATATTTGTTTCATAATTGTCTTAAATTCAAATTTAAATAGTTCCACAACTGTCTTAAATCTAAATTTAAATTGTTCCACAATTGTCCTCAGTCGTCTGAAATTAAAATTAAAAATTCTTCTACAATTGTCTTATATTTAAATTTAAATTCTTCCACAATTGTCTTCAATTTTTATTTAATTTCTTGCACAATTGTCTTGAATGTTACTTTAAATTCTCACTAGTCTCCAATTATTTTATTTCAATTGTTTCAATTATCTAAAATGAAAAAAAAAAAAGTTTTCAAGTTCCACTTAAAAACTTTTCCCTGCAGCCCACGGGACGAAAAATCCGCCGTTCGAGCGCACTTGCTCGGCCGGTCTCCAGTCTCGTGGGTAGATCAAATACCGAGCATGTGTAAGACCTCGAAGAGAACGCCACCTGCGAGGTCTAAGGGTTAGTCTCGTGACAAAAAAACAAAAAATCTCCATGTATGCTCGACGAGCATGAAACTACCGCTTCTTAAGTTCGTAAATTTACCACCTTAATTGTCGTGAATGGAATGCAAAAAAAAAACAAAAAAAAAACAAAATTCAAAAACAATAATTTATTTTTTTCTTTCGAATTTCAGGTGGAACACCTTTAGTTCCCGAAGCGCCGAAGCCTCAGCCGCCGCCTCCGACGACGACCGCCTGCTCGACGACGACGACGCCGACGACGGTCGCTTCCCCGATCGTCGAGAAATCGCCGATCACGACCGCCCCCTCGACGACGTCGTCGACGTCGTCCTCGAGAACAACGACTTCCTCGACGCCGACGGTCGCCGTTTCCGTCGCCTCGCCGCAGCCGATCGTCAAGCTCGTGAAACTGCCCTCCAGCACGGTGACCTCGACGACGTCGTCGGCGACCCCCTCCGAGTCGCAGAACAATCAGGAACAAATCGTCGAGAAGGCGAAGCAGGAAGCTTACGTCATGCAAAGAATCGCCGAGCTGCAGCGGGACGGTTTGTGGCCCGAGAGGAGATTGCCGAAGGTCCAGGAACCCGCGAGAACAAAAGCTCACTGGGACTACCTGCTCGAGGAGATGGTGTGGCTGGCGGCCGATTTCGCCCAGGAGAGGAAGTGGAAAAAAGCCGCGGCGAAAAAATGCGCGAGAATGGTCCAGAAACACTTTCAGGAAAAAGCGATTCAGGCACAGAAGGCCGAGAAGTCACACGAAATCAGACTCAAGAAAATCGCGGGCTTCGCGGCCAAGGAGATCAAAACCTTTTGGGCCAATGTGGAAAAGGTGGGATTTTCTTTTTGTTTTTATTTTGGAAAATAAATTTGTAGATCTGTTCGGATTTTTTGTGTCTTTAAAGAATGATTTTTTTACGATGAAATTTAATTGCGATGAGAATCTTATCGCAATTGTGATTGGAAGAGCTTTACTCTTCAAATATTTTCTTTAATGTATATTTTATGACTTGGTTAATATTTAATTGTTTATTATTTTACAAATATTTTATTATTTATTGTTTCATAAATATTTGATTATTCATTACTTTATAAATATAAAAAATTTTGTTACTTCGTTCATTTATGACGATAAAATTTTCGTACCCCACATACTTAAGCCGGCAAGTTTGATACTTCATTATCGAAATTGTGTGCTCATTGTGGGAACATCAATACTGAATCGATCTTTTAGGGTTGCGCTTCAATGTATGCAGCCTAAAATCCTTTCAGATACATTTTATTCTTACAACTAAAACAGAATAAAAGTATCAATTAAATCAATTAAATTAATTCTATTATTATTATTATTATTTAATTTTGAGCTCAAGACTTTTGCAATAATACGGTCGTTTTTTTTTTGTTATCTGCAGCTCGTCGAGTTCAAGCAACAGACGAGGCTCGAAGAGAAGCGAAAGAAAGCCCTCGATCAACATCTCAACTTCATTGTCGGGCAGACCGAAAAGTATTCGACGTGGTTAACGGAGGGCCTCAACAAGCCGGAAGGAGCTCAGAGCGTTCCCGCTTCTATAAACAGCTCGAGAATCTCCTCACCCGTGCCGACGAACAAACAGCATTCGGATGGTTGGCATACTTCGTTAAAAAATTCATCTTTTTTTATAGACAATTATTTTTAATATCTGAATTATGTTTAAAAAAAAATGCGAAAAAAATACACAGAAGTAGTTCCACGTATAGTTTCTTCTATGGCATGAAAAAAAAAGTTTATCACGATAATCGTAAAGAGTTTTTTTTTTAAATTTTGTAATGCTGTTACATCGTTTTCCTAAGGCATGCACTTAAAATCCCGCTTTCCGTTTCTGTGAGGTGTGTGCAGAAAGGCAATTTTTCGCATCGCGTGCGGGAAAAATACTGCGCATGCGTGCAAACGCAATATGGTATTTTTTCCAACACTTAGTGCGGAAAAGTGTCTTTCTACGCACACTTCACGAGAATGAAAAGCGGGATTTTCGTGAATTTTTTAGGACAAATTACGTGAATGGCGTGGGAGTAGAAAAGGGAGTTCTATCTCGTCTGAATGCCGAACTCGCCTTCGGCTCGTCCGGCATTTTCACACTCGTCTAGAACTCCCTTTCTATGCCCTTGCCATACAAATAACTTTATCACCCTCGGTGCGGAAATAGCAGTTTTACGCACGCTTCGCGTGCCCAAAACCGCCATTTTCACACCTCGTGAAGTAAAATTTTGTACGATACTCGTGCGAAAGACTTTCTGAACTCGTGTGATTGCAACGCTCTCGCCTTCGCCTCGTGCTGCAAAGTCATACTCGTCAGAAAAAGTTTTATCGCACTAGTATCGTAAATTACCATTATTGCATCTCCAAGTAAATGCTCCGCCACACGTGTTGACAATTCAACGAAATTTTTTAGAATGACAAAACACAAGATAATAACGAAACACGTTCGCTACTGCTCAGCAACTATTTTGTCCAATAATAATAGTATTGCATAGAAAAAAAAAAAAAAAAAAAAAAAAAAAATATCACGATAATCGCAAAGAATTGATAGATCCGGGCGTCTTTTCTTTTTCTATGATGCTAATATACCGTTTCCGAAGGGGCGAGAAATCATTCATGCTCAAACCTATCCGGTGATGTTAACGAGGCATTTGTCTGAGAAAAAAAAAATCAAAAATATAGAAAAATAATAATAGTAATAAAACCATACAAATAATTATTCGAACATTATTGCAGACGAGTTCGAGCCGAACCAGAGTTCCGAGGACGACGAGGAGACGATAGCGAAAGCCGAGGAGGAGATGATGTCGACGACAAATCACAAGGAGGAGGTCGAGCTCTTGAAAAAAGAATCCGAACTTCCGCTCGAAGATTTGCTTAAAGAGTTGCCACCGAATTATCTCGAGGAACGCGACAAGTCTCTCTCGCCGGCTGCTAAAGAGACGGTCGAGAGCGAGAACGACGCGACGGCGGACGGCGATACAGAGTTCACCGTCGCGTCCGAAGAATCCTCCGACGACGAGAACACGATTATGGAACAGGAGAAGGCCGAAGGGAACGCTAATCATCAGCAGGAACTCGACGAGCTCAAGGTAACGCGTTTGCCTGACGAAGAAAAAAATACAATAAATATGAGGTGTCCAAATCGACCTGAGTCTGGCCCTTCACATCTTGGATTTTGACCGCGATTTTTTATACGATTGAACTAACTCTCAAAAGCACTTGAATTTTTTTTTACATTTTTTTCAGATTGTTTATAATTGTTTATAATTTTCAAAAAAAGAATTTGTTGATCGCCACGACTTAAAATCCTGAAAAGTCGTGCGTCACATATAAGAATTTGTATTATTTGAGCCGGACTGGGCTCGACTCGAATGTTCTATTGCTTGACGATTTGTAGAATTAAATATTATATATAGAAGAAATAAATATTATTTATTTATTTATATAAAAATTGTAATTTCTCAATTTTTGAAAACAACTTGGACTCTGCGTTATAAATTTAAACTTTTTTTTGTTATACCACATTTTGTTATTCGACCACGGAAATCTTCTTTGATTTATTATTTTTTTCTCGTTATTTCGTTGAGAAAAATCCATCCTTCCATCCAAAGTGATTTGCAGAACACGTTGCATGTCATTATTTCAGGAAGGTAGAGTAAAATTAGTCGACAGCTTTCCCATGCAATGAATCCGTATACCTTCGGTTTGTTGCGCAAAAGTGTCACACAAATTGACAATCGAAAAAATATTTGTACGAAATAGTATTTGATAAATAAAAAGAAATATAATCAATAAAATAAAAAATAAAACTATCGAATAATTAAAATAAATGTTTCGATTTTTTTTTGCAGGCGGAGAATGACATGTCTATCGACGAGCTCATGGCAAAGTACGGAAATATGCCAGCCACGCCGATGGAAGTCGACGGGGAAACTGATCAAGGTAAATATAAAAAAAAAAAAAAATTAAAATAAATAAATAGAATAACACTGAGAAAAAAAAAGAAAATATTCAATGATGACACTATACCGTTTCTGAAGGGGCGAGAATCATTCATGCTCAAACCTACTTTGTGATGCAATCGAGGCATTTGTCTGAGAGGAATTACCTTAAAATTTCAAAAACTATAAAAAAAAAATGATTTTAATTAACTAAAAAAAATCGAAATATTTATATATTTTTTTTAATTCGACAGAATCCGGTGAGGATTCGGAGAAGGATGAAGCCGAACAAAATGACGAAAAGTCCGAGAGTGATAGCGAGAGCGAGGACGAAACGAAGGCGGAAGCGGGAGAGGATTCGCAAACGCAGAGCGACGACGAGACCGGCGTCGGTCTTAAGTCACTGCTCGAGGATCTTTCCAGCGAAACACCCGAGGACAAGAACAAAACAGCGAGCGGCGAACAGTGCGAGAATCACAACGAGATGGACGACGTAGCGGCGCTCGCCGAAAGTATTCAACCGAAGGGCAACACGCTCCTCACCACAAGTGTACGTTTATACTCAATTTATCACTTATCAATTATCAATTATCGACTATCAATTATCGATTATTAATTATTAATGATTAATTATCGATTATCGATTATCGATTATCGATGATCTATTATCAATTATCGATTATGGACTATCAATGGTCGATTTTCACAGGTAACATTTTGTTTGCGAATTATACATGTGTGCGGGTTGTTCCTTCCTTAATTAAATGACGTGTGCAACACATAGCACGTGATTCAGTCCGGAAGGTACATCAAAGTAGTCGATAGCTTTCGTTTGCATCCGATCTTGATACGGCGAATGTCTGTTCGACGTAGTGTTTGATTTGATGCGTAAAGATATCACACAACGCAGTGAGAAAAAAACTTGAGCACTTTTTTATAACAATGATTTTAGTGCGTTGAATATTAGATTAAAGATCATTAGATGAACGATCGTGCATTTTTAGATCAATGATCTTGAAACTTTAAATCAATGATCTTAAAACTTTAGATCAATGATCGTGCATATTCAGATCAATGATCTTGAAACTTTAAATAAAAAATCTTGAAACTTTAAAACAATTATCTTGAAACTTTAGATCAATGATCGTGAATCTTTAGATCTATGATCGTGAATCTTTAGATCAATGATCGCGAATCCTTAGATCAATGGTCGTGATCGTGGACCTTTAGATCAATAATCGTGAATTTTTTTATGACTGATCGCGAATCTTTAGATCTATGATCGTGAATATTTAGATCTATGATCGTGAATCTTTAGATCCATGATCGCGAAACTTTAGATCAATGATCGTGAATCTGGGTCAACGATCGCGAGTCTTTAGATCAATGGTTGTGGATCATTAGATTAGGATTGATTATTGGATTGAAATTATTTTCTCAACATATCTGCGAGCATTGAGTAACAAACATCAAATTTGGCCCCTCAAATATGAACGTTCTCCACTGTAAAATAAGTGGAATTATTTTTACCTGTTACGGAAAAGAAAACAAAACGAAATTTAAACCCTTCCATCCAAAGTGACTTGTACAACAGATTGCCCGTCATTATTTCAGGAAGGCAGAGAAAATAAGGAACAGCTTTCCCATGCAATGAAATCGTGTCTCTCGATTTTTCATTGCGCAAAAGTGTCTCACAGATTGACAATCGCACGATTAAACAAAAAAAAAAAAAAAACTATTAAACTTTGTTCGATAATTCGTACTATGTGTATATTTCGTCCTCTAATCTCGTACAAGATTTGTAACCCACATTGCAAATCGTGAACATATCTGAGGTAGATCAAACCAGGCGACAGCTTTTGTATGCAGCTGATCTTCTAAAGCTATCGGTACTCGGGGAGGCGTATCGATAGCGGTCGATTTAGGTGCGCAAAGATGTCACACAAATCATTAATAAATCATAATACAATAATAATAAATAGATCAAAAATTTTGTAAGTCAAAACTAAATTAAAATAATTTTTTTTTCAATAAATCAAAAATAGAAATAAATAATTTTTTTTCTTTAATATATCAAAAATAAAAACGAACATATATATTTTTTTTTTATAAATCGAAGATGAAAACAAATAATTTTTTTTTATGAATAAAAAATGAAAGTAATTTTTTTTTAAATATAAATAAAAAATGAAAATGAACGATAGAGAAAAATTGGCCCGTCCATCTAGTGATTCGTGCAACTGATTGCATGTAATTATTCGAGGAAGGTAGAGAACAATATTGAGCAGCTTTGCCATGCAATCGCGTCTCTCGATTTTTCATCGCGCATGAGTGTCGCGCAGGTTGAAAAACTGCGCGACAAAAAACTTTTAAACATTGTTGGATAATTCGTACGATATCGTGGTGGCCATTTTCTTCCCGGAAAAAATTCCCTGAATTTTCCCCGACCAATAAAAAATTTTCCTTGACCAAATTTCTAAAGACTTTTATTTTATTTTTTTTTAATGATGATTCAAATGACAGCCTAATCATTGTATTAATATTTAATTCTGTTTTTTTATTTTTCAAAATTTTCTCTATTTTTTTTTTCAAGGCTTCGTTTCATGTACTGTTTATTTATTTATAGAAGTTTCGTCGACAATTTACTTTTTCCCTGACCGATTTTGAAATTCCCTGACTCTTCGCTGACCAATTAAAAATTTTCCCTGACCAAATTTCTAACGACTTCTGTTTTTAAAAAATGATTATGCAAATTACCGCTTAATTATTGTATTAATATTTAGTTCATTTTTATTTTCAATCCTTCCTTTGATGTACTTTTTTATTTATTTACTTATTATAGAAGGTTCGGTGACAATGTACTTTTTTCCTGATTCCCCAACCAAGTTTTTTCATTTCCTGACTTTTCGGTTTTTCCGGTTTTTCCCGATCGCGGCCACTATGGATATGTAAAATTTCGTCCTCTGCCCAGAAGCCGTGATTTGCGCCTAAATGGAAAATCATGGGAAATACGAGGTAGATCAAACCAGGCGACAGCTTTTGTATGCAGCTGATCTTCTAAAGCTATCGGTGTTCCCCAAGCTCATCGATAGCGGTCGATTGAGCTGCGCAAAGATGTCCCACAAATCCTTAATAAATCACAATAGGAACATAATTTTTTTTAAATTATATAATTATAATTATTTGTTTAGTTAAATAAAAAATTGAAAATAAACATTTAAAGACACTGAAACAAAACAAACATTGAACTGTCCGTCTAAAGTGATTTGTACAACAGTTTAAATTATAAGTTACAATTATTTCTCAAATCCTTTCGCTTGATTTTTTTCATTGCACAAAAGTGTCGCCCAGTGTGAAAACTGCGACACTGAAGTATTAAGCTAGTCCTTGCGAATGGTGTTGATTTCGCATAAGTTTCAGAGAAATTAGAGGCAAATGCAAACACTTCTCGATGGTATAAAAATCTGAAAAAAATCAAACATAGTAAAGGTGCTGAAAAGATTAATTTGGCATAATAACTCCAAAATGTTATAAAAATATTCATGAAAAAATAAAATTGCTCAAGAAATAACTTTTTTTTAATTAAAATTAGTCGTTAATTTTCTGAATACGTATGAATTTTTTCAGATTTTTTAATTCACTTTGATTTTTTGTTTTTCTATGGAAAAATGTGTAGATAGTCATAAAATTCAAACTGAATTTAAAAATCTGAAAAAATTCATACATATTCCGATAAATTCGTTCAGAATTTTTTGTAATCTTTGAAAATACCGTTTTTTTATTAATCTTTTCAACACCTTTAATATGTTTGATTTTTTTTCAGATTTTTATACCATCCAGAAGCGTTTGCAATTCCCTCTCATTTCTCTGAAATTTATACGAAGTGAACACAATTCGCTAGGACTACCTTAGACTTCGTTCAAGTATTGTACTTCGTTTCGTACGATGTGTATAATTTCATCCTCCGACGAGTAGACATGATTTTGCGCCCAAATGGCAAAATCATGGGGAAGACGAGGTAGATCAAACCTTGGTGACAACTTTTGTATGCAGCTAATCTTGTAAAGCTATTGGTATTAACATTATATCGATAGCGATCGATTTAGGTGCGCAAAGATGTTCCACAAATCATTAATAAACCATAATATAAAAATAACAAATTATATATAAAAAAAAAAAAAACGAAAATAAACATTTTAGAAAGTCGCTATACCGGTGTATATTTAAAAATACGATACAATACATCGCCAGCCAAGAGTTAGGTGCAGATTTTTTAATAAACAAACCAATTAAATTTAGAAAATAACAATATTTTTTTAAATGAAACAATTTAAAGATTTTAATTTTTAATTACAACGTCTTTACTTTTCAAATTAATTTCTTTAGCAAACATTTATTATTATTGTTTTTTCTTACGGTTCATTGTAAAATAATTTTAATTTCAGATAAATAATTGATTTCCGACGAACGAGAGAAATTAACGACGGTCTTTTTTTTGTTTTTCAGGTCGTAACGAAGATCCCGTTTTTGCTGAAGCACTCGTTGCGCGAGTATCAGCACATCGGTCTGGACTGGCTGACGACGATGTACGAGAGAAAATTGAACGGCATCCTCGCTGACGAGATGGGATTGGGAAAGACGATCCAAACGATCGCGCTGCTGGCGCATCTGGCGTGCGAAAAGGGAAACTGGGGACCTCATCTCATAATCGTGCCGACCTCGGTTATGCTCAATTGGGAAATGGAGTGCAAAAAATGGTGTCCAGGATTCAAAATCCTGACTTACTACGGCACGCAGAAGGAGCGCAAACAGAAACGCACCGGCTGGACGAAACCCAACGCTTTTCACATATGCATCACTTCGTACAAACTCGTCATTCAGGACCATCAGAGCTTCAGAAGAAAAAAATGGAAATATCTCATACTCGACGAGGCACAAAACATTAAGAATTTCAAGTCACAGAGGTGGCAGCTTTTACTCAACTTTCAAACACAGAGGTAGAGAAGGCATTTTTTAAGTTGAAAATGAAATGGATTTTTTTATTATATATATATATTTTTTTTTGCGTAATTAGTTGCAAAGTCATTTCACAGTCGAATTCATAATTGTAATTTTTTAATAATATTTTTTGCAAATCTCGATCGCGAAATTCGTAACAGGTAAAGTTGATTAAAAAAAAGTTATCGAGTAAATTATAGCGGTTTGCGTGAAACAAATATTGATAATAAGAAATATTGCCATCGCATTCAATAGATTTTTAAAAAATGTTCTGCCAAATTCGATTCGAAATCATTTTAGAATTGAATTATTATTTTTGTTAGTCTCCATTGCGCAATTTATAAAAAAATAAAATACACATATCGCGATTTGTGTGAGACAGATATTGATAATGAAAATATGGTTATCGCGTTCAATTAATTATTATTTAACGAATATGAACTTCATTTTTTACGCCATAAATAAATAATAATAATTGTAATTTAAAAAATTTATTTATCTTCAGACGACTTCTGCTAACGGGCACGCCGCTGCAGAACAATCTCATGGAACTGTGGTCGCTCATGCATTTCCTAATGCCGAACGTTTTCCAGTCTCACAGAGAATTCAAGGAATGGTTCAGCAATCCCGTCACCGGAATGATCGAAGGAAATAGCGAGTACAACGAAAACATTATCCGACGCCTTCACAAGGTCTGTACGTACTGCTTTTCTACATGTATAGCTCGTACATTAATCGGAATAACTTTTCGTGAAACTTTTTTTTTTTCAATTTCGAGAAGCCAAGCACGTAAATACGATAAAGCGAACGGCTCAGTTTCCGATCTCTGGACCGAGTTTGGACGAACTCGGAAGTTTGCACGAAATCTGAAAAATATTAATAAAAACAACTGTGCGCCTTTGAAAGTTGGTTCGGTCATATAAAAAACTGCGGGCCAAATCCAGGTCGATTTGGTATGAAATACCTGACGTTTATCCATTTATCTATTTATACATTTAATTTCGTATGAGAAACTGAGCCGTTCGTTTCGAGTGAAAAGTCGGAATTTTTATAAATAAAAAAACAAAAAGAAAAAAAACTAAAGTAATCGAATACTCGCTGCCGACAAACCGGAACTTTAAATCCTCTTGATCGATCCGGTTATAATCAATAAAAAAAACAGCGGGACAATAAATTTCTCCATTAAAACTCGTGTGACTGAAAGTGGAAATTCGTAAGTCATGCGTATCCTGTCTGGAGATACACAATTCATATATATATAATACGCGCAATATTTTGATCTACTCTCGTCCTGGGACGAATCAATGTTTGCCTTGACAACTTTTCGACCGGGCAATTATTTTTATATAATTTATTGACTTTGCTCGACTTTGCTTTCAGGTTCTTCGACCGTTTCTGCTGAGAAGGCTAAAGACCGAGGTGGAAAAACAATTGCCAAAGAAATACGAGCACGTCGTCATGTGCCGATTATCAAAACGGCAAAGATACTTGTACGATGACTTCATGTCGCGCGCAAAGTGAGTTTCTTGTTCCGACAATTTTAACCCTTTCGCCGCAGCAATTTGTCCCAAAAATAATTAATTTTTTAATAAATACATTTTTAATTTAATTTTTTATTACTGTGCCTTAAACAAAAATTGAGTGGATTAATATTATCAAATAACAAATAATCATTTTTTAATACATTTTTTCAAATTGAACTTTTAAAAATAACATAATTTTTTAGTGGATTGATTTAATAAATAAACGAATAATAATTTTCAAACATTAATTTTTATGTGCTAATAAATTTTCTTTTTTTTCCACATTCGTGTCTAACTTTTTATCTATTTATTGTTCGTTACAGAACGAAGGAGACACTCGCGAGTGGTAATCTGCTGAGCGTGATAAACGTGCTTATGCAGTTGCGAAAAGTATGCAATCATCCGAATCTCTTCGAGGTACGCCCGACGGTGTCGCCGTTTCAGATGGAGGCGATCGAATTCGTCACCGCCTCACTGGCTTGGAGCGCACTCGATTACCATCCCTTTAAGGTAATCATCCTTCGACCATTTTATTAAATATATATACCAAATTTATATTATATTGAATTTATATATTAAATTTATATACTAAATGTATATATTGAATTTATGTATTAAATTTATTTTTTTTAAATTGTAACGCATATGCGGGTACCTTTTTTTTTCTGATCATTAATCGAATACTTTCATTATTTTCCAGTCGATCGATCTCTCGTGTCTGAATCTTCTTCTCGTGAACCTGGAATTCACTCTGACGGCTTTCGTGGCCCATCGAGTGAGGCGTCTTCAGACGCCGAGGAGGCTGATAGAGGAGATCGACAGTTTGCCCGAACCTCCGCCGCGTTGTCCATCGGGAAAGATAAAGATAAACGTGCGACTGTCGAATCAGACGAAAGCTCCGGTCGCGCCGCCTCCGCCCGTTCAACCGAAGGTGAAAAATCTGGCGGGAATCGTTCCGAATCCCAGGGTCGGTACTTCGCCGCTGATAAAAACTTTGAACAATCAGTCCACGCCTCCACAAGGTGAATAATTATTGTAATAATTATTTTTTAAAAAAATCGTTAAGTAGGAAAAGTGGAATTTTATCGACGATGTTTTATAAATTTTTGTGTAATTAATTTCAGGCGTGACACTGAGAGTGGCCGGTGGACAGCAACTGCAGGGATACTCTGTCCAACTCGTCCAGCATCAGGGCAGTGTAAAAGGTAACAATCATATTTATAAAAAATAAAATAAACAACTTTAGGTTTTTTAAAAACTTTTTTTATTCTTTATTTTTTATTTTTTAAGCGCATGCATCATCGATCAGTGATTGTACTTTGTGTGCAATGGCTTTTGCAGTGATGCTATAATAAACATAATATTCGGGCCAGCTTGTGCAAAATCTCACCTTTTATGGACATTCTAGAACCGAACGTACAAATCAGCTAAAAATACAATTTATAATTAAATCTTACATTTTAATTGCATTGCAATTAAATCTTTTTATATCAAAATATAATTTAATTGTTTGTACTGAATTTTTTTTATATTTTTTATATTAATATATAATTTTATTTTGTATATTAATGGGTGATTTTTGTTTAATAGCTATTCCGGTGGCGACGCTGGCGCACAATCCTCCGGGTGCTCAGAACGTGATGACGACGAGTTCGGCGGGTATGAACGCTCAGAGGATAACGATGGGAAGCGCGAACATAAGGGACGGCCTTCAGAGACTGACGACCCAAACGGTCACAGTCAAGCAGGGAGATTCCTTGCAGAGGATAGCGGTGCCGAGTTTCGCTCAGCTCGTCCAAACATCGACGGGAAGACACATAATACTGACGTCGAATCAACAGAACACCAACACCGGTGAGTTGGGTTAGTCGTTTTTTGTCACATTTTTATTAAATACATTTGTTTAACGCTCAATCACCGGAGTTTCTTTTTTTGTTTTCATTAAATCTTGCGCCCTGTCCGCTCACGATGATAGCGTTTTCGCAACTATCAACGTCAAATTTACAAGGCAGGGCAGAGCAAAAAAAATCCCTATTAAAACTCACGTTTCGAAAACAATTTTTGGTGCGATTCGTGAATCCTGTCTGGGGATACAATTGTCCTATTTAATCAAAATTTCGTATTAAATTCAATCTTAATGTAAATAAATAAATAAATAAATACATTTTAATGCGTTTGTAGCGCTTAAAAAACAACGCGAATTCCTTAAATTTCAATGTAAAAAAAAAATGAGTTCATAGTGGGTAAAAAAAATGGAATTTCCTTACGAGAAATTAATGATGAATTTTGATATTTCAGTTTCGTTTCCGGTGATGACGCCGGGCGGTCAGCGTCTGACGGTTCTCTCGAAGTCGTTGATGGGTCTGTCGACGGCCAACAAGGTCGTCGGCAGTGTCGTGACGACGACGACGAATGCCGGTGGCAGAGTAGGAATGAGAGTTCCACCTCTGAACGTGAACGCCTCACCGAGTCAGAATCTGACGGCGCTGCAGCAGCCTCAGCAGGCGCAGCTTCAACAGCCGCAACAGCTGCGGTGCGGGATCGTCGCGAGGACGCCGCAGAAAGAGGCGGCCAAGGCTCAGATCAAGGAACAACCGAAGTCTGAGTTTTACCTGGTAATTAATAGACACGACGCATTTAAAAACTCGTCAAAAAAGGCATTGATCTGCCTGTAAATTAATTAATTGATAATTCATCAACTTTTCATTTGCTCATTCTGGAAAATAAAAATTTCATAAAAATTTCAGACTTTGAAAAGTGAAAATCTAATTTATATTGCACATTTTGAAAATGGAAAATCTAATTAAAATGGCACATTTCGGAAATTGAAAATCTAGTTAAAACGTCACATTTTGTAAATTGAAAATCTAATGAAAATTTTACAAATTGAAAATCGAATTAAAATTGCACGATTTGCAACTTAATTCTTAAACAATACATTTTTTTGTATTTCGCTCATTAGTTCTTTTTTTAATTTCAAATTAACTTTAAAAAAAAAGATCGAATTAATAAATAAAAATTTGTTCCCTCGCTGGTGCAACTATCGTAGCGTGCGCGCAATCGACCTTCCGTTAATAATAAATAATAAAAAAAAAATTGTTTTATTGTCCCAAAACAGCCTCAACTGGAGGAGGAGCGTCGCCAGAGGCGTCAATCGAAGCTGCGTACGATAGCGAATATAAACGAGCGCCGGTGCGCCGCTTGTCCCCTGTACGGGGAGGATCTCTTCACGGCTCTGCGAATCGGTAAACCGGCTTCCGGTTGCCAATGGCACAACGGCCCGACGAACTGCGCCTCCGCGAAGGAGACGCCGCGAACACGCCGGCAATTCTTCTCTCGCACCGAGGCCCTCGCCGCGGCGATAAAATCCACCGAGCAGATCGTCGAGGAGCTCAAGGAGGTCTTCCAGCGCTTCGTCGTGTACGTGCCGGCCGTCCGAGCGCCGATGCCGCGCTTCCACGTCTCACACCCTCCGCCTCACAAGTCATGGGCGGTGAAGCGTTTGCAGGTAGTTTTACAAACTAACCGGTTAATTATGTCAGTTACCAAAAATACCGGTAATGCGGCGAGTTACATTATCGGTTACTTTCGATCATTTCGATGGGATAAAAAACTGAAAAAAAATCAAGCGTATGGAAGATGTTGAGAATATTGACTTTGCGTAATAATCATTTTTAAATGTTGTTAATGAATTAAAGAAAAAAACATAACTTTTTTTATAATTTGTTAACTTTTTTATATGCGTATGAATTTTTTTGAGAATTTTGTCCAGTGTTTGGAGATTGCGTTTTGTTACATTTTTAAGCTGTAAGGACATTCAATAAACGCAATTTTTCGGACATTAGACGCAATTCTTAAAAAAAATCATACGTATTCAGAAAAGTCAACGAATCATTTTCATTTCAAAGAAAACTTGTATTTCCGGGTGATTTGGGGAACAATCATTTTTTTTTTCATGTGAGAAAAACGAGTAGAATGTCAGAATATTCAAAGTGAATTTAAAAATTGGAAAAATTTCATACGTATTCAGAAAAATAAACGAATTATTTTCATTCAAAAAAGATTATGTCCCTGGGAGATTTGTTAAACAATTAAATTTTTCATCAATTCGTTAATAACATTTTGGAATTATTATTATGCAAAATTAATCTTTTCGGCATCTTTAATACGCTTGGTTTTTTTCAGATTTCTATTCCATCGAAAAGTGTTTACAATTCCCTCTCAATTCTCTGAAACTTATGCAAAATCAACACCACTCGCAAGGACTACCTTAAAAAGTTGAAACATTTCATAATAAAAAATTTAATTAAAAAAATGAAAAATAACAAAACATTTATAAAAACTGAATAACAAATAATTTAACGAATACTTTCGACGAAGATGAAGACTCGACCTACAAAGATTAATTGCACGCGACGATTCCCCGTAAAATAAATAGCTTCCTCTAAAATATTGTAAACAGCTCTAATTTATTAACCGGTCAAATATCGAACTTTTGTCTTGCTATTTACTTACCGAACCATCGTCACTATTCGCAGGTCGAGCTCGAGCGGGAGTTGGCGCCGAAGATCGCCGTTCTTCATCCCGTCGCCGGGGCGATGATGACCCAGTTTCCCGATCCGCGTCTCATTCAGTACGACTGCGGCAAGTTGCAGTCGCTCGATCGTCTCCTGAGAAAGCTCAAGACCGGCAATCATCGCGTGTTGATATTCACCCAGATGACGAGAATGCTCGACGTGCTCGAGGCTTTCCTCAACTTCCACGGTCACATCTATCTGAGACTGGACGGCGCGACGAAGGTCGATCAGCGGCAAGTTCTCATGGAGAGATTCAACGGCGACAAGAGAATATTCTGCTTCATCCTGTCGACGAGGTCCGGCGGCGTCGGCGTCAATCTCACCGGCGCGGACACCGTTATATTCTACGACAGCGACTGGAATCCGACCATGGACGCCCAGGCTCAGGATCGCTGCCACAGGATCGGCCAGACCAGGGACGTTCACATTTACAGACTCGTCAGCGAAAAAACCGTCGAGGAAAATATACTTAAGAAGGCCAATCAGAAGAGACTGCTCGGCGATCTCGCTATCGAGGGCGGAAACTTCACGACCGCTTACTTCAAGAGCGTGAGTGAAGAATTAGTTGTTTGTTTATTTTATATGAGGGATTCCGTACCAAATCGACCTGGGTCTGACCCTTCCGATCTTGGAATTGGCCCGCGATTTTTTTATATGATTGAACTAACTTTCAAGAGCAGTACATTTTTTTTTTTTACATTTCTTCAGATTGTTTATAAATATTTATAATTTAAAAGAGGAATTTATTGATCGCCACAAGATAAAAATCTGAAAAAATTCTGAAAAATCGTGCGTCACATATAAGAGTTTTTATTGTTTAAGCCGGAGTGGGCCGAAGGCACTCTCTTTTTTTTCGATAAAAACGGTGAAAAAAATTAGAAGAAAAAATTCGTCGGTCATGGGTTATTGCTTGACCATTTTTAGATTCAACACCGCATTTTTGGGAGCTTTTTCAGATCTTCCTGAATAGTTTTTATATTTTTGTTCAATTAAAAAATAAAAAAGCACTTAAAATCTAAAAAAAAAAGAATTCCCAAAAATGTCGTATATAAAAATGGTCAAGCGATTACCCATGATCGGTAGATTTTTTCTCATATTATTCTTCACTGTTAAAAAAGAAAAGTTCAGTCCTGTGCAAAATCGCAGGCCTAATCCAAGATTGCATTTAAAGAAAAAAAAGGTATTTTTATACATTCAAAAAAAAATCTAAAAACTTATTTTGATACATATATAAAATAAATAATTTAAGTCGCTAATAACCTTAGACGTTGAGGCGACTTTGAATAAGTAAATAAAATTAAAAAATATATAAATATTTTGCGGATTGATATTTCGTTTTAATTGACTATTTTTCCTTGTGTTCGCAGTCGACGATACAGGATCTGTTCAACGTCGATCAGACTGAGAACGACGCCTCGGCCCGCATGGCCGACGTTCTGGAGCAGAGCAGGGACAGAACTCTGCACCGAGAATCGGCAGCTACGGCGTCGACTTTCCCGCCGCCGAACGAGGAGAAAGTTGCGATCGGCGCGCTGGAGAGCGCCCTGGCGGCGGCCGAGGAGGATCTCGACGTTCAAGCCGCGAAGACGGCGAAGGCCGAGGCCGTCGCCGATCTCGCCGAGTTCGACGAGAACATTCCTCTCGACGACGCCGACAAGGAGGACGCTCAGGTCAGCAAGGCCGAACAGGAGGTCCAAAATTTGGTTTCTCAGGTCAGTAAATACATTTATTTTTCTAATTAGGAGAGTTAAACTCGATAAAAAAATGTCATCCCGTAATATTATTAAGGCCGCCGTAATAAAGAATAATTAATTTTTCGAATGATTTGACAGCGATTTTTTTTATTAATTTTTTTTTTTTTTAGTGCATCATCGATCAGTAATTGCACTTTGTGTGCAATCGCTTTTGCAGTGATGCTAGAAAAAATATTCAGTACTCGGGCCAGCTTGTTCAAAATCTTACCTTTTATGGACATTCTAGAACCGAGCGTACAAATTTATAATTTAAAAAAATATATATTATTTAATCGCGAATTTTTATTCGGATTCTAATATTTCATATTATCTTTATCTTTATTTTCAAAGTCGTTTATTTGTTTTCCAATTTTGAAGAATCCAAGGGGTTCCTCAGTGTACTTATAAGTATTCTGGTTCCATTTATTGCGTCTTGGTGACTTGTGCCCGATAATGCGGTCCACAACAGCGCTGTGCACTAAAAAATGTATCACGATGAAAAAAATATTTTTATTCACCAATATCAACAACCCGAAACAAATATTATAAAAATAAGAATTAATTTGCTCTCGAAAAAATTTAAAGAAAAACCGTGTAAATCAATATTTCTCCTCAAGATCGTTTTTCCCAAAAAAAAAAAAAAAACTATCACGGTGAAAGAAATAATTCCATCCATCGACACCGACAAACACGAAAAACAATATTGATTGAAAAGAATATTAATCGAAAAAACTATTAATCGACAAAGAATATTGATCGAAAAAAAATATTGTTCGAAAAAAATATTAATCGAAGAATTATTCATTTCCAAACAGTTGTCAGCAGTTTATTTTTTCATCGAAAAAAAATATTAATGGAAAAGAATATTAATCAAAAAAACTATTGATCGACAAAAATATCAATCGAAAATGAATATTGATCGAAAGGAATACTAATCGAAAAAAAATGATTGATTCCCAAACAGTTGACACCGGTGGAGCGTTACGCGATGAAGTTCGTCGAGGAGTCGGAGGGTACGTTCTCAGCGGCGCAGTTGGCGGCGGCGGAGCGTGAGCTGGAGCAGCAGAAGCGTGAGTGGGAGCTGGACCGTCTGCGTGCGCTGCGCGAGGAGGAGGAGCGTCGGCTGCGTCTGGCCGACGACGACGAGAAGCCGCTGACCTTCGGCCGCGAGGACTCTCAGAATCAGGTTAATAACACAACTAGCAGTAAGCGTTTATCGGTTAAGAGGCGAGCGATTAGGAAGAACAGCGCGGGGGCGACGACGAGGCGAGCGTCGCTGCGTCGCCGTCGAGACGAGTCGGCGTCGGAGAGCGAGAGCGAGACGACGACGGACTCGGAGGAGTCCGAGTCGCAGGACGAGCTCGTCGAGGACAGCCCGGACGAGGAGTCGAGCCACACCGAGAGCCAGAGCCAGGACGACGACGAGGAGAACGACGAGGAGGAGTCCGAGGACGACGACGAGGAGCTGCGCGAGACTCGCGGCGAGAACGAGCGCAGCAACGCGCGGGGCGGAAGTTGCACGAAGCGCCGCAACGGGACGAAGAAGTCGTCGGAGAGAAACAATCGGTGGGACTTGAACAGCCCGAGGACTCGCTCGAGGGGCAACGTGAAGATCAACCTGTGGACGCTCGACGTGAGTCCGATTCTGCCGGGCGTGAAACCGAACTTTCGCAACCGGAGGATCGGCGAGAAGAGGGGGAGAAAAAAATCGGACGAGGTGTTCGCTCGGCCGATCTCGCCGAGCCCGAAGAGAAACTCGGGCGGGAGGGCGAACTCCGGGGAGAGAAGCAAATCGGGCGGGGAGGATTGCAACGAGGGCGAGAAAGCTGGGAAGAGGAACTCGGGGTTGAATGGAGCGAAGGAGGCCGAGGCGAGGAGCGGAAGGAGAAATTCGAACCTCGGTCATTCCGGGGGCGAGAAGAGAAACGAGCTTGGGAAAAAAAATTCGAGCACGAGCGGTCTGGGGGAAAAAAAATCCGAGCCGGCGGAGAAATTCGGGGAGGAGAAACTCGTGAGAAAGAATTCGAGCCCGAGTCAGGAAGAAAAAAAATTCGAGTCTGAGAAATTCAGGGAGGAGAAACTTGTGAGAAAGAATTCGAGTCCGAGTCGGGAAGAAAAAAAATTCGAGTCTGAGAAATTCAGGGAGGAGAAACTTGTGAGAAAGAATTCGAGTCCGAGTCAGGAAGAAAAAAAATGCGAGTCTGAGAAATTCAGGGAGGAGAAACTTATCGGAAAAAATTCGAGTCCGAGCAATCTGGGAGAAAAAAAATCCGAGCCTGAGAAATTCAGGGAGGAGAACGTTATGAGAAAAAATTCGAGTCCGAGCAATCTGGGAGAAAAAAAATCCGAGCCCGAGAAATTCAGGGAGGAGAAACTTACGAGAGAAAATTCGAGTCCGATCCAGGACGAGAAAAAATCCGAGCTTGAGAAATTCGGGGAGGACAGAAAAAGCATTTTCGCGGAGAAATCGCCGGAGAGCGGCTCGGAGAGATCGCTAAGAAAAAATTCGCCCAGCGACGAGGGAGCCGAAAAATCGGCCGAAAAAATGTCGAGCCCGTCCCGAGGCGAGGAGCAAATCGTGTTGGAAAAATTGTTCGAGAGCGCTCCGGCGAGTCCGCCGAGCTCGTCGCCGGTCGCCGACGAGTTGCCGAACATCGAGTTTCTCCTGGCGGAAAAAATGTCGGAGATATCGTCGAGCATGGAATCGTCGCAGAACGACGAGAGCGCCGAGCACGAGAGATCGTGCGCGTTCTCGCCGGACTCGAAGAGCCTCGACGAGGAGAGCGTCGTCGCGACGGCGTCGGCGACGTCGCCGGAGCCGGCCCGGCTCGGCGCCGTCCTCTCCAGCAAGAAGATCGAAAAGAAATCGCCGTCCCAGGCGGAGCTCGGGAAGACGCCGAGGCCGACGCGCTCGAGGCCGATGAACGTGAAGCGCCTCACGCAGACCTTCGACGCGAGCTTCGACGAATCGGGCGTCAGCTCCAACTTCGAGACCGAGTCGGTCAGCGGCGACCCGTCGAGCAGAAGGTCCATCCACGTCACGCGGTCGAGCCACAAGGTCACCGCGCATTTCTCCAGGAACGCCCCGACCGCCGAACATCCCGAGCCGAAAAAAATCGAGACGGAAAAATTGGAGCCGACGAAACTCGAGGAGCCGAAAAAATTGGAGCCGAAAAAATTAGAGACGGAAAAATTCGAGGAGTCGAAAAAATTGGAGCCGAAAATATTCGAGACGGAAACATTCGAGGAGCCGAAAAAATCCGAGGTAAAAAAATTGGAGCCGAAAATATTCGAGACGGAAAAATTCGAGGAGCCGAAAAAATCCGAGGTGAAAAATTTGGAGCCGAAGAAACTCGATGAGCCGAAGAAACTCGAACCGAAAAAACTCGATGAGCCGAAAAAAGCCGAGCCGAAAAAGCCGGAGGAGCCGAAAAAGTGCGCCGAGGTCGAGGATTCCCCGGAGAGGATCGGCGAGTCGGAGGTGGAGGACTCGCGGGCGGCGAGGCCCTCGCCGTCGATGCGTTCGTCGAAGCGCCCCGGGGTTGAGCAGTCGAGTCCGGAAGCCGAAAAGCCTTGGAGCGCCGAGAGCCTGAGCGAGATGATCGCCTCCTCGACGCAGCGTCGCCGTAGTCTCGCGACGCGCTCCAGGAACAAGCTCCACCTGGAGGAGATCGCGCGAGCCGTGGAGTCCGTGGCGCAGGAGAGCGTCCCCGAAGACGCGACGCCCTCTAAAATTCCCGAGCCTCCCCTCGAGCGCGACTTCCTGGTGAAACCGGCCGACCCGGACGAGAAGATCGAAGCCGGGGAAAAATTTTCGACGCCGATGAACAAATTACTCTCGGAGGCGCGAGTGCGACTCCGTCGACCCGACACGCCATTCCCGGTCGGCGTGCTCACCCGGGCGAAGTCGACCGTCCCGGAGGCCTCGACCTCTTCCCCGAGCGCCGAGGCGAAGTTATCTCCGCGTCAACGCCGAGTCACCAGGTTGAATTCCAGCCTCGACGAGGCGACTTCCCCGAGAGCGCCGCCTCCTGGACGACTCTGCGAGGCTTCCTCGCCCAGGGTGACGACCAGGTCGAACTCCCTCTACGACCAGGTCGAGCTCCAGAGCTGCACGATCACCCTGAAGCCTCTCCAGCGCAAGACTCTCGAGGCGCTCGCAGAATCGAGCGAAATTCCCCGTAGAAGACCTCCCAAGGTCGCCTCGCCCGACCGGCCCGCCACCCGGAGCAGCCGACCCGGTCTCGACAATGGTTTCCTTCTGCCTCAGACTTCGCAAAATTTTCGCAGGAGCAAGTCGAGCGAGTCCGCGAGGCCGACGAGGAGGGCCCAGGGCGATCCTGGCCAGAAGCGACGTCCGGACACGCCGCTCCCCGGCGCCGAGGGCACAGCGAGGCTCACCAGGTCCGGCCTCGACTTCGACGCCTCGAACTCCAGGACGCGCGGACCTAGGGACAAGAGGGACGACCTGGACACCGACTCGAACGGAAACGCTCTGCACGAGGTTTTCTCTAAAGGCGTCGAGGAAACTGCCTCGGACGAGAGACCGCAGAGGACCGCCAAGGTCGTCGCTATTCTCACCCTGGACTCGCTGTCGCGGGGATACGCGAAGACCGGAAACGCCCCGAAGAGGGTCGAGGAGGGCGAGGCGAAAGTCATCTCCGTCGTCGATCTCGACAGCGGGGACGAGAGCGAGAACGGGGAAAACTCTCGCAGGTCCGCGTCGAGGAGGAGCGTCAAGAGGACGAGACTGGGGAATAGAACGATCGTCGGCAAGGTCGAGACCGATATTCAGGTCGTTGAGATCGACGACGAGGAGGAGTTTCAGAACCAACCGACGAGGAAGATCGTCAAACTGCAGTCGACGAACAACGCCGATAGAATCAACAGCTCGGCCTCCTGATCGGTCTTTAGGATATTCGCGGCGAATGGTGGGTTCGGGAAACGAGGCGACGATGAGGTTCTCGTCAGGAGGGTCGCTTGAGGTTTTTGAGGGTGCGGGGACGATTGGATTTTTTGAGCGATAAGATTTAAGAGAAAAAAAAATTTACATTTTTTTTTTTTGGGAGTCTCGAGGATCGAAATTAATTGGCTTGGTTGTGAGGTCGCTCGAATCGATCGATCGATCGGATTAGTTGGTCGATTCATTTTGATCGATTTGTCGGTTTTTTTTTTTTTTTATTTTTTTTTTAAGAAAAAAGTAGGCAATGTTGCTCGAAATTTGAAAACAAGATTAAATTAAAATTGTCGAATAAACGATTGCACATTTCGATTCATCGATTGATCGGATTAACCGATGGATTGTCTTTTATTGATCGATTAAGTTTGATTGATTTGTCGGTTTTCTTTTTTTGTAACAAAATTACGAACCGTTGCCCCAGATTCGAAAAAAAATTAAATTAAAATGCTCGAAAAAAAGATTGCATATTTCCTGCGAGCACGAAGATGCATGAAAAAAAAAATGCGACGATTAGTACGTTTCGCTTCGGTCGAGTTAAATTACACGATGGGTCGTCGATACGAGCGGAAAAAATACTTAATCGATCTATCTCGAGTTTCCGGCATTAAAAAAAAAATGTGTCTCCGAGACGACGAAAAATGAATGACAAGCGATGGCTTAAAACAGTGCTGTGACTAAACGAAGAAAAAAAAGTCGCGAATTCAGAGCGATTTAGTTTTCGAAGAAAAAAAAAAAAAAAAAATGATGAGAAAAAAAAATTCGAAATTTGTGATTATTTAATTTTTAAGTGCATTGATAGTGGTTTGCGACTTCGTTACGTTAATTTATTTTCGTTGAGAGATAGAAAGAAAAATTGAAAACTCGCCTCTCGCCTTCAAGAGGAAAATATTTTACGTTTTTTCGTTTTTACATTTTTTTTCGCCACTGCTTCAATCAATTTTTCCGAGCTTGTACAAAAATGAAAAAAAAAGAGAAACGAAAACAATATTTTAATTCCCACTGACAACGCGCATCCGTCGAGCGAGCCCTCCTTGCGAGAACGATTATTCCGAAGAATTTCTCTTGACACATCGCGATCGATGGACTTCGATAAAAAAAATAAATAAACTTGTCGACTTTGTAAATATAACACGAAAAAAAGTAACGAAAAAAAAAAGAAAAAAAATGAGACGATAAAGAGATGAATGGACGCGGCCTCGTTCTACCGGTTGTACAATTTAAGTGATTTCTTCGAGAGCGTCTTCGAGCCTTGTACAGACGACTTGAGATGAGCGAGCGTGCGAAAAAAAAAATAAAATAAAAAAAAATACGAAGCGTGAAGAAATATCGAGAAGGACGATTGATTGACCGGCGCAGGCCTCCCTCTCCGTACTAGGTCCGTTAATATATAATTTATATATATTTCGTGATAAGCGAGACTCATGACTGTACTATACTAGGTTTAGATTTTTAAAGGAGAGAAAGCGCGAGTGTGAAAAAGAAATTGTTCGCCAATTAAGAAAAAAAAAAAAAAAAGATCGACCGGAGGCAAAAATGAAAAAATGCGTCCGACGCGATTCGTAGGTTGTTCGTTGTTATCGTTGTTGCGCCGATTGATGGTTTTTGCCGTTGTTGAACGACCGAATTTTTCGTCGCTGCGTAAAAAAAAGACGAAATTTTCCTCGTTCTCGCCTCGACGACTTCGCGCGTGCGAGTCCACAAAAAAAAAATATTTTGCGTCCGTCGGACAGCGATCCACGGAAGAAAACAAACAAAGCCTCGATTATCTTGTAACCCGTTTGAGAGTTAAGTTGCGTGAGTGAATTTTGTATGATCGAATGCCTTTCCGACTAAGGAAATTTGAATGAGAAAAAAAACAGGATATTCCTTGCTATGAATAAAAGAAACATAAAAAATATATATAAAAAAATGTGTGTTTTCTTATTTCTTGGTGCGTTTCCAAGTATTGTTCGAATCAAAGGTTCAGTTCCGTTTTGGTGTCAAAAAAGAAAAAGAAAAAAAAATTAATAAAAAATGTAGATAAAAAAAAAAGAAATTAATAGAGTAAAATTCGGCTCAGTGTGCTTGTTTATGTTTGGAATAGACATCGACAGGATAATCTTTGTTGCATGTCAGTTTGGTGTGGCAAGGCCTTCATGACCGCACAACACTAATTTGAGACAAGAGAAACGAAAAAAAAAAAATTATAATAATAATGGAGAAAAATTTAAACTGAATAATGATCGATTGATAAATGGCACCAAAACACTGCCTTTGCCATTCCAAACTTGGAGACTGCCAAGATATAAGCAGGCACATAAACGAGCGTGTTGTGATGAGCGATATGCTTTTTTTTTAAAAAAAGTTAAAGTTTAAAAAAAAATTGAATTTTTAAAATTTAAGATTTCGAATCGTGCAATGTTGTAGCGGTTGCCAGAATTGTTGAATTGAGCCTTTGAACGAATAAGGCAATCACCCTTGACGTACATACCAAAATCCTTGAGGACGGTTTGTCGTTACATTTGCAGCCGAAAATGAGATTCGGAGAGAATTTTGAATATTTTGCAATGGGATAAAAAATCTTTTAAAAAAATTGGAAAGCGCTAAGAACGTTTATTTTGCATGATGATAATGCGAAGAAGTTATTAACAAATTAGAAAAAAAAATTTGTTTAACGAATCATCCGGCAAGCTAACTTTCTGACGGAAATTTATTCGTGTATTTTTCTGAATGAATATCGAATTTTTTTCTTAATTTTTTCCAATTTTCGATATTTTGATAATTTTTTTGTACGGATATAAGTCACGAATTTTTGGTATTTTTTTGCGACGAGGCGACTCAATAAGTTTCCGGGCAATTAATCGAACATCTTCGCAAGTACCGCTTAAACATTTTTTGAAAACGGGATTTCTGAAAATTAGAAAAAAATCTTTAAAAATGTGTGTCCGTTCAGGAAAATTAATGCATCAATTTCTGCTAAAAAAAGTTAACTTGCCGGGTAAATAGTTAAGCAGTTTTTTTTTATTTTTTCCTTATTAGTTGATAATTTTTTTGGAATTATTATTATGCAAAATCAATGATCTTAGGGAATTAATTTATGCATCTATAGAAGGCTCTATAAAAGGGGAAAGAGAATTTCGAATACTTCCCAATGGGATAAAAATCTGAAAAATGTCTAGTGGCAATTTTCCAGATTTTTATCCCATTGGGAAGTATTCGAAATTTTCCCTGATTCTCGTTTTCGACTGGAAATGTAACGACACACCCTCCTTAGTATCGGGTTTTCGAATTCGGTGAAAAATTACCAAAATTTAATTTTTCATATTTACATACAAAAATATATAATATACAGAATATTACATTAAATTCGCTAATATATACGAAAAATCGGAAAAACATTAACACGTATTCAGGAAAGAAATCGATTACTTGATTTCACCTGAAAAAAAGTTCCCAATTTTTTTTCAACAATTAATTATTATTAAAAATATTTGATAAAAATTCAATTTGTTATAAATTTTTGACATAGCGTCGAAAAATCATAATTCTCGGTTATCGTCAAAACGTTCATAATTTTCACCTTATTCGAACACCCTCGATAATATATAGTAAAAAAATTATAATTATGAAACTGAAGCCGCTGTTCTGTATCGAGCAGAGAGAACACATTCAGCGACGAGTTATTAAATATTTCTGTAACTGATTGCCCCGTTTCAATAGGTAAGTCTTTGTTTCAACTAAATTCTGGTTAATTCGCGCACTGCACGTTAGTTATCATAGAAATAACGATAGATTTATCCTCAATTTCGATTCGACTCGTAATTGGCGTTATTTAATTATTAATTAATTAGTTGGTAAATTTTTCTCGACTGCGATGAAAATGAATTTTTGCTCATCGAAAACAACACACTTTTGCTGTCTTACAGGTATGGATGTCGGAGAGCAATATGGAACAGATGCCGGTTAGTAAAATAAAAATTTATTAATAAAAAGAAATTTATTTATTTTTTGTTTCCGTTAAATAAATTATTAATTTTTTTTTTTCTCGCCAGATGTGGTGTCCACCAACTCCGCCGAGTTCCGACAACGACGTTTACATCGACTACTCGCTCGGCTTTCTTTACGATTCGACCCCGATGACCGAGGCTCAGTTGCCGCCGGTTTACGTGAAGAAGGAACAGAAGAGAACTCGCGTCGAAGTTTCCGACGGTAACAGAGACGGTGAGAATTTTTATTTTATTTTCAAATATTTATTTTATTCTTTATTTTTCTGACCCATGCGAGCCACCGTTAACATTTTTAATTTGTGAAAATCGCTATAGAAATACCCAAAAAAAAAAAATGCATGTATTATTTTTTTTATAGGCAAGTAATAAATCGTATAAAAATGCCACGCGCTCGATCGTTCGTCACGGTGTAGTGATAATGAAAAAAAAATATTCCAGGTTCGAATAAAAAATATTGCAGATGGAATTTCATTTTTTATTTAAATTATTATTATTTTTGTAATTTAATAAAATGCTCGTTTTTCTACAATTTTTAATATCGAAACTCGACATTTTTTTCCCACGGTCATAAAACCGTTACGATCAATCGATAGCCTGCAGTTTATTATAAAATTTCTTTTTACCAATAAAAATAAATAAAAACACGTTTTCCGGTTCAAAAAATCTTCGCCTCTCCTCTTCAATCAAAAAAAAAAAATAATAATAAAAACCTCCAAAACTTTCACAAAAAAAAAAAAAAAATTATACTCGCCTCTTAAATAAACGATTTACTGAATCGACAACTTTGATTTCTCAGGTCGCCGCCCGATGAAGATGAGGCACAAGGAGGAGTCCGTCTACGCGCCGCGCTCCTTGTTCGACCGGCCATCCCCGGCCCTGATAAAGATGCGCCGAGACATGAAGCTTCACAAGTACCGTCCGATAGTGCGTCCGTCGATGCCGATAACGGGCGTGAAGCCCTCGGCGATGCTGCGCTCGCCGAGCGACCAGGAGCACGTCCTCGACTGGATGGTCCACGAGGACTGGGCTCTCCTCCAGGCGATTCAGGTCTATCAGGGACTTCCCCTGAACCTCGTAATTCTCTCGCCGGGCCACACGCCGAACTGGGATCTCGTTGCCGACATCGTCAACAACACCTCGAGAATTTACCGGTCGCCGAAGCAGTGCCGCACCAGGTACGAGGCCGTTATCGTACCGAGGGAGGAGGGAAAATTGCTCTACGATACGACACCGAAAAAACAGAAGAAGCAAAAAGGCGCCTACAAACTCCCTCAAGTTGCTGAGGTGAGAAATCATTTTTTCTTTTTTCTAGAGCAGATTTTTTAAAACTATATATATTAAATATATTATTATTATATGTAATTAATATTATATGTAATTAAAAAATATACATATGTATATAATATTTGTATATATGAGGTATTCGACACCAAATCGACCTCGGTCTGACCCTTCGCATCTTGGATTTGACCCGCGATTTTTTGGATGATTGAACTAACTCTTCAAAGCACGCGGATATATAGATATTTTTTTTCAGATTGTTTGTAATTATTTATAATTGAAATTAGGAATTTATTGATCGCCAGAATTTAGAAATCTACAAAAATTATTAAAAATCTTGTGTCATATATTAAAACAAAAATGAGGGCTGGCGCCGGAGAGTGTCGACGTTACCTTCTATTTTTTCAAAAGAAAAAAAAAAAAAAGAAATAATGAAAAAGATTGTGAAGGCTCAGATAGGTCGATTTATATAAATTTATATATATATATATATATATATATATATATATATATATATATGTATAAATTTAAATACCTCTTATAGAAATTCCTTCAGCAACACAAGTGATATGTCCGACACATGGATTATTGCTTGATCTATGGAAGGTAGAACAAACTGAGTGATAACTTTTGTATGCATCTGATCTCGTAAAACTATATCGTGTGGGACTTGCGATTAGCAATCGATCCAGGTGTGCAAAGTTGTCACACAAATCAATGAGATTGATCACCAATAATTTTATTGGGGAACCTAATATTTTTCGTCAATCGTTTTTTATTGACCGAAAAAAAAAAAAAAAAACAAAAAAAAACGAATCGACGCGTTCTTATAAGAGTATATTCGTCATTAAAAAAAGAAAAAACAATCATCCGATAAATTATAATTCGAAGGGCGTTGGAAACACCTGTGCGTCGTTATCGACGCCTTTGCTTAATCTAATGCAGAATATAATTTTGAAAAAATAAATAAATAAATTAGAAAAATAAATAAAAGTTGAACGCAAAGATATTTCACATCCCAAATAAAAAAAAATTCCACTCAATTCCGAAGTGAGAGATATTTTTTTTACGGTACATTTTTTTACGTCCTTGCAATTCGAGGCTCACTGCCGATTACCTCCATGGATATTATTCATCGAGTAAAAAAAATTAAAATACATATATATATAAATTTGCCCCTTGTTTGCATCCTTTCAATCTTCAGTGATATGTCGAATTCATGGCTTATCACTTTTGCATGGAAGGAGAGCGAATTGAGTGATAGCTTTTGTATGCAGCTGATCTCGTAAAACTATATCGTGTTCTTGACTCACGCTTAGTGGTCGATCGAGGTGCGCAAAGATATCTCACAGATCAATCAAATTAATTTTCAATAACTTTATTCGGGAATTTCATATTTTTCGTCGATTGTTTTTGATATATTATAAAACAATATATACACATATAAATTTTTATAAAAGTATATTTACGACTTTAAAAAACAAAAAAAATCGTATAATTAATTAGTGTTCGAAGGGCGTTTTCAATACTTTGTGCGTCATTATAGACGCTTTAATTATAATGTCACGAACATTATAATTAAAAGAAAAAAAAATTGAACGTAAATATATTTCATATCTGAAAATTTTCACGTTTTTGCCCCCAAGAATTTTAAAGATATTTTTTCACGAAAATGTCAAAGAATGTCTCTCACCGGATTGACTACCCACATTTTGTTGTGACTCCAAAAATTCTAAAGCTCGATATTAAATTAAAATAAATCAAAATAAATCAAAACAAAAAAAATAAATAAAATAAAGATAAAATAAAACCTGACCGAAACCACTAACGATTTCTCAAAAATCTTATTTTCAGCAACAAAGCAAGACGAACCGTCCGATGCGTACGTCGCAGCTCTACAACCAGGACAAGAACAGCTCCTTCACCCTGATGTGCTGCCAGCGTTTCGACACGATAAAGTCGGTCTCGAACAAGCGCACCCAGACCGTGAAGCAGCTGCTCGTCAACCCGCTGATGAAGAACCCGAAGCACGCGGCGGTGCTCGCCGAGTCGGGAATCCAGTACGACAGTCCGCTGGCGCCGATCGAGGTCGCGACGCGTCGAGCCGAGAGGATCGCCAAGGAGAAGCTCAAGAACGTCGTCCCGGCGATTCTCGCTCCGGACCAGCAACAGCAACAACAGCAGCAACAGCAACCGCAAATCCACATCGTCCAGCAACAGCAAGTCCAAGGCCAGCTCGCCGCTTCCTCGACGTCGGCTCAGCAGATTTCCCAGATCGTCGTCACGACCCCGACGAGCCTGAAGACGACGACGCTGACCAACACCCCGATGACGACGGTCGGAAGCGGCGTCGCGACGTCGAGCGTCAAAACCTCCCGAGCGGCCGGCACGTTGACCCTCCAGGAAGTCCGACCTGCCTCGACGGTCGTGAGCGTCGCGAATCTCCAGGCCGCACAGAGAATGGCGACCGCGAGTCTCGTCTCGGCGGCTCAGAATCCCGGAGTCGTGGGACAGAAGGGCCTTGTCGGCGTGACCATGGCGACGGCCTCCGGAAGCAAACCTCTCACACAGGCGCAGATTCAGTACTATCGCCACCAGCAGGTTCTACAGCTGCGCCAGCAGCAGCACCTCAAGGTAGAGCGCACTGAGCGATTAGCTGCAGCGCGTTACTCTGACGATCGATCAGTACTTGGCATTTTTTTTTTGTTTTTTTTTTTTTGGGAATTTGATATATCTGCGGCGATAGTTTTTTATTGATTATTAAAATATATGTAACTCGTTAAACTATGTCGTGTTCTGGGGAGCAGTCAGTGGTCGGTCGGGGCGCGATGAGATTTTAGATGGATCGATCGAATTTATTTTTTCTGATAATTTTGTTCGGAAATTTAATATATTTTCGTCGAGCTTTTTTTTTTTTTTTTTTAATTGATTATTAAAATATATGTAACTCGTTACACTGTATCGGGTTCTGAGGAGCGATCAGCGGTCGGGCGGGGCGCGTTGAGATTTTAGATGGATCGATCGTATTTATTTTATTGATAATTTTGTTCGGAAATTTAATGTATTTTCGTCGAACGTTTTTGATTGGTTATTAAAACATACATCACTATATCAGAGCCGGGCAAAGTACCGAAAATTACTTAAAGTACTACATACTAAGTACTTCAATATTATATTCGTGTGCAGTTTTAGGACAATAGCTCAAAATTACGCACGTTAGAGATGCCACGGACATTTTTAATCTTGTTTCGCACTCGACACACGTCCAAATGTGATTACGAAGAAAAGCGTGGTTAAGCAGAAACAGTACTTTGTATTTTGTATTTTATAAAAGTACTTTAAGTACCGGAATTACTTTGTACTTAAAGTACTGCCCAGCTCTGATATATACTATATACTATATACTATATACTATATACTATATACTATATACTATATACTGAATCCCGGAAAAAAAGGCCGTGGAAAAAAAGGCCGCGGAAAAAAAGGCCTGAAAAAAAAGGCCGATGGAAAAAAAGGCCGTGGAAAAAAAGGCCGATGGATAAAAAGGCCGTGGAAAAAAAGGCCGCGGAAAAAAAGGCCCCGGTCAAAACTCAATTTTCAAAATCAATTCTATGGAAACAGATTTTTTTTCATAAAAAAATGGTATTTCTGGTGACAGTCGGGGGGGCTCCGCCCCCCCGAACCCCCCCGCCCCCCCCGCACACGCACACGCACACGCACACGCACACGCGCACGCACACGCACTCGCACACGCACACGCACACGCACACGCACACGCACACGCACACGCACACGCACACGCACACGCACACAACCACCACGTGGTGAATCCGGAGACCGCTAATGGTCTACGACTACAATCTTCCAATTAGGAGAATGCATAGGGATGATTAACACGCGTTTAATCATTAGGAAACACTATCACTATTGCATCAAAATTGCAGTAACTAAAATCGATATGCTTTTTTTTCTGTAAAACTTTTATCAACCATTTTCACACAAAATTTCCATACATCGGCCTTTTTTCCGCCGCCTTTTTTTCCTTCGGCCTTTTTTTCCGGGGCCTTTTTTTCTGAGGCCTTTTTTTCCATCGGCCTTTTTTTTGCGGCCTTTTTTTCCGCGGCCTTTTTTTCCACGGCCTTTTTTTCCGCCAGCCACTATATACTATACCATATACTACATACTATACTATATACATTGTAACTTTGCGTGATTTTTGTTTAAGGTCCTGCAGCAAGCTCAGGCCGCCTCGGGTCAGAAAGTCTCGGTGGCCGTCTCGACGCCCCAGCAGAGAGCGACGCTGATGAAGCAGGGCGTCGCGGCTGCGGCCGCGGTCGGCCAGGCGAACGTCGGCAAGCAGCAGACCGTCACGAGGACCGTTTCCGAGAGCGAGATGGCGGCGCTGATTAAGAGGCAGCAGCAGCTCCAGCAGCAGGGCAAGGTCGGGCAGGTCCAGGCGCAGAGCGGACTGACGCAGGTCTTCGCGCAGGCTGGCATGCAGGTGCAGCAAGCCGGCACCTCGACGACGACCCTGGTGAAGACGGCCGGCGGCGTTCGCGCCGTAACGCCCCAGCAGATGAGGCAGCTTCAGCTCCATCCCCAGATCGTCGCGCAGAGAAAAATGCCCGGGCAAAAAGTCGCCCAACTCGCACCGGTCAAGGGCGGCGTTCCGACCCAACTCATCGTGCAGCAGAAGTCGCTGCCGGCGACTGTCACCGTGCAGCAACTGCAGCAGGCTATGAAACACGTGCAGCCGGCTGGACTTCAACAGTTTGCTCATGTTGGTATTTTTTTTTTAATTACATTTTTTTTTACTTTTTTTTTTATTTAGGTTTATTATTTTTTTTTAAAGGAATACGTCACAGATCGCCTTTTCTTAAGGTAGTCCTTGCGAATGGTGTTGATATCGCATAAGTTTCAGAGAATTGAGAGGGATAAAATTTTGAAGTTATTATAATGCAAAAATAATCTATTCGGCATCTTTAAAACGCTTGAATTTTTTCCGATTTTTATACCATTGATAAGTGTTTACAATTCCCTCTCAATTCTCTGAAACTTATGCGAAATCAACGCCATTCGCGAGGACTACCTTAAGATTAGGCCACGCAACTCTGACGTCGGTAACGAAACCAGTAACGCGAAAATTCTCTGCCAAAAGGTCCATTTTATTAATTTCACGATTTTACATCCGCAGGTATCGACGGGACAAGCTGTGTCTCAACCGGGACAAATGGTCTTAGCAAAGTCGCCGCTCCAGACGCGCGTCATACCCGTGGCATCGGCGCTGAAGCAAACTATACAGGTCGTTACGGCGAGCACGGCCCAGCTTCGGCAGGCAACGCCTGGCCAGGGAAAGCCAATCGTCACGACGGCGCGCGCCAGTCCCGGCCCAAGCCAGGTCAGGCTTCAGACCATCGCGCACGGCGTGCATCAGCAACAACAGGCGCAGCAACAGTTGCAACAGTTGCAACAACAACAGCAGCAACAGCAGCAGGCACAAACGGCACAGCAGCAACGACAACAGCAACAGCAACAGCAGCAACAACAACAACAACAACAGAATCAACAAGAGAGTCAGCCAAAATAATTTCGTCGCTTCGTCTTCTCGATTTTGATTCCATGTTCTCTAGATTTTTTTTTTTTTTTTTTTGTTTACGAAATTTTTTCATATCGGTCTCTCGAAGGCGGTGGCAAAGAAACTTTTATCTCGGGCGATATGGAAAAACGACATTATTTTCATTTTTTTTTCTCGAAGTTGCATAAACGGTTTTGCTTTTGAATAACCATTAAGGTTTTTTTTTGCCTCGATAGATCTCTTCGAGGAGCCGTTCCTTCGAGATAAATGTAATAAAACGTGGCTTTTTTCATGTTGCGGCGAGATTAATAATTCCAAACATTCCACAATAACCACCGAGGCGAGATTTTTTTTTTTACAAAATTGCTCTCCATTACGAGAGAAGATTACGAACGCGATAGATTTACTTACGAGTAATCGATCGCGTTCTTAATCGTCTCTCGACGCTTGCGTCAACATTGACTCGTTCATGTCCGCAGCGTCTAAGCTGCGATAGAGTTTTTATTTTTTTTTTAATTCGTTACGACCAATTTGAGCAGATGAAAAAATGGAACTGCGTTCAGGAATTTCGCTCCGCAATCTGCGGAGAAGCGAAAAAAATTAATAAGAGAAGACGAAGTTTCCTCGAGATTATTTATTTCATAGACGTGTATAAATTTTTTTTACCGCTTTTCATCGTCAGAAACTCGTGGACGATCATTGCTTTGGCATTAAAAAAAGTGAACATTTCCATGAGTATTTTTATTTATTTTTCCACGATCGCCGATAACGATTTAAATACGAGCGGACACGACGAGTGGGAAGGAAATAGTGAGTGACCCAAGTGACGAATTAAGGTGATCCTTGCGTCTGTATATTATGTATTGTATAGCTATATCTTAAGGCTTTCAAGGATCTGTAACAGGCTAAAAAAAAAAGGGAAAAGAAGGAAAAACGCATCGCTATTAGACTCGAGATGTTTAATATTGTATCGATATGTCTGTGTAATGTATAATACGTGTACTATAGAATTAATATCTAATAAATTGAACCGTCAAAAAGAAAAAAAAACAGAATGACCACGCCAGTTAAATCGGAACTTCGAGCGGGTTTTCCCCAGGGACATTCCACTTCGTATTATCTACCGAGAATCTGGCACGACAATCGGTGGAGATAATTTTATCGTTTTATATGTTATTTGCAATTGTCTCGAGAAATGCCGATAGGTTTGTTGATTCATCGTATGTAATTATCGAAGATCTTTGTGTTTTTTCACGAGAAAGCGAGCTAACTCACGGTAAATTGACCGCCGATATTTTTCGATTAAATTTTTTTTCGCTTCGGGTCAAGAGCGGAGACCTGCAGAGTGCAGAATTACTTATGCGCATCCGGTAGGATTTTTTTTTCCGAATCGGCTGGGAACGCGGAAAAATATTACTTTGCGATACTAGTACGTAAAAGCGGACTTTCGGCGAAGGTTTGGAAGTGGCTGCACGAGCCGGATCGAGCGCAACAACGCGAGAGAAGGCGAGTGCGGCCACTTCACAACCGCCGTCGGGAGTCCGCTTTTACGTACCAGTATCGCATACTACTCTTTGTGACGAATGCATGAAAGGTTATGTTGCTGGCCGGGTGCGAATAAAGGAAAAACAGACAGCGTGTGCATGCGCACAGTATTTGCGATACGCTTTTGCGTTGCATAAATACTCATTACGACACGCTTCCAGTACTTACGAAACGCTTCCGGTATTTACGAAATGCTTCCGGTATTTATGTAACGCCTTCTTGAAAAACACCACTTTATATGGCGCCCGGCCCCCACATAAAGCAGCACTTTTCATGCATGAGTCACAAAGAAATATATATATTTTCGAACCGTTTCAAAAATATTTTCCTGCTATGTGGGTTAATTTACAATTTTTGCTTAAAAGTGTACCAGACATCAATGATGACCAGTAAATTTCTCATTTGGCAATCATCTTTCAACATCTCCGGACGAATTGGATTAACCCAAAGCTCCGTTATGTGATCTAATCTTTTTCTTCGAAAGCAGCAAACACTGTCATTTACCGGATACATTCTATACACGTGTGTGTAGACGGATATTTACATTGTACCAAACGATTATACATAAATAATCGAGTATGACTTCATGATATCTTAAGGAAAACAAATCGCAATTTGCGCAATCCCACCTATCACTGTTCCGGCGCATAGTGATGACAGAACGAGGAAAAGGGCTTTTCATCTTTTGATGTGTAATTCGATTCAGCTGACGCACATCTCTGCGCGTAATCCCAGCTAATTACCATAAATCTATGCTCTGAACAGTTTTGCCAATCGATTTCCGACGAAGCGAAGGAGTACGGGGAAAATTATTTATTTAAATTGCAATTTTATTACAGGTTGCCGATGCAGTTCTGTATTTAAAAAAAAATACTGCGGTCAATGCAATCGACTACGAGGCGATATTTAGGTAGTCCTTGCGAATGGTGTTGATTTCGCATAAGTTTCAGAGAATTGAAAGGGAATCGTTAACACTTCTCGATGGTATAAAAATATGAAAAAATCAAGCGTGTTAAAGATGCCGAAGAGATTAATTTTTGCATAATAATAAATCCAAAATTTTATTAACAAATTGATGAAAAATTTAATTGTTCAACAAATCTCCCGGAAACATAATTTTTTTTTTAAATGAAACTTATTCGTTTATTTTTCTGAATACGTATGAATTTTTGCAAATTTTTTAATTCACTTTGAATTTTCTGACTTCCACACGTTTTTATCACATAAAAAACAAATTTTATTCCATTTTTTTAAAGTCATGCTCTAACGCAATAGATAATCTCAATCGAGCGGAAGTTTACTCTCCACTTTGTCGAATCTAATCGAATTCAGATAATCAAAATCGTATCCACTTGAGAGAAAAAAAATGTATATGTTAATTCAGTGTCAACCCTATCGTATGTATTTGCAATACGCGTTGCGCATTGCAAATAGTATGGTAAAAATTCTATGAAACGTATTATTTATTTATCTTTTTATTCATAAATTACTTTATTTTTTTTTCGTAAATTTCTTTATTTCATTTTTTTTTTGTAAAATCATCCTCTGACGCAATAGATAATCTCAATCGATAGGAAGTTTACTCTCCACTGTGTAGAATCTAATCGAATTCTGATCTCCAAATCTTAACCACTTAGGAGAAAAAAATAGTTTTCCTGTCGTCAATATTGATTTAAAGCTCTCTTCATTCACAATCGCCAATCACGTCCCTCAATGAAAGTAACCCACATGTTTACATGTCTGAATAACGCAACGTCAACCAAACACTCCAACTCAACCCGCGTCAAGTCAAGATAACGTACTCTCGTAACAATTTAATTCAATTCGTCGTCAATTCAACGGAGGTGACGCAAAGCGCTACTTAATTTTTTTTAATAAGACAAAATCTGCAGTGTCTTTTTAATAAGACAAAAGTGTTACCTTTTGTTTACATCTTGTCGCCAAGTAAACGCAACATCATGTACAAAAGCGGGACATCAAGGAAGCGATCGATGGCTCACCCTCACCGATAAGGACTACTGAAAAATACTACTGGCAGTATCCAATAGTTAACTACTAATAAACTACTGAACAGTGCCAAATTGGCGGACTACCGAAAACAACTAGAAATCCGGAGTAGTTAACTACTGAACATTACTGGGTATTTTGAGTAGTTAACTACCCCTAAGCAGTTAACTACCCGAAATTACTATAAATCTCCAGTAGTTAAATACTTGAAACTACTATGAGTGTCCAGTAGTTAACTACTGGGAATTCCCGCAGTTTTCAGTAGTTCACTACTGAGTTTAACTTGTAGTTTTCAGTAGTTCACTAGTGAGTATTGCTTGCAGCTTTCAGTAGTTCACTACTGAGTTTTACT
This sequence comes from Stenichneumon culpator, assembly GCA_964017025.1. Taxonomy (NCBI): domain Eukaryota; kingdom Metazoa; phylum Arthropoda; class Insecta; order Hymenoptera; family Ichneumonidae; genus Stenichneumon; species Stenichneumon culpator. Next base: position 3,814,769 of record OZ024771.1, read on the forward strand.
TGTAGTTTTCAGTAGTTCACTAGTGAGTATTGCTTGTAGTTTTCAGTAGTTCACTAATGAGTATTGCTTGTAGTTTTCAGTAGATCTGCTCATACTACCATGCCAGTAGTTCACTACTGAGTTTTACTTGTAGTTTTCAGTAGTTCACTAGTGAGTATTGCTTGCAGTTTTCAGTAGTTCACTAGTGAGTATTGCTTGTAGTTTTCAGTAGTTCACTAATGAGTATTGCTTGTAGTTTTCAGTAGATCTGCTCATACTGCCATGCCAGTAGTTCACTACTGAGTTTTACTTGTAGTTTTCAGTAGTTCACTAGTGAGTATTGCTTGCAGTTTTCAGTAGTTCACTAGTGAGTATTGCTTGTAGTTTTCAGTAGTTCACTAATGAGTATTGCTTGCAGTTTTCAGTCGATCCGCTCACACTGCCATGCCAGTAGTAACTGCTGAACCTCCAGTATTCACAGTCGGACCCCTTTCTCAGTGAGGGCAAATGCAGAGAATTCAAATACAGAATGTGTCTTGTAACTAGATCTATTAGTTCCAATAAAAATGCAGTACAAAAGTAAAAAAATATATTAAAATATTCCATTTCAACCAGCATATAACATTTCATTAAGCCAGACTCTGTTTCATCATATATTTTCATTATATGTATATTTTCATAGTGTTATCGTTGCAGACTTGGAAGAAGCATTCATAAAGGCATCACCAGCCAAATTTCCCGAAGTATCCATGGCTGCCTTTTCCACTTCGTACAATGCGCATATCGGCAAATTGAAGCCACTCGACTTCAACGACGATATGGGGCAGTCGATGAAATCGCGCTAACCGCAAAAATGCTAATTGCACTGGCCTTCGTTCCTTGTGAATGCGTTCCCAGATAGAAAAATGACGGCACGGCGATGGAACGGTGGCGGTTCCAATGGTACGATATCCGTTTTACGACACGTTTTTCTATCTGTGTTATTGAGGTGCTCGACGAACTCGTTGCTTCTAAGTACTGCAAGAATAATCACAATGACCTCGGTAAGATAACAAAATGTTTCCAATTGCATTGTGGAATTGTCACTTGGCCGTTTTAAACGGCGAACCACGGACAAACAATGCTGTGGAAGGATGGCATTTGGGATTCAATAGCAGAGTACAAACGACACACGCATCGATGGGAAAAGTCTTGGAAGCCCTGCGAAAGGAGCGGAGCAACACAGAAACGTTATGCGAGCAATATGTTCCCATATTTTTTGAACCTTGTGAAAAACAGAAATCCTAAGAGGATTCCTCTTAGGATTTCTTCCCTGGGAAGAAATCCTAAGAGGTGCCGCATTCGACGTTGGCCTTTCGCTGGATTTTTTTTTATCGATCAGAATATTTAGTTCGACGGGGCTGGGAGCTTAACTTTTTGTCATTTTTTTTTTGTATCAAACACAAAAGACTTCGATTTGTTGATTCGTACAGTCGACTCCCTCTAACTTAACGCTGTCGGGACCGGATTTCTGTGGTACTAAAGAGAGTCCCCCACCACAGCCTACCGTGAACCATGTGAACATGGTGTCCAGCAATTATGGAAATCAGGGACGTCAGGGAAATATGAAACTTTACGATTCTGGAAAAACCAGGGTAATATCATGGAATTCTCCGGTTCATCAGGGAAATTTTTACAATGTTTGTTTTCAAGAAACCTTTCGTCCAGCCTTTTGAAAAAAAATCAAATTATTTTTTTTCTCATTTCATTATTAAGATTTAAAAAACCATTGAATGAGCAATATTGAAATTCACGGTATTTACTTTGAAGTATGAAATATCAGCGTTGATCTAAAACTAAGAATCTGTCATAAGAGTACAAGTCAAGTGAAAACAGTATTTAAAAAACTCTGTGATTTCATAGTTAAAAGTAATGATAATGTAATTAAAGATAATAAATACGTTTTATTTCATGCCAATTTTCGACTAATTTTGTCTCGTATATGCATCCTTGAATGGTTTGGAGTAGTCACGGAAAAATCATGGAAATTTTTTAGGGACTTTCGCTGGACACCATGGTGAAGCGCGCGAAACTGTTAGCTTAGGTCGGTTAGGTTCGGTTAGGTGGCAGACAAATTCACGACAGTGGGGATAACGCCTTCCCCTCTGTGGCCTCGCGTTGAGAGAGAATTGAGGGGAAATGGCCTACTAGAGAGTGTTGAGTTAGAAGGAGTTTACTGTATATAGAAAACTCTAAAAATTTCCACTACGGTGAATCTGTTGAAAAAAAAATCCTCCAAAATATAGATTTTAATCTGGAAGAATAGATTTTAATTCTCCAAAAGTATAGATTTTAATCTGGAAGTGAACCTCGCGAACAGCAGGCCTAAGCAAAAAATGTTAAGAGATGCCGCACTCGTCGTTTGCACCCAAAAAGAAAACGAAAGAAGTTGTCGAATTTTTTGGGTACAAACGTTGAATGCGGAACCCTCTTAGGATTTTTTTCTAGGGACCGCTTTTCGTGAGGTTCAATTTGAGATCGAAATCTATATTTAAAAAAGGCAGGAGGAAAATTTAAAAAAGCATTTTTAAAAATTTTCCTCCCGCCTTTTTAAACACCCTACTATATATGAATTAGGCGCTAAAAATTCAAACCGCTATAACTTGAGAATGCTTCGACCGATCAGGCTAAAATTTCACACACAGCACGTGTGGTGAAGTCAATGCTTCTTCAAAATTTTATTTAAAAAATGTTCAATTATTTTTTTCTATGCGATTGTTTTTCCATCCGTTGAACTTACATGCGTTGATTTCACCAGTGTAAACTATTTTTTGTTTTGAGATGACAAGTGCCATAATTTACAAGTGAAATTTCGACGTTGCCCCATTTGCGACACCTGCAGCGCATATCCCTAATACTGCGCCAAACGCGACCGTTTCATAGCGCGTTCCCGTATCTGAGTGTACACCGAGGCTCAGATATACAAGGTTCGATAACGTTACCCGCGTTACGCGTGTGCTCAACGATTTCCGACGAGGATAAAAAAAAACATGGCCAATCGCATTAGTAGGAAACTATCGATTATCGGTCGGCCGATCTGTACTAAAAAGTCCATAACTCGTCTGTATATTGTTCGCTACTCCCCCACTCCGACCGCGTGGCGGAAGCTTCCCTTTTGTGTTTACATATCGACACGAGGAAAACGCTTACGCGGATCGAAAGCGCTATAAAAACGTAAGATGACGAATGTTTGCCCGACACTCTTTGCTGCGCTTTGTCCAGCACGGTTCTTTCAAAGTTACTCTTTTTTTTAAGTCTACATTTTACCCGATTAAATTTTGTTTAAATTCTAATTTTATTCCGCCAATAATTGGACGAGGGACTTATAATAATAATAATAATAATAATATATTGTGAAAAGTTCGCCGAAACTTTAGTGGTCGAGTCGGTAAGAATAGAGATGTGAGCGGTGAATGTGATTGGTAGTTTTACCGTATTTTTACCGTACAAAGACGGTCCGTGACGGATTTGAACATTACCAAATTGGTCATAAAATTACATGGTTTCATATTGATGTAAAATATCATCGACCAATGGTCGATTACAGAGTTGGGCAAAATACTAGAAAATACTTAAAATACTAAATACTAAACACTATATGTATTTCAAATAAAAAATACTTTTTGTGCGTAAAATACATCGACAAGTACTTCGTTTGAGTATTTCCTGAAATACGTCGTAAAAGTCAATTGCATTTTTTCGAATTAAATCTCATTTGTGACATTTTTCTTTTTCATACTTAACATAACTTTTTTTTTTTGTTTAACATCTGATATTTTTTAACATGTGACACTTTTCCATATTTTCTACGCAATATGTTGTTTGCATTGAAAAATTTAAGATTCTTTTTACATTTGAAATTAAACATTAAGAATCTGAAGTTTTCTTTTTTTTTTTCAATATTTTTCACATTATTTGGTTCCGAATATTCCCACAATCACTCTTAAAATTCAAATGAGGAGGTATGGAGGATGTAAAAAGATTTTGCATTTTGGATTGGTCCTTTTTCGGTTGCGGAAACCGAGGAAGGACCGAACATTTTTTATAAAAAATGTTGGCTAAGTTTTTAAATTTTGTTTCGCTTTTAATTCCGTTTTTACTGAAATGGCAGAATAAAAATACGATCTTGGTTCTTTTTAGGTTGCGGGAACCGAAAACGGACCAAAGCAAATTTTTCGAAAAAAATCTTCGGTCCGTTTTCGGTTTCCGCAACCGAAAAAAGACCAAACGCCAAAAAAAGAAATGTACAGTCCGTTTTTTCGTTTTTTACGGTCCGTTTAATTCCCCATCCGACGTGTCCGTTTTTCGGTCCTTTTGCCGTCAACTTGCCAGGGCTATTTTCACAACACAAGATACTGAGACAAAAAAAAATTACGTCACAATACAGTAAAAATACGGTATTTTTACCGCAATTTTATAAAATATTTTTAAAACCGCTATGTCCATATTTCTAGGTAAGAATAAGCGGCCATGATGGTTTCCGCCCTAAGTCCGGCCGGCATCAACGTGAGTCTAGTCCTCGCGGCCCTAACCTCGATAGTGCTTTTGTTCTGGATCTACGCGCGTTACAAGCTCAGTTACTGGAAGCGCCGCGGCGTCGAGCAACTCTCGTCGAGGGACTTAATTTTCGGTAACTTCAAAGACGCGGTTTTGTTCCGCACGGCGCCGGGTTCGCATCTTGGAGTTCTGCACAAAGCCGCAACGACCGACGCACCATATTTGGGTTTCTACATATTTCACAAACCTTGCATACTGCTGAGAGATCCGGACGTGATAAAGCAGATAATGATAAGGGACTTTGAGAATTTTTCCGACCGTCACTTCGCCGGCTCCGTGCAAAAGGACAGCATCGGAATGAGGAATCTTTTCGGTCTTAAGAATCCGGCGTGGAAGTATCTTCGGGCTAAGATAACGCCGACGCTGACGCGCGGCAAATTGAGGGAGATGTTTCCGCTCATGATCGAGACCGGCGGACCTATGATGGATTTTCTGCGCGCGCAGAAAACGGACGGGAGTGGCGTGAAGTTAGTCGACGCTCAGGAGCTAAGTTACAAGTACGCGACCGATCTCATCGCCAGTGTCGCTTTAGGGACAAAGATGGACTCCTTCAACTACCCGAACGCCGAGTTTACCAAAGCCGGTATGTATCGTCATTGATGATGGATCTAAATTTGTAAACAACGCGAGCGGGGCGATTTGTGCCGTTTTTACGGCCAATTGTTGACTGATCAGTCAACTTTGAGTCAATTGTGTATCAAAATCATCGATCGGCTCATTTTTTGTCAACTTTTGTTGAATGGTCAATTCCGAAAGGCGCTGTTTGGTTAGTTTATGGTCGACTTAGGATTAGTCGACTAAAATTTAACTCAAAATAATGAAAAGTCAATTAATGGTCGGCTTTTATCAACTTAAACTTATATCGACTCAATTTGGTAAACTCCGTTCGGTCAACTTAAGGTCGACACCTTCAACTACGCGAATGTCGAGTTTACCAAAGCGGGTATGTATCGTCATTGATGATGTATCTAAATTTGTAAACAATCAATTACAAATTCATCGTTTATCATTTATGTCGTTTATATTAATCGTTATTTATCGTTTAGAAAGCATCAGTCGTAACTATTGATGAATAGTTATGGCTGATGCTTTAAATGACTGAAAAAAACGGACACTCGAACCTCGAGGTTCAAGCAATAACTGCACAGAAGTAGTAACTACTTCTACAGGAACTACTGCACTCTCGAGTAGTAATTACTGATAAGCAGTAACTGCTTATACATTAGCCACTGAAGCTTAGAATATAGCAACTTATGAATAGTAATTACTGTTACAGGAATTATATGACGTCTTCAGAAATAACTACTGCCTCTTGAGGAGTAACGACTAGGAAGTAGTGTACTACCTACTGCAATAAATATTTTGAAGTCATTTTAGAAATATATTCAATCTTTCAAATGTTACGCAATATTCCAAAATATATGATAATAATATTTTGAAATCGCCTATTCCAATATTCCAACGAAACGTTTCTTAATTTTTTCAGAAACTTAGTGATAAAATATTTTTGAATATTTCATGTTTCATGGAAATATTTTTACGAATTTTTCCATGTTTATGCGGGTGTGTATATGTAATTTGGATTGGTGATGCGATATTTTACATTTCTCATTGATAAAGTGGTTCTTGAGTTTTAGACGGTTGAATTTTACAGGCCTGACACACATCCAAACACACACACACACACACACACACACACGCGCGCGCGCACACACACATCCATCCATACATTTTTTCTAAATATAATTTTTCGACGTTTTGAAATATTTTGAGCACGGTTACCTTAAAATCCTTGAAAAAAATTCATGAAAACAAAGCTTCCTCTATGAGGAATAAAAATTGCCGGTACAAAACTAATCGAAGGCGGCCAAATTACCGACGGTCGGTAAGCTTTCGCGAAGAGGATGTAAACAATTTTCACCGCATATCGACGGATTTGTCCTCACGACTAATATTTTTTCTTCCTCTTCCATGTTTTAGTCGGTGAATTCTTTCACGGATTCAAGAGAATGGTAGCGCTGGTGACGGTCTTCTTCATGCCCGAACTGGTCGAGCTCATCGGTTCGCCAATGCTGTTCAACTCGAAATTCGTTCGCAAGGTATTCTGGAACGCCGTCGATAAGCGCGAGAAGGAGGGATTCAAGAGGGGCGACTTTATAGACTCACTCGTTCAACTTAAAAACGGCGAACAGAACGATGTTTACAGTAAGCTTTTTCATTTCTATATTTGACTTTGACAATAATGAGAATGACGATAATGACGATGAAAATGACGACTATTACAATAATGACGATGGGAATGATGAGGAGGACAATGATGAAGATGAGAATGATGGCGATGAGAATAATGACGATAAGAATGATGACGATGAGAATGATGACGATGAGAATAATGACGATGAGAATAATGACGATGAAAATGATGACGATGACATTGATGACAATGACAATGATGACCATTACAATAATGACCGTTACAATAATGAAAATGACAATGATTTGTGTCTTAGAATTCGAAGGCGAGAATCTGTTGTACCAATCGGGAACGTTCTTCTCGGGCTTTGAGTCGAGTTCCACAACGGTGAGTTTCACCCTGATGGAACTGGCCAATAATCCCGAGTACCAGAGTCGCGTACGTGACGATATTGAAAAATCGATCGAGAAACACGGCCTGACATACGAGGCGTTCAACGACATGAAGTATCTCGATCAAGCACTTGCCGAGGGAATACGGTTGCATCCACCGGTATCGACCATCGACAGATACACTCGTGAAGACTACACCGTAAGTTCGAGACAACCGTTCGGTATCAGAGTTTTATTTTCCCGTCGAAACAAACGATTAGTCATTTTTTTGGAATCGATAGAAAAATAATGTTTTCGTTTCCTTATACGTTTTTTTTTGCCGTCGGCATTTTTTTTCACACCGTATTTTTCATGAAGATGATGAGCTACAATTCCAGTTTAAAAAGAAGAAAAAAACTCTTTCTTTAAAAAAAATCTAATCTGCCCTTATTGATGCCAGATTAGATTGATCGATACTCATTGTAGGTCACTTAGCACGCTTTTCATTGAATTTAAGACAAGCCTGAGATAAATTTGAAACCGATTCGTTGTTCAACTATTCGATAATCTTTCCTTTTTTTTTATCCAACCATCTCAGATTCCGGGGACTGACATCGTGTTGGAAAAAGGTACGCCCGTATACCTATCTCTGTATGGGCTTCAGGAAGATCCGAGGTTCTTCGATCAGCCGGAGGTGTACAATCCGGAAAGGTTCGCCGACGGTGTTAAAGTCAGCGACGCCTACATACCGTTCGGTATCGGCCCGAGGATGTGCGTCGGTAAGTTGATCCATGGCAGTTTCCTAACTTACCTCGACGAAATTCAGAATTTTTTCAGATTTTCTAATCAATAAAGCGATCAATAAATTAATTTTTCAATAATAAATCATTATAAACAATTTTTAATAATCGAACAAATCGAAAAAAAATTGAATGCTTTTGAGAGTCACTTCAGTCACCCTAGCGGGTTCGTCCATTTGAAAAGCCACGGTGGTTACCACCGAGAAAACCACGGTCGTTTATTGTCAAAACGTAACCGTGCAAACCACTGTAGAAACCACAGGCCCAACGGGCCCAAAAGTTCGGACGAAAGCTTGCGGCCAGGTGGGTTTTAAAATAGCCACCGTTCAGACCACCGTACAAACCACCATTGGATTAAATTCGATTAAGCTTGCAACACGATGGTTTTTTCGTCAAAACCACCGCCCAAACCACCGTGTGCGTAAACTCGAGTGAGTTTGCAACACGGTCGTTTTATCGTTGAAACTACCGTTCAAACCACCGTCCGAGACAAAGCCATTTTTAAAAGGCTTTCACTCTTATCATTTCCGGTCGGATATTTCAAGGCCGACCTGTCTCAGGAGTTCACAAACGGAGGACCGTTTCGGCTAGGCATCATTTTTAAGATGCTTTCGGTTTTTATGATTTTACATCGGGTATTTCAAGGTACGGGGAATTTGGTAGTGATTCAGTAGTGAAAGCACCGTAACGCAAGTTCGCTTGAAATCCTGTGAGAAATCCCCGCTTGAAATCCCCGACAGAGCCACCGTGTTGCCAAGACGCTCGAGTTTACTCGGACGGTGGTTTATACAGTGGCTTCAGCGGTAGTTTTGACTTGCAACCGTGTTGCAAGCTCGCTCGAGTTTATTTGGACGGTGGTTTGAATGGTGGTTACTTTGAAACCCACGACATCATAAGCTTCCCGCAGAACTTTTGGGTCTGCTGGGCCCGTGGTTTTCACAGTGGTTTGGTCAGTTATGTTTTGACAAGAAACCACTGTGGTCTTTTCTGTGATTTGATCGGTGGCTGAGGCCACCGATCAGATCAACACATATATCAGGATTGAATGAAAAAATATGATTTTAATTCCTTCCTACTAAAAATAGTCTTTGTAATACGAACAAAAATATAACACATATTGCATTAAATATTTACTGAATAAAGAGAACTTTTTTGTTATTCAATTTTTTTTGCCCTTTTAAAATCTACGAAAAACCATCTTCTAAATCGATGGAGTAAATAATCTGAAAAATGCTCATAGGGCACTTTCAAGTAAAACTAAAATATGCCCAATTATGGAATTGATCTGAGGGTCGAAAAAAGTGGTTGAGTTGACAAACAGTTCCTTATATAGTTGTGTAAAACTATGCACGATTGCCAATAAATGCACTTTTACTAATACTATTAATGGGTAATAATAATAAATTGATAACTATATATTTTTTTACCAGGCATGAAAGTCGGACAACTCCACGCTAAAATAGTGATCGCGATGGTACTCCGGGATTACGAAATATCGCAGCAAGCCAAAAACAAAAGCGTCCTAGATAGTCGTTCGACTTTCACCGCGGCTGCCGACGGAATTCTTTTGGACTTCAAAAAAATCTCAAGATAATGACGAGTGTTTTTTAGCACATAGCGATAAAGTATTGTCACGTTAGACCAATCGGTGTCTCGGGTATGCTCGAGATCCGAGGAAGATATTGAAATTATCGTCGACGAAGCTTCAGTGTCGACACAAATCGGCGATGCCGGAGATAAATTAACAATAGTTACTTCCGGGGAGGAAATATTTGTCTGAATATGTCTGAAAATTTGTCTGAGTCTCGAAAAATATATCAGAAATATCACTGAAAAGTCCTCTGAATTTCTCAAAATTTTCGCACTTTTCAGACAAAGTGAAAGATTTTTCTGAATCTAGATATTCTTGAGTGTTCCGAAAATCTCTGGTTTTCTCTGCCGACTTCTCTTGATAACTATGAACTTTGATGATTTCTTTTGCAAATAATTTTTTATATTCACGAACATTTGTCTGGAAAACTCAAATTTTCGCTGATTTAGCGATTAACTGAATGAGAAGAGACAGAACTCGTGAGATCTCTGAAATTCTTTGAATCACGGCGCGATTACGGCACAGACCAATTATTCGCAATGTTTTAACTGAATGTTTTATTTAACCTCAAATCAATCATACACTTTCGTTTCCACACATGCTTGTAAATTGCACAGAATTTTGCCAACACAACCCGATTGTCTACGACATCATTACGGTGCTTTTTATTCCGTGACATACGATCCACTACAAAGTTTTCCAACGCATTTCGATACTACACAATAGCCCCGTCGATATCGACTTAGGAGATATCTCGCGTGGGTAAGGTAGAACTCCGAGCAGTTCGACGTGAAGGTAGAGGTGCTCATGCACGACAGATCTCCGTTGTGATCACCGACCTTTCTTCTGTGTAATTGTCACGAAGATTGACGCCCGATTTGAGATTCGAGTTAACATGGAGGTATCGAGCTTAAATTTGGCGCGCGAATGGACCAACACTGTACAATGTTTTGTATTAAATTTGGCAAAAATTGATCCAACCGTTTAAATTTGATGGGATTTTGAAATTTTTGAAAAATTTGTTTTCTACGCCTGACACCAGTTTCTGAATAAAATATCACGCAAAGAGTAAAATGATTCATATTTTTGTACTCAGCGGTGAATAATAGGTTAAAAATTGTCTTAAAATTACGAAATCCGCAAATTTCAGTTTGCAATTTGTTATAATAAATTCTGGTGTGGATTTTGACGATTTTTATTTTATGCGATGCAGACATTTTTCTGTTACAAACAAAGGAAAATAATAATTTGTACATGGTTTCTTTTATACTTAACTCAATAAAATACAATTATAAAAAGATGAAAATGTAAATTTTCATATCGCTTTCTTATAATGGACCCTTATTTTTATTTTATTGATAATTGTATTTTAATTATTGCTTCTTCTATGAGGAAGCCAAAATCGAACAACAAAATTTATCATAGAGGAAATTATGTGCAAAACCGTAAAACATGAGGAAGTAATTGTGCAAGTCACTTTGCACGCTTTTTTCATTTTGAAATATTAAGACGACTCATATTTTTGCGTGAAGTTTTGTCCGGGGGGGATAAATAAATAATTCATGGGTTACTGTCGATTGCAATATGTGATATTTGAGATGCAATAATTTTTTTTTTGCGATATAATTAGCGAATTAAATGTTCGTAACTTTTTTTTATCTATGCCCATATAGCACGAAATATTTTGAAAACATTTCAGAAATATTTCCGTGCTATGTGGGTGTTGTGGTCTCAGCGGCACGCGCCGCCTCGTTATGACAAAGTCACGAAGTTACGCGAGAGCGCGATAGCCCGAACCGATAGATATATCTAATATAATATTCTATAAACGTCGTTCGATAAAAGTCCGATCCTTTTTTTTATGCATTTTTTAAAATGTTTCGAGACGCTTGCAATTATAATTGAACTTGGATTATGCGAACCTTCCATTAACGGAACGTTCTATTATTGAAACGTACTATTATCGGAACCATGACGCAATTATTCGAAGTCATCTCACCGTCAAGCGCTACTCCCTTGCATACGCAATACAGCGCTTATCCGTCATCCTCACGCGCAGTACGAATTATTTCCTGGCGACGAGCAGAGATATTCATATGCGTGAACGTAAAAAAAAAATTGTTATTACTATTTTATTATATATAATAATATCGTTGTTGCGAATATATAATAATACTGATAAGTTTTCATGAACTCCACTTTTTTTTGCATTCTCACTTTTTTTTGTGCAAAAAAAAGTAAATTTCTTACCGTTATCAATGCACATCATTCATGAGGATACGAAAACAAGCTGGTTCAAATCTAACACCAGATAGCCGATATGTTCAGATATGATCAGATATGAGCAGACAAGATTCACATATGATTAGAACTGACTAGATAAGGTTCCTATTGAAGTGTTGTTGACTCATATATGATATATATTGAATGCATTTTTTTCTTTATATGTGCGCTAAAACCGGCGAGAGCGGTGGTCGGAGAGTGGAGGATGGTTAGTGGAACGCGGAGAGCCGAGGGTGGCGATCAGAGAGCGAAGAGAGGAGAGCGCAGAGCGGAGGGCGGAGATAGAGAGATTTATTCAGCAATTATATTTTACCTCTAATTCGTTTTACCATTGCAGTCTTGGTCACTGAAACGGACCGTTTAGTGTTTTTCAGACAAATTCTCAGAGAAACATTTTCAGGAGTGATGTAAATACACAAGATTCATGCGTTTCGAGCAGCGAAACAAGCTTCCATCGAATGAGATGTCTCGCCTACGACTTTCCCCTACAACTCGCGATATCTCATTAACGATTTCTTGAATGAAAAAAAATAATAATAAAAAAAACTCATTCCGTATGCATACGCATACGAAATGACTTTTTTGTTTTCTCGCCGACGACAAAAATATTGTTCTCGTCGTGATTGATACGTTCACGATACGAGAACCACGAGTGATTTTCTAAATGCGCAGAAAATATTGCAGATATGCAGACTCATTCCTCTCTGCACAAGAGGCAATGTTTGTTATTGCCTTCGACTCATTGTGTGCTATCGTTTTATCTCTCAACCATTATATAATATATGTATACGTTTTTGCCGCGTCGGTCAATCCTCGCTTATAGTCCAACGCACGACCGACACTCCGGCACAGTCGTCGAATTTTCCCTCGTGCAAGCGTGTCGCGCATTCCGGAAGTGATTTTTTTTTAATTCAATTTTTCTTCAATTCCATTTTTGTGTAATTCAATTTTTTTAAATTCGATTTTGCTTTAATCAAACCTCCTTCTTGATATAATGTTTCTTTGAATGTAATTTTTTTTGTTTGATTCAATAAAAAAATAATAATAATTCCGTGTTTACAAAAAGTGCCGAGCAATGTTTCTCTCGTCGTGTTCGTCGACCTTGCTCGCGACGTTCGCCGGTCTGCTCGGTGTTTTCTATCTCTGGGCGAAATGGAAGCTCAGCTACTGGCAGCGGCGTGGAGTCCCAACCCTGCCGACCAGCCTGATATTCGGAAACTTCAAGGACTCCATACTGATGAAAGTGTCGCCGGGTTACCTCCTCGGTCGTCTTTACCGCGAGGCCGACGAGAACGCGCCCTTCGTCGGTGTTTACATAATGCACAATCCTTTCCTTCTGCTGCGCTCGCCGGAGATAATAAAGCAGATACTCGTGAAGGACTTCAGCGCTTTCTCCGATCGTTACTTCGCCGCTCCGCGCTCCTCCGGCGACCCGATCGGCAGTCAGGGTTTGTTCTCGATTAAAAATCCCGAGTGGCGCTATCTGAGGACGAAATTGTCGCCGGCGTTCACAAGCGGCAAACTGAAGAACCTCTTCGGACTCATGCTCGAGTCGGCCGGGTCGCTGAACGCCTTCGTCGACGAACGGTTCAAGGGCGTCGACGGCGCTAGCGTCGCGATCGAGCTCAAAGACACGAGCACGAGATTCACTACCGACGTTATTTCCTCGCTGGCTTTTGGAATACGGACTAACTCCTTCGAGAATCCGCCACCTGAGTTTTATAAAAAAAGTTGGTAGACCTTTTTTTTTTCTTTTTCGCTTCCTCATTGAGGAATCAGCCAATCGTTTTGCATAAAAGTCAAACACGACGTTGATGTTAAATGAAAATTGAAAATAAACATTTTCATATCGCTTTCTTATAAAAGTTGGAAATTTTGATTTTTATATCGCTTTCTCATAATGTTCCGTTATTCAGTAAGCTTCCTATATGAGGAAGCCAGAAATACGGACAATTCTTTCTCATAGAAGAAGCTTTGCGAATAAAGGAGCATTATGAGAAAGCTGTATGAAAATTTCAATTTTTAACTTTTCTGAAGAAGCGATATGAAAATTTCAATAATTAACTTTTCTGAAGAAGCGATATGAGAATTTCAATTTTTAACTTTTCTAAAGAAGCGATATGAAAATTTCAATAATTAACTTTTCTGAAGAATCGATACGAAAATTTCTATTTTTCGACTTTTTTTTAAATCTTCGTGGACATGTGAAAGAGACTCGGTCGGTAAGGAAAACTGTAACCAACTTATTTCAAGAATCTTTAACGTTTTCCTCGGAAAACTCTAAGGCTTAGTACCCTTGAAGAAAAATTGATTCCAGTCTTTGTTACCGACCGAACCGCATCGCGTTAAGATACATCTTTCACAGTTGCCTTAATTTTTCGTTAACTTCTGTGACCAGGTCGTCTTCCTTTCACAATGACCATTCTCCGTGCTGTTCGACTCTTTATGACTTTCTTCTTCCCGACTATTTCGAGATATTTGGGGGGTTCGATGCTCGGCGAGGCGACCGATTACTTTCGCCAGGTATTCTGGAGCTCGATGAACAGCCGGGAAGAGTGTAAACGTGAACGCGGGGACGTAATCGATTCGCTGCTGAAACTGAAGAACGAAAAACCCGAGGATGGTTTCGGTTAGTAACCTCAAGGTCATTTCTATATTACTTATAGCACCGATTCAAGATGATCGAAAACATACTCGGTCGGTAACAAAAACTGTAACTGTCATTTTTAATTTTTGAAATGTAACTCATGCATGAAAAGTGCTACTTTACGTGCCTGTCGGGGTGGCGTAAATGGCGCTTTATAGCCAAGTATGTTATAAATACCCGGCGCATGCGCACATCGGGCCGATTTCATTTTACGCACGCTTCTCGTGCTTTACGCACGCATCTCGTGCTTTACGCACGCTTCTCGTGCTTTACGCACGCTTCTCGTGCTTTACGCACGCTTCTCGTGCTTTACGCACGCTTCTCGTGCTTTACGCACGCTTCTCGTGCTTTACGCACGCTTCTCGTGCTTTACGCACGCTTCTCGTACTTTACGCACGCTTCTCGTACTTTACGCACGCTTCTCGTACGTTACGCACGCTTCTCGTACTTTACGCACGCTTCTCGTGCTTTACGCACGCTTCTCGTACTTTACGCACGCTTCTCGTACATGCCCTTAAGAGAATACATTGCTCGAATTATTCGAGTGGTTTACGTATGTCGCTTTCTTTCTTCTTTCTTAATTTACTATCGTTTGTCTTGCGTATACGACTCAGTTGTTTATGTCTCTCGTATGAGAGCGTTCGGTCCTCGCTTAATAAAACTCAAATCTTATTCTTTTAACTCGGCTTCTCATTATAAAACACAACAAAATCTAGTTAAATATCTGTCGCCTATTTGCAGAAGTACAAGGTGACATGCTGGTAGCCCAGTCGGCGATATTTTTTGTCGCGGGCCTCGAGACGAGTTCGACGACGATGGCCTTTACGCTTTGGGAATTGGCCAAGCAGCCGGAAATTCAGGATCGCGTTAGACGCGACATTATCGAAAATCTCGACGAAAGTAAAGCATTGACTTACGAGTCTGTACAGAAGATGAAATACGTCATGGCGGCGATAAACGAGACACTCCGACTTTACCCACCGGCGCCTCTGATCGACCGTGTCGCAAACAGGGACTACAAGATTCCGGGTACGCAGATTGTTCTGGAAGAGGGCACTGTCGTCTACGCGCCGCTTCCGGGTATTCACATGGATCCGAAGTACCATCCCGAACCGGAACTCTACGATCCAGACAGATTCAGCGACGAACGAAAGAACGATATAAAACCCTGTACCTTCATGCCCTTCGGCGAAGGGCCGAGAATTTGCATAGGTAAGAAGGAATGTGCGGACAAGTGTCGGAGACTCGGTCGGTAACGAAAACTGTAATCCATAATTCGTTTAGGCCAAAATGTTGAAGCTCCAAGATAAAAATATGTATCACAGATTTCTTTACCGACTGTGAGCCTATTTTGAGTTAGGGCGAAACTTTCTGGAGATTTGGAAATGCCGGTATTTTAATATTTCGCAAGATTACAATAATAATACCGTATTTTTACCGTAAAAATAATTTTTTTGTGAAAATGTGGTCACGAAATTTTCTCGTCAATTTACTGTACGAAGTGGTAAAAATTATCTATCTGGATGTGATATTAGCGGTTGAACAATTTTCATGGGTGAGAGGGAATGTGCGGGCAAGTGTCGGAGACTCGGTCGGTAACGAAAACTGTAATCCGTAGTTCGTTGAGGCCGAAATATTGAAGCTCCTAGAAATGAAAATTGATTGCAGATTTCTTTACCGACTGAGCCCGTCTTCAGTAAGAGCTATTAACTTGTAGCCCTCACTGACTTCCATTAAACCTATTGGAAATTTGAAAATACCGGTATTTTAATATTTCGAAAAATTACCGTAAAAATACCATATTTGTACCGTATTTTGACGTAATTTTTTTTTTTCTCAACATTTTTTGTGAAAATATGGTTACAAAAGTTTCTCATAAATTCACCGTAAAAAAAAATAATAATAAAAATCATATATGTATAGGTGAAATGACCGGTACCAAAAATTTTTCGGTAAGGTTACGGTAACATTTTTCGAAAATTAACAATGTGTCGGTGACATTTTAAATCACTATGAGACCATATGGTTTTATTAAATGTGGTAATTTTCAAAGCCGTGACGTACCGCTTTTTTACGGTAAAGACATGGTAAAATTACCGCGCACATCTCTAGGACTTACTGCGAAGGAGATGAACGAACGCTATTGAACGGATCGTTGTCATTAACTACAATCTTGTTTGCTCTTTCTCCGAAGGTCTACGCGTGGGCATGCTGCAGACGGCGGTCGGTCTGATAACGATACTGCGCGATCACGAGGTCTCGATTAATCCCAACTACAATAACGCTGTCAGCAAACGCTCGGTGTTCGTCACGCCGGAGAATGGAATCACTCTGAACGTCAGAAAGATATCGGCCTCGTGATTTTTTTAGACGATTCGAAACTCGCTCGGTCGGTAACAAAAACCTGTAATTCATGTCGTTCTGCCTCAGTTTTCTGATAAAAATTAATGAACTCTTACAGTAAAGTTAAAGCAAATTATAAAAAGTAAGTTATGTCTAAAGATTTTTATATCCTTACCCTGGTGAAAATATTGCTCTGACAATTTGTCTCAAAAACTCTAACCGGACTGTTTCAGTGATTTTCAGAGATTTTCCAAAAATGTTCTCCGAGTTTCTCTGCTATTTGCTAAATATCTCTATTTTCTCGGCACAACCACCAGCAGTCAATTTATCAGAGAAATTGCCTCGCCTTCTCAACCTTCGCCGAAAGTCCGCTTTTACGTACTAGTATCGCAAAGTACTATTTCACCAGGGTGGACATTTGAGAAAAACGGGAAGAGTCATCGCAGTCATTAATTCCCCCCGCGACCGATGACACTTTGCGTTCTTCGTAAATTTTTACGATTTTGAAATGGCGTTCGTTATAGTTTTTGTTACCGACCGAGCACGGAATTGAAAAGAAAGAAGAGAACGAAAAAAAAATAACTGGGCAAATATTTCAGCATGACATTAACAAATTTACGATTACGTTTACAAAATATGTATTTCTAGTAAAAAATAGATTGAAATTTGTACAAAAAAAACTTTAATCTCGAGCGCCCGTCCCGAAACTTCAATGTCATGATTCTTGAAATTGTTGGTCGTCTTCGTATCATTTTTTTTATTTTTTCATTTTTTTTTTTTTTGCTATTTTGGCAAGAGGCTCAGATACTTCTTGAACTCGGGAATGACGAAGTCTCGGGGATTTCCGGGGGTCTCCGCAGTCAAATATTCGCTCAGGTATTGCGGCTGGAAGCACAAGATCCCTTTGCTCGCGAGCATCGCCCACTCGACTGGCTGATCGAGCTGCTTCAGCTGGATGAAACAGTGCGTTATCTTGCGACCATGCGGGTTCGAATCGTAAGGTGGTCTGAAATTTTTAATACAAACATATAATAATAATAATAATAATTTTCATCGATATGCGATTTTTTGTCCATGTACTGAATTCATGGTAGTTTTGTTATGGACTGAGCGGGCTTCGTCTGAGCTGGCCACAGTAAAATTTCTATTCATTTCTATTTTTTTCTTTTTTTTTTTATAGTTTATAGTGTCAAGAATATTCTGGTAAATTTTTATGTCGAAATTCCAGGAATTACGAAAGATTTCTTTACCGACTGAGTCTGTTTTGAGTACGGGTTAAACTTACTGGAGATTTGGAAATACTGATATTTTAATATTTCGTAAGATTACCGTAAAAATACCGTCTTACATTGACATGTTTCGCAAATGTTTCGCTGAAATATTTATAAAACATTTTGTCACATTTCGTAAAAAAAAAAAAACTTAAAACAAACGAGAAAACAAGCGTTAAATGAAACACCTGCAAATTGTACACCCACATATGCGCAGCATATTGACAATTTTAAATTGAAACTAGTTCCACCGGTAAAATGGTAAGGTAAGTAGAGTTGAAAACTGGTCCAACGTTCAAATAACGCAAAGTGAAATATCGCCGGTATTAAAAATTGTAACGAACTTTTTTTCAACGTTGCTCCGAATCGCCAAAAGTAAATTCGTCCGGGATGTAGAATTGTTGTGCGCATTGTAAACGAATTTGTTTTTGGCGATACAGTCTAAATACTTAAAAAAAAAAAAAAAACACAAAAACAAAAAATATTGCAGTTTTTGATACCGACTGGGTACGGGACTGACGAGGAGGAAGGAGTTTCACTCAGTATTGATGATATTCTGTAAGCTCCTTACTTAGCTTCAACGACGACGCCACCACCGGCGTTTATGAGCCTTTCGAATTGTTTGTATTTCTCCTTTGGCACGAGAAGCATCGCAGTCATGTCACGGAAAGCACCGCCTGGCGAGTCTCTCAGCCTCAACCTCCATCTGTGCACCGCAGCTGCGATAAACCTTTCCTGGTCCGTGCTGAGCTCCGGTATGACGTCTTTGCTCAGAGGATTGTCCCACTCAAATCTCTCTTCCTACAATAAAATAAATGTATGTTAAAAAAAAATGTTCATTGAAAAAAATTTAATTGAAAACAAATGTTTACTTTAAAAAATTCTAGTTTAAATAAAATTCTAATGAAAAGAAAAATTAAAAAAAAAAATTTTAATTAAAAAAAATTGTATAAAAAAAAAATTCGTATTATATTTTTTTTTATTAAAAAAGATTTTTTTAAGCTCAATTTTTTTTTCAATTCGTTATATAAAATTTAGAATTCTTTTAATTAACTAACGTCGATAAATTCTCCTGCTGACTCGCAGTGCCTAAGATACGAGCCGTGCAGGACCCATTTTCCCGCGGCGATGCTTGCCAGCAGCTTTTCGTTTCTCAACGGCCTCAGGCACAACAGATGAGTGGCTGTGGGATCGAAATGCGCCTCGGTCGAGAGTTCCCCACCGAGATTTATTATCGCAGTCTCGTAATTCGATCGGTCTTTCATTCCGGACAGCATGAATTTTCGTTTCCTCGGCACTTCTATGTCCGTCGACTCTTCCGGCACTGGTGGCTCGATCTGTCGAAAGAATGTGAAAAAATAAAGATAAAAATAAAGGGCGCAAAGTAACTTTCACATAGCTTCCTGATTTATTACATTTTTCTGATATGTACCTTTTTCTTTGAGAACGTTAGTTGATCGATTTTTGGCTTCCTCATAGAGAAAATTATTCACAATATTGATATGAATGCGGAAGCAATGTGAAAATTACTTTGCACCTTTTTTCGTAAAAAAACAATTTTTCGATCTCATAAAATCGAAACTATCAAAGTTTACAGCAGTGTTTGTTTTACGTCCCTGGTGAAAATATTTCTCTGTTTTTCTCTGTTGTAAAATCTCAGTTTTCGACCGGACGCCGAACTTTGAGGAGATTTTCGAACCGGAAGTGACGTTTTCCTGTATAACGTAACTTCCGCTTAAAAAGCGAAATTTTTAAACCAGAAGTGACTTTTTACCGTACAACGTTACTTCGGGTCGAAAACAGAGATTTTCAAACCGCAAGTGACATTTTCCCGTATGAGAATTGGTATTATTAAAATTAATTTTTTTTTTTACCGGTTTGTAAGCTCCGTTATGAGCCGGGTCTTCCCAACCGACGGTGTCCGGCTGCGATTCTTTCACCATACCTGGGAGCAGAGGGAATATTTGTATTTTTTCATTAATCTTATATTAGTTTTTTTTATTTACAAATTTGCTAATTATTAACCTGTGCGCATGCGCAGTACAATTTCGTTTCTTCCTAGGGAATAATAGGGCTCATTACTCCCTCTGGAAGCTCTCTAATACTCCCGGGTGAGTAATGTACCGAGTTTCCACCGTGAGTGAGATCGGGCCGAGATTTACTCTGAACTAGTGGAAAAATTCGAATAGACTCAAAATTCACTTATGAAATTGGCTGTTGACTAGAAAGTTTCGAATTAACTAGAATTTTGCCACTAGTTCAGCCGCGTTTCGGTCCGTTCTCAATCCCGGTATAAACTCAGTACATTACTGAGTTTCCACCGGGATTGTGGTTATTTTAACGAAGTCGGAAAAACAAAATATCGTATGTGACAAGTGAGGAAGTGCATTTTCACCTCGAGTGAATTTCTGTCTGATCAAACTTCACACTCGGTGAAAATATGCACTTTCCTCCCTTGTGGCGTAATATAATATACTATTTGACTCACAATTGTCGATGGTTTCGATGTCGTCTTGCTTGTAAACTTTTGCGTTTCCTGACAGCGAGTATCGACTCTCAGTGGTGGAGCTGGTGGCTTGTAAGGCTTGATCGAGCTGCTCGATCTGCAGTTCGATCGGTTTCTTCGGTGCTGGACTCGTCTCCTCCCGCAGGGACGTGAACAATGCGCGGTTTACGGGAGTGCCGGGCGCTTGCGCGGCCTCCTTCTCGTACTCTGCACTCGCATTCATGTTTTCGCGACTTTCTCGCGTTACTGAGGGCGATGCCGACGCGTCCTGAAAACGACATTAATCAATTTGTAAGAAAAAAATAAAAACACATGAAAGGCGTTTTTTTACACAGAATAAAAATCTTACGTTGTTCGAGCCGATGGGATTGTTCACTTCCGCCCAGAATTGTCGTCTGAGTTCCGAGAGTGGCTGAAAAAAAAAAAAAAAAATGAATTAAGCCATTAAGTAATTAACAAGTAAAAAACAAATTAGGGAACCTTGTTGGGCGTGAAAAACTGAATAATCTTTGTCTTTGAAAAATTTGTCTACGGTGCATGGTTCTCGAGATACGAGTGATAAAAATCTTCGGCCAATGAGCGCAACCCGACAGATGGCGCCACGTGAGTCCGTGCTCTCCCATTGGCCGCAACCTTCGCCGGCTCGTATCTCGGAAACTGCAGACCCTAGAAAAATCTTCTAAAGGACAAGTTTGCTCAGCTTTTAAACACCGATGTATTCTCGTGTGGCTTACGCCACAGTAAATATTGAGAGATAAAAAATTAAATAAAATATCGAAAAATAATAAATTGAATAAAAATAAATCGTAAAGTAATTGAAAAATAAAAAAATTGTCTACAAACTCACAGTGCTGGGTGCCCTTCTCTTGAGTGGCGGTTCCTCGACTTTTATATCGGGAAAAGTGTCGATCCACCTCGCCCAAGCTTTCCGCGTTTCCGGCGAAGGGTTCGGCCTGAACACCTGACCGTACGGACTATCGGGCGTTGCGACGTTCAGCGGCGACGACGTGTTGCTCATGACCGCACTGAGCCGTCTGTTTATGAGGGGTGTGTCGCCACCCGGTGTAACTTGTCCCTGGACACGCTGCAGGTGCCTTCTCGGCGTGATGAAGGCCCGCGGTGTCGGCGCTGACGGTGGACCCATGAACGATTTTTCCGCCGGCTCTTCGGGTCGCTCAGGGGCTGTGAGGAATTTATTGAAAAAAAAAATTAGTTAATCCAAAATTTATCTGGCTCTTTATCCCATTTTTAACAACGTTTCAATCTTTTAATTACTCATTAAAATTAGTAATTCTTGTTACTCATCAAAATAAGCAATTCTTATTACTCATCAAAATTTGCAATTTTCAATTCTCATTAAAAGCAGTAATTTTTGTTTTAACCGTGGAACTCAAGTATGGGGTACGAAAGCAAAAATTGACATTATGAACTTTTGGAACCTCCACGATAATTTAGCTCCATGATCTGACGATGTGCGGAGGCCAGTCGCAGCCTCAGTTACTCGCTAGCTGTTGCACAGTACCTAACGCAGCGCGCTTGGGGTACCAAAATACCCCAGTCGGGAGTTCCCGTTAGTGTTTCATGTAAGTGAATGATTTTTTTTTGTCAGAACTATTGACTGTAAGTTGTTATTATATAATTTGGACGTATATAGTCGGCATTTTTTTTTTAATAATTTTTTATCATTTTTAAAATTTTTATAATTTTATCATTTTTCATAATAATTAGAATCATTTTTAATTACCTACAAGGTTTCGAGAAAAATAAATGTTAAAATCCATGCAAAACCAATTTTGTTTGCGTTTTCATTGATTTTTTCCATGTTACAAGCTTTCGACTTTTCCCTATTTTCAGATATCCAAATGAAAAGTCTTTTTGAACGGGTCACAATGAGACGATTTTTTCCCTAATAGCCTGACGGCTCCCCTGTCAAATGAAGTTTGAGATTTGAAACTCGGACAATAAAAAAAAAAACAAACAAACAAAAAAAAACTAAAATTTTTTTCGCAAGTGGGTTTTTGCCAAATTTCGTTACATTTTGGGCTTTAAGGGTGATTTTCATCCCCTAAACTTTAATAAAATCAAATTTGCTGCATACCATTCACTTCCTTATAAATAATCGAAGAGATCTATGTGCAGCAAAACTCATTTACTGCGCATAGCACCCTTCCACGCTGAAGAATCGCGTGGGGTACATATGTACCCCAGTAATGAGTCAGAAGGTAGAAAAAAATGATATATCGGTCCTATGGTGAAAAACACGGTAAGATTTACCTATCGATTCGCCGACCAGGTAGGGCACCTCGCTGACCAGTCTCATTTTGGCCGCGCATGCCAAAAGCCACTCCGACGTAACGGCCGGTATCTTCCACTTTATAGCAGCATTGTATTTGCCTCCCTCGGGCGTCGGGCACAGCAGATGTGTGCTGCCCACGTGACCCTTCGCGACGTTCGTTTTCCTTGCGAACGTGTCCTGGTACCTAAAAAAGATTTTTAAAAATTTAATTTATTTTTTTTATTTTTTCCATCCTTTGCGTCTTAAGGCCTTATATACGCGAAAAATTTCATTTGTAAAATGTTTGATTGGGTGCCTGAACGGTTAGTCAGAATTAATTAATTAGAATCAACGCGCGCGCAAAAAAAAATACATTGCTTTGTTATTTAATATCTCCGCCATTTGTTAATATTTCTGATTTTTTTACATAAACTTAACCATGTGCATAAATGATCTGTAAAAAAAATGTTGTCAATATATGCGTCATTTTTTTTTTTTAACCGCGTCTAGAAAAGTACCTTCGAAGATCGGCGAAATCCCGTATCTAAGGCCTTAATTACCGATCGAAATACCTACTTTGCTCCGAGCGCAATGGCGACATTCGTCAGATAAGTGCGTTCGGTTCCTGTATAAGTGCTCGTAGCTATGACGCAGTCAGCCAGCGGCTTGGCCTCCGTCGATATCGACAGCGGACGATGATAATCCTTCAACTCCACGACTTGCTGATTTTCCACGCAGTCGTCCTGCCCCGGTCGGTATTGCAGATATTAGTCGATTTTTTTCTTTTTACTATTTTTTTTCTAATAATCACCCTTTGGGGGGCAAATTTTAGAGACTTATTTTAATATTACGATTTTTTTTACTCACGATATAGAGATCGGTGACGATCTCGTCGACAGTGTGCTTCAGGGGCGCTCCGGTCAGCGGCACAACGCCAAAGTCCGGAACTCCCACGAACGAGTTCGTGACTATTCGACCACCGAGAGCCGCTATACTCTCTGTTATTATAGCGCCTTCCTGCATGTCGAAACCCGTAATTAGAAACGTCAAACCTGAAAAATGTACCGGAGATCAAATAAAAATCGGATATTTAAAAAAAAGTCGGATATTTGTAAAAATCGGACACTAAAAAAACTTGGATATTTAAAAAAATCGGAGATCAAATACACCGATAAAAACTGCAGTTGAATCAACTAAACATTCGGGCAGGGACGTTAAAATAAATATTTTGTTGGTCGAACAAGATATTTTAGCGCCTCAATAATATTTTGGTGAAAACACCAAAAAAATTGTTGAATTACACAATCTTTTGGCTGCAACAACAAAATATTTATTTGAACGTCCCTGCCCGAATCTTTAGTTGATTCAACTATATTTTTTTATCTTGCCGATACCTCCGGCAAATTGACACTTTCACGTATTTTCTCTTAACGTAGTTTATCCGAAACATTCAGAGGTATCCAGAATTTTTCGGAAAATACTCTGAATTTCTCTTATATATTGTGACTGCTGGAGGTTGTTTTTTTTTTTTTTTTGAGGAAAAAGCAAATTCGCGCCGGATGCACACGGTAATTTCGCATCCGGCCCGAATTCTTTTTTTTCTCAAAAAAATTAGCACCATTGAATAAAGTTAATTTGAAAATTGCAACTATTTCTCTAACACTCATGGCCCCGTCACGTGACTTTCACTTCCCCTTAAGGATTAAAGGATGCTACCGTCAAACTGCAGAGTCGGCTGGCTAAATGGTATGGCGCTGTCGTCGATCGACTGCCGGGCAGTCGGTTTGACGATCGTCGAGAGTCTCGACGACACCTCGAAACTTCTTGCTGTATCGGTACTGCCTTTACTCGTCGTCGGGTCCGACGTCCGGTTGTGCGGTTCAAGAAACTCTTGGAAGGAACGTTCGGCGGCTGAGGAAAAAAAAAATTAATTCAATAAATTTCTTGCACCGCAACTCCTGGTGAAAATATTTCTCTGACAATTTTTCCGAAAAATTCTCACCGGACCGTTTCAGTGATTTTCAGGGAACTTTTTGAAATTTTTCTCTGAGTTTCTCTACTATTTGGTCAAATCGTTTCTCTATATAGACGAGAAACCGGCTCAGAACATCAACAAAGCTCGTCGTTTTTCATAGAAGTTGGTAGGGAAAAACAGAGACTTTCAGAACAATGAGGAATATTTACATTCAGAAAAATATTTAACTTTTTCTGAAAAGTGCAAAAAACTTTGAGACATTCGGAGGACTTTTCAGAGAAATTTCTAATAAATTTCAGGGGCTATCGGAGAAATTTTCAGACATATTTGAATATATTTGCATACATATTCAGAGAAATATTTTCACCAGGGACGTGAACGACTTTCCAGTGCAGAGACTGATTATTTACTATATTTTTCATCGGTCGCTTTTCGAAGATATTGCTTCATCAGACTAGCTTCCTCCTCGCCCTCGGCCCACTCGACGGGCTTTTCCGCTGTAACTTCTTTGTCTATGTCGAATTGTGGGGGC
This sequence comes from Stenichneumon culpator, assembly GCA_964017025.1. Taxonomy (NCBI): domain Eukaryota; kingdom Metazoa; phylum Arthropoda; class Insecta; order Hymenoptera; family Ichneumonidae; genus Stenichneumon; species Stenichneumon culpator. Next base: position 3,840,132 of record OZ024771.1, read on the forward strand.
GGCGGCCTTTTCGGCCTCTGCAGCATTTGGATGTTCTATAAAAATCGATAAATTACGATATACAACAAAAAAATTCGATAGCTCGATAAATTGATCCAACCGTTAAAATTTGCTGGCATTAAAAAAATGTTGAATGTTTTGAAAAATTTGTTTTTAACGCCGGGGACAAGTTTCTGAGTCAAAATACGCGTAAAACCGTAAAAGCTGGGGAAGTCATTGTGCAAATCAATTTGCATGCTTTTTCGAAAAAAAAAATCATAAAATTCATGAAATTCATAAAATTTGGGGCTGAAGGACCTCGGTCAATGGCCTGAGCGAAAAAATTATTACTGAGTTGTAAAAATATAACTGAGGCGAATACAGCGCGTTTACTACTACTACTACTACCATAAAATTAATAAATTTTATAAAATGTCTAAAATCAATAAATTTTATAAAAGGCATAAAATTAATAAAAAGCGACCATACCTTTTTGCTCAAAGGCGAAGGTGGCTCAGCGGGTTTGGCGTTCAAAGTTTGTGCTTTCTCGTAGAGGTGATTTTCCTCGGAGGCCGGACCCTTCAGCTTTACGCTTTCCTCAAGCCAGCCAAGACTGAGAATGTAAGGACTGAAATACGAACCGTCCATCGAAATTATTTTTCGGCAACGCTTCAATTATTTATCTCTTAACAATTAGAGAAAAAAATTCGAAAACCGCGTACTATTATTAATAAAAACTTGATTTCTTTTATAGTTAAAAAAAAAAAAAAAAAACCGAGCGTACTTTAATCCTCTGGATTTCATGATTTTGAGATCGCTCGCGGCTTTGCCGGCGTCGCCAACGATAACGTGGGTAACGGCGTCGGATATATCGTCCAGCCGCGTGGCACTACCGGCGTTCAGCACCCTGTTTATTTTGTCCCTCTGATTGGGTGAAAACCCGGTCAGGTATATCTGCAAAATAAACGAAGCGAAATAAATTGTGTGCTTGAAAAAAAAAAAAAATTATCGAATGTTGGAAAATCCTTACGTTGCATCCGTCGAGAAATGGTCCGGCCAATTTCGCTTCTCTGACGTCGAGTCTGTCGATAGATGTGCCCTGAGCGGCGATCGATCGGCGATCGATCGACGTCGTATCCGTCATATTGCAACTGTTTATCGTAGTCGTCATCGTCTCGTCCACGAAGTTTGTGGTGCGTCGCGTGTCCGCTGGTATGGCGCTTATCGTCGAGAAGTTGAGGGTCTCGTTCGGCACTTAACGCAAATAACACATAAGACACTTACGTTATTAATCGCAACCAAAAAAAAAAATGACCAATTTTAGCGATGCATAATAATAGTAATATTAAGGTAGGTTTGTGAATATTGTTCACTTCGCATAAGTTTTAGAGAAATGGGAGGGAATTGCAAACCCTTCTGGATGGTATAAAAATCCGAAAAAATCAAGCATATTAAAGATGCTGAAAAGATTAATTTTGCTCAATAATAACTCTCAAAATGTTATTAACAAATTGATGAAAAATAAAATTGTTCAACAAATCTCCTGGAAACCGAACTTTATTTTTATGGAAATGATTCGCAACTCTTCTGAATACGTACGAATTTCTTCAGATTTTCAAATTCATTTCGATTTTTTTTAATTGTATGGGAAAAATGTGTAGAAAGTCACAAAAGTGAATTTCAAAATCTGAAAAAATTCATACCGGATATACAGAAAAATTAACCAATCATTTTCATAAATAAAAAGTTAGGTAAATTGCTAATTATGTAAAAACGGTTTGCACCGCGTACAAAACAATTAAGTAAATAAATTAATAATAATAACAATAATAATAATTATTATTATTGTTATTACTATTTTTATTCGATGAATTAATTTCAGGCTATTTAGTTTTGCACACCGTCGGATTTTTCTGGTGTCGAACATGATTTTGTCGACTTGATAAGATAATCTTTGAAGGGCAACGAGTAACCGGCTTTGACGCTCTCGTAAACCCAATCGACTCGCAGGCAGGCAATGTTATTTTCCCTGGCGTACTTGAGCTTCTCGCTCAACGGGCAATGTTCCGGGGCGAGAACGATTTTCACCTTCGTCCCGTCGAGAATTCCCATGAATGTCTGAAATGCAACCATAAATATATTCGGTTAGTCGAGATTATCGAATTGCGAAAAAATAAAAAATTATAATAGCGTGATTTTCGGCTCACCCCGCCGTGCTGATCGATCAACTTCTTCACCTCTTCCTTCTGTCGTTTCGATAAATTCGTCGAGGTAACTACGAGTTTCATAAAAACGGGACACTTGTAACAGTCGAATTGGGGATCGTCGGCCTTGACGAAACCTCGAAGATTAGCTTCCCATATCGCCTCCACCCAACCATCTGTTAGAACCGGAATTTGAAGACCAATCGCCTTCTACTCGCAGTCAATCGAATTGGGGAAGAATTAAAAAAAAAAAAATTATTAGCTCAATAACACGAGAATAAATTTTAATTTGCGTCTTCACGATCGTCGGCGAATAGAAAATAATGTTTACCTCGTATTTTACGGACCAAACGGACTCGCTTATCAAGTGAGTGACGCACGATCTCAATTGCTTCATGAATATACCACCCATGTACTGAACCATCTTCTCGATTTTTTCCTGCAGGCGCAAAATAATACATCGATGTTAATTGCGATATCGGGACTTCGACATGTTCATGTCGCTGTATTATTTTATATACGAAATTATAAATTATAAATTATAAATTATAAATTATAAATTATAAATTATAAATTATAAATTATAAATTATAAATTATAAATTATAAATTATAAATTATAAATTATAAATTATAAATTATAAATTATAAATTATAAATTATAAATTATAAATTATAAATTATAAATTATAAATTATAAATTATAAAATTTTTTGCGAATTATCGCAAACCAGGCAAACCTAAACAAAAATATCGGCGGTTAGAAAAACGGATTTTTAAAATAAGGTGACATTTAAAAAGATTTTGATATCTAAAAAATAATGGTTGTGGCTTTCGATCCGAAAATCGACTACTCTAAAAAGTTTTTTGTAGAATCGTGTTGATTAAATTTGTTTTAATACAAAAAAAATATTATTGATATTGCTTTTACGGAGTATAGCGCCTTGATACCTTGAAGTCGACTTGATAGCCTGAAACGCAGACAACCATCCCTCTCATCGCCGTTGTGAAAACCGGATGAGTGCCTTCGGGAATCGGCTCGCCGGAGAGGAAGCAGTTCAGCAAACAACGAGGTCCCACGATTCTGCTAAAACACGACGACAACATTATCATACATTCTATTAAAAAAATTAAAAAATGTAAAGTGTAAAGTGTAAAGATTTTTTTTTTATAAACTCACAGGCACTTGAAAGTCTTCAATGTTTCAAAGACTGCACCCTCGAATTCCTCCATTACGAACACATCGTTTTTTTGAGGTTTCATGGAGCTGCATGATTTCTCCTCAATCCACTGCGGCTGAAACTCGTTTTGGACGCAGGCCTGAAATTTTTTTTTTGTTACAAATCTTTAATAAATTGTCCCTTTTTTTTCAAAACATACGTCGAACATTCAAAATTTAAGAATGACTTTCCGCAGCAATTTGTCGTTTCGACGATATGACAAAAAAAATATTATTATTATCGGAAGGAAACGAAAAAAAAAAATACAATTTGTTCACCATGAAACGATTATACTCAAAATTTGAGAATTATGTTTCGGAGCAATATGTCGTCAATTTGCAAAAATGAAAAAACTGTATATACACATTACTGTTCAAAGAGAGTGAAAAAAATTATAAAAATCATTAACAATAAAACGATAATGCTCAAAATTTATGAACTACTTTTTACAGCGATAAGTCCTCAAGTTGACATGGAAAGATAAATTAATTTAAAGATAAATTAATTATTTTACAGATAGATACAAATTTTTTTTAAAGTTACTAACGTTTAAACGATAATACTCAAAATTCAAGAATTACTTTTTTGAGCAATTGGTATGTCAAGTTGATGTAAAAAAAAAAAATTGTTATTGTCGGCAGTGATTTTTAAAAATTCCAAAAAATGATTAACGATCAAACAACAATACTCAAAATTCAAGTATTACTTTTTGGAGCAATTTGCCGTCAATATGATGATAGAAAAAAAAAAAAAAATTATTGTTGTGGCAGCGAGTAAAAAAATGTATAAAAAAATTATTATTCTCGGAAGCGAGTACAAAGTTTCAAAAAAAAAAATTAATGACGCGCCAAAAAAACAACATCGAGCGAAACTTACGTTGTATGCGTCCCACATATACTCGTCACATTTTTCCTCCGATTCATATTTGTCAGGAACAACAAAGTAAATTTGGAGATTGTACGCTGTAAGGCTGTCCTGGCTCGCCATACCTTCGTCAATCTCTGCTTCAGCCCCAATTTATCACATGAAGAGTCTGCGAAACGGAAAAAATAAAATTAGCACAGAATATTATTATTATTACTTTACCTAAAAAAAAAATGCCATTCCAAGATATTTTAAATAGTAATAACGAGCCTAAACTAGATTTTTTTTTCTCTCTTGACGATAAGAAGCGGAGATCGACTCAGCGATATGTTGGATATTTTTTTTACTGTCTTATTATATTATTATATATATTTTTTTTTTGCCTAAAAAAAAGGTTTAATATTTTTATTTTTTTTAAATTTGGAAAAATTTTTGATAATAATAATAATTATAGTAAAATTCGATTTTTTAAATATGCTGACGAGGTGGAAAAACGCGATCGATTCGGCGATATGTTGAACATTTTTTTCGAGCCTGTTTACCTCAATTATTCGGAGTAGAAGAATTGTGTGTGTCGGACAGTCGGTTGTTGTTTCGTAGGTTAGATTTTTGCGCGCAAAATGGTCTTAAAAAAGTTACACCGAGCGCTCATCGGACGACTTGATTCTGACCGGTGACAATCCTGATTGGCTTTTGTCCGGAAGTGCCGACAGTGTCGATGAAAATAGGTAAGGCGATTTCTCTACCGACCGCGATATTATACGATGATGACTTTTTCTGAAAAGTGCAAAAACTTTAAGGGCATATGTTACAGACTCAGTCGATAGCAAATCGCCTTCCCTGTTTTCTCCAAAACGATTGATACGACGAGCAAAAGCAAATTATGTTTTCATACTTATATCTGTCGACTACAAAAACCTAATTTGATTTTGGTCGAAGCATCAACCATCACGGAGAAAATAGGGAAACCGATTTGTTACCATCCGAGCATCGATACGTGTGTGTCACATGCCCTTAAGAAATTTAGAGAACTTTTTATAAAATTATATAAATTTGTGTGGTTAAATTAAATTAAATTAAATTAAATTTAAATTCATTTAAATTATATAAATTCATTTCATTTCGTTTCATTCATTTCATTTAATTTAATTATATAAATTTGTGTGGTTAAATTAAATTAAATTAAATTAAATTTAAATTCATTAATATTTCTGATAAATTTTCAGACATATTCGGAGAAATATTTTCAGCAGGGAGAAATAGTTGCTTAAAATACAACCGGCTCATGGTGAATTTTAAAAAAGGTATTGTCGGTGACTTCACAACTATAGACGTGAAGTTTATCAGTTTGTTTCCTCACAGAGTAAGCTTTCATAATCATAATTCATAATAATTTCAATGTCATATTTAAATAGGTAGACTTTATACGTTTTGACGTATTTTCACAACACAACATGTTGAGAAAAAAAAAACACGCCATAATATGGTAAAAATATATGACATACATTTTTACGGTAATTACGAAATATTTACGAAATAAATAAAATAAAATTTACGAAATATTAGAAACACCGCTATTTCCACATCTCTACTTGCACAAAATCACCTTAAAATCGAAAGATCCGCAGCGATTCGCAGCGCGTATCGAAACGCGCCTGAATGTTTTTTTTACTTTACACACATCAATCACACACGATAGAAAAGGCGCGAAAGGACCAGAAAAGCGCGCCGATCTCGTTGGATCTCGTCTCGTCCAGCATTGCGGGTCGGTTTACGGGTCTCCGATTTTGCACGCAACAATGACGAGTAAGTTTAAAAAATAAATAAAATAAAAATAAATAAAAACAGAATTAAAAAAAATGGAAAGACTTTGTCAATTCGGCGAGTCGCGTAATCTAAAATTTTTCTTCCGTTTAGCGACAGGATTTCGAGACTGGACGCCGGAGTATTTCGTCGCCAACGAGTCGGCGTGCAAAATCATTCTGGAAGACGCCAGCCGTCTCGATGAAATTCCGTCCCTGAATTGCGCTCGCCTGTGCGACTTGCGGCACGGCCAGCTCGTCAAATTTCGCGGAATGATCCAGGACATGTACGACCCGGAGTACTACTTCGAGCGGTTTGAGGTTACGAACACCGAGACCGGGGAATCTCTCATGCGCAACGGAATGTACGTCGACTCTGCCAAATGCTCGGTAATGAGACAAATCGGGACGGGACAAAGTTTTTTTTTTTTTTTTGGCGTCGCGCCTGGTGAAAATATTTGTCTGAAAATTTGTCTGAATATGTCTGAATTTGTCTGAATATGTCTGAATATGTCTGAATTTGTCTGAATATGTCTGAATTTGTCTGAATATGTCTGAATATGTCTGAAGTTGTCTGAATATGTCTGAAAATTTGTCTGAATTTGTCTGAAAGTCTCGGAAACTTTGTCTGAAAGTCTAGGAAAATTTGTCTGAAAGTCGCGGAAAATTTATGAGAAATTTTTCTGAAAAGTCCTCTGAATTTCTCAAAGTTTTTGCATTTTTTAGAAAATGGTGAAGATTTTTTTGAATCTGAATAATCCTGATTTTTCTGAAAATCTCTGCTTTTCTCCGCCGGCTTCTTTTAGTAACTGTGAACTTTGTTGTTTTTCTCTGGCGGATAATTTTCTGTATTCGCGAACGTTTATCTGGAAAACTCCAATTTTCGCTGGTTCACAGCGAGTAACAGAATGAGTAGATCTCAGATAGAACTTATAAGTTTAAAATGCTCCGAAGCAACGTTATCTAGAAAAATCATAGCATTTCTGAAGAATTAAAAGTTTTTTTTAAATGTATACTCTTGGTACGAGTAACAGAATGAATTGATCTCAGAGACAACTTGTATTTTCTCTTACGGTACTTTATCAGAAAAATCAGAGTTTTCCATAATTTTGTTGGAAAAGACTCTTAATTTCTCTCATAAATTGTGACTGCTGGAGGTTGTGCGGAGAAAATGGTAGAAATATCTACAAATAGCACAGAAACTCAGAGAAAATTTTTGGAGAATCTCTGAAAATCACTGAAACGGTCCGATTAGAGTTTTTTTTAGACAAATTGTCAGAGAAATATTTTCACCAGGAGCGCAAAAATTGCCCCCAGAGTTCCCAGTTTGGAGGGGAACGCTTTGAAATTTCCACGTCGCAATTCATTGGACGATCAGGAATTACAGAGGGGCATAGATTGATATTAACAAAGGGCAGCTCTAGGTGTGAGGCGCTTTAAGAGTTGTCTGCCTCATGTATAATGCTGCCCACATATTACATTTTTTTTACTGCATATAAACACATTTATATTTACAAGCGCACATTTATTTACTTGTAGTAAAAGGGTATTTATTGACAATCACAATTTGTCCATACAATCTCCGATACATCTCTCTATGTTGTTGTTAAGTCGCTTTATTGACATTGCCAATGGGTCACCGAACGGAGCCCTTCAGCCCTTTATTTACTATTTACTGTTATTATTATATTTTGGAGTGAAATAAAAATGGACTAAAATTCAATCATTAGAAATTTGGCAATAGAATGGAATAAAGTCGATTCCATGAGACAAAATTCAACGATTGGATAATTTAGCACACAATATGGAGAAAAAAATCCATTGCATGAGCTGAAGTTCGACTGCTACAAAATTTAGCACTGAAAACGTTCCATTTCATGACTGAAAATTCAGCCATTAGAAAATTTATTACATAGAATGTAATAAATTTTCTAATGATTGCATATTTGCGTGCCAGAAAAATCGCTAGTATTTATCTACAAAACACATGTATATTTGCCCACACTTTTTTGGGCAATAATAAATTGACCTGTTCTTTTTTAACGTATTCGAAATTATTTTTAAGATCATATTTTTTGTTTCTAATTTTTCGGGCATATTCTGTAATATAAAGTGCTCAGTTTCACTGTTGACTGCGAAATTTTTTCCAGGAAGACGGAACCGAGTCAATCGACATGGATTCGAAAAGGAACAAAATCTCCGAGAGACACACGTGTGTCGTCATATCGATTCCCGGCTTGAACGACTGGGCCAAGGAGAAGAAACAGTTCTTCGGCGAGGATTCTCAATCTGCGCCGAACGCGAGATTGAAGAGAGAGCTGAGCAAAGACGAAGCTATGGATTGCTCGGAGCCTGAGAGAAAAAAAGCAAATCTTTCTACCGGAGAGGATAGCGTTGAGTCGAAGAGTGCAACTCTGTCCAGGGAGCACATAATGAACTTTCCGATTCCCATCGAGGACGGCAAAGCCTGCATTGTCAAGGTCGCTGCAATTAATAAAAAATTAATAATCATTAAGGGAATGCTTGATCCGCTTTTAACTCTCTACTTACCTTTTTTACCGACAGAACTAGGCGATTTCTTAGTTTCAATTTAGAATTATTGATATGCGATGCATATGCTTAAAATCCCTAGCAAGTTGACGGACGGCTGCTTTTTTAAAAACTTACGAGTTCTGTCTAAGATCTACTTATTCTGTTACTCGCTGTAGAGCAGCAAAAAATTTTAGGTTTCCAGATAAATGTTCGCGAATATAGAAATTTATTGGCCAGAGAAAAACAACAAGGTTCATAGTTATTAAGGGGAAGTGAAATATCGCGGTCGGTAATGAAAACTGTAATGAACTTTTCTCAAGCGTGCTAATTTTTTTGCGGAAAAAGCAAATTCGAACCGGGTGCACACTGTAATTACGCATCCAGCCCGAATTCATTTTTTTCCCAAAAAAATTAGCACCATTGAATAAAGTTAATTTGAAAATTGCAACTATCTCTCTCACACTCATGGCCCCGTCACGTGACTTTCACTTCCCCTTAAGAGAAGCAGACCGAGAAAATCAGAGATTTTCAGAATAATCAGGGACATTTGAATTATAATATAATATATTTGAAATTATAATAAATTTTCAGACATATTCAGAGAAATCGGCAAGAATCGGCGTTAATTCTCATTTGACGTATGAGTTCCAGAAAATTTTACATCTTACAAAGTAGATCCCGTTAAAATTTTGAGCGGCCATATTGGTTTTCGCAACAGTGTGTAATATTCGATTTTCTTAATTTTTTGAAAGTTTTCAACCGAAATTCAAGTGCACGTCGAAGCGTTTATGGGTAGTATTGCAGTCCTCTAAAATTTGAGGCATATACGTAGCATATTAATGGTGTAAAGGCGATTCTATGGAATCGCCTCGATTCATCGTTCGGAGCCAATTGAACTTCGTTCAATTGGCTCCTACAAATTGAACGAAGTAGTGGATATACAAAAAAAAAAAAATTACAGAAATTACAAAAAAAAATAAAAAAATAATAATTACTCTTTTGTATCTCGACTACCAGGTATACGACGATAAAGTCTCCTACAAATTGAACGAAGTAGTGGATATAGTGGGTTTCATATCGCTGGACCCGATGCTGGGCAGGATTCACAGTCCGGACGAGATGGACGACGCCGAGGTCCAGACTCACAATCCACCGGCTTCTCTCGTTCCGCGATTGCACGCTGTAAAAATCGGCGAACCAAAGGAAACTGAGGCTCGAAGGATCGGAGCTCGGGAATTATTTTCCAAAGCCGAAAGCATCAGGAGCGACCTCCACATGGTCTTGAGCCAGCTTCTCTTCGGCGACGGTCTCGCTGCGGATTATCTGATTTGTCATCTCATATCAACCGTGTAATTATTACGATTCGTATAATAACAATAATATATAAATATTCAGAGCTGGAGAAAGTACCGAAAATTACTTAAAGTACTCAGTACTGAGTATTGCAAGTACTTCAAGTACAAAGTAATTCCGGTACTTAAAGTACTTTTATAAAATACAAAGTACAAAGTACTGTTTCTTCTTAAGGTAGTCCTTGCGAATGGTATTGATTTCGTATAAGTTTCAGAGAATTGAGAGGGAATTTTAGACACTTCTCGATGGTATAAAAATCTGAAAAAACTCAAGCGTATTAAAGATGCTGAAAAGATTAATTTTACATAATAATAATTCCAAAATGTTATTAACAAATTGATGAAAAATTTAATTGTTAACAAATCTCCCGGAAACATAACTTTTTTTTAATGAAAATTATTCGTTTATTTTTCTGAATACGTATGAATTTTTTCAGATTTTTAAATTCACTTAAAATTTTTTTTTTTCATAAGGGAAAAACGCGTAGAAAATCCAAACGTACTGAGGAAAAAAATTGTACAAGTACTTTGGTACTTTAAATACCAAATAAGTACTCATGTACTTTAAGTACTGCCCAGCTCTGCAAATATTATTATAAATAATAATATATAAATATTATAAATAATAATTAATTGGTTCCCGATTGATGAGACAATAGATTGTTATCGACTATTTTTTTTCTTCTTTTTTCAGATACATGAGAAAGGATCATCTGTGTCTCGGAAGTTTCCCGTTAAACATCACAAATTTTCCCATCCAGAAATACGAGAGATTCGCGAAGGATTTGTATCAAGTGATCTCGAGTCTCGTGCCGAAGAGTCACTATCTTGAGTGCACCCTGGAGGGGCTCAACGATATGAATTTGGTACCGAGGTGCGTTTAAAATTATTTTTTTATATTCATCCTCCCGAAGCCTTCTCTACAAGGAAGCCAACAATACAGAAAATGCTTTCTCATAGAATAAGTTTCGCGAATATAGGAACATTATGAGAAATCCATATGAACATTTAAAATTGAAACTTTTATTAAAATTTCAATTGGCAAATTTCATGAGGACGCCATATGAATATTTCAATTCTAAAAAATTAATAATTAATTGATAAAAAGATATTATTAAAAATAAATAATCCTCTCGATTCCTTCTGTAAGGAAGGACTACGAGTGCAACAGGCTGACGAGCGGTGTGCTGCAGCTGAGCAGCAACACTCACCTGGTGATAGACGAGACCGGCCTGACGAGTGGAAGAGTCTCGGCGAGCGGTAGAAAAAATTACACGGCGATCAGCGACCTCGTGGAGTTCCAGAGAGTCACGTACGATTTCAAGTACTTCACGATGGAGTACGAGACCGACATTCCGGTCTTGATACTCTCAGAGGTCAAATCCTTCGTGCCCGTAAGCAGCTCGACTCAATTTTTGTGATTTTTTTTCTGAACGACGGTTTTATACTTTTATTTTTTATTTTTTTATTTTTTTATTTTTTTTTTTTTTAGTGCACCACGCAAGTGGCTCTGAAGATCGATCCGGAGAGTGAGGAACTCTATCCCCGAGTTGTCGAGGCCGCGCAACAGTATCTGAGGGACGAGGAACGGCTGGCCAATATTCGAGAGTACCTCCGTACGCTGAGAAAAATCGAGTTCCAATACAGCGACGAGATTACCGAGGTTATCCAGGAGGATTTCGTTAAACTGCGCAGGACCGACAAGAAATTCGGCGCCGACAATCTTCACTCGCTGATGGTTCTAGCGAGATTGATGTCCCTCTCGCGCGGCAGCGATCGTCTCGAGCTCGAGTGCTGGAACGACACCGTCCGGATGGAACTGCGACGCGCCGAGAGACTACCGAAACGCAATTAGCAACTAATATTTCGTTATTAAATAAGATTAAGGTTAAATTATTTTTTTTTTACGACTTAAAATACATACGACTGATCGTACCAATTTTTCTAATCAAGCAACAACATTCATTTTTCGACTCTCTGCTACAGTCCGAGGCTATTTTATTTACATGACGAATTCTGTCGCTCGGTTCTGTCGCTTGGATTTAATTTGTACATTTGCTGAATCGCCACTTTCCGCGAGTCTGCCGCGAAACTCGTTGCTGGAAAGTGATAACAGCTTTCGGCGGAGGATGACGCTTCGATTAGGCCGTGCGAATGGATTCCCTCTTTCAATACATATTTCCATTGTGGAAATATATTGAAGAACAGCCTGGTGAAAATATTTGTCTGAAAACTTGAAGTTTTCTAAAAATTAGAGTTTGTCTGAAAGTTTGTCTGAGAGTCTGTCTGCGAATTTGTCTGCGAGTTTGTCCGACTGTTTGTCTGAAAGTTTGAGTTTCTTTTTATTTGTCCGAAGATTCGCCTGAAAACTGGAGACAAATACTTTCACCGGGTCACCAGTTTGGCGAGCGCTAGTCCGTCGTACAGTACAGTGTTATAATCCACAAAAGGCACGATGGTCGCGAACGCGGACGGAAGATTCATTCGAGGCTCGACAAAAAAAAGAAATCAACAAAACAATTTTTTTTTGTTATTTTTTCTCGAGTATCTTCGTACGATTGTTCGTGTCCCGAGTGCTTGTACAATCGGTGGAAGGAGTTCGCGTCGGAGGAGCCGACTACGCCCTGGTGTGTCCCGTCTCGTCGAGGAACGCCGCGTCGAGGGTTCTCCGGACGCTCGCCTCCTCCTTGGCTCTGCTCATTCTGCCTTCCCTCTCGTTCTGCAGCAGCTGAAGCCCTCTCTTCGCTGCCTGGGCGTACCTCCTCGATAGAGCCGACTCGCCCTTCGCCCCGGGAATGTGTCCGGTGTAGCCGACGATCGGCGGTCTTTCCGGTGAAACTTGATTCTCTGCGAACAATAAAACAGCGGATCAGTGAAAGACGCACGAGCTCGGGACGACCCCGTTCGCACGGAAGATATCGACGAGTCGAAACCGCAATGGGACGGAGAGTAATTTAATTACGAAGGAAAGAATTTAAAAAAAAAACGCCGCTTGAATTAATTCATTGTCAGAGGCGCACCGTACTCGGATGAACGAGCCGCTCCATACAGGGAAGATATATGCGAGAGGAGCCGAGCAACCCGCGTACGAGACTTCCGTCGTACCTTTCTCTTTTTCTTGACATCCCGCTTTTGTCTGCCGTCTCTGCTTTCTACGATCGGACTACATTGCGGAGAAAAAAATTAATTGTTGGGACAGTGTTTAAATGATTTTTTGAAATAATGATTTTTTTAAATAATTATTTTTTACGATAATCGGACTACATTGTGGAGAAAAAAATTAATTGTTGGGACAGTGTTTTAAATAATGATTTTTTGAAATAATTATTTTTAAAAATAATTATTTCAAAAAATTATTTAAAAAAATATTAATAGACTTTTAAATAACGATTATTTTTAAATAATTATTTTTCTTCTTTTAGGGTGTACTGTATGTTGCGGGGCCGAGACGATTGACGAAGAAACAAATTACCAAAGAACGTGCGCTCCCTGTCGTGGCCGTGATCGATCTCGGTATCGACGTTGTCGGTTCTGGCGCGCGAGAGAAGATTTCGGGGATTGGCGCGCTCCGCGTGAGCCCTCATCGCGTCCCGACGAAGGCGCAGTTTGCTCTGGGTCTCCCGCCAATCCCTGCCGCCCTCCTCGACCGCTCGCATGAATGTGAGACCGTACTTTCCATTGAAGCCCGGAATGTAGCCTGAAATTCGATTCGAGATCAATTTGGCGATCGGCGATCGTCGTCAGAAGTTTGCTCGGTCGGTAACGGAAACTGCAACGCTCGCCACTCGGAGATCGTGGACATTGGAGAAAAACGAAAAGTGCCATCGAACGCATCGTTTCACCCTGCATCCGATGGCACTTCCGGTTTTTCCCGGACGTCAAACGCCCCCCGATAGCGCTCGTTACAGTTTTTGTTACCGACCGAGTAAAATTCGCGGCTCTTCCCTCGTGCGTTCGCCCACCGTGAAAAGCCACGGGGGTTTCCACCAAGAACACCACAGTGGTTTATTGTCAAAACGTAACCGCACGAACCTCTGTGCAAACCAGTGAGGAGAGATTGCGGCCTGGTAGCTTTTAAGGTAGTCCTTGCGAATGGTGTTGATTTCGCATAAGTTTCAGAGAATTGAGAGGGAATTGCAAACACTTCTCAAATTAGCGAAAATTTGAGTTTTCCAGATAATCGTTCGTGAATATAGAAAATTATTAACCAGAGAAAAACAGCAAAGTTCATGGTTATTAAGAGGAATCTGCAGAGAAAATCAGAGATTTTTAGAACAATCAGAAATATTTACATTCGGAAAAATCTTTGACTTTTTCTTGAAAATGCGTAAACTTTAAGAAATTCAGAGGACTTTTCAAAGAAATTTCTGATATATTCAGAGAAATATTTTCACCAGGTTTTTTACCAGTGTATCCTAGAATGAACGGCGGCGTTTTGTACAGATGTGCTTCGTTTTTGAAGTCCCTCTTGATTTCCTTCTCTCGGGCCATCGGCAGGAGCACCTCCTTTCCCGAGTTCGGTCTGTACGGACCACTCTTCAGAATTTTCTTTTCCAGCAATTCCTGGAGATTGAAATAAAAAAAAATTTAATACCGCCCACCGCAGAGACGCGGAGTTTCAACGGCACTCACGTGTCTTTTTTGGCGGCCTTCCCGATTAGACTCGATTATCTTGAAAATATACAACAACAAAAATTCGACATACTGATTGTTGTAAACTTTGTCATTTTCGTTGGTTTCGACTTTTAACTATTTTGTTTCGCACATAAAATTACATTTAAATTAAATCAGATTAATTTATTTCATCGAATAAATTATCAATGACTAACGATAGGCACATCAATAATGTTGTTATTAATTATCAATTTAATCATTCATTTAATAATTGCAATTATTATTATTCTTTTTTTTACATGAAATCTCAAAGTTGAATCTTCATGACGAACCTTCATTATTTCTTCTGTATTAGCGCCAAATCGCTTTCCAACCCGGAATTTCAGAGTCGGACAGTGCCCCGTGTATCTGCAACAAAACGTAGACATATATATCTCATTAACATGATTTTAAACTCAAGAGCTTAAGAGCTAACTTAAGAGCTCGGCGAAGTACCAAAAAATACTTGAAGTATAAAATACAAAGTATCACAACTATTTGAAGTATCAAGTACTCTTTGTTCTTGAAATATCAAGTACTCTTTGTTCTTGAAATATCAAGTACTCTTTGTACTTGAAATATCAAGTACTTTTTGTACTTGAAGTAGCAATGCTTTTTGTATTTGAAATGTCAAGTACTTTTTGTACTTGGAATATTTCTGAAGTACTTTTCGCAGTTAGCTTTACATCGTTGAGCATTATCTAGGCTTAAAAAAAAATAACAGCACACAATTCTGAAATCATGACTCTCAGCGAGACGAGCAAGCGTAGCGTAAATATTACGATTTCTGTTCTGTTGTGTTTAGAATTTCACGGCTGGTCTTGCGGTCTGTTTACATGTCGTTGACGCAGATATACAGTTAACATAGCGCGCGAGGCGTCGATCGCCGCGTCAAGTACGTACAGTGTATATCGTGACTATGATCAACTTAAATTGTAAGATTCTCGTAAAATTATACTCATTGAAAAGTTTAGACAGATAATCAAACTTAAGATCGAACTTAAGCGCGAAATCAAGTTCGAACCGAGGTTCGATCTTAAGTTTGATCTCAAGAGCAAACTTAAGTTGAAACTTACGTTTTAAAATTCGACCCTAAGTAGTCTAAGCATACCCAATTACTCTGAGTATGCCTAAGTACTCCAAAGTACTTGGAGTACCAAACAAGTACCCGGTCCTTCAAGTACTGCCAGACTCTGATTATTGCGCCCCGCGTTTGATAATAATCATAATAAAAAGGAGACATTTTATTCGTGATACTATTATTATTATTATTAATTACAGAAAGGAAGTTAAACTTATTTCATCTGCATCAAAAATATTTGTACATTTGTACATTATTATTATTATTGTTATTATTATACCTCTAGTTGAGAAAACAATACGGAGAGGCAGGCAGTGGTGCATGTATCGTGCGATTTAACGGTGTATCGAAACGTGACCGCAATAAGAGACTTACGAATACACAGGCCAGCAGTTATAAAGCGGGGCTCGGATTTGAGGAGGAAGTATGACGGTGTATGCCGGAAAGTTAAGGGTGCAGGAGGTTTTGTGCGTGTCGAGAGGTCCTCGCGTGGCGCAGGAATAATCCAGCCAATGGTGTAAGCACGTGCCTGGTACCGGGCGAGCTACCGGCGCGATTAGAACGCGAAACTTTGCGCCACCCTCGCTGTTGTACCGCAAAGTTATAATACATATATGCATATATGTGTGAAGCATGTTTGTTTCCGAGGTCAGAAAGAACGATAATTGAAACGACTATTGATACGACTATTGATACGATGAACGATGAACGATATTGATACGACTATTGATACGATTATTGAAAAAAAAAGAGGAAAAAAGTTACTCGGTGATGCGTGAAAATGGATCGAAGGATCGAAGGATCGATCGATCGATCCGTCCATCGATCGCATGACGATCGATGCGATGATGAAGAAAAAAAAATGAAGCGATTGTGCACGAAGCGTGTCCGGATCGTTTTACCGCGTGTACTGTATTGTATGTCTCTCTGTATAGAGTGTCGTCTCATTTCCGTCGGTGCACGGCGCACCTCACCGTGCACCGTCCCCGATTCTTCTTGTTTCACGACGAATCAGAGTGAAAACCAACCGCGCGACGAATTCGTTCGAAATTTTTTGCGATACCCGGTGAAAATATTCGTCTGAATGTGTCTGAAAGTTTCTCTGAATGTGTCTGAAAATTTCTCTGAATATGTGTGAACATTTCTCTGAATATGACTGAACATTTTTCTAAATATGTGTGAACAATTGTGTGAATACTTTCTCTGAAAGTCTTAGAAAATTAATCAGACATTTTTTTGAAAAATCCTCTGAATTTCTCAATTTTTTTGACTTTTCAGAAAAAGTCAAAGATTTTTCTGAATCTAAGTGTTTGTGATTGTTCTGAAAATCTCCGATTTTCTCTGCAGACTTCTCTTAATAAAAATGAACTTTATTGTTTTGCTCTGCAAATTTTTTTTTTTATATGGGAAAAACGTGTAGAACGTCAGAAAATTCAAAGTGAATCTAAAAATCTGAAAAAATTCATACGTATTCAGAAAAATAAAGCGAATCACTTTCATCAAAAAAAAGTTATGCTTTCGAGAGATTTGATGAGCAATTAAATTTTTCATCAATTTGTTAATAACATTTTGGAATTATTATTATGCAAAATTAATCTTTTCGGCATCTTTAATACGCTTGATTTTTTTCAGATTTTTATATCATCGAGAAGTGTTTACAATTCCCTCTCAATTCTCTGAAACTTATGTGAGATCAACACCATTCGCAAGGACTACCTTAAGGTATTTTATCAGACAAAATCAGTTTTCCACAATTTTGCGGAAAATGCTCCGAATTTCTCTGATAAATTATGACAGCTGGAGGTTGTGTTGAAAAAATAGTAGAGATATTTAGCAAATAGCAGAAAAAAACTCTGAGAATTTTTTTTGGAGAAATCTCTGAAAATCACTGAAACGGTCCGGTTGGAGTTTTTCAGACAAATTGTCAGATAAATATTTTCACCACGGATGCAATGGACGAAATGAGTCTTTCGACATAATGGCAATAATCCGAAGTAGAGATGCAAAAAATATCGGCATCTTCGTTACCGACAATAATGACCAGCAAAATAGTCTGGCACAATTTTTTTTTCTTCATTGTTTTTATTCGTGAATTTATGGTCGAACCTATCAGACCAACCTATGCGGCCAGGCAATGACACACAATCTTTTTTTTTTTATAAAAGAAAATGTACGTTTCTGGACAAAAAATTTCGTCGAATGTACAAATGCTTTTTTTTACCGTGCAAGCGGCGCCAATTTTATGTCTTTTTTTTATAGCCGCGACCTTAATCGCGAGTTTCACCTCGGCACGATTCAGGTTAAATGTAAGAGCGCTCGGAGTGTCCGGGCGCGCTTACCGCGTCGAATCGCCGAAAATTTAATCGCCGAAATTAATTCCTTTTTCTTTGTTTCTACAACCAATCGTCAAGATCGTGACCAAACGCCGGTCTTATCGACTCAATCAATAATCAATATTTCAAGATCAAGCATTTTCAAAATCGTAGAAAAATATGAATATAAATATAAATATAAATATAAATATAAATATAAATATAAATATAAATATAAATATAAATATAAATATAAATATAAATATAAATATAAATATAAATATAAATATAAATATAAATATAAATATAAATATAAATATAAATATAAATATAAATATAAACAAACTCGATGCAGCGTGCGACGCGTCCGCAATGACCGAGTTATGTAACGCGCAAACGGACGACCGAAGACATGCAAATTAAATTAGTCCGCGCTCGAGGAGGTGCTGCGAGGATAGACCGACGAATTATCGTCGTTTACCGTGATAAGTTTCAGCGATAAGGTCGCGCATTAGCTTCACGTTTATCGACGGCGTTGTATTCTCGTCCGGCTCGGCGAGCGATTATTTACCCTGGCAAGTGAGCTCCGTATCCCTGGCGGAAAAATTGTTTCCTCTCCTCGGCGGTCACCGGGTCGAAAACCATTTTTCTTCTTCACCCACAAACTTTTTATAATAGAAAAAAAAATTGTTATGATTTTATTATTTATGAAACTGAGATCCTCTCGGTGCAAATTCGCAGTCGAACAATCGCCGAGTCTCCCACGAATTTCATAGCTTCTAACATTTCCTCTCGCATTTATTATCGTTATTATTATTATTAATTTAATCCCTCGTATAATTTTTTTCTTCCTCAGCCACAAACTTTTTATTATCAAATTGTTACGATTTTATTATTTATGAAACTGAGATCCTCTCGGTGCAAATTCGCAGTCGAACAATCGCCGAGTCTCCCACGAATTTCATAGCTTCTAACATTTCCTCTCGCATTTATTATCGTTATTATTATTACTATTTATTTAAACCCTCGTATAATTTTATATCTTCTGCAACCACAAACTTTTTATTATCAAATTATTATTATTATTATTATTATGAAACTGAGATCCTCTCGCTGTCGAATTAGGGAACGAACCGTCGCCGACTCTCGCACGAATTTTATCGCTTCCACCTCATTCCGTATTTATTATTATTATTAATTTTTATCATTATAATAATTTTTTTTTTTTTTATATAATGATCGATCGATCGATCGATGAATTTTGTTATCAGGTACACGTAGATATCGACGATCGTTCTCGGGGTCTTACGGAGCGCTTTTTTGTTTTTAAGATTTTTGTTATTTTAAATTTATTTTAGCCGACGAGTCGTGAGGCTCGCGTTATCGGGCCGAGTGCCGAACGAGACAACAGGAGTCGCGCCGCCGGGCGAGATACGACACACGGAGGTAGGCTGAGCGGCATGAGGACACACGTTCCACGCGGTTTGGCGCGCCAGTGGAACAGGACTGTATATAGTCCGACTTGGGGAAACGCTGTTCGCGAACATAATATAAACCACGGCGATGCGGACGGTGAGGCTAGGAGAAACGTTCTACCGGAGCGTTTTACCGGAGGCCCCTTTCCCCACCCCCCCCCCCCCCTCCCCCCGACCCCCACCGGCGGTGCTCGACTCCTCGCACCGGAGACCGCACCTCCCTCAGGAGCACGACTCGGTTATCGTCGCTCTATAAACTTTTGTTTTTTTCCCCCTTACCCAACCCCCCCCCCCCCCCCCGCCTTGCGCATCATCACTCGATCGTCGACTATCGTAGATCCTAGGGAACACACTCCTTCCGATGCGCAGTAACGGTTGCCTGTAGCACGACCGTTGAAGATTTATTGCCTCGTCACGTCTCACCTGTGGACGTGGATGTATTGTGAGTTTCAGATATTTTCAGACAATTTTTTTTATGCCTTTCAGACCTGTGAGAGCATTTTTGGAGGTTTCAGACAATTTTTGGAGGTTTCAGACAATTTTCGGACCTTTCAGACTTTTCAGACCTTTCAGACATTTTTTAGAATTTTCAGACAATTCTCAGACCTTTCAGACAATTTCCAGAACTTCCAGACGATTTTTAGACTTTTCAGGCAATTTTCGGACCTTTCAGACAATTTTCAGACCTAGACACTTTTCAGATCTTTCAGATAATTTTCAAACGTTTGAGACACTTTTCAGATCTTTCAGATAATTTTCAGACGTGTGAGACACTTATGGGACCCTTCAAATAATTTTTCGACGTTTCAGACCTTTCAGATAATTTTCGGACGTTTGAGACACTTTTCAGACCTTTGAGACGTTTGAGATATTTTTCAGACCTTCCAGACAATGTTCAGACCATACAGATAATTTTCAAAACTTTCAGACGATTGTGAGACTTTTTAGAATATTTGTGACATTTCAGACATTCTGCTAAATGTCTACCATTTTACGCTACAACATCTAGAAATTCAATTTATCATAGAATTCAGAGAATTTTCCGGAGGAAACTTCGATTTTCTCTGAAAAGTGCGGAATCGCTGTGAAATTCAGACAAATTTTGCGGCGTAATATTTTCCACAAGGGCGATACATTCAAGATATTCGACACATTCAATGCGTGCGGTCAATTATTATTTTACAATCGTCTCGAAAACACGTATTTCTCAACGTCTCGTTTGTAAGCCGACACTGCCGATGCAGAATAAGACCGCCCTCCTGATAGCGTGTCCGTAGCGGCAAGGAAAATCGATACCCGAAGGGGTTGAATGCACCGCTGGAGCTCCTTCGCCGTTCTCCGACGTTCGCGAAAGACCGAGGATGTCTGACAGCTCGCACAGTAGCTCGATAATAAAACTCGTCATGGAGAAACACCGTGTTGATAGAAAAAAATAGAAGAAAATTGGGCCACGATGACTGACAAGTTGGCTGTGTACACTTCTAGCGACGTTATCGAATTATGGAATACTGTCCCTTTGAATTTCTTCAAAGTACTTATCGGATCATCCAGAAGCGCCCGTTCTTGGGATCCACTAAAGTTACAGAGAGAAAGCACTAGCGGGCGACTGCAAGATCGCGCTTTCCTGTCGGTAGGGCAGAGCACTGTGGACGCGAGTTAACTTACCATCGGTCGGTAAGTACCGACCGCGGATAACAGCGCGAACGACAGTGTCGACGCCTTGTCGCACTCCGTTGTTAATTGCAAGTCACGATTCAAATGTTTTGTGAAGCAGCAAATAAAAACAAGAACTAAAAATAGAACATGTTTTCCTCGCACACGTTCAAAAAAGGTTCATGCTCGGGAGATTAGGATTTCATTGCGCAGCGGGTCAAAAATAAAATCGCACTTTCTAATTATAGTTCCAGCGACTTAGGTCTTTTAACATGTAAATAAAATTCTTCAAACTTCCGGTAGTTATTTGGTTGTTGTAATATTATTATAAGCATGTTGTGAACATGTTACGAAGTCTGTTTTTGTAATCGTGACGCTATTCACAATTTGCGACATTTACATTGCCTCGAGATTAGCAACGGTCATAAACAGTGTTATAAACATGTTATGTAAACGTTAAAAAAACTAGTTACGTTATTGTCATGTTATAGTGTATAACTTAATTATAGCGCTATTAACATTACTCGATTATCACGAAAGTTGCACTAACAATGTTACAAGTATGTTATGCAATGCTTACACAATTTTTCATTGTAACGTCACACCTGCATACAACAGTTCCATTACTCGCCGTGCAAACCTAAAAAAAAAAGGATTTTCCGATTTCTGTCGATGCAGTTACCGAGTTTCCACCGTGAGTGCGATCGGGCCGAGATTTACTCTGAACTAGTGGAAAAATTCTAGTAGACTCAAAATTCACTTATGGTATTGGCTGTTCACTAGCGGAACTGGTGCAACCACGGATACGGAGTTGCATCGTAGTCGAAGTTGCACTAAGGTTAATTAGACATGCATCTACGAGTTGCAGTGACTATGACGAGACTCCGGGTATACTGAAATGAGACCGATCGGTTTGCTCAAACTTCTAACCATTGTGCAACTCTGTTTTGATGGACTCGAGCGATCCCAATGCAAATAAATAAGCCTATACAACGATAGTTGCAAAGGTCACAGGAAAAACGACGTTAAAATAATGGTTAGACGCGATTCTGGAGCAAGCAAAAATTTTGAACATTGTGCATTAGTCTATCGAAGTCCGCCGATGGTCACCTCAGTTCCGTTAGGGTTGACTAGAAAGTTTCGAATTAACTACAATTTTCCCACACGTTCGGACTGAAAGGAGTCTGAACTAGTGGCAAAATTCTAATTAATTCGAAACTTTCTAGTCAACAGCCAATCCCAAAAGTGATTTTTGAGTCTACTAGAATTTACACTAGTTCAGAGTAAATCTCGGCCCAATCTCACGGAACTTAGGTGAACATCGGTAAACTTCAATAGACCAATGCCCAATGTTCAAAATTTTGACTTGCCCTAGACTCGTCTATAACCTTTATTTTAACGTCGTTTTTCTGTAACCCTTGCGACCATCGTTGCATAGTCTTATTTATTTGACTAATAGTTACATAGGGATCACTCGAGTCAATTAAAACAGAGTTGCATAAAGGTTAAAAGTTTGAACAAAGTGAATCATTCTCACTCCAGTATACCCGGAGTCTCGTTGTAGTCATTGCAACTCGTAGTCGCATGTCTAGCCAACCCTAGTACGACTGCGACTACGATGCAACTCCGAATCCGTGGTTGCATCAGTTCCACTGGGGCAGCGACACCCTAGCAGGTTCGTATACCGTGAAACCGACTAAAATTTGGCCGAAACCAACTGTATTACCTACCAAGACCTACCGTAGAATTTTTCCACCCGACCTACCGATCATTTTCGCCAAACCTACCAGGAAACCTACCGTCACCAGTGTACTTTTCACTTCGTAGGTTCGGTAGCTTCGTACTCCGTGAAACCGGCTAAAACTTGGCCGAAACCAACTCCATTACCTACCAAGACCTACCGTAGGATTTTGCCACCCGACCTACCGATCATTTTCGCCGAACCTACCAGTAAACCTACCGTCGCCAGCGTACTTTTCACTTCGTAGGTTCGGTAGCTTCGTATACCGTGAAACCGACTAAAACTTGGCCGAAACCAACTCCATTACCTACCAAGACCTACCGTAGGATTTTGCCACCCGACCTACCGATCATTTTCGCCAAACCTACCAGGAAACCTACCGTCGCCAGCGTACTTTTCACTTCGTAGGTTCGGTAGCTTCGTATCGGAACCAGCCAAAAGATGCCATAAAACCTACGGACGCTGACTTCGGTACGCTTAGTAGGTTCTGGCGACTGTAGGTTTCTTGGTAGACTTGGCAAAAATGACAGGTCGGGTGACAAAATCCTACGGTAGGTTTTTCGGTAGATTTACGGTATACAAACCTGCTAAGGCATCTCCGAGGACCGGAAGCCGATCGGAGCCTCTCAATATTGTCCATGTGCACAGTGCTGCGCAATTATCCGGCCTCGGTGACCTTGAGCTCACCCCTCGGCCCGGCACAGAAGGGGGGATCTGCAGGAAGGGTCGGAAACCCGGCATCGGATGACGTAAAAGCACCAGCACCTAAAAAAAAAAACAAAAAAAAACAATAATAAAACAATCAAATCTGAGCCGGCGAATCGCTCTTCGCGAACGCCGGAACGGCGAACTCTCTTGCGCACTATGATAAAGAGAAACAAATAATAAAAAAAGCGGCATAGGACAATAAAATCCGCGACGTCACGGTGTATGTCGAGCGTAGATTGGAGACCTATGTGCGTATCAAACACTGGTGGAAAATCAATGGTAACCGGTGACGTACGAGTCCCGCCTCAGGAGCGACCAATCGGCGCGTCGCGCTCGCGCCTCTCCGCTCCTCGGGCCAATCGCGCGCCCCACCACTTCGGATCTACACTTACCGTACGCCGCCCAGCGTGCTCATTCCGAAACAGGCGACCGCCGCGATCGCACCGATACATAATAACAGCCGCTCGCTCACGTTGTTGGAAAAGCAGAGCACCGATATAAACCACTGTGTGAAAAAGACAAAAAAAGAAAATAAATAAATAAAAAAAAAAAAACGAAACGAAAAACCAAAATCCACTAAAAGCTATCGAGGGAAACCCGTCGTTTCTTTCGGGCACGAAAAGAGAAAGAGACAACTCGTCTAGCGCTTCATGCACGAGTCTTCCGAGCAGGGACTTGGCGCGTAATCGCCTGACAATCTCCACCGGGCCGGAACGAAAAGACCTTAAAAAACCAAAAAAAAAAAATTAAAAAAAAAAAATATATATATATATATACATAAATTACCTTCGATTCGCGTTTGCTTTTTGTTGTTGCTCCACGCGTCGTGAAGACTTTCGGGAGAAAAAGTCTGCTCGGCGAGAAAAGAAAGCCGACTCAGTGACTCGAGGCCGATTGTGAAACCTTCTGTGTATCTAAAAGAAATAAAAAATAAAACAAATAAAATAAACAAAACACGAGACAGGGACGAGTAAGAAACCATCGTTATCTTCGCCGTCGGAACTTTCTCGAAGGGCGACCGAGGCGCCCGAGTGCGACGCAGCAGGACGAGATGGCGTTTATGATGCCCGTTGTGAAAAACGAGTGGGATATTTACAAGACGAACAGGAGCAGACGATCGTCCGAGTGCTCGAATCCTCAGGCCTGTCGCAGCAGAAAGGTTCGTTCCGATCGCTTCCTTCCATTCGAGAGATCTTCGATCGGCGAGGGCGAAGGAAAAATATTATTTTTAAAAAGGGAGAAAAGAGAAGGGGCTTTTGGCGAGCGAGAGTTCTGGCGCAGGGACGACTACTGCGTACCGGCCTTTCCTAACTTCTGCCTTCCCCCCCCCCCCCCCCTCCCCCTCTACCCGCCCTACTCGGCAAAACCGACGGTTTGATACTTCGTCTTATTTCGCACGACTCTCAGCCCGTTTCGCCTCTCGGAAGGTCGACTCTCGCACAACTCGTCGCACGCTTGCACTCGATTGTCTCTCCGTCTGTCAAAACACACACACATGCGCATATATATATATATATATATATATATATATATATATATATATATATATATATATATATATATTTGCGTATTAATTTAAGGTCGCGATGGACGAGTTCGAATTTTCTTATCCTGAGGACCGCGAAAAAATGCAATAATAATAGTAATAATAATAATAATAATAATAACAATAATAATAATGTCAGATAGGTAGAATATTTGATTGTTGTTATTGTTATTGTAATAATGTATTAACAATGCTTCCACTCGATTGTGTGTCCATCCGGCAAAACGTTATATATTTATATGTATATTGTACGTATAACTTGAAGGTAGTCCGAGCGGTACACTGTAAAAAAAATTGTAAATTTAATGTACCGGACTGGAAGTTCTTATGCAAAGACTGGTAAATTTAATTTAATGTACAATTGTGATGAAAAATTAATATACTTTTCGTTGAAGTTAAAGTAAACTAAAAATAAAGTATTTCGAATGTTTTTTATAAACAGAGCATTTATTTTTCATCACGATTGTACTTGAAATTTTAAATACTATTTTTTTCATAAAAACTTCCAGTCCGGTACATTAAATTTCACATGAATTTTTTTTACAATGTACAGTCCCGCCAAACGTGAGTTTCAGGGAAAAATTCAAACATTTCTCGACGGGATAAAAATCTGACAAAAATCCACCATATGGGAGGAGATGCAAATACTTTTTTTATGCAATAAAAATTCCAATCTGTTATTGACAAATCAACGATGAAAATAATTGTTTAAACTATTTTTCTCTCACATAAAAATGGTTCGTTCATTTTTCCGAATACGTATGAATTTTTTCAGAGTTTTTAGTAATCTTTGAAAAACACGTTTTTTCTATGTTCACGCTGTGAAAAAAAAACAATTTTCAAAGATTACAAAAAAATTCTGAAAAATTCATACGTATTCAGAAAAATAATCGATTTTTTTTTATGAAGGAAAATAATTAATAATTAAGTCGTCGGGTAATTTGTTGCATAATGATTTTTATCTTCAATTTGTTGATAACAAGTTAGAATTATTATCTGACAAAAACAATCTTTGCAGCACCTCCCACATACTTGATTTTTCAGATTTTTATCCCATCGGGAACTTTATTATGTTTAAGTCCGTGAACAAAAAAAATTGTATTTTTTTTACGGTCTTAAACATAAGAAAATTCGGGCTTACAATAACAATAATAAAATACTCTACATATCTGATATTATTATTATTCCATAATAATAATAATTATAAGAAATTATTGTTATTGTAATATTGCATTAACAGTGCTTGCCTCGATTATCTCTCCGTCTGTAAAAAAAAATATATATATATATTACTTACAACTTCCTTCAACGCGGAAATGGATGAGCTCGAATTTTATTATGTTTAAGGCCGTGAAAAAATACAATAACAATAATATCATAATGTAATGATATTATATCATTTATTATTATTATATCGTAGTCAAAACCATTTTATTTGGTGAAAGAAATACGTCGAACGAAAGAGTCTCGGTTGGCAAACTCGTGTCGGCACGAGTTACCGGTTTGCCGTAGCAACGTGTGCGATTGCGCAATATCGCGTGGCCGATGAAGCACATTTTATATATATATATAATTGATGGTATACATTAATAAATAAAAAAAGTACATAATAATAATAACAATAATAATAATAATAATAATAAATAAAAATAACAATAAAAATTTGAAAATCGTGAAAAAAACATTAAACAAAGTAACAAATAATATAATGTATGCATATACGTATAAGTATATTATTTGGCAAGCGATTGTGTGGGAGTTTCGTCGGGCCAACGAAAATTCACCGAGAGCCAATATCCTGCGAAATAACTCCGACCTAATAATAAATATTTTCGAGACTCAATTTTTTTTTTTACTCTGTGTCTGTTTTGCTCGGGCTCGGATAATCGAGTCGGCCGGAGAGGAGGAATCGAGCGACGAGAATTGGACACACGTGTGCAAATAACGGTCGTTAACACTCGGCAGACTCGACAATGTTTTCTCTTGCACTGACATTCCGTCTAACTCGTTTGTTTAATCGCTCGTAAGAATTTTCGTTCGTTTTCCGTGCCACGAGTCATGCCTGCATTTCCCTCGATCGTGTTTATTTTTTATCGCGCGCCAGGAATTCGACAAACTTTTTGCACGACGTCGCGCGACGCCACTTCGTAAATTGGCCTCGATAAATTTTTTTTATTATTTAATTTAATTCAATTTTTTTAAATTTATTTATTTTACGGATTTCTCCTTTACAATCAAAATATGATGTACAAGTAAATCTTAACTGTATGAGCTCCGGGGTAACAAGTATAAAATTTAAAACATCAAAAAACACTTTGGTGTACAATTTGTAACAATAAGTTTGGCGCACTTAAATTTATTTAACTGTAGTTCTTTATCGTTTGTTTGTTAAATTTTTCTATTGTAGTATTTTATTTTATTTTATTTTCATAATTAATTGTGCCTCTCTCCTTTACTCGTGTCTCAGGATTTCTTTGTTTGCTGGTTTTTTGAAAGGTTCTTTTAAATTTCAAAAATTTTGTTTTCTATTGTTATGTCTATTTTTATGTTGAATAATTTTTCATGGAATTCATGTTTTTTTATGAATTATTCTTTTTTTTAAATCATTTTCTTGTTATTATGAATTTGAATTATTTTTGTTGTTGAAATTATTATTTTTTTCTTCAAATTATCGCATTGCATTATTTTTAGAAATACTTTTGTCCTGGTAAACCCGGAAGTCGACCGGTGTTCGCGAACGTCTTTTTTTCTCGCACCGCCACGCCATATTTTTGTTTTTTATTATTATTTCTATTTTTCATTTTCTATTTTCCCGTTCGACTTTTAATTTCGTAGTGCTCGGGACTATTCTTAGCTATTTTCCCCTTGGGTTTTTGAGTGAATAAACAAACACGAAAAATAACAACAAAAATAATAAAACAAAAGAATAACAAATATTTCAGTTGCGGGAAAACGGGAAAAATGTTATTTTAATTTATTTTTTTTTACGATGATGAATATATATATATATTTTTTTATTATGCATTTTTATCTTTTTTCCTGGTAGACTCGGAAGTCGACACCGCGAACATTTTGTTATCGGTTTTTTATCGCCACGCCATATTTTTCTGTTGAATTATCGTTTCTATTTTTAATTTTCTATTCTCACGTTCAACTCTTCATTTTTTAGTGAATAAATAAATACAAGAAATAACAAAAATATATATATAATTGGGGAAGACAAGAAATATATATATAACACTTGTGGAAAGACAAGAAAAATGTTCTCTTAATTCTAATTTTTGTGTTTTTTTTTTTTTAATTATGATTTATTTATTTTTATTTCTTTATTATACAAACATACGAGCAGAACTCAATTACACGCTGACAGGGAGTTCGACAACTAAAAATAAACATTTTCCTTATGAATTATTGATTATTTCATAAATTTTCTTTTTGCTTATAAATTTTTATTTTTTCTTTATATTATGATTTTCCATTTTTTTCCCCTATAGATCCGGAATTCGGCACGGTCTCTGCGAACCTTAAGTTTTTAGCGCCGCAACGCCATATTTTTCTTTCCTATTATTATTTCTATTTTCCCGCTCACCTCTTTATTTCCCAGTGCTCGGCGTTATTATTAGTTATTTTTCCGCTGACTTTTTGAATGAATAAACAAACACCAGCAAAGTTGCAACACATAAAAATAAGTAATCTAAGAAAAAAGAAGAAAAAATAAAAAAAAATTAACACGCACGTGTCGTGGTCATTGGCACGTCCAGAAATGAGAATGAGCGAAAAAGAAAAAAAAACGCCGTCTCACGTACGGCGGGCCTGTTGACTATACATACAATCTCCACTGTTCATGCCTCCCCGAGTCTCGAATCCTCGTGCTCTGCTCCAGCCACACCGCTCTGCTGACGCAACTCGCAACCTCCTCGTGGCAATAGCCGACGGACGTAGCGCAGACTTGTGTGCGGAGGATTCGACGATCCTCCACGCGCAGGCGGTCACCCACATTCTGTACCTCCGGGGTTCTCAAATAATCGATTGAAATATTTGACATTTTTTTTTATTTTTCAATTAATTTTTTTTTTTCACCCAACAGTGAATCGACGCTGGTTGAAGCGACGTATAGATTTAGGTCTTATCAGTTATCTTATTAATTATTACAATTCATCCTTTTATCGATTCCTCGTTTAATCGATGTACTGATTTACTGATGTACTGATTTACTGATTTACTGATTTACTGATTTACTGATTTACTGATTTACTGATTTACTGATTTACTGATTTACTGATTTACTGATTTACTGATTTACTGATTTACTGATTTACTGATTTACTGATTTACTGATTTACTGATTTACTGATTTACTGATTTACTGATTTACTGATTTACTGATTTACTGATTTACTGATTTACTGATTTACTGATTTACTGATTTACTGATTTACTGATTTACTGATTTACTGATTTACTGATTTACTGATTTACTGATTTACTGATTTACTGATTTACTGATTTACTGATTTACTGATTTACTGATTTACTGATTTACTGATTTACTGATTTACTGATTTACTGATTTACTGATTTACTGATTTACTGATTTACTGATTTACTGATTTACTGATTTACTGATTTACTGATTTACTGATTTACTGATTTACTGATTTACTGATTTACTGATTTACTGATTTACTGATTTACTGATTTACTGATTTATCGACACCCTCGTCAATTTTGATTATTTTCAAATGACCTTGAACAATCCACAAACGTCCTTGACTCCTCCCCTACTTTTCGCCGTACGCGATCTAGAGACTAAGATGCACCGTCGATCAACTGACCGTGTCTTCATTTTCCGTTTTTATGATTTCAGGTCTCCGAGTGTTCAAAGTCCGAGGGACCGTCACTCTCGACGTCGCCTGGTTCGGACTTCCTGACCTCACCGGCTCATCGATCGGTGCCCCTGACCTCTCGCCACTTCTCCAGGACATCATCGAGGGCCTCCCAGAGCTCCTTACAGAGTCCGTGCAAGAGCACGGGCTCATCACCACCGAAGACCGGAAGCTCAAACTCACTCAACAAATTTCACAATCGCCTCGTCGACAAGCTCAAGAGATCGTTGAAAAAGGCTGACGACTCGTCCGAGGATCAGCGGAACCTGTCGTGAAACTGCAACACGGTTTTGGGCCGACCACCCTTGTCCGGCTCGAAGCCTATTGATATCCGACGAACATCGGCACCCGGCGCAGCCGGCGAGGCCGCTAACGGAGGATGCCGCAAGGCCGCACCACGCTCGTGCCCCGATCGACCCGCTGCCTGGTAGTAGTGCGCGCGAATGAAAAAAAAAAAAAAAAAAATTATTTGGAAAAAGAAAGAAGTAATAACGAAAAAGAAGATAGATCGTTTTCCGGAGAAGGCTGGAACGAGGTAGTTGGAAGGGAGAGTCGCCCTTCGTCCCACGCCCCCCTCTAACGTCTTCCCGCAAGACGCAAACTCGACGGAAAATTTCGACCGCCCGAAGGTCGATTTGCTCGAAGAGTTCCCGTCCGCCCGGAAAAATAGCGCAGGGGAAGATCTCTCCGCAGTACCGCGGAAATGCGGCGCAGTTCCGGAAGTTCCGGGACGACGATCCGATCAAGGTCAGTTTTGAAGACGCAAAAAAGATCAAGATCCTTTTTTTTTTTTTTGCGACCTTGGAGAGCGAAGTTGGAGATTAGTTTGCTTACTTCTTTGGAGTCGTGTTGGATTGGGTTGGAAAAAAATATATGAGAACACAATGGGGGCGATTATGATTGCGATTATGTACGAAGAAAAACTTTTGAAAAATGAATGCTGCTTTCGTTCAGGCCAGGAATCGCACGGGACGCGGTTTCGTGATCGTTAGCTGACGCCCGCAGGAGAGCTCTCAGGAAGCGCTTCTCTTGGCCGGATCTGTCTCCGTTCGTGCACGAGCTATCGGGCTGAATCCGGAGAGAGATCGAGAAAAACCTTTAGTTCTTTAATCGCTTGCTAAAAAAAATGATTTTTATTTCATCGGATTTTTTTTTTTTTATTGCGACAGCAAACTGTGAGCTAATGATTTGTTAACGTGGTGGCCGCGGTCAGGGAACACCGGGAGGAACGGATAATTAACGGAAAGAGAAAATTAAATAAATAATGAATTTTTCGGTCCTTCAAGAAATTTGAAAATTCGTCGGCGAAAAAAAGAACATGAGACCAAATAATCGACAAGTGAGAAAAAAATTTTATTTGAAATAAAAGTTTTTTTTTTTAATTGGAGAACATTATTGAATTTGTTACATTGGAACATATTTGTTAAATTTTTATTTGAAAAAATTTAAGACAGATCTAAATGTAAAACCTTGTTGCCTGACTCGAGTTAGATGACAACGGTCTTTTAAGAAATTTCAAAATTCGTCGGCGAAGAAAAGAAAATGTGATCGGAAAATCGACAAATGAGAGAAAAAAAAGTATTTGCAATAAAAGTTTTATTTATTTATTGGAGAACATTACAGAAATTGTTACATTGCTACATTTTTTAAAAATTCTTATTTAAAAATATAAGACAGATCTAAATGTAAAACCTTGTTGCGTGATTCGAGTTGAACGACAACGGTCCTTCAAGAAATTTCAAAATTCGCTGTGCGAAAAAAAAAGAAAATGAGATAAAATAATCGAAAAGTGAGAAAAAAAATCATTTGAAACGACAGTTTTTTTTTATTAGAGAACATTATTGAAATTGTTACATTGGTACATATCTTTGAAATTTTTATTTAAAAAAATAAATAAAACAGATGTAAACTAAATGTAAAAAACTTGTTGCGTGACTCGAGTTAAACGTCAACAGTTTGATTCAATTATTAACGAAATAATTTTTTTCCCCGGTTTAGAGTGGCCACCATGGTTAAGTTTGCATTGTTATCCCGAACCGAGCTGGGAAACGAGAGAAACTTATAGAGAGAGAGATGCACATCCCCGGAATTCGTGGAATCGAGTAATTGCGATTTTCTAAAAATAAGAATGTAAAAAGAAAACAAAAACGGAATTGCTTGTTCGACGTCTTTCGTAGTTGTTAAGGGTGAAGATGGCGTTTAAGGGTGAGACTGAAAGTTAGAGCGAGGATGCGGAACGATAGAGTCAGCGAAAGAAAAAAAAAACATTGTTCAGAAGAAAATAAAAAACTAGTTTTTGGTAATGGTGGTTATCGCGACCAACAGCCTAAGAAAAGACTTATTTAGAGAGTATCTATGGAAACGAATGAACTATATTCAATAATTAATTATATTGATTAAAGCGATCGTACCGACCGGCTGGATCGCACACGTATTAAATAATTTTAATTAAAAAGTAAAACTAAAAAACTTGCGCTAATTAAGTTTTCGGCAATTGGCCTCTCGCACGTGTCGCAATGGTGTATTAGTCGTTGAATTTTGCCCGAGTGCTACGTTATTATTGAATAAAGAAAAAAATAAAAATGAAAAAAAAACAGGAACAAAAATTAAAACAAAAAAGAACATGGAATGGCTGTCCGACGAAATTTTTATTATAAAAAATAAAAGAAAACAAAAAAAAAAATAAACAAACTCGGAGGAGTTAACAACTGTGAACGATACCCGCGTTTAACTCTGTGATACAGTAAGCTATAAGGTTAAATTTATTTTTTGCAATGAATTAGCGAGGAAAGAGTTAAGTAAGAGAAAAGAAGCGAGAGATAGCAAGTTGCGAAGATATCTCGATGATAACGATTTTTAATACGAAATAAGAATATAAGTCATTCAAATGGTTTCTGGTCCTCCCTCGAAAGTCGTTACAAAAATATTGGAAAATCTCGAAAAAAATAAGAAAAAAACCTAATTTTGGATGTTGCCGGACTGGGCGTTTGTAGCGAATTAGCCAAGGCACTCGTCCTCGTTAAAAATTCGCATTAGCCGAATCTCAATGCGATGCGATTTCGTCGCGACTGAATTTCCTCCCCTCCACTCAATTAGTTACCGACTGGGCGATATGAATATAGTTTAGATACGCGATCGATTAACTATTTATTAAAGCGATATTAAAGCGATTAGTTATTTTTTTTGTATTTTTGTTGTTGAAAGAACAAACCGTCGGCGATGTTACAATTATAATATTATCTCTTAACGCAGTTGATAAATCATTATTATTAAGAATGGCTGATTCTCAAAGATAACAAAAATCTAGAGTTGAGTTTGCATTGTTAATTTTGATTAATGGCACAATTTTTTTTTTCGTCGATCCAGGTTAATTATCTTGAGGGACATTTTGAGCTGGTTTTTGAAGCATGCATGAGGAGAAAAACTCGGGATCGCTTGGTTGCGGTAAATAATCAAACCGCCAAGATTAACGGGGGTTTCCGTCGATTTTAGGCACGAAAACCTGTTTTATTTTTTTTCTCGGTAACAAAAAGTTGGATCGGAAAACCCCGGCGGTTGATTGTCCTTTATGGTAATACAATCATGTGAAAAAATCCCACGGTCCAAATATAAAAAATTGTAGGAGCAGTTTTATCTTTTTAATGTAGAAATTACATATATATATATATATATATATATATATATATATATATATATATATATATTGAAAAAATGGAACGCTTCATACAATTTTTTATAATAGCTCTCGGGATTATTTCACGCGATCAGAAAACTGTTACGAACAGCAAATCGTAGATTTTCGATCGAATTTTTCATTATCGATAAAAAATAAATAAAACTTGATTATCCACTCGAAATAAAGTTAATCGCGCCTTTACGAGTTAAAGGACGTTGAAATTGACGTCGCGAGCGTTCTCCTCATCCATAACGATTTAACGTCACTGCCAAAATCCCAACAAACTTATCCTCATACTCTAGACGAATAGTCGTCGATTATTCGCAACAACGAAAACGAAAAAAATTAGCCAAAATAATTTTCGAGCTTTACGAACGAAAAATCATTGATTTTTTTTTTTTTGTCAACGAACAATTGAGCTTTTCGTTGTTGTTGTTACCGTCGAAGAACTCTCGATGATATCGTTCCTACCGTCGACACTCGACGGGACACGAGGCTCTCGTGGGATAAACACATTCCATGCATGTAGATGAACAATAAGTGTAATAATTAAAAGAAGCGAAACAAAACGTAATCTGCTAGCCTTTGATATGAAAGAAAAGAAAAAAAAAAGTTTATAAAAAATAATTATAAAAATAAAAATTGAAGAACACGATCGAGAATAACAGGAAGCAATTTGAGTTTAAAATAATATAAACAAGAGTTAAAAAAAAAAGCTTATCGAACATATAAACCGTCGTTTTAACTATGTATAATATCGTGATTTTTATGTAATGTTCAATAAACGAGTTGAAAATAAATCTTCCAGCCTGTATTTATTAATTTTTTTCTTTTCAACCCGTTGATTTTTTTTTATCCCGTTTTTCCTCTCCGTCGAGCTTCCTCCGGCGAACATGGAATTTCGCTCTAACGCAGCACTGAATAAATCTCGTGTGCGAGTTCGAGATCGTGTCTGACTCGCTCGCCTGCTGTCATCGGATCCTCCGCTATATTCCACGTCGGAAATTTCCCCTCGGTTATCTCTCCTACCTCTCGGATGCGGTTGAGTTTCTAATGCACGGTGAATCACGCCGAGAATATTTACCTTCCGCGAATCGTCGATCCGACGACGTTACCGATCGATGCGGCATCAACAGGAAGTGAGACCAATCGTCTCGTCCAATTTTCATCGAGGCTTCGCGTACGGTCCCAGGACCAAAAAAATTTTTTTTTTTTTTTTTCAACAAAGTGCATACATCTGCATTTTTATCTAATTAACTACCATTATTTTATTATAATTAAATTATATTATTATGAAATGACGTTATTGTTAAATTGTATTATTATTAATTTACATTGTTGTTAAATCAATCAATATTTTGAAGCTAATTAAATGTCGAATTAAATATCAGTTATGGAAGTGAGAACAATCGTCTCGTCCAATTTTCATCAAGGCTTTTCGAGTTCGCGTGGGGTCTCAGTGAGCCGAAAAAAGATTTTTTTTTCCAACAAAGTGCACCAACGCATTTGTGTCTAATTAATTATGATTATTTTTATTATTGAATTATATTATTATTGAATCAATTATTATTTTTATGCTACTTAACTGTCGAATTAGATATTAATTATTATTAATGAAGGTGTGCAGTGAAAGGGTTAACAAAAATTGTTGAACTTACAATAAATTTCTATTTTTTTTTCCTGCCGATGAAATAACATAAGGAATTAATTATTTCGGATTATAAGCGGAATCGCTAAAGGTTCGTGGAGCTTTTTCTCGTACTCGAGTTATTGCTCGAGAAATTAAATGATTATTGAATTAATTAAGTTTTTTACGCTAATCAAATGTCGAATTGACTATCAATTATTATTAATGCAAATGTGCACTGAAAGGCTTGAAAAAAAAATCGTTGAACTTATAGTAAATTTCTATTTTTTTTTCCTGACAATGAAGTAAAATAATAAATAAATGATTTCGGATTCGACGTAAGTGAGAATTGTCGGTGAGCCTTTTTCTCGTACTCGAGTTCTTGCCCGAGGAATTCGCGATGTGGTTACGCCAATGGTGCGCGAGCAGCGAGTGGAAATTTCCGCTACGGGTTTGAGACACCGAGGAAGAATGCGTGTCGCGAAGCTTTGACTTAGCGGCGTGAAAATTGCACGGGAGGAGGCAAGCGAATTGCTCGACCGATTCGAGCAATAAAAAAATACATGTAACCATTTTTTTTTTTTTCGCAATTTGCATTCTCGATAAATAGCAAAGAATTAATTGTAATTAAATTTTGAGGCGAATGGGAGACATCGAAAAATTTTTTGGGACATTCCGTCGACAAAGCGATTCGCACAGAGCCGGAAAGAGATCGAGAGAATAATTCGATCGGGCGGTGGGAAGCGTGTCCGAGGCCTTGGACATCCGGTGCGAAAGGGAGATGCGCATCGGCGCAGTCGTCGTCTCGGCGGCAGCGCGGCCGGGGCACAGCGACAGAAGCTACCGACCAAGTTGAACAGGAAGAGTTAAAAAAAAAATTCAAAAAAATATTCTTCAATAAAAAAAAAAAAAAAAAATTTTACATAAGAAAATATTTGTCAGCTCGATGTTCAGGAGCATGTTTGGGTGCGATCGGTAACGAAAGTTGTACCCATGTAGCACGATATACACATATTAGCGGATAACACATATTAGCAGATGTGCACTTAGTAAGTGTTTTTTTTCCCTCTGAACATAGTTATGTTCAGAAGGAACAAAAAATAAAAAATTCCATGGTTCGTGGATGTATTTTAATACAGTTCGACTATTTAACGTGTCATAAGACTGACCCTTCACATCTTGGATTTGTCTCGCGATTTTTTATATGATTGAACTAACTCTCAAAAGCACTAGGATTTTTTTTTAATTTTTTCATATTGTTTATAATCATTTATAATCAAAAATGGGATTTATTGATCGGCACGATTAAGAAATCTGAAAAATTCTGAAAAATCATGTGTCACATACAAGAATTTTTAACATTTTAACCGGAGTAGGCCAACGTAATTTTCCACTTTTTTCGAAAAAAAAAACAGTGAGAAAATTATTAGAAGAAAAAATCAGTCGATTATGGGCTTCACCATTTTTATATGGAACACTGGATTTGTGAGAATTGTTCAGATCTTTCCGAAAAGTTTTTAATTTTCTAATTATCAGAACTACTTTAGATTTTTAAATAAATTAAATAAATTAAAAATCTTATAACAAATTAAATAAATTGTCGCGATCAATAAATTCCTTCTTTTAGTTAACAAAAATTATAAACAATGTGAAAAAATCTACAAAAAAATCCGAGTGCTTTTGAGAGTTAGTTCAATGATATAAAAAATCGCGGGTTAAATCCAAGTTGTCCAGGGTAACACTCAGGTCGATTTGGTATGGAATACCTCATATTAATATTATGTGACTTTCTGCGACGACGAGTCACAGTCGCTAATGACAGGCTACTTCAAGTGCAGAGGTCATCGTCAGTGGCAAACTCGGCGCCGAGGAAAAGATGCGAAATTATCATTCCCGGAACACGCACCTGGTGTTTAGCTGATGCCAAAAAAAAAAAAAAAAAAAAAAAAAAAAAAAAAAAAAAAAAGGTTTTGAACAATCCATTCCAGCACTCGACATTCGGTGGCTATGCATGTTAATCATTTTTACGACGACGCGTTAATTCGGGTAGTAGCCGGTGGAAGAGTTTGCTCACTCGTCACTTATTCTTCTGCGTACTAATAATAAACGATACGCTCTAACTGCGCAGCGGAAGTATTATTGTCCCGCTAATCGTTGTGGGCGACGCAAATTCCCGATCGCGAAATTTATCTCTCGGAATAATAATCCAGCGATAATAATAGTAGTCAACGGAACGAGGTTTCCGGAAAATAGCTCCATCTCGTAGAGATGAACGGGGAATCGTTTAGCAGTTACGTATACATGTATTAAAAAAAAATAATAATAATCAAAAACTGGTTTGCCAAGATTTTGAAACTTTTTTTCTCTTCCAAAAAATAAGTAGGATATTTATCGTTTCAATCTCCTTAATGAGATAATCGAAAATAAGTTAAATTATATGAGCCGAGTAGTTGTAAAAATGTATAAAAAAATATATGTACATATCTACATATATATATATACACACACACACACACACACACATATATATATATATATATAGTAATTATGCAGTCATAAAATGTAAAAAAAATTGAATGATTTGAAAAAAATGTTGTCTTTGTATGTACTTTACTCAAAAATAAAATAGGAAAAAAAACGAAAAATTCTTGGTGCGACCTTCGGTTTGCTGCAATGAACTCAATTTGTTTGCACTACTTGCCAATATTGACAGCCAAAATTGACCCCATGAATCCCCCAAAGAAAAGACGATCGGGCGATAATTGGTTGTCAATCTAGGCCTTCTATAGGTTACTTATATAGGAGAACAGTGGTTTTGACGCAATACGGTTTTTTAATATCGCAAAAGTTGGAATATCCCTTTTCTTACGCCTCGCATGCTGTAAGAGATTATATTTTATTTATTTTCTCCTGCGCGAACTTTCAAAGCGATACTCAGTCAATGTATTGGAAATACATATTGCATATTGGTATGTCAAAATATTTATCGACTACCACGTATGGAACCAAAAAAAAACGCATTCTTTGCGAACGTTAAAAAACAACCAGAAAAATAATTTATTTGTCAGGCACCCGCAGATAAATATTTATATTTTGTTTGAGGAAAGTATTTATCCGATTAATTGATTATATGACTACTGTCGTTGAAGGTACGGCAACGAATTTAATGAGAAAGTATACACAGGACGGTTCAATGTTAGCCTACAACGAGGACCCCGAGCTAAATTTTCCATTATAATAAACAAAATAAATAAAATAAATAAAATAAATAAAATAAATAAAATAAATAAAATAAATAAAATAAATAAAATAAATAAAATAAATAAAATAAATAAAATAAACAAAATAAACAAAATAAATAAAATAAACAAAATAAACAAAATAAACAAAATAAACAAAATAAACAAAATAATCAAAATAAACAAAATAAACAAAATAAACAAAATAAACAAAATAAACAAAATAAACAAAATAAACAAAATAAACAAAATAAACAAAATAAACAAAATAAACAAAAGTAAAAATGTCTCCGAGTTTCACGCACTTTGCCGTTCACCTTTATGAGAACAACCCAATTAAAGTGCAGCGGGTCGAGAGCATCGAATCGGCAAGTCTGCCGGTTGAGACTTCGTCCAATTATTGGGTTAGAAAAAACGATTGACCACGTGGTACGCCGCAGGTTTTCCTTTTCTCGCGAGAATTGCGACCGAGAGGGTGAGAAAGAGGCTGAAATATTGGCAAGGAGGAATTCGGTGGCTGAGGCGTCCGCGGGCGTGCTTTTAATACCGGATATTTCGAATCTTTGTCGCGCAAAGTGTCTGGACGACGAGTCGCCGAGATTCGCAGGCGCCCCGTTTATTGCCGCTGCGGCGAACGAAAATAACGAGAAGCACCGGTTATAACTAGAATACCGGCAGTTACGGAGGGAGAATAGGTGGCGGTCAAAAAGATTACGACGTCGCGATGTCGGTACTCCGGACAGCTTGTCCACTGCCCCGCACAGCGCGTCCTCGCCACGTGTTAAACTATACGGCGAATAATCACAATAATCGCTCGATCCTGTCAACAATGCGCGCTCAATTTATCGCGATATGGAGAATGGCCTCTGGCACAAATCTACACAGGAAGAAAAAGTTCAATTTATCGTTCGTTGCTAAATCGGGAGGGTGAACGAATACAAATAAAACAATTGTACTGCCGTTAACGACTTTTTTTAGATTTTTTTTTTTTTTTAGCTCATAAATCTTAGACTGAAATGTTTTAGAAATATTTCGCAAGAATGTTGTTAAAAACGTTTTACAAATATTTTTAAATGTTGTTACAATATTTGGTAGATATCTTTCTGAGATATCCGAGAAATTATAGATATTTTAGTGCTGTTGATATTGGTCTTTTTTTTAACATATGCCATTTTACCAATGTTAGAAAATATTTCTGGAGTGTTTTGACAATATTGTTTTTTTCCGCTCATAAATCTTAGACTGAAATGTTTCAGAAATACTTGGTAAAAATGTTTTTAAAACATTTTACAAATATTTTTAAATGTTGTTAAAATATTTGTTAGATATCTTTCTGAGATATCCAAGAAATTATCAATATTTTAGTGCCTTAAATGATTTTTAACCTATGCACTGCCTTCAGCACTTCATCTATGGGATTCCTGTGAGCCCATTCAAAAGTGCCAATATAAATAATAAATCCCATGTTCAATGACACTGCATGTTAATGCAGTGTCATTGAACATGACTCATTAAATAGTTGAACAGTATTAAAATATATCCACGAACCGTGGGATTTGTTATTTTTCGTTCCATCTGAATATAGTTCATTAAATATCTGCCAATATTCGCTTTCAAAATATTTTTTTCATCATTTCCGAAATACTTCAGATGTATGAAAGATTAAGTATATAGAAATAGGAAATGCCTTATCAGCACCTAAGCCTCAAAGATCCGGTGGCGAGCGATGCTCGGCGACTACAATTAAATTATAGATCCGTCAGTGCGCACGAGCCTGATGACGCTTGAGCTTGTTTCCGCTTCGTCTTTCCTGTAACAATTCAAATTCGCTCCTTTCCAGAATTCATTCTCCAGTGATTTTTATCTCGACGTGGCATTGTAAAAAAATGCAAAAACCGGTGTATCAAATTTCATGTACGTTTACGATAAAAAAAATGATGTTTTCAGTGTATGAAAAACATTGGGAATACTTTATTTTAAACAATTTACTATATAATTGTACTACTAAAGTACTTTAGATTAAGTAATTTACTTTAATTGCAATGAGAAACTATATCAATTTTCCGTCACAATTGTCCATTGAATTAAATCTCCCACTTTTTGCCCAAAGACTTCCAGACCGGTGTATTAAAGTTCTAATTTTTTTTTTAAGTGGGTATTGTTTTTTACTAACATTTTTTCATGCAACAACCCGGAAGCTTGACGCTTCCGAATGTTCAGTGTGTCAAAAACATTGAGAATACTTTATTTTTAATAATTTACTATAATTTCACTACGAAAGTACTTTAGTTTAAGGAAATTACTTTAATTGCAATGAGAAACTATATCAATTTTCCGTCACAATTGTCCATTGAATTTAATCTCCCACTTTTTGCCCAAAGACTTCCAGTCCGGTGTATTAAGTTGTAATTATTTTTTAAGTGGGTATTTTTTTTAGTAACATTATTTCATGCAACAACCCGGAAGCTTGACGCTTCCGAATGTTCAGTGTATCAAAAACATTGGGAATACTTTATTTTTAATTTTCCCTCACAATTGTCCATTGAATTTAATCTCCCACTTTTTGCCCAAAGACTTCCAGACCGGTGTATTAAAGTTCAATTTTTTTTTTTAAGTGGGTATTTTCTTACTAACATTTTTTCATGTAACAACCCGAAAGCTTGACGCTCCCGAATGTTCAGTGTATCAAAAAAATTGGGAATACTTTATTTTTAATTTTCCCTCACAATTGTCCATTGAATTTAATCTCCCACTTTTTGCCCAAAGACTTCCAGTCCGGTGTATTAAACTTCTATTTTTTTTTTTTTTTTCTAAGTATGTATTGTTTTTTAGTAAAATTTTTTCATGTAACAACCCGGAAGCTTGACGCAGAGACGGATTTATAATTGCATCTCGGGAAGTGCACAGAGGCGGTGGAGCCGAGCGTGGGCGAATTGATTAAACCCTCGGCAAACGCCAATGGCACGATAACGGCAGGTTTGCCGCTCGCGCGTTGGCGGCTCACCGTGTGACGAGAACGTTACCATTGCCGCGGGACGGATTACCGGGACGGGGAGACGGTCGAACATGACGAACGAACCGATTTCTCCTTACTCGCGTTATGACAAATCCCGTTGGAATTGCGCGCCAGCGGATCTGGCGGTTGGCCATCGTCGAGCTTCGTTTGCATGCAGTTTCCCCGGGCTGGCGCACGCGCGCTGTTCGCGCATCAAAAGAAGCTCGATGCAAATTTTTTATCTCAAGAGAAACTTAACTTACCGAGGTGATTTCAACCTCCGGCCTATTCCGAAAAACTATTTAACATATTTTGCATCCTCGCAGAGGAAGCTTCGTTTTGGTAACGAAAAAAAAATATATATATATATATATATATATATATGTATATAAATTAAAAAAGGGTGCAAAGTGATTTGCACAATTACTTCCTCATGTTTTACGGTTTTGCGCATAACTTCGTCTATGATAAATTTCGCTGCTCGATTTTGGCTTCTTCATAGAAGAAGCTGTATCAAAATACAATTTTCACAAAAAAAATGAAAATAAATAAATGAAGGTGCATTATAAGAAAGCAATATGAAAATTTCTATTTTCACCTTTTAATTATAATTTTATAAATATTATATTCATAAAGTACATATAAATTATTTTATATAATAAATATATTGCATATTTTAATTATATATATATAATATAATTTTTTTATTATTAAATTTACATGACAAGTTATTGTTCCGTCTAAATTTTCTTCGAAGATTTTGATCGGCACTATATTGTCTCGCCAATGTGGCAATTATGGCACGGTGGGAGTTGAATGGTTAAAGTGATTTTACAACGGAGACGAATCGAGACGGATCGATCGATCAAAATAAATTGTGACGTGGTTGAAGAGAAACCATCTAATGAAATGAGCAATCCCGAGTGTGCGAGTTGACGTTTATCAGATAAGAGTGGCACTGACGTGGGCGCGTGTGGTATACAAACAGTGAACAAATACGCACTCGTCGGGAGTCAGCTGGACGCGTGAATGGGTTGGTCGGGCATGTACCCACTATTCTTCTTATCGACGTCATCGACCATCGGAGTCCGAGAATGAGCTTGACGTCGGTGACTGCGGTGACCGCTGAATGCCTAGCAATCTAAAATAGAATGAGTTAAACACGCTCTCGACGGGACTGGCCGACACTGTAAAGTGGCCCCACGAGCGGAGTTTCGTGAATTTGGCAAAGCGGGCGACGCGCCGGAGTTATGCTCTGTGTCCGCTTATATTATCGAGTGGGAACCGAGTCGAGCCTTCATAAGGAGGGGGAGTGAGGCAAAATGGATTCGTTGGGTGCAATAGTTTCGTGGGGCAAGAT
The DNA here is from genome assembly GCA_964017025.1 of Stenichneumon culpator. Classification (NCBI taxonomy): domain Eukaryota; kingdom Metazoa; phylum Arthropoda; class Insecta; order Hymenoptera; family Ichneumonidae; genus Stenichneumon; species Stenichneumon culpator. The sequence goes on from OZ024771.1 coordinate 3,883,036, forward strand.
GGATTCATGCGGTAAAATGGATTCATGAGGTAAAATGGATTCATAAAGTTAAATGCATTCATGCGGTAAAATGGATTCATGTGGTAAAATGGATTCATGTGGTAAAATGGATTCATGCGGTAAGATGGATACATAAAGTTAAATGGATACATAAAGTTAAATGGATTCATGCGGTAAAATGGATTCATGCGGTAAAATGGATTCATGAGGTAAAATGGATTCATAAAGTTAAATGGATTCATGCGGTAAAATGGATTTATGCGGTAAAATGGATTCATGCGGTAAAATGGATTCATGCGGTAAAATGGATTCATGCGGTAAAATGGATTCATGCGGTAAAATGGATTCATGCGGTAAAATGGATTCATACGGTAAAATGGATTCATGCGGTAAAATGGATTCATGCGGTAAAATGGATTCATGCGGTAAAATGGATTCTTGAGGTAAAATGGATTCATGCGGTAAAATGGATTCTTGAGGTAAAATGGATTCATGAGGTAAAATGGATTCATGAGGTAAAATGGATTCATGAGGTAAAATGGATTTATGAGGTAAAATGGATTCATGCGGTAAAATGGATTCATGCGGTAAAATGGATTCATGCGGTAAAATGGATTCATGCGGTAAGATGGATTCATGCGGTAAAATGGATTCATGAGGTAAAATGGATTCATGAGGTAAAATGGATTCATGAGGTAAAATGGATTCATGAGGTAAAATGGATTCATGAGGTAAAATGGATTCATGAGGTAAAATGGATTCATGGAGGAAAATGAATTCATGAGGTAAAATGGATTCATGGAGGAAAATGAATTTATGAGGTAAAATGGGTTCATGAGGTACAATGGATTCATGAGATAAAATGGATTCATGGAGGAAAACGAATTTATGAGGTAAAATTAGTTCATGAGGTACAATGGATTCATGAGGTACAATGGATTCATGAGGTACAATGGATTCATGAGGTACAATGGATTCATGAGGTACAATGGATTCATGAGGTACAATGGATTCATGAGGTACAATGGATTCATGAGGTACAATGGATTCATGAGGTACAATGGATTCATGAGATAAAATCGATTCATGTGGTTAAAAGGATTCATGAAGTAAAATGGATTCGCGAGCGAAAGTGGATTCGTGGGACAAAATGGATTCGAGGTTCAAAGTGGATTCGTGAGACGAAGTGGATTTCTCGCGGAAATTTACCCCAAAAAATAACTTCAACCCCAAAAAAACCTTAACCCTAAAAATATTTTTAACCCTGTAAGAGTGAAGCATTGAGGATTCAGCTCTCAACAAAGGGTTGAATATAACCTTAGCCCCTTAACTTTCCCACGACCAAATTCAGCACGACCGAAAAGCGGCGGAGAGGCGAGGGCATCTCGATTGACGTCTCGCTCGTCAAGAGGCGCACCGATGAGTCGGTGAATGGATGGACCTTTTCAATGGCCTTGACTCTCCCTCTCCGTACCACTACGCATCGTACGATCGGGAGCCCCTCCGCTCTCGAGCTCCCGCGTACACCGCTCCCCGGCGGGATCCCCTCGCAGGTATGCACTCGTACCTGCGAAACCGATCCGAGAGGAGAAGACCTCCGAAGGAGAACGAACAGAAGCGCAAGGGTGCAAGCGCACTCGCCGCTACCTATCTGAAATCAATACTCGCCTCCGTGCTACAATCCACGAAGCAAATGCAACGCAGTTCTTCACCCCCCGACCTTATTTTTTTTTTTTTTTTTTTTTAATAATAATAATAATAATAATAATAATAATAATAATAATAATAATAATAATAATAATAATAATAATAATAATAATAATAATAATAATAATAATAATAATAATAATAATAATAATAATAATAATAATAATAATAATAATAATAATAATAATAATTTTCCTGCCCTCGGTTGTGAATGACGTCAGCGAAAATATTTCGGAGAGTGAGGCGCTATCGGCGAATCGAGCGGGTTCAAGCACGAGACACTATCTTGACCCGGATAACAAACAACCACGGTTTCAGTCTTTTTAGTGTTACTTCGTTTTTTTTTTTCTGTTATCCGCGTTATCGACCGCCGAGTGGGGGTGTGCGATGTTGGCTGGCTCGTAGTTACAATACACTGTTGCTCGCGCTCACCGACGAGTGTAACATGTCGCGGCGTAGAGCCTCTCGTCGTGGTCGTCGTCGCGACATCGCGTCGCCGATGTAACTGCGTAGCCACCCTTATGCTTGCCGCTCGGTATTAATCGATTTCTATTTTTTTTTTTTTTTTTTTTTTTTTTCGGAGAGGAAATTGCAATACGAATATTAATATTTGTCTAATCGATCAGATAATTTAAGGTAGTCCTTGCGTATGGTGTTGATTTCGCATAAGTTTCAGAGAATTCAGAGGGAATTCTAAATACTTCTCGATGGTATGAAAATCTAAAAAAAATCAAGCGTATTAAAGATGCCGAAAAAATTAATTTTGCATAATAATAGTTCCAAAATGTTATTAACAAATTGATGAAAAATTTAATTGTTCAACAAATCTCCCGGAAATATAAATTCTTTTTTATGAAAATTATTTGTTTAGATTTCTGAATACGTATGAATTTTTTCAGATTTCTAAATTCACTTTGAATTTTCTGACTTTCTACACGTTTTTCCCATATAAAAAAAAAAATATTAATACTAACGCTTTTTTAAGCCTTATAAAACAGGAGCCCCCCCCCCCCCCCCCCCTTTAACTACCCGGAGATTGGATCAATTTGATCGCGGTTTCGTCATCCTTCGTTTGCGCCTCCCTTGATCTCGCCCATCTGCCTCTGTAGTGGAGGCTCGAGAGCGACGCACGTAGAAGTGCGGGAGTGGAAGAGCACGAACGTTCACTTCGGCACGTAGACTCGTTTACGGGTCTCCCTCGGATTACGGGTGGGTTACAATTCACAATTGCAATAACGCATGTCTTTGATTCCGTCAATTATACTGTATCTAAATCCACCTTTTTGGCCCTTTATGCAATAGTTGGGTACAGAGTAAAAAAAAATGTTTTCATCACTCGGTGCGAAAATGGGCACTTTTACGCCCGCCGCTTGGCGTGCGTAAAACCGCCATTTTCGCACCTTGTGATGAAAAATTTCGTACATCCCTCGTGCGAAACACTTTTTCTAACTCGTCTGATTACAGCACTCGCCTTCGGTGCGTGCTGCAAACTCACGCTCGTTAGAAAAACGTTTTTCGCCCTCGTGCAGTAATGTACTATTTTTCCCGCTACGCTAAAAAAGCCCTATTTCATGCCTGCAACGGCGATGGAAAGTGACCGATTCTTGACCAGCATGGAGGAAAAGTAATTTAGCGGGAGGATAAATCAGATGTCGAATAAAAAACAACAACAAAATCAGCAAAACGTGCGCGAATTGCGGATCAGAAGGGGCAAAAGTAAGCGATGTATTACGGGGTTGACTCGTTGCTTTTGCACACGATTGCAAATAGCCGACGCAATATGCAATCGCAATCGTGATAATGAAGACAAAAAAAAAACAAAAAACGTCGCAGTTGGATTATGCGTCGTAGCGTACAGACACTGTAATTGGCACCTTGGCGAAATGCACCCCGTCAGAATCTCGGAAACTGGCTCTCGTACGTTGTGACGACGCACATACTAGCAGGTAGGTAGCCTTCGATTCGAAATTGGCGTCGTCGTTGTGTGTGCGCACACAGCAGCGAGAAGTGGCGTAACTTACGTAAAAAAAAACGTTACAGGCATAACTTCTTACGCGCACGTGAGGTTCGTATGTTTCCTTATTTACATAATACAAGTAGCATGACCACGGGCGAGTGTTTCCGCCGGTTATTGTGAATTCCTCTTATTTTTATTTTTGGACTACAAAAAAAAATCAGATAAGGGAAAATGCGGAAAAACGGACCCGTGTCTTCAATTTGAGATAAATATAATTACCTTGTTGCAGTAGCAAATTCTAAAAATTCTAAAAATTCTAGAAATTCTAGAAATTCTAAAAATTCTAAAAATTCTAGAAATTCTAAAAATTCTAAAAATTCTAAAAATTCTAAAAATTCTAAAAATTCTAAAAATTCTAAAAATTCTAAAAATTCTAAAAATTCTAAAAATTCTAAAAATTCTAAAAATTCTAAAAATTCTAAAAATTCTAAAAATTCTAAAAATTCTAAAGATTCTAAAAATTCTAAAGATTGTAAAGATTCTAAAAATTCTAAACATTCTAAAAATTCTATCTAAAATGGTACAGTGGGTTTCTTTCGGCTCATTATCTTTGCGTCGCCGGACAGCGTCGAAGTTCCCGCGGGACACCGAAAAACCCTGGTCTGGAGAGTGGTGCATTCCGCTTGAGCTATTTAAAGATTACCTCTTCTTCGGAACACATCGTAAACGGTGTCTGGTTCCCGTGACCGCTGGCTGCAGAGCCGTTGCCATTCTGTCGCGACTTTTCGCGAGTTTTACTTAGCGGGGGAAAAATTACATTACCCAATACGGTCCCCTCTCAGGCTCTGATTATTCTAAGTACCCCGGCGTCAAAGTCTGCCCAAGAGTTACCTCGATTATTCTAAGTAGTTTCTGCGCCAAAGTTTCCCCCCCAGAAACAACCCCAGGTCCTGATTGTTCTAAGTACACGCCGCATCAAAGTCTCTCTGAGTTACCCCGATTATTCTAAGTACTTTATACATTAAAGTTGCCCCAGAAACCGTTCCAGTTTCGGATTATTTTAAGTACTCTCTGCATTAGCGCCTCCTCAGAAATTGTTCTAGGGCAGATTATTCTAAGTATTATCTACTTTAAAGTCTTCCGAGAAGCCGTTCCACGCCCCAATTATTCTAAGGCTCAAATTTGAAGTCATTAGTTTGAACTTAAGATCGCTCTTGAGATCGAAGCTAAGATCGAAGTTTGGCCCGAACTTTATTGCGTGCTTAAGTTTGATCTTAAGTTCGGACTTAAGTTTGATTTTAAGTTCGATCTCAAGGGCAAACTAATGTCTTCAAATTCGATGCTAAGTATTCTCTGCGCCAAAGTCTTCGCATGGCCATCCCAGGCTCTAATTATTCTAAGCACCCTCTGTGTCCAAAGCCTTTCCAGGGCCCTCCCAGGCCTTGATTATTCTAAGTACCCCCTGTGTCAAAGCCTTTCCAGGGACGTTCCAGGCCTTGATTATTCTAAGAACTCCGTGTCTCAAAGTCTCCCCAGGAGCTAACATAGATCCTGATTATTCTAAGTACCCCAGGGAAAAACCTCCCCCGCAGTCCCCACTAATTATTCTAAATTCCCCTAGGTCAAGTCCCGCTAGGGAAGCCCTTGACGAAAAGTATCATTGAGGACCCTCTTTACTCAGAGGTCCTGCTAGAGATGTTTATGTTTATGCATTTTTAAAAATGCAACAAAGTCGCGGCCTGGAGACCGTAAGAGTTTATCGTCTAAATCGTCAGAGTCTTCGGCGCCTGCCCGTCGGGGCTTCGTTAACCCTTGACCCAACGCTGAGGGACTGCCTCGCTGCGATCGAACGACGATCCTCTTATTTGGTATCGTCACAACCCGAGTCGCGATTATTTAACGCAAAAAAAACGCTTTTCACGGACGTTCCGCGTCGTGCGCTGTTTTTCCCCTTATCTAATCGCCGCGGGCCGAGCAATTACAGTGCGCAATATAACACACTGTGTTCCCTAACGTGTACGATTACCGCGATCACCGCGTGCCGGCGATTCCGGGATTCTATCAATTTCGTTCGATAGAACAAATCGCACTGCCAGTCCTATCAGCGTTTCGATTTACTCGCCACCAATACAGCTGGTTTTGTCGCTCGGCATTCCCCGATAGCCCATCGGCCGGCCAACAGAGTCCGAGAGCCGAGCCCGTCTCTGCACAGACAGCAACAGCGGTGAAACGCATTTTACCGATCTCCGGGTTAGCTGCTCACGCGGAGTTTCTCGAATCGATTTTCTCCGGTTCGACGCTGCGTTTCGAGATGGTGCTGTCGGTGGAGCTACAGGCTCCCTCACAATACGCTGCGCCGTAATTCCGAACACTTTCTCACTCAGCCGCGCGCCGCGCGGATGAGGATACAGTAGAAATTCGGTTGATGCACGCTCGGTCGCCGGGTTTCGCGACTGGCTTGGGTTTCGGAACACTATGCCCTCTCCACGCCCCGTTTCTAAGGCCCAAGATTCCGTCATCACGTCCGCTCGTGGTTGCTTTGGGATACTTTGCTGCGCGCCCCGATGAGGGTACAGTAGAAACTCAGTTGATGTACGCTCAGTTGTTGCCCGGTTTTGCCACCGGCTTAGGTCTTGGGACGGTATTCCTTCTTCCGCGCCCCATTCCCAAGGGCCAACAGTCCCCAACTAAGCTTGGCCCTAGCTGCTTAGTGATGCCCCACTGGGTCCCGATGAGCACACAGTAGAAACTCAGTTGATGTGTGCTTGGTTGTTGCTCGGTTCTGCCATTGACTTAGGTCTTGGGACATTATTTCCTCTCGCTCGCCCCATTCCGATGTGCCAACAGTCCCCAACTAAGCTTGGCCCTAGCTGCTCAGGGATGCCCCACTGGGGCCTGATAAGCAGACAGTAGAAACTCAGTTGATGTGCGTTTGGTTGTTGCCCGGTTCTGCCATTGACTTAGGTCTTGGGAGAGTATTCCTTCTTCCGCGCCCCATTCCCAAGGGTCAACAGTCCCCAACTACGATTGGCCCTAGTTGCTTAGTGCGGGCCCCGCTGGGCCCGATGAGGATACAGTAGAAACTCAGTTGATGTGCCCTCATCGTTGCCCGGTTTTACCATTGACTTAGGTCTTGGGATACCATTCCCTCTTCCCCGCTCCATTCCGATGGGCCAACATTCTCCAACTGAGCTTGGCCCTAGCTGCTGAGTGATGCCCCGCTGGGCCCGATGAGCATACAGTAGAAATTCACTTGATGTGCGCTCAACGGTTCCCGGTTTTGCTATTGACTTAGGTCTTGGGACATTATTCCCTCTCCTCCGCCCCATTCGCACGGGCCTACTGTCCCCAACTAATGTTAGCCCTAGCTGCTTAGGGATACCCCGCTGGGCCCCGATGAGGACACAGTAGAAACTCAGTTGATGTGCGCGTGGTCGTTGCCCGATTATGTCACCGGCTTAGGTCTTGGGACACTATTCCCTCTCCCACGCCCATTCCCAAGGGCCAAAATTCCCCAACCAAGCTTGGGCCTAGCTGCTTAGTGACACCCCGTTGGGCCCCGATGAGCATACAGTAGAAACTCGGTTGACGCGCCCTTGAGCGTTGCCCGGTTTTGCCATCATATTAGGTCTTGGGACACTATTCCCTCTCTCCCACCCATTCCTAAGGGCCAACATTCCCCAACCAAGCCTGGGCCTAGCTGCTTAGGGACACCCCGCTGGGCCCCGATGAGCATACAGTAGAAACTCGGTTGACGCGCCCTTCACCGTTGCCCGGTTTTGCCATCATATTAAGTCTTGGGACACTATTCCCTCTCCCCCACCCATTCCTAAGGGCCAACATTCCCCAACCAAGCTTGGGCCTAGCTGCTTAGGGACACCCCGCTGGGCCCCGATGAGCATACAGTAGAAACTCGGTTGACGCGCCCTCGAGCGTTGCCCGGTTTTGCCATCATATTAGGTCTTGGGACACTATTCCCTCTCCCCCACCCATTCCTAAGGGCCAACATTCCCCAACCAAGCTTGGGCCTAGCTGCTTAGGGACACCCCGCTGGGCCCCGATGAGCATACAGTAGAAACTCGGTTGACGCGCCCTTGACCGTTGCCCGGTTTTGCCATCATATTAGGTCTTGGGACACTATTCCCTCTCTCCCACCCATTCCTAAGGGCCAACATTCACCAACCAAGCTTGGGCCTAGCTGCTTAGGGACACCCCGCTGGGCCCCGATGAGCATACAGTAGAAACTCGGTTGACGCGCCCTCGAGCGTTGCCCGGTTTTGCCATCATATTAGGTCTTGGGACACTATTCCCTCTCCCCCACCCATTCCTAAGGGCCAACATTCCCCAACCAAGCTTGGGCCTAGCTGCTTAGGGACACCCCGCTGGGCCCCGATGAGCATACAGTAGAAACTCGGTTGACGCGCCCTTGAGCGTTGCCCGGTTTTGCCATCATATTAGGTCTTGGGACGCTACCACCTCCGCCCGTTTCCCTGAAGCCCAACATTCCCCGACAGTGCCTGTCCTTAGTGGCTCGGAGATTCAGCGGAATCTCTCATATGGTACTGCGGAGACAAGGAAAACACGCGAAGGGTCAATCACTTTCGCGACAGGATCCTCCTTTTCCCCTTGACCAATTATAAATCTCAGAATGTCCCCACCACTTGCCTCCGTGACCCACATCAAGGTGACATGTGAGGGATCCCACTGTACCTAACCCAAAGAGGTAGTCCTCGATTGATCTACGGTACAGAGTCGTCCATCTTGAGCCACCGCTTCGAATTCTCCCCGACTGCAGTCCAATCTCTCACGTGTGGACAATTCGAGTGTTCCGATTCTGCCGGGCGAAAGGCACGACCAGTGCCCCACAAACGTGATTAGCTCCTTCCGCCTTTTACTTGTCCTCCCATCGACTGCCACGCGAGAGGTTCGACTGTAGGTACACGAGGCGTCCAAGAAGTGAGCCGCTACTGTAGACCGGCCCACTTGCCACGCTGAAACCCCCTGTACGCGCAGTCTCGACGTCTGGCCGCCTCGATTGCCACCCGTTATGCAGCTACGGGAGAGAGAGAGTATTGACCGTCTCAGCGGGCACAGTGGAAATTTCCACTGCCCTACCCCAAGACTCTATAACTACACAGAGTCCTAGGAGTCGCATCGCTACGGCGCTGCCTACCGCCGTTACTCCACCTAATGTTCTCGGTACTAATATAATTATAACAATAATAATAATAATAATAATAATAATAATAATAATAATAATAATAAAAATAAACTAGGTTAAAACTTCGATTAGCCTAAGTTACTGGACCTAATCGATCGACTCATACATTGAACAAAAAAATCGATTTCCGCGTTCTCCAAAAATGGCGTTCGACGAATAGCTAAAACTCTCGGAAATTCTTTGACAAGCTTGACGATCTTTGAACGGCACGATCGGGCTCTCGAGATTGATGACTAAAGGAATCGGCTCTTCGACGAGGGAGGGAGTGAGATTTTTCGGAATCGCAACGCGACGCGCACGTCGCTCGAATGAGTCAATTTGCGCGCGTGTTCGCTCGGGCCGAAGAGCACAACCGGTATGCGAGCGAACCGGGGAAGGTGGAACGACGACGATAGCCCGGAGATATTGAGTTCGAGTGGAAATTCGAACGGACAGTGAAGTCGTCGCTGGCGTGAAACGCGAGACGGTGACTTGTGCGCGCCGCTTCTATTTTTAGTTAGGCGCCGTCCAACGCTCGGTAACGGCCTTCGGAGTTTTATGTAACGGCGACGATGAATTTTCATCTGGTTGGACTATCATCGCTGCTCGTTAGCCTTCGTCGTTGTTTCCTTTCCTCGTTTAACTATCTAACCTTATTATGTTAATCCGAATTACTGAAGTCATTATCGGACTGTCAACGCGTCACCGGCTGCGATGATCTTTTGATGCTTTTTTTTTGCTCTTCAACATAATAGCTGCTTCGTCGGCAGCGTGACATCTTTATTGAAACAATAATTTGCCATAATCGATGAAATATGTATAAAAATAAAAAGAATAGATTACCGACGCACGATAATCGCGATGAATCGTCAGTTGGCAATTTTTTCTACTTACCATCAGTCGGTAACATGTTACCGGCCGTCGGTATTTAACCGCCCGACAGCATAGTCTTTACTGGCGGTCGGTAACCGGTTACCGACAGCCGGTATTTTATCTACGGACGGCGTCGTCCTTACCGATGGTCGGCAAAGTAGGTTTCTTTAAGGATCTCCCTGAATCATCTGTGGAATTTGTAGGCTATTGAAAATGTTTTTTCCGAAATGCGTACACGGGACTAATGAAGGTTTTACGCGGTAACTAGAGAGGGTAAACTTAACCGGATATCTTTCTGACACACTTGGTCACGCAAGCATCGTCCTTGCTGAGCATTCTCGGCACGAATAACAATGATATAAAATTCGCAAGTTGTTACTTCGATACTTCGATAAAAAAAAGATTGTTACTTAACAATTTTGGACAAGTGGATTGCAAAAATTCAATCGTCTTGCTGCATTTTCGTCCGACAACTCTGTGAAATGTCTCTCACAGTTATTTAAAATCTTCTTTTTATCGCAGTGTTATATAAAAGACAAACTTTGGTCGTAAAGCAAAGCTGAAAGTAATTAGCTAAGTAGCTCTTGCGGTTGCGACGACTGCGAGTACGGGGACGATACTGGAACAGCGTTAGAACCTTCGTTCGTTTTGTCCCACCGTGAAAGAGAACCGCACCGTGGAACGTAGATAACGTTGAATTCAAACTTTTTCTTCTCGTCGTGTTAATTTAATTGTACGATTTTCCATGAGCACTTTTAATCAGTAAAGAAGCAATGTAATTGATGTAGCAAAACTTTTCAATTTCCGTCCTATGCAAAACGACATGGCGTTTCGATCCCCCCCCCCTTTCGAATCCATTACGCCCCCCCCTTTAGAGTCCATTTCTCGCGTTCTTCAACGTCCTCAAGCGGCACGATAAAACGATTCTAAGACTTCGGCCAATGCCCAATTTGTGTATTTTTTCCCGTAGAACACGATGGTCACCCTGGATTTTCGGTTGCTCCATTGGGAGCCGAGATATCGACTCTGAAAATCACCAAAATCGACGTTTTTCCAGAAGTGGCTCAAAAAGACAAAAATCGTTATTCAACCCATTTTGTTTGTTTCAAAGCTATATTCCACGTATTTTTTCACGCTGATCACGAATATAACAATTATTTTAATATAACAATTATATTCGTTTCCAGTTTTAGGACAATAGCTCAAAATTTACGCACGTCAGAGATACCACGGACATTTTTAATCTTGTTTCGCACTCGACACACGTCCAAATGTGATTACGAAGAAAATCGTTGTTAAGAAGAAACAGTACTTTGTACTTTATAAAAGTACTTTAAGTACCGAAACTACTTTGTACTTTATAAAAGTACTTTAAGTACCGAAACTACTTTGTACTTTATAAAAGTACTTTAAGTACCGAAACTACTTTGTACTTTATAAAAGTACTTTAAGTACCGAAACTACTTTGTACTTTATGTAATTTTCGGTACTTTGCCCAGCTCTGAACTTAAGTACAAACCGAACTTCAAACTTAAGTACAAACCGAACTTCAAGCTTACGTATATATAAACCCAAGTTCAAAATTACGACTTTCCATTCGACCCTCGTTCACACGCTATCTCCGCGTACGTTTTCAACTTCTCCTACTTTCCGTTCTTTCGTTGCTTCGCTATTCCTCGAAGGCAATCTCTCCGCTCTTCGTAAATGGTATGAAATATTAATACACCCGCGGCGGAGGGGGGGAGGGGGAGGGGGCGGAGGGGGAGGGGGCGGAGGGGGAGGGGGGAGGGGGAGGGGGAGGGGGAGGAGAAATCGTGCACCGGTACGAAGAGAATCGATCCGACGATTCGTTCCACGTTGAGACGCGGCTCGGTAGGGCGGAAGGAGGGCGCTAAGGGCGGTGAGGGGGGGGGGGGGGGGTAAGAGATGAGGTCATACAGAAAATTTTACTTCGTGAATAATGAGAGCACACACTGATTCTCTTTGTCCCTTCCATTACATCGGTTTCTCTCTCCGATGCTCGCGAAGCGAATCACATTTAATTAAGCGAAAGCACACCGGCCGCAATCAATGTACGAGAAGCAGTGCGAGGAGGTAACCGGAAGTCGTGGTTCACCGAGGTGATTCTTCTGTTTAATCATAGATACCGATCTTAGCGCCCAACCGAAGTCACCCGCACGGCTGCGAAGCGACATCTTTCCATAGCCCTTTTTTATCAGGAACCGCGAGTCGATACGACAAAAGTCATTTGCATACTCGAGACGAAAAGCCTGGATCAACTGTTAAAAAAGTTAGTATAAAAATTAGAAAAATAATTTTTTTTTTTCAATCTTCCGACGGCAAAAAGAAAGTCGTAATTGAAAAGTTCTTTAAAAAAACGAGTCTTTATTGAAAAATATTTGTGAAAAAAAACAACGATAAGCGATAAACAGATTATTAAACGTAAGTAAGTAACTTCAAAAAGGATGAAATAATTAAATGAATAACAATAATTATTATTGTTTTTTTTACCATTAATTATATGAATTTATTCATTGTTTTCGCTATTTGTTTCGCATGTTTTCGCTCGACACACTATTCGCAAGGATTACCTTAAAGAATCAGAGAGCTGCTGCAAACCCGAGCAGTGTTTCAGGAATAACCGACCGCCAAAACGGGCGAATTTGTATTCCCATCCGAAACAAGTAAAGCAGTGCAACTTAAGTACCCTTAGTGCGTGCAATAAGCATTAAGCTGAAAGCCACGTCTTGCATTCCATCGCGCCCCGCTAGATTTTCAATACCAGAAGTCCTCGTACGGAGATCTCTTCATCTCCGGTTCGCTGCGTCGTCGACGAACACATCGAACTCTCCGACCGTGGAAAATGGTAACAAAATCATTTTCACCCGCTTTCGGGCTTCGTGTGCATCGACTCCGCGGCTAATTAATCCGCTCACGAACAAAATCCTGTTGCGAAGGACCAGTCGCTAAATTACCAAGGAAAAACTAGCTAGCGACAAAAGACAATTTTTTCGCCTCCTACCTGGGTGCAAGTACAATGGCGGACCCAACAAAGTTTGATCGGAATCTCTTTGTATTATTTATTTATCATTTTTTTTATTACCATGACGCTTTTTGCAATTTTTTCTTAATTAACCCTGGAACTCACATATGGGGTACAAAAGTACCCCAGACGACATTCAAACTGCGCTCCTAAAGTAGAAATTGACATTATCGACTCGTGTTCTCCACGATGATTTAGTTCCATGATCTGACTAAACGCACAGGGCGCTAACGCAGCTCGCTTGGGGCACCAAAATACCCCAGTCGTGAGTCCACGTTAGTGTTTTATGTAAGTAACTGATTTTTTTTTTGTTAGAACCATCGAATGTAAATTACTATTATATAATTTCGTGTATATACGCGCTTATAATCATATAAGCGCGTGCAAAACCGATTTTTTTTTGCGTTTTCATTGATTTTTTTCCATGTTATAAGTTTTCGACTGTTCCCCATTTCCAGATGTCCACTTAAATAGACTTTTTGAACGGAATACAATGGGACTATTTTTTGATTAATAGTTTGATGTGTCCCCTGTAAAATGGCGTTTGAAATTTGAAAATCGGACCATTTTTTTTTAAACTACAATTTTTTTCACAAAAAGTGCGATTTTTTGCGAATTTCGTTACGGTTTGGGCTTTAAGGGTGATTTTCACCCTCTGAGCGTTAATGAAACCGAATTTGCCGTCCACCATTCTCTTCCTTATGAAAATACGAAGAGATTCACGTGCAGCAAAACCCATTTACTGCTCATAGGACCCTTGAACGTAGAAGAAACTCGTGGGGTACATATGTACCCCAGTTATGAGTTAGAAGGTAGAAAAAATAATATGTGAGATCTAGGTTTAAGATTTAGAACGGCCATATTATCAGTTTCGTTTTACAGTTGTGCCTGAAATAATCCGTAAATTCTGTTTGCCGTTATTTTCAAAATAGAAGCGTCGTTCTCTCGAAATAGTAAAATGCGAATGAATTAACGTCAGACAGATAACTAACCAGTTCAGAACGACACCGATGACTGAAGTAGCTACAGTAATAAGAATCAAATATCCATTATCGGAAAGCGGATTATGGGAATTATCAGAATTATCGGAACTTCGAACTTGATACGATACAGCACAAAATTATTCGTGAATAAGTAATTGTTCGAAAATTTAATACTCCGAACAGAGAGTCACGATAGCTGGATATGTCGAAAAAAAAATCACAAAAAAAAACTCCCGCTTTTCATGCCTGTAAAGCGTGGCGAAAGTGGCGCTTTCTAGCGGGGGATGCGAGAAACATCTCGTAGATACTTTTGCGCACACTTGTCTCGGTGCAGATTAGTACTTTGCGTTTTGCGATGCTACCACGGAAAAGCTGTATACTAGGACCTCGATTTGGGCGCCCTCGATGTTTTCCGCAGTCCCCACCACGGAGCGAATATCGATCGATGCGGCCCGTGGAGGGGAAGCTATAGGGCGATCCAGTCAGTGCCGTAAGGCGAAACGATAGATTTCGGGCGAACAACACAACCTCCAACCAAAGCCGATAACGAAATACCGCGACGATGCCGGCAAAATGTCGACTGACAAATTATGATCGATTAAGAATTAACGATCAATTGAATGACGGAAAATGTGATATTTATTGATAGAAAAGTGATATAAAAAAAGGTACATTTATAAATATTTATAAATATAATATTTTTAAATATAAAAAAGTTATATTTGTTCGTAGAATCCGTTCTTCAAATAAAGATCATACAAGTACATTAAAAACCGCTTCGAAGTATGTTAAATTTCATGTGTTTCTATAGCCCGAGAAATTGTTTTCTATAACCCGAGAGAAACGTACCGAGGGGCCCACGTGACATGGCACTGGTCGCGACTCTGAGAGCTGCGCACAGTCAGCAATGGGCGGGGCATGCGCAACCTCAACATCGGCAGGTGCAATGCGGAGCCGGTCCCGCCGCTGTGTCGGAAATCGAGGTCCTAGTGTATTTCGACGAGGGGGGGCAACGGTGGTCGACTGGCTAGCGTGCTAGACTGGAGTCCCCGTTGTTGCGTGTTCGATTCCCGCCTCAGCCTCTGGGTGTTTTTTCCGTCCCGTCCCGTCCTGTATCTGTCCTGTCCCGTTCCTGTACCGTCTAAAAAGTCGGATTTTAATGAATTATAATTAATTCCGCAATAATTGCAAGACGCATTTAATTCAATTAAATGTGCAAGAGCGGTTGTACGACCGGCCAAAACGTACCTCAGCGACATCTATAAAAACACTATAAACGTTGGCCGATATGTTAATTCTGGTGGCCAGACGAGGCGCCCTCTAAGGGGTCGCTTAGTCGAACTAAAAAAAGAAGAAGAAGTATTTCGACGAGGCTCGTGCAGCTAACTTCACAACCTCCGTCGAAAGACCGCTTTCTCGTACAAATATCACATCCTTTCCCGCCCTCTCTCGCCGAGCTTTGCAGGCACGAAAAGCAGGAGTTTTCGTGCATTTGTTACAAAATAGTTATTTGTATAGCAAGGGCTTAGAAAGGGAGTTCTTGACGAGTGTGAAAATCGGCATTCACACGAGTCAGAACTCCCTTTTCTACTCCCACATGCCGTTCACATAATTTTTCCTAACAAATTCACGAAAACCAGCGGTCATTAGTGTCGTTAATTTTTGGAACAAAACAACCGTCGCTCTCAGGCTCGTTTCTGGGGTCGCTCAGTATGCCAGGTTAGGCAGCACTCGCGACCTCTCGAGCTACAAACGTCACTCGGCTTCGACTCGTGCCTTTGTAGCTCTCGATCCGGGTCGTGCAGCCAACTTCGCAACCTTCCTCCAAACACCGCTTTCCCATAATTGGACAATTTTTTTCCTCCCAATTTTTTAATTTTTTCAAATTACAATACTTTCTCTTCCTGCATACTTCGTACTGACGAACAAGTAAAAAAAAAAAAAAAAAAAAAAAAAAAAAAAAAAAAAAAACGCCTGCGTTAAAGCATCGCAGTGTCGCAACGCAGAGTTCATCCCCTGCGAATTAAACCACGGGAGCGCACGAGAACATTGTCTCGCCCCGAGGATAGACGGACACTTGTATTTATCAGCGATGCAGCCTTTTTCCCGGCACTCGACCCACTTTTTACCTCTTTCGCTTTCCTTACCGGCGACTCGCTCCCGCGGCAATTAAGAGGTGAGACTCGCTGAGTAACCAATTATGGTTCGCGAAGTACACAGAAGCCGAAGCGGAACTTAATGTCGTTTTTTTTTCTACTCTCCACGAATTCTCAAAATTCCGACTGGAGAAGCCCGAAGCTATGCCGGCGCGAGGTCGCTATCACTCGGGCTTCGGTAATTATACAAATTGGGAAAACTTGTTGGAGTGCTGGTTGAAAGCTGGGGGCGAAGAATCCATGGAATATCGGCGATGGGATAAAGTGGAGCAAGGAAAAAGAATGCTAGGTGGGCATTTTTTTTTTTTTTTTTTTTTTTTTTTTTTTTTCGAGGATTCACGAGCGGTCGAACTCCTTATCTCTGGCCGCTCCATCGAGAACCGTAGCTATTCCGAGAGGGGTGCGGGGGGTTGAAGGTTTTATATGCTCCTCTCAAGAAATTCGACGATAAACGTATGTTTCCTCGATGCCGACCATACATTCCTTCTTTTCCCACGTTTGTTTTCACGGGTTGCGTGCACAAAACGTTCTGAACGTGATAAGCCCCGGGGTTTCCGTAGCGTTTCGCGCGGGTTGTTGCTTCCAATTATCGCATCCGAGCGTCATTGCTCGATATCGATTTGAAGCGATAAAAATTGCGATACATGGCTTCTCGTGAAAGAATCTTTCTGAATATAAGAAAATTATGATGAAGAGACGAGAAAATGTCGATTTTCAGGTTTCTTTTTTTTTTTTTTCTATTGTACTTGACTTGAAGAAATTTTTTCGCAGGGTCCTGATAAGGTCTGGATAAAATCTCGATAATGTCCTGCCAAAGTCCTGATAAAGCGCTGACACGGTCCTGCCAAGGTCCTGCCAAAGTCCTGCCAAGGTCCTGTCAAAGTCCTGATAAAGCGCTGACACGGTCCTGCCAAGGTCCTGCCAAAGTCCTGCCAAGGTCCTGTCAAAGTCCTGACAAGGTCCTGACAAAGTCCTGACAAGGTCCTGACAAGGTCCTGACAAGGTCCTGGCAAGGTCCTGGCAAGGTCCTGGCAAGGTCCTGGCAAGGTCCTGGCAAGGTCCTGGCAAGGTCCTGGCAAGGTCCTGGCAAGGTCCTGGAAAGGTCCTGGCAAGGTTCTGGCAAGGTCCTGGCAAGGTCCTGACAAGGTCCTGACAAGGTCCTGGCAAGGTCCTGACAAGGTCCTGACAAGGTCCTGATAAGGTCCTGACAAGGTCCTGACAAGGTCCTGACAAGGTCCTGACAAGGTCCTGGCAAGGTCCTGACAAGGTCCTGGCAAGGTCCTGGCAAGGTTCTGGCAAGGTCCTGGCAAGGTCCTGGCAAGGTCCTGGCAAGGTCCTGGCAAGGTCCTGGCAAGGTTCTGGCAAGGTCCTGGCAAGGTCCTGACAAGGTCCTGACAAGGTCCTGGCAAGGTCCTGACAAGGTCCTGACAAGGTCCTGACAAGGTCCTGACAAGGTCCTGACAAGGTCCTGACAAGGTCCTGACAAGGTCCTGACAAGGTCCTGACAAGGTCCTGACAAGGTCCTGACAAGGTCCTGACAAGGTCCTGACAAGGTCCTGACACGGTCCTGACAAACAGTTCAAGCGGCCTTGATAAGCCTCTATCCAAAATCTGATAGTCCAATTCCTTTTGAATGACAATACATTCTCACCGCACATCTACGTTGTGGGCAATAAGACAGTAAAAAATATTATTAAGATGATAAATCATGGAGCAAAAAATAAAATAAATATATTTCTCATTTGTATTCCAACTTTGCATGGTTCGTCGAGAGTGAGGATTCTCTCGAGCCGCGATAGAATGCTTGTATAACCCAGATGGAAAATCACAGGCGAGCACTCGGGTTGCTAATGCGCACGTAGATCACCAAGAACTACTGCGAAAGCTTGTTTTACAATCTCAATTTAACGACTCTGTTTAAGGGTTTGCACAAGTTTGGAGTAAACTCTCACCATAGTGGAAGGAGAGACGAGCGTTCATACAGCCCTCTCTTATGACTGGCTATATTCTCTTGCATCCCCGGAGTTTTCGGCTCGACGCTTTGATTTCGGAAACTCTCGGACATTGCATCCGACGAGAACATTTGCAACGTTCCGCGGTACGATACGAAATTTCGTTGACAGAGTGATGGAATGTCGTACAGTAATGTATTTAAAATAAAATATATATATAAAAAGGTCCAACCTAATTTGCACATGGCTTCCTAATTTATTACTGCACCGTAAGAAGACCTCGGTGTAAACTGCGGACCCAGAAAAAAAATTTATTCGACGGCCACCGTTTATTTGGTTTAAGTAAAATATTTATTTGATTTATATAAATATTTATTACATTTGAGTGACTCTTTAGTTAATTTAAATCAAATAAAGCGAGATAACAAAAACAAATAGAAAATATCGAAGTGGTCGATGGCGGAAACTGTTTGTGAGGAGATTCTACCGGGACTCCAGTTTTCAATATTTTACCGATTCTTTTTTAATAAAAAAAAATAAAATAAAATAAAAACAAGATGAAATTGTTTATTTTCAATTTTTTTTCACAGCCCCGTTGAAACCATATGGGTTGCGGCAATTCAACCGAATCGCATTTTCCCGCTTCCAACATACCCGATTACAATTATCTTGCATGAAATAATAATAATAATAATAATAATAATAATAATAATAATAATAATAATAAATTCTTGATTCAAGTGTCTTCAAGTTTTTCAACTTTCACAATTAATTACACTGGACCTCTTATATCTAGGATTTATCATATATTATATTTTGACTGTATAGTAGACATCCGTCAAATAAATTAATTATATAATAATAATAATAATAATAATAATAATAATAATAATAATAATAATAATAATAATAATAATAATAATAATAAATCGCAATAGCTTCGTACGGTTCGTTATCGAAGAAAAATGCTCGGGACTTCAAGAAGATTAATACAGAACAAAACGAAAAACAATTCTCTTTAATACAGCTGATCCAAAAAAAAAAAAAAAGATTAAAGCCGAACGGGCGACATCGCAGCCCGTTCGAGTCCTCAGTCTATCGAATACCCCTTTTTCGAAAGAGGATTGCTATTAATTTATACAGAAGCGATACACCGCGATTTATGCGGAACGATAGCTCGCTTGCCCGGTAAGCCTCTTCGTCGAAGTTCCGAAAGGATTCGATCCTTTAGAATCCAGCGCCGAGAGGGTTCCGTGGCACGAGTTGCTCCGTGAAGTTTGCCACGGAAAGGAATACGTGCGACGGCTGAGAGTCGAAAGGGCGTGACTCGCGCACTTTGAGACGGGACTTGCGCCCTTTAAAAATCCCCACCGCGTCTGGCACAGTATTTGCGCCGAAACATGCTGGTACGTACTCGAGTTCCCGAGCCGATGCACTACACTATCGGGTACTCCTCGAGTACGCGGCACATCTATATAGCTAAACTATTACGTACAGCGATACGCACCATTCGAGAAGGGTCGGCCATGAATATCGGTTTCCAATATGACACGGCGAGTTTGTCTATGTATAGGACTATGTATAAAGGCGATATTCATCGGCGTTAATTTTCGAGTGCCTTTTCCTCTCGTTCCTATGTTACCGGTACAGAAAAGCCCCGCGTAGAGGAATCGAGAATGGGTCTCTCCGTTTGTCAAAGACTGAAAATTCCATGTTATCTATTTTAGCGGCGGGCGGGGGGGGGGGGGGTGGGGGGGGGGTTGGTTGTTAATACCTCGAGGAAGCCATTCGAAAGACCGCGAGGCTGCATTATCAAAATATTATCGTGCGCAATATTATTGAGGGAATTCAATACGGTGTACGACCTCCGGGACTTTAGTCGGTCCGGGAGTTTAGCCACTGTGTAACGTTAAGCCCATGAAAGTAGAGTATATGAAAAAAGTCTACTGATGGATGTATAGCGAGGTTTGTTTAAAATCAATCAGATATATATTTTTGATATATTAAATATATATATTAAAAGGATATCATTTGAGATGACATTTTTTTTGAATATACGTGAAGTATATTATACTTGAATTTATTATTATAGATATATACTTTATATGTAGTTTTCATATATGCTAAATATGTAATCGATATAAAAAGAATATATGTTACATACATATGTTTCACATATGTATGTAACATATAAACAGTCTAGCTATTTTGTAAAGAGTACAGAGTGTTATTTTTTTCACGACAACGCTAAAAAGCTCTTATTTAATGCCTGCAACGGGGGTGGAAAGTGGCGGAAAGTGGATTCGTGACTTTAGTCACTCCGAGCTTGCAGTTACTTCAGTATTGTAGATATTCTAGAACATCAGTAATTCCGGGACTTGAGTCACTGCGGGATTTCAGTTACTTCGGTATTGTTCAGACATTCTAGACATTCTAGAACATGAGTCATTCCGGGATCACCCACTCCGGGATCTGAGCCACTCCGGGATCCTAGCCACTCCGGGATCTTAGCGACTTCGTGATCTTAGCCACTCCGGGATCTTAGCCACTCCGGGATCTCAGCCACTCCGGGTTCTTAGCCACTCCGGGATCACCCACTCCGGGATCTGAGTCACTCCGGGATCTTACCAACTCGGGGTTCTTAGCCACTCCGGGATCCTAGCCACTCCGCGTTCTTAGCCACTCCGGGATCTTAGCCACTCCGGGATCTTAGCCACTCCGGGATGTTAGCCACTCCGGGATCTCAGTCACTCCGGGATCTTAGCCACTCCGGGATCTTAGCCACTCCGGGATCTTAGCCACTCCGGGATCTCAGCCACTCCGGAATGTTAGCCACTCCGGGATCTTAGCCACTCCGGGATCTTAGCCACTCCGGGATCTCAGCCACTCCGGGATCTTAGCCACTCCGGGATCTCAGCCACTCCGGGATCTTAGCAACTCCAGGATCTCAGCCACTACGGGATCCTCGCCAACCTAGGACTCATCGTAAGATTACCTCGTCGACGACGAGGTAATCTTCAGGATATTAATTTTGACCTTATCGTGGTCCCAATTGTCCGCAAATTGCCTTGTTTTGAAACTCAACATCTAAATTTACCGAATTACCCTCAAAGATCTCTCGGCTGCAAGAAGAATAATGGAAACGAGGGTTGAGAAAACGTTATTCGCGGTAGAAAGCGAAGCGCAATAGCTTCTTCGGGGGAATTCGCTCGGGGCGTCTACCCGGTCTCATTAACCCTTTAGATGGTCGTTTACACCGAAGATTGAGCCACACAGAAGGGAGACTCCCACTCGGTCCGTGGCAAAGGGCGTTCCACGATTGTCTGACGAGCCTTGGGCTCTTTATCGCCAGACTCCTTTACTCACCGTACCGAAGCTTCCAGAGATCCACCGACGCAAGCTGGATCATTACGGCGAAACCGACTCGGTCGGTAAAAAAAAAGTAAACCATTTTTTTAAAAGGTTACTCGACATATTCGGCGAAACGCAAACAGACTGACGAGATAAATCGGTTTCTCGTATCGCCTGGAAGTAAACTCCATTTTTCTTTCGCATTGATTTTGTATAATCGATACTTTAATTGAATGTTCAAAATAAACTTACACATTGATCAGAGACACCGATACATCGAATGAGCAAACTTACCACATGGAGAGTAATTACAGTAATTTGTTGTTGTGCTTTTTTTTCTGAATACATTATTCGTAATAATGATTATTTGTAATTTAGCATCGATGGCGTTTATTGGAAATCCTCGAAATATCGATGTTTTTTTATAGCACATGTCAGTAATCACTATTTTCTTTTTTTTTTGGGTTACGTCACGTTGATGAAGAGTTATGCTGCATTTTCATAGGGCGCAGGAAGGGCATGTTAATTTGTGGCGAGAACCGACACCGATACAACGTATGGGTAAAAGAAGAAATATATGTATACATATTAGGGTGTTTAAAAAAAGGCCATTTTTTTATTCTCCTCCCACCCTTTTAAAGTATAGATTTCCATCTCAAATCGAACCTCGCAAAAGGTTGTCACCTAGTTAAAAAATCCTAAGAGGTGCCGCATTTGACGTTTGTACCCAAAAAAATGCGTCACCTCTCAATCTTAACACAGAAGACTTCGAGTTTCAAATTCGTATATAGAAAAATCCAAAAATGTCCAGTAGGGTGAATTTGTTGAAAAAAATTCTTTGCACCCTCCGAAAGTGTAGATTTTAATCTGAAGTTGAACCTCGGGAACGGCAGGATTAAGCAAAAAATGTTAAGAGATGCCGCATTCGTCGTTTGTATCCAAAAATAATTCGACAACTCCTAAATTTAATTGCCAGCGTCCCCTATTCGAGAAGTCTTTTTTTAAATAAAAATATCCTGCGAAGAAAAGTGCATGTTCAAGCGAAACTCTTGGCAAGAGTCTTTTCAGAGTCCGGTTGCGAATCCGGGAGAGTCTTTGCGAGAGTCTTTATAGATTCTTCGCAGGAGTCATTCTGGAATCCCGCATGGGAACGCGAGACGTACGTGCATTTTTCTACACAGGATATTTTTATTAATAAAAAAATAGTAAAAGACTCTTAAAAGGCTTCTCGAATAGGAGACGCCAGCAATTAAATTTTGGAGTAGTCGAATTTTTTGGGTACAAACGGTGAATGCTCCAGCTCTTAGGATTTTTTGCTACGGACCGCCTTTCGCGAGGTTCAATTTGAGATCGAAATCTAGATTTTAAAAAAGTGTCAAGAATTGTTATCAACAAATTCACACTACCGGACATTTTTAGAGTCCCCTACATACAAATAAAAAAAAAAAAATTAAAGTATTTTGTGTTCTCCACAAAAATTGACAAAAAATGAATCTCCAACCTCACAGAACTATAAATTTCGATTTAAAAAAACATCTCGCGAAAGGCAATCGTTGACAATTACCTCTGAAAGGTGCCGCATTTATTGGGTGCAAACGTCGAATGCCGCACCTCTTAGGATTTTTCGCTACGGACCGCCTTTCCTGAGGTTCAATTTGACATCGAAATCTAAACTTTAAAAGCGTGTATAAGAAAAATGAAAAAGTGTCCTTTTTTTAACACCCCAATATACACATAATTTATTTTTCCTCATTCACCCTCCCCATTATTAACTATCGTATTTTTTTTCCTCTCAAAGCCCTCGTCGAGTAATTTTTCCGTGAAACTTTCGTCCCCGCTCACCGAGGAAATGTTCGTTTCTTTCCACCGTTTTCCACTTTCTCATCAGAGTCGTCCCGGCGAGGAAAAGGGCTGCGTTGCCTCGGTCGTCCGACTGGCGAGCGCGTCTCTTGTTCTTCCCCGGGCTCGTCGCTCGCCGCTGATTATCCTGGTCACGTCAACTGCCGGTCCGGGCTTGATTAGGATCGGTCCGCGGGACTGATTGATTAGTCACGTGGCGTTGCCGCTCCTGCTGTTGCTCGGACCGTTGTTAATGTTACTCCAGCGGCCGCGACAGCGGCCTGTGCTGCTGGCGATGTTCGCCGGGGTGGTCGGCGAGGCTGTCAAACCGCTGCCCGTCGAACTCACGAGGAAGAGAACGAGCTGCAGAAGGAAGACGC
Source organism: Stenichneumon culpator (assembly GCA_964017025.1). Classification (NCBI taxonomy): domain Eukaryota; kingdom Metazoa; phylum Arthropoda; class Insecta; order Hymenoptera; family Ichneumonidae; genus Stenichneumon; species Stenichneumon culpator. The sequence continues at coordinate 3,906,477 of OZ024771.1, forward strand.
TCGTCACCGTACCGGACGAGGAACCCGAACGGTCACCGCCGTGCATCGCCGCCGGTTTCTCCTCCTCTGCGGAATAATCGAAAAAAAAAAAAATTATCATATTCAATATATATTTATATTTATTATATACACTGAAAAAAAAATTTGTTCGTGGGCTGACGAAAAAAAAAAAAATGTTTGTTTCAATTCTACTTTCAATTCTTGTAATTCCATGTGATATTGAGGCAATGACGGGAAAACTGTCGAGGTGACATGTCATCGTTTCAACTCGGTATGAAATTGTAGGAATTGAAAGCAGAATTGTAACATTTTTTTTTTGGCAGCCCGCAAGAAGATTTTACTTGAATCAATTTTTTTTTTTTTTTTTTTTTCAGTGTAAGAGCAGTGTAAGAGCCGGATGTGTATTGCACACATCCGGTTTCGAACGGTCAGAAACTCGACCCTCTCCAAAAAAAAAGTTGTAATTTCAGCACGATTCATGATTGTTTGCAATGAGTTTTTGTAATTTTTTTTTTCAGAATTTTTGGATTGTTTTTTTTATTGATATCGAAAAATTGAACTTAAATTGTGCCTGCTGATTGCGGCGCAATCAGCAGGCACGGAGTAGCACTTCTCTTGCATTCGTTACATAATAGTACTTTACGATACTAGTACGTAAAGGCGGACTTTCGGCGAAGGTTGGGAAGTGGCTGCACGAGCCGGATCGAGCGTTACAACGGCACGAGGCGAAGCCGAGTGCGGTTGTAATGGCTGTAAGGCCGAAAGTCCGCTTTTACGCACTAGTATCGCAAAGTACAATTACGTACGCGCGTGCATGCGTAGAAAAAAAAGAATCGGAAAAGTTTGCCAAATGGACCGATTCTGCGAACTTTTCTTTTTTTTTTTTTTGCATCGTCCAGATAAAGATAAATTGTCTCACCCTCGATGACGTGAATCATAACGTAAGCCGACTTGGCGTTGCTCGGCTGGCAAGTGTAGTTGCCGCCGTGGCTCGGTTGGGTTTTATCTACAACCAGGGTCGAGCCGTTTCTCGTTGCGGCGACTTTGAGACCAGGCTCGGCGTCGTAATTTATCATGCGCCCTTGGCGATACCAGAAAACGAAGATCGGCGGCTCTGTTGCGGACATCAATTGACATTCCAGTCGCAAACTCGAGCCCTGCCTCACGTGCAGATCGGGCGCCCCAGGGATGACCGAAAAGGCCTCCGTTATGTTCAGTCTGACGTAACGATGCTGCATCGGCTCGCTGGGAATCTTCGTAAAAGATATATATGATAGCAAATGAGTAGCAAATGAGTAGCAAATGAGTAGCAAATGAGTAGCAAATGATTAGCAAATGAGTAGCAAATGAGTAGCAAATGAGTAGCAAATGATTAGCAAATGATTAGCAAATGAGTAGCAAATGATTAGCAAATGATTAGCAAATGATTAGCAAATGATAGCAAATGAGTAGCAAATGAGTAGCAAATGATTAGAAAACGATTAGCAAATGAGTAGCAAATGAGTAGCAAATGATTAGCAAATGATTAGCAAATGAGTAGCAAATGATTAGCAAATGATTAGTAAATGAGTAGCAAATGATTAGCAAATGAGTAGCACATGAGTAGCAAATGAGTAGCAAATGATTAGCAAATGATTAGCAAATGAGTAGCAAATGAGTAGCAAATGATTAGCAAATGATTAGCAAATGAGTAGCAAATGATTAGCAAATGATTAGCAAATGAGTAGCAAATGATTACCAAATGATTACCAAATGATTACCAAATGATTAGCAAATGAGTAGCAAATGATTACCAAATGATTACCAATTTATTAATAAATTATTAACAAAAAAAATGATTAATCATCACAAAAATAGGGTTCATTACTTGGCACTCATACAACCCGGCATCGTCGTGCCTGACGTTTTTGATATTGAGGGTCCAATCGGTTGTGGATGGGCGGACCATGAAGCGCCCGTCCATCGAATGAGTATCTCTTCCCACCGTCAGGAGCTGTCGGTCCCTCTTTCTCACCCAGGTCACCTTTGAGGCATAAAAAAAATAATCAAAAAAGTAATACCCAAACGCAGACTTATCGTCGATGGACGAGGATGGGGGTAAAATGGACCAGCTTCGCGATTCGGCGAAAATAAATATTTATCGGTTCAATCGTAGTGAAGTCGAGACGCGAGGATTCGAACAACACGACCGCCCGTACGCCACACCGATGCAGTTAAGCTAGTCCTTGCGAATAGTGTTCACTTCGCATAAGTTTCAGAGCAATGAGAAGGAATCGCAAACGCTTCTGGATTATCAAAAAATCTGAAAAAAAATCAAGCATATTAAAGGTGCTGAAAATATCAATTTTGCGTTATAATAATTTCAAAATGTTATTGACAAATTTATGAAAAATAAAATTTGTTTAACGAATCACCCGGAAACCTTTTTTTTTTATGGAAATGATTCGTTCATTTTTCTGAATACTTAAACTCACATCGAATTTTGTGACTTTCTACACATTTTTCTCATATATAAAAAAAAAAACATTCAAGGTGAATTAAAAAATCTGAACAATTCATACATATTCAGAGAAGTCAACGAATCATTTTCATTAAAAAAAAGGTTAGGTTTCCGGGCGATTTGTTGAACAATTTTATTTTTCATTAATTAGTCAATAACATTTTGGAATTATTATTTTATTATTATTATTATGCAAAATTAATCTTTCTAGCACCTTTAATATCCTTGATTTTTTTCAGACTTTCAAGCTTTTTCAAACGGCTTAAATACTGCTCCAAGTCGAGCTCGCGGCAAAGAAGGAATGTTTCCTTAAAACTGCTCGGAGTCCACCAAACCCCATGTGTGGAGTTGAAAAAGAAAAAAAAACTGTAATAGATAGACTTGAATTGCATCTTGCCCGAGTTTGGGATGGTGTTGCAACGTCGAAGTAGTAAAAAGCCCTGCATCTGTACCCAGCAGAGTTCCACGAGTTAGGTGGAGCGCAGGAGCAATAGAGGCGCTGTGGCACGTGATGTATTATTCATGACACGTACGCATATATATATTTTTTCCCTATCCGTTTCCCGACCACACGCGAAGCTTGCAGGGAGTGCAGCCTCCTCCCTCGCGGGTTCTAAAGCACGATCGAAGGAGTGCGAAAGGAAGGGCAAGGATTGCCAGGACGCTTGGCGAGTAAAAGGACAAGAAAAAAATAAGGAAAAGAAAAAAAAATCTACGAGCTTTTGTCATCCGTTCTCGAGTTAATCGCGACACCAGGGTCCTCAATATTAACCCGCTCCACGTGAATATTTATATTTATATTTATATTTATATTTATATTTATATTTATATTTATATTTATATTTATATTTATATTTATATTTATATTTATATTTATATTTATATTTATATTTATATTTATATTTATATTTATATTTATATTTATATTTATATTTATATTTATATTTATATTTATATTTATATTTATATTTATATTTATATTTACATTTACATTTATATTTATATTTAAGGCAATTTTTTCGCTTGCTTAATTTTTTTTTATGTTATACTTTTATTCGTGAACGATTTGACACAAGACGCTGTTTTCCGGTTGTCGTATCAGCGATTAGGTTGACGGTCTCGTTGGACAGAGTCGGAGCTCAGGAAACGGTGGAACTGCAGAGGAGGAACGATAGACACGAGAGAGGGGTGTTACAGTATAGCGAGTGTTGATTCGTCCGTGTTTCGCGAACGTAAAGTACCTGTAGCAAAGCCCGCTTTAGTGGCAATTCTTTTTGTCGAGGATCGTATAACGACGGGCACTGCAACAGCCCGGTAGTGCGGGAGATTTTTTTTCCTTCTTTTTCTCGCTCGACCGAGCGCGTTACGATTTCTCGTCCCATCGACCCGAGGCATTGTCTCCGAAGCCCTGGACAAAAGCCACGAGAGAGACGAAGGTAGAGAAGTTGCTGGAATAGTTGGAGTTAGCGAAAGCTCATAGTCGTTTGGAGGGTGGAGTACCAGAGCGCAAGTGGTTAATTTCTGTCGTTCATTCGGAATCGTTGATCTTACGATAGATTTGAAAAAAAAAAAACGAAATAACGGTGACCAAAATGTTCTTCCAAGATCTCGAAAATGTTATAATAGCACGGACAATTTACGATGTAATGAGGAACGGTGTTGAACAATGGCTCACTCATACAGATACTTACAGACACTTCCACCGACTCGCACAGAGTTCACACAGGATGTTACACAGTGGCTTGCATATACACTTACATGTAGACTTACATGTAGACTTACATATAGGCTTACATGTAGCCTTACATACAGACTTACATATTAACTGACATAGACAGAACTTACACACTTACACAGACGCTTACACAGACACTTACACAGACGCTTGCAAAGACACTTACACAGACACTTACACTTACACTTACACTTACACTTACACTTACACTTACACTTACACTTACACTTACACTTACACTTACACTTACACTTACACTTACACTTACACTTACACTTACACTTACACTTACACTTACACTTACACTTACACTTACACTTACACTTACACTTACACTTACACTTACACTTACACTTACACTTACACTTACACTTACACTTACACTTACACTTACACTTACACTTACACTTACACTTACACTTACACTTACACTTACACTTACACTTACACAGACACTTACACAGACACTTACACAGACACTTACACCGACACTTACACAGACACTTACACAGACACTTACACAGACACTTACACGGACACTTACACTTGCACTTACACTTACACAGACACTTACACTCACACTTACACAGACACTTACACAGACACTTACACGGACACTTACACAGACACTTACACAGACACTTACACAGATACTTACACAGACTCTTGCACAGACACTTACACATATGCTTAGACAGAGACTTAGAGATCCAAGCAGTCTTACTTATAAACTCACGCAGCTTACTTACAAACTCACACAATGACGTGCACAGAACTAACAGAGGAACTCACACGGGGAGTTACACACTGGCTTACACTCACACTTACACGAACGCAAATGCTCACATAGACACTCGATGAGGTGAATTGTGCGAGTACAAAAACTCGTTAGTAATTCCTGCTTTATGCAGACTGTATTATGAGAGATTTGCAGCGATGTCGGATAACGGGAAGTTTGCTCTTTAACTAACAAACCCCAGCTTCCATTAAACAAAAAAAATTTTGCGGCAAATGCGTTTTCCATTCTCTTCCATCCCTCCTGCTGCACACCGCAGGATCCAGGCGCATGTGTGCATTCGAGGGTTTAATCGTGTATACTTACCGTGCAGACGCTCCACGGATAAGCCTCGCAGCGCACACAGACGGATACTCCGTTCCGGAACCAATAGGAAGTGCCCGGCGTTAATTCAGAGGATCGACCACGCGCGTTACGCGGCATATGCGGTCCAGCATTATACCCGGTATAGTCACACCGTCCGTGAGAGTTATAGTGGTTTTGCTGGGCTATACGGCGATGGAAAGGTAAACGACGGAGAGGGGAACAGCGAGGAGGAGGGGAGGGGGGGGGGTGAGAGAACCAGTGATAGAGGGGAAGGTACGATAGAACAGACAGAGTGCATGGAATATACTTGAGGGGTTGAGAAGCGAAGTCTCGCCAAATCGAGTTTCCAATTTGTTTGCGGCCAGGCCCGGAGCTAATGTCACTCGTCCGGTGCTCAACGATACGGGGCTGAATAGAACCTGCACCACCCCCAAGGGAACTGGATGGAAAGAGAACGACCGAGCTTCCCTTCGTATTTTCGTTATAGCGAAGAATAGGCCTTGCTGAATTTGCACCCCTTTTGCTCACATTTTACGATATGTGTAACATATGGTATATTATGTGTAATACTGGTTAGTTGGTGTGGCTCGGGCACTTCGCGGCCTCGCGACGGACTATGCAATTTGGCATCCGGAAATTTACATTTACGAGGATTTACTGGGAATACGTCGGACGAGGTGTGGTAATCTCAGTTTTCGACCGGAAGTGACGCCATTTCGGATATGAGGCATTCTTCATCAACTGGGCGACTTTTTTCGGTCGACTTCTCAGATGTTTTTCGAAATTTGCAGGTTTGTAGTAGTACTTGAGAGGGCCTTCTGTGATCTTTTTCAGATTCAAAAATCTTTTTTCAGGTTCAAAAATCTTTTTTTAGGTACAAAAATGTTTTTTCAGGTTCAAAAATGTTTTTTCAGGTTCAAAAATCTTTTTCAGGTTCAAAAATCTTTTTTCAGGTTCAAAAATCTTTTTTCAGGTTCAAAAATCTTTTTTCAGGTTCAAAAACCTTTTTTCAGGTTCAAAAACCTTTTTTCAGGTTCAAAAATCTTTTTTCAGGTTCAAAAATCTTTTTTCAGGTTCAAAAATCTTTTTTCAGGTTCAAAAATCTTTTTTCAGGTTCAAAAATCTTTTTTCAGGTTCAAAAATCTTTTTTCAGGTTCAAAAATCTTTTTCAGGTTCAAAAATCTTTTTTCAGGTTCAAAAATCTTTTCCAGGTTCAAAAATCTTTTTTCAGGTACAAAAATCTTTTTTCAGGTTCAAAAATCTTTTTTCAGGTTCAAAAATCTTTTTTCACGTTCAAAAATCTTTTTTCACGTTCAAAGATCTTTTTTCAGGTTCAAAAATCTTTTTTCAGGTTCAAAAATCTAAAATAATTTGTGGACATTTTTGACGGTATGAGCAACTTAAAAAAAATTTATGAAAATTTTTTGAGACCACGCAAAATTAGGGTGGCCCACTTGGTATGGAATATACATATACATATCCGTACACATACACGTTCAGCAAAGGACGAATCGGCGTCGATGAGCCGGAGTAGCGATTTTCGAAAGTGTCGCAGCTGACCGAGTTTTCCCGCCTCCTTTCGACCTCCCCCCCCTCCCCCCCCCCCGCACCATCGCCAATATATCGGCATCCCCTCCGTGTGGTATCACTCGAGGGAACCATGAATAAGTAACCCCTTTCTGCGATCCGGCTCCCGACCCGTTTCTCTAATCCCAATCTTCTCGTCTCAGCCTCCACTGTGGACCGAAGCGACCAGAACGCAATTTACATTCGGTGAAATCAGCCGATTGTAATTCGCTTGTAAATATTTCATTAGCCTGGATTGTCGGGGTGTTCCGCGTCGAGAAGAACCGGGAAAATCGAAGATGGACCGCGAAGTCGCGGTATTCTTAGGGGGAGAACGGGGCGAAATGGGATAGTGGGGCAAAACGGGACAGCGGTGGCAAAAATCAATTTTTCAATAATTTTTGGAAGCCCTGTTTTGTCCTAATTATACATGCGGATTTTCAACCCCGTTTTGCGCCACTCACCTCCACCGCCACCCTCCAAAAGTCGGTTCCATATCAAACTAACACACCCAAAAATAATACTCGTTACACATATTTTATAAATCCACATGGTGGTAAATAAATCGATAGATCGTTGCGATTGTCCGTGAACTGAATTGTATGGTTGCGGCGTCTGCAATACCGATCGGTGCTCATTATGACTGTAATATCTTCCATAGGACGATCATACGGTCGATAAATGGTCGATTCTCCGTTATTAATTTCTGAAGTATCGGTGATTAATACACTGAGAGAAGAATCTAGTAAAAACTACTATATCACTTGAGAGATATTACCATAGAATATTCCTGGTGATTCCCCTGTTAAGGCTTTAGCTTTCTGTGAGCCATCAAGCCGCTATTCTCATCAAATTTTTTTTAACCAATTCCTCTCTTGTAAAGTACGCGGCTGCAGCCGCTATCAAACCCCCCATACTGTATCGCATTTGCACGAGGACGCAAGGAAACTGCAGAAAACCTGCGCCGATACAGCCGGTCATTCCAACCGAGTCTTGATGTTCGTATTCGATACTTCGAGTACGAACACCAATCCTCAGAATTCGACCTCCCGCTCAGCGGTTCCAATGCGCCAGGTAGTGCACGGCTAGGCGGTCACCCATCCAAGTACTGACCGCGAACGATTCAGCTTGACTCTGGGGACCACCGAAGCCGCGCACCAACCGCGCATCCACCGCTGTCGGTTTACCATAGAATATAGTAGTAGAGCGTTAGGGCGACACCTATGGTAGAAAGTACCGGATTTATAAGAATTTTTCTTAGATATTATGGTAAAAATTCTTGGAAATTCTGAGACTTTCTGCCATAGGTGGCGCCCTGGCGCCGTACTACTATGTCCTATGGTAATTTTTCTTAGACTGATAATTTTTACTAGATCCTTCTCTCAGTGTATATATGATGTACATATTATATTCCGCGATCATAATATTTACCATCTCATTTCGACGCGTATCACGCGACACCTTGAGCAGCCGGTTTAATGTCAAAATAACTGTCAGTAACGGAACAACGGGAACATTTATGAGCCACGCGGCAATTGGCAAGTTCATAAGCACGTTAAAAGGTGGACCGCAGACGACAGAAACAGTTTGGGAGCAACACATCGCGGGATGCCTCATTGCTGGAAAGCGGCGCAAAGTGTATCCACGACCTCGATTAGAGGCTTCATCGCCTGGTTTGCGATTTTGAAAATAATGATGACATCATCGAATATTTTAGGGGAATAGCATACAACATCTGTATTTAAAGTGTACAGCGATCTTAAGAGATTTCAAAAACGATGATTATATCGTCGAATATTTGCGGGAAACAGAATGGAGAAACAAAGCTTCACATGTGGTTTTTGCGTTTTCACATATGGTTTATAAATAAATGCTTAATAAATAAATGAAAAAAATGGTATTTTCACATGTGTTATTTTGCGTGTCTTATTATTGCATGTGTTATTTTTGCATGCGCTATTTCCTGTCTTATTTTGACGTGTAATATTACAGACACGTGATATTTTAACGTGACAACGGCATGGAAGTTAGCAACGTTGCTCCAACGAAATTATTGACAGCTGTCACGTTTCGCAGAAAGTTGCTTTTCTAGCGAGCCGATAATATATTATAATGTAATATAATATATTAATATCAATGTTTATAATTATTATAATTATATATAGAATAATAACAATATAATATCATAGAAAACAATTTTTTTTTATCGTTTCATGAGTAAATAATTTTTTTGAGAAAAGTGACAGCTATTAATGATACGATTGGAGCAACGTTGCTAACTTCCATGCCATAACGTGACACCCAAAAGTCATTGGAAAATTGCGTTTTAACCCGTTATCTCATTTTGCCCCACTGTCCCATTTTGCCCCGCGCTCTCCCACTCGTACCGGTACCTATGAATTTTCGAGGGAACAAAAAGGAGGAAAACCACTGGCGCGGATCTCACCGGAAGAGAAGATCGGATATTGAGATGTTTGTCGGTAGAGCTTATGAAGCAGCTTGTTTGTCCTACGGCTCCGCCCGTATTGCGAGACAAACGTTGTACTACTGTTCTTTTTTTTCTGGTTTTGTGGTTGTTTTTTTTTTTTTATTTATTTTTCTTCTCTTCCTTTCCGTGGTTTCACGAGCTTCCTCGCGAGGACACACACAGGAGCGCACGAAGGCTTCGTCGGAAAATGCTTTTTCCGATAGCAATAAAATCGGTGAGGGAGCTGAATTGTTGAGCTCCCTCTGGCGGTACAAAAACGCATCTGCGAATCTTGTAGGTCTTGTAAACATTCAACGTTGGGAATCATTGAATTTCTTTTGTGGCCTCGATGGACGGGGAATTCGAGTTCTCCGATCGTTTCCTTGACTTCGATCGACGCTGGCATCGTCGACGCACCGCGTGCGGATTGGGCCGCTATTTTAAACAGGTGATCGTTTGGTGATCGGTATTGATGGGCGATGTCACGTTGTGATGGACGATGTTCACTCGATGTTCTGAAAATCGATGTTTTTCACGCGCTTCGATTATTTAATTCGATTTTTTAATTCGATTTTTTAATTCGATTTTTTAATTCGATTTTTTAATTCGATTTTTTAATTCGATTTTTTAATTCGATTTTTTAATTCGATTTTTTAATTCGATTTTTTAATTCGATTTTTTAATGCAGTGTTTCATCGAAACGTAATCGATTATTAAGACAAATAATCGATGTTTTGATTCCTCGTAGAGGAAGCTTTGTTATGGTGAAAATATATTTTTTTTCGGGATTTTAATGAAAACGTGTTCAGAATGTTCCAAAACATCGGTTAATCACATCAGACTTTCCGTAAAGTCCTTCATGCTGTCGGAGCCCGGAAATCTTCCGGCGACGCCAGATATAACGATGTCGCCTTCGTAATACATGTTCTGCGTGGATTCAACGTACGAACGCTCGCTCGTCACGCCGTTCATACTAATTAATTTTCAAAAAGTTTGTTAAAAATGAACGAACTTTTTTCACAGTCAAAACACCACAGAAATAATATAATTCGTGTTATATAGATATATAACTGTATACACAAATATAGATTAACAGTCACTTACTATAAAATGTGTAATTAACGGAGTTTGTGTATGGTCCAAAATTTGGTGCTGCGTCGATACCTTCGTTCAGTTGGACAAGAGCGAAACGGACAATGACGAATCCTCGGGATCTCCACAACATTTTATAACATGGGCTTAACTCTGCGCTTAGCGCAACACAGGTAATAAGAATCGCGGTGCAAGGCGATAGACCGCTAGATGACCAATGTACATGTAAAACTTGACTCGTATAGGCTTTTTCAATAGAAACGATTCTTAACGGGCTTTCGTCGTGGGTAACTCGCTAATTTGATGCGAAGTCGATGAGTTAATCGCCGGTCATTAATTATTACCAACGATAAAGTGGGTCGATATAAAAGTCTCGAATGGGCCAACGACCGAGCTGAGCAAAGTACTTAAAGTACCGAAGTACTTGAGTACAAGTACTTTCAGCACTATTATGACCGTAATGTTGTACCCCGTTTACCTCGATACGTCGATTATTGCGGCAACGTCATTGCACAATAGTCGAAATAGGCAGCGGCATGCGACGAGCACACGCCGTTGCGAAATAATAAAAAAATCACCGACGACCCATTTTGCCCCATCGGCACATCTGGATTTTCTGCCCAGTTTTGCCTCACAGTGCCATCTAAAAATTATTGGAAAATTGCGTTTTGCCCCACTGTTCCGTTTTGCCCCGCTGTCCCATTTTGCCCCGCTCTCCCCTATATTCGATTCAGCATTTTAGGCAATCGCGAGCAACTCGGTAATTCGAGCATCAATAACCTGAATCGGTAATTGCCGAGTCAGGTGTTGCGCAATCGTAGCGTCTTCAAATTCTGATCGACAGAAACGGAAAAGTTAGTGTTGTAACGCGGGTCATCGTACCGATGAGATAGCATTTAAGCGATCGGTAATTAAATGCTTTTCCGAGGTTTACTCGATTACAAAACAAACCGATGCTTCATAATCGATTTATTTTTTAAAACATCGATGTTGAATCGATGCATCGTTTAATTAGAGAAAGCCCCCATTAATTTAAATGCTATATTTACAAGAAAAAAAAACAAATATTGCACTTTCATAAATGCAAGACGGTAAACTTCGACGAAAGAGTAAAGAAAGCTAAAGTAGGATAAGTAAGTATAGTTGTAAATACCTTGTATAAAAATATAGTAAAACCTGTTTATTATGCTTAGTTTAGGGCACATTGTGTTTATAATGTCCAATTTTTTTTAAATGCAATTCCCTGTAGATTTCGATTTCGAGTTTCTTTGCCAAATTGGAGGGTTCCAATATTCCGTGTCAAGGAAAGCCAAATAAACGATACATATTATTATCATACCGTAGAACCGTTACAATTTTTACAAACCAAACAGACCATTGAAGCGTACAATTTCGAATTGTCCACGGACCGTGAAAGTGTTTTTAATCATGATCTACTGCGCCTGCGCATTGACAGTAAAAAACATCGATTATTTGTCCCAACAATCGATTACGTTTCGATGAATCGATGCATCAAAGCGCATCGAATAAAATAATCGATGCAGCGCCTCAAAAACATCGTTTTTCAGAACATCCCGTGAACACCGCCAATACTAATTATCACCTTCCGCTGATTTACCGCGACTCTTATTTCCAGCCGCTTCCTTCGCCGCCATATCCAGAATCTTCGAGAAATTCAGAGTACCAAAATCCTGAGCGGTAAGGAATATCTCGAACTCGCGCTCGAGACACTGTTTTATCTCGACAGCCATCATCGAGTCCATTCCAAGTTCGGCGAGGGGAACTTGACTGTTGAGTTTCTTGAGATCCTTCAGGCCCATGATATTGAGCATCGCCTCGACGATGTTCAATGGGCCGGCTCTGCCAGCCCCTTTTTCCGCTACGAGCATGCTGGCGACGATCGGAGCGTCCTGCATCAAAAATTTGTCGAGCTCGACGAGACACGACGAGACGCTTTGCTGCAAAGTTCCGCCCATGAAGAGCTCCTTGTTCTTCCTCTGCATGTCCGCGACGAGGCCGACGTCGCCGACGGCGCCCCACTGAATCGCGAGACCGGGCAGACCCTCGGCGACGCGCCTCTCGCAGATTCTCTCCATCATCGAATTGGCCATTCCATAGTTGGTCTGCCCGGCGTTGCCGCGTCCAGCGACGACCGACGAGAACACGACGAAGTGTCGCAGCTTCGGGCAAATCTTCCTCGACACCAGGTCGAGTTGATTCGTGCCCCAGGCTTTCGCCACGAAGGACTCCCTGAACGTAGCCTCCGTTTGGTTCGCCATCAGCGCGTCCTTCAGTACCGCAGCGAGATTGAATATCGCATCGACCGGGCCCAGTTTCTCAGCTGTATTCAGGATCTCCTCGCAGTCCTCACGCCTCCACGCATCCTTGCCGGACACCACGACGACATTCACCCCGCGACTCTTCCACAGCGCGATCCGCCTGGCCTGATAGCCGTTCTTGACCCCGGTGCGAGACGTCAGAATGAGACCATCCGCTCCCCGATCGACGAGCCACCTGGCAAGCTCCAAACCGAACCCTCCGAGACCTCCGAGGATGACGTAACTGCGACCCGCCCGGCAGTGATAACGCGGCAGAGCCCTCATCGACCCATCGAGCGGCTCCTTCTTCTCATGAATTCCTATCATCACCTTGCCGATGTGCCTTCCCGAGGCCATGTAACGAAAAGCACCTTCCATGTCGTCTTTCGAAAACACCTTGCGAATCAGAGGTTTCACCGCTCCTTCCTCGAGACCGAGTTGCAACATCTTTGCACATGTCTCCTTGATCTCACTCGTCGATACCATCAGGTTATCCAGCATCACCCCGTAGAAGCTCGCTCCCCCGAGGAAAGCTTCCATGCCAAGTGAATTGTTGACTCCAGCGTCGAATTTACCGATCTCGAGGAAACGCCCACCTAACGCGAGGCAACGGACCGAAGCTTGGAGCTTCTCCTCGGCCAGCGAATTGAGGACTACGTCGACCCCGTATCCGTTGGTCTCCCTCGCGATCATCTGCTCGAAGCTCGTGTCGCGCGAGTTGCCGATGTGGTCGTCGCTTATCTGCGGGAAGGTTTCTCTGACGAATCTTCGTTTCTCGGGTGTACCGACGGTGGTGAACACTTCGCAGCCTTCGTGCAGCGCCAGATTGATAGCGGCTTGTCCGACACCACCCGCACCGCCGTGGATCAAGACTCTGTCGCCTCTCTTCATTCTTCCGGAGACGTGGAGAGCGTAGTAGCTCGTCATGTAAACGCAAGGAACAGTCGCCGCTTCCTCCAGGCTCCAAGAATCAGGAATCGTCCAGGTCAGCAATTCGTCCATCGCCACGATGTTGGAGAAGGATTGACCCGGAACCAGTCCCATCACTCGCCGTCCCGTGGAATCGACTCCGGAGTACTCGCAACCGATCCGCCACTCCATCTCGCAGGTTTTGTGGCGAATTCCCTCGGCACCGAGCCTACCCGTCGCGACCATGACGTCGTGGAAGTTTACCGGGGCGTAGACGACGCGGGCCAGATTCTTGCGACCACTCATCGACCGGATCGGTCCCTCGAGCCAGCGCAGCGAGGAGAGATCGCCGCGGACCTGTTGATTCGCCCATGCGTGAAAGACCGGTTGCTCGACTGGTTCCTGAAGATGCAAGTGTCTGTAAGTGCCCCAGGCGCCGTTTGCTCGCAGGACGTTGAATCCGAGGTCCAATTCCAGCTGGTCGAGGTAGAAGGGATCGTCCGTCGAGAAGTCCGGAGCTTTTTTGTCCTGAATGAGGTATCCTCTGACGATTTCGCCACCGGGCTCTTTTCTTAAACACTGTACAAGACCCAGAACGCCACTATCGAAGTCCCTGTCGCTCACGAGGATGATCCTTTTGGCGCGGTTGTCCGTCGCTTCGGTTAGTTCTCTCAGTGCCGTTTTCAGTTTGGGCAACCACTGGAAATTGTCACTCGCTACGTTGATTGTTCTCATTAGGCTTGGGGGTTTGCAACGCTTTCGCATCAGAAGGGCCGTCCCGTTCTCTACGCACTTCTCGAGGACAATGTCCAGCGAATTTTTGATCGATAGCTTGTGGATATCGGCTGGATTGACTGTCTCGAAGGCCAGCATGAATCCTTTGCTCTCAAGGACGAGCAGAAGTTTATTCAGCGTGTCGGTATTCGAGTCCGCGAAGAGATCGCGACCGCTCACGATCGTCGCGGCAGTCTCGGCGTTGAGGTTGTTCATATTTTTGACTGTGATGTTCTGCGGCGAATCTCCCTCTTCGAAGGGATTCTCCGCAGCGACGATGTTCACGTTGGGGCGGATCAAGGGGAGGTCACCTAAAATCTCGACGAGGTGAGGCGATACCAGACTTTCCAATAGCGGAGTGACACCGTCGTTAATGGCTTCGACGGTATTCACCTTGATGGAGAAATTATTTTCCAGGGCAATGTGAGCGGCCATCGTTATGAAGTCCGCGAACGTCGTCTTGGCGTTATCGCGGTGAGCTACAAATTGGCAAGATTCGAGAACCGGCTTTGCAGCAGGTTTTTTTCGCGATATGGCACGACCGGTGATACCACGAATTTCAATGCCGCCGGCGATTATAGCGTCGTGAGTCTCGTAACGCCTCACGGTAAATTCTGCAAAAATAAATAAAAACAAAAAGATTACAACGTGGAAGTTAATCCAAGTTGAAAGCAGAGCTGGACAGTACTTTAAATACTTGATGTATTTTAAGTATTTTAAATACAAATTTTAAGTACTCGAATACTTTTGTGGTATTTTAAGTACTTTTTGCGCCCTTTAAGTACAAAATATAAAATACTTTTGCGTCTACTCGACATTAGGGCTGTACGGGTCAGGCCGGCCAAGCCGGCTAGTGGGTGGGTCGATGGATAATGGACCATGGACGACGGACGATGGGCCATGGACGACGGGCAATGGACCATGGACGACGAACGATGGACCATGGGCGATGGCGATGGATCATGGATCATGGACGACCGACCATCGACCCATCGACCCATCGACCCATCGACCCATCTATCCGTCGACCCATCGACCCATCGACCCATCGACCCATCGACCCATCGACCCATCGACCCATCGACCCATCGACCCATCGACCCATCGACCCATCGACCCATCGACCCATCGACCCATCGACCCATCGACCCATCGACCCATCGACCCATCGACCCATCGACCCATCGACCCATCGACCCATCGACCCATCGACCCATCGACCCATCGACCCATCGACCCATCGACCCATCGACCCATCGACCCATCGACCCATCGACCCATCGACCCATCGACCCATCGACCCATCGACCCATCGACCCATCGACCCATCGACCCATCGACCCATCGACCCATCGACCCATCGACCCATCGACCCATCGACCCATCGACCCATCGACCCATCGACCCATCGACCCATCGACCCATCGACCCATCGACCCATCGACCCATCGACCCATCGACCCATCGACCCATCGACCCATCGACCCATCGACCCATCGACCCATCGACCCATCGACCCATCGACCCATCGACCCATCGACCCATCGACCCATCGACCCACCGACCCATCGACCCATCAAGCTACTCATCCATCCCACCGTACAGCCGTATTAATTTGAACGAGGTATTTTAAAAAGTACTTAAACGAAGTATTTATAAATGTATATTAAGTACAAAAAGTATTATATTTTTTAAATACATGTAGTATTTTGTATTTTGTATTTTAAGTACTTTCGAGTATTTTGCCCAGCTCTGGTTGAAAGTACAAGTAATAAATTCGACTCACGTTTTTCTTCACTCGTGGAAGCATAAAGAGTACTGAAATGGAACTCGGTATCGATAGTCAGCTTCCGAATTTCCGAGGACACGAACAGTCCGTCAAATTCGATGTCGAGGATGCTCATCTGCAGCATGTTATCCATGAAAGTCGCCCAATTGTTCTGCCAAATGATGGTTCCCTTGGTAAAGTCGAGTGTGGCACTCTTGATACCCCGGAACAAGTCAGAGTACTCGTAACCGCGACGTTTTAGATCTTTGTATATGTCCTTCGAAGATATCGCCTCGACTACGTCGTCGTCGTTGGGGACGGGAAGGTTCATCTGCTCTAGAGATGGCTCCGTCACATGACGAATTTTTCCCGTAACAATGGCCGCACCACCCTCGATTACTTCAAAGCTTCCGGTACCTTTTGCAAGCAAACGTACGGATAATGTATGAAATAAAACAATTGCGTTTAAGGTCGAGTACAAAGAAATTCAAAAAAATTAAAAATGAGATAAAACGGCATAACGGCATAAAATGACATAATAATTTAAACGGTTCAATCGATTCTCGTCAAATGTCAATAGGATTATCGGGCGATCATATTTAATCTGGTGTACGCGTTTTTAGGCCGATAGCTACAAAATTGTGAGTGCCAGAGCGCGAATCGGCATTTTTGAAGAAATAAAAAATGACGTACAAAAAAACTGATACACGCACGCGCACATGTCGGGACATTTTTTCTAAGGTAATTTTCGACGTTTTGTTTTCGAAGAACATGTTTTCATTAAAATCTCGGCATTTTTTTTTTTAATCAAAACAAAGCTCCCTCCATGAGGAAGCAAAAATATCGTATGCTCTTTTGAGACCGCAGACTGCCAGGAAAAATTGTACATTAGCAGGAGGAGAAGTGAAACTTTTCCTCCCGCTCAAACACTTTTTCTCCCGCTCACTTACTTTTCGACCCGTTAAATCACTTTTCCTCCCGCTCGTAAAGAATCGGTTACTTTCAATCCGCGTCGCCTTCCTTAAGCGCGAACGAAAAATCTGATTAATTTTTTTTACACGCGCAATAAAAACCCACGAGCCGCAAAAAGCGAGAAGTTGCAATGTAAAAAAAAAAACGGATAGTGGAGTTCACCTTTCTGAATCATAATGATCAATTCGATGGTTCCCTTCTTCGGAATCGTAGTGGCACGCAGGAACTTCACATTCTCAATGACCACGGACATATCGGTGTGCATTTTTCCTTTCATCAATCCCAAGGTTTCCCACACGATTGTGAGATATCCCGTAGCGGGAATCAAATTTTTTCCGTCGATAACGTGACCGGTCATGTAGTCGTAACCCTGGTCAGACATCGTTATCTCGACGGTTCTCTCGCCCGTTTCAAGTTTTTCTTGCATCTTGTAGTTGGCGACGAACCAGTCGTCCCTGTGTTCCCACTTGATGAGAGGCGAGATCATCGGCGTACCTCGGCTAACTGGGAATTCGATGTCCGGATAGAACTTGGAAAGTTGGGGATGAAGTCCGACATCGAAGAGCTTTCCGAGACCGTGAAGGAAGACTTCGACGTTGTCCTTGTGACCACGCTGGATCAGGCCGATGGTCGCCACTTCCGGATGCAAGGAACGTCGGAGAATGGCTTGGAGAACACCGTGCGGGGCGATTTCAATGGTCACAGCGTCTTTGGGAACGAGAAGCAAGGATTCCTCAAAGAGTACCGGACTCAGGAGATTGTTCGTGTGATATTCGGCGGAGGACAGACGAGCCAATGTTGTTCCCCAATTGCTGCAACGCACCGAAGTGCTCACCCACTTGGAGCTTCTCGGCTTCGGCTCGGGAATTACTTGTTGCAGATAGGCCAATAGTGTCGGACCTGCTTTCGCGATGTAGCGAGTGTGGTGCGCGATGTTGTCGCACGGGACCTGACGAGCGAAGATCTTGTTTGCCTAGAGATCGAAGCTCACGAATCAGTATTACGTCAATCAATTTTACTGATGCAAGATGAAAAAAAAAGATGATGAATTCTCACTCGAAGTTCTTCAACGAAAGCTTTCATCACTTCGACAGGTCCACTGATGGTCGAACTCTCAGGCCCGTTGTGACACGCGACTTCGATATCCGGTGGACAAAAATCTTTGACGTCTTCGTATCCCAAACCTACGTCTGCCGTGGACCCGCGAATCGTATCAGTTTCGAGCAAAGCTCGACCTCGAGAGTACGCTGCGAGGATCATTTCTTCGGCTGTGAAGCAACCGTCCGCGTAAGCGCATGCGAGCTCACCGACGGAGTGGCCGATTATCTTGTCTGGCGCGATGCCGATGTAATTCAGAAGATCTACTAGACCGATCTGAAATAGGAAGAAAAAATGTCATCCGTAAGACTCACCCAGTATCACTGAAATACTGAAAATTTTGAAGTAACCTGTACGGCCGCGATGCCGACAAAAGAGTTCAGAATATTGTCAAAAGTTGTTTTGTCATTGTTGGTTAAGATGTCGTAAATGTCCAAGTTCCGCGGCTTCAGAGCTGCATCGCACTTTCTTATAGCCGCAGCGAATACCGGCAATCTCAGGAGCGATGCACCCATGCCGGGCCATTGAGAGCCCATTCCCGAAAAAACAAACCATACGGGACGCTTCGCGCCTGGATAATGCTGTATCTCCCTAATAGGTTTATCCTGACTGACGCTGCCTCCGACGATCGTATATCCTCTGTACATATGTCCGGTAATATCGTCACTGTGAATGTCATGAAGAAGCCTCACGAACTCCGCGTCCATGGGACGACTCTCCACCTGTGAATTCACCAATTTCCAGCCATCAGAATTTTGTTTCGAATATCACTTGAATTTTTTTTTTTTATTAAATACGGTCGATGCGGTTGAGAGAGCTACGCACGTCTTTCAGTATACTATCGACTGCCTCTTCCGTCCTCCCGGATGCAACGACAAGCCTCGGCAGATCGTCCTTGGGAGCGCCGTGGTTAATCTTTTCCTTGGTATGCGACTTCAACAAAATGTGAGCGTTTGCTCCACCAAAACCCATCGAGTTTATGCCTACGTAACCACCATCCCAGGGAGTCACTTCGGTGACGACTTTGATGCGTCCTTTCTCCAGAGATTTGACACCTTCGCGAGGACGTTTGTAGTGAAGGTTGGGCGGAATCAATCCGGACTCCATTGCTATCAAGATCTAAAGGTGTATCAAGTATCATTACCTCCTCAATGTTACGAGAAGTTGTGTTACACGAAGAGAAGATGCGGGAATCGTCATTGTACCTTGGCGATAGAGCAGATACCACTGGCGGCTTCCGCATGTCCGAGGTTCGACTTGACCGAGCCAATCTTCAAAGGCGTTGTCCTTCCCGGACAGAAGACTCTGTCGATCGCGTCGAGCTCCTCAGGATCACCGACCACGGTACCCGTTCCGTGAGCCTCGATTAGAGACATCATCGTCGGTGGAACTCCGCACTCTTCGTACAACTCGCTGAATAGCCTGCTCTGCAAAGTGGTTGACGGGAACGTTATTCCCTGCTCCTTGAATCCGTCGCAATTTACTTTTCCGTGAACGAAAGTCGCGTAGATTCGCTTGGCGTCATTGACCCTTTGGAGATAGACCATGCCAATCGCTTCGGCGCGACAGTAACCGTCCGCATCGGCGTCAAAGGACTTGGAACGACCGTCCATGGAGAGGATACCTGAGTAGTAGAATAATTAATTCGCACCTTCGTCTGATCTGCTGCATCAATGAGATAATAATTGAAGTTCAACGAGTCAATCTCAATAGACAAACATTGAGTTTTAATGGTTGATTAATCGTTTAACGAGTACGATTTTAAGCACGATGTTTACCGAGTCGAGAGAATTGAAGGGATACCAAGGGACTGAGACATAGATTAACTCCCCCGACGAGTGCCGCCTTGCACTGGCCGGCGCGAATGGCACGGTAAGCGTTCTCCATAGCGTAGAGAGTCGAACTACAAGCCGTATCGAGCGCGCAACTCGGTCCAGTCAGGCCCAACCAGCAGGATATCCTGTTCGCCAGCATAGCTCTGCTGCATCCGGTTATAGTGAAACCCTTCACCTATTTTTCGATAAATTATCGCGAAGATCGGAAAATTAAAGACCAAACAAAAAAAAAATATCACCATTGATTAAATGGAAAACTATACGATGAACCTGGGGCTTCCGATAGGTCCAAAATTTCTCCGATTCGGACAAGGAAACACCGACGAAGACACCGGTATTGGTACCGCGCAGATGATGCGGATTGATTCCGGCATCGACGATGGCTTCGTACGCGTGTTCCAGCAGCATTCTACCCATCGGGTCCATCGTGTGAGCCTCCTTGAAGTGGAACCCGAAAAAGGACGCGTCAAATTTTTCCAAATTGTTGATCTTTCCGGTACGTTGAGGAATCTCAGGGTGACCTGAAAGAGGAAGGAAAAATTTGAACATTGAAATTTTCGTAACGCTTTCTCATAAAAGTGGAAAATTCTCGTATCGCTTTCTCATGATGTTCCTTCATTCCGCAAAGCCTTTATTTATGTGGAAGCCGAAAATACAGAAAATGCTTTCTCATGGATGGAGCTTCGCGAATGAAGGAACATAAGAAAGCAATATGAAAATTGAAATTTTCAACTTTTATGAGAAATGATATGAAAATTTCAATTTTCAACTTTCTTCAACGTCACCGTCGTGTTCGACTTTTATACAAAACGGCGAGCCGATTCATGTTCAGCGCGAAAAAATACAACGTTGTCGCTCTTCATTTTGTCGGATCTGTGCTCGGCCTGAAAAAATACATGGAATTATGCGCTCCTGATTTTTTTTTTTTTTTTTTGGACTTTCGATTTTTGCTCCAGAAATCCAAATGCCTTTTTATCTAGCTTTTTCGAACCCGTTATATCTATCATTTTATGTATTTTATGTCGCAGAATATGACAGGCACCTGAATTTTTCCGCGATGCCATCGGGAAGAAATCGCTGTTTGAAAATACACAAAACCACTCATTTTTGCAATATTGGGTATACAAATTCCCGATAAACTTTCTTCGTTAGTCATCGCTCGGGACTGTATTTAATGTATTTTTTCACCCTTATCACGAATCGACTACTGATTTTATTCATAGATGAATTTTAATACGGAAAATAAAGTACTAATTTTTCATGAAATTCAAAGAACTCAAAATTACATAAAATTTAAACCCTTCGATCGATTCTCCCCAATTTTAATAGGGATCTTCGGAGGATCAAACTCCATTTGTGTACAACTTTTTGCCACGATAGCTAAAAAATTATAAGAGCCAGCATGCGCACAGACATTTTCGAATAAATTTTAAAAAGCGTACAAAAAATATTAGTGTTGCCTTGACGTCGCATGCCAATATGACGATGTACGCAGATCGTTCGCGACAGCCTTACGACGAACTTTTTTGAGAATTAATAAAACGGTGCCGAATCGTCCGACCAAAAGACCGTTCGAATAAAAATTACGAAAGTCAACAATTGCCAGTGAATATCGATTGTGTCTTACGAATGAATAATCATAGTTTCAGGCTAGTGGCAAATGCAAGAGGGAATATTATAATTTTGACGCTCTCGTAACATTGAGAAAAAAATTACTTAGTATCCAGCGCTGGCCATCTCCCGACACAAGATCGACCTTGTTCATCAGATTTTCCGTGAAGTGCTTCATGTTGTCGGAGTCCGGAAATCTTCCTGCGACGCCAGATATAACGATGTCACCGTCGTAATACATGTTCTGCGTGGATTCAACGTACGAACGCTCGCTCGTCACGCCGTTCATACTAATTAATTTTCAAAAAGTTTGTTAAAAATGAACGAACTTTTTTCACAGTCAAAACACCACAGAAACAATATAATTCGTGTTATATAGATATATAACTGTATACACAAATATAGATTAACAGTCACTTATTATAAAATGTGTAATTAACGGAGTTTGTATATGGTACAAAATTTGGTGCTGCGTCGATCCCTTCGTTCAGTTGGACAAGAGCGAAACGGACAATGACGAATCCTCGGGATCTCCACAACATTTTATAACATAGGCCTGACTCTGCGCTTGGCGCAACACATGTAATAAGAATCGCGGTGCAAGGCGATAGACCGCTAGATGACCAATGTACATGTAAAACTTGACTCGTATAGGCTTTTTCCATAGAAACGATTCTTAACGGGCTTTCGTCGTGGGTAACTCGCTAATTTGATGCGGAGTCGCTGAGTTAATCGCTGGTCATTAATTATTACCAACGACAAAGTGGCTCGATATAAAAGTCTCGAATGGGCCAACGACTGATCTGAGCAAAGTACTTAAAGTACCTAAGAACTTGAGTACAAGTATTTTCAGCACTATTATTACCGTAATGTTGTACCCCGTTTACCTCGATACGTCGATTATTGCGGCAACGTCATTGCACAATAATCGAGGTAGGCAACGGCATGTGCCGATCACACGCCGTTGCGAAATAATAACAAAATCACCGAAGTCACTGTATATTCGAGTCAGCATTTTAGGCATTCGCGAGCAACTCGGTAATTCGAGCATCATTACCTGAGTCGGTGATTGCCGAGTCAGGTGTTGCGCAATCGTAGCGTCTTCAAATTCTGATCGACAGAGACGGAAAAGCTAGTGTTGTAACGCGGGTCGTCGTACCGATGAGATAGCATTTAAGCGATCGGTAATTAAATGCTTTTCCGAGGTTCGCTCGATTACAAAGGAAATCGATGTTTCAAAATAGATTTATCTTTTAAAACATCGGTGTTGAATCGATGCATCGTTTAATTCGAGAAAGCCCCCTTTAATTTAAGTGCTATATTTACAAGAAAAAAAAACAAATGTTGCACTTTCATAAATGCAAGACGGTGAACTTCGACGAAAGAGTAAAGAAAGCTAAAGTAGCATAAGTAGTTGTAGTTGTAAATACGTTGTATAGAAATATTATAAAACCTGTTTATTATGAAAGGCACATTGTGCTTATGGTGTCAAAATTTTTTGAATACAATTTTTATGCAATGTCCACATTTTTTGAATGCAATTTTAATGCAATGTCCAAATTTTTTAATGCAATTTTAATGCAATGTCCACATTTTTTTAATGCATTTTTAATGCAATGTCCAAATTTTTTGGATGCAATTTTAATGCAATGTCCAAATTTTTTAAATGCAATTCCCTATAGATTTAGATTTCAGGTTTCTTCGCCAAACTCGAGGCTTCCAATATTCCATGTCAGGGATGACCAAATAAAAAATAGATATTATTATCATATTGTAGACGCGTTACAATTTTCAGAAAATAAATAGAACATTGAAGTGTACAATTTCGAATTGTCCATGAACCCTGAAAGTGTTTTTAATCATGGCCTACTGCGCCTGCGCATTGACAGTAAAAAAAGTTACAAATAAAAATTTTCCTATCTCTTCATCGTAAAAGTTGGAAATTTAAATTGTCATATCGTTCTCTAATAATACTCCTCTATTCGCGAAGCTGCCCCTATGAGGAAGCCAAAAATACAGAAAATGCTTTAGTAGCGTTTAAATGAATGTGGGCTTTCCCTAATTAAACGATGCATCGATTCAACACCGATGTTTTAAAAAATAAATCTATTTCGAAACATCGATTTCCTTTGTAATCGAGTGAACCTCGGAAAAGCATTAAATTACCGATCGCTTAAATGCTATCTCATCGGTACGTTGACCCGAGGTACAACAATAGCTTTTCCGTCTCCGTCGATCAGAATTCGAAGACGCTACGATTGCGCAATACCTGACTCGGCAATTACCGAGTCAGGTAATGATGCTCGAATTACCGAGTTGCTCGCGATTGCCTAAAATGCTGACTCGAATATAGGGGAGAGCGGGGCAAAACGGGACAGTGGGGGAAACGCAATTTTCCAATAATTTTTAGATGGCACTGTGAGGCAAAACTGGGCAGAAAATCCAGATGTATCGATGGGGCAAAATGGGTCGTACAAATTTTTATTGGAAAACTGCGTTTTCCCCATTGTCCCGTTTTGACCCGCTCTCCCCTACAGTGACTTCGGTGATTTTGTTATTATTTCGCAACGGCGTGTGATCGGCACATGCCGTTGCCTACCTCGATTATTGTGCAATGACGTTGCCGCAATAATCGACGTATCGAGGTAAACGGGGTACAACATTACGGTAATAATAGTGCTGAAAGTACTTGTACTCAAGTTCTTAGGTACTTTAAGTACTTTGCTCAGATCAGTCGTTGGCCCATTCGAGATTTTTATATCGACCCACTTTGTCGTTGGTAATAATTAATGACCGGCGATTAACTCAGCGACTTTGCATCAATTTAGCGAGTTACCCACGACGAAAGCCCGTTAAGAATCGTTTCTATGGAAAAAGCCTATACGAGTCAAGTTTTACATGTACATTGGTCATCTAGCGGTCTATCGCCTTGCACCGCGATTCTTATTACATGTGTTGCGCTAAGCGCAGAGTCAGGCCTATGTTATAAAATGTTGTGGAGATCCCGAGGATTCGTCATTGTCCGTTTCGCTCTTGTCCAACTGAACGAAGGGATCGACGCAGCACCAAATTTTGTACCATATACAAACTCCGTTAATTACACATTTTATAATAAGTGACTGTTAATCTATATTCGTGTATACAGTTATATATCTATATAACACGAATTATATTGTTTCTGTGGTGTTTTGACTGTGAAAAAAGTTCGTTCATTTTTAACAAACTTTTTGAAAATTAATTAGTATGAACGGCGTGACGAGCGAGCGTTCGTACGTTGAATCCACGCAGAACATGTATTACGACGGTGACATCGTTATATCTGGAGTCGCCGGAAGATTTCCGGGCTCCGAAAACATGAAGCACTTCACGGAAAATCTGATGAACAAGGTCGATCTTGTGTCGGGAGATGGCCAGCGCTGGATACTAAGTAATTTTTTTCTCAATGTTACGAGAGCGTCAAAATTATAATATTCCCTCTTGCATTTGCCACTAGCCCGAAACTATGATTATTCATTCGTAAGACACAATCGATATTCACTGGCGATTGTTGACTTTCGTAATTTTTATTCGAACGGTCTTTTGGTCGGACGATTTGGCACCGTTTTATTAATTCTCAAAAAAGTTCGTCGTAAGGCTGTCGCGAACGATCTGCGTACATCGTCATATTGGCATGCGACCTCAAGGCAATATTAATATTTTTTGTACGCTTTTTAAAATTTATTCGAAAATGTCTGTGCTCATGCTGGCTCTTATAATTTGTTAGCTATCGGGGCAAAAAGTTGTACATAAATGGAGTTTGATCCTCCGAAGATCCCTATTAAAATTGGGGAGAATCGATCGAAGGGTTTAAATTTTATGTAATTTTGTGTTCTTTGAATTTCGTTAAAAATTAGAACTTTATTTTCAGTATTAAAATTCATCTATGAATAAAATCATTGGTCGATTCGTGATTAGCGTGAAAAAATATATGAAATATAGTCCTGAGCGACGACTAACGAAGAAAGTTTATCGGGAATTTGTATACCCAATATTGCAAAAATGAGTGGTTTTGTGTATTTTTAAACAGCGATTTCTTCCCGATGGCATCGCGGAAAAATTCAGGTGCCTGTCATATTCTGCTACATAAAATACATAAGATGATGGATGCGACGGGGTCGAAAAAGCTAGATAAAAAGGCATTTGGATTTCTGGAGCAAAAATCGAAAGTCCAAAAAAAAAAGAAAAATCAGGAGCGCATAATTCCACGTATTTTTTCAGGCCGAGCACAGATCCGACAAAATGAAGAGCGACAACGGTGTATTTTTTCGCGCTGAACATGAATCGGCTCGCCGTTTTGTATAAAAGTCGAACACGACGGTGACGTTGAAGAAAGTTGAAAATTGAAATTTTCATATCATTTCTCATAAAAGTTGAAAATTTCAATTTTCATATTGCTTTCTTATGTTCCTTCATTCGCGAAGCTCCATCCATGAGAAAGCATTTTTTGTATTGCTGGCTTCCACATAAACAAAGGCTTTGCTGAATGCAGGAACATTATGAGAAAGTGATACGAGAATTTTCCACTTTTATGAGAATGCGTTACGAAAATTTCAATGTTCAACTTTTTCCTTCCTTTTTCAGGTCACCCTGAGATTCCTCAACGTACCGGAAAGATCAACAATTTGGAAAAATTTGACGCGTCCTTTTTCGGGTTCCACTTCAAGGAGGCTCACACGATGGACCCGATGGGTAGAATGCTGCTGGAACACGCGTACGAAGCCATCGTCGATGCCGGAATCAATCCGCATCATCTGCGCGGTACCAATACCGGTGTCTTCGTCGGTGTTTCCTTGTCCGAATCGTAGAAAATTTTGACCTATCGGAAGCCCCAGGTTCATCGTATAGTTTTCCATTTAATCAATGGTGATATTTTTTTTTGTTTGGTCTTTAATTTTCCGATCTTCGCGATAATTTATCGAAAAATAGGTGAAGGGTTTCACTATAACCGGATGTAGCAGAGCTATGCTGGCGAACAGGATATCCTGCTGGTTGGGCCTGACTGGACCGAGTTGCGCGCTCGATACGGCTTGTAGTTCGACTCTCTACGCTATGGAGAACGCTTACCGTGCCATTCGCGCCGGCCAGTGCAACGCGGCACTCGTCGGGGGAGTTAATCTATGTCTCAGTCCCTTGGTATCCCTTCAATTCTCTCGACTCGGTAAACATCGTGCTTAAAATCGTACTCGTTAAACGATTAATCAACCATTAAAACTCAATGTCTGTCTATTGCGATTGACTCGTTGAACTTCAATTATTATCTCATTGATGCAGCAGATCAGACGAAGGTGCGAATTAATTATTCTACTACTCAGGTATCCTCTCCATGGACGGTCGTTCCAAGTCCTTTGACGCCGATGCGGACGGCTACTGTCGCGCCGAAGCGATTGGCATGGTCTATCTCCAAAGGGTCAATGACGCCAAGCGAATCTACGCGACTTTCGTTCACGGAAAAGTAAATTGCGACGGATTCAAGGAGCAGGGAATAACGTTCCCGTCAACCACTTTGCAGAGCAGGCTGTTCAGCGAGTTGTACGAAGAGTGCGGAGTTCCACCGACGATGATGTCTCTAATCGAGGCTCACGGAACGGGTACCGTGGTCGGTGATCCTGAGGAGCTCGACGCGATCGACAGAGTCTTCTGTCCGGGAAGGACGACGCCTTTGAAGATTGGCTCGGTCAAGTCGAACCTCGGACATGCGGAAGCCGCCAGTGGTATCTGCTCTATCGCCAAGGTACAATGACGATTCTCGCATCTTCTCTTCGTGTAATACAACTTCCCGTAACATTGAGGAGGTAATGATACTTGATACACCTTTAGATCTTGATAGAAATGGAGTCCGGATTGATTCCGCCCAATCTTCACTACAAACGTCCTCGCGAAGGTGTCAAATCTCTGGAGGAAGGACGCATCAAAGTCGTCACCGAAGTGACTCCCTGGGATGGTGGTTACGTAGGCATAAACTCGTTGGGTTTTGGTGGAGCAAACGCTCACATTTTGTTGAAGTCGCATACCAAGGAAAAGATTAACCACGGCGCTCCCAAGGACGATCTGCCGAGGCTTGTCGTTGCATCCGGGAGGACGGAAGAGGCAGTCGATAGTATACTGAAAGACGTGCGTAGCTCTCTCGACCGCATCGATCGTATTTAATTTAAAAAAAAATTAAAGTGATATTCGAAACAAAATTCTGATGGCTGGAAATTGGTGAATTCACAGGTGGAGAGTCGTCCCATGGACGCGGAGTTCGTGAGGCTTCTTCATGACATTCACAGTGACGATATTCCCGGACATATGTACAGAGGATATACGATCGTCGGAGGCAGCGTCAGCCAGGATGAACCTATTAGGGAGATACAGCATTATCCAGGCGCGAAGCGTCCCGTATGGTTCGTTTTTTCGGGAATGGGCTCTCAATGGCCCGGCATGGGTGCATCGCTCCTGAGATTGCCGGTATTCGCTGCGGCTATAAGAAAGTGCGATGCAGTTCTGAAGCCGCGGAACTTGGACATTTACGACATCTTAACCAACAATGACAAAACAACTTTTGACAATATTCTGAACTCTTTTGTCGGCATCGCGGCCGTACAGGTTACTTCAAAATTTTCAGTATTTGAGTGATACTGGGTGAGTCTTGCGGATGACATTTTTTCTTTTTATTTCAGATCGGTCTAGTAGATCTTCTGGATCACATCGGCATCGTGCCAGACAAGATAATCGGCCACTCCGTCGGTGAGCTCGCATGCGCTTACGCGGACGGTTGCTTCACAGCCGAAGAAATTATCCTCGCAGCGTATTCTCGAGGTCGAGCTTTGCTCGAAACTGATACGATTAGCGGGTCCACGGCAGACGTAGCTTTGGGATACGAAGACATCAAAGATTTTTGTCCACCGGATATCGAAGTCGCGTGTCACAACGGGCCTGAGAGTTCGACCATCAGTGGACCTGTCGAAGTGATGAAAGCTTTCGTTGAAGAACTTCGAGTGAGAATTCATCATCTTTTTTTTTCATCTTGCATCAGTAAAATTGATTGACGTAATACTGATCCGTGAGCTTCGATCTCTAGGCAAACAAGATCTTCGCTCGTCAGGTCCCGTGCGACAACATCGCGTACCACACTCGCTACATCGCGAAAGCAGGTCCGACACTATTGGCCTATCTGCAACAAGTAATTCCAGAGCCGAAGCCGAGAAGCTCCAAGTGGGTGAGCACTTCGGTGCGTTGCAGCAATTGGGGAACAACATTGGCTCGTCTGTCCTCCGCCGAATATCACACGAACAATCTCCTGAGTCCGGTACTCTTTGAGGAATCCTTGCTTCTCGTTCCCAAAGACGCTGTGACCATTGAAATCGCCCCGCACGGTGTTCTCCAAGCCATTCTCCGACGTTCCTTGCATCCGGAAGTGACGACCATCGGCCTGATCCAACGTGGTCACAAGGACAACGTCGAAGTCTTCCTTCACGGTCTCGGAAAGCTCTTCGATGTCGGACTTCATCCCCAACTTTCCAAGTTCTATCCGGACATCGAATTCCCAGTTAGCCGAGGTACGCCGATGATCTCGCCTCTCATCAAGTGGGAACACAGGGACGACTGGTTCGTCGCCAACTACAAGATGCAAGAAAAACTTGAAACGGGCGAGAGAACCGTCGAGATAACGATGTCTGACCAGGGTTACGACTACATGACCGGTTACGTTATCGACGGAAAAAATTTGATTCCCGCTACGGGATATCTCACAATCGTGTGGGAAACCTTGGGATTGATGAAAGGAAAAATGCACACCGATATGTCCGTGGTCATTGAGAATGTGAAATTCCTGCGTGCCACTACGATTCCGAAGAAGGGAGCCGTCGACCTAATCATTATGATTCAGAAAGGTTAACTCCACTATCCGTTTTTCTATATTGCAGCTTCTCACTTTTTGCGGCTCGTGGATTTTTATTGCGCGCGTAAAAAAAAAAAAAAAATGAATCAGTGTTTTGGACGGGGCTCGACGATATTTGGAGTTGATGAGAGGTGCCGCAGTCACGCCATTTTTTATTTTTTCAAAAATGCCCGTTCACGCTCTAGCACTCACATTTTTTTAGCTATCAGTCTAAAAACGCGTACACAGATTAAATATCATAACCCGATGATCCTATTGACATTTCACGAAAATCGATCGAACCGTTTAAATTATTATGTCATTTTATGCCGTTATGCCGTTTTATCTCATTTTGAATTTTTCGAATTTCTTTGTACTTGACCTTAAACTCAATTGTTTTATTTCATATATGATCCGTACGTTTGCTTGCGAAGGGTTCCGGAAGCTTTGAAGTAATCGAGGGTCGTTCCGGCCATTGTTACGGGAAAAATTCGTCGTGTGACGGAGCCATCTCTAGAGCAGATGAACCTTCCTGTCTCCAACGACGACGACGTAGTCGAGAAGATATCTTCGAAGGACATGTACAAAGATCTAAAACGTCGCCGTTACAACTACTCTGGCTTGTTCCGAGGTATCAAGAGCGCCACACTCGACTCTACCAAGGAAACTATCATTTGGGCGAACAGTTGGTCGACTTTCATGGATAACATGCTGCAGATGAGCATTTCGACATCGACTCTGACGAACTGTTCGTGTCCGCGGGAATTCGGAAGCTTACTATCGATACCAAGTTCCATCTCAATGCTCTTCATGCTTTCGCGTGTCAAAAAAAACGTGAGTCGAATTTATTACTTGTACTTTCAACTTGGATTAAGTTCCACCTTGCAACCTTTTTGTTGTTATTTATCTTTGCAGAATTTACCGTGAGGCCTCACAAGACTCACGACTCTATAATTGCCGGCGATAAAAATGAAAACGTACGAAAAAATTCATACGTATTCAGAAAAATAAACGAATGATTTTCATCAAGGAAAATAGTTAATTTGCCGGGTAATTTGTTGAATAATAATTTTTAGCTTCAATTGGTTAATGAAAAATTGGAATGATTATTTCAAAAAACCCAATCTCTGCAGCACCTCCCATACGCTTGATTTTTTTCAGATTTTTATCCCATCGAGAAGCGTCCAAAATTTTCTCTGAAACTCAAGTTTGGCGAGACTCTGCCGCAAGTACTACCTTAAAATGAAACTTAAATAAGAACGTCATATCCCTCCCAGGCATCCCAAATGGATCTTCCCATAAATACCCCAGCTTACCGTCATCCTCAAGAAAAAAATCCCTTTGACCGAGAAATCCTCCTGCAGCAAGTGCTGGATTGTCACTTGGCGGGAAAACAGGATCCTCGTTCATTAAGTGCAATTCTCTTGCACCAGAGAGGCTAAAAAAGATTCTTGAGACTCCACGCACAGCTCGAGACTCCAGTAAGAGACCCGTGAAGAATATCACTCCGTCAGAAGGAAAGCTCTTTGTTCGGTCAGCTCCTCTATTTTTCTCTTCATCCCGTGGGTTACGAAGTGCACGTGAGCCTGTGATCCTCGAATCGAATCAACAGCCACCTCAGTGAGAAGCTGACCGAGGGAGAACAACCCCGTTGGTTCACCTGCGTCCCGCTGCCAGATCCCAGATAAGCCAAAGCAAAAGACACCGTGCAGGTCTCCGGTCTTTTCTCTTTGACTTCATGGCTTGACTGTAATTAACTGCTATCAAAAGCAGGTGCGCGCTCGGGACGAAACAAAGAGATGCGGCAGCACCGGGTGGCACCCATACAAGCGCTTTTCCTACCTACAGAAACGAGAAATCCCCGACACCTGCCGGGGTTTTGATGACGTCGCTGCATGGAACGAGTGTCGGAGACTCGTGGCTGCTCGCCCTCTCAATTATCACACTCTCGCTTTGCCTTTGTGGCCCAAAGCCGGGGAAGGGTGACTGTCAGCGACAAACTGCCCTCAACACATCCTTCGTACACGAAATACGGACTCCAGACGCGGTCATCGCTTCTTTCCTGGCTAACCGGACACTCGATTTAGTTTCGCACCCGCACTCTGGCTAGGGTCGGTGACACAAGCTGTAATCCATTTGGGTCTGTTCAAACGTTTGCGTACTGAGACGAATTCCTAGTCTTTGCAGCCGACGGATGAAGCAAAACTGATCGTTTGCGTTTGGGCCAAGATATTGGAGGTCCTCAGACAGGACCCAGATTGCTTATCCGGATTGCTCGCCACCAAGCTTTGCTGTTTGCTCGCCAGCAATGTTGCGACAATAGTTTCTAGCACGAGACAGCAGCATATTGGCAGCAACAATCAAACAACGGTTGCTGTAAGCTGATGTCTTATTGTTGACAGCCGCAAAAGGGATAAAAATTTCTACGCATCGAAAGCCGTTATTGCTAACGATAATAAAAGCTTATTTTCTCATGGGATGAATGAGTTCGATAATGGGTCGTTAATGAATTACGTTGCATCATAATAAGTTGTTTAAGAGTTTGTTTGCCTAAGAGGTCTTAAGATTTCATGCAAAATAACTGTGACTCGAGCAAATTAATCTTCGTAGTGAGTCGCGAAGCACCAGCAAGCCTTGCTGACAACTCGCTAACACTATATAATATGCTCCTAAGAATTTTCGGCATCGAATGCTGGCACAAACATAGGCAAATGTGGACGCACATGCCGCAATTTCGCCGCCATCCTATGCGGACATATGCTGCACATTTGCTGGCGGGTTGTTGGCAAAATGCTATCTGGTGAATTCAGAATGGACAGACAAACAGTTTTTGTTACTGTATTTTTGTTAGTGTATTTAAAATTTCCCATTGTAGATATGAAAAACTGTGATGAAATGCCCGGATTGTATCAAAGGCTCATTGAATGCGGCCATTAGGAAGGAATTTCCCGGACTGTATCAAATGTAATTCCCTAATTTTGTTTCTCATATTATTTTCAGTTGCATTATTTAGTTTGGTTTTGGTTAAGTTAGGTCTCTCATTGCATTGTATTCTGATGTATGGGGAGTGTTTTTGTACTCGTTGTTGTATTTGGGAGGCACGGAGACTTTAGTGGGCTTGCCCCAGGACACGAATAAACGACACTATCCATCTGTCTATCAGCTTCCGGTTGGGACTTTTCTCCCGACCCTGACGATCACCTCCGCAAAAGCCGTAGATGAGTTTCTGTCATAGACCGAGTCTGTTTCACGCCGTCTCAATGACGCCCTGAGTAAAACCGAGTCTGTTTCACGCCGTCTCAATGACGCCCTGAGTAAAACCGAGTCTGTTTCACGCCGTCTCAATGACGCCCTGAGTAAAACCTTCTTCCAGACACGTGGTTCCAAGTTTGACGCCGGTTATCCAATAGCAGCTGCGTCATCAGGTTGGAAAACGCTCGGAGCGTTGGCAATTCGACCCGGTGCGTTAGCTGAGGTAGCGCTAACGCACCGGGCGAAGGTGGCTTCGGGAAGCTTCGGGAAGCTCGTTATGTATTATTCACGTCTCCGATGCAACGGAGTAACCATTATTGATGATGTTATTGTTAGCATGCGAATGCGGTGATACAGGGAGGACAGGAGAGGCTCCGAGAAGGAGATGCATCGGGCAGGGTGCTGACTATACCATAATGTATGTAACTACGCTTGTAGCGACAGAGCAGAAGCTGTTGAGGCTCGCGAGCCAAGCCTTGAATAGAGGCTACGCGTCTGCACACTCCTGTTGCCGCGGGTGGGCTATTATTGTTATCATAGCTCTCGGAAGTTATGTCTTGGACACGTGCCGCGGGAGTGCGAGAGGATCAGCCATTCGCCCGCCTACACATGAGGATATCCTTCCTCGTAGACCCATGTGTTTCCGCGCTCTGCTTACCATCTAGCTCGTACGATCACGTCGATGGTTTGGGTAGCCAGCGAGAGGAATCCTGCGGGTAGCATTTCCTGGACGAGGCAGACTCTAGGTACGCTGCCATTGAGGTGGATCTCCACTGAACTCCTTCAGGCAAGTGATGTCGTAGGCTTTCTTTGCAGGGCGATCAATTCCATTCCGGCCCCGAGATGATGATACACTGTGCGTCATTGTTGCCTGGTTTTTCTGGATATCTTGCTGCATGCCTTAACGGGTTTGAAGATTATGGTTCTGGATAGTCTTGCTTGATAGTTTTGGACATCCAGTCTTGCTTGATATGCTTGGAGATCCAGTCTTGCCTGATAGGTTTGGAGATCCAGTCTTGCTTGATATTTTTGGACGTCCAGTCTTGCTTGATATCTTTGGACACCCAGTCTTGCTTGATAGTTTTGGAAATTCAGTATTGCCGGATGTCTTGCCGGATATCCTGCAAGGCATCTAGCAAGACTTGATGGATATTGTCTTGCTGTCTTTATCCATATCTTTGGACGTCCAGTCTTGCTTCATAGTTTTGGAAATTCAGTCGTGCTTCATAGTTTTGGAAATTCAGTCGTGCTTCATAGTTTTGGAAATTTAGTCGTGCTTCATAGTTTTGTGAAATTCAGTCTTGCTTGATAGTTTTGTGAAATTCAGTCTTGCTTGATAGTTTTGGAAAGCTAGTCTTGCTTGATAGTTTTGGACATTCAGTCTTGCTTGATAGTTTTGGACATTCAGTCTTGCTTGATAGTTTTGGACATTCAGTCTTGCTTGATAGTTTTGGACATTCGGTCTTGCTTGATAGTTTTGGACATTCAGTCTTGCTTGATAGTTTTGGACATTCAGTCTTGCTCGATATCTTTGGACATTCAGTCTTGCTTGATCTTTGGACATTCAGTCTTGCTTGATATCTTTGGACATTCGGTCTCGCCGGATGTCCTACTGGATATTCGGTTTGATATCGTTTATCCCGTTAAGACATCACGCACCACATTAGCAAGATAAGGGATGCAAAAAACCAGCTGTAAAAACCTCATTCGGCTAAAGAGCCTGATTCAACGCTTCTAAATTCCTTAGGCATTTCCTCACCTACTTCGTCCCGTTCCACCCAACCCGATTCTCACATCCCCCTGCAAAGTTTCTCCGAGATTATACTACGAATTGATCAATGCGACTTGAAGCAGCCGGAGCCACGCTCCGAAAGCATCCCAACTCTGTGCTGTGTCGTCGAGATTAGAAAAGCTCTTTCGTGGCTTGTTATCCCGAGGATGCAGCCTTGTCCGCAATGTACACGTACCTACGCCACCGGATAATCCATCTCATCCTGCCATCTCCAATATGTCTCTGGGATGATCATTTTTCTTTTTTTTTTCATTCCTCTTATTGTCCGTCATCATCATCCTCCACGTCCTCTTTGCAATTTTAATATCGAGAGATTACACCCTCACCCGACGGACGGCAGTCGTTTTATTCGAGGCGACAGGTGTCCCCCCTCCTTTCTCCACCGGAATCCTTGCCTCCCCGTCTCCGATCTCCCTGTATGCACCCCTATCCTGGTGTTCCGGGGTTACGCACAAGCGAAAAGCGCCCCGGTCTCAGACAGTGAGTATTTCGCAATTCTCCAGCCCCGGCGAGCTTGAGAGGCGAGACCCGAAGGCTTTAATATACCAGTAGGCTGCCCCTATTATTTATTTATGGCGCGGCAAGTGTGTCGGTGGTGTGCAACAAAGTGTCTTTCTCAGCAGTTTCCCGTATGTGCATACGAGCTTGCTTGCCGGTCGTGTTTCCAAGGGCTGTTATATCATAGCGACGGCCGACAATCAAAAGGGCTCAAATCACGCGCCCCGACGCTGGTTGATCGGCCTTTCTGATCCGCAACCTTCGACGCGTGTGGGGCTAAACTGTATTCATAACTAGACGATGCGGCCGAACTACTCTCAACCTTATTTATATAAACTTGCCTCTTAATGCTTTTGGCGTACTACTGCGGGCACACGAGTAAATTCAAATTGTTCTGACTGCTATGTTTGCTCAATGATAATTAACATGTTAGTAATGCGCATAAATTAGCATACGTGTACGGATGCGTTCCGCGAATCTAGAGTTTACGTTAGGATGTTGTTTTTGACTTGATAACAGTGCCGGATCGAGCCGCGCGTGTTTTGGAGATGCACTCACTATGCCGGATCCAAGGTTGGTGATCTTGCAGGGCAGCACCGCTGTTCCGTTGGTTTGGGCGATCACTTGCTTTATTGCGGTCCTCAATGACGGTGCACTGTTGTCCGAAGCTCCGTCACTCATGGTTGCGCTTGCAGCGGCTGAAACAGTGGAAGAGGGAAATGAAAGCTTGTTTGTGGGGTCATTTTAGGCAAGGTGAACGGCACAATTATCGACAGCGGCCCAATTACTGTCCTTCAATCATACTATTTTTCTCCGTGTGTTTAGGGCGAAACCGGGGCAAAATGGCACAGCGGGGCAAAACGGGACAGTAAGGGCAAAACTCAATTTTCCAATAATTTTTGGATGTCCCATTTTGTCCCAACGATAAAGCCGGATTTTCAAACAGATTTTTGCGTGTACCACCATCGAGACCGTCCCAAAGTTATTGGAGAATTGCATTTCGTCGCATTTTCCCGTTTTGCCACGGTGTGCCATTTTGCCCCGTTCTCCCCTATTCCAGACCCGGGCCAGATAAGGCTTCCCATCAAGGGGCGAGCCTTACCGACCTGATCAGTCGTGATGAGGAAGCGCATGATCAAATTTCTTCAAAGAAACACTAACGGGAACTCCGGACCGGGGTATTTTTGTACCCCAAGCGCGCTGCGTTTGCGTCCGACAACCAACGAGTAATTGAGGCTACTAGCGGCCTCAGCACGTCGTCAGATCATAGAACTAAATTATCGTGGAGGTCCCAAGTCGATAATGTTAATTTCTACATTACCAGTCCGGTTTGCATATCGTCTGGGCTACTTTTGTACTTCTTACATGAGTTCTAGGGTTAATAAATTTTCTTTGATTGGAATAAACTTTTTTTCTGGGTGTATACTTGAGAGACACGCCTGCTTGGACGCGTGTGTCGTAAATATAGGCGAGAGCGGGGCAAAATGGGACAGCGGGGCAAAACGGGACAGCGGGGCAAAACGCCATTTTCCAATAATTTTTAGATGGCACTGTAAGGCAAAACTGGGCAGAAAATCCTGATGTATCGATGGGGCAAAATGGGTCGTCCAAATTTTTATCGGAAAATTGCGTTTTCCCCACTGTCCCGTTTTGCCCCGCTCTCCCCCATGGCTGCAGTCCATGTTTGCACTCTCGGCAAAGGTCTCGACGTAGCTCCATAGTTCGCCATAGGTTTTCTGCAGTTTCGCTATGCCTCTAGTCGCAAGCCTAAGGCGAATGCGGTGCAGGGAAAAAATCTGCTGCAGCCGCAAAAATGGGGGACTCTCTCGGTGTCTGAGGACAAAAAACAGAAATGCACAAAAAATACGGGAGAACTAGTAATCGCGCAACCGACCCGACCCGCTACAAGGCGTTGATCAGCGGAGGACAATACAGATAGAAAAATAAAAATACTAATTACCAGAATATTATTCTCGAATCAAAACCATTATTTTCTATGCACAATAAAAGAGGACGGAATTTGTTGACATTTTTAAATCTTCTCCTGTGCAGAAAGTACAGAGAGGCATTGAGGAATTATAGTCAAGCACGGTGAATCACCAGACGCGTCGATCGGATCATGCAGAGGCGCGTTGCGCTCACTGTGCGAAATTTCCAGGCGACAGGAGAATGAAGGTGGCAAAAAAAACGTCAGTTAACCGACTGCGTTGAAGCGGAAAGCGCCGGTGAAGATCGAGAGCGAAGGAGGAAAATCCACTCGAGTCTTCTCTTATTGTGTTTGCCGCTCGGTGAGTAGTCCGCACCACTTCTTCGTTCACGGGCCATCGAGGCCGCCAATTGGAATCCGGGGATATTGGATTCCCACTGGAAGGAATTCCTACTGGAAGGAAAGAAACGGAAGGAACCCCGCTGGGCTCCGACATATCCGACTCCTCGGTGAGTGGTGCTTCCGCGAACCTTTCGCAACGACAGGAAGCGGACGAGTTTCTATCCGGTAATGAGCACTCAAAATCGTCTCGTTCGAGGAGATTTCGGATTGTGCGCCAGCGTTTGGTAGTCGCTGAACACCAAACAAGAAAGAAAGGATACAAAAAAGGAAAGAGATCGACAGATGGAAAATGTCGAAGAATCCAGAGATTGAAGAAAAACAAGCCAATTAAGGAATGTAGAGTTAGAATTATGGGCAATTCGCTAGAACTGCTTTTTCACCCCATTCTGACGATGCAGAAACAGCGATGATCAATCGGGACATTGACGAGTATGACAACAGCGAGATTATGAAGAAAAAAAAAGAAGTGTTCTAGTCACATCTCCAAATGGACTTTCGATAATGCTTTTCTCTCAAAGACGGTTTTGTACTCGCTGAACACTAAACAAGAAAGAAAGGATAGAAAAAAGGAAATAGTTCGACAGACGGAAAGTGTCGGAAAATGTCAAAGAATCCAGAGA
Source organism: Stenichneumon culpator (assembly GCA_964017025.1). Lineage (NCBI taxonomy): Eukaryota > Metazoa > Arthropoda > Insecta > Hymenoptera > Ichneumonidae > Stenichneumon > Stenichneumon culpator. The sequence continues at coordinate 3,944,612 of OZ024771.1, forward strand.
TTGGAGAAAAACAAGTCAATTAAGGAATGTAGAGCCAGAATCATGGACGATTCGCCAGAACTGCTTTTTCGCCCCATTCTGACGATGCAGAATCAGCGATGATCAATCGCGACATTGACGAGTATGGCGACAACAGCGGGATTATGCAAAAAAACAAGTGTTCTAGTCACGTGTTCGAACGGACTTTCGATAATGCTTTTCTCTCAAAGATGGTTTTGTACTCGCTGAACACTAAACAAGAAAGAAAGGATAGAAAAAGTAAATAGTTCGACAGACGGAAAGTGTCGGAAAATGTCAAAGAATCCAGAAAATGTCAAAGATTCCAATTAAGGAATGTAGAGTCAGAAACACGAACAATTTGCCAGAACTGCCTTTTCACTCCATCCTGACGATCTAGAATCAGCGATGATCAATCGGGACATTGACGAGTATGACAACAGCGAGATTATGAAAAAACAAGTGTTCTAATCACATCTCCAAATGGACTTTCGATAATGCTTTTCTCTCAAAGACGGTTTGGTGCTCGCTGAACACTAAACAAGAAAGAAAGGATACAAAAAAGGAAATAGTTCGACAGACGGAAAGTGTCGGAAAATGTCAAAGAATCCAGAGATTGGAGAAAATCAAGCCAATTAAGGAAACTAGAGCCAGAATCATGGACGATTCGCCAGAACTGCTTTTTCACCCCATTCTGACGATGCAGAATCATAGATGATTATTCGGGACATTGACGAGTATGACGACAACAGCGAGTTTATGAAAAAAAAGAAACAGGTGTTCTAGTCACGTGTCCAAACGAACTTTCGATAATGGTTTTCTCTCAAAGGCAGTTAGCCCGAGGAAGTTGCGTAAAAGTGAAGCGAAACCTTTCTGGATACCTCCGACAGGCTACCTTTTCCGAGCGCCGCAAAGGACCCCAAGTATGCAACTGGGTCGCTAGTAATTATTCGAGTTATTCACTCAGCGGACAAACTACGCTGGGCGGAGGTGGGGTTGATGAAAAAGAAGCGAGGATCTTGGTTCAAGATGAGAGAACCCTGGTCGACGAGAAACTCAAATTACATGACCCATTGGGTCGGATGTTTGATGCCACTCCGCTGCTGCCTGTAGCGGTTCTCCTTCCGTCAAAGTATCATCACGACCATGTCGTACTACGCGGTTGGTAAGAAAAACGGTAATCCGAATTCCTCTGGCACGGTAGATCTGAACCCGTAGAGCACGAAATATCTTGAAAATATGTCCACCGTCTGACAATTATGAATGTTAATACCCGCGTCTCTTATCTGACCGATCAAGTCTGACAGAGAAATTAGGATTAGTTTTTATTACCGAATCAACCTATTGCCCGAATCAACCTATTGCCCAAATCGCGCCATTGACCATATAAACCGATAAGCCATATCGACCCATTTGGCATATCAACCCATTGGCCATATCAACTCATTGGGCACGTCAATCCATTGTCCATACCAACCCATTGATCATATAAACCGATAAGCCATATCGACCCATTCGGCATATCAACCCATTGGCCTTATCAACCCATTGGGCATATCAACTCATTGGCCATATCAACCCATTGGCCATATCAACCCATTGACCATACCAACCCATTGACCATACAAACCGATAAGCCATATCGACCCATTGGCCATATCAACCCATTGGCCATATCAACCCATTGGCCATATCAACCCATTGGCCATATCAACCCATTGGCCATATCAACCCATTGGCCATATCAACCCATTGGCCATATCAACCCATTGGCCATATCAACCCATTGGCCATATCAACCCATTGGCCTTATCAACCCATTGGCCATATCAACCCATTGGTCTTATCAACCCATTGGCCATATCAACCCATTGGCCATATCAACCCATTGGCCATATCAACCCATTGGCCTTATCAACCCATTGGGCATATCAACCCATTGGTCTTATCAACCCATTGGCCATATCAACCCATTGGCCATATCAACCCATTGGCCATATCAACCCATTGGCCATATCAACCCATTGGCCATATCAACCTATTGGCCATATCAACCCATTGGCCATATCAACCCATTGGCCATATCAACCCATTGGCCATATCAACCCATTGGCCATATCAACCCATTGGCCATATCAACCCATTGGCCATATCAACCCATTGACCATACCAACCCATTGATCATATTAACCCTTTAGCCATACCAATCCATTGGTAATATCAACCCATTGGCCATACCAAACCATTGACCATATCACCCAATTGTCCATATCACCCGATGTCAATATCACCTGACGCTCTACCACATTCCATCCGCTGTAAAGCAGATAAGTATCTGGGGGTTTTTTTTTTCATACGATGCGACGAGAATCTATTCACGGATCTTTTCTAAGGAGCAGCGAAACAAAGCAGTATTGTTGCTATGGACCGTACCGACACACCGAACATTCTATCCCTATAGACGGCAGGCTCGCTTACTCAGTCGCGTTCCCCACGTGACTTGGCTGACTCGCAATTCCGAGAGCTGTCCCCGGCGTGGCGTATCGTTCGCGATGGCATAACTCAATTCTAGCCAGCCTCGGATCGAGCAATTCCGGAGAGCGAGGGAGAGATAGTCATGTACCGCTGGGATATCCGATGGGAATGCCGCCGCGAAATTTAGGGCAAAAAGTCATCGGAGTCGGAATCGATGAATCTTTCTGTCGTCCCTGTCGCGGTTTTTCTCTACAGCTGCGGGGGAAATGTTGACATACATTGTCTTGTTTTTTTTTTTTTTTTTTTTTTTTTTTTTTCGAATGTATCCTCATCGTTGTTTCTGGTCAAAACGTTCTAATGGTTCTCCATTTTTCTGCTTATGGTCTTTGCCACCGACAAGATGCAGTCAAAGGAAAAAGGGTCGAGCTCGCTGGAAGGTCGCTCATCGGGCGTTTCAATGCGATACCGTTGAAACGAGGAGTGAAAAATGAAAACGAGCAAGACAAAAAGCCACAGAGCGAAAGACACGACGCGACGATGAGCGGATCGTCAAAGGCGACGAAAAGCCGGACGGAGACGAGGTGAGAGAAGATTTTTCTTTCTGGCACAAGCTCGGTTCAAAGGGTCACTAACAATCCCTCACCGCAGAAACCTCACTCTCGTGTATTCACATACCATGAAAACCGAGTGGTGAGTGCAAGTGCGTGTGCTCACTGAAATTGTATGTGAAAACATCTTCAGGCGTTTTAAGATCGATTAGGAATTCCCGGGTCCAGACTGTTCGAAGTCTCCCTTGAAGCCTCACCTGGGATTGTCTACACGAACTTCCCTCAGGCCAGACAGCCCAAGAGGCCCTGATTACTGTAAGGGTGGAATTTTAAGACATTAGTTTGAACTTGAGATCGAATTTAAGCTCGAAGTTTGGCCGGAAGTTCATTACATGCTTAAGATCTATTTTGGATTCGAACTTAAGATCGAATCCCAGTTTGAACTTGAGATCGAATCCCAGTTTGAACTTGAGATCGAATCCCAGTTTGAACTTGAGATCGAATCCCAGTTTGAACTTGAGATCGAATCTCAGTTCGAACTTAAGGCGATGCTGGAGTCGTTTTTTTCCTTTTTTAGCCTGCTTTACCTGTTTTATCGACGGAACTGGACAATTCTTCAGTTCCGACTTCGCATTGTTGGGGGAGAGCGGGGACAAAAGTAACAAAAATCCTTTTTAATTTTTTTTACCGACAAAACCGAGAATCTAACGCTTGGACATCCAATGGCGTATCATTAACCTACTCTTAGGTATTTAGTTTAAAAAATTCAAGCTGGAAATAGCACGGATTTGCGAACACCGCCCCTTTAAACGCAGGCGAAATCGGGTCGGGTCTTCGGTCTTCCCAGGAACCATTCCAGGAACCACCCCGGAACCACCCCGGAACCATCCCAGGAACCATCCCAGGAACCATCCCAGGCCATAACAATTCGAAGTCCCCTAAAAACCCACCTGGGTCTGATTACAAGACTTACTAAGTCTCCCCAGGTCAGCCATCCTAAGAACAATCCCCGACTCTCCCCGCTCTGAGTCCCTCCTGGATCAAAGTCTCCCCTAGGGAAGCTTTGACCGCTTTTAGAGGACCCTTTTCACTTAGCAGCCCCGTTAAAGATCTTCCTCATGAAAAACGTCTCTCCCGACCGAGCCCGCCACGCAATGCTGCTGAGACTTGAAAACTTGTCTCGACATTGGTGAAAACTTCGTCCGCGGATCCACATTGTAGAATCATCACCATCTCCGTTAGGAGTCTTTAAAACCCAGGATCGTAGATTATCGGAGTCGAAGAGAGTGGAACACGGTGCTCAACGTTCGTCCCAGCCAGTGCACTCGGGGAAGAGATATCGACAGGTTGCGAGAGCCAATCTCATTCTTCTGTGACTCCCTCTGTCTCTCCCTCCCCCCCCCTCCCCCCTCTTGCTCTATCTCTCTCGCGACAATAGCGGAGCTCTCATCGTGAATACGAATGAGGTCCTGGTCGATCGAGGCTAGAAGCTCTAATTGAGAAAGTTCCCTCTCTCGGCGAAAGCCCGCCCGTTTTCGGGCTGGGGTCTTGCCGTTACCTCGATGGAGATAGCCCGAAGTCTATCGCCTGCCCTTCCAGGGTCTTCCCTCCTGCTGCTCCGTTCAGACTACCAGCTTCCCTTCCTCCCTTTTCTACTCCCACTCAGTGTCTGCTTCGCTTCTCTCGTCTCCGTCCCCGTGTCGCCGTTTCCCCATTTGTCCGGTCTCCATCGGTCTTTCGGTCTCTCTCGTGCCAATCCCTTTATATCCAGGCTCGGCTTCCCGCCCTGCGACCTCACTCGCCCTCCCCCCCCCCCCCCCCCCCTCTTCCGGGGAACTATCCAGCCACGTGATTAAGGCCACTTCCTTCGAGAGTTCGATAATAATGACTCGCCGATGTAGATATTCCCGTCCCAGCTTAGTCCGATCTTTCCACTGGTAATACAAGGCTGGAGGGAAGGAATATAAGCTGCGTCAGAATTGTACGTGTGATACGGGACTAATGAGAGTGTCACGACTTGGAGAACTGCGCGTGTGTTCTAAGGGTAGCGAGAGGAAAATCTAGGGTTCTAAACAGGAAACGTTCCTCGCCGCGAATTCGGATCACGATCGTAAATCCTGATGACCTTGATTAAGTGAATCGATCCCTTTCGACTGATTGGATCTGGCCTCGGCGCGGCGAGACCGGAAATTAAGTCACTCGATCAGCGCTCGCTCGTTTCAAGCCCGCTCTCTGTGTCCCTCTTTTTGTGTGCATATATGCGTGTGTGTCGGTCGCGAGCTTTATTCTGCAACAGGAGATCGATGGATTCTCGGGTGCATACAGATGAACGTACGTATCGTACGTTAGTTGCTGCGTTGCTCTTAGCTGCTTAGTTGCTCTGTCGTTCAGCTATCAGTCGCTCGGTAGCGGAGTTTATCAGTCGATCAGTCGCTCAGTTCATTTGTCGTTCAGACGCCCAACTGCGTTAGCTAATCTGTCTCTCACTTAGTTAGTTGATCAGCCGCTCATTCTATCAGGCGCTCATTCGATCAGCCGCTCATTCGATCAGGCGCTCATTCGATCAGTCGCTCACTCGATCAGTCGCTCACTCGATCGGTCGCTCATTCGATCGGTCGCTCATTCGATCGGTCGCTCACTCGATCGGTCGCTCACTCGATCAGTCGCTCACTCGATCAGTCGCTCACTCGATCAGTCGCTCACTCGATCAGTCGCTCACTCGATCAGTCGCTCACTCGATCAGTCGCTCACTCGATCAGTCGCTCACTCGATCAGTCGCTCACTCGATCAGTCGCTCACTCGATCAGTCGCTCACTCGATCAGTCGCTCATTCGATCAGTCGCTCATTCGATCAGTCGCTCATTCGATCAGTCGCTCATTCGATCAGTCGCTCATTCGATCAGTCGCTCATTCGATCAGTCGCTCATTCGATCAGTCGCTCATTCGATCAGTCGCTCATTCGATCAGTCGCTCATTCGATCAGTCGCTCATTCGATCAGTCGCTCATTCGATCAGTCGCTCATTCGATCAGTCGCTCATTCGATCAGTCGCTCATTCGATCAGTCGCTCATTCGATCAGTCGCTCATTCGATCAGTCGCTCATTCGATCAGTCGCTCATTCGATCAGTCGCTCATTCGATCAGTCGCTCATTCGATCAGTCGCTCATTCGATCAGTCGCTCATTCGATCAGTCGCTCATTCGATCAGTCGCTCATTCGATCAGTCGCTCATTCGATCAGTCGCTCCGTTGCTTAATTTCATTGCCGTAAAATTATGAAGTAGTAGCGAAACTTATGTGTGCTCACCGGTCGAACGTAGGAAATGTTGACAGGATAGTAGAACCAGTAGGATTGACGCGTCCATGACGTTGAGCCCTATTCTTTCATATTTTCATCATCACTGACGCCTCAGCTTTTCCTATACGATTCTGAAATAAGAAGAAAAAAAAAACAAAATTACAATGTTACAATGAAGTACTGATTTTTGGTATTTCGCTGAAATGAAGTACTGATTTTTGGTTTCGAGCGAAACAGCCATACCCTGGCTCCCCAGAGCGACTGATCGGAAATGATCCTCCCGTAATCGTATCCCGAATAATTGGCAATTTTTTTATCACACAGAATCAAGTCGTATAGCAAATTAAGGAGCAACAGAAACGATAACCTTTCGGATAATTGGATACATCGCACAAAGTAATTATCAAAAGCCTGTTTCAGCTTTTCAGACCTGCATGTCGTTAATACCTACCGTCGCGATGAACGTTTGTTTTTACAAAAACAAACAAGTTTTGTTTTTGTAAAAACAAACTCTCTTTAAAACACAACGACGACGTTGAAAAAAGTTGCAAATTGAAATTTTCATACGACTTTCTCATAATGTTCCTCTACGAGTAAGCCAAAAATACAGAAAATGCTTTCTCATAGAAGAATCTTTGCGAATGAAGGAACATTATGAGAAAGCCGTATAAAAATATCAAATTTCAACTTTTTTTAATGTTGAATATCGTGATTACTCGATATTAAAACAACTTGCTTTTGCCTATACAGCTCCGCGTAAATAAAATTATTTAGTTGCATGAAGTAACTCTCCATAGGTGCTCATAAATACAAATTCATTTAGCAGAAATAAAAAAAGCATTCCATTTAAATAAACAGAATTCTGATGCATTGATTTGTTTAAGTGTGATAAACCATTTGTCTGCGTGCGGAGTTGTCTTCATTCCCGAGGTTCCAACTTATCCGAACGGGAACTGTACAGTGCATCAGCTCCGCCGTTTACCTTACATTTCTCGTCATCTCCGTCTCACGGTCCAGGTATTTTCCTCGTCGTCTTTCATATTTTAGGGCCTTGCTCTCATTATTTATTCAGGCCTTGCGTTATTCCTTTCTCCCGACGGTGTTTGAGGAAAAAAGGAAACCTCGCACCGCGGCCTGGGCGAGAGAATAAAAGATTTACTTGACGCCCGCCTTATAAAAAAGTCACTTCGGAGTCACCAGCGGGTTAGAATGGCATGACGAGAGTCCTAAATCCGGAGCTAGAGACAGCTAAAGTGTTTCCCCCCCCTCCCGCAACCATTCCGACCGTATTTCGGTTTATGACCGTACTAGCACAGAAACTCAAGGAATCCGTCTTGGTGAATGCCCTTTGGCTCTTTTATATTTTTCGTCTGACACAGCGCTTCGCCAAAGCTACTTGTCTTCTTTTCCCATATTGTCACTCTATTGTACCGCATAACGGGCTTGATTTTCACCACGACCAGCGGCGCTGCGCAGCAAAAGGGTGACAACAACTTGTTGTCGACAAACGTGCACGCATCGAAAAAAAGGTTTGGTAAGATAAATTAAAATTCGTTTGAATTGTTAGTTAAGTTGTTTGTTAGTTTGTTAGTTAAGTTGACTAGAAACTTACATCAGCATTAAAAACAATCACTTCACTATCTCAACTAAAAATATTTTTGACCGAACAGAAAAGGCAATTTTATCCATGGAAAAGAAAGTTTGGCTGAATACGATCTGGAGTTGGGTTCTGGTACTGTTATTTACCTTATTTGTTAGTAATTAATTTGACAGTTGGTTAACATCGTCTCTAGATGTTAAATGTTCAATTGTTGTCAGTGCAATCGCTACTTATCAATATAACACAATTTTTACAAATAAAAATTCTGTATATCCAAGCGGGGCTCGAACCCCGAAACTAACGCATTCTGACCTAGTTCCTTATCACTACGCTACAATCGCTTATTGATATATGCAATTTTGAAACGGATATAATAAGTTATTCGCCGTCATTAAGTTACGGGCAATTTCCATGATTTGGCATTGAAATATGGAATCAACATGAAAGTTGTTAATTGTGGTCATAATATTTATGAATGATTACATTGACGTCTTGGCCAATTGAATAACATCATTTTCAAGATGAAAAATGTTCGTATATATACGAACACATCGAATCACATTTTTTTCAAATCGACCAAATATACGTTCATGTCAAAATAATAAACCTTCTAAATGTTGACAGTATATAAGATTAAATAAAAAAACTTTATTATTTAATGCAGTTTTGGTTCACTTTGCATCAACGTTGTAATGGCAGTAACTGCTATACGCAATTGACACAACCACACCAGTTTTATTATTTCAACAACGGTGCAGTCTATTCAAAATTCGCCTGAATTGATTCAAACAAATGTTCCGTGACCGCAGCTGTAAGGTTGATATTGACAAACCTTTTCTTCGGTGTGATGGTTTTTTTTAATTATTTTAAAAATCATTGAGCGTTCGAGTCCCGAGTTGCCTTCGTTCCATTTACCGCTTCCTCTTCATCCCTCGCTCCGTACCCTCGAGAACCATGCTCAAACAGTATATCCAATTAAGTGCTCGTTCGTTAAATTGTACATAAATTTTAAACGATATACGACGGCGTTAAAACTGTCGATTTTTCTAATTTGTGAAAGGACCTGTGTCTAACTTTGTAATTTACGGTGCCATCGGAGCCGACGGGGGCTTATTAGATTCTGTCGGAAGGGTGCCTCGGCGCACCTATCTATCGTTTATCCCTTTCTCTCCGATACAGACCCCCATCCATTTCGCTCGGTTCTACTTTCGTGGGTTGGTGTGCTTTTCCGAAGCGTGAACGAGCTTTCGCTCCGCTACACCGGTATAATACAAATGTATATATGCGAAAACGTATGTGTGTATGTGTGTGTGCGCGCGGATAGCATGCTTGCTGAACCGCGAAGGTATTAGGTCGAAGCCGAGGTAATCTTGGTGGGTATCGTGCGGCTCGGTGGAATATTTAACGGTGCTGTTGCTGCTTCGGCACTGGGCAGCGTACAGTGTGCACGTACGAAGTGTGGTTTTGCATCGGCACCGCCTGATTTATATCCCACCGGCGTTGAATTATCGATCTATCGGCTTCTACGCGATATTAATGATAATAGGAGTGAGTTAAAGGTCCGTCGGCAACGAATGTATAGGAAAAACAAAATAGCGACTAAAACGGCGTATAATTGCTTCAATTGTAGATTAAAAGATCTTTAGTAGTTGTAGGATCGAGGGTGGTCCTCTTATACAATCCAGTTGTCTGGTCCCGCTTGATGGGGACTGATTTTTCTGAAGGTTTTTACCAGCCCTATCATGAGCCTAGAACATGAGCCTAGGCGCCCCATCCCAGGGCCTGATTTTTCCAAACCCTTGGAAGATGCCTACTAGGCCCTTAGTATTCTTTGTTCCTCTGGCAGTCCGAATCCCAGGTGCCCGTTATTCTAAGTCCTCTAGGCGTCCGCTTCCGTTTTTCCGCTCCTAGACCCTGATTTTCATAAATGCCTCTAGGAGACCTCTCCGAGGCCCAACTTGTTTCACGTCCCTCTAGGAATTCCATGCTGGACCCCGATTATTTTTAGTCCCCTTATGGGCCCCAGCCCAAACCCTATGTATTCTTCGTCCCGATTGGGCTTTAATGCCTTTTGAGTTTACCAGCTCTATCATAGGGCTATAAACCCTATAAACCCTATAAAACACTATAAACTCTAAAAACCCTATAAATCCTGTTAACCCTATAAACCCAATAAAACCCAATAAAACCCTATAAAACCCTATAAACCCTATAAAACCCCATAGACCCTATAAAACCTATAAACCCTATAGACCCTATAAACCCTATAAACCCTATAAACCCTATAAACACTATAAACCCTATAAACCCTATAAACCCTATAAACCCTATAAACCCTATAAACCCTATAAACCCTATAAACCCTATAAACCCTATAAACCCTATAAACCCTATAAACCCTATACACCCTATAAACCTAGGAGCTCATCCCAGAACCTGATGTTTCTAATCCCCTGGAAGGCCCTAACTAGGCCCGGAGTATTTTTTGTCACCCTAAGAGTCTCAAACCAAATGCCCATTATTCTAAGGCCCCGAGACGTCCATCCCTGGGCTCCTATTTTTCTGAGCATCCTTGGAGCCTCTGCCAGGCCCGAATTGTTTCACGTCCCTCTAGGAATTATGGCCCTCGGACCAGTCCCTATTTTTTTGGGATTGGGCGGCACTGCCTTTTGAGGGCACTTGACTTTTCATGTGAAAGCTTCTCTGACGAGACTTCTAAGTGAGAAGTGTCCTCAAAAAGTGTTAAGGTTCCCTAGTAGGACCTGGAATAGTTAGGCCTTGCAGAAGACCCCTTTATGAGCTCAATGAATCTAAAAAGCCCTAACGTTGAATCAAAGTGAAACCTCCCCGGCTATTAAGGTCTCTTTACCGCTAAATTGATATGAATATTTCAATTAAATCGCGCCCTAGGTAGGTATCAAACTGGAACCGCAAAGCGGTTTGTTTGGCTTTGATGCTATGTCGGGTAACATAAGCAATCGATACGACTCAACGACACTCGATTAACAGACAACGACAGGCGTTCGGGCATCCATCGACTAATCGGCCCGGAGCATTCGATGGGTGCAGTTGTTACGTAAACTTTGGAGAACCGCATCGGGGTTGTGCAACGCCACGGGATAGGAAACTTGCCGGGTGCTCGCTCGAACGAAAGTTTCAACTGCCGTGCACCTCCATCGAGCTTTCCGTCTTTCCCTCGATTCCCTCATACACACACTCTTAGCAGCGATCAGCAGTCACGAAGTTTCGACCGGGAAGAGTTGTCGGAAATGTCGCAAGTCATCGCCGGGACACGGGACCGACGTACCGCGAGATTGAAAAGTTCCATTTCACACGCCCCTTCCAACCCAACCCAAAATCGCGGTACTGGTGACTCCAATTAAGATGTCGCACATGTGCGATAATTTTTTCTTTTCCAAGAGAAAGCCTCCGAGTCATCATTCCTAGAAGACCTTGGTTTTGTGCTGGCCTCCCCTTCCAACCCAACCCAACCCAAAATCGCGGTACTGGCAAGTCGAATTAAGATGTCGCACATGTGCGATAATTTTTTCTTTTCCAAGAGAAAGCCTCCTAGTCATCATTCCTAGAAGACCTTGGTTTTGTGCTGGCCTCCTCTTCCAACCCAACCCAAAATCGCAGGACTGGTGACTCCAATTAAGATGTCGCACATGTGCGATAATTTTTTCTTTTCCAAGAGAAAGCCTCCTAGTCATAATTCCTAGAAGACCTTGGTTTTGTGCTGGCCTCCCCTTCCAACCCAACCCAAAATCGCGGTACTGGTGACTCCAATTAAGATGTCGCACATGTGCGATAATTTTTTCTTTTCCAAGAGAAAGCCTCCTAGTCATCATTCCTAGAAGACCTTGGTTTTGTGCTGGCCTAATTTACATCGTTTTGCTTCCTCATAGAGGAAACTATGTTTTCGTGAATTTTTTTTTTATTTTGCGATTGTAGTGTTGGAGTACTTAACATAGTCTGAAACGTTAAGAAATTTGATTTTGTATGTGTGTGGGCAGACTTGCATCGTTTAAAGCGACTATAACTCGAGTCGGTTTGAGATAACCAGCTGAAATTTGGTATACTGGTAGGGTGGTAACGTTCCTTTGTTCAATGCAATTTTTATGAAGATCGAGGCCAAATTGGAGAGTTTATGGGATTTTGAATTTTTTGAAAAATGTCTATGGTGTCTCCAACTTGCATACATTTTGGGCTATCGACCTAAAACTGCACGCGAATATAATATTTTGATCAAAGTCCTTTGATATTGAATTTGGCGGAGCTCTCTCCAAGCGATCAGATTTTATGGGACTTTGATTTTTTTTAAATGCCTAAAAATTGTCTAATTACAGTTAACATGGAGGTATCGAACTCAAATTTGATACGGGAATGGAGTAATACTGTACAATGTTTGGCATTAAATTTGGCGCAACATGATCGAACCGTTTATTATGAGCAATTAAACAAATTTTAACTCTCAATTTTTTGAGATGTAAGAATTTTTTTTTGTCCTACAAAAAAAGCTGCAAAGTAATTTGCACATGGCTTCCTTATTTATTACAATTTAGCGCATAGCTTTTTTTATAAATTTTTCGCCTTGAAAAAAGTTCAAAATTGTAGTTTTCATATTTCTTCCTCATAAAACTTGAAAATTGAAATTTTCATATGGCTGTCTCTTCAAATTTGCAAATTGGAATTTCCTTATGGCTTTCTTACAAGATTCCTTTATGCGCGAAGCTTCCTCTATGAGGAAGTCAAACATACAGAAAATGCTTTCTCATAGAAGAAGCTTTGCGAATAAAGGAACAATGTGATAAACCCATATGAAACTTTCAATTTGCAACTTTAAAGAGCCAGCCACATAAAAACTTGATTTTTCAACTTTTATGAGGAAGCAATACGAAATTTTCAATTTTCAACCTTTATGACGAAGCAATACGAAAATTTCAATTTTCAACTTTACACCTTTAGTTTTAGTTATTTTAAAAAGTAAACCGTTTACTGGTAAACAACAATAGAATCAGTCGTCAGATGCCCAGAGACACGACCTGCCCTTTGATTCGGTGATTTTCGTTGATTTCGTTCACCGGATGTTAGAAAAATCCGGCGTCGGAGCGGACTGGAAGATAAGGCGAGAAGGTCGGGGATAGGATTCCTTTCTCCATCTCCGGGTTTCGCGCTCGATCGCAGAGCAATGAATCATTGGCCCGAGGCTCGAGGTAAAACTTGTCATCCCTTATCAGGCCGGGCAATAAACCCCCTAGCGCCCTTCTAATAGAGACGGGAGCAGGTCCTCCGTTCGCCGCGATCCCTTTTTCGTCGGTGGCGTCACGAGGCTGCTGGTACACGATCTTCCTCCATCACCCTTTAATTCCCGGCGCGCGCAGGCTTCTCGTAACCCGAGAAGACACGATAACGGGATTTGATTTTAGTGAGGAATATGAAAATGTTTCATATTCCTATATACGAAACTCATGCATGTCAGGACTTCACCACATCTACTACCTTAAAATAAAAAAGCTGAAAATTGAAATTTTCATATCGCTTCCTCATAAAAGTTGAAAGTTGAAAGTTGAACGTTGAAAGTTGAAAGTTGAAAGTTGAAATTTTTATATGACTTTCTCATAATGGCCCTTTACTCGCAAAGCTCCTTCTATGAGAAAGCATTTACTATATTTTTGGCTTCCTCATAGAGGAAGCTTTGCGAATAAAGGGCCATTATGAGAAAGTGATATAAAAATTTCGACTTTCAACTTTCAACTTTCAACTTTCAACTTTTATGAGGAAGCGATATGAAAATTTCAATTTTCAGCTTTTTCAATATCAACGTCGTATTTAACTTTTAAGCAAAACTGGCCGATTCAGGTTTAGTGCGAAAAAAACCTTGCGCTTTTGGTCAAAACGGCTGTCGAATCTGTACGCGAGGCGAAAAAATACATAGAGCATCATAGAGTATTCATCGGGAAGCCAAGAAATCGCTGTTTGAAAATACGCAAAATAACCCATTTTTGTAATTTTGGCTATAAAAACACCCGGTAAACTTTTTCGTTAGCCGTCACTCCGGGATTGTATTATATGTATTTTTTCACGCTGATCACGAATCTGACACTTTTTTATTCGTAGATTAATATTTAATACGGAAAAATGCGTCTTGAAAAAAAAAAAAAATTCATGAAATTCAAAATATTCAAAATGTCATAAAATTTAAACAGCTCGATCGATTTTCTTGAAATTTTAATGGCATCATCGGGTGACCATATTCCATCTGTGTACGCGTTTTTAGCCCGATAGCTAAAAAATTGCGAGCGCTACGGTGCGCACAGACTTTTTCGAAGAAATAAAAAATGGCGTACAAAAAAAAAACAATTGAACATTTTTGGATGAAATTTTGCAGAAACATTGACTATTAACCACACATGCTGTGTGTGAAATTTCAGCTTGATCGGTCGAGGCGTTCTCGAGTTATAGCCGTTTGTATTTTACACCTCCAATTCACACACACATACATCCGGACATTTTTTCTAAATGTGATTTTTCGATGTTTTGGAACATTCTGAACACGTTTTCATTAAAATCTCGAAATTTTTTTTTTTTCACCATCACAAAGCTTCCTCTATAAGGAAGCAAAAACAAAACATGGCCATATCCCTTGGATTGCACGTCTCTTTGTCCCAATATCGAACATTACGAGTTCCCGCCCTGTTACAACAACGAGCGATATTACATTGTGGACTCGGGATAATAGGTTTGGACGTCCAGAGTGTCGGTGTGGATCCTGTAGGTTGTGCAGCTCGTCGTAGCCCGTGCGCCTTCGGTGTGACCGCCGGTGAATCAGCGTTGTATACTCGGCCGCGTTGCTCGGAACCCAGGCCGGCTTTGGCAAGAATCAACGGTGGGGTTTACAGTGACTGCAGCGGTGCAGATCGTAGCGGTAAGCACGTCGGGCGGGAGAGGACAGAGGACCGGAGGCAGATCGGCTTGTTTGGATTACGCGAATGAACACGAGTCTGCTTCCAAACAGCTCAAACCCCTCCGATCGCGAGATTACGTACTCGGAATTGGTGCGGTCCTCTATGGGAAAACACGTCCGTCCATTCATTTGGCAGCATCATCGTGACGTACCTCACGGAGACGAATACAGTCCTCGACCGCTGGTTTCCCAGAGAAACCTGCGGCTTCGGTCTCGGGTTCTCTGTCTCTCCTCTGGCCCAATTACTCGGTACTTATCCCATTTGCGCCTGAATTCCGGGCCGATGGAGAGATGGGAAGCCCCCCTACGTATTCAGGTCGGGAGCAACATTGAGCAACGGTTAGGTCCTGCGCGTCCGTCCTGACAGGACCGGTTGTGTGCGGAACCGAAATGCACTTCGGTGACGAGATGACACGTGTCTCTTTGTGGGCCGAAGAGGAAAGAGACGTTAATTTGATAAGAACTTGCGCACGAGCTCTCGCAGGTTTGAACGACGTTTCTGGACGATGAATAAGACATTCCGGTATCGGGAATGGTGAACAAGGTCGAGGAGAAAAGGCGAACGGTTCTGGGATAGCGGGAACAACTGCATTGTACAGCTTGCGAAGAGCTTATCCCATTTGCGCCTGAATTCCGGGGCGATGGAGAGATCGGAAGCCCCACTACGTATTCAGGTCGGGAGCAACATTGAGCAACGGTTAGGTCCTGCGCGTCCGTCCTGACAGGACCGGTTGTTTGAGGAATCGAAATGCACTTCGGTGACGAGATGACACGTGTCTCTTTGTGGGCCGAAGAGGCAATGGACGTTAATTTTATAGGAACCTGCGTACGAGCTCTCGCGGGTTTCAACGACGTTTCTGGACGATGAATAAGACATTCCGGTATCGTGAATGGTGAACAGGGTCGATGAGAAAAGGCGAATGGTTCTGGGACAGCGGGAACAACTGCGCAAGCAGGAACACATGCATTGTAAAGTTTGCGAAGAGCTTATCCCATTTGCGCCTGAATTCCAGGCCGATATACGTATTCAGGTCCGGAGCAACATTGAGCAACGCTTAGGTCCTGCGCGCCCGCCCTGCCAGCACCGGTTGTGTGTATAACGACCGAGCTGATACTTTCGGAGGATTGGTGATGGTCGATGTTCTGACGCTTTGCCCAAGAATAAATGATAGAAAAATTTGGTGACTGCCGGGATTCGAACCCGGGCTTTTTGGTTCCTAAGTAAGAGCGCTAACCACTACGCTATTGTCACCCATATTTTTCTATCATTCTCGTCGTCTACATATGTGCAAACCTGGGGCCGTCACAGTGCGGAATCGAAATACACTTCGGTGACGAGATGACACGTGTCTCTTTGTGGGCCGAAGAGGAAAGAGACGTTAATTTGATAGGAACCTGCGCCCGAGCTCTCGCGGGTTTGAACGACGTTTCTGGACGATGAATAAGACATTCCGGTATCGTGAATGGTGAACTGGGTCGAGGAGAAAAGGCGAACGGTTCTGGGACAGCGGGAACAACTGCGCAAGCAGGAACACATGCATTGTAAAGCTTGCGAAGAGCTTAGCCCTCCCCCCGTCATGAGGGCAAGGATTGGCAGGCTCTCGCGCTTATTTTTATCGCCCGAACGTACCGATCCGCACGTGGTGTACATAGCGATCAGACACATTCGCACTGGCCGAGTTGAGCTGTCCGTGCGCGCCGTTTCGGTACCGCTGACTGTTTCTCCGCTCTTCCGGATGCATTATAGATTGAGCGAAATCCGCCTGGCCGAGCCGAATGGAAGGAACTATGCGGAGAGACGGATGAAGATAAAAAGGCTAAAACTCAGACAGATTGAACGCGGGAGCGATAGCCGAGGCCCCGATGCGTAAAATACCACTCTTGAAATCGGATAGAGTGCGCGTACCGATCCGTAAATCCCGAAGCCCGGAATAACGGCTGCGTAAACGCTGCGATAGCGAGTCCCGGTTCGAAATCTCCGTGTTTGCACTAGGAGGAACGAATGGAACTGCGTTTTATAGCGGCGGAACGAAAAGTCGACATGGTAAAAAGACGGCGTCGAAAGATGGGGGTTGATCGGAGTTCCCGACGAATGAAGGACGTTTCGATCTGTACAGAACTGTAAAAGGGCCCTGGCAAGACCCTGACAAGACCCCGAGTAGACATTTTCGAGCGTTAGATCAGGCCCTGACAGGGCCCAGATGAGGCCTGGCAAGGCCTCAATCAGGACCTTATCAGGCCTCGATGTAATGCTTGAAAATTTCTACTCGGAACCCTGAAAAAACGTTGACAAGACCATGACAAAAGCCTGGGAAAACTCTGACAAGACCTCGACAAAGTCCTGACAAAAGCCCTAAGAAGGCCTTGACAAGGTCCTAACAAAGCTCTGGAAAAATTGTTACACGACCCAGAGAAGACCCCGACAAGGTCCTAACGAGGCCTTCACAGGACCCTGACAAGTCCCTGACAAAGCCCTAACGATGCTCTGAAAAAACTCTGATAAGACCCTGACTGGACCCTGACAAGGCCCTAACAAAGCTCTGGAAACATTCTGACAAGACCCTGACAAAGCCCTAACAAGGCTCTGAAAAAACTCTGACAAGACCCGGACAAGGTTCTAACAAGGTCTTGACAAGGCCCTGACAAAGTCCTAACAAGGCTCTGACAAGACGCCGAGAAGGTCCTAACCAGGTTCTGACAAGACCTTGATAAAGCCGTAACCAGGCTCTGAAAAAACTCGGACGAGACCCTGACAAGACCCCGACAAGGTCCTGACAAGCCCCTGATAAGACCCCGGAATGGCTGTGGCAATATCTTTGCAAGACCCAGACACCCTGGTAGAAATTTGAAAACGTCGATAGGACTCAAAAGAGGCCTGACAAGGGGATGACAAGGCCTTTCCAGGAACTTGTCAGGTCCCGATGTAACGCTCGAAAATTACTACTAGGGCAAGGCTCATGGTTCTAACAAGGCTCTGGCAAGTCCCTGAGAAGGCACTGACAAAACTTGACATCGCGGCGCAATTTTTCAAAATCAACTTAAACGCTACTACCAACTGGTGGGCACTCGCCCTTATCGATATTCCTCCCTTATTTCTCGGCCGTCACAATGGTCGATTAAGACCATTCGCGACGGTAGGAAATGGTCCTTTTTTTTGTTCTCGTTGAACGTTGCGCGAAACTCCCACGACGCTTTCTCCAGCGGTACACATTCTTTTTGTCCCACCGCCATCGTCCCCACTCAGGCCGCCCTTGTCTTATCGCCGGGACCGGTAAAACTTTTTCAATTTCCTCGATGGCACTTGGCTTCGGCAATATCCGGGCATTACCGTGTTCTCCACTTGTTCCACTTCGAGATACAGCCACGATAAAGATTTTGCCCCGTTGAATGTTGAAAGTAAAATAAGAACAATCCGTGAAGACAATTGTCATATAATCGATCAATGGTCGAAGAAAATTCTCGATCTCCTTTTTATCATCTCATTCAATAAGTCTGCTGTCTTACAATTTAAAGAGTAACTCCTCACAGTGAAACGCGATTGTGGAGACAGCGGCGCGGATCTTGGGGAGAAGAGAGGAGAGAACGCGCTTCTCTTAGGGAGGAACGAGAAGAAAACAATGGGGTGGCGAGGAGGATTGCAGACACAAGGAAAGATCCGACAATTTTTAGGTTCTTCGAGATCGGCGCAGTTGAGGGTTCGGTGTGTGCCGTTCTCAGGACGAAAACTCTCGGTGGTTTTCCGGGTTGTCGCCGCGCGGCGACGACCGGGTAACCGAAGAAGCAATCCACTGGTAGCTGCGGAGCCCCGGACGAAGCCCCGACTTGGCAAAGCTCTAACAAAGCCCTAACAATGCTCTGAATAAACTCTGATAAGACCCTGACAAGAACCTGACAAAGCCCTAACAAGGCTCTGAACAAACCTTGAGAAGACCCTGACAAAGCTGTAACAAGGCTCTGAAAAAACTCTGACAAGACCCTGACTGGACCCTGACAAGACCCTAACAAAGCTCTGGGAAATTCTGGCGAGTCCCTGAGAAGAGCCCGACAAAGTTCTGACTGGGCCCTGACAAGGCCCTAACAAAGCTTTGGAAAAATTCTGACAAGACCCTGAGAAGAGCCCGGCAAAGTTCTGACAAGACCCCGACAAAGTTCTGACAAGGCCCTGACAAAGCCCTAACAAGGCTCTGAAAAAACTCTGACAAGACCCGGACAAGGTCCTAACAAGGCTCTGGGAAATTCTGGCGAGACCCTGAGAAAAGCCCGACAAAGTTCTGACTGGGCCCTGACAAGGCCCTAACAAAGCTTTGGAAAAATCCTGACAAGACCCTGAGAAGAGCCCGGCAAAGTTTTGACAAGACCCCGACAAAGTTCTGACAAGGCCCTGACAAAGCCCTAACAAGGCTCTGAAAAAACTCTGACAAGACCCGGACAAGGTCCTAACAAGGCTCTGGGAAATTCTGGCGAGACCCTGAGAAGAGCCCGACAAAGTTCTGACTGGGCCCTGACAAGGCCCTAACAAAGCTTTGGAAAAATCCTGACAAGACCCTGAGAAGAGCCCGGCAAAGTTCTGACAAGACCCCGACAAAGTTCTGACAAGGCCCTGACAAAGCCCTAACAAGGCTCTGAAAAAACTCTGACAAGACCCGGACAAGGTCCTAACAAGGCTCTGAAAAAACTCTGACAAGACCCTGACTGGACCCTGACAAGGCCCTAACAAAACCCTAGAAAAATTCTGACAAGACCCTGAGAAGAGCCGGACAAAGTTCTGACAAGACCCTGACAAAGCCCTAACAAGGCTCTGAAAAAACTCTGACAAGACCCGGACAAGGTCCTAACAAGGCTCTGAAAAAACTCTGACAAGACCCTGACTGGACCCTGACAAGGCCCTAACAAAGCTCTGGAAAAATTCTGACAAGACCCTGAGAAGAGCCGGACAAAGTTCTGACAAGACCCTGACAAAGCCCTAACAAGGCTCTGAAAAAACTCTGACAAGACCCGGACAAGGTCCTAACAAGGCTCTGAAAAAACTCTGACAAGACCCTGACTGGACCCTGACAAGGCCCTAACAAAGCTCTGGAAAAATTCTGACGAGACCCTGAGAAGAGCCCGACAAAGTTCTGACAAGACCCTGACAAAGCCCTAACAAGGCTCTGAAAAAACTCTGACAAGACCCGCACAAGGTCCTAACAAGGCTCTGAAAAAACTCTGACTGGACGCGATTGTGGAGACAGCGGCGCGGACCATGGGGTGAAGAGAGGAGACAACGCGCTTCTCGCAGCGAGGAACGAGATGAAAACAATTGGTCGGCGAGGAGGATTGCAGACACAAGGAAAGATCCGACAATTTGAAAGTTCTTCGAGATCGGCGCAGTTGAGGGTTCCGAAAACTCTCGGTGGTTTTCCGGGTTGTCCCCGCGCGGCGGCGACCGGGTAACCGAAGAAGCAATCCGGCGGTAGCTGCGGAGGCCCCGGAAGAAGCACCGACTTGGCAATCAGGGGCAATTATGAGTTGGACTCTTCGGAGAGGCTCGCCGACCTCTCGCGATCGGCCGGCGAACGCTCTCTTCCTCTCCCGTTCTCGGCTCTCCGATCCGAGCGTCGTAGTTCTTTTTCTTCATTGTCCGTTCGACGTTGAAGCCCGTCGTTTACGGACCGAGGATCGCGAACTTTCGGGCAAAACTCGCCAATCGGAAACCTCCGCCGGCATCGTCATTTGCAAACGTTTTGACGGTCGTTCAGGCGAGCGCAGCCTCCGATATCCGGAACGGAATTGCCGTAACGGTTATTGCTGAATGCCGTTTCTCCTCCCACCGGGCTGGATACAGATAAGAGGCAAGTTTTAACGACGTCGGGAGCGAGCGGGGTTGAGAATGGGGCGAGCGGCCGACAGGTGGACGAACCGGGGAAACTGCCGATGCGCCGGCCAACCGTAATGCTTCGTTCGTACGGATTGATAGCTTGCCGGGCGTGTGTTGGATTCTGCGGGAATATCGCTGGAGCCGGAAAACGATCACCGGAGCGACGTTGGGACAATGAGATTAGCCGACGTGCGGGACGAAGTAGGTTGTAATTCAGAGAAAGTTTCCGAAAAATTGTCTGCAACGTCACTTCTGGCTCAAGGGGAAAGTGAAAGTCACGTGACCGGGCCATGAGTGTGCGAGAGATGGTTGCAATTTTCAAATTAACTTTGTTCAATGGTGTTAATTTTTTTGAGAAAAAAATTAATTCGGGCCGGATGCGAAATTACCGTGTGCATCCGGCTCGAATTTGCTTTTTCCACAAAAAAATTAGCACCCTTGAGAAAAGTTCATTAGTTTTTATTACCGACCGCGATATTTCATTTCGCTTTAAGGATGTCGGAGCTTTAGAGTCCCGTTGAACGTGAGTTTCAGAGAAAATTTCGAACACTTCTCGATGGGATAAAAATCTGAAAAAAATCAAGTATATGGGAGATGCTGCAAAGATTGTTTTTGTACAATAATAATGCTATTTTGTTATTAATAAATTGAAGATAACAATTATTATACAACAAATGACCCGTCAACTTGACTATTTTTCTTCATAAAAATGATTCGTTTATTTTTCTGAAAACGTATGAATTTTTTCAGAATTTTTTGTAATCTTTGAAAATTGCCTTTTTTCACAGCTTGACCATAGAAAAAAACGCGATTATGGCTCTTACCGAGCGAACTCACCATTGGCAGGTTTGAACATAACACAAGCCTCAGCCGCCTTAGGAGAACATAGTCTAGGAGAACATAGGAGAGAGTGGGGCAAAATGGCACAGCGGGGCAAAACGGGATAATGAGGCTGAACGCAATTTTCAAATAACTTTTAGATGGTGGCGATGGTGGAGCGTGGGGCAAAACGGAGTTGAAAATCCGGATCTATCGTGGGGACAAAATAGGGCATCCAAAAATTATTGTAAAATTGAGTTTTGCTTTCACTGTCCCGTTCTGCCCCACTGTTCCGTTTTGCCCCGTTCTCCCCTAGTTTTGTTCTCCTATGTAGGCCGTGCGCAGGACTTGTCAATTTTTCTTACATACGCACTACGCATTGTCTATCCAGTTTTCCTATCCACTCACTCTCTAGGCTTGCAGCCTGTCCGGCTAAAAGCCGAACCCAATCCAGGCGTACCCCAACAAATTTCCACACGGGATTATCCCAAGATCGGAGGTCCTACCGCACAATTGTGATACGATGTACGACCGGATCGTTATCGTTTTCCTTCATCCGATGGTCTTCCCTCTTCACGTTGACCGCTTCCCAAACTCCCTCCGACGATTCTCAAATCTCACTCCGGGAAGCCGTATCGATAATCCTTGTCGAGCGGCTTTTCGGCTTTATTTTTTGCTGAGCCCAGGTTATCGATGTCCCTCATCCGGCACGGCCCTCGCTTTTCATGGTCTCCGCCTCGCGGATGCAATTCCCGCGTCACCGAATTCTATATGAATTTCAATGTATTGTTCGAACGACGAAACCGTAGATTTTTCCATCCCCGCGTCAGACAAAATGCGAAACCAGTCGCAAAACAGCTCCCTCGTTACTTCGCCGCTGCTATTGCTGCTCGGTGTGTAAGGACGAAAAAAAAAAATAATAAATAAACCGACCCGCTATAAGGCGCTAGCTGTGAGAAGCGGAGAACAATAACGATAAATAAATAATAACATGGGAACTAAAAGGACAAGTTTGTATTTTCAAGCCTCAAGAAACGAGTTTGTCACTTATTCGACAAAATTATTTTTACGAAACTTCGTCTTCCTATTTTAAGAAATTATTTTTCACTGTGTGTCACGTCCGACGAAAGCGGATCTCTACTACTTGAGCTCCTGTCACGTAGCCCGGCAGTACTTCGACTGGCTAAGCTACTTCACAAACCCCTTCGTCACGTCGATGGGACAACGTAGACATAAAACGGAAACGTACGTACAGAAGTCGCGCCGGACAATGCACAAAAGAATTTGTGGTAGCGCGGGGTAAAATGAGGTAGCTGAGGAATGAAGAGAGGCCGTTTGAGCCTGGAGCGATGAATTGACTGTTTACATTCAACTCATCCGACAAGGAGTCTTTCGTGCCTCCACCGACGTACGTGCAACAGATGACTGATTCAAGCCGTTGAACATTTTTGCTCGAGAAAACCTGCTCGGTCGGTCATGTCATCCAGGTTTATAGGTGGACATTGCTGAAGTCCTCAAGGAAACTCTGGTTCTGCTGGTCCGGTTGGAATGTCGCAAACTTCAACTCCAGTAGGAATGGTCGCTGCGATCTGTAGTCGAAATTTTGGAGGCTTCAGACGGGATCAGTCTGGACCGTAGCAGGTTCTGTCCGGGCTTTTTCACGTACTGATGTGAGGGGCTAAAAATTTTATTCGTATTGACTCGTCTTACAGGAAGACGTCATTCAGCTTGTGGGCACAGAAAGCTTGCGCAATCTCATAACGCCTCTAAAATTGCTGCCAGGGTGTTGGTGGTCCGCTTTGTAGAACGCGACCATTCAGCTTGCGGGCACGGAAAGCTTGCTTGTTAAAATTTGTGGTCGTTGGTGCATCGATTGTTCGCTCCGCATCCGGTCTCACTCCAGTAGGAGTTCACTCCGGTTCAACTCCAGTAGGAATGGTCGCCGCGATCTGTAGTCGAAATTTTGGAGGCTTCAGACGGGCCCCGTCTGAAGCCTCCAAAGGCCGTATCAGGTTCTGTCCGGGCTTTTTCACGTAGTGATGTAAGGAACTAAAAATGTTGCTCGTATCGGCTCGTCTTGTAGGAAAACGTCATTCAGCTTATGGACACAGAAAGCTTGCGCACTCTCATAACGCTCTAAAATTGCTGCCAGGGTATTGGTGGTCCGCTTTGTAGAACACAATCATTCAGCTTGCGGGCACGGAAAGCTTGCTTGTTAAAATTTGTGGTCGTTGGTGCATCGATTGTTCGCTCCGCATCCGGTCTCCTGCGTCCTTCGCCAGGGTGCCTCGCTCGGATTCCTTTTGAATCGGACACGCGATGTTTAACCAGCGTATGATATAACTCGATGTTCATTGAGATCGGGTCAGTTCCGATAAACCGATCGATGGTACTCTTTCTCCATCGGTCCATCCGAGTGTAAACCCTTCAGCAATGCCCACCTGTAAATGTGGACATTGCTGAAGTCCTCAAGGAAACTCTGGTTCTGCTGGTCCGGTTGGAATGTCGCAAACTTCAACTCCAGTAGGAATGGTCGCCGCGATCTATGGTCCAAATTCTGGGGGCTTCAAACAGGTCGCATCAGGGACGAATCAGGTCCTTTCCGGGATTTTTCAGGGACTGATGTAAGGCTTCGATGGCGATCGATGGTACTCTTTCTCCGTCAGTCTTGTCATCCGGGTTTATAGGTGCACATTGCTGAAGTCCTCAAGGAAACTCTGGTTCTGCTGGTCCGGTTGGAATGTCGCAAACTTCAACTCCAGTAGAAACGGTCATCGCGATCTGCAGTCCAAATTTTGGAGGCTTCAAACAGGGTCCCGCCGGAGCCGTATCAGGTCCTTTCCGGTTGATGTAAGGCTCTAAAAATTCGGCCCGTATTGGCTCGTCTTGTAGGCAGACGTCATTCAGCTTGCGGGCACAGAAAGCTTGCGCTATCCAACAACGCTCTAAAATTGCTACTAGAAGGCCATCCAGCTTGTGGGCACGGAAAGCTATCTCGTTAAAGTTTGTGGTCATTGGTACATCGATTGTTCGCCCCTCACCCGGTCTCCCACCTACTTCGCCCGGATGCACTCCTCGGATTCCTTTCCAATCGGCCACGCGATGCCTAACCAGCGTATGATATAACTCGATATTCATTGGGATTCGGTCAGCTTCGATAAGCCGATCGATGGTACTCTTTCTCCATCGGTCATCTCATGCAGGTTTATCGGTGGACATCGCTGAAATCCTCAAGGAAACTCTGTTTCTGCTGGTCGGGTTGGAATGTTGCAAACTTCTCTGTAGTCCAAATTTTGGAGGGTCCAAACGGGGTTTCGTCAGGGCCATGTCAGGTCCTTTCCGGGGTTTTGTCAGGGCCATGTCAGGTCCTTTCCGGGCTTTTTCAGGGCCCGATCTAAGGCTCTAAAAATTCCGCCCATATTGGCTCGTCTTGTAGGCAGCCGTCATTCAGCTTGCGGGCACAGAAAGCTTGCGCAATCCAACAACGCTCTAAAATTGCTACTAGAAGGCCATCCAGCTTGTGGGCACGGAAAGCTATCTCGTTAAAGTTTGTGGTCGTTGGTACATCGATTGTTCGCCCCTCACCCGGTCTCCCGCCTACTTCGCCCGGATGCACTCCTCGGATTCCTTTCCAATCGGACACGCGATGCCTAACCAGCGTATGATATAACTCGATATTCATTGGGATGGAGTCAGCTTCGATAAGCCGATCGATGGTACTCTTTCTCCATCGGCGCTCATGGCGCCCTTGATGCGGTCGATCGCGACCACCGGGGCTTACGCCAGTTTCCCACGCCCAACCACTATCCTCCCCTGTTGGCCCTCAAGTCCCACCATTCCATTGTGGGGAGGCTTAACGATTTCCCATGCACCTGCAATTCATCGATTGTGCACCGCCCGTCATTAATACGCGGATCTGTTTCCGGAAAGTCGCCCCAAGCAGGTCGTCCGGGCATTAATGAAGAGCACGATTATCACGCGTCCGCGGGCGAGCGCGGGGCAAAATGGAACGCCATTACTAATTCTTCGCGGGGCATGGTTAACGATTTCCCATGCACCTGCAATTCATCGACTGTGCACCGCCCGTCATTAATACGCGGATCTGTTTCCGGAAAGTCGCCCCAAGCAGGTCGTCCGGGCATTAATGAAGAGCACGATTATCACGCGTCCGCGGGCGAACGCGGGGCAAAATGGAACGCCATTACTAATTCTTCGCGGGGCATGGTTAACGATTTCCCATGCACCTGCAATTCATCGACTGTGCACCGCCCGTCATTAATACGCGGATCTGTTTCCGGAAAGTCGCCCCAAGCAGGTCGTCCGGGCATTAATGAAGAGCACGATTATCACGCGTCCGCGGGCGAGCGCGGGGCAAAATGGAACGCCATTACTAATTCTTCGCGGGGCATGGTTAACGATTTCCCATGCACCTGCAATTCATCGATTGTGCACCGCCCGTCATTAATACGCGGATCTGTTTCCGGACAGTCGCCCCAAGCAGGTCGTCCGGGCATTAATGAAGAGCACGATTATCACGCGTCCGCGGGCGAGCGCGGGGCAAAATGGAACGCCATTACTAATTCTTCGCGGGGCATGGTTAACGATTTCCCATGCACCTGCAATTCATCGACTGTGCACCGCCCGTCATTAATACGCGGATCTGTTTCCGGAAAGTCGCCCCAAGCAGGTCGTCCGGGCATTAATGAAGAGCACGATTATCACGCGTCCGCGGGCGAGCGCGGGGCAAAATGGAACGCCATTACTAATTCTTCGCGGGGCATCGAATAAAAAGACTCATCTCAAATGCGGAACCGCAACTCGGTAGCCCGCGTTAATTGGATTCTTCGAACCTTTCGCAGTTTCCCAAAATTTGATTATTTGTCTATGCACCGAGCCAATCCCGAAGGCAAATGAGGAATCGACGCTCGCGATCGGTGTATTCCCACGCGATTCGGATCGGCCCCGTGGAGTTATGCCTCGGTAAAAGTGGACGATCTACGATCCTTCAATTTCCGAGGCGGCTCCGACCTGGGCCGGGAGAGGCTGATTCGATTAACCCGTTGACCCCGCCGATATTCCGGTTATAATTGCTGGAAATTCGCGGTTTGCGGACCGCGTCCAGTTCTCCCGCTCACTTCCGTGACCACCACCGCCACCCCAGGCCCACTCGAACCCGGGCGTATATAATTGTCCGCTGACCTCGTTTTAGCACTTCCGAAATCATCCGGCTAAAGGAATTATCGCCTCTCCTGATTGAAAGAAACCGGAAGTTGTTGGCCAGATTCAGTGAGCAAATGTTGTCGGGGACGCGAAGGCGGACGTGGGGATGGGAAGACAAGGACGAAGGGATGGAAAGAGAGAAGCGGTGAAGGCGGACAGCGAGTAATCGAAGGGCGGGCGAGGCGGATCCTGCACGTTTAAGGAATTATGCGACAGTAAAATTACGATTTTTTTTTTATTATTTTATAATACTTTATAAAGTAAACTATCATCGAAGTAAGTGTCATGAATATTTGGTTCTATTTTTATATCTAAATTCAACGAATTAGGATAGTTAGAGACCGTTATGTGGAATTTGCCAGAGTGCTCGAGCAACGGCGCGGCCAAATTTTGAAGGCGTTTTTCTCTAAACGTGATTTTCAAAATCGAGGACTCCGATATCGCAAAAACTGCTTGATGGATGGATTTTTATCGAAATTTTAAGGGCTTTTCTTCCACAGATTCTTTGGTCCTTGACGTTTTCATATTAAAAAATGATCCAAAGTTTAAAAAAACGGGTAGAAATCGATTTTTTTATGACCTTGAAGATATCTGCATCAGAAAAAACTTTATCTTTGGCACGTCGTATCTGCCGTATTTTTCATCGTACAGACTTTTCTCTGGGCTCATTTTCTTCGTTATGAAATTCTCTAGGTGAGCATTTTTCATTTTTCTGTCTTCTTCAAGGCAGAAAAAAGAAAAAAGAAAATATATGGAAGTTATGGCGTGCCTTGAACTAGTAGATTGGTCGCCTATCTTCCTTCATCGTCATTTTCATGAAGATTGAGGACTGATTTGAGGTTTTAAGCGATTTTGAAATTTTTCCAAAATGTCTGTGGTAGCTCTAATTTCCATAAATTTTGAGCTATCGTCTTAAAAATGCATATAAATACAATACTATGCACAAAGACCTTTGGTATTGAATTTGGGGGAAATCTACAAAGGGGATCAGATTTTATTGAATTTTGATTTTTTTGAAAAATCACTAATAATGGTCTTATTCGAGTTAACGTGAAGGTATCGAGCTTAAATTTGGCACGGGAATGAACAAGCATTGTACAATGTTTCGTGTTAAATTTGGAATAATTTGATCCAACCGTTTAAATTTGATGGGATTTTGAAAATGTTGAATGTATCGAAAAATTTGTTTTTTACGCCTGACACGAGTTTCTGAATGAAATATCACGCAAAGAGTGAATTGCGTTATATTTTTGTAATCAGCGGCGAAGAATAGATTAAAAATCGCCTTAAGACAACGAAACCCGAAAATTTCAGTTTGCGATTTCCTACAATAAATTCTGGCATAAATCTTGACGACTTTGATTTTATGAGATGTAGAAATTATTTCATGTTACGAAAAAAGGAGAAAAGTAATTTGCACATAGTTTTTTTATATTTAAAATAAAAAATACAATTAAAAAGATTTGAAAATTGTATTTTAATTATAGCTTCCTCTATGAGGAAGCCGAAATCGAACACCGAAATTTATCATAGAGGAAGTTATGCGCAAAACCGTAAAACATGAGGAAGTAATTATGCGGATGACTGCGCGCTTTTTTTTATTGGACACATTTTTTCTGGGTGCACTGGCGCTGTCTTGCGCCAGCGAGACTTGCCGAACCTGCGATATTTGGCCGACCTGCTTCGATGACGGTCTCGCAAATTCGTCCCCGATTCAACAAGCTTACTTCTTAATGAGCCATCTCTTTGCCTCAGGGAAGGCTCTCCGCCCTTGTCGCCGGTAGCGATGTTGACAATTGCTAAGGGTGAATTGGCGCACAGAGGGTTAGCCGATAGTTGTCCAGGAGCCTCGAAGGACTTTCAATTATGTACCGTGCGCCGTAGGTCGAACAACAATATTGCACTTTGCCGTCACGGGGCCAACATCGCTAATTGGAACAGTTAAGTCATGATTGCCAATTTCTCGGGAGAAGAAGCGTCGAACGAGAAGCGGTTACAATGCACGGTTCACCCACTTTCACTGAAGCCCTTCATCTCTCATACTGCTCTCAGACCAGTATGAGAGCAGTATGTGATTCGAATTTTGCGCCTTTACACATTTTTCCCACATAAAATAAAAAAAATCAAAGTGAATTTAAAAATCTGAAAAAATCCATACGTATTCAGAAAAGTGATCAAATTATTATCATTAAAAAATTTAGGTTTCCAGTAGATTTGTCGTAAACTTGTATTTTCATCAATTTGTTAATAACATTTTGGAATTATCACTATGCAAAATTAATCTATTCAGCACCTTCAATATGCTCGCTTTTTTTACAAATTTTTATACCATCCAGAAGTGTTTGCAATTCGCTATCATTTCTCCGAAACTTATGCAAAGTGAACATTCGCAAGGACCACCTGCTTAAGCCCATATTCAAGTAAGCAATTTTATTCCTTCCAACCAAATTTCGTTTGGTTTTAATTAAAAAAAAAAAATTCTGGATGCAGAATCGGCGCGCCTCGAGCGCTTGAGTGTGTTTTGTCAACGTTAACCGCGGCACGTGACAGGAAAGAGCAAAACGGGGCGGAAGCGCCCTCCGGAGCAAGACGACGAAGAGAAGAAAAGCAAGATCTTGAAGCGGTTCGAGAATTCCGCCATGCTCCGGTGCGATCCTCTAGAGACAAGCCTCTTCGTCCGTGTTACATCGCGTACAGAGTTTCCCGACGGTGTCCTCGTGACGGCGGAATATTAACTCTTTTTTTTTCGCGAGTCTCGTCGAGTCTAATCTTCGAGAAAACGTGTTTAGACGTGGAACGACGAGAGGTAACTGTGGCGATGATGGAAAATGGCGGCGTGGCGGAGAGGTAGGCTCAATATTAACCGGAACTCTCGGAGCTCCGCTAATGACTCCACGGCTAACTTTCTCCTCCGGCTTGCGTTCTTCCCTCTCGTTCTCCCCGGCTCTTATGCCCTTTCGCAGCCGCCATTCGCACAAAACTTGATACCATCGCAACTGTGGAGGACAGGAATCTGGAGGCAGACGTGCGGAAGGATATATAGTCGAACCTTTTGCGGCCATGAATATTCCCACCGTATTCCCGCGAACTTTCAGCTCATCCGGCGTCTCGTTCATTCATCTTTAATCTCACGCCAGCCAAACGCGATCCGGTTTGGAGCATCAACGAATTTTCGAAATAATTATCCGGGCGGAGTTTCACTCGCGGATTCGTCCCTTTTGCGCCCTTTGTTCGCGGGATGAAGAATTAGTCGAGCCAATGAACTGTGTTCTTAAATACGCCACACCGATTGGTTGACTGCCATGGCTATAGCGGGTTCGATGCTTCGGTGCGGGTTGCAGAAAAAAATGTGCAAACAATGAGTTTTTTTACCGGTCATGCATTAATTTCATATTTTATAGCGATGGTTTGGTTGCCATACTGATCGGTTGGTTGTCACACCAAGCGCCTCGCTGCAACACCAATCGCTCCATTGCCAGACCACTCGCTAAGCTGCCACACCAATCGCTCCGCTGCCACACCAATCTCTTCGCTGGCAACCCAATCGCTCCGCTGCCACACCAATCGCTCTGCTGCCACACCAATCGCTCGGCTGCCACACCAATCGCTCGGCTGCCACACCAATCGCTCGGCTGCTACAGCAATC
This sequence comes from Stenichneumon culpator, assembly GCA_964017025.1. NCBI lineage: Eukaryota > Metazoa > Arthropoda > Insecta > Hymenoptera > Ichneumonidae > Stenichneumon > Stenichneumon culpator. The sequence continues at coordinate 3,975,037 of OZ024771.1, forward strand.
GCTTCGCTGCTATACCAATCGCTTCGCTACCACACCAATCGTTCCGCTGTCACACCATTTGCTTCGCTGCCACACCAATCGCTTCACTACCAGACCAATCGCTTCGCAGCCACTCCAATCACTTTACTACCACACCAATCTTTTCGCTGCAACACCAGTCGCTCCGCTGCAACACCAATCACTCCGCTGCCTCACCAATCGCTCCGCTGCCACACCTATCGCTCCGCTGCAACACCAATCACTCCGCTGCCATACCAATCGCTCCGCTGCCGCACCAATCCCTTCGCTGCCACTCCAATCACTTTACTACCACACCAATCTTTTCGCTGCAACACCAATCGCTCCACTGCAACACCAATCACTCCGCTGCCATACCAATCGCTCCGCTGTCACACCAATCGTTCCGCTGCCAGACCGTTTGCTCCGCTACCACACCAATCGTTCTGCTGCCACACCAATCGCTCCGCTGCCCCACCAATCGCTCCGCTACAATACCAATCGCTCCGCTGCCACACCAATCGCCCCACTGCCACACCAATCGCTCCGCTGCCACACCAATCGCTCCGCTGCCAGACCGTTTGTTCCGCTACCACACCAATCGCTCCGCTGCCCCACCAATCGCTCCGCTACAATACCAATCGCTCCGCTGCCACACCAATCGCTCCACTGCCACACCAATCGCTCCGCTGCCACACCAATCGCTCCGCTACAATACCAATCGCTCCGCTGCCACACCAATCGCTCCGCTGCCACACTAATCGCTCCGCTGTCACACCATTTGCTTCGCAGCCACACCAATCGCTCCGCTGCCACACCAATCGCTCCGCTGCCACACCAATCGCTCCGCTGCCAGACCGTTTGTTCCGCTACCACACCAATCGTTCTGCTGCCATACCAATCGCTCCGCTGTCACACCAATCGTTCCGCTGCCAGACCGTTTGCTCCGCTACCACACCAATCGTTCTGCTGCCACACCAATCGCTCCGCTGCCCCACCAATCGCTCCGCTACAATACCAATCGCTCCGCTGCCACACCAATCGCCCCACTGCCACACCAATCGCTCCGCTGCCACACCAATCGCTCCGCTGCCAGACCGTTTGTTCCGCTACCACACCAATCGTTCTGCTGCCACACCAATCGCTCCGCTGCCCCACCAATCGCTCCGCTACAATACCAATCGCTCCGCTGCCACACCAATCGCTCCACTGCCACACCAATCGCTCCGCTGCCACACCAATCGCTCCGCTACAATACCAATCGCTCCGCTGCCACACCAATCGCTCCGCTGCCACACCAATCGCTCCGCTGCCACACTAATCGCTCCGCTGTCACACCATTTGCTTCGCAGCCACACCAATCGCTCCGCTGCCACACCAATCGCTCCGCTGCCACACCAATCGCTCCGCTGCCAGACCGTTTGTTCCGCTACCACACCAATCGTTCTGCTGCCACACCAATCGCTCCGCTGCCCCACCAATCGCTCCGCTACAATACCAATCGCTCCGCTGCCACACCAATCGCTCCACTGCCACACCAATCGCTCCGCTGCCACACCAATCGCTCCGCTACAATACCAATCGCTCCGCTGCCACACCAATCGCTCCGCTGCCACACTAATCGCTCCGCTGTCACACCATTTGCTTCGCAGCCACACCAATCGCTCCGCTGCCACACTTATCGCTCCACTGCCATACCAATCGCTCCGCTGCCCCACCAATCGCTCCACTGCCATACCAATCGCCCCGCTGCCAGACCGTTTGCTCCGCTACCACACCAATCGCTCCGCTGCCACACCAATCGCTCCACTGCCACACCAATCGCTCCATTGTCACACCAATCGGTCCAAGCTTCACTTTACAACTAATATATCAAGATTTCTTCTTAAGTAGTCGGAATTCGACCACTACTCCCCATATCGGCTCTGAAGTCGAAGCTACCTACATTGATCGTACCTCGAACGACCATGTCCAACCGCATCGAAGACGTGCGGAATACGATTACACTGGGAAATCGAAAATAAGCGAGGTGAGATAAAATCGGGGCTCCACTGTATATACGTGGGGCTCGCCTCTTCGATATTCGTTTTCGAAACGACATTCTCCCTAACTCGTTCCTCTTTCTCGTCGAATGGAATATATACGCGTTTGGACGATGACCTCCTACCGTATTGGACAAGAACGTCTGGTCGTCCCGATGCTCCGTTTGGAAAATCGACGCGACTTTACGGCGAGTGTAAAAGGGAACCGCGGAGAAATCGGAGGTGAACCGTGAAAGCGGAAGGAAAAACGAATAAGCACGAGGGGAAAAAGAGTTTCCCTCACCCCGGAGCTGCGGCAATACGCCTTGTGTTATGCAAGACGCTGGGGAAGAGTAGAAGAAGCCAAAAGGTACGTCCGTGCTGTTCTGGCCGGGGCGAGGTACGAGCGGCAGACCGAGGAGTCGTTCCGGCTCGGCCCTAGCATAGAAAGTGGAGAGGAGATACAGTCGGTGAGCGAAAAAAAAATAAAAAATAAAAAATAAAAAAATAAAGGAGAAAGAGAGAACTCGCCAGATGTGGAATTGTCGGGATCGCCTCGAGCCAGAAGCGGAAAGAAAGCGAGAGAGAAAAGGTGGAAGGATAAAGCAGGCGCCCAGACGGGCGAACCGAAGGCTCGGACACGCGGCTTTTTATGAGTTTTTGAACGAGGAACTTTCCGTAGAGGGTCTCCCGCGGCTGCGACGGTTCTCCTCTTCCTTTCTGCTGGGACCTTTTTTCATGCCCGTCTTTCGGTCTCCCCGTCCGTTTGGGTGGCCGGGAAGGAAAATATCGGGTCCGCGAGGAGGGCGAAAAAGGCGGAGAGCTAAAAAGGGAGATTCCTTCGTTCTCATACAAAGATCTCCGGCTCTCCGACTCTCGTCCGGAACAACTCCGAACAGACGTACGACGACACGGATCTTTCAGTGTTTTTTTGTATCGGCGTTCGACTTCCTTTTGAATGAGCAATGAGCCAAACGGGACGGAAAAGGAATTAATGATGGTGTGTCAGGTATTTATTTGTATCGCATTAGACACAAATAAATACACTAAGTAGCTAATAAATATGTAGTTAAATAAAAAATTATACTATATATAACCAATATGCAATTAGGCAGATATTCAAAGAAGTAAATTTATTTGTCCGGAATAAATTTTATTTGTTATAAAGAAATCTTTTCTCTGGTTGTATAATGTCCCAGCACTGGCACGAGACCGCGCCAAGCCCGGGAGCCTGGCCGGTCCAGTGCCAGTGCTCGAATGTCCCATTGGATCAGGCCCTACCTCGGTACGTTCGAACGATCCAAATTGGATCGTGAGATTTGAATAATACTATATCATCCAGGTGACGAGGGAAATATCCCCTCGATGAAATTGAACTCTGCGAGTGGAGAATTTTTTTAATTAAAAAAAAAAAATTTATCGACGCCGAGCATATACCGATTGCCTCGGTGTTACAACCTTATTGATGACACTTTGGCCCGGGCCGAATGCATCAAAACCGAGGCACACTCATCCGCGCGATTTGCCGTCATCCGTACGATCTTCGGCTGCACTGCGGATGAATGTCCCGCGGCTATGCGGGAGGGAGAGGCGGACTGGGAGAGGGTTCGAGGGTGTGAACAGATCGGGGGCTGGAACATTACGATATAGTGCGACGTTCGGCGCATCGGCCACACCGGTTACATTGGGCGAACCGGGCGAGTCGCGGCGAAGCAGCAAATCGATTGTATTACAGGCAGTGCGATGAATAATTTATTTCGCGGTTAAACGCGCTTTATTGCCGCTTAACATGGAATTAATTTAAATAGGTATATACATGTATATACGTATGAAGGGTAGAGTGGGGCAAGATGGACACGTGGTGGGTGAAACTGACTCGTTCCGGGATGGTGTAAATTTTTCGAAAGCGTCAAGTTTCCGCCTCGACGAGGCAAAATAGATCGGGAGCTTCTGCTGCTGGGGAAAAATGAACCTATCGGAACAATTCGTGAAATGGAAAGAATTTCAATGGGTAAAAATGGACCACATCAGTCCGTCTTTGGTTGAAGTAGGAGGTGGGCAAGATAGAACGTGGGTTAAAATTGATTTGTTCCGAATTGCGTCAATTTTGAACGTCGATTTTCCGACTCGATAAGGCAGTATGGACCAGGCTCATTAGCTGGTGGGGCAAAATGAACCCATCAGAAAAATGCGTAAAGTGGGAAAAACTTCACTGTGGGAAAATTGACTGATTCAGGGTCGAATTTTAAGACATCAGTTTGAACTTGAGATCGAACCTAAAATCAAAGTTTGGCGCGGAATTCATGGCGTACTTAAGATCTATTTAAAGTTCGAACCTTATTTCTTGCTAAAGTTTGATCTTGAGTTTGATCTTGAGTTTGATCTTGAGTTTGATCTTGAGTTTGATCTTGAGTTTGATCTTGAGTTTGATCTTGAGTTTGATCTTGAGTTTGATCTTGAGTTTGATCTTGAGTTTGATCTTGAGTTTGATCTTGAGTTTGATCTTGAGTTTGATCTTGAGTTTGATCTTGAGTTTGATCTTGAGTTTGATCTTGAGTTTGATCTTGAGTTTGATCTTGAGTTTGATCTTGAGTTTGATCTTGAGTTTGATCTTGAGTTTGATCTTGAGTTTGATCTTGAGTTTGATCTTGAGTTTGATCTTGAGTTTGATCTTGAGTTTGATCTTGAGTTTGATCTTGAGTTTGATCTTGAGTTTGATCTTGAGTTTGATCTTGAGTTTGATCTTGAGTTTGATCTTGAGTTTGATCTTGAGTTTGATCTTGAGTTTGATCTTGAGTTTGATCTTGAGTTTGATCTTGAGTTTGATCTTGAGTTTGATCTTGAGTTTGATCTTGAGTTTGATCTTGAGTTTGATCTTGAGTTTGATCTTGAGTTTGATCTTGCGTTTGATCTTGAGTTTGATCTTGAGTTTGATCTTGAGTTTGATCTTGAGTTTGATCTTGAGTTTGATCTTGAGTTTGATCTTGAGTTTGATCTTGAGTTTGATCTTGAGTTTGATCTTGAGTTTGATCTTGAGTTTGATCTTGAGTTTGATCTTGAGTTTGATCTTGCGTTTGATCTTGAGTTTGATCTTGAGTTTGATCTTGCGTTTGATCTTGAGTTTGATCTTGAGTTTGATCTTGAGTTTGATCTTGAGTTTGATCTTGAGTTTGATCTTGAGTTTGATCTTGAGTTTGATCTTGAGTTTGATCTTGAGTTTGATCTTGAGTTTGATCTTGAGTTTGATCTTGAGTTTGATCTTGAGTTTGATCTTGCGTTTGATCTTGAGTTTGATCTTGAGTTTGATCTTGCGTTTGATCTTGAGTTTGATCTTGCGTTTGATCTTAAGTTCGATCTCAACAGTGACCTTAAGTTCGAACCAACGTCTTAAAATTCGACCCTGAGTCACTCTTTGGCCGAAGTAGCAGGGGGCAAAATGGACCATATTCTCCTTTTGACACGAGACTTTTTTATGTCTCACCAAAAAATGATAAAAAGTGATCATTTTAGCCCGGGGTCCGTTTTGCACCGCTTATATGGCCAACGAGCACGTAACGTTATCGCGCGATGGTGCCGCTACTGCTCGGTGCGAGTGCATTTGCCGATGGTCATCGCGTTCAGCCCCTTTCCACCTTTACCCTCACTCCATCGCGCCCTGGTAATTTACCGTTTGCGCGGGCAAAGCCTCTCTCGTCGTTTCGAGCTCTCGACTCGCGAGCGAGAAACCGTGAGCACCCGGGCACATACATCGCCGGAGCATAAGCGGAGGAAGAGAGTTTCCCCACAACAGTTTAATTTAGAATTCAGATTTTATGGTAAAACGGTGGGAAACATTCTAGAGTCGAATTATACAATGTATCCCTCGGGAAAAGTTGGCGCCGGCTTTTATTTCCTTACAGCGAGTCCTCCGCCACGAATTCTTACGGGCTTTTGGGTCGGTGAAGAAGAAAAAAAAGTCGAGCGAAGGTTTTTTTTTCACTGGGCCATCGTAACGAGAAACTCTGTCCTTGCCGGGTGAAAGGGGTGAATATGGCCCACCCAATTAGATTCTTAATTATAGATCGAAGAGTGGGGCAAAATGGACTCCGAAATACAATCTGAGTCATTCGATGCAATTGTCAACGAAAAATTGTGTGTGTACCATTTTGCCCCTCTCCTACAGTTCGCAGCATCCCCATCGTATCCCGCGTCTCCGTTATCCCAGCTGACTAATTTTTTACCCCGAAATGATAAATTCGAACCTTATCGCATAGTCGGATGTGCCACTCGACGACATAAAACCGGTGACTCGTCTGCGACTCGACTACTTTGCATCGTCTCTTTTTACTCCACACCGGCGATCCTCGCAGGCGCGAGTGTCTCTCGGTGCGCGAAGGAATTTCCGACAAGTTAGGCGTTCGATGGATCGGAAGAGGTAAATGGTGTATGTTGAGAAGCAATAAAGCCCCGTGCAAAACGAAATTCCTCTGGGTTACACGTTTGTAAAGCCACCCTTCGCGATTTTCATTTTCACCCCCCAAACCCCTCTTTATTCTCCCATCTTCGCTCTTTCTCGGTATATTTTTTTTTTTGTTCACTTTTTTTTTTTGTTCGTTTTCCCTCACCTCGCGTCGTGCGAACATATACCACATGACCGTGCCGGGAAACAACGGCGGGGATACGAAATTTCCCTACGGACCGAGCCCGGATCACCTGAAGAACGTTCTGATGGGAAACGAAAGCTTCCCCGATTCTTATCGTTTCCCTTCCGCCCCGGAGGAACATTCTTTTCCGCTTCGTTGGATCTCGGATTCGCAAAAATTCCCGATTCCTTCCCAATGTTATGTTTGAGTGCTAAGCAAAAAAGAAAAAATAAACTTGTTCTGTGGCTGCCAGAAAGATACATTGCTGTTCCGACTCTGCTTACGAATCTGGGGATTCCAGATAACATTGAGAAAAAAAAATGATAATAACAAAACGCTTGAGAATGTCAGTCATTTGATTGGTCAAATCTTGCTTGGGATTTAATTTTTTTTAATTAGAATTGGCGGTGGAACAAAAATGTATTTCATTTGACCGCAGTCGAATCGTTCTTGAGTAATTGAATTATTGTTTTTTCGGTCAACTTTTTTTCGGTACGAGTCTCGAATATAAAACACCGGGTGACGTAAATATTTTTTTCATGGTTACGCTCGAGTAGAAATAACTGCGTGGTCTCGCGTGAACGATAAAAAAAATTGCGTTTTTCCACTGCATAGGGTGGGAGAGTGGGGCAAAATGGAACAGTGGTGCAAAACGAGACAATGAGGCAAAACTCAATTTTCCATTGAGTTTTGTCCCGCTTTTCCCTATATACGGAGTAGAGGAAGAGCGGGGCAAGAAGGCACCCCGGGGCAAAACGAACTATCCTCACCATTTTTACCCGAGACGAAAAAATCCAATCCGAAACGGTTGGCCCTGTTCCGTTTTGCCCCAAGGTTCCATTTCGCCCCGCTCGCCCTTGCCCCGTCAAAAGCGGGGCAAAACGGATCGCTACAACTTATCGCAGGCCGCAATGTAACGCGAGATCAGAATCTCATCCAAAATCTTCGGCCTTGGTCCGTTTTGCCCCAGCCATCTATTTCGCCTGCTAGCGGCTCTCCACCCCGAAGCGGGGCAAAACGGACCACCACTACCCCCTTCCGTAGTACACAAAAAAAAAAATCTCAACCCAAACGCAGCTCACCGGTCCGCTTTGCCCCAAGTTTCCATTTCCCCCGCTCGCCCTTGCCCCGTCAAAAGCGGGGCAAAACGGATCGCTACAACTTATCGCAGGCCGCAATATAACGCGAGATAAGAATCTCATCCAAAATCTTCGGCCCTGGTCCGTTTTGCCCCAGCCATCTATTTCGCCTGCTAGCGGCTCTCCACCCCGAAGCGGGGCAAAACGGACCGCCACTACCCCTTTCCGTAGTACACAAAAAAAAATCTCGCCTCAAACGCAGCTCACCGGTCCGTTTTGCCCCCTGTTCCATTTTGCCCCACTTTCTCCCTATGGCCCCTCAGCGGTGTGCTTCGCCCGCGCGTACGGCGGCCTCTCTCACTGTCACTGGTCCGTATCGTCCGCGCTAATTAATTCCGTCACGCAACAACGCGCGCGCACTTTCGACGCGGACCAAGAAAGAGAACAGGCCAGGAACTCACCAGTCGGCCTGCCGTTTCGTACGGCAGTCGGTGCTATATTCCCCCCGTCGAGAATCGCTCCCTCGATCTAGAAACGACGAGATCGATTACAGACGTCGGTGGAGATGCGTGAGTCAGTCACGAGATCCGTTTCAGCTGGTCTCCTTCCCGTTTGCATTTTCGTCTCTCGAGCGTCATTTCCGGTTCGGCGTCGCGTGATCACCGCGAAGCTCTCTATCAAGCCCGCGATAAACAGGTATACGTCGGACACCCGGCTTACCCGTTGGCCGGGTCGATCAGCCGGCGTGGTGTTTTCCCGAACGATTTAATCCACCGTCCATCCGGCGATTCCGCTCGCTACAATCATCGCTTCCCGATCCACGTACTCCGGTCATCCATCGAGGTCGCCTTTTTTTCGACGAAGGAGCGTTGTTTGTTTTTTTTTTCACTAGGGTGCAGAAACGCGGGAGAAACGCGAGAATGGGGATGGAGAGCCGCGTGCGCGAATGCTTCGCGTCGGGGCCACCGACGCTGACTGGATCACCGAAGAACCCTCCTGGGTCTGGCGCGTGCGCTCCCCCACAAGCCCGAATGGCTGAGACGCTCTCTCGTCGCTGTTTTCCCGGCTCTTCTCGCTGCACACTTTCTTAAGGGCAGGTGGGAAATGTACGCGGACGAGAAAACGCCGAAAAAACCTTTCGTAAAGAAAAACCCAGGAAAAAACTTCCGTAAGAAAAACCCCGAAAAAAAATCCCGAAAAAAAAACACCAAGAAGCCATCGAAAGCGAAACCCCGAAAAGATGATCAGGTATGTGAAACGCGGAAGAGAAAACGCTGAAAAAACTTCCGTAAGAAAAACCCCGAAAAAAAAACACACTAAGAAGCCATCGAAAGAGAAACCCCGAAAAGATGATCAGGTATGTGAAACGCGGAAGAGCCCTGAAAAGAAACCCTGAAAAAACAACCCTGAACCCTGAAAAGAAACCCTGAAAAAACTTCCGTAAGAAAAACCCCGAAAAAAACTCCCGTAAGAAAATCGCCGAAAAACTTCCGCAAGAAAAACCTCGAAAAAAACTTCCCCAAACTACCCTCCAAAAAAAAAACCCGGAAGAAAACACCCCAAAAAGCCATCGAAAGAAAAGCCCCCGAAAAGATGATCAGGTGGGTGAAACGCGGAAGAGAAAACCCGAAAACAACTCCCGAAAGAAAAAACCCCGGAAGAAAACACCCCAAAAAGCCATCGAAAAAGAAACCCCGAAAAGATGATCAGGTAGGTGAAACAGGGAAGAGAAAACCTTAAAAAAAAATTCCGTAAGAAAAAACCCTTAAAAAAACCTGCAAGAAAACTCCCCAAAATGCCTTCGAAAGAATCGTGTAGGTGAAAAATCTATCGGTTCGGTAGAAAACCTATTTTAGCCACCCATTTTGCCACACATCACGATTTTATAGCGCCGCAAGTCGCGAATGGACTTATGACCGAGTGTTTCTTTTCGGGAGGGGGAGCAAAGGGAGAGATTCCGTGGGCTTTTTTTTCGCGATTCTTTTGGAACAGGCTGGTCGATTGCCTCGCGCGTTTATGCACATTTCTCCAATAGGACGCCAACTGAATCCCTCTCAGATGAATCTCCCGTCTTTAACTCGTTGATCCTTCGTCGTGCGGGCCGCCGGCGCGTGGGGGTTTCTCGCTCTCCCCTTCCACCTCCCTCTTTCGACAAGAGTCAGCATATTCTTCTCCCGTCAATATTTCACCTCATTGCGCACCGTTTCGTCGCAATTAAGTTTTCACCGATCGACTTCCCCTGATTTTTCCTCCATCCATTTTCCGTCACCCTCGCGACGGCAGAAGGCGCAACTCTTTTTCGCTCGGAAGTACGTAATTTCCGGTTTGAAAATCTAATTTTTTGACCGGAAGTGGCGTCGTACCGAAAATACGTCATTTCCGGTTAAAAAATCTTTTTAGACCGGAACTGACGTATTTCCGGTACGCCGCTACTTCGGGACGGAAACCAAGATTTTCGAACCGGAAGTGACGTTTTTCCATATTCCGTCACTTCCGGCCGAAAAATGAGGTTTTCAAACCGGAAGCTAAGGTAGTCCGAGCGACGCAGTCCCGCCAAACGTGAGTTTCAGGGTAAAATTCGGACATTTTTCGATGAGATAAAAATCTGAAAAAAATAACCATATGGTAGGTGCTGCAAATACTGTTTTATGCAATAATAATTCCAAAATGTTATTGACAAATTAATGATAAAAATAATTGTTCAACAAATTACCCGGCAACTTGAGTATTTTTTAAAATAAAAATGATTCGTTTATTTTTCTGAATACTGTATGAATTTTTTTCAGAATCGTTTGTAATCTTTGAAAACCGCGTTTTTTCTATGTCAAAGCTGTGAAAAAAACGCAATCATTTTCCAAGATTACAAAAAATTCTAAAAAAATTCATACGTATTCAGAAAACCAAACGAATCATTTTTCTAATAAAAAAATACTTAAGTTGCCGGGTAATTTGCTGAACAATAATTTTTATCGTTAATTTGTCAATAACATTTTGGAATTATTATTTCACAAAAACAATCTTTTATTCCATTGGGAAGTGTTCGAAATTTTCTCTCCAACTAACGTTTGGCAGGACGGTATCGCTCCGACTGCCTTAATGTCGTTAAGGTTCGCAACGTTTCAGCAACGAATTGACCTTAACTGTCAATATTACCTGCTGCGGAAAATCTGTCTATTGTGAATTTCCGCCCAATTTTCCTCATCGCCTCTCGGCTGCTGGGAACCAGACAAATGGAAGATAATTCCGAATGATCACAGTGCCACATCCGCGTTTAATCCTCCGTTCAATTAATTATCGATACGCCGATTCGGCGCCGATTGGCTGAGAGAAATGTTAATAATTCATATCTACTTTGGGAACGATTCTCCGACACAACGATGAAGCTCGAGGAGTGAACCAGCGAAGAAAAAGACCCTAACAACCCTAGAGACGGATTACCCTGGCCCTCGACAGACGGATCCCAGTTACGCAACCGGGCCACCGGGGCAGAATTCACAAACTTAGTTAAAGGATGCCCCAGGCGACGTGGACGGATGGTAGAAAGACGCCGGTGAATGCCAACTGTGTCTGTTCCTTTCATAGGAACGGGGCTACGGGAAAAACACTCCCTTTGGCAGACTGCGCCGGGATAAGGGAGAAACTCAACCCAGCGATAAGGATGGTAGAAAGAGGAGCAGGAACGAAATCGGGCGAAACCCTGCGCCATGCTTTGCTGTTGCCACGATGAAGCATCCTTTAGGAAGGAATCGACCCAGTCAGGCTCGCTGATCAAACTCGCGACCCGAAAAGATCTTTCTTTTACCTTACCGGTCGCTCTCCTCTTGTTCTCCTCGAGTCAGACTTGTCAGACCTGTCAGACCTGTCAGACTTGTCAGAATGGTCGGAATGGTCAGAATGGTCAGAATGGTCAGAATGGTCAGAATGGTCAGAATGGTCGGAATGGTCAGAATGGTCAGAATGGTCAGAATGGTCAGAATGGTCAGAATGGTCAGAATGGTCAGAATGGTCAGAATGGTCAGAATGGTCGGAATGGTCGGAATGGTCAGAATGGTCGGAATGGTCAGAATGGTCAGAATGGTCGGAATGGTCAGAATGGTCAAAATGGCCAGAATCGTCTGTTACACCTCGACGTAATCTGACTAAGTCTTCGGAAATCGACATAGTCTTGTCGATTGTAGTATGAGAATCTGTACATCACCTGGCTTTGACAAAATAAAATATAATTTCCGTGAGTACTGAACAGAATCATCGAGTCTACATTTCTTCTGCATGCGCTACCACGTGCGAGGGGCTACGAAGTCTCAAGCATCCTCTCAACGCATCGTGCATATCCAAAGCAGTGTTAGGCGGGGTCTCCGTCACTGATGTAAATGGCCAACGCCTTGACTCGAAAGAGAGACGCGAACTCGCCGAGAGCTCGTCGGAACGTAACAGGTCAGAATGGTCAGAATGGTCAGAATGGTCAGAATGGTCAGAATGGTCGGAATGGTCAGAATGGTCAGAATGGTCAGAATGGTCAGAATGGTCAGAATGGTCAGAATGGTCAGAATGGTCGGAATGGTCAGAATGGTCAGAATGGTCAGAATGGTCAAACTGATCAGAATGGTCAGAATGGTCAGAATGGTCAGATTGGTCAGACTGGACAGAATGGTCAAACTGATCAGAATGGTAAAATTGATCAGAATGGTAAAATTGATCAGAATGGTAAAATTGATCAGAATGGTCAGATTGATCAGAATGGTCAGATTGGTCAGACTGGACATAATGGTCAGAATGGTCAGAATGGTCAGGCTGAACGCGAACAACGGGGAAACTCCAACCAGCAATGACGACGGTAGAAAGAGTCGCAGGGACCAAATCGAGCGAAGCCTTGTACTGTTCCCACGGTGAAGCATCCTTCGGGAGTGAGCGACCCAGTGAGGGTTGCGGCGACCCGAAAAGATCTCCCATTCTCCTTCCCGGTCGCCCTTCTCGTGCACCCCCGCAATCCACCCCCGTGTCCCTCACTTTTTCTCATCCCCGGCAAGCGAACGCGAGGCGCGAACGAAATAAATAAGAATGGAAACGAGGGGTTGTCCTGACATGGGGCCGCGGTCCCGGAGACCGTGCACGTAGAGAACCGGAGGAAGGAAATGAGTGCGCACCCAGGAAGCTAGCGACGGAGGAAGGAGTGCGCGGAGGGTGTAAGGCGAAAAACAGGGCTCGCCGAGGTGGTCCCTGAGATGGAATGGAATTTCTGTCGGTTGGCTCAGATAAACAGCTGCAATTTCGTTCGCACAACCGGGTGAAAGCCGCCCCCAGAGCGTCGCACACCGCGGGGGCGTGGGGGAGAGTCCCTCGGAATTTCTTCCGCGATTTACATCCACCCTCGTTCTTCTTTCCACCGGGGAAAGCTCGCTTGTCCGCTTCGGGTAACAGCCTTCCGCGCGCGATCCCAAACACGCCGTATTACTTCTCTCGCGAACCAACCGTACACCACATGTAAGCTCCTTTCTCTTCACCCCGCCGCCTCCACCGCGCTCCGGCGTCTCCTGGCGCGTGACGACGTGATGGGAACACGCGCCGGAGCCGTCGCAGACGAGCTTGGCACGGGGAGAATGAGGAACCGCGAAGCTCGTGTTCTCCGGAACTGGCTCGCTTCGAGCACGAACTCGGATTCGCAATACATTCTGATCGCCGCTTTTGCTCTCTTCAGACTACTCGTACTTCGGTCCCGAGGAAGCCGAGAAATCGCTGAGACATTCCTACCTCGGTGGGAATCCTTTCCTTCGCAAACTTTGGATTCTCCTTAGGTTAGGCATTCGTACGGCTGTTTGTTACATCCCAGCACTGGCACGGACCCGGCGCGGTCTCGTGCCAGTGCTGGGATGCAAGCGCCAGCCGGACTTAAGCTACCTGGGCCAACTTCCTCGTCAAGGATAAAAAATTAATTGGTTAACAAATTACCCGGCAACAAAACTTTTTTTTTTATATTGAAATGATTCGTTTATTTTTCTGAATACGTATGAATTTTTTCAGATTTTTAAGTAATCGTTGGTTTTTAATTTTTTTTTTATAGAACAAAATTAACGATCACTTAAAAATCTGAAAAAATTCATACGTATTCAGAAAAATAAACGAATCATTTTCATTAAAAAAAAATTTTGTTGCCGGGTAATTTGTTAAGCAATTAATTTGTTGATGAATTTGTTAATAACATTTTGCAATTATTATTATGCAAAATTAATCTTCTCAGTACCTTTAGTATACATGATTTTTTCAGATTTTTACACCATCAAGATGTACTTGCAATTTTCTCTTATTGTTGTCGAACTTGTGCGAAGTCAGCGCGGAGCGAGACTCCCTCCTTAAGGTAGGTATTCCAGTGGTCACACGCGTAAGGGAAAAGTACCCGTCCACGGACATGCATGAAAAGTCGTATTTCCGTCTCTCTTCCACGCATGCTTTTTGTCCGACGACTGGGACGTGTTCGATCACTGTGACTTTTACCTTCGTGTACAAAATCTCAACCCGCTATCTCGAATCGTTTCCGAGTTATAGTAGTTTTAAACGATGTAAATCTGACACGCACTCACGCACCCCACACATCCGGAAGGCAGCTACAAAACGCATTTGTCAACGTTTTACTCTATTTTAAGTACTGCAACATTAAAACCTCGAATTTTTATTTCACAAAAATGACTTTCGTTCTAAAGAAGCAACAAAAGATTGTGAATGGTACAGAATATTTTTTATTCCCATCGTCTATCTAATCCCGGCAGTGTCGCCGTGTAGCAGAATCATATTTATAGATTAGCCCGCGACCTCGTTTCCTTTCAAAGCCCGTTTCCAGGCGCGCTGGAGCGACGACGAATCGAGCGTAAAAAGATAGACGGTGGCTTGCCGTGTGAACCACCTCGGTGTGTCAGGAGCTATTCATGCAAAATCGCTGACGCTGTAAGGACAACGATGCCGGGTGATGGGTCGGGTCTCGAGTCTCGCCATTTGAATCGTTAGTAGAATCAATAACGAAAGAAACAATTCGCCTTTTCATTCGATGTATTTGGACTTCGGGACGCTGGGGGTGCTGAAACTTGGGAGCGCTGGCACTTCGGGATGCCTAGGACTTAGGGGTGCTGGGAATTGGGGACGCTGGCAGTTGGGGACGCTAGGACTTGGGGGCGCTGGGACTTGGGGATGCTGGGACTTGGGGGTTGCTGGGACTTGCTGGGAGAGTTGAGGACGCTTAGATTTGGGGGCGCAGAAACATGGGGGCGCTGGGACTTGGCAACGCTGGGAATTGGGGACGCTGGGAATTGGGGACGCTGGGACTTGGGGGTGATGAGAGTTGGGGCGCTGAGATTTGGGGGCGCAGAAACATGGGGGCGCTGGGACTTGCGGCAGCTGGGAATTGGCGGCGCTGGGACTTGGGGGTGATGAGAGTTGAGGACGCTGAGATTTGGGGCGCAGGAACATGGGGGCGCTGGGACTTGCGGGAGCTGGGACTTGGCAACGCTGGGAATTGGGGGTGATGAGAGTTGGGGACCCTGAGATTTGGGGGCTCAGAAACATGGGAGCGCTGGGACTTGCGGGAGCTGGGACTTGGCAACGCTGGGACTTGGGGACGCTGAAACTTGGGGCGCTGAAACTTGGGCTGTTGGTAATTGGGGGCGCTGGGATTTGGGGCAATGGGACCTGGGCCGCTGAAACTTGAGGGCGCTGGGACTTAGGAACGCTGGGGACTTGGTGGCGCTGCGACTTGGTGGCGCTGCGACTTGGGGATGCTGAGGCTTGGGACACTGGGACTGACGGCGCTGAGACTTGGGATGTTGGTAATTGGGGACGCTGGGATTTAGGGCAATGGGACTCAGGACACTGAAACTTGGGAGCGCGGGGATTTGGGGGCGCGGGGACTTCAAGCGCTGGGACTTGGCACAGAAACACGGGGCGCTGGGACTTAAGGGAGCTGGGACTTGGGAACGCTGGGACTTGAGGGCACTGGGACTTGGGGGCGCTAAGACTTGGGGCGCTGGGACTTCGGGGCGCTGGAACTTGGGGGACACGGACTAAAATGCATGTTGGATTCGGTTTAAAAAAGAAAAAGTTTCGGGCTTCCAACCGTGAAAGATCAGTTTCCATCCGCAGCGACCCAGCATCGAATTTCGCCCGACCAGAGCCGTTGGCTACTGCAGAGAAGGGAGGGTCACCCCGAAGCTTGTAGCACTTTTGTGGAATAAAACACGCGGCAAAATAGGCTGGTGTCCCGGAACAAATATTTGTGTACAGTGGGCTGGCGCTTCTCTCCCTCACTACACTCTCAGTGTACGTGTCACCATATTCGTGCTGCGCAATACCGTCACCCCTTCCGCCGCGCTCGGCAAATAAGCGGGGTTCAGGGCTGACAAGATTTCCAAGGTTCACAGCGTCTTACAGGGGCATTTGTTCCCGCCTGTACACACAAAGCCGGAAAACAGCGTGCGAGACGCGGGTTTCTGAAAGAAACCTCGTCATCTCTACAGCTTTCTTCCTTGCTTTCCCGAACAAAAAAATGTCGATTTTTTTTCCCTAAAAAAATCGCTTCATTGTGTCGCAAGAGGCGAGTCACCGTCCTGTCAGTTGTCAACGATAGATCGAAGAAGGCAACCGCGAATAACAGAACAAAAAAATGGGGCAAAAAGAATCACTTTGACAGACGTTGATGGCCGATAAATCGTAACAAAGCCTCAATCCAGCGGCGAGCTGCGATGGGATGTTCGACGTTGTAGGGGAGAGTGGGGAAAAATGGACCAATTTTATGCGGGGCATAAAAAAAGAACAGTGCTTCATGATGAATGGCGAACACTGGTCCGTTTTGCCCCGCCCCTCCCCCACACTGCCACGTAAAATCCATACGAATATACTGTACAGAATAAACTCCGTCCTTGGATAAACTACATACTATACATTTCTGTCGACGATCGATTCGTGTCTATGTCTGGCAGCAGCGTCACTTTCTCACCTCATCCGCGCGGTCATCATCGTGCCGTCTATCGATTCTCCTGGCACGCGCGGTTTATAAATAAACCGGCAACAATGGACGCACCGAGCGAGTACACACTTGCAGCTTCTTTGCGTAAAGGGGGAAGGAGACAAAAACATTAATCACCCGCGGCGGTGTGCAGAAAAGCATTTCATTTTTTTTTTCTTTTTCTTCTACTCTCTAAGCGGAGGAATTTTTTTCAAGGGTGCAACGAACCGAACGTGTCGGTAATGATGGTTTTTTCGTTTTTTTTTTTTTTTTTTTTTTTCTGTTCACTCAACGAGTCCCGAGAACACGAAAAAGCAAAGCGGTGATAATCCCTGCCGAGTGGTCGGGGCAGGGTTACCTGGCCAACTGCCCATTGTACCGGGTCGCTTCTCTCCACGGGAGGAAAATAAAAAAATTCACCAGCGTTAACTAACGTTTTGCCGCGTTTCGCTCTGAGTAAATCCTGAAAACGGTTGAAACCCGTAACGAGACATCGTTGTCGCTTCGTTACGTCACATTTCGAATTTTCGTCGAAGTCCTTTCGAAGGACTAAAAATCCTAGTGGCACTGGATTACCAATGTCGTTTAGGAGGCGCAAAGTGCATTGTCCGTTAGTCTGACGTTCGGATGGTCCGATGGTCCGATGGTCCGATGGTCGGATGGTCCGATGGTCGGATGGTCCGATGGTTGGATGGTCGGATGGTCCGATGGTCCGATGGTCCGATGGTCCGATGGTCCGATGGTCCGATGGTCCGATGGTCCGATGGTCCGATGGTCCGATGGTCCGATGGTCCGATGGTCCGATGGTCCGATGGTCCGAATGTTTTTATCAATGAATTTCTTCAACTTGCTGCGGCTTCAGAGTTGAAGAAATTCATTTTCTCATCGGTCACCGCATTCAATAACGATGGTTTTATCAATTTTAGGCGGGACACGAAGAAAACCGGGCAAAGGACTGTTTCGCTCCAGGATTCCATTTCGCCCCACTCTCCCCTGACGCTCTCGAGGCAGCGATGCGAGAAAACTTTAAACGTCTCGGATTTCGTGGTCCGCGTTCTTAGATGTCGCACAGCATAGTCGCAGACCGATCGCGTTATTCCCCTTTCCTCGCTCCATACTCCGAGTGCCATTCTGCGGTCATACCGCGAGAATCCTTCGGGGCTGGTCCAACGGATACGGTTCGCCGAAGGAATGCTGCCCAAGCAAGATGATGAAACGTTCGGAACCAATTTCCTAAAAAAAAAAAAAATGCCTCCACCGCAGTTATAGTCACCGATCCAACGACCCAGAAAGAAAAGCGTGCCGTAATATTCTACATGCCGTGCCGGTACAATTCAGACATGTATGTCCGCATGTGACGATACTGTGACGGCACCGCGTTTTGAAACTAGACTGCTGCTTGCACAGTTCCAGCTCTCTATGGAGATTCACGCCGAGCTGGAACTGTGCAAGCAGCAGTCAAATTTCAAAACGCCGTACCGTCACATTATCGTCACATGCGGTCATACATGTCTGCATTGTACCGGCACGGCGTGCGTTCCCGTCCTAATACCGAGTAGATTCCGTGCCGTCAGTTTTCTATCTAGGGACGCTCCGCCTAGCGCAACTGGAGTTGCTCGTAAAATTACCCACTATCTGACCATAGCATTACCATGAGCCGACACGCGCACAGATGAACGACTCATTTCCGACCGATTTTTCAAAATTGATTGAATACTGGGATTGATTTGCAATTGTAAAAAAAAATGCATTGCTGTTTACTTTCAACTATGTCGACTCTATCCGAGCTTCATAAATATTGTTACACGAATGACGGGAAAACACGGCTCACGCGTTTCCTCAAGGATATTTTTATCCTCTTTCGTCTCGCCGTTGGACCACAACGAGGAGACCCGGAGAGTCTATGGTTCTTAATAAATCCGTAAACAAGCTCGGAGCAAATTGATACTGTTGTGCGGCTCGAGGAAAAGAACTCTCGTGACAAAATATTATTTTACAGTCTGTTCGTCAAGCTCTCCGCAAATTCACTTTGTTCGCGGTCCGGGAAGAAAGAGAGATTGGCAAAATCCTGACGTCAAGGTACTGTGTTTTTCTTTCAGAGAAGTCGAGCGAGATGACGAGAGAAGATAAAACGATAGTTGTCAACTTTGAAAATTGCCTCAAGAAGAAAATTTTCCTACGAAACGATAATTTGGGTTCTCTTGACGATCAGACGATCGGACGATCAGACGATCAGACGATCAGACGATCAGACGATCAGACGATCAGACGATCAGACGATCAGACGATCAGACGATCAGACGACCAGACGACCAGACGACCAGACGACCAGACGACCAGACGACCAGACGACCAGACGACCAGACGACCAGACGACCAGACGACCAGACGACCAGACGACCAGACGACCAGACGACCAGACGACCAGACGACCAGACGACCAGACGACCAGACGACCAGACGACCAGACGACCAGACGACCAGACGACCAGACGACCAGACGACCAGACGACCAGACGACCAGACGACCAGACGACCAGACGACCAGACGACCAGACGACCAGACGACCAGACGACCAGACGACCAGACGACCAGACGACCAGACGACCAGACGACCAGACGACCAGACGACCAGACGACCAGACGACCAGACGACCAGACGACCAGACGACCAGACGACCAGACGACCAGACGACCAGACGACCAGACGACCAGACGACCAGACGACCAGACGACCAGACGACCAGACGACCAGACGATCAGACGATCAGACGATCAGACGATCAGACGATCAGACGATCAGACGATCAGACGATCAGACGATCAGACGATCAGACGATCAGACGATCAGACGATCAGACGATCAGACGATCAGACGATCAGACGATCAGACGATCAGACGATCAGACGATCAGACGATCAGACGATCAGACGATCAGACGATCAGACGATCAGACGATCAGACGATCAGACGATTAGACGATCAGACGAATCCTCAGTCTACATCAGTTATCCTTCTCCGTTCTCAAGCGAAACGCAAAGGATCTGCCTCCACAGTATTCTCTTACAAAATTCGATTCCATATAAAATCCAACGAGCCTGTCACATACTACGACGCAAGCACGACTTTTCTTGGGATGCGGCTACTGCAGCTCCTCCGCCTCCACCTCCTCACCCTCACTTTTTCGTACTCGTCCTCTCATAGTCCTCTCATACCACGTATACCGCCTCGACACTTTGCTGCAGAACGTGGCGAGTTTCCTGCTGCGTCAGAGCAAATGATACTGCTACTGCTACTTGCTGCCGACGACAGACTGATCTGTAAGGACACTGCATTTTTCCGTATTCCACGAACAAACACACACACACGCCCACATACGTACACACACATACACAAGCGCCGAGCAGTGGAAACGACGATGATGCGGCGGAAAAATGAAAAACTGGATGAAAAGAGCGGAGGAGACGAAAAATTCATTCGAATGCCGGACATTGGGAATCGACCAGTCAGAACTGACGAACTGTGTGTACCTCGCGATCAACCATAAACACGGTGTTTGTGTGTTTTTCCCATCGCCCGCATATTTCGTTCGTTGCATATATGTTTGTTTCGCCCCCCTCTAGCAATTTGGCATCGAGGGCGAAATCGAAGGGAATGAGGGAAAAAAATAAAAAAATATATGCGCCAGTGGATATTCGACTATCGCTCGGGATAGTTTGCTTTTTGTCTGTTTGTTTTTTTTTTTTTTACATGCAACGGTTACGGCCGAACGATATTGACCATAACCACTAGCAGGCCCGCCGGTCTCTTGCGTTCGAGCGATCCCCTTTCAGACTGGACCTTCTCCAATCGCACGGATCGACAAATCCATTTTTTTTTTTTTTTTTTTTTTTTTTTTTTTTGTAATTGAGCAATTTCGTAGGGCGTTGTCTCGCTAACTTATCCTTAATTCACCGACTGTGCCAACCGAGCGGGAAACTGCAATACACCCGCATTCCGTGCAGAAATTTAGCTGGGCGGCCGAGATAAATTATAGGGCCATTACAGGCATTCCCGTGGAATCCATAATTGGGAATCCAAACTGGGACCCAACATTGCCCAATATAGGAGTCCACAATAGAATGATTAGGGATCGTCAAGGAAACCATAGAAGGGCACCCATATTTCGCCTCGCTGGGTCCTGTAAAGGAAAACCAAGCTTCAATCGAACGATCTACAGTGGGGATTTCAACAGAGGCCCTATTTAGGTTTGTTGGGGATTTCATAATAGGAATTGAAAATTAGAAACTTAGTGCTGCACTCTAATTAAACATAATACTTAAATCATTTATTAGGAAAAATATTAACAATGGCATTAATAAATCAGAAATAGAATAAATTATTTTCACGGAATTTTTGATGTTTGTATTTATTCGTGACGAGCCCGCGAAAAACGCAGTTAATAATTTGTTTAATCGTATACGCATTATAGTGCAATTGTTATTTAATTCATCAAGGGTTGTCGATACTGGTGAATTTTTTAATATTCGGTCATACCAACTATCGAATTGTTCATTAGCGATTGTTAATCAATCGTCAATCATATATCGATAAACAATTTTTCAACCTTATTTGCTTATGAATAGTGCTCAGTGCAAGATATCTACAAACGTTTTATTCGATTGATAATTAAAATGCAAATGTCCAAATAAGTAGACTTTTTGCACGCACGCACCATTTTTGGCTAAACCACTTTTCTCGATCTTTTAGATAATTTCGATTATTCCGACACGAAAACCGCGATGAGATTTTTTGTTTTTACGATAACAAAGCTTCCTCTACGTGGAGGCAAAATTATGAGAAGAGACTCGGAAGGACGTGGGGGTAAAACGGGCACGATGGCACGATTTTGCCGCAAATTACAATCCGCTTGTTGCGAAAGGATGCGTTTAATTGATGTTGCTCGGAGTGCAATGTTGCAAATAAGGGAACGGCAAAGGGAGCGGAAACGAGAAGAAAGTTGAAGGTTCGAGGGAGGAAATCCTACAGTGGGAATTATTAATATCCGCGTGGGACCCAGCGATGTATCCGCTGAAAATAACTGCTGGCAGTTACTGTTGTAACACCGTCCGTTCGTCACCTGTCATGCGGAAGTGCACCCACTGGCAATGGTCCGATGGTCCGATGGTCCGATGGTCCGATGGTCCGATGGTCCGATGGTCCGATGGTCCGATGGTCCGATGGTCGGATGGTCCGATGGTCGGATGGTCCGATGGTCCGATGGTCCGATGGTCCGATGGTCCGATGGTCCGATGGTCCGATGGTCCGATGGTCCGATGGTCCGATGGTCCGATGGTCCGATGGTCCGATGGTCCGATGGTCCGATGGTCCGATGGTCCGATGGTCCGATGGTCCGATGGTCCGATGGTCCGATGGTCCGATGGTCCGATGGTCCGATGGTCCGATGGTCCGATGGTCCGATGGTCCGATGGTCCGATGGTCCGATGGTCCGATGGTCCGATGGTCCGATGGTCCGATGGTCCGATGGTCCGATGGTCCGATGGTCCGATGGTCCGATGGTCCGATGGTCCGATGGTCCGATGGTCCGATGGTCCGATGGTCCGATGGTCCGATGGTCCGATGGTCCGATGGTCCGATGGTCCGATGGTCCGATGGTCCGATGGTCCGATGGTCCGATGGTCCGATGGTCCGATGGTCCGATGGTCCGATGACATTTTTTGTTTTTACGATAACAAAGCTTCCTCTACGTGGAGGCAAAATTATGAGAAGAGACTCGGAAGGACGTGGGGGTAAAACGGGCACGATGCCACGATTTTGCCGCAAATTACAATCCGCTTGTTGCGAAAGGATGCGTTTAATTGATGTTGCTCGGAGTGCAATGTTGCAAATAAGGGAACGGCAAAGGGAGCGGAAACGAGAAGAAAGTTGCCGGTTCGAGGGAGGAAATCCTACAGTGGGAATTATTAATATCCGCGTGGGACCCAGCGATGTATCCGCTGAAAATAACTGCTGGCAGTTACTGTTGTAACACCGTCCGTTCGTCACCTGTCATGCGGAAGTGCACCCACTGGCAAGCAGCAGCGGCGCTCCCGTGCCGGTCAGAGCAGCCACCGTGCTGCAAGCCGCGCCGGAAAGAGTTCGCATCATCGGAAAGAAGATATTTCATTTTAAGAAAAATACTCGACACTGGCGAGGGAAAATGGCACGTTGGAAATTTTCACTGCAAACATCAGAGTGGTGATTAGTTTCACGGGTTTTTAATATTTTCGTAAAGATAACGAAAATATTTATATGATTTCTGCGGGACTCCGCATAATGGATTTTTATTGTTTCTTCTCTGTCGAGCAATTATTTTTGTAACTCTGGAATCTCGATCGGTGAGAGCCGGCCGATTTTCTCCCGCTGTCGATGTATTATCCAGCACTGAGAAAAAAAAATTTTGTTGACTTTTCATGGAGAGAAATGAAATTTTTATATCGCTTGCTCGCGAAAGTTAATTATTGAAATTTTCATTTTGGTTTCTCATAATGTTACGTTATTCGCGGGTTGGCTTCGTCTGTGTGGAAGTCAAAATTGCAGACAATGCTGCCTCGTGGACGAAGCTTTGCGAATGGAAGGACATTATGAGAAAGCGATGCGAAAATTTCAGTTTTCAACTTTTATGAGAAAGCGATACGAAGATTACAATTTTCTACTTTTATCAGAAAGCGATATGACAATATCAATTTTTTTAAATATATAGTAGAATTATGGTGGACTTGGAAACATAAATAAATGAAAATCTCACATTGTTATGGAATTGAATAAATTAAAATAAAATAAAAGTTGGGCTGAAGGACTTCGGTCGATGGCCCATTGTCAATGTCATTAAAAGCGACGTAACAACATCAACATAGTGAAATGTATCGAACATTGTTTGGACCAATGGATATTGTCAATAAATACCCTTTTACTACTAAAATAAAATAAAATAAAATAAAATAAAATAAAATAAAATAAAATAAAATAAAATAAAATAAAATAAAATAAAATAAAATAATGATTAAAGGAATAAAAAGAGGCGCCCAGTCACGCGCAAGTCTCATGTGAAGTGTTAGAAACTTTACTCAAGTAAAATGAAGTGCGTCCAACTATTCAAAATCCATTTACAGAGGATAGACTAAAGAGTTAAAAAATTTTTAAACTTTTATAACTTATCACTCCGGAGCTCTTATATTTAGGATTCAATTTACATTATATTTTGATTGTAAAGGAGAAATCCGTAAAATAAATTAAAATTAATTGTTTCTCAAAAATCAACGTTACGGGTTCGACAAAATTACCACCCCTAAAAAGTTCGTGTCTCACAATGTACGTAGACTTTCGTCATTTTTCTATCGCAGCACATCTCAATAATTGCAGCCAACCTTTTCGACACTCCGACACAAAAATCTCGACGATGTTTTTTACGAAAACAAAGCCCTGTTGGATTTCAACAAAGAAAAAAAAATCAGAGCACGTGGTCTTGACTGGTCCAAAAAATAGCGCCCCCATTTTATTACGGAATTTATTAATCAGAGAGGCTCGAAACAAACGTGGTCGAATTGGCAGAAAATGCCGCAGCTGTCAGCACGTAAAAAAATAAAAAAATTAAAAAATTAAAAAAATTAAAAAATTAAAAAAATTAAAAAATTAAAAAAATTAAAAAATTAAAAAAATTAAAAAATAAAAAAAAAACAGCACCTCCATACCCTTATCGAATAATCGAGAATTCCGCGATTACTCACGCATACGGTGACAGTGAAATCAGAGATAGGCGTCGAGCTCTGCCGCGAGTGTGTACGGTAATGGAGAATCGGGCGATTATCGTTTTCGAAAATATATAAATTCGGAGAACATCCGCGACGCGTATGAACGCGTTCCATTCGGCGAACGGATCGATGAACTATGCGGTCATTCGGCGTTCGCCAAGGGTATTCGGTAAATATGCTGGCTCGCTGCTGGTCACCCCAGTGTGGGAGGAATCATATTTTCCCAACGATTTCGTGCGCTGCCGTACTCTAAACGCAACACGTTGTTTTTTTTTTCTTTTTTTTTATGTAAACTCAATATTGCGTTGTAACGGGTGAAAAGGCAGACGAATATGTCCAGCTTTCAGTAGAAAAGGTCAATGGCGAGTATTCTACATCCGGTTGTATCGAGAAGCGGCACGGCGGTCGCGGGGCGCGTATCGCGATACAAGCCGAACGAGCGGCAACAATAGAAATTTCGTCTGTTTCCAGAAATCCAAGTTGTCGAATTGAATAGGTCGAAACGAAAAGCCGGGGCAAGACGGACTATTTTTGGCAACTTTCGCAGGCACATTCATCATGGAACTCTTGTATCATTTTTCCTACCCTCTAACTCATGACTGGGGTACATATGTACCCCACGCGTTTCTTCAACGTACAGGGGTCCTATGAGCAGTAAATGGGGTTTGGCGCACATGAATCGATTCGTTCTTTCATAAGGAAGAGAATGGTATGCGGCAAGTGTTATTTTATCAAAGTTTAGGCGGTGAGATTCAGCCTTAAAGCCCAAAACCTAACGAAAATTGGCAAAAACCGCAATTTTTGTGAAAAAATTGTAGATTTTTTTTTAGTGCTCCGATTTTCAAATTTAAAACGCTAGTTCACAGGAGACACGTCAGGCTATTAGGGAAAAATAGCCACGTTGTATTCTGGTATTTTTTTTTTCCTATAGCTAGACAAGCTAAACGACCGAAAAACATAAATTACGCGTACTTCAAAGAGATGCAAATTGTCGGATGGATTACGTCGAAATGGAAACCTGGGGCAAGATGGACCATTTTTTTCAATTTTCAGCGAGGCATGAAAAAAAAGTTGGACAGATGATTCATTTTTTTCCCGACCTCGCCTGGTACTTTTTTTTGCTTGTTGCACAGTGATCGAGACTGATAAGGCCAATCGTTCATATTTTTCACATCAGCAGCACTAGTTCGCGCATCAAATACGTCGGAACTTCCGGTTGAAATGCTCGACCTACAGAGTCGCTCGCCATCGACTCTCGAAACCTTTTTTTGAGCTGATGGAACACATTTTCCTTCCCGCCCAACGCGAGCTCTGGCGGTGACAAAAAAAAAACTGTAGTTACTCTGTAAACAAATTAATGCAGCGGAAACGCAACATAAAAAAAAGTTATCAACGACATTTTTTAGCAAAACAGTAAAACATGAGGAGATAATTTGCAAAGGGCTTTGCGCCATTTTTTACGCGTGTCCCCGACTGGGACACGCGTATTGTACGTCAGCTGACGCATGCGATATTGCCACAGCGCCATTCAAATGTGGCAGCGATCGACATGAAACTCGAGACTTGTCGAAATTTTGCCGAACGTTCATCGAAAGTGTAATTTTATTCATAAACGGTGCGGTCAATCAGTCTACTGTCGCGTTATTTATTATATTCAGAAATGTTTATTGCATCGGATAAACGAGTTTTTATTTTTTTATCTAGTCGAGAAGTATAAACATATTTCATAAATGTGCGCTCCGAAGCCGTTTTCCCACTTTGGTGCTGCCATTGAAAAGTCAAATTGGCAACTTTTACAAGTCTTTATTCTACCGCTCGGAACTCTGTCGATTTGCGCATCGCTGCTTAGTACGCCATATTCGAGCGTTTGCATACACTCTGTTACTCATTAGAATAAGGGAGAATCTTTAAATTGTTGCAATCGACGTAATGCTATGGTACTTAGGGACTTTATCTCAGTATCAATACATTTTCTATCTATCTACACTGAGAGAATGATCTGGTAAAAATTACCGATCATCTAAGAAAAATTACTGTAGCACATATTAGTACGGCGCCCGGGCGCAACCTATGGCAGAAAGCCTCAGGTTTCCAATAATTTTTACCATAATATCTAAGAAAAATTCTTATAGATCTGATACTAATTATTTATTTTTATTATTATCTCGTTATTTTCTTATTATTATCTCGTTATTTTCTTATTATTATCTCGTTATTTTCTTGTTATTATCTTTTATTTTTATTATTATCTCATTATTTTTGTTGTAATATTTTTTGTTATTGTTTTTGCATTATCTTATGTTATTTTCACGGTTAAATTTATGCTGGTTTTTTATCTGTATTTTGTGGCACGGTGTTCTTAGGGGGGTTCTTAGGGCCCTAGAACACGAAATAAACGAATCTATCTATCTACTTCCTACCATAGGTGGCGCCCTAACGCCCGCCTACTATGTTCTATGGTAACATCTCTCAAGCGATATAGCAATTTTTACTAGATCCTCCTCTCAGTGTACCCATCTGTATCCGGACGCCAGACAAAAATCGCATTTCTCGACGTTTCAGACTACTTCAAGCACTCCGCCATTAAAATCTCGATTTTTTTTTTTTTTTTTTTTTTTTTTTTTTTTTTTTTTTACGAAAACATAGCTTCCTCTATGAGGGAGCAAAAAGAAAGTGACCATATCACCCGCAATTACCCCAAGCAAACCGAAAGTTTCGCTCGTCTGCTCCCAGCAATAGTTACCGGGCGAAGCATTGATGGACATGCACATATGTGAATCAATGTGTACACACACGCATCCATACATACATTCATCCATGTATATTCCGAGCAAACTTTCCTCCCCTTCGAATGCGTTCCGAAATGCTTCCGAATGCATCCAATAAGAGCGATATAGTAATTTTTACTAGATCCTTCTCTCAGTGTACCCATCTGTATCCGGACGCCAGATAAAAATCGCATTTCTCGACGTTTCAGACTACTTCAAGCACTCCGCCATTAAAATCTCGATTTTTTTTTTTTTTTTTTTTTTACGAAAACATAGCTTCCTCTATGAGGGAGCAAAAAGAAAGTGACCATATCACCCGCAATTACCCAAAGCAAACCGAAAGTTTCGCTCGTCTGCTCCCAGCAATAGTTACCGCGCGAAGCATTGATGGACATGCACATATGTGAATCAATGTGTACACACACGCATTCATACATACATTCATCCACGTATATTCCGAGCAAACTTTCCTCCCCTTCGAATGCGTTCCGAAATGCATCCGAATGCATCAAAAACGAGCACGCGTTCAATTTTGCCTTACGGAGCGAAGGATGCAATTTCCAGGATCCGACAAAATCCGTATAGCGGGGCTTGCGTTACGCGAAGATTCCCTGCTCCGGTACAGTTTTTTTTCTCCCCCCGGTATTATACGAGCCCGTAAAAGCTGAAGTTGCTGCCGGCGTTTGCAAACTATGAAGCATCTCTTTTTGATCGTACGGGCGGAGTCAACAGGCCGGTCTAGCGCGGTGGTGCTCATCAATTTAATTAAAAACTATCGGGAAAATTCTGCCGGCAGGCAGCGAGGAAAAGCCGGGAAACCGGGGGAGAATTGGGACCGAGCGCGATAGGTGCTTCGCGATGTGAATATGCGCCCTTTGCCATTATATATGTAAAATACAAGATATCAGACAGACGCAGGGATTTGGAAAAAAAAAAAAAAATGTTGGGTCATCAAGAGGGTGAAGATTAGTTGGGTAAATTCAGCGACGGATCGGTCGATGGAGAGGCCGAGAATGAAGACAGATAAGCCTCGGGAGGAAGAGACGCGCCGAGGACGTGGAAGCCTCCTTGCTTGGCGCTCTCGAGCCACGGTTGAAGAGCGGCGAGAGAAATAATGGCAGTGGGCGAGGAGCCGCGGCGTGGAAGGGAAAGCTTGTTCGTGCGGTCCTGTCGCGGAAAGCAGGGATCAACTCGTCGGGCATCACTTCCGTCCGTTGAATCCCCGCAGGAAATTGTCCTTATCACTTGATCCCGCGCAAGAGTTTACCCATCGTCGCTCACCCGACCGAAATCAAAGTGACCATCGCGTGTACTCCACCTCCTCGACCTTCTTCTGCTGTGCTTTCGAGTCTTGTCCTCACTGTATTATCCCTCTCGATTCCACCGTTCGTCATCGACAAACACACGGTGCATTATTCCTAACTCGCACACGTTGACGGTCGCCGACGTGCCGAATCCGGCAGTCTTCGTGCGTCTGATCCAATCCTGGCCACTTCCACTTGAGTCTTCACCGTGTGTTCCCGACGTGTGTTATCCGAGAATCGGAGGATTCTCGGCAATGTTTACCCTGATGACCTCCTTGACAGGGCCTTGTTAGGGTGTCATCACAGTCTTCTCAAGGCTTGGTCACGGACTTATTAGGGCATGATTGAGGTCTTATCTGAACCTTATGAGGACCTTGTCAGACTTTGTTAGGGTCCTACCCTAGTAGAAATTTTAGCGCGTTCCATCGGGCCCTGATAAGGTCCCGAGGAGGCCTGATAATGGACTTGACAATAACTGACAAGGAGACCTGATAATAACTTATCGGGACCCTATCAGGGCCCGATGTAACGCTTGAAAATTTGAAATCCAATAATCAGTGGATTCTCGGCAATGTTTATCCTGATGACCTCCTTGACAGGGCCGTGTTAGGGTGTCATCACAGTCTACTCAAGGCTTGGTCACGGACTGATTAGGGCCTGATCGAGGCCTTATCTGTACCTTGTGAGGACCTGTCAGACTTTGTCAGGGTCCTACCCTAGTAGAAATTTTAGCGCGTTCCATCGGGCCCTGATAAGGTCCCGAGGAGGCCTGATAATGGACTTGATAATAACTGACAAGGAGACCTGATAATAACTTATCGGGACCCTGTCAGGGCCCGATGTAACGCTTGAAAATTTGAAATCCGAGAATCAGTGGATTCTCGGCAATGTTTACCCTGATGGCCCCTTGACAAGGCCGTTTTAGGGTGTCACCATAGTCTACTCAAGGCTTGGTCACGGACCGATTAGGGCCTGATCGAGGCCTTATCTGTACCTTATGAGGACCTTGTCAGACTTTGTTAGGGTCCTACCCTAGTAGAAATTTTAGCGCGTTCCATTGGGCCCTGATAAGGTCCCGAGGAGGCCTGATAATGGACCTGATAATAACTGACAACGAGACCTGATAATAACTTATCAGGACCCTAACAGGACCCGATGTAACGCTTGAAAATTTCTACTCGGGTATCAGGACCTTGTAAAGCTCTTGTTAGGGCTTAATCAGGGTCGTGTCAGGGTTTGATCAGGGACTTGTCAGGATTTGAATAGCGCTTTATCAAGACCTTGTCTGAAGCTTGTTAGGACCTTGTCGGATCATGTGATGGTCGGTTCTGGGCTTCGTCAGATTTTGTCAGGGTTTTGTCAGGGTCTTATCGGAGCTTGACGCAGGCCTTGTCAGTGCCTACTCAGGGTCTTGTGAGAGCTTGACCTGGGCCTTATCAGAGCTTGATCTGGGCCTGGCCAGAGCTTCATCTGGGCCCGGCCAGAACTTGATCTGGACCTGGTCAAGACTTAATCAGCGCTTTATCAGGTCCTTGTCTGAGGAATTTCAGGACCTTGTCTCGATCCCGTGAGGCTCTGGTTTGGGCTTTGTCAGATTCTTGTCAGGGCCTTGTCAGGGCCTTGTCAGAGCCATGTCAGGCTCTTGTCAGAGCCATGTCAGGCTCTTATCAGGGCCTCATTGGAACTTGATTTAGGCATTGTCAGTGCCTGCTCATCGTCCTGTGAGAGCTTGATCTGGGCCTTATCAGAGCTTCATCCGGGTCTGGTGAGAACTTCATCTGGCCTCGTGAGAACCCCATCTGGGCCTGGCCAGGCCTTCGTTATTGCCACAACCCTCAAGCTTTTACACAGCCCTAAAAGTTTTCTCTCCTATGGCCGATATTCGCCACCTTCCATCAAATCGCAACATTTGCACATCCGTCCGTTAGAAATTCCAATGACAATGACTGATAATGATGAACGAGTAGATAAACAGATTGCGGGACTGTTGGACGCACCACACAGTGCCCATCGGCGTTCGGACGATTTGCATTAGTGCCACAATGAACGGCTCGAAGTTCGAGTTACCTGGCGAACCTTTCCTCCATCAAACTCACGCTCGTACCTGCGTTATCCCGAGGCAAGCTTTCAACCCTCCAATATGAGAGTACCAGCGCAGCAACCAGATCAGCCGTTGTATTGACGTTGTATGACGTTGGTCCAGGCCGAGCCCGGCTCGTCTTTACCCCTCGAACAACACTCGTCATCCTCTCCTCACTTTCACCAAGCCTCATCCTCCCTTCACGAGTTAATTATTCATATAGTAATTTCGCACCATTGTCATAGACTTAATGGACGCTGGCGTTTAATAACGACGTTTTGTCCGCGAACCTCAACCGCGCCTACCGGTCCATCCCGCACCCGCGTTCAGCTTCGCCTCCCGGCCAACTCATTTAGCCGTTCCACTCGTTGTCAATTTCATCGCCGACGACCAACCCCATTTGTCACAATGTTTGTCCGCCAGCCTCGTCCGCCTACCTCCCGACCCGCCCCCCCCCCCCACCGGTTTAACATCACCCCAAAGCTCGATGATAAGTGCACGTCGGATTCCTCTCTCATCCGATTTACCGCAGTTTGTCTCGAGTCCATTTCTCTCATTGATTTTTCCCGATCGCGGATACAATCGGTGAAGTTACAAGAGCCGATTGAATATCGGGTAACGGACGAAGAAGGAAACGGCAACGTTACTGGAACGATCCGAGCCAAGGAGCCACTTCAATACCGGGTTGACGACTAGCAGGTAGAAACGGTCCGTATCCGATCAGACACGATTGTTGAATCTTCCGATGACTGTATAAAATAGTTTCCTTTTCAATTATCGGTTCTGTCGGGTGGTTTTTTTTTATTACAATGCTCCATTCAGCTGACAACTGTGAGGCGCCCCTTGAGATGTCCGGAGGAGACTCGGAAAAAAATGGGCGCTGGGAAAAACGGGAAACGTTAAATATGCTCGAATTCGCAAAGTGTTCCGGAGATCATCGTTGTTGTTGATGAGCCATACAGAAAGCCAGCCAGCTTTCTTCTTTGGCCCGTGTTTTTTATCTCAGTTAATTATTCTTCTCAATAGACGCAACTTTCATCCGGTGGAGTAATTATTCCGGGGCAGGTCCTCGTCGAAGTATTGTCCTGTCGTGCACGTGCGCGCGCAGCTACTCAACCCTTTCCAGACGCAGAATCGAGGCTCACCGAGGTTCGCCTTAGTCGCTACCGCGCATCCAGATATTCCACTATCCGTAGCCAATAATCTGCAAGAACCGAGTGACCACCTTTCTTCCGGCTATCCTGACGATCGCTCCGCTACTTCTTGCCCGGCAGCCCTGTTGTATTATTGGAAGAGAGCGGAGCAAAATAGACCCATGTCCTGCGCTTTGGAAGAGACCATTTCTTATGTCCCACGACTGAATTGGTGAAAACTGCCCTATCCGTTTTGCTCCGCACTCCCCGACCCAAATATTCCAGGCTGCCTCTACGCTATAGAGTTTTTGGATAATCGTGCTCAGTCATGGATTTCTTGATGCTCCTCGTTGAAAAAGTGATTAATGTTATGCTCACGTGTCGCTCCAGAGAGAAGACTCAAGAGTAGTGCTGTCTGCAATGCAGGGCCTTGTCTTATCCTGATCATGGCCTCATTAGGAACTCATCAAGGCCTGATCAAGACCTTGTTACGGCCTTGTTAGCGTTTTGACAAATTCCGAACAAGGCCTAATCAGGGCTCAGTCAGATCGTGATGAGGGCCTAGTCAATGTATATTCATGACTTCGTCAGATCCTGATCATGGTGAAATCAAAGACCCATTAGGGCTTGAACAAGACCTGTTCAGGCCTATCAAGGCCTCGTTGGATCTTGATCACGGCCTTATCAAGGACTCATCAGCGCCTTACCAGGGACTCGTCAGCGCCTAATCAGGACATAGTCAAGGTCTGATCATGGCCTTATCACGGAACCATCAATGCCTGATCACGACCTGTTCAGACCTAATCAGGACCTCGTCAGATCTTGATCAGTCAGTGCCTTATTAGGGACTCATTAGTGCCTGATCAGGATCTCGTCAAGGTCTAATCAAAGCCATATCAGATCCTGACCGGAGCCATTTCAAGGTCTGATCAGGATCTCATCAGGGCCTGACTCGGGCCTTCTCCCGGCCTGATCAGGATCTTATCAGGGCTTGATCTGGGCCTTGTCAGCTTTCCAAACTTTATAAAAAAATTTCTAGAAATTTGCAACACCGACTGATCGCATATGGCTGTGGTCTGCCCAACTCCTTCACAATAGGAACGTCTAATAAATTTAACGTTCACATTACGACAAAAAAGTGTGTTTCCATGGCTGGGCGGTGCGTGGTCGGTCGGTCATCGATCGCTCATGAGCAATAAATTCCGTCAATGTCTCGTTCGACGTTGATGATGATGAAGTTTTGGATGAAGAGTATCACGACCGTATATACACCGGCTCGCGCTCAGTAACGACGATAATATATCGTTATGAACCAATACGTGGGATAGAACGATCGATCGATTACACAGATTCGACGTGCCTATAAAGCACCGATATTTGACCTCTCCTTCGCACGATACCGACGCTCGGAGCTTTCCCCGGGCGTTTCACAATGCTACGTCGACAAATGTATACGAGCATCAGGCATGAATCGTAACATCGGTGGGTTATGCGCAGTTGTATCTCATAACACACGGAAAGAGCATTGATTCAACGGTAGCACGTGATCACACTTGCGCTGAACCCACCCAACCCCCCCCCCCCCCCCACCCCCAAAGATATACTCAGCGTGTATTCTTATCGTTTCCACGATACGTCTCTCGCACTCGATCGTTTGCTCCGCAGTACGATAAACATACAAAGACGTATTGGCGTTACATTTTTCGGTTTACGTGCGATATTATATGCGTAGAGGGAAACATTTTCCAGCTATATCGGTTAGGTATCGGAAAACGATCTGGTGTCTCGCAATCGCCGAATACCGAATATCTGTACGGTAATTCCGGGTGATATGGCCGCTCTTTTTTTTTTTACTCCCGACTGCCGTCGGGCAAAAAGGCGGGCGTCTGCGTTTCACTGTGATGCAGCGACTTGGCGAGTTTCCGGAGGCGCCCATGATTGTCGAATCGGCTAAAAATTATTTAAGAGGTTTTGGTATATTGATTATTCACAGCCTGAGCGATGTTTGTGACAATATTTTTTTGAGCTAAGACGTGATCTGTTATCTGTCGCTCTCTCTCCCTCCGCCGTAAAACCAATGCCGCTATCTCTCTTGCAGTTCTGGCTCCGTCACGTGACTTTCACTTAATCTTAACAACGTAGAAGGAATTTAAAAAATCGGATATTACAGTTTGGAAAAAATATGAACGAGTGTCACGATTGACCCATTGGTGGGTTCTCATACCCAGGTGCGGTTTTAGAGCCGGGCTGGCGTTGGACCAACTATGACCGCCTGAGTTAGAAAGTCGACCCTGGTCGCCAATGTAGGCTCGACTACCAATTAACGTTGGGATGATAACATCGGCCCAACGTTATCAAACGACGCTGCGCCAATGTTGGCGGCCGATGTCCAGTCAACGTTGAATGGAAAATATTAATAGGCAATAATTTTTTTTTATCGATCTGCGCGACTTTTAATAGATTTTTTTTAAATCGTTCTACAATTGCTTTTTTGTAGCTTTTTATCTTCACACATTGGAACCATCAGAATAAATTTTTTAGTCGGTAATGAGGGCTCGAACCGGACTACTAGTCCACGCTCTTACGCAGTCGGCTATGCTCACCTTGAATATTTCTTTTCGAATCTTATATAAAAGCTGCATGTCTACTGCATCGCTATCTAATATTAACTTACCAATTGCTTTAAATTGTCTAAGTTTGATTGTTTCATTTTTGTATTCACACTTTAATTAATAATATTGATAAAACTTAGGCTGTCTGCACTACAATAATAATATTCCAAAAGATATTAATAATAATTCCAAAATGTCATTAACAAATTGATGAAAAATAAAATTGTTCAACCCAATTGTCTCGGAAAACCCAACTTTTTTTTTGTGAAACTGAAAAGAATTCAGAAAACTTTTCTGAATACGTATGAATTTTTTCAGATTTTTGAATACACTCTGATTTTTTTTTATATGGGAAAAATGTGTAAAAAAACACAAAATTCAAAGTGAATTGTAAAATCTAAAAAAATGCATACCGATTCAGAAAAATGAACGAATCATTTTCATTAAAAAAAAGTTAGGTTTCCGGGAGATTTGTTGAGCAATTCTATTTATCATCGATTTGTTATTAAAGTTTTAGAAGTACAATTGTTGCAGAATTAATCTTTTCCGCACCTTCGATACGCTTGATTTTTTTCAGACGTTTATACCATCGAGAATTGTTTCCAATTCCCTCTCATTTTTCCGAAGCTCATGCGAAGCGAACACTATGCGCAAGGACTGTCTTAAAAGCACAAACCCAGCCCAACAAGTCAAATATCAATTTAATATCCCAGATCGACGTTGATCTCCGCCAGGAACAGGACATCACCGATGTGTGTGCAGCGAAAGTAGTCACCGTGTGTGCAGCGTCTTATGACTGCAGCTCTCGTCAATCATAAATCTTGACGCGACGGAGGAAGATAAAGCGCTATGCCCGTGGACAATCGATTAGCCAGGTGTGTTTCCGTTCGGACTCGGTAACGGATACTATCCTCGTGGTTCTATGTCATGATCTGGTCTGGTTAATTGATTCTTGGAGTAGAAACGGACGTTGCCGTTCCGTTGTGCAAATCTCGGTCGATCTTTGTCCCGTCTCTGATTCAATCATCGTCCGGTGTGTCCGTCGGCACAGCGATCGCTCGCACTTCGACCAAGCCGCGTTGAAAGGTACGGAGACGCACGATCTATCGACTGTGAGAACTCGATCCGAATGTTCCATTCAACATCGAACAAGCTTCTAACAACAGCGGCCATCACTCTCTGCGGTAATCCGGATTCCATAAACCCTATACGTACCCATTCCGGGAGCTCGAGGCGAAAGAGCTACGAGTGTGCGAGTCCGAGCGAACATGCATTTCCGTATCTGAGTATAAATGGACGTATGTGCAGGCGAGGAGCATCTACCGGGTAGGTGGATGAATGCGCTGCGGAGATCGGTGGATACTGCGACCGCTTGGCCGGCCATTGTTTCGGTAATTTAATCACTTTCCGTTTCGATGCTCGTGGACTGCGTTAATTAGCAGTGGACAAGTTACGGAGGAGGGCTATAAGCCTGGTGGAAATTTTAGGGCTGTATGTGGGGCGCCTGAGAAGGCCCTGAAGAGGGACTGACGAGGTGGTGACGTGACCCAGACTGGACCGCGACTAACCTTATCTACGCCTCTGCATAGGTCCTAAAGAGATCTTGATTAGGCCCTGACGAGGTCTTGATTAGGTCCTGACGAGGACGTGATTAGGTCCTTACGAGGTCTTGATCAGGTCCTGACGAGGTCTTGATTAGATCCTGACGACGTCGTGATTAGTTCCTGACGAGATCTTGTTTAGATTCTAAACGAGAACTTGGTTAGATTCTAAAAAAGATCTTGTTTAGGTCCTAACGATATCTTGATTTGGTCCTGATGAGGTCTTGAATAGGTCCTGACGAGGTCTTGATTAGGTCCGGACGAGATCTATATTAGGTCCCGACGAGATCTTGATTAGGTTCTGACGAGATCTTGATTAGGTCCTGAGGAGGTCTTGTTTAGATCCTAAAAAAGATCTTGTTTAGGTCCTGACGACATCTTGATTAGCTTCTAAAAAAGATCTTGTTTAGGTCCTGACGACATCTTGATTAGCTTCTAAAAAAGATCTTGTTTAGGCCCTGACGACATCTTCATTAGCTTCTAAAAAAGATCTTGTTTAGGTCCTGACGACATCTTGATTAGCTTCTAAAAAAGATCTTGTTTAGGTCCTGACGACATCTTGATTAGCTTCTAAAAAAGATCTTGTTTAGGTCCTGACGACATCTTGATTAGCTTCTAAAAAAGATCTTGTTTAGGTCCTGACGACATCTTGATTAGCTTCTAAAAAAGATCTTGTTTAGGTCCTGACGACCTCTTGCTTAGGTCTGGAATAGCCCCTGACTATCCCCTGAATCGGTCCTAAATACGCCCTGAATAGGTCCTGACGAGGCCGTGACTCGATTAAACGCTTCAAAATGTATGCCCCCTGGTAGAATTCACATCAAGCCCTCATAATGTCGACAAACGGCCGCGATTTAACGCTTTACGAAGTCCACTAGCGAATAACCCACAGAATATACAAAGAGTGTAACTCAATGAACAGAAACGAGTGTCATCTAATATATACCGCAAGTGCTTTTTCTTTCCTTTTTTTTTTCCTCAATCTCGTCTTAACGGTCACGAGGTAGAAAACCCATCCACGTTACTCGCCCAGAAACATCGTTGGAGAGAGGTGTGCCCCCTTATCGCAACTATGTAGCTTGGCTCATGGAAAGCCTCGCATGGTCGAAAACCATACTGCACGACGTTCGCTCTGGCGGGGCACAAGCGCCGTCGTTACATTTTTCACGAAACCCGTTTCCGCGAGTACAACGCGAGTTGACCGTGTGTGCGGTACCGGTCGAAAGAGATGGGAGAATGGCTTCCCGGTGGTGTTGCCCGTAGGAACTTGGAACAAAGAGAGAATTTCAAAAATGTCCTGCGACCCGTGACCGATAATGTAATGGGAATATACAGAAACGATGGCGTGCTTCATAGTGGAACATCAAAAAATATATACACATATGCACACATTGAAAAAATTGTTTCTGCGTTGAATGAACATTCATTGTGTGCAAAGATTTTTCTCGTAATTTTGCGATGTTTTTTCTGTACGGTAGAAATTTTACAGCCATGGATCAGGCACTGATCAGGGCCCAGTCAGGCCCCAATGTGACTCTCTGGAATTTTCACGGGAAATCAGTCGATGATAATCATAATTGTTAATTTTCCAATTCCTTTTTGTTTCTTTTCTCAACGGCAGAAATTTGACAGCGTTGCATCAGGATCTGATCAGTGACTGATCGGACCCGGATATAACGCTCCGAAATTTCCACCGGGAATCGGTCGATGACAATAAAACTGGGAATAAATGAAACCGTCAGGAACTGAGCACGCGGACGGAATGACAATAAAACTGGGAATAAATGAAACCGTCAGGAACTGAGCACGCGGACGGACCGCAGTGGACTGATTCGCAAGAAGCTCGCCGGCATGTACCGAATCGTCCGAATTCTTTCCTTTCAAGCTTCAAGAGTCTCGTAGCAGGAAGCGTCCTCGCCTCGTCCCGGCCGCTCCCTTCCCGACGGGAAAGGGGGACTGAATTTATCGCGCTCGCAACTTTATTATGAAATCAGTCGATGATAATCATAATTGTTAATTTTCCAATTCCTTTTTGTTTCTTTTCTCAACGGCAGAAATTTGACATCAGGATCTGCATAGGATCTGATCAGTGACTGATCGGACCCGGATATAACGCTCCGAAATTTCCACTGGGAATCGGTCGATGACAATAAAACTGGGACTAAATGAAACCGTCGGGAACTGAGCACGCGGACGGAATGACAATAAAACTGGGAATAAATGAAACCGTCAGGAACTGAGCACGCGGACGGAATGACAATAAAACTGGGAATAAATGAAACCGTCAGGAACTGAGCACGCGGACGGACCGCAGTGGACTGATTCGCAAGAAGCTCGCTAGCATGTACCGAATCGCCCGAATTCTTTCCTTTCAAGCTTCAAGAGTCTCGTAGCAGGAAGCGTCCTTGGCCTCGTCCCGGCCGCTCCCTTACCAACAGGAAAGGGGGACTGAATTTATCCTGCTCGCAACTTTATTATGAAATCAGTCGATGACAATCATAATAGTTAATTTTCCAATTCCTTTTTGATTCTTTTCTAAACGGTAGAAATTTGACAGCGCTGCATCAGGATCTGATCAGTGACTGATCCGACCCGGATATAACGCTCCGAAATTTCCACCGGGAATCGGTCGATGACAATAAAACTGGGAATAAATGAAACCTTCAGGAACTGAGCACGCGGCCGGAATGACAATAAAACTGGGAATAAATGAAACCGTCAGGAACTGAGCACGCGGACGGAATGACAATAAAACTGGGAATAAATGAAACCGTCAGGAACTGAGCACGCGGACGGACCGCAGTGGACTGATTCGCAAGAAGCTCGCTAGCATGTACCGAATCGCCCGAATTCTTTCCTTTCAAGCTTCAAGAGTCTCGTAGCAGGAAGCGTCCTTGGCCTCGTCCCGGCCGCTCCCTTACCAACGGGAAAGGGGGACTGAATTTATCGTGCTCGCAACTTTATTTCACTTTATCAGTGCTCCATTGGCCGGCGGCGAGAGGAGGACGGACGCAACAAGAAGCATAGTGCCTGCAAGCGCCCGCAGGATTGGCAAAACCAAGCCTGATTCGTTTCGTGGAAAAGGTTCTCCGGAGATCCGCACGCGCCACTTGTTCTCGTTCTTCCTCTTTGGTGATTTAGTTCGACTATCCCCTTTATACCACCTCTCCCTCCCACCCTCTCAGTCCCCTTTATACTATTTCTCGCGGAGTTTTCTTCTTCACGGTCTCATCCTCGTTCGTTCGTTCTTCTCCTCTCGCCCTTTCACCTCCCTTCTCTTTAACAAGCGCAATAAATCAGGCGAACAGACGACGTTCCAGCTTGTACCGGGAGGGACGATTTGCATATCGCGCTAACGGAATAATCGATGCCACTTAACGGTTACTTTATACCACCTGGCTAGTTGAGGCCTCCGGTGGTTCGTATCAGTATACGGTGATGTACAAATATAGCGTTATCCTGTCGTACTATATAAAGAAAAAAATATGTCGTGAAGGGAAAATAAAAGAAAAAAAATTGCGAGACTATCGACTGGTAATTGGTGTCACTTCATTCGCGGCCGTGATTGGCCGTCTCACCGCAAGCTTTTCGACCGGAAGTGACGTCATGTCAGAGATACATCACTTCCGGTTTGAAAATCTCATTTTTTTTTTACCGAAAATGTTGTCCCGTCGGAAATGCTTCACTTCAGGTTTGAAAATTTCATTCTTCAACCATAAGTGACGTCAAACCGGAAATACATCATTTCCGGTCCGGAAACCCCATTTTTCAAGCGGAAGTGACGTCATACCGGAAATACGTCACTTACGGTTTGAAAATCCCACTTTTCGACAGAATGTAACGTCATACCGGAAATACGTTACTTACCGTTTGAAAATCTCATTTATTTCCCGGAAGTGATGTCATACCAGAAATACGTCACTTCCGGTCTGAAAAGTTCATTTTTTAAATCGGAAATGGTGACATACTGGGATTACTGTTACGTCCAACGCAATTTTCAGCAAACTACATACTCATGTTTTCTCTAGAAACAAGCTAACTTAATTACGCTGCTGATGACTAGAGAAGAGCGGGGCGAAATGGCACACCGGGGCAAAACGGGATAATGAGACAAAGCGCTATTCTCCAATAACTTCTGGATGGTGGCGATGGTGGTACGTGGGGCAAAACGGTTTTGAAAATCCGGATCTATCGTTGGGACAAAATGAGGCATCCAAAAATTGTTGGAAAATTGAGTTTTGCTCTCACTGACCCGTTTTGCACCGCTGGTTCATTTTGCCCCGCTCTCCCCTATCTCGGGTCAGGCGCAGCGCCGGCTGTTCTCGCATAGGCCTACCCCATATCTCACTCTCCGAACACTCCTTTACTCTCCGAACGCTCCCTCTCTATGCACGCGTCCCTTTAAAGCTATGGCTTTTCTACCAGCGAACTCTTCGGCCTATCCGAATTCATTCCCTCTGCTGCGCCACCACTGCGTGCACTGCTCGGCATCTCCCTTCCTCTTCTCTCCAACAACGTCTCGAGACACAAGATGCAACGCTGCACGATTCTTATGTGCGCGCCGTATTAGCCGGTATTTACGACTCTTTCCCGAGCCGCGTCTCTTCCCTGTTTTTCTGTCACAGCTCCAATTTAAAACCTTCCACACTCCGCCCTAAATAGCCTCAGCAAAATATATCTTCCTCGAATGAAGCCTTAAACACTTATCTTTCTATCTCGTTTTTTTTTTTTAAGCCCAGTCTCTTTATACTAATACTCTATGGCATGGAAGTTAGCAACGTTGCTCCCAATAGTATCATTGACGACTGTCAATTTTCTCAAATAATTTATTTTCCGGCGAAAGGAATTAAAAACAAAATTATTCTTTTATGTTATAGTATAATTATATTAAGAATATTTATATTATTATATTGCACTATATTATATTATCGGCTCATTAGGAAAGCAACTTTCTTCGAAACGTGA
Source organism: Stenichneumon culpator (assembly GCA_964017025.1). Lineage (NCBI taxonomy): Eukaryota > Metazoa > Arthropoda > Insecta > Hymenoptera > Ichneumonidae > Stenichneumon > Stenichneumon culpator. The sequence continues at coordinate 4,015,997 of OZ024771.1, forward strand.
CAGCTGTCAATAATTCCGTTGGAGCAACGTTGCTGAATTCTACGCCTTAATACTATATACTCTATATACTATATACCAATACTATATAATATATAATATTATAATATATATTATACTACACAGCAAAAAATACATTCGTCAAATCGGTATATGAAGTTTCGTAAAAATAATGTTGTTAAATAAGTTACAAACTCGTTTGTTAAGGATTGAATATGCAAACATGTCCTTCTATTTCCAGTGTTATTGACAACTTTAGTTTGTAAATTAACAGTACCAGGACCCAACTCCAGATTGAGTCGGGCCAAACTTTTTTTTCCATTGATATAATCGCCTTTTCTGTTCGGTCAAAAATATTCTTAGTTGGGACAATAAAGTGATTTTTTTTTTTAATGCTGATGTGACTTTCCAGTCAACTTATCTAAATACTTCCTTCGCCACCGCGCAACCGCCGGATTTGGTTGAATCAAACAAATTTTTTTTTCATCTCACCAAACCTTTTTTTCGGTGTGACCGTAAATGACTTCACACCCAAAATACGTCACTTTCGGTCCGCGATTCTCATTTCTCGACCGGAAGTGACCTCGCACCGGAAATCCCTCACTCTCAGTCGAAAAATGCGATTTCGCGCGAAGTACTTTCGAAATCTAAATTACCGCGTTGCAAATTCCATAGTCAACAGCTTCCATTTTCACTGCAAGCTCAATATTTGATAAGAAAATACGCCAGCAACGAAAGTAATTTTATCTTCGGTCGCACAGCATTTAACGAATATTCCGGCGGGCGCGTGGCGCGATGCTGCTCGTTGAAACTGAACGGACGCGAATAACGGATAATTAAATTTGCTCAGCAACATGTCAGAGAAACAGAACGAAATCCGAGGAGGAAATTTCGTACAGAAAAACTGTAGTGCCAAAACTCGAGGCGTCGCGTTCGATGAATACTCGATCGGCACCAAAGCTGCCGATGGTGAGGTGCGGGGAGGGGGAGGGGGAGGGGGAGGGGGAGGGGAGGGGGAGGGGGAGGGGGAGGGGGAGGGGGAGGGGGCGGGGGAGGGGGCGCGGGGTGTTACGTGAGAGCACTCGCATGAATTTAATTTTCAAGAAAATATCGTGCAAACGTGCCTTCGCATCTCAAGGCAAGCTGCAGGCACGACCTAGCCCGCCCTTGTAATATCCCCAAATCACCCTATCCCGATCCCGCTCTCGGGTCTTCCAGATTCCACTCCAACGAGCTCGAATACCTTTTTTTTTTCTCCTCCTTTCGATCGTCCCTGGCCACACCCTCCTCGATTTCCGTTTCCCTTTCATTTCCAAGGCAACGATTTCTGCTACCTGATCGTCGCAAAAAAAAAAAAAAAAACGAACAAGAAAATCGCTATCTCTCTCCGAAGGGAAGAAAATTCGACCTGAATTCGGAATCGCGGGAGACCCCTCGGAGCCGCATGATTGATAATTTTATTGTCGAGTAATAAATTTTAATAATCCCCATCGCTCAATTTCCTTGATATAATAATAGTGATGATAATAACAATCGCCCGAGCCTCATATTTCATGTCAATCGAGATAATAAAATTCAATTTTTCGGAACAGTCGCGTGTCCCGAACAGCGCCGAGATATTATGCGCATTAATAAACCGACAACGATGAGAGAGTGTCTTTCGGTGATCGATTTACCGAGGCTGGTTCGTCACCGATAAAACCGGATCATCATCGTCATCACCGTCAACGAAAATAAATTCCATGTTTTACGAGTCCATCGCCGTTGGTGGTGGCAAAGGAACCAAAAAAAAAAAAAAACACCTCCAACCGAAAGTCACAATCGACGGAGTTAATGCCTTAGCCCGTCGTATCGTGGTTACCATTCAGCGCAGTCCTATTTCGTTTCGTTTCCGTCGATCATTCCCTCGTTCTCGTTTTTCTCCAATCAAAGTTCGTTAGTCTCGTATACATATTTCATGGATTGGCGAGAGTGAGTCCTGCCCTAGCATGCGACATTTTCTTGCTTACTATGGATGACGTTGCGTCACTGCTCAAAAACTATCCAGTGCTCGGTACTCGAAGTACTTGCTACTAATTACCAATACGTAATTCAAGTACTTAGGGTATTTGCCCAGCTCTGACATGACCCAAAGCAGGCTAAACCCTAGCAAATCAAGCGACCGTGATCAGCGACCCTAAAAGCGACGGTGGTTTGGTGCCAAAAATTAACTACACTAACGACTTTGCCTCATTTCGGCAGTGAAGTCGCTTCTTTGATTGTCGACCGAAAAAACGACTGTAAAAGCAACCGTCCAGAAATAATCTTTCTGACGATCGGGATGAGGTTTTCTAGACGGTTGCCATTACGGTCATTCATTCGGTCGCCAATCAAACAAAGGACTTTGTTGCGAAACACGGAAAAAATGTGTCGCCAGAGCGGTCGCTTCAGCGGCCATTAGTGTGGTTAATTTTTGGAACAAAACAACCGTCGCTTTTAGGGTCGCTTCTTCGGTCGCTCAGTATGCCTAAATATATGGAATTGATATGACGATTTTGTGACGCAAGAAATGTGATTATTTTAACGAAGCCGGAAAATGGTCATTGGCGAATATGACGATTTCGCGACGCAAGAAATGTGGTTATTTTAACGAAGTCGGAAAAAAAGTATCGTATCCTAAATGGAGGAAGTGCATTTTCACCTCGTAAGATTTCCCAAAAAAAAAAAACACCCCCAACCGAAAGTCACAATCGACACGGCATGGAAGTTAGCAACGTTGCTCCAACGAAATTATTGACAGCTGTCACGTTTCGCAGAAAGTTGCTTTCTTAGCGAGCCGATAATATATTATAATGTAATGTAATATATTAATATCAATATTTATAATTATTATAATTATATATAGAATAATAACAATATAATATCATAGAAAACAATTTTTTTTTTATCGTTCCATCAGTAAATAATCTTTTTGAGAAAAGTGACAGCTGTTAATGATACGATTGGAGCAACGTTGCTAACTTCCATGCCATCAATCGACGGAGTTAATGCCTTAGCCCATCGTATCTTGGTTACCATCCAACGCAGCCCTATCCCGTTTCGTTTCCGTCGATCATTCCCTCGTTCTCGTTTTTCTCCAATCAAAGTTCGTTAGTCTCGTATACATATTTCATGGATTGGCGAGAGTGAGTCCTGCCCTAGCATGCGACATTGCCTTGCTTACTATGGATGACGAAAAAAGTATTAACAAAAAAAAAGAAGAAAAAAGTCGAGCTTGAGGGCCACAGAGATTTCCGATGAAAATTGCCGGGAGACGGGAGAGTCTTCTTTGGAACTGATTTCCCTGGCGGTCGCGACACCGACGGGGATGGGGCTGCGATGCTTCTGCTTCTGTATTTTACTAGTGTATTGTAGTTGTATACAACAGTATCGTCCGCAGTTACTCCGATAGTGGTTGGATGATCCTCGTGACCAGGACGGTGGACTTGTCCGCAGAGTATACCAATCGAGTACTGCGGCGACAAATTTGTTTCGCTATTCTCGATAGCTTGCTTCCAGGTCGGGCTTCGAGAGTTCACCTCCGGCATTCGACTTCTGCTAAGATTTGTCGATACATTTTACGTGACACGAGTGTCTACTGACGTACCCAATTTAGAATCTGAAGGAGTCTGCGAGGGTAGAATTACCCTCAGTGGAAACATTGACACAGCATAACAGATTTGTACGGGCGAGCGGTAGGGTTATGCTAGTATAGGGTAATTCAGGGTGATATGGCTCCAAAGTGTCCTAATTATAGGGTACTCAGGGTGATTCGGGGCGGTCTGGCCCAAAGTGTTGGTACCTAAGTACCAACACTATTGGTAAGCTAAGTGAGGAGTAAATACCCCAAGAATAGGGACAGTATGGAGTAAATACCGTAAGTATAGGGACACATCCTAAGTATAGGGTGAGTAACCTCAGTATTGGGTGAGTAACCTCAGTATTGGGTGAGTAACCTCAGTATTGGGTGAGTAACCTCAGTATTGGGTGAGTAACCTCAGTATTGGGTGAGTAACCTCAGTATTGGGTGAGTAACCTCAGTATTGGGTGAGTAACCTCAGTATTGGGTGAGTAACCTCAGTATTGGGTGAGTAACCTCAGTATTGGATGCGTAACCTCAGTATTGGGTGAGTAACCTCAGTATTGGGTGAGTAACCTCAGCAGGATAAAACGATTCTAAAACTTCGGACAAGGCCCTATATTGTGTATTTTTTCCCGTAGAATACGATGCGCGCGTCGGATTTTCCCTACCTCCATGGGGGGCCGAGATATCGACGTTTGAAAATCACCAAAATCGACGTTTTTCCAAAAGTGGCTCAAACAACGAAAAATTGTTGTTCATTCGATTATTTTGTTTCAAAGCTGTATTCGATGTATTTTTTCCCGCTGATCACGAATATAACAATTATTTTATCCCCAACCCAATATTTTTCATTTAAATCCCAAAAATACGATTTTTCGTGCATAAAATCGAGCCCCTTAATGTAGCATTGCACTTTAGGCCAAAAAGGCCGGCGGATTCATGTTCAGCGCGCGAAAATCATCGGAGTACAATGCAGGGTAACATTAGAAAAAAAAAAAAAACATAACAATTCGTCAAAAAATTCCAAGACTGTATGAGCTTAGCCAGCTAATATAGCTAGGCCAGCTAAAACGGATTAGCCGGCTAAAATAGTTTCTCCGGCTAAGGCGGCTTATCTGTGCAGCCCTAGTTACAAGGATCATCCGGCGACTATCAGAGTAACTGTACACGATGCCGCTGTATACAACTTATTCAGACTTATAGATATAGGTATTGGTGACATAGATGTAAGTATCGGAGACTTGTAAATATAAGTCTCCGATAGATTACACAGTATTGAAGTTCGTGAACGGGAGCTTATTGAACGGTAAGTCATTGGCAACGTTTGACGGGAAAAATAGGTTGGTTTGGTGAATGAAAGTAGAAAATTAAAGGTCTGATAAGTTGAGATGAGAAATTGAAGCGAGCGCCGGGAGAGGGCAAGGTCGTTTATCATCAGAACGCCGTGTCTACCTACAAGCCCTATATATGTACCGCGTGTTCCCTTCGTCGAGCGGTCGCTGGAGAGTTTCCGGGTGGATATAGTCTTGGGATTCCAGTCACCTCGGATAAAATCCCGCCAACAATAATATACGCCCGTCTTCCGGCTCTGCATCCTGGAGGGAGAGACGGGGCGATGCACTGTATATCCGACGCCTTCGGGACTCAGTCGAGAGAAGCGAGGGCGCGTCTGCGTTGTCAACCGGATCCAATTCTGAACGTTGCTCTCGGATATGATGGGCGACACTTGTCACACACCGCGTGTATCGTCTCGGTACACTCGCTTTGCCATACACAATGTGTGGCCAATATGTGCGCGCCGGCACTAGCGCTCAGGCGATATTGAAGATCGTCGAACAGAGAGAGCGGTGAAAGAAAAATAGAATGCAAGGGACGACAACGGAACGCGTTTCCGTACCGAGCAAATCTTGCGTTCAGTTTCTCTCAAGACGAGACACAGCTGTCGGTATGGTTTTCGTGGATTCCAGAAGAACATTTCGAAGCGGGAGTGATATGGCCTGTAAGTGCGCAAAGTATAGGGCGATTGAGGCTATTATTTCCCTAAACACCCTAAGTGTAGATCCTTTCAGGGTGCTATTGGCATATGAACCATTAGTGTAGGGTCATTGAGGACGCATGGTCCAAAGCATCCTAAATATATGGCATTTCAACATGATGTTGCCCTTCAAAACCTAAGGATACGGTCTTTCTGGGCGATATGAACCTAAGTACCCTAATAATATATGGCATTTCAACATGATATTGCCCTAAGAACCCTAAGGATAGGGTAATTCAGGACGACATGACCCAGAGGTGGAAAAATGCACTAAGTACTTGAAGTACGTATTGAAGTATCAAGTACTGAGTCAGCATGCTGTACGCAAAACTTCCAATTCTGAACGTTGCTCTCGGATATGATGGGCGACACTTGTCACACACCGCGTGTATCGTCTCGGTACACTCGCTTTGCCATACACAATGTGTGGCCAATATGTGCGCGCCGGCACTAGCGCTCAGGCGATATTGAAGATCGTCGAACAGAGAGAGCGGTGAAAGAAAAATAGAATGCAAGGGACGACAACGGGACGCGTTTTCGTACCGAGCAAATCTCGCGTTCAGTTTCTCTCGAGACGAGACACAGCTGTCGGTATGGTTTTCGTGGATTCCAGAAGAACATTTCGAAGCGGGAGTGATATGGCCCGTAAGTGCGCAAAGTATAGGGCAATTCAGGCTGTTATTTCCCTAAACACCCTAAGTGTAGATCCTTTCAGGGTGCTATTGGCATATGAACCATTAGTGTAGGGTCATTGAGGACGCATGGTCCAAAGCATCCTAAATATATGGCATTTCAACATGATGTTGCCCTTCAAAACCTAAGGATACGGTCTTTCTGGGCGATATGAACCTAAGTATCCTAAATATATGGCATTTCAACATGATGTTGCCCTAAGAACCCTAAGGATAGGCTAATTCAGGACGACATGACCCAGAGGTGGGAAAATGCACTAAGTACTTGAAGTACGTATTGAAGTATCAAGTACTGAGTCAGCATGCTGTACTCAAAACTTCCAATTCTGAACGTTGCTCTCGGATATGATGGGCGACACTTGTCACACACCGCGTGTATCGTCTCGGTACACTCGCTTTGCCATACACAATGTGTAGCCAATATGTGCGCGCCGGCACTAGCGCTCAGGCGATATTGAAGATCGTCGAACAGAGAGAGAGCGGTGAAAGAAAAATAGAATGCAAGGGACGACAACGCGACGCGTTTCCGTACCGAGCAAATCTCGCGTTCAGTTTCTCTCGAGACGAGACACAGCTGTCGGTATGGTTTTCGTAGATTGCCGAAGAACATTTCGAAGCGGGAGTGATATAGTCCTAAGAACCCTAAGTATAGGGTAATTCAGGACGGCGTGGGCCTAAGTACTCTGCCTAAAGGGTAAGCCAGGGTGATATTGCCCTAAGCATTCTGCGTATGCGGTAATTCAGGATGACACGCCGGGGCGGGATTAAATTCCCGAATGTTTTAAATACGAAGGTGCGAAACGGCGAACCGAAATATCCCACCCGATATAATTTCCGACGAGTCAGTCCACCGTGAGTCTATATATTCGATCGAAATAAACCTACAATGATTTTAGCATCGAAGGATAAATTATACGAAATTGATTTCATAGAATGGTCTAATTTCTGGAAGCATGGAGAACATAATATTCATATCCCGAAGTGTTGCTAAGTGCGAGAATGTGCGAGGGTAATGTATGAGGAAACATCGGGAATGAAAAAAAGCCGTCTGACCAGCACTCCGATCGAGGCTAGTACGGACAAGTGTCGGAGTCGACTCGGAGATGGTTGAGCATCGGCTGCGAGTAAAGTAACAGTCAAGCTTCTGCAACCGATGGGGCAGGAGCCACAGGTATCCTCCGTCTTCGCTGTGCTCACTTCGATCATCAATATTTACCTTGGCTTTCCGTCTGCGAGAGAATCTTCTTGTTTGTCTACTCGTTGTCTACAGGAATACCGCGAATGGAAGCGCGAAAAGCGCCATTCTACCCTCCCCTCCCACTCCCCCGCCCGCCAATCGTCTTGATCCGATCCCTCGCCGGTTTCCCTGCGGCGCTCCTTCCGCATTCCATCCCGCTCTAACGCCACCACCATCGACATCGAGACACGCACCGCCCCGAGCCAAAGGATGATTCCTTCACGGAAACGCAGAGACGTTCTCAAGTTCGCGAGTAGTTTCGAGTAACTCGCTCTATCGTTTTATCCGCGGTCTCCCGCATCGAGATAATGGGAATTCAAATGAGCCCCGGCATGATCCCGCTCGTGGGCAGGGGTGGGGGGTGGTTCGAACCTCTTAGTGTCACCCCATGTGCGAATATCTGTACGGTGCCGGAGTTATAAAAAGGGCCCAGAACTGGGATAGGCCCGGTTGCCAAGTCTCGTTTGCCAATTCTCGGACAGTATTGGCAAACAACATTGTCAGTAATGGGCCTATGCAGCTTGCCAGTACGGGGCCAACTCCAGAGCTAATATGGTCCAGAACTGGGACAGTTACAGTTGCTGAGTCTTAATTGCCGGCTCTGTCCCCGTACAGATGAAATACTTCACCAAGAATGGGCCAACCTTGATTGCCAGTACTGGACGAAGTCCCGAGCCGGCAATACGACCCAATACTAGAACAGCCCTTGTTGCCTAGTCTTGTTCAACGACCTGGGCCTAGTGCTGATCAACAACTTCACCAAGAGTTGGCAATCACTGATGGATCGTATTAGATAAAATCCTTTTTTAGATCAAATTTTATATCCGTCGTAGTACTGGGCATGTACTGGTTGCCAGAGTTCAACCAACGCTTTCTCAATAATATTAAAGTATGAAAAAGATAAATTGCAAATAAATTTTATATAGAGCTCAGTGACTGAAGAATAAATATTGATGTATTTTATGATAAAGCCTTTGCTCAACTGACGCACAAGTTTCGAAACGTTGTTCTTCGACATTCGCATAGCTAAGTAGGTTAGATCTAGGACTAGTAATCGGTAGGGTCGCAGGTTCGAATTCCATCACCGGTCGAAAAATTTATTCCGAGATTTCCAGTAACCGTATAACCCTAAAATAACAACAATACAGTAAACGACGATCAGAGAAATGCATTAACCAAACAGGCAGACGATAAAAACATTGATTTTTACTGTTTATTATTATAGTTTTTGAACAGTGGCTGAACATTGACACGCGGAACTGGCTTTACGCCAACAGCCAGCACTGGGCAGGTGTTATCGCTTCAGTATCGGCCCAGTACTGATTCTGCATTGGATTTGTACTGGGCCTTGATTGTCTGCCAGTACTGGTAGCTCCCGCACCAGTACTAGGCCAGAACTGTGCCATTCTGATATTCGTACGTGGGACCTCATTCATCCGTGGCAATCATGTTGATTTGCGAAATTTGTCTTATACATAGTTGTCCCCCATTGCTCAGCGCGTTTCGTCCACCTCGCCGAGACCGATCGAAGCTCGCTGAATTTTTCTCTGTCCGTCCGTCCGTTCCTCTCCCTCCAGGAAGCCGCTCGACGGCCGTGCGAGGTGATTCCCAAGTTCTTCCCTAAAAATAGAAGCGCGAAAGCGGATTGCTACAGATGTATCGGTATCGACGTGGGCGGTCGAGGCTGCACGCCTGGAATATCACAATCATGCGCTCTGTTGATTTTGCACTTTCGTCCATTGTTCGACGTGCATTATTAAATCCTCCCCCCCGGCAATGTAAAGAACCAGCGCTCGTGTGCACAGCTGTACCCTCTCTTCCGCACGTGGTGAGGCGGTCTGCACGTCGATACGCTTTTTTTTTTCTCCGCCCCGACGGCACTGAAATTATGCTCACTTAAATATAGAGTCCGACATAGAAACGCGCGCTGTCGACATCGCGAATGTCGCGTCGTTATACATTTATTACCCACGCTGACTGTCTCTATTATCCAAGGCTTTGGCACTGCATGCCATCGACGGTATCGAACCATCGCTGCCGAGCTTCACTCGCAACCGTTGTCGCCACCGCGACAACTGGAATTTGATCCAATTACGATGCAACAACTTTTAACGACGTGCAATTTTTTTTTTCTCTCTTTCATTCTCATGCACACACGTCGATTGAGTCACTGTGGATAGAAGATGGTATGGAATAATGGTACGTGTGTGTGCGCGACGAAAGTTTGAACAATCTATAATCTTCTATTGACCGTATCATCGGACTCGGCTGTCAGCCTCGTATCCAGCACACGTGTCGGAGATACCGAATGTATGGACGGTCGAGAGCATGAGTTGAGACTTTTTCTTCGAGATTCACGTATTTGTTGTACCGAGCTATTCCGGTCCTCTACGTAATATCGTGTATCTCGGTCGATCCTCATCACTATATTCGTTACAATGTTTTCTCCTGCGAGAACTGTTGAAGCCATCATAGTCAGTCAATGTATTGCCTGAGCATTTATTGACTAGGCAGTACCGAATCCAAAAAAATTACGCATCTTTTGCGAAAGTTAAAAGCGAAAGTTTTGCGAAAGTCTTATATTGACGCTAGCGTACACTTTCGCTTGCGAGAAATAACTCGCGTTAGCGCCATCTAGCGGCGAACGCCGCTGATCGATGACCCAATGTTGGCGTCAAATCGGCAAACTGACCATTGGCGAGTCGATATTCGGCCGAACATTGGCCTAAAATCGGCAAGACCAATGGTTTGTGAGTTCATGCATCGACAGTTGACAAATTGATATTCTGTCCGACCGTCCGACCGTCCGACCGTCCGACCGTCCGACCGTCCGACCGTCCGACCGTCCGACCGTCCGACCGTCCGACCGTCCGACCGTCCGACCGTCCGACCGTCCGACCGTCCGACCGTCCGACCGTCCGACCGTCCATCCGTCCGTCCGTCCGTCCGTCCGTCCGACCGTCCGACCGTCCGTCCGTTCGTACGTACGAAAACTTATTGAAGAGACATTGTATCGCGGCAAAATTTGCTCCGCCTCTCCTACACGCATGTAATTTAACCCCTGTTAATTTCACCAGCCCACCATCGCGGCGACACCAAACGGCACGAAAAATTCACGCGACGCGATTAAGTGAGCAACTTTTATTCGTCTATTCGCGACGCCAATGAATCATTTTATATGCTACAACGAAGTAGCGATGTAATTAAAATGAAAAAAAAAACTTAACAAAACAACAAAATTGCAACGTTCCAGAAGTTCGTAAATACTGCGCCTGTTACCAGCGTCTCCGTTGTAGAGTGTAGCGGGAGCGTGCTCCTGATCGTCGCAGCGCCCGTCCGTGGAGCCGTGGGGACGAATTCTGCAATTTGCAATTACCGGCACTAACGAGCTCTATACGCAGTTCGCCGGGCTCTGGCAAGGACCCGGCAAGAGATCCCTCTGTCCCGCTCCAGCAGCGACGTCTATATATATAGTTGCGGCACCAGTGTGTGACACGTCCGTGGCCCCGTCCGTGCTCTCGTCTGGGTCACCGAGGATACGTGGTCTCCGGCACCGGGAACTCGCGATTCGTCGGATTCGTCTTCGGGGGCGCAAAGTTCCTCCGCCGGAAACCCATCCCAGAGGCTCCTCGCGAGGCCAAAGCCGGGCGCCGCTACTGGGTTAGTTTAGGATTGGACGAAGAGCCTGTGAATCGGACGGGGGATTTCGAATTGGCCGAATGAAATTAGGATCGCGGGAGGGACCCGTCATACTCCGGTGCCGAATTTCAGATTCGGTTACGTTAGAGATGTAACGCAAGAATTCACTTTTTCATCTGCGATTTTAAGCTGACGATTTTTTTTTTTTTTTTTTTTTCGTTATACTGCGACGGGATTATTAAACCGGAATCCCCGCGCAAAGGGCTTTGTGAATGGTTCTTTCACGAGCTACCCCGATAAACTTTGTCCTACGGAGCTTTTTGCCGTTCGGATACATCGTCACACAGACACAGACACACGCACACGTTATGCTCGGTGTATTATTATTGCGTTTCATTCGGCTTTACAACATCGAGCCATGCATTCACGAAACTCCCGTCATTCTCTCATTATAACTTTGCCGGGGTTGTTTTACTTTGAGGGGACATCGAATATTCAAACAGCTCATTTATATGCGTCGCCCCGGAGTCAATTTTCATACTTCGCGTTTAATTCAGTGGAGATTACACGCGGGAGGCGCGTATCACACGCGAGGTGATGTGAGACTTCTCATGGTCAGCGAACGAGCGTCTACGCGTGTGTCCGATGAAAAGTGGAATGGAAAAGTAAAACAGTTAAATGGGAGATGGGGAAAAAAAATTTTTCTCGCGGCTTGCGGAATGAGGTGGACGAGTTTCCGGACCATAATGAACCGTCCATGAGATATATTAATGACAAAAATAAATGAATAAAATACAAAAAAACAAAACGGGAGAGATTCGCTGCAAAGAATAGAGGAGGATAAGGGTCATAAGTGCGGCGGGATTGACACTGAGGGAGAGAAAGCTCAGCCGCGGCGGAGAGACGGGGGAAGATAAAAGGCACACTTTATAACACAAGCAGCACTTAGGCAACTGGAGAGCCCCGGAGAACGACGGCGGTGGCCGTCCTTCACGGGGCTGAGGAGGCGGCGAACGAAGAGGAGAACGCAATGGCTAGTCTTTGCACCGGGGCTTCGTTCGCCCGGGCTTCGTCTAATTAAGTGGAGAGAAATATTCCTCGTTGGAAGATTAAAGCTGCACGAGAGATAAATCCGGTCCGTGATTTTACGTGGCTCTCTCACTCGCCCCGTCGTTTTCTACATCTCTCCAAATTACGTACGAAATTTTCTCTCAATTTTCGTGGGAGCACCCTCGATGATCGCGCTGGAGTATGCTTGGCCTGACGCCTGCATTCTCGGAATCCCGACTAAGTACGTCACCCTTGCCCGGGATCTTCTGTTGCATGATTTCCGTCGTTTGTCGTTTGATTTTTGTCGTTAAAAAAAACCGTATCCGTATCCGTATCCGTATCCGTATCCGTATCCGTATCCGTATCCGTATCCGTATCCGTATCCGTATCCGTATCCGTATCCGTATCCGTATCCGTATCCGTATCCGTATCCGTATCCGTATCCGTATCCGTATCCGTATCCGTATCCGTATCCGTATCCGTATCCGTATCCGTATCCGTATCCGTATCCGTATCCGTATCCGTATCCGTATCCGTATCCGTATCCGTATCCGTATCCGTATCCGTATCCGTATCCGTATCCGTATCCGTATCCGTATCCGTATCCGTATCCGTATCCGTATCCGTATCCGTATCCGTATCCGTATCCGTATCCGTATCCGTATCCGTATCCGTATCCGTATCCGTATCCGTATCCGTATCCGTATCCGTATCCGTATCCGTATCCGTATCCGTATCCGTATCCGTATCCGTATCCGTATCCGTATCCGTATCCGTATCCGTATCCGTATCCGTATCCGTATCCGTATCCGTATCCGTATCCGTATCCGTATCCGTATCCGTATCCGTATCCGTATCCGTATCCGTATCCGTATCCGTATCCGTATCCGTATCCGTATCCGTATCCGTATCCGTATCCGTATCCGTATCCGTATCCGTATCCGTATCCGTATCCGTATCCGTATCCGTATCCGTATCCGTATCCGTATCCGTATCCGTATCCGTATCCGTATCCGTATCCGTATCCGTATCCGTATCCGTATCCGTATCCGTATCCGTATCCGTATCCGTATCCGTATCCGTATCCGTATCCGTATCCGTATCCGTATCCGTATCCGTATCCGTATCCGTATCCGTATCCGTATCCGTATCCGTATCCGTATCCGTATCCGTATCCGTATCCGTATCCGTATCCGTATCCGTATCCGTATCCGTATCCGTATCCGTATCCGTATCCGTATCCGTATCCGTATCCGTATCCGTATCCGTATCCGTATCCGTATCCGTATCCGTATCCGTATCCGTATCCGTATCCGTATCCGTATCCGTATCCGTATCCGTATCCGTATCCGCGGCGAGACTTTTATCTAGTATAGAGAAATATTATATCGTATCATATTAACTAATATCTAACCCATAGGAGTGACCGATACTGCTCGCAGATAGACAAATGATGACATTACAGGATTGTGAGGAGAGAATTTGACCGGGCTGTCGGATTGATCGGGTGTCTGACCGATCGCGATGAGTTAATTAGCCGAGACTGACATTAATAATATCTGTCCCAAAACACAAAATACCCTCATTTTTATTTACCTCGGTAGTAACAGTGGTGACAGATTCGTTACATTATATTATATTATACTATATTATATTATATTACGAGCCAGCGAGGAATGCAAGTGTTTGCGATAAGTGATGTCTGTCAGTGATGTGGTTGGAGCAACGTAGCTAGCTTCGAGACGATACGGATGTTGTCTCGTCGACTCTGCTCGCGACGGAGCCCACGTAGTACGTCCGTCTCGATATCTGGGCTTCCTCGAGCCATTATCGAAAATCAACACTTCGCCTCCTGAGAGTGAAGAGCATTCCCGTCGAGAAAATCATGGTCCGAGAGGCAAATATGCGATATTTCGGTCGGCGGATAGAGATAATGGCTGAATGATACAAAAGTGAAAATTCTCGTTCTCGAATATTATTCTCCTCCGCTGGCGAACAAATCCCGGCGCTGCCCTGGCAAGACTGATTAATTGGAAAACCACCACCGAGTCCTTTCTGCACGAATAAAATGCCAAATTTACACGGACCCGTTAAGATACCCAGGTGCGGTTTCAGAGCCGGGCTGACGTTGGACCAACCATGACCGCCTGAGTTAGAAAGTCGACGCGACTCTGGTCGCCAATTTAGGACCGACTACCTGTTAACTTGGGATGATAACATCGGCCCAACGTTCTTAAACGACGCTGCTCCAATGTCGGCTGCCGATGACCAGCCAACGTTGGATAGGAAATATTAATACGCAATAAAAAAAAATAAAAACTGTGTGAGTGACAAGGTTTTTACCCACTCACGAGAATCGATGTGTAAACATGTGAGCTCGTATCAGTTCGGTTTGGGAAAATTGAGGTCGTGCACTGGATTTGGTGAAAATTAATTTTGTAATGCGAAAATAATAAACATGGGCCAAAGTCATTCAACCTCGTGAGCGAAGGTCCACTTTATATCGCCGAACACGCATCATTACGACAATACGCCAGCGCCGGCTCAACTCCGGTAAGCAGCGTTTTGCCTACTATTGTGCCCAACGTTGGAATGATTGTTGATCGACAGTTTAGCCAATTCTGGACATTCGACGAGATCCGATCGTCGGCTATCCACACCTGGGATATTATATTATATTATATTATATTATATTATATTATATTATATTATATTATATTATATTATATTATATTACATTATATTATATTATATTATATTACATTATATTATATTATATTATATTATATTATATTATATTATATCATAAATTTCTGCAAAACGTGACAGCTTTAAATAATATCGTTGGAGCAACGTTGCTACTTTCTATGCCTTGGTGCATTCACGTTACGTAGACTGACTACGTTCATCATCGAAGTGGCTCACAAGTCTTCACTCAAACTTCGAACCGAACACTCGAATTGGCCAGTGTCTTCCACTGCCAGTCTAGAACAATCGCGCGAGAAATACTTGTATTACATTCATACGATTTCTCCGAACTAACAACTCCCTTTGTTAAAACTTTGTACTATCTCTCATTCACGTCGCTTCATTCAACTTCTAATGAATCTCTCTTAATGAGTAAGTAAAGCCGGAACAGAATATTTATTCCATTCGGAGAACGGACCCGATGAAATAATCTATCGTGTTGTGTTCATGTCTATTGTAATTTCGTGGATGGCGATTTTTATATTATTTTCTCTTTCGAGCAGCCAACTCGGCAACAGAACGAGGTATTAGGACGGAAAGACGCTTATTTAATAAGAGCTGCACCGGTACAGAGTGAACGCGCAGAGACTCGGTGACTTCACTGATTAAATAGTAAAAAATAAATTCGCAAAATTGGAATACGAAGTTTCGTACAAATAATTTCGTTAAATAAATGACACACTCATTTGTTGAATCTTGAATATACAAATTCGCCCTTTCATTTTCCATATCATTAACAATTTTAGTTTGTACTTTTGATTGTATGGCTAGAATCGGATGGTTGCGAACGGAAAATTAACACATCAAAAATTGTGGACGCTTGTGGACAATAAGTTGTTGTAAAAAGCACTAACTTTTTTTACTTGTAGTCTAGAGAGAGGGGAGATCTTATAGGATGGCCCCGTGGGAAAGTGTGGATGTTGGGGAAAGAATTTGAGAGATGCACTGAGAAAAAATTACATATAATAACCGCAATAACCCACTGACTTTCGCTTCCTCATAGGAGACATTCTGTATCAATCGGGCCACTTTATTCGGCTTCCCTCTCGGATGTTTTTAAACATTTGCCAGTTTTTAGTACTACTTGAGAGGGGCTTCTGTGATTTTTAAAGCATACCGTTCAGGATTTAGGTATTTTTATTTTAAATATCAGTATATCTCAGAAAATATTGGTCGCTGAAAAAATTATTAGGAACATTATCTTTTTAATTTTTCAGCAACTTTCGAATCATTTTAGTCATAATTTTCTCGATACGGGAAAGTCTATTTTTCGTACAAAAAAAAATTAAAAGAACTTTTTTTCTACTAAAAAAACACTGTCGATTCTGGTGCCACTTTTACAGGATATCTGGGATTGTATAAATGTTCTGAAAAAAAATTCTCAAAGTGGGAGTTGCGATACTGGGGTAGCAAAAAAATTAACAAATAAAAATTTAGTTCATATAGATTCGTATAAAATCGACTATTTTATTTTGACAAATAAAAGGGATTTACCCGTAGTCGGTAAATTTGACACATTGTTGGGAAACTTGTTTTGAAACACAGGATCTTTCACTAAAGTTTGTTGGACGTGTTTCCCTCGTTTGTTCTCTGCTGGTTACATTTTTTAAAACTTATTTTTTTTTAACCGCATCTAGAAAAGTACCTTCGAAAATCGGCGAAATCGCGTATAAAAGGCCTCAAGCTCTTTCAGGGATGTCCCATATATGTTTTTATGTGTTTCATAAATTTTCGATACAAATATAGCAGGGTCGATGGAGTGACAGTCCATGCATATAATATCATAATGAGTAACGTTCGATATAACAATTCATAACATACAAGCATAAACAACATCCATACAGCAATTTATTCTATGCATTTACAATATATTAATGACAGAAATTCCGCTGTTTACTTCAGAAGCTTCTCGTAACCATTAAATTGCACTCAAGCCATTTAAATTACGTAAATTAAACCAGAGATATTAATTGCTTACGGAATTTTTCCATGATTCGTTAATCATCGATGCATTCATTCCCCCATACAATACAAAATCCACCGATCGTCGCTCCAATTTCGTTATTGATTTATAATTTTTTTATTAAAATTACCCAAAAAAAAAAAATCGTTAAATGTGTACTCAACTTATCAAATGAAAAACTTCCTCGTTCGCTCTTCCTGAGTCTCTTGCTTGCATAATTCGTGAAGGTGAAAATAATTTCTAGTATGGATTGGCTGGCAAGGCACAATCGAGAGACCTCCGACACGAGACTTCTCGCCGTTTATTTTCGTCCCCACTTGCCACGATGGAGACACTGCGGACGGCTGGACGTCCCTGGAGAGAAAGAGATCGAGTCGAGGACTTACCCTCGTATATTATGCCCGAAATTCTCTCGGACATGCGCAGATGCCGTAATTTGTTTTGTCCTTGAAAGTTGACACTTGGGATCGATCGGTGTTTCGCAACTTATAGTACCGATCCTTGAAATTGTAATTTACATAGTTTCCTTACACCATGGAAGCCCTAGCAAGTCAAGCGACGGTCGTTAACGACTGTCAAAAGACCCAAAAAACGACGGTCGTTCTGTGACATTTTTCGTCCAGAATAACGACCAAAAAAAGACCAATTGTGAGGTTGAGCATGGGTTGTTTTTCCATCAATGACCGAAAAAATGACCACAAAAACGACCGATGCAAGAATCGGTCGTTTTTGCGGTCTTTTGTGCGGTCATTGATAAGAAGACGACCCATTCTTAATTCGACAATTGGTATTTTTTTCGGTCGTTATTCCGGTCGAAAAATGTCACAAAACGACCGGTCGTTTTTTGGGTCTTTCGATGGTCGCTTGAGTTGCTAGGGAGACAGTCCAGGTGAAGATCGGAGTTCATAGCGCGTACGGCTTTTCAGCAAAGACGGCGGGCTACGCAGGCAACAATCAAAGTCTAAATTGTACTCAACCTCCCTGGACCAGTGATGCCACATTGGAGGGAAATTTCCCTCGGAGGGAATTTTTTAACACGTTACGAGATTGGCGAGGGAGAAGATGAGTGGGGGAATCTGGCATCACTGCCCTGGACTATAATTCAAGTCATACGTGTGTTATAGGATAATTCAGGGTGAGATGGCTAGGCGGGTGAGATTGCCACCCGCCAATTTCTTGAACGTAACAATAGAATGGCGCAGCCGTTGGCACAGTTTTCAGTATGTGTAGATAGAATGTGATTGCACGAGCCGGATCGAGAGCTACAACGGCACGAGGCGAAGCCGAGTGACGTTTGTAGCTCGATAGGAGGCGAGTGCTGCCTACTTGCCAACCGCCGTCGGGAGACCGCTTTTTCGTACAAGTATCGCATACTTGTGCGTGCGGGAAAAGAGCGAGAGTGCCAGTTAAGTGTGCGCGAAAGTAACTAGAGTGTTAAAAGAGTGTGCGCAAAAGTAGCTAGAGTGTGGAAAAGTGTGCGCAAAAGTAGCTAGAGTATGAAAAAAGTGTGCAAAAAAGTAACTAGCGTGTAAAATAGTATCAACAGCAGTTTTCGCGCATCCTCTGCCAGAAAGCGCCACTTTCGCCACATCGCCACTCGTGCCACACAGGCATGAAAAGCGGGACTTTTCGTGCACGTGTTACAAAGAGTGATTCAGCGGGAGGAAAGTTTCACTTATTCGGCCACTTTTCATCCCCGTTGTAAGCATAGAAATATGGCAAATTTTTAACAAAGTCGGGGAAAAAAAAAGCGTATGCCACTCGGGAGGAAGTGCAGTTGCATTTCGTATGAATTTCTCAGACTTCTTTCCTCCCTTGTAGCATAATATACTATTCCTTCCGCTCGTCAAGACTCGGCCACTTTCCACGCTCTTTTCAAGTATGAAATAGGGCCCTCTTAGCGTAGTCAGGAAAAAATTAGATTTTCTGGACAATTTTGTCCAGGGTCAGCGCAACCGTCCAAGACGTGCTAGTCACCTAGTCCAGTCAAACACAGTCCACTCCCTCTCACTCGACGCGGGCCGGATTTCCGTGGCACTAGAGAGAGTGGCCTACTAGAGAGACTCCCCAACCACAGCCTACCGTGAGCCGTGTGAAGCGCGCGAAACGGTTAGGTTAGGTCGGTTAGCTTAGGTTAGATGCCGGACAAATTCACGAAAGTGGGAGTCACTTCTTCTCCTCTATGCCTTCGTCTTGAGCGAGAATTGAGGGGAAATGTTCTACCAGAGAGTGTTGAGTTAGAAGGCGTTCACTGTATTTACGACCCTATTGATTCTATTTACATTCATTACATCAGTTATATTATACATTCGAGTTACGATATGCACGTTGATAACATGCAGAAGATCGCTTAGCGATGCCGAAGAATGTCACCGCTGCAGCTGCCAAAATCGTTACGACCGGCTCTTCATACGCTCTTACTATAGGGTTAAAAAGGAGCGAAGTTTCGGTCTCCAGAATAAAATGTTGCCCTGCCCTGACCCGAAAATAGAAGCCAACAGTCTCGCGCTGTCCGTCACACTGTAACAAGTTGGGCTGGACGTAAAATCGTTGTCATTACTGAATGCAGGGGTCCACTGAAGACTGCGACATGCCAAGACAGACACAAGGGGTTCGTAATCCCGATAACAACCTGGATATTTTCTGGGTTAACCTGCTGGAACTGGACAAAATCGCTGACGACTCCGCCTTCCCGTGGTCCCTGCTGGATACGTCTTCAAGGGGATTCGACTTGTTCGAATCGATACCAGAAGTGTAACCAAAGGAGTCGTTTCCCTGCTGGGTAGGTTCAACTTGTCCGATGATCTCAGGAAAGGGTGAGGTCAGAGGTTTTTCCAAGCGCACGACTCTTGATGGGCAACGCAGACGGTGGGTAGTTCTGTTGGGTTTGCTCTTAATGGGCGCGAGACCTTCGGGTCGACCATAGGATGACGGTTTCATGCCGGGTTCCTTATACACTAACTGTCATTACTGAAGAGCGATTGTGAAAGAACCACTTCAATGAACCACTTCAATGAATTAGTGTATAAAGAGTCCGGCACGAAACCGTCACCATATGCTCGACCCAAAGGTGTCTCACCCATTGAGACCATACGCAACAAACATCCTGTCCACCTTCATGTTGCGATACATTATGCCCGCAAAGGCCGACCTCAATAGAGGTGCGCACGATTGATGCACCACAATCGGCTGGCTAGCACCTCCCCTGCGATACCTTAAACTGACACCTCTTACGGGTGCCGGTTAGCCACCCGGGGTAAGCCAAAGCGAGAGTCCCCGGCTCTCGTCGGACGCGGCACCAACCACGTCTTCTATCACACGTAGGTCTCCAATAATATATGCACCACATGGACTAGCTGGTCAGCCCGCTCCTTTCGGAACAAGGCAATTCCTAGAACCTCTGTTTGATATCCCCGCAGGGTGAGGACGCCTGATTTAGGTATCAGGATGACATTGGAACGATTGGCTTCGTCCGGGCCTGCTTCCAGACAATCTCATACACATTCGAACCATGAGATTGCTGATCAGCGACTCATGAGCCAGGCATGAACTCATGATTCGCAAGCGTACCGTTCAAACCACTTGCGATCGCTTCTCGAACACACCCGCTGAAATGGGTACACTGGGTTTTAACGCCTGGCATCCAATTAGCTCTCTCCGAATAGAGATTTCCGACGCGAGCCACTCGAAGGCCTGATCAGAGACTTGGCGTGCAGTAGCTGTAAGTTTCGCTTACACCACCCCTTTGAGATAAAGAAGTACGCTTTGGGCACATTGAGATAACACACTGTCAGCACGTTTCACCGCTCGAGCACTCGTCCCCGATGTGTGCCCCCCATTGCCCCCATTTATCTCCGCGGCATCCAATGTATCAATTATTCGAAAACGTCCTATCATCCGAGGAGGTTGAATAGTAGCGTCGTTTAACGATGCAGATGAATGTCACTACTGCAGCTGCCGCTACCGTTACTACCGGCTCCTCATAGACCCTCACTGTAGGGTAAAAAGACGAGGTTTCGGTCCCCAGAGTAAAATGTTGCCCTGCCCTGACCCGAAAATAGAAGCCAACAGTCTCGCGCTCTCCTTTACACTGTGACGAGTTGAGCTGGGAGTAAAACAGTTGTCATTACTGAACAGCGATTGTGGAAAAAAAAATAACCAGGCCAATGAATCAATTATTCGAAAACGTCCTATCATCCGAGGAGGTTGAATAGTAGCGTCGTTTAACGATGCCGATGAATGTCACCGCTGCAGCTGCCGCCACCGTTACTACCGGCTCCTCATAGACCCTCACTGTAGGGTAAAAAGACGAGGTTTCGATCCCCAGAGTAAAATGTTGCCCTGCCCTGACCCGAAAATAGAAGCCAACAGTCTCGCGCTCTCCTTTACACTGTGACGAGTTGAGCTGGGAGTAAAATAGTTGTCATTACTGAACAGCGATTGTGGAAAAAAAATAACCAGGCCAATGAATCAATTACTCGAAAACGTCCTATCATCCGAGGAGGTTGAATAGTAGCCTCGTTTAACGATGCCGATGAATGTCACCGCTGCAGCTGCCGCCACCGTTACCACCGGCTCTCCTGTACGTGCTTGATGGCGAGTTCGAGTCTCCGGAGGATTTGATGGGAGGGGTGGGGGCTCGAGAGAGAGAGAGAGAGGGCGAGATAGAGAGAGAGAGAGAGAGACGGAGAGAAAGAACAGCGATACAGGAATAGTCGAGGGCGTGAAGGATGCAGCCGAATGGCGGGAAAAGGGGGGGGGGGCAGAGAGTCAGAAGAGGCATCGCAACTGTGTGGCCTTCGTGGCCGGTCTACGTGGCTGGCTCGGTTACGCCACTCCAAGTTCACCACTAAATTCCGAAAGTTTAACCGTACAATTTACCCTCAGTGCCGCAGGGCTCGTTCCAAAGGGGGCCCGAGGAGTCGAATGGCGGGGCGAGGGCGGCAAGAGGAGGGGAGGGGGTGGCACCGTGAGGGGGGGGGGCAGGGAAGAAGGCAGAAAGTAGAAAGAGACAAAGACGAGAGGAAGGTTAAAGGGTGTGTAGCGTAAGGCTTACACACAATCTGCGAGACTTGTTGTAGCACTTGCGTACGTTTGGCCCGTAAGCAACTGCCAACCTGTGGTAAGATACACCGCTACAGGACGCCAACCCCGCCATCTCCACCCCACCGCCCTCTGATGCAGTGGAAAGCTGGTGAACTAGCTTTCGAGCTTTAGTTCCATGGCTGCTGCCGGGTGGGCGAACGTAATCTCCTTCGGAAACTCGATATACGGCCAGTGGCAAACGCTTATTTCACATGGTCGTATCGTTTATTTCGCCCCTTCCCTCTTCGTCCGCACGCTGCGCCAATTTTTACTTGGGAACAATATTTTTTTTTGTACACAGCGCACGATTTCGCATGAGGGGGCAGCTTGGAGCGGCGGTCGGATTGGGAGGTACGGAGAGATACCTCGGATAGGGGAGGGATATCACGTGTTCGATATTATCTCTTATTCGGAAGGTGGAGGCTGGGTATGAGGAACGGATTAAGTTCGTTCCTTTCGGAATCGGGTTCGGAGGCTGGTCTCCTGCTCAGAGCCGCTTCGTGCCGTTTTCCCTTGGTGCGCGGTGGAGTATCGGGCTATGCACAGACACACGCTATACTTTCGTTGTGTTGGAGGAAAAGAAGAAATCACCTAGGCGCGATGGTATTCTAGCCAGGTCGCAGATAACTTGGCTTGGCTGTTATCCAGAATTTAACACGAGGGATCAACGTTCCTACCGCGCGACGGCTTTGCTCCGTGATCTAGTCACGGGGCTTCTCTGGTGCAGTTTGTCTGTGTATGGATGAAAAGGGTTGAGACGCGTGGGGGGAAAAAACGGCGTGTGAAAAACGGAAGAAATTCATGGGTCAGCCGGACTTCGCACTACGTCGGCGATATCGCATTGCGATGGTGCAGCAAAAGTAGTGAGTAGAGCGGGGTACTCAGAGTTGGGTTGTATGCGAGAACATCTCCCATAGTTTCAGCCTCGATTCAACTAACTACGTCACTTCCGGTCGACAAATTAGATTTCCAGTCCGAAAGTGACGTCACTCTGGTATGACGTCACTTCTGCACGGAACATGGGATTTTTTAAACCGGAATTGACGTATTTCCGGTATGACGTCACTCACGGTAAATAAATGGTATTTTCAAAGTGGAAGTGACGTCTGTCCGGTAAATCTCTGGAAATATAAATTTTCGGTTTCTGAATTCCATAATCGATAGTGAGGGCGCGAAGCACGCGATCTACAACAACCTGCTAAGGTTTTATATTGAAACCTGGCTGAGAGGGGAACAACTGCCACTTTCTGGTATTATCAATTTACAGAGCGTTTCGAGGGACGCTGATGCTACTGGTCTTATGATTATATTACTCACGATTCTGCCAAGTCAGCATACGGAAACTCAGACGATGGGGCACATTCACTTGGGAATATATACGGAACTCTGGAGTATTAGCGGATAAGCCACTTTGCGGTGAGAACTGCAGAGCACCTATCACTCGAACGAATTCATTCACCGTCTAGGATTCGATAACGGTCATAGAATCAGGTCGATTGAGAAACCCCGTCTAATGTATGGTAGAGGGATTCGAATTGGATCTCGTAGCTCGCCCGCCTGCTCTCTAAGACGAGAGAAGCTGTACGGTGATAGAGGAGATTGCCACCTTGCAGAACTTGGACCCCAACTCCGATATTCCAAATGTATTACCATTGGATTGAAAATCCCTTGACCCGGCTTTCGGAAATTAATTGCTCTTTCCGAAAACAATCTGGCGACTCCCGGAAATTTGAATCTGGAGAGAAAAATTTAAGATCAACAAGACGATATTGGGAACCTTCGTGAAAAAGTACGGTTGTCAGATGTGCATCATTCTTTGGATCTTCATGGATCTATTATGCTTTTCTTGCATCAGAAACCCACTCAGGAGTGTGCACACTGCCTGTCATTGATGCCTTGTTTTTCTGATCTTTCAGTCTCGCTGGACATGTTGCTCGATGTCTTAACGGGTGTGAAGACGTCCAACAGGAGGACGTCCAATAGAAGGACGTCCAACAGGAGGACGTCCAAACGGAGGACGTCCAACAGGAGGACGTCCAACAGGAGGACGTCCAATAGAAGGACGTCCAACAGGAGGACGTCCAAACGGAGGACGTCCAACAGGAGGACGTCCAACAGGAGGACGTCCAACAGGAGGACGTCCAACAGGAGGATGTCCAACAGGAGGACGTCCAACCGGAGGACGTCCAACAGGAGGACGTCCAACAGGAGGACGTCCAACAGGAGGACGTCCAGCAGGAGGACGTCCAGCAGGAGGACGTCCAACAGGAGGATGTCCAACAGGAGGACGTCCAACCGGAGGACGTCCAACAGGAGGACGTCCAACAGGAGGACGTCCAGCAGGAGGACGTCCAGCAGGAGGACGTCCAGCAGGAGGACGTCCAACAGGAGGACGTCCAACAGGAGGACGTCCAACAGGAGGACGTCCAACAGGAGGACGTCCAACAGGAGGACATCCAACAGGAGGACGTCCAGTAGGAGGACGTCCAGCAGGAGGACGTCCAGCAGGAGGACGTCCAGCAGGAGGACGTCCAGCAGGAGGACGTCCAAGAGGAGGACGTCCAAGAGGAGGACGTCCAAGAGGAGGACGTCCAAGAGGAGGACGTCCAAGAGGAGGACGTCCAAGAGGAGGACGTCCAAGAGGAGGACGTCCAAGAGGAGGACGTCCAAGAGGAGGACGTCCAAGAGGAGGACGTCCAAGAGGAGGACGTCCAAGAGGAGGACGTCCAAGAGGAGGACGTCCAAGAGGAGGACGTCCAATAGAAGGACGTCCAACCGGAGGACGTCCAACAGGAGGACGTCCAACCGGAGGACGTCCAACAGGAGGATGTCCAACAGGAGGACGTCCAGCAGGAGGACGTCCAGCAGGAGGACGTCCAGCAGGAGGACGTCCAGCAGGAGGACGTCCAACAGGAGGACGTCCAACAGGAGGACGTCCAACAGGAGGACGTCCAAGAGGAGGATGTCCAACAGGAGGACGTCCAAGAGGAGGACGTCCAAGAGGCGGACGTCCAAGAGGAGGACGTCCAAGAGGAGGACGTCCAAGAGGAGGACGTCCAAGAGGAGGACGTCCAAGAGGAGGACGTCCAAGAGGAGGACGTCCAAGAGGAGGACGTCCAAGAGAAGGAAGTCCAAGAGGAGGACTTCCAAGAGGAGGACATCCAACAGGAGGACGTCCAACAGGAGGACGTCCAACAGCAAGACTAAATCACTGTAACGTACACCATTATCCGAGAGAAGATCATTACACTCCTACGGGAAAGTCGTTACTCCGAAGTTGAAACCGAATCGAGCTCGTTCCCGATCGATGCAAGCCTTAGCCGCAGTTTCCTCATTCGGAGAGATGGGATTGGGAGATTCCCCTACGGTCGACCAGTGTCCGGCTGTTGCTGACTCGCTTGCCTCATTCGCCGGCGGATATGACTGCACCGCGCACTTACACGCATTGTCTCCAAAGCGAACGACAATTGATATTTTCACGAGGTACACTTAACACCCTCTTGCGAAGAGCTTCCCTGATACCTTGAAGTGGGTCGTCGATCGGTATGGATGTGGAAGTGCGCGTTCGAACGACTCTTCGTACTTGGTTGCGATAAAAAGTGAAAGAATGAAAAGCACAATGGTCCATGGCTGGAAGTGTCGGTGGTTCCAAAAGGCTTATCTCCACATCGGACGGAGACTGAAGGGGCGGCCGGAGAAGCAGCGTAGCGTGCCAAAACTGTTAGGAGCATGAAAGTTGGCAAAGCAGATAGTCGACTGCGTAGCAAGTACACTCGAGACGGCGAGACACCCGGTACCATTATATAAAAATACTTTAGAGCCGGGGAAATTATTTTTTATTGTTGCCGTCAATACAGCTTTCACCTCTCCCCGCCCAATTATATTGTACCTGTCTGTTATACTAGCTAAGTCTCCGCAACGGAGTTCCCAACCCCGTATAAGTTGGCAATTTCTTCGCCAAAATCATGATGACTGCAATTTCCGTTGCCTGTGAGTATCCGTGTGAAGATGTCGGTCTCGCGGATAGGAACACAATTGAGAACTTTCATTTGCGGAAATACAGAGATGCAGGGGAAAGCGGGGTAAGAAGGAACCCCAGGGAAAAACGAGCCAGCACTCGCGATGAGACCTTCTATTGTATCCCGGAAAAAAATTCGCACCATCCATTTTGCCCCCACTCTCGCCTACACCTACATTGCCACCTGGCTTTCCTAATTACCGTGAATTTCGAGAAAAAAAATCCCAGCTCACAACGGAACGGTATGAAAGACAACAATACGATCCTCGAATCCACAGCAGTCAGGTCGCAGAGGGCTTTGTCCTCTCGATGGTGAGGCCAGTACGAGGGGCATTATTGTCCGCACTCGGACTGCCGCGGCAGCGTGCGCTGCAACAAGTAGACAGCCAAGATGACGAAGCGACTCAAGTGGATACAGCGCTTGTGCATCCCCCCCCCCCCCACGGCTCCTCACGAACAAAGTCCTTAACTCCCAGGTAGAAAAAAAAACCAAATGGACAAGATGAATAACGGAAATACCCACCCCTTCCCCCCCCCCCCCCCCCCCCGGTCATCCCATTAATAATTGAATGCTTTATTCGAACAAACCCGCGCTTTGATATTCGCAAATTGGTTATCTATCGAGTTTGCTATATACATATAGGAAAGGTGGGCAGCGATTGAAATGCAAACCTTTCACCCGGGAATTGGGGCAATCGCTGTTACGCCCGTGCACCGTTACGCACTGGAGCTTCGAGCGCGTGAAAGGTGCAGCGCGCCAGTCGGCATTATATCTGTACGCATTCGCGCTCCGCTCTCCCATACGCCCGTATTAAAAGCTACAAGCCTCAATTGCATTGAATGGATGGACGCATTGTTTCCGGTCGCCGTGTACGTCGAGTGGAGGGATTCGATCCGCATCCTCCGCACTTTTCGTCTACCGATTCTAGCCCTCCCACGCTCCCCCCCCCCGCGAATGAATGAATCCCCACGCCGCGAATCGCTAAAAGCTTTTTTTCCGGTGTACAACATGAAAAAAAAAAAGTATTTAAAAATACAAAAAGTGGCTAGTCTGGGAATGTGTGCTTGCGAGCTCGTTCTTTTCAGGTGAGATCGACTGTTCGCTCACAAAGTAAGCTACGTTCGCTCGTACCAAGAAAGGGAGACGAGCGATACACGGACCGAGTTCGGCCTGGTATATTTTTCCTCTTCGCTGCATCTTTCACCCCAGCATACTCTCGAGCGGTCTCAGTTATTTTCCACGTATCTATGGAGTAATGCGTTCGCTCGATGAGCTCTGCACGTGCAGCGGGCCTTTGATAGTGGGGCAACGGAGACCGAGGCAAAAGGTGAACGCTGTAAAGTGCAGACGCGGGGCAAAAGGAACCACCCTGGAATTTTATGAAAAATCCATCGAGACACTCCAGGTGACGAGCGAAGCAGATGATCTCGGAAAAAAGCCCGGGAAGAAAAATGCCCGCAAAGAAAGATCCCGGCACACTACCGCGTCAAAAATCCGCCAGAACAATATCGCGCAAAAAACCCGAGGGAGAAATACCCTGGAAAAAAGCTCCCTGGAGAAGAAACAACCGGGGAAAAACCTCTTGCAAAAGAACCGCTGGAGAAAACACCCTTAAAAACGCCCGATCATAAATTGCTTGGAGATAACACCTGTAAGAGGCTCAACTGGATTTCTCTCGAATTCAGGCGACCAAAGAAAGCCCCGGTTCTCGGGTTGACGTTGAGTGGGCTGGTCCATTTTGCCCCAAAGATACATTTTTTTTCTCCGAGTAATTATGGCGTATTTCATTTCACATTGGCGAACAGTGAATTATTGCCTTTGTTCTTTGTCTACTCCATTTTGTCCCTTTTCCACCTACACCGTTTTCACGATTTGGAAGATAGAAGGAAACACGTTGGCGGATGATGGAAAATAAACGGGGATAATGTGTTGTGAAGCTATTAGCGGTAGACAGCTTTCATCATTACCAACGAACTTGTTATTGCTCATTCCGGATGATGCAACAATTCCAATTAGTTTAATGAGTTAATGATTCCACGACGAGACCCGTCATGTCTCGTCGTAGAATCTGCCAGTTTTATTTAGTTGCTTCTGCCCTCACTCAATGATACAGTAAAAACTCCGTCACCCGAGGTTTCACAGTTTTGCTCTGACGGCAACCAATGTTCCTTATCTTATTGTCACCCTTAAGACTGGTACACTGCTGTTCATGAATGCCTGGTTTTCTGATTTTTTATTTTCCTGGATATCTTGCTCTATGCTTAACGAGGTCGAACATACCAAGCAAGACATAGGGCCAGACATAGGGCAAGACATAGGGCAAGACATAGGGCAAGACATAGGGCAAGAGATAGGGCAAGAGATAGGGCAAGAGATAGGGCAAGAGATAGGGCAAGAGATAGGGCAAGAGATAGGGCAAGAGATAGGGCAAGAGATAGGGCAAGAGATAGGGCAAGAGATAGGGCAAGAGATAGGGCAAGACATAGGGCAAGACATAGGACAAGACATAGGGCAAGACATAGGGCAAGACATAGGGCAAGACATAGGGCAAGACATAGGGCAAGACATAGGGCAAGACATAGGGCAAGACATAGGGCAAGACATAGGGCAAGACATAGGGCAAGACATAGGGCAAGACATAGGGCAAGACATAGGGCAAGAGATAGGGCAAGAGATAGGGCAAGACATAGGGCAAGACATAGGGCAAGGCATAGGGCAAGACATAGGGCAAGACATAGGGCCAGACATAGGGCAAGACATAGGGCAAGACATAGAGCAAGACATAGGGCAAGACATAGGGCAAGAGATAGGGCAAGAGATAGGGCAAGAGATAGGGCAAGAGATAGGGCAAGAGATAGGGCAAGACATAGGGCAAGACATAGGGCAAGACATAGGGCAAGACATAGGGCAAGACATAGGGCAAGACATAGGGCAAGACATAGGGCAAGACATAGGGCAAGACATAGGGCAAGACATTGGGCAAGACATTGGGCAAGACATAGGGCAAGACATAGGGCAAGACATAGGGCAAGACATAGGGCAAGAGATAGGGCAAGAGATAGGGCAAGAGATAGGGCAAGACATAGGGCAAGACATAGGGCAAGACATAGGGCAAGGCATAGGGCAAGACATAGGGCAAGACGTAGGGCAAGACGTAGGGCAAGACGTAGGACAAGACGCAGGGCTAGACGCAAGGGAATCCAGCCATCCTTGAGCAGCAGTGTACATCCTCTCATTTACCCGTCTTTTCTTATACTGCACCAGCTACATTCGTCACTCTTTTGTGAATGGTCTCTTTCAACAACAATCTCAAACCTATCCCTCCCTATGTTTCGATAATCGATTCCATTTACGTGCCGCCACAGCGGATAACGCTGGCCGGCAGTTGACGTCGTCGGGAAATGGTCTGATGATTCCCAACTTCGGTTGCAGAATTAAGCAACAAATCAATCTTCCTGCCTCTTCTCGTCGATTACTGGTACATGAAGCAACGTTAATCGGAATTTTGCAGATACCCTTGAAGGGCTTGGCCTATCGGAACGATGCGCACCAAACTCATTCGGTAACAGAAACTGTAATCCGTGTTTCTGAAGTCTCCAACATCTTGGATAAGACGCACATCATTGATGTCTTCATCGAACGGTTGAACATAGGCCGATCATTCAATATCCCACAGAAAATGTGTGCACCATTAAAACAAGTGGATCACAGTTTTTGTTACCAACTGAGTCTGGATTAATCGGTGGAGCGAAAGCTTCGCATCATCCTGAACAGACAACTAAACGCCTCATCCAATTTTGGAAGGTGTTTACTGACGATAATTCTCTCCGTCAATGTTCATCAATCACTCAGCGTCATTTTCTTTTATACGACTCTTCACCTTCAGAATTCATAATAACATCAATGACGTAGGTGGCAGAACTAAAATCCAATCGTACAATTGTTTAATCTCGATGATTACGTTTTCACTGTGGTCACCTCAGTGCGACGTGAAAATTAACCCAACAGCGGGATAACCCTCGCATGAACACTCGAGGAGCCCACCAACACCGTAACGCCCGGTGCGGTCTGGGCCGTTGATGTGACCGCAGAGGCTGGAGGGAGCGTCAACACGGCGGGATTATTCGCCGGTGGAAATTAGTGAAAGCGTTTCCCAATGTGCTGGTTGGTTTGGCGAATGCTGGGCTAGTCCGGAGAGGCACGGACCGCGGAACCGTGAGAGATGAGAGCAATAACGAGGGTTAGCGGAGCCAGGATGGAAATGCGTTTCCAGGCACACCGCAAAGGGTTGCCGAGGCGGATTTCAATGTCATTCCAGTCCGTGCAGAATGCCGGGGGCTCTCTCACCAGTTTGTCTTCTTCCAAGAGCCGTCCCGGCCACTGAATTTCATAATTCTTTCCCCAGATGGAAGTTTCGCCAGGAGCTGTCCCGGGTGAGGTCTTCAATCTCTTCTAGGTGATTCAATCTAAGGGTGGTTTATTCTAAGTCACCCTGGATCAAAGTCCCAGGCGCTGATTATCCTAAGAACCTAGAGGTCAGTTTCACGAACAGTTGTCCCAGGAGCTGATTCTTCAGTCCGCCAAGGTCAGAGCTTCATCAAGAAACGTCCCAGGCATTATTATTGTAACACCCGTCCCGGGTGAAAGTTTCGCCAGGAGCCGTCCCAAGAGCTACTTGTTCTAAGGCACACTGGGGTCAAAGTCTCAGAAGATCCTCTGGGCCAGTTTTACCAATCATTGTCACACGCGTTGATTCTTCGGAGGTCCCCTGGGCCGAGTCTCACCAAGAAATACCCAGGTGTTTATTATTAGAATACCCTTCCCAGGTGAAAGTTTCGCGTGGAGTCGTCCCAGGCGCTGATTACATTAAGCTCTGGGCTAGAAGCCAGAGTCTGGACTAAAAGCTGTCGCAGGCGTTGGTTCTTCTAAGGCCTCCCTGGGTCAAAGTCTCGTCAGCAGCCATCCCAGGCGTTAGTCGTTTTACGGCCCCATGGGTCAAAGTCTCAGAAGATCCTCTGGGCCAGTTTTACCAATCATTGTCCCAGGCGTTGACTCTTCTTAGTTCCTCTGGGCCAGAATCTCACCAAGAAACGACCCAGGCGATTATTATTATAATACTCTTTCCAGGTGAAAGTGTTGCGAGGAGCCATCCCAGGCGCTGATTACTTTAAGGTCCCTCTGGACCAGAGGCCAGAATTCAGACTAAAAGCTGTCGCAGGTGATGGTTAGTCTAAGGCCTCCCTGGGTCAAAGTCTCGTCAGCAGCCATCCCAGGCGTTAGTCGTTTTACGGCCCCATGGGTCAAAGTCTCAGAAGATCCTCTGGGCCAGTTTTACCAATCATTGTCCCAGGCGTTGACTCTTCTTAGTTCCTCTGGGCCAGAATCTCACCAAGAAACGACCCAGGCGATTATTATTATAATACTCTTTCCAGGTGAAAGTGTTGCGAGGAGCCATCCCAGGCGCTGATTACTTTAAGGTCCCTCTGGACCAGAGGCCAGAATTCAGACTAAAAGCTGTCGCAGGTGATGGTTAGTCTAAGGCCTCCCTGGGTCAAAGTCTCGTCAGCAGCCATCCCAGGCGTTAGTCGTTCTGCGGCCCCATGGCTCAATGTCTCAGAGGATCCTCTGGGCCAGTTACACCAACAATTGTCCCAGGCGTTGACTCTTCTCAGTTCCTCTGGGCCAGAGTCTCACCAAGAAACGACCCAGGCGATTATTATTATAATACTCTTTCCAGGTGAAAGTTTTGCAAGGAGCCATCCCAGGCGCTGATTACCTTAAGGTCCCTCTGGACCAGAGGCCAGAATTCAGACTAAAAGCTGTCGCAGGTGATGGTAAGTCTAAGGCCTCCCTGGGTCAAAGTCTCGTCAGCAGCCATCCCAGGCGTTAGTCGTTCTACGGCCCCATGGGTCAATGCCCAGAGGATCCTCTGGGTCAGTTACACCAACAATTGTCCCAGGCGTTGACTCTTCTCAGTTCCTCTGGGCCAGAGTCTCACCAAGAAACGACCCAGGCGATTATTATTATAATACTCTTCCCAGGTGAAATTTTAGCAAGGAGCCATCCCAGGCGCTGATTAAATTCAGAATTCAGACTAAAAGCTGTCGCAGGTGTTGGTTAGCCTAAGCCCTCCCTGGGTCAAAGTCTCGTCAGCAGCCGTCCCAGGCGCTGGTTCTTCTGGGTCAAGACTTGTCAGGAGCCGTTGATACCTTCGCTCAGGGTTCAACGGACCGCGGAACCGTGACAGATGAGGGCAATAACGAGGGTTAGCGGAACCAGGAAGGAAATGCCTTTCCAGCCACACCGCAAAGGGTTGCCGTGGTGGATTTCAATGTCGTTCCAGTTATCGCAGAATTCTGGAGGCTCTCTTTCCAGTTCGTCTTCTCCCGAGGGCGCCACTTCTTCAGCATCTGGATTTGAGGATAAGACAGAGGAGCTAGGAAATCCAACTTCCGAAATGACGGAGTGCGATTCTATCTTCCTCCTGCACGGGACTCGGGTACCTTACATAGGTCGCGCACCTCCTCGCTCCACCAGGGGAGAAAAGCTCTCGGCGCAGTGTGGAAGAAACGGCGGCGGATGGTGTGAAACGGTGAATAAAAAGAATCGAGATAGACGGAGCTGGAGACATCGAGAGTTGGCAGATTGCCGTTTTTTCTCGGTCCCCGTCTATCCGGCGACTCCTTCGAACAGCGGTCCGCGCAGGAGGAAGGGAGGATCTTCTTATACCGGAGGTTGGGAGGCTCGTTGTAACTGTTCTCCACGACTACGACGACGACGTGCGACACAGGTCGTCTTGCGCCTCGCGCCGTGTCCTAGCTGACACAAGAAAACCAGCTGCTATCCCGCCTTTATCTCCCTCGTTCTCTTCCAATATCGATCACCTCTCGTGCCCGCGGTTTCGATAAATCCGACGTTTTTCCATCCCACCTCGCTCGTCTTTTCTGATCGGATCAACCGCCGTTCAAAATCCTCCTCCCCTTCCTCCGCCTCTTCTTCCCCCGACGCCAGGATATCTTCCCGGTCGGCAGGCGGAAAAACAAACCCAAAAAGATGATGATGAGGTGGGTGAAAAAAAAAAAACATCAAGCTGATGGAAAACCAATTTTATCCAGCCATTCTGTCACGCATCACGACCTGCGTCAATTTATGACCGGGGAGTTTCTTTGGGTGGGTTCTTTCTCGCGATTCCTTCTCGGTCGCCTCGTCTTTCCTCGTCGTCCTGCCTCCTCGATGTAATCGGACTCTTGGCGCCGGCAGATCTCGACTCTCGTTCGCTAATAACAGTCCCGGATCGTCGACCTACGCGCGACGCTGAATTTCGTCACGTTCCTTCTCTTGCAGATGCGTAGTCGACTCCCGAATGGCTCGACACTTCCGGGGGTGCGAGCCTCCCCCATTCTCCGGTGCATCGCTTCCTCGTGACGGTGAAAAGTCAATTTTAACTTTATCCCGAACAAGTTTCCGGCTGACTCCCTCCCCACGACATCACTTAGTTCCGTCGCTCTTCTCCCGCCTCCTCCGTCGACGCTCCTACCTTCACCCCGATTTCGATCCCGCTTTGTCATACGCCGGCAACAGGGTTACGTCCTCGGCGATTCCTGGCGCCTTCACTCTCTGCGATATATATTAAACAATATATATCGCGAGCCTCGTAATATCGACGCCCCCGGGACGAACTGCCCGCCAGTTTCGACCCTTCGCTCGCGCCCTCCGCGCTCCTCTCGCCATCTCGCCGGCGTAAATAACGCCGGACCCTCCTTTATCTGAAACGTGTGGGATGCTTTTCTTTCTTTTTTTACCTTTGCATTATCCTCTTGAAAGGCGTTACGAGACCCATGAGAAACTCGGCGCGTCTCGCGGGTGAGAACAAGTAGCGGTTTATACGTGTATGTGTGTACCGATTTACCGGGTCGATAAAAATCGAGATCTTTTCCCAACGTGGCTCGGCGTAACTTCGACCAAATTGATAAATCCATGGAAAATATAATGTACAATATGGCTTTTTTTTTAGGAGCAGCAAGCAATTTACTGCACGGGACTCGGCCTCTCCGACTTTCCTCGATATACTCCTTCGTCGTTACGCTTTTCGAGGTTTTCCTCGTACTCCATCAGCGGAATCGACGGGCTTGAGAAATTGATTCCCTCGTTATTTCGATTCTCGTTCAAAGCCCGAGCGCCGCGTGGCTTTTCTAGAGACATTCGATCGGTTCTTTTTTTTAAGAACAAAAATAATCTATTCACAGCTAGGTCGATTTTCGTCCGCCCTTATGAGGACTCGATGTAACGCTTCAAAATCGCTGCCGGTGATCCGAAGATTGTCATTTGATCCGGGTGCGTAAAGAGGCCTATTATCGGATCGGATGCAATTTTCCCCGATAAAACGGCAACGGGGAGAAATAGGGGTAACTTTTTTGTTCCGTCCCTGTCGATCTGGCCGGTTCCGGCTATTCACCTTCGATGTCACCCTTTCGATTTTCTCCTCTCGGCTTCCCGTGGATGGCGCGGTGCCAGGCTTCGGATGTCCCAACTTTGGCCCTGATGACAGAGAACGCATTAATCTCTCGGTGGGGAGGAGAGAGGGGGGGGGGGCAGGAGAGTACTATAGTGAGACAGCGTTAACCATTTGCCTGCACAGTGCGCGGGGGCTGAGGGCGCCCTCCGCGGAAAAGGGGGCGGCTTGGCACGCGCGGCGGAGAGGCGGAGAGCGTCGTGCTCAGCAACAAACGGAACGTCAAATGTCGAGCCGGCGGTGGCTGAATGGAAAAAATTGTTATAGAGGTCGTTCGCCTAGGCCAATATTGTAGTACGCGACTGTTGGGCGACGATGATTTATTGCGCGATATTACCGACGGGGCTGCGCCAGACGAGGCGGTTTTTCGTCTCTGGCGCGATCGACAATTCCCAATTTAAAGTTTGACGTTAAAGGATCCGTCGAGGTATCGCGCGCGAGCACGTTTTCATTCTCGGACGCTTCCTCTTTTTTCCGCTCAGTGCTCGTTGGGTGAAATTCCGGATAAAAAATCCACCAAAAAACCCTTGGAAAAAAACGACCTGGAAAATGCCCCCCACAATAAAGGACGCTGGGAAAAGCCCCGGGTCATGAAGCGACTCGAGTGGGTTCGCTGTATCCGCCTGGCGCCACTGTCGCGGCTTGATGGTTTTTTCACGTACCTGATCGTCATATTTTTGGGAGAGGTCTTTTTAGCGGCTTTTCTTTCGATGCTTTGTTTCAGCCTGCCCGTTGAGCGGTCTTTTCGCTGAGCACAATTCTGCTCATTGAAGTCGACCAGTCCTCGCCATTCAGAGATGTTACACTGAGAGAAGGATCCAGTAAAAATGACTATATCGCTTGAGAAATATTGCCATAGCACATAGAAGTGGGGCGCCACCTATGGTAGGAAGTACCGGATTTGTAAGAATTTTTCTTAGATGTTATGGTAAAAATTCTTGGATAATCTGAGACATTCTGCCATAGGTGGCGCCCAGGCGCCCTACTGCTATGTGCTATGGTAAACCGACAGCGGTGGATGCGCGGTTGGTGCGCGGCTTCGGTGGTCCCCAGAGTCAAGCTGAATCGTTCGCGGTCAGTACTTGGATGGGTGACCGCCTAGCCGTGCACTACCTGGCGCATTGGAACCGCTGAGCGGGAGGTCGAATTCTGAGGATTGGTGTTCGTACTCGAAGTATCGAATACGAACATCAAGACTCGGTTGGAATGACCGGCTGTATCGGCGCAGGTTTTCTGCAGTTTCCCTGCGTCCTCGTGCAAATTCGATACAGTATGGGTGGTTTGATAGCGGCTGCAGCCGCGTACTTTACAAGAGAGGAATTGATTTTAAAAATTTGATGAGAATAGCGACTAGATGGCTCACAGAAAGCTAAAGCCTTAACAGGGGAATCACCAGAAAAAAAAAAAAAAAAAAAAAAAAATGTGCTATGGTAATTTAGTTTTTACTAGATCCTTCTCTCATTGTAGGGACTTAGAACAGGGCCCTTTCAGGGCCGTACCAAAACGGTGATCTTTCGAATCCGAAGGATGAAGCTCAAGGGATGGGATCAATTTTTCTTCGTTAGGTCGTGAGAAAGCTTCCACTGGTTTTCACCTCGTTTGTAGGAGAACACAGAGTAGCGGGCGGGGGAAGGGAGCAGGGCGGTTCGGGTGGAGGATTCGCGAAAGCCGTTGAAAAACCGGGCGCATTGACCTCGCGAGTGTCGAGCGGAAGAAATAGCCAGAGGGATACAACAGAAGTCGCGGGCAGCAGCAATGAAGAGCATTTTCCAATTTTCGAGCTGGATATGACATATGCGAGAGGGACCGCGGAGCACGTTAACCCTCCGCGGAGCACATCGCGGAATCCGCAATACCTCGTACGTGATGGTTTTACCGATCGCGGGAGGTCTTTCGCGCTGGGTCCCGCGTGTATCCGAGAGTAGAGAGCTGCACGGATAGCAAGCCGCCTCTGCTTCGGCTTCCGGCTGCAAGTGAGGGTAAAAAAAAGCTTCCCCACCCGAAGAACCCGAATGACCGAAGTTCCTTGACTTTCATTCTGCACCAGAACGACTGGCAAATGATTATTCGGGATATACGAAAGCGTACCGATGAAACCCGCAAGACCATCATTGATGAACATTCTGCGAATGCTGATACATGGAACTCATCCGTGGGAGTAAGGAAACTGACATGCCTTTCTCCATGCTAGCGACTAGGATGCTCGGCGCTGGGGCGTTCGACGCTAGGACGCCGTAGTACAGTAGACACTGGGATGCTAGACACTTGATAACAAGTGCTGGCATGCTCGGCTGGTGGACGTTACGCGCTAGAATGCTAGGATGTGGGGCGCTAAACACTGGGACGCTAAGCACTGGGACGCTAAGCACTGGGACGCTAAGCACTGGGACGCTAAGCACTGGGACGCTAAGCACTGGGACGCTAAGCACTGGGACGCTAAGCACTGGGACGCTAAGCACTGGAGTGCTTAACACTGGGACGCTAAGCGCTGGGACGCTAAGCGCTGGGACGCTTAGCACTGGGATACAAAGTACTGGGAGGTTGAGCGCTGAAATGCTAGGCACTGGGACGCTAAGCACTGGGACACAAAGTACTGGGAGGTTGAGCGCTGCAATGCTAGGCACTGGGACACTAAGCACTAGGGCGCACAGTACTGGGACGCTAAGCGCTACGATGCTAGCTACTGGGACACTAAGCGCTGAGATGCTTGGCACTGGCATCGTATGTATAGGGTAAACGTGGTGAATACGGATCACCCCAATTAACACGTAAATCAATGAAACATGGACCGGTCCATATTCCCGACTTTTACCCTATGTGAAGTCACTTCAATCTATATACATGAAGATAATGCATTAATTATCAATTGGTTGATTAAATACCTCATTGCCAACAAAACCAAGCCTTAACAAGCTACCTGTGCCAAATGACCGGCCACCGTCCATCCGCAAAATATAATCCAATTGAATTCCCATTCGGGAGGTTTTTCGGCATTCGAAAAATGGTCGACGAACAGATCGACGCCAGTTCTTGCATCATTACGCATTAGAACATTTTCCGTGGGGTCTCTCCGTCCTCGCTCCCTTCTTCCGGATGAGTGAAAATTTGTTGCTCCTGCACATACAGTCGCCGATTGATGGATGAACGAGCCGGCATTCCCTTCCCCCCCCCCCCCCCCCCCCCGCCAATCTCGCAACTGGTGCGGAGCGTTGGGGCTCCTGGCGCTGACTGGGCGGTGAGTCGGCAGGGACTGTAGTCGCTCGTTGATTAAATTTTTTTCAGACAATAAGCGAGACGCGTATATGATGACCCCACGTGACTGAGCGGTGTGTATATCCGTGTCGGTGCCGGAAATCGGACGCCTCGTTATGGACCGGTGATAGCTTTTCCGCATTCTCCATCACTCATTTTG
Organism: Stenichneumon culpator; assembly: GCA_964017025.1. Lineage (NCBI taxonomy): Eukaryota > Metazoa > Arthropoda > Insecta > Hymenoptera > Ichneumonidae > Stenichneumon > Stenichneumon culpator. The sequence goes on from OZ024771.1 coordinate 4,053,987, forward strand.
GTCACCAACCTTCGGGCTCCTGTTTCCGGACCGATGGATTATGTCGTGAAATGTCGGGTTGTTGGCTGATCGAAGTTTTCGTATTTCACCGTGAACTTTTGACAGTGAATAGACATTGTTTCGGCTACACGTCGTAGTGCCGGACTGTTCGCCGGCCGGGAAGCTTCATCGAGCTTTCTCGGGAGTCTCTTTTGTGTGTAACGCAACTAGCATTGTCCATGTATTTTCCTCTGGTGAAAATTTCACACGCTCCGTTTTACCAAGTGCGCGAATACTCTTGCTCTACGGCGCCCATTATTGTGCATACTCCTAGTTGGCGACGGCCGCAGCTCCGAGCCCAATTAAAACAGCAATTTACGAACGTTTACGTCGGCGGGCGCGTGTACGCCCCCCCCCCCCCCCCCCCCCCGGAGTTCCCGCTACGTTATTACGTGACAATTACGCGTTGGTGGCTGACCGAATGCCGCGCATGGTCCCGGTTTCCGGCCAAACCTGCCGCGTTCTCTCGACGGTGTGGGTGAACAAAGAGAGCGAAGGAGAAGAGGATGCAACGGAGGAAGGCCTTTTCCTCCGCCGGACCCCGATGTCTCATTGAACTTGCGGATTCACCATCATTTCAAGTCTCTTCGCATTTTGCGTTATGATTTTTATACCGAACAATTGCGAGCCAAGGGAGAGCTAATTGAAATTATTGTGTTGATGAAACTGACGGCGGGAAGGTAGGGCTTGGGACGCTAGTTGCTGGGACGTTAAACGCTGGCGCGCCAGAGGCTGGGTCACTAGAGGCTGGCTCGCTAGGGGCTGGGCCGCTGGAGGCTGGGTTGCTGGATCGCTGGAGGTTCAGTTACTAGAGGCTGCGTCGCTGGTGGCTGGGTCGCTGGAGGCTGGGTCGCTGGAGGTGAGTCGCTGGAGGCTGAGTCGCTGGAGGCTGGGTCGCTGGAGGCTGGGTCGCTGGAGGCTGGGTCGCTGGAGGCTGGATCGCTTGAGGCTGGGTCGCTGGAGGCTGGGTCGCTGGAGGCTGGGTCGCTGGAGGTGAGTCGCTGGAGGCTGGGTCTCTGGAGGCTGAGTCGCTGGAGGCTGGGTCGCTGGAGGCTGGGTCGCTAGAGGCTGGGTCGCTGGAGGCTGCGTCGCTGGCGGCTGGGTCGCTGGAGGCTGGGTCGCTGGAGGCTGAGTCGCTAAAGGCTGGGTCTCTGGAGGCTGAGTCGCTGGAGGCTGGGTCGTTGGAGGCTGGGTCGCTACGCACTGGAACGCTGGACGCTGGGATCCTGGGACCTTCAACCTTGGGACTCAACTAGGTTCAACTAGGTTCTGGGATGTTAGGTGTGGGTTGCTAGACGTTGAGATGCCACGCACTGCGACGCCGGGTACTGGGATGATAGGTGTTGGGACACTAGGCGCTGAGGACACGTGTTGGGACACTAGGCTACATATCGGTATAAAAATCCCTCACTGTCAAAAAAATCAAGACCTAACAATTTCAATGTTTACATTTCGAATATTTACAAAGAGAAAAGTATGACGGTTGACGCAGATGATGCATGCAAATATGAATAATTGATTGAAGCCTGAGGAGATTGGTGAGCTATGCATATAACGTTAAGAGGCCGGTGACAAGGGGGTTAGTTTGCGCCCGAATCGCAGCGGCAGATTCATCGTCGAGCTTGTCCTCCTCGGGGTTTGAACAGTCTGTGTGTGTGTGTGGACTTAACGACAGAAGGGCAGCCAATATGTACCTCGGAGACGTTGAGTCAACTCCGGGCGGGATCTTCCGTTGTGCTACGTTTTTGCTCCCACTGTCGCGTATCTTCTGGCTTTATCCGCGACTGAAAAGAGTGCGGTCGGGGATAAGGCGGAAAAGCTCTCGTACAAAATCGATACGTCGCTCGTGTCAGCCTGCGAGCGGGACCATACTCACTTCCTCGAATCGCGACGTTTATGATTCGACTTCTGAATCTCTCGTCGAATACTCGCAAATTTTTGAAAAAATGTTATCACAATTAAAAAAAAAAAAGAAAAAATCTTCTGATAATGGGTTAAACGCGGTAGCAAAATTTCCGTTGTCCAAGAAGAGTTAAATTTAAAGTCAGACAGGTCATGCTTATTGAGGCCTGCATATTTTGGGTATCAGGCTCAGAGGCAAGCGGCGAAGGATCTCCCCAGACGGGCAAAAAAACTAGAGGTTCCAAATTTAATTGTCCTCAGCGACAGTCACGTGCGCTTTCCAAGAGCACTGTACGATTTTTCTGAACTTTTTTCGCCGTCCTCGCGGCACTGATTTATTATCAACGCACGGCAGACTGTGACAAGCAATTTAATCTGGAGAACCCGCGAATTCGTTCGTATACACACGGTACAAATCGTTCCATGAGTGTCGAAAAATCGATTAGACTATCCAAGATTAAGCGACCGAGAGCCGCGGTGTGAAACTTTGTCGCGGCGGTCAGAGCGACGGATCCTCTCCTGACCCCGATCGGGTTGTCCGCCGGAGCGGAGACTGAATTCCTCCTTTTTCTCTTTTTCGTTCCACTAACCCATCTCAAGTACCGGGCTAAAAAAAATAGTCTAATAAAAGAAGCTAAAACGCAGATAATAAACGAACGCGGAAGGTCCTTTCAGAAGTTATAATGAAAAAAAAAAATCAGACGGCGAGACAGATGAGAGGAGAAACCTTCAAAACTTTGTTTTATGAGTGCAAATTTAATAACTCTTCGGGCTCGCACCGTTCTGCTATCTCCTGCCGTACAAAATTGAGTATTTGCAGCGAGTGAAAGGGGGATAAGGGCGTACGAAGATAGATAGAATAAAGCGTAACCCATCAGCCATAAGACTCGGACTTACCTTCATACGGTATTGCAGATTATTGGAAACTCACGGATTTTTGCAGTTTTTTATCTGGATCAGTCATCAAAATTTTAAGTTCGAAGCCAGATGGCTTAGCTTTTCAAAATTTACGAGTTATTTCCAATTTGAGTACTCCTTCGTTCCATTCATCTTGACGCATTACGATAACTGTTATTTTTACCAAATTGTTTTTTAAAGTATCTGACGTCAAGACCCTGCCGCGTCTCTTGATAAGCATCAAGAGCTATGGTTGAGTCTTGACGCCAGATACTTCCAAAAACGATTCTTAGGCGCAGGACTGTATATCATTTACAGAAAGAACTGAACGTGATATTCTATGCACCAATGGACACTCAGCGACCTTTAGCGGCCCTCAGAAATACTCAGAGGCCCTCAGAAATAATCGGAGGCCCTCAGAAATACTCAGAGGCTCTCAGAAACACTCAGAGGCCTTCAGAGATACTCAGAGGTCCTCAGAGATACTTAGAGATCCTCCATGTACACTTAGAGGCCCTCAGGACAATTAGATGCCTCAAAGACACTCAGAGGCTCTCAGAGACACTCAGAAGCGGTCAGAGTTACTCAGAGGTCCTCAGACACACTTAGAGGCCCTCATAGACGCTTAGAGTCCCTCAGAGAAACTCAGAGGCCCTCAGAGACACTCAGAGGACGTCGGAGGCCGTCAGAGGCCCTCAGAGGCCCTCAGAGACATTCAGCAGCCCTCAGAGATACGTAGGGATATTCAGGGGCCCTCAGAGACATTCGGGGATACTAAGAAACACTCAGAGGCCCTCAAAAACACTTAGAGGCCGTTAGAGACCTTCACGAGCCCTCCGAGGCACTCAGAGACCTTCACGAGCCCTCAGAGGCACTCAGAGATCCTTAGAGACACTCAGAGACTGTCAGAGACACTCAAAAACAATCAGAGACCTTCAGAGGACAGTCAGAGGCACTCAGAGACCTTCAGAGGACAGGCAGAGGCACTCAGAGGTCCTCAGAGGTCCTCAGAGGACGGTCAGAGTCACTCAGGGACAGTCAGACACCGAGAGGACACTCCGAAACAAAGACCGTCAGCATAATTAGGCTTATTCTGTATGCCTGTCAGTGCCTCTGAGTGCCTCCAACTGTCTTCTGAGTGCCTGAACATCTCCGAGTGTCTAAGGAGACTCTGTACCTCATTGTATATTTGGATACATCTCATCATTCATAGAATATCACGCTCCATTCTTTCTGAAAATGATATACAGTCTGCGCCTAATCTAATAATATAACCTCTCCGTCCGAAGCACGTACGAAGGGAAAAAAATCAAGGCGCGTACCCCGGTGAACTTTCAGCGGCGAGAGAAATCCAATTTCATCCCTCGCCAAGGTTCTACGCGTCTTGTTCAGTTTCTCCCTGACCCCACTCTCAACGTCGTTTGAGAGTCCATCCAGAGAGGTCTCACGCCGAGATTCTCTCCGGAATACTCCCTCCTTCACCTCCAAGTCCGGAGAACATCGACAGGACTAAAGAAAGATCTAAATTTGCTAGGGAGAGCGAGCAGGAGAGCGAGAGTTTCACGAGTAAGGCGAAAAGAATAGTGGTTATCCGGGCTCTCGACGAAAAAGCCCCGAGTAGACTTGAACGATTTTATTATAATTGGAAAAAAAAATAAAAAATAAAAAATGCCTTCCCACCAATTACTCTATTCGATTAATATTGTTACGAATACAGGAGAATAAAAATAATTGAAAAACTTCAAGTAGTTTCGGACACACTCGAAAAATACACGGTAATAGTTAATGTATCGGTAGACGATGATAGTTTCTTCGTGTGAATAGCAATCTCGAGTTTCGCTGGAAGAGGTCTGTATTCAAGACGTCGAAAGTGATTGCCCTGTGTTTATGTATTTTTTTTTTTTTTTTTTCACTGCTCGCAGACGCGATCTCAAACGGACAACGAACCCGGCGAGGCAGGTTGGGTGGGCGGTGGGGAAGTGGGTATAATGGTCCTCAAGAAATTCACTCGAGCAAGGAAAAATATTTTTTGACGGTCGAGTTATAAAAATGAGAACGCTGACTCGACGAGGCGAGAAGGAGTCAAATCCAGCCGGTGAAAATGTACCGGCCACTTCAAGATACGAAAATATACCTCACCGGAGTGAGCAGGGGAATGAGAAAAATAACGAAAATAGAAAGTTCCGATTACTCGTAGAAAAATTTCGTCTGCCACTGTCGTCGCGCTAGTCGTCATTGCAATTATCGCTGACCTATCGATAGAAGTTGCATTCCATATACGCTAGCAGTTTGTGGCTCCGGTACTTTGCGACCTCGCTATGACCTATCGAATTTGATGACCGCAAATTTAGATTTTCAGAAATTTATCAAAAGTCACTTCCCACTTTAAAATCTAATTTTTCGACCGGAAGTGACGTTACGTCGGAAAATGTTACTTTTGGTCTGATAATCTTATTTACGTAACTCATGCATAAAAAGCGCTACTTTCCTTGCCTGCCGAGAGTGGCGTAAGTGGCGCTTTGTAGCCATGAATTTAGTAAATTCCCGGCGCATGCGCAGATCGGCTCCTTTGCGTACGATTTACTTTTGCGTGCGATTTCTGGAATTTCTTTACTTTATGCACGCTGGCTGTACAGCGCCACAATCAGCAGGCACGGAGTAGCACTTCTCCTGTAATCGTTACATAAAATATTATGCGATACTAGTGCGGTGTGGCGAATATCATACGCGGACTGTGAAGTAAGACTCACTCCACAGCGTGCGTGTAAAGTTCGCTTTACCGCACTGGTAGCGCAAAGTACTATTTTCGACTGAATGTGACGTCGTATCGGAGATATGTCACTTGTGGTTTGAGAATCTCATTTTTCGGCTGGTTGTGAGTATTTGCAGTATGACGTCACTTCCGCCAAAAAATGGGTGTCTCACAATCATGCTGTGGCAGTTCGTACCAGACTGTCCAAGAATTAACCAAACGAATGAACCAAACGAATGAACTTAATGAGTGAACCAAACGAATGAACCAAACGATTGAACCAAACGAATGAACCAAACGATTGAACCAAACGAATGAACCAAACGAATGAACCAAACGAATGAACCAAACGAATGAACCAAACGAATGAACCAAACGAATGAACCAAACGAATGAACCAAACGAATGAACCAAACGAATGAACCAAACGAATGAACCAAACGAATGAACCAAACGAATGAACCAAACGAATGAACCAAACGAATGAACCAAACGAATGAACCAAACGAATGAACCAAACGAATGAACCAAACGAATGAACCAAACGAATGAACTAAACGCGTGAACTAAACGCGTGAACCAAACGAATGAACCAAACGAATGAACCAAACGAATGAACCGAACGAATGAACCGAACGAATGAACCGAACGAATGAACCGAACGAATGAACCGAACGAATGAACCGAACGAATGAACCGAACGAATGAACCGAACGAATGAACCGAACGAATGAACCGAACGAATGAACCGAACGAATGAACCAAACGAATGAACCGAACGAATGAACCGAACGAATGAACCGAACGAATGAACCGAACGAATGAACCGAACGAATGAACCGAACGAATGAACCGAACGAATGAACCGAACGAATGAACCGAACGAGTGAACAAAACGAATGAACAAACGAATGAACCAAACGAATGAACAAACGAATAAACCAAACGAATGAACCAAACGAATGAACCAAACGAATGAACCAAACGAATGAACCAAACGAATGAACCAAACGAGTGAACCAAACGAGTAAACCAAACGAATGAACCAAATATATATAAGACATATATCGACTGCCAAAAAACAAAAGGACGAAACTTCCGATTTAACGCATATGGGTTACGGTCCTTTGTTTATTAGCAGTCAATATACATATACCAGCCAAATACCCGGCAATGCTCAGGTCTATCTCGAAATGCCTTCCTTTCGAGAGCGATCCTCGATAGCTTTGGACATTCGTGAAAACCAGAATCAAAGTTACGGCCTGAAAGGCCAATCCCTCCCGGAAGGAACAGAAAAAGGGCACTGAAGCTCCCACCATTGCCACTAATGACGATAGGAAGGTTCCGGATTAGTTCCTCGCAAAGAATCACTTCCGCGGATGATCCGACCCTCATTTCTGCCTCCTAACTCATCCATGCCTAATTATCCCCTAACAAATCCCTGGACCAGATAGACGCCGAAACCCTCCCAAGGTTCCCTCAACGGGGATTTTTTTTTCTTTCCATTATTATATAGTCCATAAATCATTCTTTTCGCCTGCGGTGAATCACGCAGTCACGTATTTGAGCATACGGGCCGAACTGGGTCGTTAGCATTCCGGGCTGATACTCGTTTCGATAACAACGACACGAGCTTGTCATATATATTGATATAACAGAAATTCATCAATGCCGGGCCCGAATATCAAGCGCCCATCCGACCACCGTCCAGTTATAGTCGGGACGATCGGTGTGCACGATAGTTTCGACGATAATAATTTTCACCGCGTACTCGCGATGACTCGCATAGGCGGCGCGTTGTCGGAGATAAACGAGGCAATATAATTGTCGAATATATAGTTCACTCGGTCATAATAACGCAATATAATGTATTAGTACGATGTAGCGTAAATCTATGTAGGGCAAAACGGGTGAATATGCACCGGTTTGTTTATCATTTATTTACGTGTTGATAAGAATGGGCCATATTCACCACTTTCACCCTCGACGGAGGTAAGGTTAACATTCGGTGGTCATCAGTTTGCACCAAAAAAAATAGTATATTATGCTACAAGGGAGGAAAGTGCGCTTTTTCACCCAGTGCGAAGTTTGACGCCCGAGCAAAGCAGGGTCAGAAATCGACACTAGGTGAAAATGCACTTTCTCCCTTGTTGCATACGCTATTTTTTTTTAATGTTAAATATATCAGTTCACATGCAATGAGCATCCAATAAAATTATCATTATTATTACATATTTAGTGACTGAAGGACTCCGGCCAATGGCTCGTTGGCCCAGCCTATGCCATCGTAACGTAAAAAAAAAAAAAAAAACAGAAAGAAAAAACAAAAAAAAAAATGCGCTGGCAAAGTAAGCGAGGTCAATAAATGTTTTTTGCTACTACTATTTATTTTGATCAAATGGCGAACGACAAAAATAGCTAAACATCAGAAAGTCGCACGATCAAAATACCGAAATGCCTAAACTTACAGAAAAAAAAAAAAAAAAAAAAAAAAAAAAAAAAATCAAGTTGACACAATGAACTACTTTTCGAATTTTTTTTACCACAGAGAAAGATCTTATCTGAAATTGAGGAGTCCGTCTTGCCCCGTCTCTACCAATAGCGTCAAACGCTACGCGAGAATGAAATGGGAGGGATCGGGGTAAAAAGTAGAAAAGGGCGGAAGTTGATGGCCCGGATATGAAACAAGGAGACGAAACGCGAGAGCTGGGGGGTGTCTGATGTAATTAACCAGGGTAGGCAGTTACTATCATGTTCCGGTAGTCGGGACCCGGACGAGGAAGAGGGAATGCGACGAGTTCCGCTTGGCCCGCGTGCTCGGTAACCTGGGCCAAGTTTTTCGCCTCCAAACCCCTCAACCCCCCCCCCCCCCGCCCCCCCCCCCCCCCCCCCTCCGCACCCAGTAATACTCACTCCCTTTTTCCATACTGTTTCCGCAGTTCCACATTCACCAGTACCCCGTCTACACTACAACCGGGGATGCCAGATAGTCGTCAATGAAGTAATGAGGCAGTTCGGAATTCCCGGGTGGACTAGAACATTGGCGATCGTACGGTCATACCTTGTTCCACAGTGTGCACCGACGTGATTGGCTAGGATTATCCGTACCAGTTGTATAAGAAGGGGCAAAAACGAATCATGACTCGTTGCTATAATGACAATGATAATTGCGATTGCGATTGCGATTGCGATTGCGATTACGATTACGATTACGATTACGATTACGATTACGATTACGATTACGATTGCGATTGCGATTGCGATTACGATTACGATTACGATTACGATTACGATTACGATTACGATTACGATTACGATTACGATTACGATTACGATTACGATTACGATTACGATTACGATTACGATTACGATTACGATTACGATTACGATTACGATTACGATTACGATTACGATTACGATTACGATTACGATTACGATTACGATTACGATTACGATTACGATTACGATTACGATTACGATTACGATTACGATTACGATTACGATTACGATTACGATTACGATTACGATTACGATTACGATTACGATTACGATTACGATTACGATTACGATTACGATTACGATTACGATTACGATTACGATTACGATTACGATTACGATTACGATTACGATTACGATTACGATTACGATTACGATTACGATTACGATTACGATTACGATTACGATTACAATTACAATTACAATTACAATTACAATTACAATTACAATTACAATTACAATTACAATTACAATTACAATTACAATTACAATTACAATTACAATTACAATTACAATTACAATTACAATTACAATTACAATTACAATTACAATTACAATTACAATTACAATTACAATTACAATTACAATTACAATTACAATTACAATTACAATTACAATTACAATTATTATGGATGCTTCATTGCAATAATATTTGTATTATTGAAATAGTGTATTAGAATAAAATTGGAAGCGAGGAATTAAGATTAGCGGCGCTGGGGGGTATTGTCTGTTGTGCGTATTACACACGTAGGCGGACATTTTACGGGAATGAGAAACGCGCACAAAAGAGCCATTGTTCGAGTTAATCGACGCCCGACGTGAAAGGACTCGGGAATAAAAGTACCGTCGGAGAGAGAACAATTTTTTTCGCAGGGGATCTTTATTCCCGCGTATTTTACAGAGCGAGGCACTCTGCCGCTGATCGCTCGAGTTGGCAGGCCACAAATGCGGATCTGCAACGAGCGACAGTCTTTGCATTTCTTTCACTTGGCCGAATTTAATTTCACTGCTGTATTGCGCTCGGACTATTGGTAACTTACAAACATCTTATAATGTGTAGGAAGAAATGCCCATATACAGAATACAAATAATTTTAGGAGGAATAGTATTTTTTGAAAAATTGAAAACTTAATCGAAAACATTTTTGAAAAACTTTCGAACACAAAACAATACACCTCGACTTCATTCACAGCGGCGGGGAATTTTTTCAGATTTTTAAATTCACTGAAATTTGTTTGTTGAACAATTAAATTTTTCAGCAATTTGTTAATAACATTTAGGAATTATTATTATGCAAAATCAATCTTTTCGGCATCTTTAATACGCTTAATTTTCTTCAGATTTTTATGCCATCGAGAAGTGTTTACAATTCCCTCTCAAGTCTCTGAAACTTATGCGAAATCGACACCATTCGCAGGGACTACCTTAATAAAAGTGATTGGGACGCGAAGCATATCCGCTTCGCAAGGCGGAACCGCTGCAGGACGACGGTGATCCTGGCGCCGGAGAGGAAAACACATCGAGCGGTCTATGATTCAAGTTCAATAAACTCCGATCTGACTTGCACCGCGCGGATGGTCGGTACAAAAAAAAAAAAAAAAAAAAAAAAAAAAAAAAAAAAAAAAACAAAGCCTGGCTCCGCTGCTCGCTTCGCTTATCCGCAAAGAGCTTTATGTACGAGCAGCTTGTTCGATCCAACGGGAGCCGATAAAGCCGAGAAACGAACATACATTCCCGTCTTTTTCTCTCTTTGCGTCATCTTCTTGCTTTCGCATTTTTGTCCTCTCCCTCTCTCTGGTCCGTGGACGTATTTTACGACGGGGAAACTTTCGTTTCCCTCGTACATTCGAGCTGCGCCGGACTCGTCGGTGACTATCACAATGAGTATGAGAACTGTCACTCGGAAACCCGACCTAGGAAGCCGGCGCTTTTTTCCCCATCTCTTTATCCAGCTCCGTGTTTTGTTTAACACGCTTGCGTCGAATAACTTGCAATTAGGACACGGGGAGAAAAAAACATTCCGGCACAGCAAGAACTCTTGTTGCCGTAACTAATTTATCCACTGTGTGCGTGGAGCGCGAGCTATTTTTTTTTCTTTTTTACGTGGCAGAAAATTTTTCACTGTCGCGGTACGTCTTTTCGTATCACTGAAATATTTTTTTGCTGACGGCGGCAATTTTTTTTTTTGTTACAGCAATTCCATTGCTTCCACAGCGAACCGTTTTTTTGGCCTACGAAATTTGTGGCGTTCGCAGCAATATTTTTTTTTGCTGCCTCAGCAATTTCGGTGCTTCGGCAGCGATCCGGTTCGTTGCGCCACTAAATTTCTGGCATACGCAGCAATATTTATTTATTTATTTATTATGTTATGTACGGTCCAAAGCGCTTGTTACAATAGTATTATATACAAGTGGGTACATTTGTGCAAAAGATGTGCCCAATAAGTGGATTAGCATTAGTGTTATTTATTTATTGCCTATTTATATATTTTTTGTCGCCTCGCGATTTTGTAAATCCGGTTGAAATGTTGAACATGTTAAATATGTTGTGTGAGTTAAGTGGGTGGAGTGTCTCTATGTACTGGTTTCAGTTGCATTTGGAGTTGGCTCTGAAGGGGCGTTGCCCTAGAGTCTTATAGTAAATAATAATAATAATAATAATAATAATAATAATAATAATAATAATAATAATAATAATAATAATAATAATAATAATAATAAACAATATGAAGCTGTACAATAATAGTACGTATAGAAATGATGCGGTAAAGTCTGCAATTTGTACCAGAAACAGACAGTTCAGAACAGTGTTTCGGATCAAAATCGCGGACGTAATATTATTATTACTATTATTTTGCAACCACAGCAATTTTGTTTTCGGCAGCGATCCGGTTCGTTGCGCCACTAAATTTCTGGCATTCGCAGCAGTATTTATTTATTTATTATGTTATTTTACGGGCCAAAGCCCTTTTTACAATAGTATAATATACAAGTGGGCACATTTGCGCATAAGATTTGCCCAATAAGCAATATGAAGTTGTACAATAATAATACTCATAGAAATGGTGTGGTAAAGTCTGCAATTTGTACCAATAAGAGGCAGTTCACAACAGTATTTCGCATCACAGTCGCGGACGTAATATTATTATTATTATTTTTGCTGACGTTAAAAATTTTTTTTTGCTACCGCAACAATTCCGTTGCTTTGGCAGCGATCCAGTTTGTTGCATCGCTAAATTTCGGGCGTTCGTAGAAATATTTTTATTGCTGACGGCCGCAATTTTTTGTTCTGTTGCTACAGCAATTTAGTGCCTTCCGCAGCGATCCGTTTTATCGCCGCACTAAATTTCTTGCCTTCGCAGCAATATTCCTTGCTGAGCCAGCAAATTTTTTCCATTCGCAGCGAATTGTTTCCTGCCGCAGAAAAAAAAAAATCGGCAACCGAAATTTGACCACAGTAAAAAAAAAATATATATAAATAAAAAAAATAAACTACCGCCCGTACGAAGAATAATTAACCCAGTGAACGCGTGTACAAAATTTTCTTTGTACCGAACGGAAATTATCCGTACGCAGTCCATTAAGGCAGAAGAGAATGGACAATGGAATACAAAATGAAAGGGTGAACCGAGTGCGCCGATCCAATCGCTCCGCCTCCCCCTGCACCGACTGCGCATCGGGCATACGTGATGCATTATGTATGCAACATCGCAATTTGCAACGGTCCCATATCACTGTATGAAGGGGGATGCGGCTTCGTCGGGAACTTCGCGCTTGGGATCGCTGCGGAAGAGGGGGAGCTGCGGACTTGCCGCTGCGGTGAACATTCGCTCGTACGGGAGGGATGGTTTTCGGTTGTTCCCTCCGAAAACGGATGGAGAAATCCGGAAAGCGAGAGATGAGGAAAGCGGAGGAGAATGAGGATGATGAGGACGAGGATGAAGAAGGGAGGTATCGCAGCGGCGTTGCGCACCAAGGCGAAGAAGGCTGCTGCGTTTTGCGCGAACCATTTGCATGTTTAACTTGCTATCCCGTCTCTCTCTGTTGAGAGAGAGAGAGAAAGAGAGGGAGAGAGAGAGAGAGGAGACACAACGCACTCCGGCGTGGCTTTAAGGTAGTTCTTGCGAATAGTGTTCAGTTCGCATAAGTTTCAGAGAAATTAGAGAGGGAATTGGAATTGCAATTTCTACACCATCGAGAAGTCTTCTCGATGGTATAAAAATCTGAAAAAAATTAGGCATATTGAAGGTGCTGAAAATATTAATTTTGCATAATGATAATTCGAAAATTGTTACTAAGATGTTGATGGAAAATAAAATTGTCGAAGAGATCTGTCGGAAAGCTAAGTTTTTCTTTTGCTCATGAGAATGATTCGATCGTTTTAGTGATCAGGTATGAATTTTTTGAGATTTTTAGATTCACTTTGAATTTTGTGACTTTCTAGACATTTTTATCATATAAAAAAATTCAAAGTGAATTTACAGGTCTAAAAAAGTCGTATGTATTGAGAAAAGTTAACGAATCAGTTTTAAAAAAAGTCAGGTTTCCCGAAAACTTATTGAACAATTTAATTTTTCATAAATTTTTAAATATCATTTTGGAATTATAATTATGCAAAATTAATCTTTTCAGCACCTTTAATATGCTAGATTTTGCTTCCGCATAGAGGAAGAAACTTTCTGTTTGTACTGTAATCTCGATACGAAAACATACTCAAAATTCCTGTCGTATACATCGATTTTTCAAAATATCGAAAAAACAATTTTTAAAATGTTAGAAAACTTTTAAAACATTTAATCCGAATTCTAAAAAAAAGCAAGGAATTCATTTAAAAAGCGAACATAAAAAGTTGTCCAATTTTTCTTCAAACAATTTATTTGTCTAATAATTTGTTAATAACTTTTCGGCATTATTATTACACAAAATCAACGGTCTACATAAATAATACGGCTGTTTTTTCAAATCCCCGAAATTTCCATCCAATCAAACTATAGGTTGGGAATGTATGTGTGACGAATCCTCGAGCAGCGATCTTCCAAGGATCGACGTCACTTCGCGTGGTGCGGAGAGCTCGCGAGAGCCCGAGGAAGCTTCCGGTCTTCGAAGTTTTCCACAGGCAAAAATGTTGAAACAGTCTCGGTTGGATATTGCGGAAAAGTAGCGCCTTGGAGCGGCTGCTTTCCGCCGACAATTATTCAACTTAATTGACCGAGTTCTACGAACGCGGTTAAGTTGGCTGCGGACCGACGCAGGATCCGCCAGCCGGCTCGCGGGCTCGCGGGATATTAACGCGACCGGGCCGAGGGAGAGCCCCGAGAATCGAGAAAATATAAAAGAGGAAATGAAAGGAGTCGCGCGATGCGAGAGAGCGCAAAAAGTCGGGACATCATTGAAATGAAGTCCACAAAAGCAAGATCACAAAAACCTCGCTTCCATCCGACTAAATGCGCGTCTTTCCACTCGTTCGCCGTCCGGTCGCAGAAGCTGCGACTCGTGAACGCTCCTCTCGCTGGTAGCTCGCCGGTTCTCACTGGAACTCATCGGAAGTGATAAACACGACGGCAAAGAACCTAAAGTAAGAAGGCAAGAGTTGGAAGGGATCATCTTGCGATCTTGTTCTCTTATTGCGCTATCCTTGCGCCGGGCAATTTTCCCAACTGGGTGCGCGGGGTGAGAGAGTGGCGAGGAATGGAGAAAACAAGCCGACGAGCCGAGGTTGTTTCTGCCAGATCCGGCGGGCGGGTGTACCAGAAGAGAGGAAGAGACTTTGGAGCAAGGGCGGCGCGGAAGGGGGAGTGAACTAAGCACTCTGTTTAATCTACCGTGTTGCATAAATGCATAATCTGTGCTCGGGGCCGAAGCCTGCCGGAGATACCGGGAGGCTTGGGGGCGGCGAGGGGGGCAGAGCCGGAGGAAGCGAAAGCAAGTAGGGAATGCCGATGCCACCGTCGGTGCCTCCAGAGCCGAGTCTTTCTTGCTGGATAAGAGGGGGGGTTGAGATAGAGAGCGGCTTCCGCTTCCTGGTTCCAGGCACGTGTACGAGTTGGTTCATCGACTAACGTTCCCGGACGAGGAGGAGGACGTCCATCCGCCACCGGGCGGCAGCGATGGGCGGCAGCGACTGCGGTGGCGAATACCGGGACTGTAGACGTTGGTGGTCATTAGAGGGACAAAACTCATGGTTCCAGGTAGTCTACGAGGAAAGTAAGGAGTTTCGCGGGCGCACTTGATTCGGCTACTTCCGGTCATGGAAAACCCTGGGACCTAAAACAGCAACTTCCTCTCGGTTGTCCTGGACTCTTCTCATTCAACCGAAGTTTCCTCACTGATCAACCGCTGGTGGCGACGGGTGGATGGTTATTGAAGGGAAACTAGGTGGGCGATGGATACGATATGAGTAAGGGCGGAAGTAGGTTCGCTGCTGTAACAAGTTTCCATCGGCTGAATACCATCTCTTTTCAAGGCTCTTCGCACGAATACCGTGCACACTGCCCGTCCCTGATGCCTGGTTTTTCTGGATGGTTTGTCCGATGTCTTAACGCGATCAAAGCTATCGACCGGGACATCCAGCAGCGCAGCCAACAAGGCAGGATACCTTGATCGATGTCTTGCCAGATATCTTCAGTTTTGTTGGATGTCTCGTCGGTGTATCTCCTCTTTGTGTCTTCTTGTTGTGTCTCCTCATTGTGTCTCCTCCTTGTGTCTTCTCCTTGTGCCTCCTCCTTGTGTCTCCTCCTTGTATCTCCTCCTTGTGTCTCCGCCTTATGCCTCCTCGTTGTGTGTCCTCCTTGAGTCTCCTCTTTGTGTCTCCTCTTTATGTCTCCTTCTTGTGTCTCCTCCTTGTGTCTCCTCCTTGTGTCTCCTCCTTGTGTCTCCTCCTTGTGCCTCCCCCTTGTGCCTCCTCCTTGTGTCTCTTCCTTGTGTCTCCTTCTTGTATCTCCTCCTTGTGTCTCTACCTTGTGCCTCCTCCTTGTGCCTCCTCCTTTGTCTCCTCCTTGTGTCTCCTCCTTCTGTCTCCTTCTTGTGCCGCCTCATTGTGTCTCCTTGTGTCTCATCCTTGATTCTCCTTGTGCCGCATCCTTGTGTCTCGTTGTGTCTCCTCCTTGTGTCTTCTCCTTGTGCCGCATCCTTGTGTCTCGTTGTGTCTTCTCCTTGTGTCTTCTCCTTGTGTCTCCTCCTTGTGTCTCCTCCTTGTGTCTCCTCCTTGTGTCTCCTCCTTGTGTCTCCTCCTTGTGTCTCCTTCTTGTGTCTCGTTCTTGTGTCTCATCCTTGTGTCTACTCCTTATGTCTTCTTCTTGTGTCTCCTGCTTCTGTCTCATCCTTGTGTCTCCTCCTTGTGTCTCCTTCTTGTGTCTCCTTCTTGTGTCTCCTTCTTGTGTCTCCTTCTTGTGTCTCCTCCTTGTGTCTCCTCCTTGTGTCTCCTCCTTGTGTCTCCTCCTTGTGTCTCGTTCTTGTGTCTCCTTCTTGTGTCTCCTCCTTGTGTCTCGTTCTTGTGTCTCATCCTTGTGTCTACTCCTTATGTCTTCTTCTTGTGTCTCCTGCTTCTGTCTCATCCGTGTGTCTCCTGCTTCTGTCTCATCCTTGTGTCTCCTCCTTGTGTCTCCTGCTTCTGTCTCATCCTTGTGTCTCCTCCTTGTGTCTCCTTCTTGTGTCTCCTTGTGTCTCCTCCTTGTGTCTTTCTGGTTATCTAGCTTGACATCTGCGATCCCGTTAAGACATCTCACGATTTACACAGCATAGCACCAAGAGAAAACCAGGCGTCAAAGACGGGCACAGTTTGGGCACAACACCGCCCATTAGAAGGACAAAACTCACGATTCCACATGGTGTTCAAGGAAAGTAACGAGCGCCTCGGGCGCACTTGATTCAGCTACCTCCGCTCCCGGAAAACACCAGGACTTATAACAACAACTTCCTCTCGGCTATCTTTGACTCTTCTCGTTCAACCAAAGTCCCCACCCTGATAAACCACCGCCCGCGACGGGTGAACGGTTGTTCAGGGAAAACTAGCCGAATGCGATGGGAAAAGACGAAAGTAGGTCCGCTGCGGTAACAAATTTCCGACGGTCGAATACCATCTCTTTTGCCGGGCTCTTCGTACGAATATCGTGTACAGTTTGGGTACAGCACGGCCTAACGGAGAGACCCATCGAGGAGAAAAGTCTTTTGCGCGTTTTCAAGAACCCCCTGCCTGGCACGCCGGCCCTACAGACGATCCCCAGCTTTCTCTCTTTTATGCAAATCCGACCTTCGTTCGGGGGTCGTTCAATGGAATAAAACGGGAGAACCGCGATAGTGGGGGGGGGGGGGGGGGGTGGGGGGGGGGAATAGGAGCCGATGAATTCCGATCCTCTCGCTCAACGTTTTCATTCGTTTCTCGCCGCGCTCACCTTTTTCGCAAACCATGCGGTCTTTTTTTTTTTTTTTTTTTTTTGGTCCCTTCAGCTCCGATCCGAAAGAGCCGACAAACGCGGTCCGGAAAGGGATAGTCCAATGTCCATTAGGACGAGGCTTTTCCAACCCCCTCGTATATTCAGTACCTTCCACGAAATTCGAGACATTCGTGGACTCGAGATGAAGGAACGAGACGTCTCCCGTCCCATCCGCTTTCATTATCTTTCGTGTATCCCAGCCCCAGACCATCGCAACCTTTTTCGGCGCCGATTCCATTTCGATTCTTACCCATCTCGCCCCTCATAGCCAAGTCGGTAAATAGTCTTCGATCGAGTACTCGGCTGTATCTTTATTGGAATCTTAGGCGAAGAATGTTCGAGGAGCGTTTCTCTGCTCTTCTCTGGAAATGTAGGGTGAGAGGAGTCTCGAAAAAAAAAAACCCAGAAAAAAGCCCGGGTACAAATTGGCAAAATGGGCGGATGAGGTCATTGACCTGATGCTTGTTCCACCTTCGTACATCGAATTTTTGGGGGGATTTTTTTCGGGAATTTTTTTCTGGGATTTTTTTTTTGGTAATATGAGCGATTTATCTCGTAGCAATAGAGATATTTAATTAACTTCCATAAAAAGTTTATCTTATCTTATGTACAAGTTATGTGCAATGAAGTTTATCCTTGTGGTCCATATTACCAAACACGCGAGGGGAAAGCACGTAAGATGGACCAGAGCGCAATTTCAGTGACAAAAAAAAACCTAGAAATATTTCATAACAGGTGTTTTTGGATGACATTCCTTCCACTAAAGAGGACTTTATGACCTTTAAAGTGACCTCACTTTATAGGTCACTAGCGGGTTGTTGCGGCTCGGGCGCTTCGCGCCCACGCTATAAAGACTGTGAAATTAAAAATCGGACATTTAAGTTTCCGGAGAGGTGTCAGAAATTAGCTACTTCCGGTTGGAAAATCTCAAGTTTTGTTGGCAATAACGTCGTACTAAAAATACGTCACTTCCGGTTTGAAAATCTGAATTTTTATTGGCAATAACGTCGTACTGAAAATACGTCACTTCCGGTTTGAAAATCTCATTTTTTAACCGGAAGTGACGTATTTCCGGCATGACGTCACACCCGGTCGAAAAGAGAGATTTCCGGACTGGAAGCGAGGCGTTTATAATTTTTGCAAAAAAGTAACTGTTGTACGTCAAGTACTTAAAGGTTGGTTTCTCTAAAAAAAATTTGTTTACGAAAAGAATCGAAAAAAAAATCGAAATCAAAGTTATTTTTTTAACTAAAAAAATAAAAACTCTTCGCGAACCGTTTCTTTTAGATTTGCAGGTTATACCGTCATATTGTGTCGTTAAAATATCTTTTATGTATATAATACATAAAAAAAAATTGATAGACAAAATTCGCCATGTCTTCTATTCAAAAACATATGGTATAAAAAAGATAAATATGGGCTACTGCGATTAGGTCGTAAATTAATAAGATATGGGTTTCACCCAAAATGTATAAATTACAGTTCTATCAGACCATTTGTAAAGTTATATTAATACAAAGATTTTTACGTTCCACGCACAGTCTTTCACATTAACGTATTCGAAGTAATGGAAAAGAACATTAAGTGCAGTATTTAAAGTACGCACAGGTTTTAGGTCTCCTAATTAAAGTACCAAATAAGCACAATGTACTTCGAGTACCGCCCAGCTCTGATTTAAACCAACTAAACATTTACTTAAACCAAATAAATATTTAATTAAACCGAATAAATATTCAGTTAATGGCTGAAGGACCTAGGTCGATGGCCAATTGACAATATATTTATATCCGTAGGACAACTTACACTATGTAACGCTATGTATAAAAAAAAAAAAAAAAAAAAATTGTGCTATCTGGAATATTGTCAATAAATCCACTACTACTACTACTACTATTTAGTTAAATCAAATAAATATTTATTGGCGGCGCGTCCATCAAATAAATTATTTTTCAGATGATGTTACAGGAATACAATCAAGTCCCGAATTTTTCAAAAAATATATTAGATGAAAAGGAAATCGGCAGTAATGAGACGACTCTCACGGAGATTGGAGAGCCTCTCGTCGGCCGACAGGCCGACGGTTAGCAGGCTTTTTTCCTCAGGAGAGAACATTTTTTTAGCCAAGCATCCGAGGGAATAGCCGACGAGTCATTGATCCGATTTCTCTGTAACGAATTCACGGAAGTTCCTTCCGCGTCCCCGAGCCGCGCCATCCCCGAGGACGCGAGTTCGACTCGCGAATTTAGGACGCAACCCTTCGGGCGACGAGAGGGCGAGGAGAGAGCCTGGCACAGGGCTGATCGTCACGAGCCGTCGTTGGCCCACTGCCTTGAAACGAGGCCGAAGGCGTCACGCTATGTGACGTGACAACCCTCGTCAAACCGTGTCCTTGACACTCGCCCGATGCTTTTTCCAGCTCCGCGAAAAGAAAGCAACCACCACCGGTGCTGCTTGCAGCAATCGATAAGTCGTGGACAAAAAAAAAAACCTCGCGAATTTCACCCCGAGACTCGATTTCTTTTTTTTCTTCATAGAGGAAGCTTTGTTATGGTGAAAAAAAAATCGAGATTTTAATGAAAAGGTGTTCAGAATGATCCAAAACATCGAAAAATCACATTCAGAAAAAATGTCCGGATGTACGTGTGAGTGTGTGTGCGTATGTGTGAATCGGAGGTGAAAAATCCAAACGGCTATAACTCGAGAACGCGTTGGCTGATTAAGCTGAAATTTGGCACACATCATGTGTGATCAATAGTCAACGTTTGGTCAAAATTTCGTCCAAAAATGTTTGGTTGTTTTTTTTTTTTGTAGGCCATTTCTTATTTCTTCGAAAATTTCTGTACGCACTGTAGCGCTCGCAATTTATTAGCTAGCGGGCCAAAAACGCGTACACAGATGGAATATGATCACTTGATGATCCCATTAAAATTTCACGAAAATCGATCGAACCGTTTAAATTTTATGTCATTTTGCATTTTTCGAGTTTCCTGCAATTTTTTTTTTTTTTTTCAAGACGCTTTTTTTCGTATTTAATATTCATCTATGAATAAAAAAGTGTCAGATTCGTGATCAGCGTGAAAAAATACACGGAAATACAGTCCTGGAGCAACAACTAATGAAAAGGTTTACCGGGAATTTTTAAGTCGAAATTTCAAAAATGAGTGATTTTAGGTATTTTTAAACAGCGATTTCTTTGCTTTCCGATGGCATCGCGGAAATAAGCAGGTGCCTATCGTGATCTACAGCAAGACATGCACAAGACGATGGATATGATGGGGTTGAAAAAGCCAGATAAAGAGCTATCACTTGGATTTCTTGAGTAAAAATCGAAAGTGCAAAAAAAACAAATTCGGGAACGCATACTTCCAAATATTTTTTCATGTCAAGCGCAGATCCGACAAAGTGAATCGTGACGATGGAGTATTTTTGCGCGCTGAGACTGAATCAGCCAGCAGGTTTGCATGAAAGTTCAACAAGACTCTGATGTTGAAAAAAGTTGAAAATTTGAATTTTCATAGCGCTTTCTCATAAAGTTAAAAATATAAATGTTCATATCGCTTTCTCCTAAAAGTTGAAAATCGACATTGTAATATCGTTTTCTCACGATGTCCCTTTATTCGCGAAGCTTCCTCTATGAGGAAGCCAAAAATACAGAAAATGCTTTCTCACAGAAGAAACTTCGCGAATAAAGGAACATCATGAGAAAACGATATGACAATTTCAATTTCCAACTTTTAGGAGAAAGCCATACCAAAATTTAAATTTTCCACTTTATGAGGAAGCACCATGAAAATTCCAATTTTTTTTTTTTTTACTCGCACCGATCGCGTCCCATTTTTTCTCGTCAACGTGCTCGTTCTCCCGCCGGAAAAATGGCCGTCGAAAAAATATTTCAATCTATAGAATTTTCCCCGCCCCTTCCCGACTCCCCCTCGTCACCCTTTGAACCCAATTATGTTCCGGCGCCGATTGTGCAAATACAAAAAATTTCGCGGGTCGAAAGAGCCGCCCCGTTGTTTGTCCTCGATGCTTCCGGTCGCGCGGCTCCGCACGGCTGTTGCCCGACCGGAAACGATTGCCACCCGTTGAATGTTAATTTTCAATGTGCGCTCCCCCCCCCCCCCCCATCGAATTCCCGCGGATCCGGCGACAGAGCGAGCCGGTGCACCGTAATTTTTTTTTTTTTTTATCGAACGCCCCAATCATCGAGGTGGCAAATTATGCCGATGGGATTATGTGTGACATGGAAATTTTCAGATGCGCCGTGAATTATATTCGCTCCCGGAAAAATACGCTGGAAACTCGCGAACGTGGAAAGTTCGCTGGAAGGAGACTGGAAGGACGGGAAACGGTTAGAAAAAAAAAAAAAAAAAAAAAAAAAGAAAAACGGTAGTAACTGCGCGGTGTCGCGGTTTCAGCGTCGACCTTATGTGATGGGTCGAGCGCGGATGGAGGGATGGGGGTAAAAATAAGAGGAGCAAACTCGAGCGAGCGTCCACGGGAGTCGGGAGGACTCCGGAAAATAAGGAACAGAGTGGATGCTCCCGATAATACGTAATTTATGGAAACTATTATTTTCGTAGGAGGACGTACAGTCTTGGTTATCCACGTGACCCGAATATCTCCGAGGGGTTGTTGCTCCTTGCTCGGTTCCTTACTTCGACCGCCCCTCGTACTCAGATACGAGCCATTATACTCGTGCGTTGTATGCAACTTGGCATGCGATGAGATTAGTGATAGCCTGCGTTTTGACGTACAAAGGGAGACGACGGATCGGCCCGGACGAATAAGGTAGACGCGGCTTATTTACATACCGCCGGGTTATAGTGGCTCGCGCGCTCGGAAGGGTTTCGTCAAATAGGCAAGATCTGCCCATATCCCTGAGATCTCATCATACTTTCAGAAACCCCATCATCCGTACAGAGTACGGTACGGAACTCGAGTATCTGTGAATTTCAGTGAGTATCCGTCAGAACTTTTGTGCGAGTATCTCGTGAGTATCTCGTGAGTATCTCGTGAGTATCTCGTGAGTATCTCGTAAGTATCTCGTGAGTATCTCGTGAGTATCTCGTGAGTATCTCGTGAGTATCTCGTGAGTATCTCGTGAGTATCTCGTGAGTATCTCGTGAGTATCTCGTGAGTATCTCGTGAGTATCTCGTGAGTATCTCGTGAGTATCTCGTGAGTATCTCGTGAGTATCTCGTGAGTATCTCGTGAGTATCTCGTGAGTATCTCGTGAGTATCTCGTGAGTATCGCGTGAGTATCTCGTGAGTATCTCGTGAGTATCTCGTGAGTATCTCGTGAGTATCTCGTGAGTATCTCGTGCGTATCTCGTGAGTATCTCGCGAGTATCGCGTGAGTATCTCGTGAGTATCTCATGAGTATCTCGTGAGCATCTAATGAGTATCTCGTGAGTATCTCGTGAGTATCTCGTGAGCATCTTGTGAGTATCTTGTGAGTATCTTGTGAGTATCTTGTGAGTATCTTGTGAGTATCTTGTGAGTATCTTGTGAGTATCTTGTGAGTATCTTGTGAGTACCTCGTGAGTATCTTGTGAGCATCTTGTGAGCATCTTGTGAGCATCTTGTGAGTATCTTGTGAGTATCTTGTGAGTATCTTGTGAGTATCTTGCGAGTATCTTGTGAGTATCTTGTAAGCATCTTGTGAGTATCTTTGAGTATTTTTAAGTATCTGTGAGTATACTTATATATTTAAGTGTCATGCGTATCCGTGAGTATCTGTGAGTATCTACGATTATCTGTGAGCATCCGTGAGTATCGTCGAATATCCATGAGCGTCCGTGAGTATTGTGACAAGCCCGTGAGCATCCGTGAATATGATAGAGTATCCGTCGTGAAGTATCTATGAGTATCCAATCGGCATTAACTTTATTATTGCGTGGATACACGGAAGCCTGTAGCAAAATGTGAGCCCCGTTAAATCGCGGACACGGTACCAATCCGGGCACCAAAATTTCATTTTTCAGACCAACTCATTGGGATACTTTAGGAGTCTGGGCTAAAATGGGAGTCCGGGCACCATGAGATAACGGCGCGCAATGGGGTAAGCCCCGAACGAGGGCTGTCACCGTGGTGACGGTGAGATTGATAGGTCCTCTATTTTCACCCGAATTCATAGCTCCAGCCTCGTCACAAGGACCTTATCAGTTCGCAGCGTCCCCAGTTTTCCCGGGCCATTCTACGCCGCACACCGAGTATGCAATAAGCGGTTTATCTTGCCATGACGGGCGCATTTTATATACGATCTGTCCGGTTATCGCACGATAAAATAGTTTTTCCGAAATTACATTGGCTACGGCAGTCCGCAGTCCCGGACGACCTTTTGACCCTCTTGACCGAAGGAGAAAAAAAAAAGAAGATATTCGACGACCCCGCTCTGTCCCCGTGGTTCGACCGACGACGCGCTGTGTGTTCCACGTTGATGGTCCGTTCTTACTTTTGCCTTTTCCCTCATGAGTCCTTCGCCCCGATCCTTTCTCCGCTTTGGCCTCTCAGTCATTTTCTCCTCTACTTCTCTGTACCTTCACGGCTCCCCTCGCGCCAACATAACGAATGTGCGTCATCAGTAAAGTCCTCTCTCCCGCAACAATGCCACTCTTTTCCTCGTTGTGTCCGCCGCTTCTTCGTCTGTTTCGGGCTCGCCGGGACGCTCGCTCGACGAGGCTCACTTGGCGCATCCGCGAATGGGCTACGGAGCTTTTATGACCCTCCGCCGGTTCAGGGAACTCGGAATCATCGCGGCAGAACGGGAGTCGCGTCGCGCGTCGCATTACCGGCGGAGGGGAAAATAAATAAAAATAAAAAGGTCGCGGTGATTTTTCCTCGGAGCCAGCGACGAGAACCCCGGACGAGAGACCGCCAGTCCAGCCAGAGACGCCGGACCAGGGAGAGATGAGAAAAAAAAAAAAAAAAAAAGGTGAAACAAGTTCACTCAGTTGATCCGCGAAACGTGCGGGACGGCGCGTCTCCCTGCTCTCTGGTTTCTTCACTTTAGCCCGGGACTCGGCAATCCCGCGGACCTCGACCGCGGAGCCAACGTCGTCCGACAAAACTCGACGGACCCATTTTTTTTTTTTTTTTTTTTTTTTTTTTTTTTTTTTTTTTTTTTACTGGATTCGATGTGCACGGTTTTTTCGGAGCGAACTTTTATTGTTGGCTCCTGCGGTGACGTCGTTATTGGGAGCTCTCGGCACAGTAACGATGACACCTTTTACTTTTCCGATTGGACTCTTATTTTGGGATTGTTGACTGTCGCTTATCGAAGGATCGTTTCCCGATTCTGTGATTTCTTGACCGTGAGTTGTATAATGAGTTATCTGAATTGAGGATTCGTTTACTTCCAAGGATTTTCGGGTTAATCGAGGCGGGAGCTCACCTTCATTTTTTGCGAGGCGTTTGTTGGGGTTGCAAGTGGTAGTTATACGTTTCGGTACGACGATGTTATCTCCTGAAATTGTTCCCGACGAGGTGTGATCCGAGAGAAACGATAACGAGTTTCGAAAGGAATTTAGACATTATTTGAAACTCGCTATGTAATTTGATAACTTAAAGAGAAACTGTTGATTGTTACAATGTTGATCAGAGCTGGGCGGTAATTAAAGTACATTGTAATTATTTGGTACTTTGATTCCGGGACTTTAAGTACAGGTGTACTTTAAGTACTGCCATTTTTCCAAGTACTTAAAGTACATATGTACTTCAAATACTGCACTTAAAGTTCTTTTTCATTACTTCAAATACGTTCGTGTGAAACACTGTGCGTGGAAAGTGAAAATCTTTTTATTAATGTAACTTTAAAAATAGTCTGATAGAACTGTAATTTATACATTTTGGGTGAAACAGGTGAATATGGACCGACGCATATTTTATTAATTTACGTCCTAATCGCAGTGGCCCATATTTTTCTCTTTTATTCTATATGTTTTTGGATGAAAGACACGGCGGACTTTTTGAAAATATCATTTTCTATTTCGTATCGTCTTCAGTCCTACTACTGAGTTACGTTTAGAAGCTCAAGTTTACAAATGTTCATATCGACATGTACATAAAATTTGAAAACTCAGGTATCTGCAGAGGCCTTATTTTATTTGTTTTCACGTCGACATATACTTCTATAACGTGAACATAATATTGTTTAGGCTTCGCCGATTCGTTGACGTACCATTGACCTCGTTGATTCGTTCTATGATGTGCCATTGACCTCATACTGAATTCGACCAAATAAAAATAATTCAGAAACCTACAGAGTATCATGAAATTCTACTATTTTTCGAATAAACTCTATCGTCGCATTATCGTAATTTGTATGATTTTTCGTTATAACAATTTTTTCTTCGTTACTTGATAAACAACGAAATACGATTTTTTTGGTACTTCATATGAACTTAAAGTACTTTAAGTACTTAAAGTACCGAAGACTCGATAAGGCATAAAGTACATAAGACTTTAAGTACAATGTACTTTAAGTACTTGGTACTTCGAGTACCGAAGACTCGATAAGGCATAAAGTACATAAGACTTTAAGTACAATGTACTTTAAGTACTTGGTACTTCGAGTACCGAAGACTCGATAAGGCATAAAGTACATAAGACTTTAAGTACAATGTACTTTAAGTACTTGGTACTTCAAGTATTGGGTACACTGAGAGAAGGATCTAGTCAAAATTACCAATCAACTAAGAAAAATTACCATAGGACATAGCAGAACGGCGCCAGGGCGCCACCTATGGCAGAAAGTCTCAGAATTTCCAAGAATTTTTACCATAATATCTAAAAAAAATTCTTATAAATCCGGTAATTCCTACCATAGGTGTCGCCCTAACGCTCTACTACTATATGCTATGGTAATATCTCTCAAGTGATATAGTAATTTTTACTAGATTCTTCTCTCAGTGTACCCAGTACACTGAGAGAAGGATCTAGTAAAAATTACCAATCAACTAAGAAAAATTACCATAGGACATAGCAGAACGGCGCCAGGGCGCCACCTATGGCAGAAAGTCTCAGAATTTCCAAGAATTTTTACCACAATATCTAAGAAAAATTCTTATAAATCCGGTAATTCCTACCATAGGTGTCGCCCTAACGCTCTACTACTATGTGCTACGGTAATATCTCTCAAGTGATATAGTAGTTTTTACTAGATCCTTCTCTAAGTGTAGTTTAAGTATTTTGCTAATTAATTTACACCGCATTCTTTGACGCCGGCGACCGACCAGAGGATGCGTTTAATTTTTTCGAGGTTTTTTTCCGGAGGTCAGATAGATAGGATTCGTTCGTTGCCAGACGTTCGTTCATCGCCTAGTCTATCTTGTCCGTCCGGTGGAAGGTATTTCACTCGGAAACGTGCTCGCCGTTGCGGGTAGACCGGAAATGTGTTTGGCAGTGGGCGAGGATCGTTAAATTCTGTCAATACAAATACCGAGCTTGCGATATGCGGCAGATATGCGTTCGCAGAAATTTTAGCGCGTGCATGCGATTCTGGCGCTAAAAACCGTCGCGGTACAGTCGGCGTGCGAGTCCTGTCGAAAATTTCCATTGTAAATCGTAAATGTGGATAAAGTTTTGCATACTTGACGAGCCGGAGAGAATGAAAGCAACAGCGGGTACCGCGCTGTGGCGCGTTCGGCGATGCCGAACGAAAAGTGTCCTATATCCGTCTGTTCCTCGCCACCTTGTTCCTGACTCGACGTTTTCCATTTTTCGCGTCTGGCTTGATTAAAGCGAATAAGTACGGAGATGTGGACCGAGCGAGCTCAAAGTTCGCCGAGAGCGGCGAAATTCATTTTCAATTTGCGTCCGCGAGCGCGGTTCCCTCCATTTTTTTTTCTTCGGTTATAGAGACGGAACGGAAACGCTAACGAGGACTGAGGTCGACGCTGCCGGTGAAATTGGACATTTTTGCATCTTGTGGTAATGCCATTGACGGAACTGTTTGAATACCGTATCGATCCATTCGTCGTATTGATCCAGTGTATCGTACAGATCAACGTATCGCATGGATCAATATATCGTATAGGGTAGGTCATCAGGGTGATATGGCTATGGTTTTTTAAACAATGAAAATTGGAGGGTTAACTTTAAAAAAAAAAAATTTAATTTTTGTTGTAACCAGTTCTAGAGATATCGAACTGAAGTAATTAACTCAGAACTTTCAATGTTTTCGATGCGCGATTTGATTGCAGTGGACTGTTTCAAATGGGTTATTCGACTGTCCGGATCTGATAAGGGAATTTATTCGCCGTGTCCCGGCTCGTCGGACGAGGAAGCGTGAGCTTTTTAGAATGCAATCATATGGCACAAACTACGAGCACTAAAGGTTAATTCATCGCCTCATTCGTACGGCCAACGAATTCGACAGTATGGAAGAATTGTCTGGAGTCCGGCGTTTCGCATTTAGAAACACGCTATTGCTGCCTCCGCGACTGAAGCACTTATAGTTTCGTTGGTTTCTGATTTCATCAGGTTTTGGTACTAAGTTGTGGGCTGGGAACTGCACGGTATTCGCATGAGTATGTGATCTCTGGTCGTGTAAAAAAGGGAATCTTCTCGTTTATACCTACAAATAAATAAACAAAATAAAACACCGCATATCAATCAATACCGCCTCGATCAGTGGCGTTTTAATCAATACCGTTTCAATATCTGCGGATTTGAATTCACCGGCTTTTCCCCTCCATTAAATCCTCGCAGCATAAGCCGCCAACGGGAATCTGGCGCAAATGTCAGAGATCTGATATGTCACGGTACACTGATTCAAGCTGCTTGCCGTAGTTCCATTTGCAATCCTCCCGTGCAGAGTCCTTTGGGACGGTGGCGCTTCGGAGAATTGGGTTGCTGCATTCCGCGCTCCTTTGGAAAATATTCTTTCTTCTCTCACAGCCCTTTTACTATGTTTCTATCCTCAATCCGCGCCGAGTTTTTGGACCCGTGAAAACGCGTGACAAACAGGAAAGTAAAATAAAAATGCTAGGATCAAAGCGAAAGGACGGAAGCCGTGAAGCCCCGTTCTTCCGACTTCCTCAATCCACGGATAAAAAGTCTCACGCGCTTGACGGCGTTTTCCTTTCTCACGTTTGCGTATACGTACGTACTTTTGACAAATTCAATGACGGAACTTGAAAGTTCAATGCAAATATAAGTCGTACTTTATTACCGTCAACTGATACGATTAACCGATTCGTATCAGACTCAGCTGAGGTAGTGGAGAAGACCAGCCGAAAGATCCGGACGTGTTTCATCCAACGAATAACGATCGTTACCTGGAACGCGAGCCTGTATTTATTTTTTCGCCAAGAAGCTGCCTCGCGGCCCGTTGCGTCGCTGCCCTCGCGAAGATATCCCGTGCAATGTAATCTATGGGGCGTAGCGAAATAGTTTTCGATTTCTAGGGATTTCATGGAAACGCAAAAGAAGAGTTTCCGAGGGTGGCGGAACGTCCCCGGACTGAAATTGACGATTCTTCTTATTCTCCGTTTGCCGTGGTGTACGGACTGTGAAACACGTCCAATAATCGCCCGATAGGTTCGGTCTTCCGACAGGTTCGATCTTCCGATAGGTTCGGTCCCCCGATAGGTTCGATCCTCCGATAGGTTCGATCGTCCGATAGATTCGATCCTCCGACAGGTTCGATTCTCCGACAGGTTTGGTTTTCTGATAGATTCGATCCTCCGATAGATTCGACCCTCCGATAGATTTGACCCTCCGATAGATTCGATCCTCCGATAGATTCGATCCTCCGATAGATTCGATCCTCCGATAGATTCGATCTTCCGATAGATTCGATCCGCCGATAGATTCGATCCTCCGATAGATTCGACCCTCCGATAGATTCGACCCTCCGATAGATTCGATCCTGCGATAGATTCGATCCTCCGATAGATTCGACCCTCCGATAGATTCGATCCTCCGATAGATTCGATCCTGCGATAGATTCGATCCTCCGATAGATTCGATCCTCCGATAGATTCGACCCTCCGATAGATTCGATCCTCCGATAGATTCGATCCTCCGATAGATTCGATTCTCCGATAGATTCGATTCTCCGATAGATTCGATCCTTCGATAGATTCGATCCTCCGATAGATTCGATCCTCCGATAGATTCGATCCTCCGATAGATTCGATCCTCCGATAGATTCGATCCTCCGATAGATTCGATCCTCCGATAGATTCGATCCTCCGAAGGATTCGACCCTCCGATAGATTCGACCCTCCGATAGATTCGATCCTGCGATAGATTCGATCCTCCGATAGATTCGATCCTCCGATAGATTCGATCCTCCGATAGATTCGATCCTCCGATAGATTCGATCCTCCGATAGGTTCGACCCTCCGATAGATTCGATCCTCCGATAGATTCGATCCTCCGATAGATTCGATCCTCCGATAGATTCGACCCTCCGATAGATTCGATCCTCCGATAGATTCGATCCTCCGATAGATTCGATCCTCCGATAGATTCGACCCTCCGATAGATTCGATCCTCCGATAGGTTCGATCCTCCGATAGGTTCGATCCTCCGATAGATTCGATCCTCCGATAGATTCGATCCTCCGGTAGATTCGATCCTCCGATAGATTCGATCCTCCGATAGATTCGATCCTCCGATAGATTCGATCGTTCCCTCGAACGAGACTCCGTCTTTCCCTTTATATCCTAAAGTTGCTTCGCGGCCCGTTGCGTCGCTGTAGCGCCCTGGTGAAGATACCCTTTACAGTATAATCTATGGGGCGTGGCGAAATAGTTTTCGATTTCTCGGGCTTTCGCGGAAACGCAAAAGGAGGGCCACCGAGAGAGTGGTGGAACTCTCCGGCCCGAAATTTACGACTCTTCTTATTCTCCGTTTGCCGCGGTGCGCGGACTGTGAAACACAGAAAAAGAATGGAACAGAGTCGACCGAGGGGTTTCGCCAAGCCATCCGGATCCTTATCCCACGGGATAAGAAATGGTACACCGCTTCTATCCGCCGGTCCTTATCTCCGTCGTTTTCGGAGGGAGATTCTAATTTTTCTGCGGTTCGGGAAACGAGAATCCTTTGGAAAAAAAAAAAATGCGAATCGAGAAGGACTTAAGCTGAGCTTACCGCCGTCTCTGTGCGCCAAGCGCTGGGTGGAGGAGTATCGTTCTTTAAAATTCCCGCGGGTACGATCAAAGGTATCGTCTCCGAAGCGACGCACCGAGCTCATTTCCAGCCGGGACATCTTCCAGAAGTAGGGTAAAAAAAACAAAAAAAAAAAAACAGAAAAACATATAATGACGAAACTTGAAATTTCAATGTGACGACGAGGGGTTGGAGGAGAAATAGTCGGGAGCGAAGCTATCGAGAATATTGGTAAAAGTATCGCGGCAAGTTGGGGAATCTTCACCTGTCGCCCCGTTCGACAACACAGCGAAGCGCCCGGCAACGCGAAAAACAAAAGAGCCCGACGTCTCAGGACGGACCGGTTGGAGGATGGTTGGAGAGTCCACTTTGACAAAGTTTCGCGCCGAGTGAGTTAGAGAGGAAAATGTTCTTAGCGGGAGCTGGAGAGTTTTCTGGAGGGGGAGAGCTTGTCGTTCGCGAGTATTTCCATCAGAGCCGTTCCAGCCATCCTTCCTCGCCGTAGGGTTCTCGCGTCCTCTCCGTTCCTCGTCGTCATTGAATATCCCTTCGACGTTCAAGTACCGCTGGGACGATTCCGAGGGAGAGCCCGCGGGCGCGTGCGAAAGTCTATTCCGCGAGGGAGACGATCCGTCGATGGTATCGCCCTATAAGTATAAAACGGTTACGGTCCGCATTTCGCTCTCGCTCTTCGCCCTTCCTCGCCGTGTCGCGGCTTTCCTTGAACGAGGACGGGGCCACCTGGCCTGGATTTGCAAAAGCTCCTATCAAACTGCTACGGTTTGTTCGCTTCGATCAGATTTCGCCTGGGAAAGCGAAGCGATGTCCATCACTACCACACTCACTTTAGGGCTCCGAGCTCTGTTCGTAACCGTTACACGTACGTAGGGCCACTTTTTTCGTGGACCATTTCCGTGGAAATGGCGCCTTTTCCCATCTCATCGGCTCCTTACCGTGTGCTTAATCTGTTCTTTTCCCTCTGACAAGTTTTAGGACCTGAGATCGGAGCCTCATGAAGCTCTGAAGAGGCCGGTGTAAGGCCCTAAAATGTCTACTAGGACGCTAATGACCGGGATTTAGGGAGCCGATAGATGGAACAAGGTGAGACAGCAGTCAATCGATATCGCTTGCACGTTCCCTCGTAGAACATTTGGAGCGTCGGTTTAGGGCCTTGTTAGGGTCTCGTCAGACTTCGTCAGGATCCCATTAAGGCCTACCCTAAACTTTCCGCCAGGACCCTACCGATTGGAACTTTGAAAAGCTCTGGATACCCTAGGAGAAATTCCAAAGCCTCGTTTTAGGGCCTCGTTAGGGTCTCGTCAGACTTCGTCAGGATCCCATTAAGGCCTACCTTGAACTTTTCGCCAGGCCCCTAGCGATTGGAACGCCGAAAAGCTCTAGATACCCTAGTAAAACTTTTAAAGCCTCATCTTAGGGCCTTGTTAGGGTCTCGTCAGACTTCGTCAAGATCCCATTAGGGCCCACCCTGAACTTTCCGCCAGGCCCCTAGCGATTGGAACTTTCAAAAGCTTGGATACCCTAGTAAAAATTCTAAAACCTCGTTTTAGGGCCTTGTTAGGGTCTCGTTAAACTTCGTCAGCATTCCATTACGGCCCGCCCTGAACTTTCCGCCAGGCTCCTAGCTATTGGAACTTTGAAAAGCTCTGGATACCCTAGTAAAACTTTTAAAGCCTCATCTTAGGGCCTTGTTAGGGTCTCGTCAGACTTCGTCAAGATCCCATTAGGGCCCACCCTGAACTTTCCGCCGAGCCTCTAGCGATTGGAACTTTCAAAAGCTTGGATACCCTAGTAAAAATTCTGAAACCTAGTTTTAGGGCCTTGTTAGGGTCTCGTTAAACTTCGTCAGGATTCCATTACGGCCCGCCCTGAACTTTCCGCCAGGCTCCTAGCTATTGGAACTTTGAAAAGCTCTGGATACCCTAGTAAAAATTCCAAATCCTCGTTTTAGGGCCTTGTTAGAGTCTCGTTAGACTTTGTCAGGATTCCATTACAGCCCGCCCTGAGCGTAGCGCCCTGAACTTTCCGCCAGGCTCCTAGCGATCGGAACTTAGAGAAGCGATGGATGGATGGAAATTCCAAACCCTCGTATCGAGTACTTGTCGGGGGTATGTCAGACTCTCTTCGGGGCTTATAAGGGCTTGATGTAATGTTCCAAAGTTTCTACCAGCGTGGAACAAAGTGGGCCGGCAGACAGTCGGTATCTCTTGCATTGTTCCTGGCAGAATTCGTAGAGCGGCACATCAGACCTTCGTCGGGGCCTCATCAGGATTTCTTTAGGGCCTCGATAGATGGAACATAGATTGAACCGATAGATGGAACATAGATTGAACCGATAGATGGAACATAGATTGAACCGATAGATGGAACATAGATTGACCCGATAGATGGAACATAGATTGAACCGATAGATGAAACATAGATTGAACCGATAGATGGAACATAGATTGAACCGATAGATGGAACATAGATTGAACCGATAGATGGAACATAGATTGAACCGATAGATGGAACATAGATTGAACCGATAGATGGAACATAGTTTTAACCGATAGATGGAACATAGATTGAACCGATAGATGGAACATGACGAAACAGTGGTCAATCAGTATGACTTGCACTATCTCTGAAAGAGCTTTCGAACCGTCGGATTAGGGCCTGGTTAGGGTTTCACCAGACCTTTTCCTGGCCTCTTTAGGGCCTCACATACCCCCTTTAGAGCCTCCAAAATTTCCCCCGCCGTTAGTCGATTCTTCCCCGTGCCAAAGTAGCTATCACAAGGCATTGGCCTGTCGCCCCTCCGACACTGATACAGAGCCCACATGGAATTAGCTCCAGGACGATGCAGAAGCAGCGCCCTCCTCCCCCCATGCATCGCCGACGGCTTGTATCTGCGAATGGTTTTTCGCGAGGCATGCACAGTTTCGAGTGGATAAGTCTCTCGGCCCCGAGACGACTCATACGATCGAGTCAGCCCGATGGGGCGAGGGCAAGGGGTTGCAGGGCTGGCGGACCAGAGGTGGGATGGCACAAGTGGAAGAGGAACAAGGAAGCCGGTGTGGCGAGGATAGAAAAAGAGGCAATCCTTGGCCCGGGGCCAATGTTTGTTGACTGGAAATTTAGCGGCTGGCGATTGTTTTGGCCGGATGCCCATTATTTCCCGTGAGAAAGATTCAAATGCAGGTCGATGAGCCGAGACAGGGTTGGGGGTGGGGGCGGAGGGGGGGGGGCGGCCCTACGGGACAGATAGAGGAGAGAGAGTGAAAGCAAGGGTAAACAAGAGGGAAAGGCAGGAGGGCGGTGGAGAAGGAGTCAAGTGAAATTGCATTAGCGCCAGACTCGCGCCCATTACTCATCAGCATTATTATTTTCGAGCACCCCGAGGCAGTGTGCACACTGCCCACCGGCCGACTTCGCTATTTCGAGCTTCGCCAGCTTATCATTTAATTCGAGAATTTTTATTTTTTTTTTCACGTACGGGAACTCCCCTGAACGCCGGGTCTGACCCTTGCTCATGTGTACGTGGGTGTCCATTCGCTGGCTTCTCATCGTCGCCTCCAGCGGCTATCGCTGCAGCGTCCCGCGGCCGGAATTGCCATCATATTTCTCTCGTCCGAAGAAGCCCCCCGCGATACAACGCCGGTGACGGGAACGAATTGCGGCGTAAATATTCGAGTTATCATCGCCGTTTCTGGCGCTGCGGGTTGGCCCGGAGGAGGCGCTGCAGCGCGACTGAACGCGAAGAGGGATTTGGAGATCGATCGAAGCGATCGAAATCATCACGGTGGATTTCACTTATCAAGGAGAGACGGGATGCAAGTGATAACAGCGGCGGGTCTTTCAGCTCTGCTGATTCCGGGTTCCTTCTCAAAGGGAGGAGGGAGGAGACGACAGGTGGCGGATAGGGCTGCAATAAGGGATCGATTATGTCGGTCTGTTATGCCGCGACACACGCTGAGCATTCCGGCGCTAATGCCACGTGTGCGCTGGCGCATACATCAACCACCCGGAAGCAAAACGAGAACCGACGACCAGAAGTAATACAGAGTTAGGCCCCGCGTTCACGTACCAGCGAAACGATGCTTTTTAACCGGGTTGAGGTTAACGAGTGTGGGTATTTCGTAATAGGGCGATGGTAATTGGCGGGTAAGTTTATGGCAACGCTTCCCCCGGATCGTCCGGTGTCGATGTCTGCCTAGCGGGCCTCTTATAGGGATATTTGAGGGCGCCCTACACTGAGAGAAGGATCTAGTAAAAATTACCAATCAACTAAGAAAAATTACCATAGGACATTTTTTTTTTTTTTTTTTTCCTAGTGATTCCCCTGTTAAGGCTTTAGCTTTCTGTGAGCCATCTAGCCGCTATTCTCATCAAATTTTTAACCAATTCCTCTCTTGTAAAGTACGCGGCTGCAGCCGCTATCAAACCCCCCATACTGTATCGCATTTGCACGAGGACGCAGGGAAACTGCAGAAAACCTGCGCCGATACAGCCGGTCATTCCAACCGAGTCTTGATGTTCGTATTCGATACTTCGAGTACGAACACCAGTCCTCAGAATTCGACCTCCCGTTCAGCGGTTCCAATGCGCCAGGTAGTGCACGGCTAGGCGGTCACCCATCCAAGTACTGACCGCGAACGATTTAGCTTGACTCTGGGGACCACCGAAGCCGCGCACCAACCGCGCATCCACCGCTGTCGGTGAACATAGGACATAGTATTACGGCGCGAAGGCGCCACCTATGGCAGAAAGTCCTAGAATGTCCAAGAATTTTTACCATAATATCTAAGAAAAATTCTTATAAATCCGGTACTTCCTACCATAGGTGTCGCCCTAACGCTCTACTACTATATGCTATGGTAATATCTCTCAAGTGATATAGTAGTTTTTACTAGATCCTTCTC
Organism: Stenichneumon culpator; assembly: GCA_964017025.1. NCBI lineage: Eukaryota > Metazoa > Arthropoda > Insecta > Hymenoptera > Ichneumonidae > Stenichneumon > Stenichneumon culpator. The sequence continues at coordinate 4,089,328 of OZ024771.1, forward strand.
TCAGTGTATGGCTGTTTTGATGATCTTGGATCTTTCTTTCCGCTTCTATTCTGGCTCTTCCGTTAGAGAATCCCTGTTTCCGCTTCGGTGATGGAATTAACACTCGGTACTCGCTCATCACTTGGGTAAGTTGAGTAATTGTCCGATGCCGATATCTTCCTAACTCACCACTTAAAGGGAAACTTGTGGGCGCCCTATAACTATTTTCATGATCTTCTTGCATCCTTCATTCCTCTTCTGACTCTTCCTTCTCAAAGTTACTCAAGTTACTCAAGAATGATGAATCATAATTGAGCATTCTTGAGTAACTTGAGTATTTTTCCGATGCCATTATCTTCCCAGACCGCTACTTTGGGATACTAAAGAGCGCACCATAGGTACTTTCATGATCTTCCTGATTTCGACCTAGCTCTCCTTTCCAGCTCTTTTTTCAGGATGCGCTGTAGTCACTTTGGTGATGGAATCATCTTTGACCATTCACTCACCATAGTAACTATGTGAAAAATGTCCCACCTTGCTGGAACACGAAAATCATGAGAGCTGAATGGGTGTATTCGCAAGATCACTGTTGTTCCAGACAGTGGGAAAGGCTGCACGTTACGCGGCCCGGAGTGGCAAATAGCCATGGTAACTCGATAGAATGTAGCCCAGGCTGGGGTGTTGTATCGATCGATTGGATATAACGCTGTAATCGACGTGGTATAGTGACACCGGGTTGGGTGTAATTCACAATTAGTCGGGTCTGCGCCACGGGCAGATCTACCAGTAGTTATAGCAAGAGAAAGAGAGGAGGAGCGGGGTCTAACCAGGCGTGTTATGCGGCGGAACGTTGGAACTTCAGTCTTCGGTCGTTACCGCGCGGATGTTAACTGTATCGTGTAACGGAAGTTGGTGCAATGTCTCAGGGAAGGACACTCGGGAGAGGCTTGCGTGTGTTTGTGTTGGACTGTTTGTTGCTCGTCGTTCATTCATATATACATCTCCTCGTGCATTTGACAACTTTACACGCTTGATGAACAATCTTCGTTTGTACGGATAATTATCCATAATACACCCAACGAGACTTTGCTAGTATTCTCAGATGTTTGATCGGATGATGACACTACCTTAAAATATATGTCAAGATGGGTCAGGAAAATTTCGCAAGGCATCGGCGGATTCGTCAGATTCGTCAGATTCGTCAGATTCGTCAGATTCGTCAGATTCGTCAGATTCGTCAGATTCGTCAGATTCGTCAGATTCGTCAGATTCGTCAGATTCGTTAGATTCGTCAGATACGTCAGATTCGTCAGATTCGTCAGATTCGTCAGATTCGTCAGATTCGTCAGATTCGTCAGATTCGTCAGATTCGTCAGATTCGTCAGATTCGTCAGATTCGTCAGATTCGTCAGATTCGTCAGATTCGTCAGATTCGTCAGATTCGTCAGATTCGTCAGATTCGTCAGATTCGTCAGATTCGTCAGATTCGTCAGATACGTCAGATTCGTCAGATTCGTCAGATTCGTCAGATTCGTCAGATTCGTCAGATTCGTCAGATTCGTCAGATTCGTCAGATACGTCAGATTCGTCAGATTCGTCAGATTCGTCAGATTCGTCAGATTCGTCAGATTCGTCAGATTCGTCAGATTCGTCAGATTCGTCAGATTCGTCAGATTCGTCAGATTCGTCAGATTCGTCAGATTCGTCAGATTCGTCAGATTCGTCAGATTCGTCAGATTCGTCAGATTCGTCAGATTCGTCAGATTCGTCAGATTCGTCAGATTCGTCAGATTCGTCAGATTCGTCAGATTCGTCAGATTCGTCAGATTCGTCAGATTCGTCAGATACGTCAGATTCGTCAGATTCGTCAGATTCGTCAGATTCGTCAGATTCGTCAGATTCGTCAGATTCGTCAGATTCGTCAGATTCGTCAGATTCGTCAGATTCGTCAGATTCGTCAGATTCGTCAGACTCGTCAGATTCGTCAGACTCGTCAGATTCGTCAGATTCGTCAGATTCGTCAGATTTTTTTATTGCCCCATTGTCTGATCGTCGAATCACGATTATTCCACTTATTTTACTCCCAACTCAATATTTGATGCGATAACCGTGCCAGAGGCGAGAAGAATAATATTTACGTTGTTTACGATTCACAAAACATTATGGAGTGCGTGAGGCGCGCTGATGCGGCTAGTTTTATTTATTTTTAAAAATGTAAATAGGCAGAGCCAGAGATTCATACACTCTACGTAATACGGATGCAAAAATCGAGTGTATCATTAAGCGACGGATAACTACTTACAAGCTCCACTGTATTCTGTGAACAATGTAGGGAAAGCGCAGACCGGCTAATTGCGTCACGCTCGGTGGCCGGATGATGGATGCGAGCGACGAGGGAGAGCGAGAAAGATTCAAGGAAGCCGTGTAGCGTTAATTTGCAACGGTCTGTCCGCATCTCATACCCACAAAAAAAAAAAAAAAAAACAAAACAGAACAGCGATGTAACATGTTAATCCTCGCATGCACTAGTTTAAGGATTTATCGCGTATACATTCCCAGCCAAAAGTGAGAGACGGTGAGAATTTCGCCTACTTCCGGACGAGATGACAATCTTAAAAAAAATCAACTATATGTTAGTGATAAGAAAACCGATTCTGCGTGCCAAATAATGCGAAAAAGTTACTAACAAATCGGTAAATAAATAAATAAATAAATGTTGCGTGTCAGATAATCCGGAAATCAATTTTTTTTATGTGTAATAAATTCATTGACTTATTTGACTGATATGACTTTTTTATGTTTTTGTTTTTTCTTATCGCGGTTAAATTTTTTTTTTTCTTCTATGGGCTCGCAATTATTTTTCTACGATCCAACTCGCGTCTGCTCCTCTCCACGATGCCTCGGGCCTATAATTCAATTCAGCAAATAACAAAGGCTTCGCGAATCCATTCGACCAGAGCTCGGCCAGGGAGTGAAAACTTTTCTCATCGCGATTTAATTCTTGGCGGAAGTTAACGCGCCGAGTGTACTTCGGTGCAGCGAGCCGAGATCACGTCGGGCTGCCAGGCCGGAGGCTGGCCCGTTCGGCGTTACAGAAAGCGTGTCTGAAAGCGTTTCGCGGCTGAGTGTTGTACGGTTGGATCCCGATGGATGGTCGGCTGCACAGCGTGGCAAAACGGATCATTTTCAAAAGTTCGTCGCGAAACCGTGAAAAAATTCTCATCCAAAAATGAAGAAGATCCGTCTTGCCCCACCCTTCCCTACCCGTCGATCTGACCGAGCGCGTGACTGAATGATTCCAGCAAGAGAGTCATTGGAAACCAACGAATACTGTAATCAATTTTGTTCAAGAGTCCCAAATTTTTTTGGCCAAAAAACGAATTGTCAGTTTCTGCAGGACTTTCAGACGAATCTCTTCACGGTTTCCGTCGTGCTAAAAACGTCGACGAACGGCGAAAATAATTGATTGCAACTGTCGTTACCGACCGAGCCGGTTTCCAGCCAGTATCGTCTCATTAGCCTCGGCGAGCGGCAAAAAAAAATCCCGAACGAAAAACACCGAAAAAAAAATCGCCCGATATGACGATCATCAGTTGGGAGAAGAACAATAGTTATTTTTCTAACGCACGCACGTAAAATCCTGCTTTCCGTTCCTGTGAAGTGTGCGCAGAAAGGCACTTTTTCGCAGCGCGTGGGGAAAAAATACTGCGCATGTGTACGAATGCAATATGGTATTTTTTCCCGCAAAGTGCATTTCTACGCACACTTCACGGGAACGGAAAGCGGGATTTTACGTGCATGCGTTAGGAAAAAATCAACACCTCAGTGAACCTGAAGTATTTGTGAAGCCGTTTTGATCGATATATTGATTTGGTCAGTAGGTATAAAATGGACCTTACATTCAGAAAATAGTATTTTGCGATACTAGTACGGAAAAGCGGTCTTGCGACGAAGGTTGTGAAGTTAGCTGCATGAGCCAGATCGAGAGCTACAACGGCACGAGGCGAAGCCGAGTGACGTCTGTAGCTCGAGAGGAGGCGAGTGCTGCCTACTTGCCAACCGCCGTCGGAAGACCGCTTTTTCGTACAAGTATTGCATACTACTTTTTGTGACAAGTGCACGAAAATTCCCGCTTTTCTTGCCTGTAAAGTGCGTGCGGGAAAATAGCTACAGTGCCAGATAAGTGTGCGCGGAAGTAACTTGAGTGCAACCCAGAAAAAAATTTATTTCGCGACCACCGTTTATTTGGTTTAAGTAAAATGTTTATTGGATTTAAATAAATATTTATTTTAATTAAGCAAATAGTTACTTTAATGAAATAAATATTAAAAAATAAATATACATTATGAATATTATAATTGTAATTATAAATATTATATTATTTCAATCAAATAAATATTTTACTTGCACCAAATAAACAGTGGCTGTAAAATACATTTTTGATCTGGGTGTATCAAAAAAGTGTGGGCAAAAATAGGTAGAGTGTGAAAAAGTGTGCGAAAAAGAAACTAGCGTCTAAAATAGTATCTACAGCATTTTTCGCGCATCCTCTGCTAGAAAGCGCCACTTTTGCCACGCTTTACAGGCACGAAAAGCGGGACTTTTCGTGCACGTGTTACAAAATACCACATTTCGATACGAGTGCGAAAAAACTTTTTCTGCGAGTGTGAGTTTGCAGCACGAGCCGAAGGCGAGTGTTGCAATCACACGAGTTAAAAAAACGTTTTTCGCACGAGTATCGGACAAAATTTTATTTGACTCGATGGGAAAAATGGGTTTTTTTCGCACGCAAGTCGTGCGCAAAAACCACCATTTTCCCACCGAGTCAAATAAACCTTTTTTTTGCTTCATAGATCGAAATTGATGCGATTTTAATAAATCAATTTTTCTCGCCCACCCACCCGTTCTGCCGCACATCAATTTATGATCGGGGTTGTAATTCCGCGATTCTTTTTTTACAAAAAAAAAAAAAAAAAAAAAAATCCACCCAATCAGGCTTCTGTCCATCGAAAATATTGTGTTCTCCCTTCGGTTCTCTGTCTCGAGGCGAGGAAGGATTCGGAGGCGAGCTCGTCGTAAATTTTTCATGATTCCTCGATAAATCTGAGGAGAGCGTCCGACGGGGATCGAGGACGAGGAATGCAGAGAGGGTGGCACGTTGAACGCCGGAAGAGGTGATCGCCGAGAGGGGCGGGGGGGGGGGGGAGGGGGAGGAAGGGGGGGGGTTGCACACCTCAGTGAACCATGAAATATTTGTAAAGCCGTTTTGATCGATATATTGATTTGGTCAGTAGGTATAAAATGGTCTCTCGGCGTCGTTCGATTGTGTGTGTGTAGCTGTGAAAACGTCATAATTCACGCAAAGTTCCCGAACGCGAGAGAAATTGGGGGAGGAGGAGAGCGAGCCGAGGTGGACGGTGCCGGGCTCGAGTAACACCCGGATATTGAATATTATTCATTTTCCATCGGTGTACGAACAGCATCGAGGACGATCCCCGGGCTCGTACCGCCGGTCACGTAGGCACCTGTTTTTCCCTACTTCCGTGTCCGCGAGTAATTTGCATGGCGATTCGTCGCCCGTTCACCGGAGGCTTTCCCTCGATCCTCCCCGGCTGCGAATTAACAAAATCATATTTATTAAGCGGTCCTGGCCTCGCGCCAAATAACGAATCTCTCTGGTGAAAAATATTCCACAGCGATACCCCCACCCTTCCACCCCCCCCCCCCCCCACCAGCGCATCGAATGTCGCGTGAAAAGTGCACCGTGTGAAGACGGTCAATCGCGGAGGTGTTCGTGAACGAGGGCGCTCGAGAACTGTAATGTGTCAATAGATAAGAGTAGCGGAAAAATATTTATTTGAAAAAAAAAAATCACGTATGTGTGTAAATTGAGTCTAGACGCAGAGATGTGGTTTATTAGATTTAAATAAATCAGTGCATTAGAATTCTGTTTATTCAAATGAAATGTTTTTTTTTATTTGTCCGTAACGAATTTTTATTTATATATATTTATGAGAGTTACTCGATTCGACTAAATAATTTTATTTACCTATAGTTGAAAGCGCAAAAGGAATTTCTGTAAATATCGAGTACTCACGATATTTATCATAAAAAACTTAAGTAAGCGTTTCATTCAATCGAATGGATGCGAGATTTAGATTATTTAATGATTAAACGAACTTACCTGTAAGTGAAGTTCTATCATAATTGTATGAAGCGCCTCTTCCGAGAAGATCAGTATGTAGTACCCCTACTATGCACCGATGTCGCCACAATCTTTTCAGTTATTATATTTTTTCCGTTCCGGTCCGTTTCCGTGTCTACGACGGCCCGTAAGTTCATTTATTCAAAGTGCTGCCGTAACCACCAGGGTTTCTAATATGTATATCATTAGAAAAAAGGGGAGACCCAGTCGGGTGGGACTGATCTTCTCGGAAGAGGCGCTTCATACAATTATGATAGAACTTCACTTACAGGTAAGTTCGTTTAATCATTAAATTGTATTTCGCGCCTCTTCCTCGAGATCAGTATGTAGTTATTCAAAGTTTGTTACGGCAATAATCCAATGTCTCAGAAATTCCACGAACTAGTTTATTATTAATATTAACATATTTATATATATATATATTTTTTTTAATCTTCGAAGAACTATAGCCAATATGACCTAAAGCTATTTAATACTTCTGTTTAAAATAGCCTTCGCATATGTTCCCTTACTTCCTACAATATTTCGATCGTAGAACCTAGCGAAGGTACCCGATCTTTCTGTCCAGCCTGCGGCTTTTTTAATAGCGTCTATACTAACTCCACTTCTTTTCGCCGTTGAAGTCGACGCATGACGAGTACTATACGCATCAAATGTGTTTGTATCTACTCCGCTTTCTTCAATAGTTTTTTTAATCCACCTACTCAAGGTTTGGCTGGATACGCCCTTGTGAGGTTTTTTGAGCGCTACAAATAATCGACTTTCCGCTCCTCGCAAATCTCTTGTCCTATTTAAGTACGTTTCTAATGTCGATGCCGGGCAAATACTTGTGTTCTCGGCGTAAAAGGGGATGCTCAAAGTTGGCTGCGGCTTGTTTATTTTCGACGTCTTCAATCTATCTGGGATTTTAATTTCAATTAAGCTCGTAGATTTTTCTATATTTCTAATATCAATCGACGCAAGTGTCTGCATGCGTTGCGCTGTTACTAATGCTAACAAGGTAACTAGTTTAAGAGTGAGCTTTTCCAATGAGATTGCATCATTTGATCCCCATTGAGACACGTGATCCAAAACAAGTCGTGGGTCCCACGTTGACTCGTATTTAGGTTTTCCAGGTCTGAGTTTGGTGACGCCTTTAAATAATCTCCGCATTTGAGCATTTTCTCCCAATTCCGGCCCGTGTAACAAAGCAATCGCCGAACGGCAGCTATTCAGTGTACCGTGAGAAGCGCCTGCTTCAAACTCCGCTGTTAAAAATCTCATTACTTGCGGTATGTCGCGTTTGTACGGGTCTATGGTATTTCTACGGCAAAATGTCCACCACTTTTTTAGACAGCTATCGTATTGTTTGAGCGAAGACTCCGACAACGATGACAGCATGATGGCAAGCGCTTCCTCCGGTACATTTCTCTTCTTTAGCGCCTCCCGGACAGCACCCCTGCAACCAGGGTAATCCTCCTCCAAATTGGGTGCGGCTGCCTATTCAAAGAACGTAAAAGGTTCAAGTTTGGTTTAAAATATATCGGTTCGCAATCTATCATGGCAGTGAAGACGGGGAACCAAGCCTGAGCTGGCCAATGTGGTACTACCACTATACCTCTAGCACCGTCGTCTTTGATCTTTTTTAACACGCGTAAAATTATTGCGAACGGTGGAAAGGCATAAAAAAACCATTGATCCCAATTTATTGTGAACGCATCGACTGCGATTGAACCCGGATCTCTCGACCAAGAAACATAGCGTTTGCATTTCGCATTTGTCCGTGTTGCAAATAAATCTATCTCTGGTTTGCCAAACCTATTCTCTATCTCGCGGAAAGCCGAGCCCGACAAGGCATATTCTGTCTCCGGTTCCAGACGTCTGGATTCCAAATCTGCGTCAAAATTGTCTCGAGATGAAATGTAGGATGCTAAAATCCAAACGTTTCTTTTTTCGCACCATGTCCAAATCTCTTTTGCTAATTTACTCAATACTGGGAATTGAATACCGCCCATCTTGTTTATATACGCGATGGCGGTAGTGTTATCGATTCTTAATAAAACATCACAGTCCCTTAGATCTCCTGCGAAACATTTCAGCGCAAAAAAGGCCGATAGTAACTCTAAATAATTGATATGATAAACTTGTTCCTCTTGGCTCCAATGGCCGTGTGCTCGTTTACTCTCACAACACGCCCCCCATCCTGAACGGGATGCGTCTGAAGCAATTTCAAGGGCCGCCTTGAACGGTTTTATCGAACGGATTGCTTGCTTAATGTTCGATTTCCACCATTCAAAATCTATCTGCAAGTCATCGCAGAGAGACATACATGCTTCGAAATTCCCATTATTTGCCTTGAGTGCCAGAAATTCTGCTCTTTCAAAATTTTTCATGTGGACCCAACCATACTTTAATGCTGTGCAACTCGAACCTAACGTCCCTATTAAGCCCGCAAACTCCCGGATGGTACAATGCTTTATCTTCCTAAATTTCTCAATCTTTTCTCCAGTCTTTACGCTTTTCTCCTCTGGGAGCTCGATATTCATTTTTTCAGAATCGTAAATAAATCCGAGAAATCTACATCTTCTAGCAGGTATTACTTGGCTTTTTTTGTCATTGATAATAAAGCCTAATCTCTCGAACAATTGTCTAGTTACTTGAATATTTTCTAAACATTCTGCATATGAATTCCCCAGTATTAATAAATCATCCAAGTATACTACCGATAAGTAACCGCGCTCTCTAAGATGCAAGACTACCGGCTTTAGTAGTTTGGTAAACGTGTAAGGAGCTCTGTTGAGACCAAAAGGCAAACATGTAAATTCATACAGAATATCTTCAAAGATAAAGCGTAAAAATTTTCGATCAGACTTGGCAACCGGTATTAAATAATAAGCCTCCTTCAAATCAATGGATGCCATGAAACATCCACGAGTTACTATTTGTCTTGCCGTTTTGCCATCTTCTAGTTTAAAGTGCTCTGTTTGTATGAATTTATTTAACTCCTTTAAATTCAGAATAAAACGATGTGAGCCGTCCGGCTTCGGCACAAGGAAAATTTTTGAAATAAATTGTCTTGGCTTCGGATGACAACTTTCTATCGCACCTTTCTTTAGTAATGCCTCAATCTCCTGCCGGATCAATTTTTTCTCCTGACTTGTCCACCGAGTCTCGATAGGCGGCGCTTGTTGACATACTTCAGACGTGAACGGTATCTTGTACCCTGTTACCCAGCTCAGTATGGTTTCGTCCGAAGTAACCTCATACCATTTGTCTTTAAAATGAGCTAACCGACCAGCAAATCTACCTACGTTTACGAATCGCTGCTCTTCTTCACAGTCGGCTCCTGCTTCTGATAAGAATTCCTTCCTCGAGAGGTCGACTTGTTGCCCCGATTGTGACTGTTCCCGCGATTGTAATTGTTGTAACTCTGTTTGTACCCGCCCCCCCTCGAATAAGTATTCGATTTGTACTGGCCCCGGTGAGGCGGGCCCTTCGAGTTTTTTGAGCCCTTTCCTTGATCAGATGGTTGTTTGGACGACGGTTTCAAGTCCTTCGATGATTGTTGCAAAGCTTTCGCAGCCTTGATTTTTTCGTTCAGCTCTTTTCCAAATAGCCACTCATCTGTTGACGCATCCTTCAGTGTATCTTTGGAAGGTGCCTTGATGTTTTTTAGAATCAAACTTTTTCGAATACATGTTTCATCATGTTGTAGATCAGCCAGAAGTTTTGCAACGCCATTAAGTGGTTCTAAATATTGCTTCTTATCGGCGGGATTCGATTTTAACACCAACTCTATGGTCTTTCCCACGCCGGCGAGCGAAGCAGCGATCTTCTCCTGTTTTTCGACAATCCTCTCGTCTCTTTTTATGATTGTACTATCCAACGCTGCCTTAACCTCCAAATTTAATTTCGGAGGATCAATCAGAACACAATTTTTCGGAGGCGGAAACTGTTTCAAAAAAGATTTTCGATCTTCCGCCGGAAGACCTTTTTCGATAATCTCATACCAAATTGTTGCGAGATGACTGTGCACTGCTGGTGCGAGTACTCGATCAGGCCTGAGACGTTCTCCGAATACTTGCAAAACGTCTGCATCCAGTTCCATCTCTTTAACTTCGGACGATGCCGTTTCTGTCGAAGACTTAGTACCGACAGTGTTCTCGTCAGTTTGGTCAACTGTGACCTTGTCATTAACGCTCAGTACCCTTGTGGGCGTACGTATACTCGGCTGTGAAGGGATATCGTCGGAACTTTTTTCGCCTTCACCTGGTCTATTAGGAGAGCGAGATCCCGTGTTTCTTCGTGTCTGCGAATTAGACACCTGCCTCGGTGATTTGCTTCTCGACTTCCGTGGACTATCCGTAGACGAATAACTTTGTTGTCGTCGGAAGGAACCGCCGCGCCTGGATCTATCCTCATCTCGATAATCCGCATATTTATCCCGATTCTCTTTGTCGCTACTGCGGTCACGACGATACTGATGCCTATGCGACCTGTTTGAGTCGTAAGAGTCGTAGTCTCTCCTGTGAGATCGACTACGAGATCGACTACGGGTCGATGCCCTTCTCGAACAGTGTCTTTGTCCACCTGTTGTGGTTAATAAAAGAAATATCTCGTGTTAAAACGTTTGCAACCGAATGACCAGAAGAAAAAACTTTCTCTCTTTTTGTCATTGTTGTTATCTTTTTTTTTTTTTTTTTTTTTTTTTTTAGGTTATGTGCTTCTCACGAGTCGGTTGAACCGCCACGCGAAATGTTGCGTCATTTGGCTATCTCGCACCGTTGGACGATGCGAGATGGGATATGTACGGCATAATGTACGAAATTATGTACGCATTCGATGTTGAACATCGTTGCGACACTTTTCTTGGTTCATTGGTTGGACCAAAAAAACCATTCCTTGCCTTCTGATCAGCCATTATCGGACGACGACACGCGTGGGGCGTGCCGCCATTATTCATCCGTTCTCCCGGATATATACTTACTTGTATTTTCGTTTCTCTGATTCAGAATTTGGTCTTCTAGCCATTTCACTCGATCCCGTAATTTTCCTCGATCCTCGTCGTCCGACGAGCGATGTCTGTGCTTCCTTTTTCCCATTTTTTCTTCTTTTTCTGTGGAATTTCTGAACAAAACGTGTGACGTGATCGGCACAAAGAAGAAGAATGAACTTACGGGCCGTCGTAGACACGGAAACGGACCGGAACGGAAAAAATATAATAACTGAAAAGATTGTGGCGACATCGGTGCATAGTAGGGGTACTACATACTGATCTCGAGGAAGAGGCGCGAAATACAATGAAAGTCGCTAATTCGAAGACTAGGCAGCAGGCGCGCTGTGCGTTTCCGTCAGCTATCCTGCGTCATACAGCTATGTTGGCCATCGACACGTTCGGGTCACAGTGTTGTGAAAACTATTAACGGATGGTCGTGCGCGAAGAATGGACGATGAAACGGTCGTCTTTCTAACCAACACGAGCTTAGAGAGCTAACGGGAGATCTTCGTATTTAAGTACATTATAATTTCTCATTATTTTTGTACGAATTATATTTACATTCCGCGAGGTTCGAGGAACGACCGGCATTAGATACATTGCATATTATATAATATTAGCTAACATGTCTTAAGTAATTAAATTAGTAATTAAGACCAAGTCTGTACGATGTAACGTTTAAAATAAAAATATTTTAATTATATAACGCATTATTTATTCGATTCTCGTCAAAAGCAAAGGAAGAGTTTATGGAGTAATAAAAAAAATGCAATGAAAACAATTTATTTACAATGAATAAATTATATTTGTTTCAACTACAACGGCATATTAGATCCAAATAAAGACACTAAGCAGATGATACATATGTAGTTAAATAAAAATTTATATTTGATACAAGTAAAATGCCAGTAGGCAGATATACAAAGAAAATAATTTATTTGCCCGAAATAAATTTTATTTGTTACCAATAAATTATTTCTCTGGGTGTATGTTCTGATCTCATTTGTATTTGGAGTTGGCTCTCAAGGCACGTCGCCCCAAAGCCTCATTAATAATAATAATAATAATAATAATAATAATAATAATAATAATAATAATAATAATAATAATAATAATAATAATAATAATAATAATAATAATAATAATAATAATAATAATAATAATAATAATAATAATAATAATAATAATAATAATAATAATAATAATAATAATAATAATAATTTTACACAGACATTGCCATGCAGCGCGACCTATCGTGCTGCTGGCGACACTCGACGTCAGGAACGCTTTCAACTCGGCCAGGTGGGTGGATATCTTGGAGGCGCTTAACGGTGGCTTCGGGATTCCAGCTTACCTGGCACGGGTGGTGGAGGATTACCTGAAAAACAGACGGATAACGTACGAGACGACGGAAGGACAGGTGACAAGACAAATCACCGCGGGGGTCGCTCAAGGATCTATACTGGGACCGGACTTTTGGAACGGCTTATACGACAGCCTGCTCAGACTGGAGTTGCCGCTTGGTGTACTCCTCGTCGCTTACGCCGATGACGTGGCGGCAGTGATCACTGAGCGCTCTCCAGATCTGGCGCAGCTGAAGTTGAACCAAACGATGAGACGCGTAGGACGTTGGATGACAGACCACGGACTGCAACTTGCGACAGAAAAGACGGAACTCACGTTCCTTACGAGAAGACGAATACAGACGAGACTACCCATGAGGGTTGGGACTCACGAGATCGAGGCTGGGGGGGAAGTCAAGTACCTGGGGGTAACCCTAGATACGAAGATGACCTTCTGGCCTCACATACAAAAGACAGCCCGGAAAGCGGCTGAGAGGATAGCATCCTTAAGCCGCCTGATGGCAAACACGACTGGACCGAGACCGGGGAAACGGCGACTCTTAATGTCGACGGCTCACTCGATCCTCCTATACGGCGCGGAGATCTGGGCAGACGCCCTTAAGACCAAGAAGTACTGCCACGCAATGACAACAGTACAGAGACAGGGTGCGCTAAGGATAGCCTGCTCCTACCGGACTGTCTCTGCACAAGCTGTCCTGGTGGTGGCGGGCGTCATTCCCGTGGACCTTTTGGCTTTCGAGCGCAAGAGGATACACGGGAGGAGCGCGGACACGAGACGGGAGGACGCGGCAATCACGGAAAGACACAGGACGACCCAAGCATGGCAAGAACGCTGGACAGAAGGAACTACAGGCAACTGGACGAGACGGCTGATAAAGGACCTGAGACCGTGGCTTGATAGGGAATTTGGGGACGTAAATTTCTACGTCACCCAGCTCCTGACGGGCCACGGATACTTTAGACGGTACCTTTACAGCATGAACAGAGTACAGACACCAGACTGCAAATACTGCGGACATGAACGGGACGACGCGGAACATACGTTCTTTGACTGCGACCGTTGGACAGCACTCAGACGAGGACTGGAGGAGACGGTTGGGAACATCACCCCGGACAACATTGTCGAGGTGATGCTCCATACGACGGAAGGGTGGCAACTAGTCGCCACCTACACAGAGACTATACTCAGACGAAAAAACGCAGACGGCTGCCTGACATGACAGAGCAGACGAACTGACATGAAACAAAACGGACACACAAGACGACCGGCCGTACACAGACAGATCCCCCAATCAGAAGTAATATTAACATAGTTCCTGGTTGGGGGAGGATCGAAAGGAGAGGGCGGTTTAGTGGGTAGGCTACGGGAGTCCCACATACCCACCAGCTGGGCTGGTGGAATCCGTAACTTGGATTCCGCAACTTCTGTTTTTTCTTTACGGAACCCTTAGAGATCCCGTAAAGAAAAAAAAAAAAAAAAAAAAAAAAAAAAAATAATAATTTTACAGCATGAACAGGGTACGACACCGGACTGCAAATACTGCGGACACGAACGGGACGAGGCGGAACACACGTTCTTCGGATGTGACCGCTGGACAACGCTTAGACAGAGACTGGAGACGACCGTGGGTACCATCACCCCAGAGAATATTGTCGAGGTGATGCTCCACACAACAGAGTGGTGGCAACTAGTTGCCAGCTACACAGAGACAATTCTCAGACGAAAGAACGCAGGCAGAGCAGACGAACTGACGCGAGAGACAATGAATAAACGGAACGACTAGACGTACACAGACGGATCCCCCAAAAAGAAGTAATATTAACATAGTTCCTGGTTGGGGGAGGATCGAAAGGAGAGGGCGGTTTAGTGGGTAGGCCTCGGGAGTCCCACATATCCACCAGCTGGGCTGGTGGGAATTCCGTAACTTCGATTCCGCAACTTCTGTTTTTTTTTACGGAATCCCGCGGGGATCCCGTATAGAAATAATAATAATAATAATAATAATAATAAAAGAGCTGGGACAGAGCTAGGCGGTACTTAAAGTAGATTATACTTATTTGGTACTTTGATTCCGAGACTTTAAGTACAGGTGTAATTTAAGTACTGTCATTTTTCCGACTACATATGTACTTTAAATACTGCACTTAAAGTTCTTTTCCATTACTTTAAATACGTTCGTGTGAAACACTGTGCGTGCATGTCTTCCACCTGGGGTCCTTGCCCTTTTACATACGCCACCTCTCCACCCCCCCCCCCCCCCAGATTGCGTCCGCAACCGACTTACCCCGTTACTATGTCGGTTCCTAGCGTGCTGCTAGGCGGTCACCCATCCAAATACATCGGGTGGTATTGAAAAAAAAAAATTTTGTCTATAATAATAATAATGTTTACAAATGTTACAAAAAAAAGATAAGTCAATAATAGAGCCAGTTGAAAACCAATTGAGTTGTTGATACGTACATTTTCGTATCAGGCAGCGCAAATTGACTGTAGGTGACGTCTTTATGATTTATGATTTCTGATTCGTGATTGATGATTTAAAGTCTTGCTTCCACAATTATTTTTATTTATTTATTGCCATCCGTGCCTGTTTCCGACTTGGTCGATTGTGCCAAAGGGGACGCGACGGCCTCGATTGGCACGAGGAGCGTCAGACTCCAGATTCTATCCAGGATCAGCATAGAAAAAAATAAAAATAAAAAACGAATGTGACGATATCGGAGATCCTTGTGGAAAAATATATATACAAACGTCGAACCTCCGATGTTTGAATTTCTGCATCCAGGCGAGATATAGAGAGAGTGAGAGGGTGATTAACAACATCGAATGTCGTCGTCGAGATGTAATCAGAATTTTTGACTACTCACTCAAAGAGGATACTCTTGCTTTTTTGGGAGCTGAAAAAGAAGCTGAAATTCAACGAAAGTGTGACGAGCCCAGCCTCTTCTATCTATGCTATCGATTATTAGTCGTATTATATTAGTGTTATGTTACGTCGCGCATTACGTTACGTCATAACAGAAACGTTGCCATTACTTTGTGCCTCTGTCAGCGAACGCGAAGCCCTCAGCTTCACGCCTGCGTCTGATCAGTTCAGATTAAGGTAGTGCTTGCGAATAGCGTTCACTTGGCATAAATTTCAGAGAAATGAGAGGGAGTTGCACACCTTTCTGGATGGTATAAAAATCTGAAAAAAAAATCAAGCATATTGAAGGTGCTGAAAAATTAATTTTGCATAATAATAATTTCAAAATGTTATTAACAAATTGATGAAAAATTAAATTGTTCAAAAAATCTCCCCGAAACCAACCTTTTTTTTAATGAATGTGCTTCGTTCACTTTTCTCAATACGTATGAATTTTTTCAGATTTTTAAATTTACTGTGCATTTCTTTTATATGGGAAAAACATGTAGAAAGTCACGAAATTCAGAAAAATAATCGAATAATGATCATTAAAAAAAAATTATGTTTCCAGGAGATTTGTTAAGCAATTAAATCTTTGATCAATTTGTGAATAACATTTTGGAATTATTATTCTGCATAATTAATCTTTTCGGCATCATTAATACGCATGATTTTTTTTCAGATTTTTATACCATGGAGTTTACAATTCGATCTCAATTCTCTGAAACTTATGCGAAATCAACACTATTCGCAAGGACTACCTTAATCCGCCTATTGTGACGCTGTCCCGAACAGTTTCCGACTAATGAAGTAACCAATTTAATAATACATCTATTTCTGATAATTGAATATTCCTAGACCCAAGTAACAAAACGTCATAAAAATTCGTCTGGTTTTTAATACCGAATGGGACGAGCTTCGGCGGAACAACACCAGAGAGAAATAAATTAATGAATATAACATACACTCGAATTTTCGAATGTGAGCTCCGAGGTAACACACGACGTGTCGTTTACATATTAGCCGTTGTACAAATGACGTTTTAAAGGGGGGAATCACCGCCGAGCGAGGGAACGTGACAATCGCCCGGAAAGAGCAGCGAATTTTGTACTGGAGCATTACACGCGAAATTCGTTCGGCGCGAGCGTTAATTATTCAATCGATCTCGTCGCTCTTCCGCGACACGACTCTTTCAACAATTTGACGAGGTATGCTCGGCAAACGTGAAAGCTCGGTAAAAAAAATGTATGTATCACCGATATACGTAGGTTTGGTGGGTGACTGTAGAAACGTTCCATCTTCGCTGGGACAACTGTAGCTCAAGAGAAGTAATCAGTGGCCGGAAATTAAGAGCTGTCCTTTTGTTGAACGTGCGGCGGGGTACATATTATCTGGTTGCACGGCTGGGATGCGGCGCTAAACTGGGTTACAAATACCAACCATCGCCTTTCCTGTGATACATATAATAGCGAGAATCAGAAACGGAATTGCAAGGGCGGATCTTCCACTGTTCGACATATAGGAAATTATTCGGAGCATTAGAGAAAAATTGTGGGTTTGGGCCAAAGTTGGTTTATCTCAGGGACACTCAGGGACACTCAGGGACACTCAGGGACACTCAGGGACACTCAGGGGCACTCAGGGGCACTCAGGGGCACTCAGGGGCACTCAGGGGCACTCAGGGGCACTCAGGGGCACTCAGGGGCACTCAGGGGCACTCAGAGGCACTCAGAGGCACTCAGAGGCACTCAGAGGCACTCAGAGACACTCAGAGACACTCAGAGGCACTCAGAGGCACTCAGAGGCACTCAGAGACACTCAGGGGCGCTCAGAGACACTCAACCGGACTGATGAAATCGACCAATAGGTCGAACTCCAGTTGACTAATGAAAAATTTAAAACAAAGAATTGATCACTCCATGCTACGTGACCCGATTTTATTTAATCGACTCATCGTAACATATCCTTATTTCTCTTAATTGTCACAATTTCTGCCTGTTTCTATGCGACGATATTAATCTATATTATCCTTACCGTACGATTACTCCGAACCCCTCACCACCGCGACCTTATCCGACTGTAATAGCAGGAGAGAGAGGGAGATGCTTCTCGCGCGTGCTCGGCAAAAATTTTCTTGCGAAACGAAGCTTTCACGGAGAACGTGGCGAGAAAGAGGGACGCTTGTACGCGGGAGCGCAACTCTTCGTCTTAGTCCTTAATCCTGATAAACTCCATGAACTAGTGGGGGGGAGGGGAGGATTGCGATACGCAACATTGGAGGAAGCCCTCGTTCTTGCGGTAGAGGTGAGACGTTAATAAATTTGTGTTTACGGTGCCGGTTCGTCTCCCGCTGTCACCCGAACGTTTTTTTTTTTTTTTTTTTTTTTTTTTTTTACTTCTGGCGGAGAATGAAAATCCCCGGAGCTAAGGATACTTTTTTTCTCTTGGGCAACATACGAATGAATGAAACTCCAATTTGCCTCGAAGCGCCGTCGCAGATTTGATCGTCATATCGCAACAAGTGTTTGATATAGAATCGAACGCAATCAGGGTCAGCGACGAGCGTGTCGTGCGCTGTAAGGCGTGTCGAATTTAAAATTAACCGGCTAATGACAAAGTTCGCCGAGCTTCATTCTCGGAGTTGCGCACCAAGAGCCGTTCTAAACTGACAATCGAAGAGGCGGACAAGCGTCGTCGAGGTTACGGCGAAGTACACACGATTCTCGATGAGCAGCTGTGCCAGGCAGGACCCGAGGATGAAGGGCTGTGTTATTTTGCTTTGGCTCGTCTTTGCCATGTCACCATACAACCGCCTATACGCCTTTGCAAGACTTTCGTCAGTAACGGCTAACGGCCAATTTCGTTTACCGTCACACCATGTAGTCGGTGAGCGACCGTCGTCTACGGTGTAGCCCGCCACGCTGTTTTGCCCGTATCGTGGCATATAGAGTAGCGTAGAGTGGACATCCAGTGACTCATCCGCCCGAATGAAAAACATGTAAAAAAAAACTTGAAACATTTTTAATAAGTTGATCTTTTGATTACAATATCTTCACTCCCGGCCGGGAAATCTCATTTTTTTACCGGAAGTGACTGTATGACGTCACTTCCACTCCAAAAATATAATCTTCTTTATTTTCGTACTCAGGGACACTCAGGGACACTCAGGGACACTCAGGGACACTCAGGGACACTCAGGGACACTCAGGGACACTCAGGGATACTCAGGGACACTCAGGGACACTTAGGGACACTCAGGGACGCTCAGGGACACTCAGAGACACTCAGAGACACTCAGAGACACTCAGAGACACTCAGAGACACGCAGAGTCCCGACGTGAGCGCTCGCAGGGGGTGAGCCAAGAAACGCGCTATTGTATTCAACGATAGGAGATTCAATAATTCTGCATACTTTAATTTTATTGAATCCTATCTCACGAGGCTTTTCAAAATCTCGATCCAAATGGAGATCATATGGGATCATTTGTATACATTTAAGTAACGTTCGAATCCCCTTTTATATTCGACCCGTCGAAAAATTCATATGGATTTGTCGAAGTATCACGTTCCTTCTTGTCGGTCCGTTTCACTCCCCAGAGCGAACGCGATACGGGAATGATTTGTCCTCGTTTTACCCTCCATGCCGTTCGACGACAACGAGGTGCTTCGTCTTGTACACTCTTTTCCCTCTTTTTCTTTCGACCCGCGCAACCATACCAGCGTTATATATATATGTATATATATATATATATATATATATATATATATATATATATATAGTATATAATATAAAAAATGAGAGATGAGCTTGAAAGCCTGGGCTCCGAGACGCACACACGGCCAGGCTGGCGCGTGAAAACGAAATGAGTTGCTCGTCTAATAAAGTTCTCCCTTTACCATCGATTGCGTGAGAAGGGAGATGATGCGGCTGAGGGCGCGAGAGAAATAAAGATCCTACTTCTCTCGACGTGCCGTGATTGAAAAGTTATCCCCCCTCCCCTTCGCTTCTTTACGAACGGTAGAATGTGAAGGGAAAAAAAAGATACAGGGCTCGATCTTCCCAACTCACGGCTCGTCGAAGAGATTGCCGACCTGACGACCTTCTCATTCGTCAGTTTGGTCGAGCTTGATGGAAGTGTACAATATTTTTCTTCACCAAAGATAACAGGGAAAAGGCGTACTTACCTATCATGAGAAAGCACAGAATGCCAGAAGAGAGACGGGTAATAATTTTTATTCAGATATTTCTCAATCGCTATCAATAACTCTTCAACGTAATAATAATAACAACAATAATGTTGAAGATTGAAATTTCTATATCGCTTTCTCATAATGTTCCTTTATTCGCGACGGTTCTTCTATGAGGAAGTGTTTTCTGGTTTTTTGGCTTCCTCATAGAGGAAGCTTCGCAAATGAAGGAACATTGTGAGAAAGCGATATGAAAATTTCAATTTTCAACTTTTATGACGAAGCGATATGAAAATTTTTATTTTTAACTTTTTTCAATGTGAACGTCGCTTTTGACTTTTATGGAAAACGGCAGGCCGATTGAGATTGAGCGTAAAAAAATATACCAACACGTCGGGTTTCATTATGTCAGATCTGTGCTCGGTGCGAAAAAAAAAACACGGTATTATGCGCTCCTGAATATTTTTTCGGTTTTTTTGGTACTTTCGATTTTTACACAAGAAATCTAAATGATATCTCTATCTAGTTTTTTTAATACCGGCATATCTATAATCTTGTGTATTTCTTGCTGTAGCACATGATAGGCATCTGGGTTTTTGCGCGATGCCATTAGGAAGCAAAGAAATCGCTGTTTGAAAATACGCAAAATGACTAATTTTTGCAATAGTGGCTATAAAAATTCCTGATAAACTTTTTTCGTCAGTCGTCGCTCTAGGACTGTATTTAATGATAATTATAATTATAGAATTAAAATTATTATAACAGAAAATTGAACGGCCCAACCATTTACTTAGAAAACCTAACGTTCTTTGACTAATCGCACGTTCCGAGCTTTACTACTTATATCTTCGAGTTAATGCCGCACAATAAGCGAACCCACCGAGTGGCAGCATCTTTTATTACATCGTTAACGAAAGGTAGCAACAAGAACCTATTCCACCAAATATCCTCAATTATTCTCTCCCAATTACTTAGCCTTTAATTGCCAGCTCGTAGCTAATCAGAAGAATTCAACTATACTTCCGTTTACTTTGTCTCTCTTGCGAAATGTTCTCGCTGGTACCGGATATCTTGCGGAATATCTGCCGAATATCTCGCCGAATATCTCGTCGAATATCTCGTCGGATATCTCGTCGAATATCTCGCCGAATATCTCGCCGAATATCTCGCCGAAGATCTCGCCGAATATCTCGCCGAATATCTCGCCGAAGATCTCGCCGAATATCTCGCCGAATATCTCGCCGAATATCTCGCCGAAAATCTCGCCGAATATCTCGCCGAATATCTCGTCGAATGTTTCGCCGAATGTCTCACCGAAAGTCTCGCCGAATATCTCGCCGAATATCACGCCGAATATCTCGCCGAATATATCGCCGAATATATCGCCGAATATATCGCCGAATATATCGCCGAATATATCGCCGAATATCTCGCCGAAAGTCTCGCCGAATATCTCGCCGAATATCTCACCGAATATCCTGCTAAATATCTTGCCCAATATCTTGTCGAATATCCTGCTAAATATCTTGCCCAATATCTTGTCGAATATCTTGCTAAATATCTTGCCCAATATCTTGTCGAATATCCTGCTCAATATCTTCCTCGATATCTTCTTCGGACTTCAACAGTAACGCTCTTCGGTAACCCTTTCTATCTCGAACACTCCCTAAAGATGTTTCCAAATAAAAAAAACGCGCAGCCAGATCACCCATTATAGTATCAAATCCCAGGCTCGCACTCGGGTTAACAAACGCCTCGAACAGTCGCGGAATGTTCATCACCCGTCCGTCAACCGTGTGTTTACTTTTGGCCGTTGTCGGTTTATCCGCGTGAGCGCGGGGAGGCTCTCAGCCGCGAAAGAAAAGAAAGAAAAAAAAGGAACACTTCAAGTCAACCGTGCGCCCGACGCTGTACGGCGGTGAGTTCGCCAAGCTACGACGCGCGGGCGCGCGCGCGCGCACGGCCCTTCCGGAGGGGCGCACGGTGCCGCTCGGAGCTCCAGTCCCTCGCCAGCGTCTCGACACATCGTACGTGCGTCGACCAGCGACCTCTAATCAACACCTACGACGGACGATCAATCCGATTGAATAATCAACGGATTAACATTAAAAAAAAAAAAAAAAAAAAAAAAAACTGTGTTGGGTGCCCCGACGAAACTTATCGTGCAAGTGATTTTTGTTTTTTTCTAAACAGTGCGCAATGTTATCTTCTCACGCGAAAAATCGCACGAAATCTCGCGAGTGAAAAATATAACAAAATCGTCCCGATAGCTCGTCAGGACTTGTGTCGCTCAGCGAAAAAGCAGAGTGCAGTTGACGGACAGATCGTCGCGGCGCCTCACGACGATGCTCCCGAGAGCCAGTGCGATTAGTCTCATAAGGTAATTATCGTTGGAAACCCGATAAAGAATTAATAATAATCGCATTAAAATAAAAAGTCACGATAATAATTCCAACATCTCGTAACTCGGTGTAACAGTTGTTCCGGCGAGCTGTTTACATAGCGCAGCGAGTCTCCGATAGTCGTTTGTTATCGTTTCGTCGCTCGTTGTAAGAGCGTGTCACCTTGGCCGGACGTTCCGTCGGGCGCCTTCTCGTTGCCTCTCCGGCCGTACACAAAGGAGGGTGGGGAAGAGTTTGTTGTTTCCGCTCGCGCGAGCACCGGAGCTCTCGTTCGCTCCCCTCCTCTTCACCGTGTAGCCGGGAGTATCGGATAAACTACCGCAGTGAGAAACGCAGCGGAGGGACCGCCGACGCGGCAAACTGTGCCGCTACATTAGCCCGATCGGGCCGGCTCTCCAGACAACCCGAGACCGGATAGACTGTTTCGACTTTCAAGGGTAAACCATCAACGGATTCCTATAACAAACAGTGCTTCGGGATCTTTTTTTTTTTGTATCTTTAGCCCCGAGCCAGTTAGCCGGATGAGCCGGGAGTGAGGATTACCAGTTGGAAGGTAAGTGAGGAATCAGTGTATTTTTTTATTGCCTTTAAGGTGAAGTGAAACGGCTGTTGGAGAGAATTAGCTCTATTGCCGATGAATTTCACTGGCGCTGAGACCAGTTTGTTTTTCAGTTGGTATCGTTGAGAAAAGTGGATTAAAGTTTTCATTGCAGGTTGAGGCCGACTTCAGTTGGGCTTAAATGGTGCGATATGTTCTATGAAGAATGTGGCTGTGGGATATTGATTAGCGAGTTGATTAGTCTTCGACCCGCGCCTGGGAACCAGGTCGCGAGCCACGGATAAGCCACGGATCCAAAGAGGAACTTTGGGAGTGGATAATGGCGAATCCCGGCCCAGAAACTAATCGTTTCCTTATCGGAAGATTCGATAACTCGATAACTCTTCGGCCGTGCGTTTGCGGCCCGATGCATACGTACAGCGATACAATGTGGCCGGGGTGTGTAGCGCGCGGTGGCTTGGGTGGCGCCGTCGGGTATCGGGGTGGACCGTTAATTGAATTTATAGAGCTGGCCTGTAACAGGTAATAACTGGTTGGTAATCTCGGGGGAGGGTTAACGGCCGGAGTCTGGATGATAATCCCTCGTGCTCTACCAGCCGATTTCGACGTGCGACGATTAATATTACACGAAATTTCGTTGGGCCACGGAGCTGTTGTCTCGGTGCGTCGCTTTGGAGTGTACGAGTGCCCCGTACCGATCGCGAGATCCCATGGAAGTGCGGGGCCCGCGGAGGTCCGGACCACGACGGTACTTTCGTTGGCGGGGCTTCTTGATTGGAAAAAGCTTCGCTCATGGGGCGCGGTTTGTTTTTATTTCTGGTAGAGATTTGATCGCGTAAGTTGGGGAGTTGACGCGGTCCAGTTGTCTTGGTGCGTCGATTTGGAGTGTGGGAGTGCCCCGTACCGATCGCGAGATCCCATGGAAGTGCGGGGCCCGCGGAGGTCCGGACCACGACGGTACTTTCGTTGACGGGACTTTGATCGGGAAAAGCTTCGCTCATGGGGCGCGGTTTGTTTTTGTTTCTGGTAGAAATTTGATCGCGTAAGTTGGGGAGTCGACCTGGTCCAGCTGTGTTGGTGCTTCGCTTTGGAGTGTACGAGTGCCCCGTACCGATCGCGAGAACCCATGGAAGTGCGGGGCCCGCGGACATCCGGAACATGACGGTACATTGATTGGGAAAAGCTTCGCTCGTAGGGCGCGGGTTATTTTTTTTATTTCTGATAGAAATTTGATCGCGTAAGTTGGGGAGTTACGCGGTCCAGTTGTGTTGGTGCGTCGCTTTGGAGTGTTTGAGTGCTCCGTACCGATTGGGAGAGATCCCATGGAAGTGCAGGGCCCGCGGACATCCGGATCACGACAGTACTTTCGTTGACGGGACTTTGATTGGGAAAAGTTTCGTTGGTGGGGCGCGGATTGTTTTTTATTTCCGGTAGAAATTTTATCGCGTTACGAGGGGACCTGATGCGGTCCAGACTTAACCATGTCGGTCCAGACTCGATGATGTAACGCTCGATAAATTTCTACCGGGGATACCGTGCTGACTTACGAGGCCCGACGGTACTATCGTTTGCGGAACTTTGATTGGAAAAAGTTTCGCTCGTGGGGCGCGGATTATTTTTTCCCCCGATAGAAATTTTATCGCGTTAGGTGGGGCGCTTATGCGGTCCAGACTTGACCACATCGAGGCTTGATGTAACGCTCAATAAATTTCTATCAAGGATTCCGTGCGGCGCACGAGGTCTACGGACATCCGGACCGACGGTATTTACGTTGGCGGGACTTCGATTGGGAAAAATTTCGATCGTGGGCTGCAGATTATTTTTATTTCTCGTAGAAATGTCATCGCGTTACCTGAAGACTTGACGCGGCTTAGACCAGGCCTCGTCAGGGCTTAATGTAGTGTTAAAAAAATGTAGGCGGTGATACCGTGCCGACGATGCGTTGTCAAAATTTGACAAGCAGCGGTCATTACCTCGGTCAAACCGTCTCTGGTAGAAGTTTTAGAGCGTTACATCGGACGCTAATAAGACCTAGGCAGGGCCTCGTCAGGCCCGATCTGACGGCATTAAATTTCTGCTGGTGATGTAAAATTTCTGTAGCGAATGTCTCAATCCTAATCTCCAAATCTCATTATCCTTAAGTCGGCTTACGAGGTCTACGGACATCCGGACCGACACTGCGTTCGCTGATGGGACTTTGATTGCTAAGGGTGTCGCTCGCGATTTCCAGATTCTTTTTATACCATTCCGACGATGCTTCCGAAGGTCTCCATTCAATATTGAGAGGGTCGAGGGGAAAGGTTTGTGGATAACGTGATGAAGCGTTTTTGGCTCGATTGGCATTTTATTCGAATGGATGAAATTAGTGATGAAGCTTTGACGGAATCTTCGAGGGAGTTGGAAAATTCTCCTCGTGGGCGATGGGGAGCTCTTTCCGATGACGTCGCCGAGGGAGGCAAGAGCCTAGGAAAGGATAACATTTAATTATTCAACCACCGAGGCAATTCCTCCGGGAATGTCGCATTCCACTACCCTGCTCCCTTTTTCTCTCTTATCGCCATCCGCGATATATCGTTCGGGTAGACATAAAAAAAAAAAAATTCACAGAAAAGAGCGTTCTTTTCCTGTGCAAAATGTACTCTTCTCGGAACAGGAAGTCCTACGAGATCGGGCACTTTGATACTTTATACCCGAGACTCGTTGTGTGGATGCGCGGCTCGCATTCGACGAGGGTGAATACACGTCACGATTATCGCGAAAGATTCATCGGTGTTAGGAACATTACAGCTAGAAAAACAATTATTGGCTTCTGGCAGATTGGATATTTACTTGAATTAAATATTAATGTTAAGTCCTGCGAATTTTCAACGAAATTCACTGACGCAACTGGTTAAAAATCCATAACGATTTGATAATAAAAATAACAATCACATAATATATGAAAATTATAGTCGAGTCAGAGTAAAATTACTATGTTGTCAATATAAACGTTAAGACTTAATTACGCGTTTAACTATTGTTTAACACTTTCTCATAATGCCCCTTTATTCGTAAAGCTCCTTCTATGAGGAAGCGATATGAAAATTTCAATTTTCAGCTTTTTCAATATCAACGTCGTATTTAACTTTTAAGCAAAACTGCTGGCCGACTCGGTATTAGCGCGAAAAAATACACCAACCTTGAGCTATATTGACGGATTCGTCAATATTATTCGAAAGAAGTATTGAAGGTTTTCTGGGTTGTTAAATCAAAATAAAACAAAAATAAAGTGCTGACCGGAGGTCAGCACTTTATTTTTGTTTTAGACAGTTTGCAAAGGAATTTTGAATGACTTTGATAGAAGAAAATTGTATTAAGAAATTTAGAGAGGTTTTTTATTCAAGTTAATTTAATTTGCCTGGCCTCAGTAGGGATCACTCCAGTCCCTTTGGACGAGTGCTCGACCCTTTATCCCAGGCACTTTATTGAGTCAAGAAATTTAATGCTGCTCCTTGAGAAGCGAGGGTTCAAAAGGAATTATTTTACTAATTATTTAATTCGGGATTTGATGAGATGGGAGATAAAATTGATATTAGGAGTTGAGTTCGAAAGGAAGTCAGACTCGACGGATTTCACAATATTTTACAATTCGATTGTCGACGCAATAAGCGACAAGTGCTTACCCTCGAGGTCACCTTTAAGGTAGTCCTTGCGAATGGTTTTGATTTCGCATAAGTTTCAGAGAATTGAGAGGGAATTGCAAACACTTCTCGATGTTATAAAAATCTGAAAAAAAATCAAGCGTATTAAAGATGCCGAAAAGATTAATTGTGCAAAATATTAATTCCAAAATGTTATTAACAAATTGATGAAAAATTTAATTGTTCAACAAATCTCCCGGGAACATAACTTTTTTATGAAAATTATTCGTTTATTTTTCTGAATACGTATGAATTTTTTTCAGATTTTTAAATTTACTTTGAGATTTCTGACTCTACACGTTTTCCCATATAAAAAAAAAAAAATTCTGCGCTACAAATGTTAACTCGAAATATGGGACCGTCACGATTATCAACACTCATTCATCGTCCTCAACATTCGTAGATTTGCGTAGAAATCGCTCCACAGTAGATTTGCGTAGTTAACGATTGGACATTCATAGTAGTTTCGAGTAGTCACCTACAGGGAATTTATAGTAGTTTCGGGTGGTCAAGAACTCAATTGCCCAATAAACTTCAGTACTTAAATACTCAAGATTCGCAGCAGTTTTCAGCAGTCCGTGAATTTAGCACTAGGCGGTCGTTCAGCAGTTTTAGAGACCTTGTCAAGCCTGTGCCGGGCCCTGTCAAAGCCCGATGTAACGCTGGAGAATTGCTATTCGGGTGGTTGTCCAGCATCAGCCTCGCGCGATGGACATTCATCGAGCGAATTAATTGATGACACGTTGAACTACTTCGATACTCGTCATGTAGTCGATGTTCTCACGACACCAACACAACCTACCAGCCACGGTACGAATGAAACAACGGCAAAGTGTACTGTTGCACCTCGACCATTTGGACGCCAACCAAACATGTCACTGTCGCAGAGAAAGCAAGAAACGGAGTAGCCCCAAGTACAATTTATGATACCGAGCCGGATGCAAAAAAAAAAGAAGCCAGTGGAGAAAACCGCAAATATAACACAGGATGAAAGAAGCCACAGTGGGGTCGGTGGTCGAGTACAAAAATTTAAGCTCCAACACATTCCGCGGTTGACTGTAAAGAGAGCGACAAAAAAAAGAACAGAATAAAAGTCGGCTGCGGGATCCGGTGGAGTGATATAAAAGACGGGAGGTCCGGAAACGCGAGAGGAAGCAGTGGGGACCGCCGCAGCGAAAGAGTCAGGAGGCACAAAGACAATGGAACCAAGAGGCGAATCAGCCTTAGAGTTTCAAAAAAATCGTCTTCACCGACCCGGGCGTGTAACGCACTATCCCGTGCAGAAATTTAGTTGGGTGGCCGAGATAAACTATAGGGCCATTACAGGCGTACCCGTGGAATCCATAATAGGGAATCCAAACTGGGACCCAACAGGGCCCAATATAAGAGTCCACAATAGAATGATAAGGAATAGTCAAGGAAACCATAGAAGGGCACCCATATTTAGCCTTGCTGGGGCCTATAAAGGAAAACCAAGGTTCAATCGAACAATCTACAGTGAGGATTTCAACAGAGGCCCTATTTAGGTTTGTTGGGGATTACATAATAGGAATTGAGAATTAGAAACTTAGTGCTGGACTTTTATTAAACATAATACATAAATTGTTTATTCGGAAAAATATTAACAATGACGTTAATAAATCAGAAATTGAATCAATTATTTTCACGGAATTTTTTATATATGTATTTATTTATGACGACCCTGCGAAAAATGCAGTTTATAATTTGTTTAAACGTATACGCATTATTGTGCACTTGTTATTTAATTCGTCAAGGGTTATCGATACTGGTGACTTTTTAATATTCGGTCATACCAACTATCGAATTGTTCATTAGCGATTTTTGATTAATTCTTAATTAACAATCGTTGATCATATATCGATAAACAATTTTTCAACCTTATTTGCTTATGAATAGTGCTCAGTGAACAATATCGACAAACGTTTTGTTCGATTGATAATTAAAATGCAACGATTGTTAATTAAATGTTATTAGCAAAAGGGAAAATGTCGATAAAAAAATTTATTTTAAACGTTCACGATAAATAGTTCTATTTCAATCATTTTAATCGCATTCATATAAATGTAGCCATAACACCTTCTTTAACTTCAAATAGACAATAAAAAAAGAACTCTAATAAGACGTGAACAGCCGAGTGAGCTAAGGCGCAGAGCAGCAACCACAGGCACCCAGATTCGAACCCCACCAACAGCAAAATAATTTACAATGTCTTTTTTCGGCGATCTAAATTGACTAATATTATCAATAAGTAAGAATCCCTAATGAACAATGCTCGACAATCCAAGAAAGATCCGCAAATAAATACTTTTCAATTCAATTTATGTACTAATTTATTAGGGGCTTAATGAGAAAGCCTTCATGGGGCCTACCAAGGAACCTTATAAAGGCCCCATACTTCAAAGTGTGACAAGCCTAGTCGGGCATTGGTTAGTTTTCCATTATAGGCCCCGTAAAAAGTTGGGTAAGTCTAGAAGGGGCCAGACAACATCCCTGAATAAATTTCTGCACGAGATGCGAGCCGGAATCAAGACCGGTTGGGAGGGTGTTTGTCTGCATAAAAGTGGTCGCAACGAACGGCCAGTAACCTCCCGAGAAATAGCTCGGAGATGAGATCGAGGGGCGGGTAGGATCATGACAAAGAGAAAGAAATTGGAATAAGCAGAAGCTCGGGGCCTCTGGACGGTCCCGGTTGTGTGTTGGTGTCCTTCCACATGGAGCACGTACGCGTTGCCAATTACCGTCTCTGTGATGGGGCGGCCTTTGCGCGGATCGTATATCCCAGTAGGAAAACGCATTACTGCAATTTCACATGCAAAAGTTATTACCTCAAATTGTCTGAAAATTGCACACGACCGTAGTCCAGATCCTGCCGCCCCCCTCTCGACGCCCCTTCAGCTCACCACTTTCCGTGTCTTTCTCGCGACCCTCTTTGCCACTCCATCCTAGCCGGGTGACGTCCGCAGGACTCACGCAATGGCGCTGGCCGGATCCCAGCCTGGTCCGTTCAGCCGCGCGACACGCACGACTTCGCGGACCAGGTTCCCTTTCGGCAAATGAACTGCGAAACGCAATGCTCGCGAGACTTTGTCACGGAAAACCCTTGCAACGTTCGTTTTGCAATTACTTGCCTCCCCATAAGCCCCTTTGATTTTTGCAATCGGCGCGACCGCACGTAACTCGGGGTAGTCCCGCGACTTGCATTCATAATGATTGGGGATCCTCGAGATAACTAGCATGTGTTACCGAGGGTGGCTCGGCGAGGGATGAGGCACACGTGATAGGGCGCTACGGGGAGAGGCGGGGAGAGCAAGGGCGAGATTAACTTGGCGAGATTCGCGGGCACCAGATGGTGTGACTCATTTTGGTTTGGGTGTGTAGTCACTGGATAAATTTCGCCTCTAAAGTAGTTGCTTCTATTCGCGGCCGTGTTCATATTAGTGGCGGATTTACGACGTTATATGTAATTATAATTCTTCTCGGAGCTCCAGTTTTTGGATGAAGACATTTTTCGGGATAAGTTCAGTAGAAATTGCCCGAGTAGAAATTTTGCGGGCGTTACATCGAGACTGATAGGTTCCCGATAAGGTCTTATAAGGCCATTTTCACGCCTTATCGGAACCCTGCCAGGACCTGAGGTAACGCTCGAAAATTTCTGCTCGGGTGTTCTTGTTCTGAGCAGTTCTGAAATTCTCTGAACCAATGTTATCTAGGAAAATCATAGCTTTTCTGAAAAATAAAAAAAAAAATTAGTTTTTTGATGTCTACTCTTGGTAAGGGCAAGGCTTTTTCTTATAGTACTTTATCAGAAAATTTGTAGACAATTTGTAGATAATTGTCAGATAAACATTTTCGCCAGGGTGGTTTCGAACACAATTTTTAAACGACCACTAATAGGAGCATTTATCGTACGGCTATCGACCTCTTTACAAAGGCATTGGACATCGTCGTGTGAGGAAATTCTACAGGCAAACGGAATGTTGGAAGTGGAAGTGGAGGCAACTGGGCAACGAGTGTATGTAGATTCGTTGTTTTAAACCTACTCTAGTCAGCCGGCGCTATCCGCCTCTCCGGTTATTCGTTCGGTCTCGTGCAGCGGGCGCTACACAGTGGCGCAAGAATTCCAGTACACGAGAGAGTTTTGTGGCAAATTATTCACTTCTGTGCAACGTTCGCGTCCCAGTGACGACACCATGGAATTTCGGGGAGTCGTGTACGGCGGCGAACCTCGGGAACCTGGAGAATAAATCGTGGGGAAAATTACCATGAACGCGGAAGCATGACAGGGTGATTCGAGGTGATATCGCCGATCGCTGTAGCTTTTTGCAAGGCGAAGACCAATCGCTCGGAAGTTTCCAGGGTTCCGAGTTTGTGGTTTCTGAGAACTTACGGCTGGATCGGCACGATTTCCAAACGCTCTTTTTCATGAGGAAATTTGGCCATATCATCCTGGTTACATACATGACACACCCAGAAAAAAAAATTATTTGACGGCCATCGTTTATTCGATTAAAATAAATATTTATTTAAATTAAGTAAATAGCTACTTAAATGAAATAAATATTTATTTAAATCAAATAAATTTTTTTCTTGAACCAAATAAACGGTGGCCATTAAATAAATTATTTTTCCGGGTGCAGTATTTTTTAAGTGGTTTTTCATTAGCGAGATTCGTGGTTGGAAAAGGTCTAATAAGGCCCTCACAAGACCTCTTGCGGTGTCTCATCAGGCGCGTAATGTACCACTCAAAAAATTTTAACCACGTCTCGACATTTCCATGCGTAAAAAGTGAGGCTCTTGCCCGACGCCGTGATGATGTCCCGAACAGACCTAATAAGGCCTTTTTCCGGGCCTTGCCAGCTCCGTTTCAGAGCTTCATCAGCCCTTAACTTATCGCTCTAAACATTGTACTCAGAATCCAGCATGCCCGTTACCAAAAAACGACGCTCTGATATGGTCCAGAAGTGCCTGACAAGGCCGTAAAAGTCTTTACCGGACCTCACCAGCTCCCGACGTACCGCTCTAAAATTTCCACTCCCAACCCTTCATTCCCGTGTGTAAAAAGGGGTGCGCTCACCCATCACGATACGAGAAGGGATCGCAGGGTTATTTCCCACCCCCTTCCATGACACTTCCCATCCCTCCAACTGATTCATGGAATCATCTTATCCGCCGGGCCACTCGCACATCTGGTGTTTGCCTTAACTAATTCGTTTTGTTTCGTCCGACGGCGATACGATGATCCCCCACGGATACGGCGAGTTACGCGACTCAGTGGCAGCGAGGGGTGCACTTTTTATAACGCCCCGCGGGCGCCGTCGAAAAAAATTCATCCGTATCAGCTCCATCGTGACTACGACCGTGAAATTCGAGGCACTTTGACGCTACACGCCCGCACGTCAAAGCACGACATGCCGAGGGAGGGAAACAAGCCGGGCCTAATTGCCCCACTAAAACGCAGGATCTAGTTACAGAAAATGATACACCGGCGAGAGTCACGGTCCATAAAATCATAATAACACGACGGAGTCGCGCCGTACCAGATGCAACCAGTTACGCGAACATCGGTACACCGTCCCGTCAAGATGTTTGCACGTTCCCTACCGCACCCCCGCTGTGACTCACGTTTCTTTGCGCACCACCACCCCATTACTAATTCGTTACCAGCCCCGCATCAGCAAAATCCTCGCAGAAGGGCATGCTCGGCGAGCCGCTCTTGCCATGATCGGGCTTGTTTGCGGTGACCGTTTAAGCCCCCCCTCGCCGTACAGAGAACCCTCTGGTGATGTCGTATGGCTCGATAAAAAAGAATGGTGTTACCCTGTCCTGAAGCTTGAATTATGGAAGTCTCCCCCACCCGCATGTCCACCCTCTCGCGCAAAAAAGCGCATGATCGTATGGCCAGAGCTGGACAAAATACTCGAAAATACTCACAATGCAGAATGCAAAATACTGTACGTATTTAAAATACAAAATACTACATGTATTTAAAATACTAAATACTATATGTATTTAAAATACAAAATACTATATATATTTAAAATACAAAATACTATATGTACTTTAAATACATTTATAAGTACTTTTTGAAATAAATCGTAAAAATCAGTACGCATGTATCGACGAAATGAAGCCGAAGTCCAAAATTCGTCCATCCCGTCAATCCGTCCCGTCCAGATGGATGGCCATCCATCTGGACGGACTGTACAGCCCTAATATGGAGTAGACGCAAAAGTATTCTGTATTTTGTACTTAAAGGACCCGAAAAATACTTCAAATACCAGAAAAGAATTCGAATACTTGAAATGGGTATTTAAAATATCCAAAATACATCAAGTGTTTAAAATACTGCTAAATTCTGCCTATGGCGCGCATCTGTTGAATGCGCGATTCATGCACTATGCTTCGAGTGCATAGTGCATGAATCTGTACACGAATTCTCTAGGAAATATATTTCTAACCGTAACCTAACCGCACAGCCCTAATATGGAGTAGACACAAAAGTATTTAGTATTTTGTACTTAAAGGACCCGAAAAATACTTCAAATACCAGAAGATATTTGAATACTTCAAATGGTTATTTGAAATACCTAAAATACATCAATTATTTAAAATACTGCTCAACTCCGCCTATGGCGCGCATCTGTTGAATGGCTTCGACTGCATAGTGCGAATTCTCTAGGAAATATATTCCTAACCGCAACCTAACCGTACAGCCCTCATATGGAGTAGACACAAAAGTATTTAGTATTTTGTACTTAAAGGACCCGAAAAATACTTCGAATACCAGAAAGTATTTGAGTACTTCAAATAGGTATTTGAAATTCTGCTCAACTCCGCCTATGACGCGCATCTGTTGAATGGCTTCGACCGCGTAGTGCATGACGTGCCATATCTGTACACGCGAATTCTCCATGAAATATATTCCTAGTATTTTCCCTGCCCAGCGATGGGGTCGTCTTTCTGCCGCTGTGACAACCCCCGAATTCCATCCACCCTCTATCCAACCCCGGAGCCCACCGGACGAAGGTGGAAATCGACGCGTGGTTAGTCACGCGTTCCGAAATGGGAAACCTAAACAGATTACTCGCTGATTGGCCCGCCGACGGGCCGGCACTATCTCGTTGTTCTCCTCGCCCTCCTCGTTCCCCACGTATTTTCGACAACCCCTGGTCGATCTCCGGACCGCGTCGCGTCCCCGTCGCAGCATACGCGCTCGTCGGAATCCCGACAGATGGCTCGACTAATTTCTTCGCTCCGTTCCATCGCCCCGCTCGCATATCATCCCTTGAATTCCCTCGCTCGCCCGCGTCGTCGGTCTTCATTGTTCCTTCCAAGTTACCATTCCGCAATTTTTTTTTTTTTTAACCACGAGTCGTTCTGTAACTGCGCCCACTGCGGCATTCTGGAGAGAACGGTATGCATTTAATGGGCAAAACCCGGCAGGGAGACCGTGCCGAATTCCTGATTACGAGCGCAGGGCGGATCGACCGCATCGGACCCTAAATGTTGGTGCGAGGGAACGCTCTCGGCGAAGTGGTCCTTCCAGCTCCACTTTCGAACATCCCGACTGCACAAGTGGCGGCGATGAGTTTCGCGATTAATATCATATCTCGAAATAATACACAACGCAAGTGCCTATTCTCGTTAATTTTATCTCCGGACTCGTCCGGAACGAGCGCCGACTTTGTTACGATACCGCAGGTTAATGAAAGTTGACGAGTGAAACGTGCCCGAAGGGGAAAATGAGCACGAAGCCGGGGGCTCTGCTTGCACCGTTTTATGCATGCAGCGTGTGCGCTACGAATGGATCGTCCGGGCGTTCCGATAAACTCGCCATCGATCTGGCCTCACCGCGTAGCCCCGCGGTCTCGCGAATTCTTTCCGCACGGCTCTGCGCCAGCCAGTTTCAGGCTTTTTCGAAAATAGGGCAATGTCCGGTGATGTTGTCGTGGATCATTTCGGTAACGTGATTCGAAAGTACTTTCAGTAGGAAGGGATTGGATTTACATTCGAGATGAGTTTCAAAATACGTTCGGAATGTATCACGCGCGTTCTTCTGCTCACGTTCCTGTCACCGGCTGCATTCGAGATACATTGCAGAAAAAGATTTAAAAAACTTTATTCGTAATGTCACTTCTGGCTTGAAAATCGAACCTTTAAATTTGAAGTGGCGTTGCGGAATTTTTTTGTTTATTTCTTTGGGATGTGGCTTCTGGTTTAGAAAGCTCAGTTGGCAAGGGGAAATGTCGACATACGGGAAAACGTCAGCGGAGGGCTGGCAAAATTAAATCATAATACACTAATCTTATTATTTCCAACTATTTTCTTTTGCTTGTATGTACTTGACGCTTTCTGTTAACCTACGATGCCGCCGCTTTATCTCTTCTACTACTCTCTGGATTCTCTAAATGTTCTGTATTTCTCGCCTGTTGTGTGCTTCGGTCCTTGGGAGAATCGAAACTCCCTCGATCCAACAAATAAAATAATAATAATAATAACTTACGGCTTTTAAATCTGAAGTTTCAGCCGGAAATTCCCATCTGACGTCACTTTCGGTTGTTAACATATCTTGAAACCGGAAATTATGTCACCGCGTAATGGGCCTCATGAGTGCGCAATGCGACGCTCTTGCCTATCAGTGGCATTGATTGCGAAAGTGATCATCACCGATATAACCCGCAAATAGATTGTACATATGCAGTGCATATTCAGTCATTGGTGCAGTACATATTCAGTCATTGGTGCACCACATATTCAGTCATTGGTGCAGTGCATATTCAGTCATTGGTGCAATACATATTCAGTCATTCGTGCAGTGCATATTCAGTCATTGGTGCAGTACATATTCAGTCATTACTGCAGTACATATTCAGTCATTGGTGCACCACATATTCAGTCATTGGTGCAGTGCATATTCAGTCATTGGTGCAGTACATATTCAGTCATTCGTGCAGTGCATATTCAGTCATTGGTGCAGTACATATTCAGTCATTGGTGCACCACATATTCAGTCATTGGTGCAGTGCATATTCAGTCATTGGTGTACCACATATTCAGTCATTGGTGCAGTGCATATTCAGTCATTGGTGCAGTACATATTCAGTCATTGGTGCAGTACATATTC
This sequence comes from Stenichneumon culpator, assembly GCA_964017025.1. NCBI lineage: Eukaryota > Metazoa > Arthropoda > Insecta > Hymenoptera > Ichneumonidae > Stenichneumon > Stenichneumon culpator. Next base: position 4,124,731 of record OZ024771.1, read on the forward strand.
AGTCATTGGTGCACCACATATTCAGTCATTGGTGCAGTGCATATTCAGTCATTGGTGCAGTGCATATTGAGTCACTAGTGCAGTACATATTCAGTCATTGGTGCATATAAAACATCGAAGCACGTCGAAGAGAGGCGAGGCATGGTATCGCGCCGGGAATCCGTGAAGGGAGATTGACTCACTGCAATATCGTCGTGCAACGACCTCTCGCGTTCCCCCAACATTGTCACCCCATCCCCGCCAATGCAGCACGAGTGGCTGAACGATAAAGAAACTCGGAGCCCGTAAAGAACGATAACACGGATGACTCAAGGGACTTATCTCCGCGCTATCGATAAATCGTAATTACACGTTTATCGGTCCGGAGACCCGCGGGGCGAATCCCCTGGCGCAATGTCGCAGACAGATTTTTCAGCGAGGGGGCCGATGATACGCGGGAACTCCTCGATAACGTGAATTATCCAACGAGTTACTGCGCATCGCCAGCAGAGAGGGATGAACAATCTACGCGAAGCTATACACACTCGTCAGCCAACTCGATGATCCTGCTGGACTCTCGTCTTTCGGGAATGCGATATCTCTATCGTGGACGAGGAGCAGCGTTCAACGAGGAAAGTTCTTTCCCTGAATACCCTCGGTCCCCCAGCGCATCTCCGACGTTTGATCTCCGCAGCGAGCTCGAAAGCTTTCACAGTGGCCCGGAGTAATGTTTTCGTTTTGCATGAGAGCCGTTTCCGTTTCTCGGGGGCCTCAGCTCCAACACTCCTTACACGCCCCTGGTGAAGTTGGACGGACACTTCGCCCCGGTACTCCCTCTCGGCATCTCCTGATGCTGCGTGGATTTTCCGACGACGATGCTCAAAGTGAAATCAAAGAGAATAATTCACAAGCCACCTAGTTTCGCTCGGAGTGAGTGGAAAAGGTACGGTCGGTGGCAGAGACTTTTCGTCGGGCGGACAGCCCCGCTGGATTTAATACGATTCTTCGAAGAGAGGTTGATACGTCACCTCCGGAGTGAGAGACGAAAACTCGGATAGAGCTGGGAAACAATAAGCAATCGGGACTTCAGGAGCGCGAGGCTTATGGGTACGGTGACATGCCCGGTCGGGTGATATGACCGATCATTGAATCCTCTTTCAACGCAGAAGTTTGTGAGCTTACAGGTCTGGTGCAGTACAGTCATTGGTGCAGTGCATATTCAGTCATTGGTGCACCACATATTCAGTCATTGGTGCAGTGCAGTCGCCCTAAAAACACGACAAGGCCCTAAAAATTTAGGGCCTTGCATGAAGCCCTGACGAGGCACTTCAGAGACCATGTAGGGGCATCGTCAGATTTTTTTGCAGGCCTTATCGGGCATTTTGCGGACCTCATCAGAGGGCCTGATAAAGGCCCTAAGATTTATTGCAGAGGCACCGGAGAGTTGTCAAAACATCAATTGCGGGCAAACCAGTACAGGGTGTAGAATCATTTCCCGCCATAAAAAACACAAATCGTTGATTTTGACCACCATCCAACAACCCTGTCATCCTGGAACCATCAAATTGGGCCCTTTTCCTGCTTTTTCTGCCACGTGTGTCCATTTCCCTGTGATCTTCATGGAGGTCGGCTGCAACGTTCCAACGATTCCTATCAGGATAACGCTCACATGAAAACTCAAATAGAGCTAGGAAACAATAAACAATTAAGACTTCAAGAGCGCGAGGTTCATGGGCAGGGTTGTTAGGGGTGACGTGCCTGGTCGAGAGATATGAGCGATCATTGAGTCCTCCTGCGATACAGATGTTCAACCCTACAGTCCCAGCACGGCCCGAAGACTTTAGGGCCCTGCATGGAGCCTTGGTGAGGCACTTCAAAGACCTTGTTACGGTCTTGTCAAATTTTTCCCAGACCTTGTCGGGCCCTTCGCGGATCTTATCAAAGGACCTCACGTAAGGCCCTAAGATTTGTTGCAGGTCCACCAGAGAGTTGGCAAATCATCAATTGAGAGCGAATCAACACAAAGTGTAGAATCCTTTCCCGCCACAATAAAAGGAAACCGTTGATTTTGACCACCAACCAACAACCTTACCATCCTGGAACCATCAAAATGGACCCTTTTCCTGATTTTCCTACCACGTGTATCGACTTCGGGTCCTGAAGAGACGGCGTCAGGTCCTTATGGGGGCTTTTGTGGACCTAATAGGGACCTGCTGCAACGCTCCACAACTTCCACCAGAGCAAGTCTCGCATGCCGGATGGCCTGGGATAGGGCTTTCCAATTTCAGTCGCCATGGCCTCAGTTTCCATCGACACCTCGAGAGACCGCAAACAAAAGGTCGAAAGGCACTCGCTGGATCCGTTGTCGGGTAAATTTATTTACGATCGCTTTGGCGCCACAGCGATGCCTCCGCGGCATGAATAAAAGCCCGGGGGCCCGCGAAAAAAAAAACAAGGCAACCAGACACCGGCATAGACCGGGCTGTCTTTTACCGACCTGAAACCACGAACAATGACGCTCGAAGCAGTGACGAGCGAGGGAGCTACTTCTCCGATGAGAACCACCATCGATCTTTCGCTCGGCGAATGCTGCACCAGCGCTCGTCGCCCCCGGTAGTCGCTACCAAGATCGTTGTCGTCGGGCCTTTTCAATTTGAAAAGGAGCTGCGGGACACACCTGATGCGAGCTTCGCGTGCACAGTGCACTCCACCCACCACCGCCGAGCACCGGCAATGGCACCGAGCGGATCTCTCCGTTTTTTTTTTCATCCACTGTCTCATCTAATACCGGTACTCTCGGCACTCCGTCTCCCCGTTTCCCCTTTATACGTCGACAGTGCCGCGACGCTGCCCCGCTGACACTCGCATCGGGGAGGAATAAAGAGGGGCATAAAAGAATTTCCGCCCAACGGAAAAGCGAGCAAGCGCCCGACAGCCTCGCTCTCCTAGCATTCAGTCAATTTCACGCGACTGGGAGCGTAAACGTTCCTCCTTCAAGAGCCAGAACGATGAATGATGCTACCGGGATGCATTGTGCAGGGATTGAAAGACGTTGACGTTTTGTTGCATGATAAATATCCCGGCCCCTTGGCCCCTCCCCGCCCCCCGTTATTGGCCCGGTTCTGTTGGAACCGAGCTTGTCTTCCTCACCGATTCTCACCGCCTTCTTGTTTTTTTTATCTCGTTAGGTTCTCCTTTCTTCCTTTCCGATATCGCTGATTCGTATTTGCCCCTATAAATCAGCCGGAGATGAGGGCGTGATCCGTGATCAAGATGCAAAGCTCGCTCCGCGGACGCTCCTCGGCGCATCTTGATGAATGGCCGGGTCTGGTTGGGGTTAACTGAGACAAATACCAGATTGTCTCGTCATTGGCGCGTTTCATCTTCGGCGAGTCAAAGTATCCGGACAACTTCGTCGGATTGATCCGTGACCCGCGGGGAACCTCGGCGGCTGGTGGGGGACGACACAGTGGTCGGTCACGCCGCCAGTTGAAGGGAGGGGGATGCGAAACTATCGATCAGATATTAGGATTAGGCTAATCCCATTTCACTGGGGCGTGCTACTGGTGGATGTGAAAGGGCTTATCTCGATTTTGTGCGGTTTCTCGCGACTCGATGGAGCGGGGTGGGAAGCAGAGCGGGATCGGAAGGGTGGACGGCACGTCCTTGCGGCGCTACCGCAAGACCGTCGGATTATAATGCGTCCTTAGAGTTCCCCATCAGCTACTGTTTGCCCTCATTCCTCTTGAGTGAAATCCCGGAGCAAGCGAGTCGTGGTTGTAAAAAGAAAACGTCCGAACCCATTTGTGGCATACTCGCGGGCTGCTCGATCAATGACACAAGCGTGCCATGGGATCGGGCTAGTCTGAGTGATATTGCTATTGAATCGAGGAAAGAAACTCTCTCAGGAAAAAAATAGGTCTATCAAGCTGGTAGCCCCACTAGGTGCAATTTTTTTTTTTTTGTATATCGAAATATGAGCCTTTTATGCGCTCTTGAATGCCACTACATATAATGTTTGGACTCATCGGTGTTTCGAGAAAATCGAGATTGAAAAGTGGCGATGCCAGCTTAACATTAAGCCAGTGCCCAATTTTTTCTTTTGATAGTTGGAAACATTTTTTGTCTCAGAATGATGGGCTTTTTATGGGCTCTTCAGATATGTAATCCCCAATTTCTTCGATTAACCACTGTGAAAGTAGCAAATCTTATGCGTTAAACATTTGTTTGTTAAATATTTTTTCTCCAATTCTATGTGGAATATTTATGGGCTATTTATAGGCTACATTCATAGCCTACTTACTGGATTCATTTTAGCTCATCAGAAGCCGCGCCAATTGTTTTTTTTGCAATACTTAGAAACATTTTTTTCTCTGAGAATTATGGGCTTTTCATGGGCTCTTCAGATATACAACTCCCAATTTCCTTGATTAACCCCTATGAAAAAAAACCCTTAAACATAAATTTTTTTTATTTTTTTCTTATGTAAAATACTTATGGGCTATTTATAGGCTCTTGTTAAAAAATCCGACGCTCATTTCATCAATACTCAAACAGCTCTATTCTCAGCCTACTTACTGGATTCATTTTAGAGTGTAATTTACTTACTGGATTCATTTTACGAGTATAATTTAACGGGTCGTTTTAAGACCATGGCCGTGCCCGTGAGCTATCGGTACTTGGAGACCAAACTTTGTTATCTTTCTCGGGGGTGATTTTATCGACACGGGCTGGTTTTGATGAGCTAACATTAATCCAGTAAGTAGTGGGTATGATAAATGAGACGTTTAGAAACTTTCGTTGTCGTTATTTGTTTTGCTTCTAGCGTGCTCGAAGTCGCCATTAACATCAGCCAATTCTTGCTTCAATCGCTAAAATGTACCGTAATTCTCGCGCAATTTTCTCGTTTTAGTACCGATCGTTGTCGTTTATTCGTCATTAAATTACAGCGCCATTTCTACGACGCGCATTTTTCTCTAGCTTCAATATTCACTTTCAAAATATTTTTTCAACGTTTCAGAAATATTTCAGATGTATAAAAGATTAAGTATATTTCTGAAATACTTTAGAAATGTTTCGTTGCAATATTTCGGGAGAATATTTCAAAATGTTATTTCCATATATATCAAAAATATTTCCCAATTTGAAAGTTTAAAAATATTTCTAAAATGTTTTCAAAATATTTCGTCCTACATGCGCTGTTGTGCGATGTTGCCAAAGACATTGAGACCTACCTGGTGGCACAAGACCTTATCGACCTGTTTACAAGACGGCTGGTGTATGCACGAAATCTCTGATGGATTCCTGAGTGTTTTCTTCCCCCTCACCCAAACACACTCTCGGACACCTTTGTCTTTCAGATCGCCGATCCATCCAGCGACGACCAAATGCCCGAGTTCGCAGTGGACTACAGCAATTTCGATATTGTGAAGAATCAGAAGTCGTACTTGTCGTATGGCAGAATCCCTCAGTGGAGCAATTTTCAATAAACTACTGTCAAATCCATATCGCCCGGAATCACCCAATCAGCTGCTGAAAAACCAAATCGCGTATCTCGCAGCGTTCACCGGGTAGAACGATGTCGGTTGGGCCCCTCTGCTTCTAAGCGGTCGCTCCATCCACCCGCGAATACACGGACGAACAATTCGACTGGCGCGCCATTCCCGTCGCTGCGGTTTGACCGATGGACAACGTCACTCAAGCCGGGCTCGTCATTAATTGCATATCATTCGACTGCACGGCCGCGTTATCAATCGTCCGGCCGCGGGTCCGCTGGTGTTTCGCGGTCGGTGACACCTGAATAAAAACCTGGTGATTGTCGTCCGACCATACTGTCAGATGTAAAAGTCTTCGGCCGAAAAAGGGCAGTCCCACGAAGGTAGAGTTGGATTTATCTGCTCGTTACCGCGATGAATATCGCCCCGCGACATCCTCCCCGGTTATCTCGCCCGGGTAGGAACGAGGCAATGAATTTATCGCCGATAATCCAGAAAGCCGGAGCTGAGTCTGCGATTAAAACTATCGGAATCGAACCGAGCGAAATTATTCCGATACCGTGTGCACGCCCCGAATGATTACGCGTGTGTGTGAGTTCCGAGATTCGATGGCAAAGTTGAAATCGCTCCGAGGCAACGGGCAATGTTACGTGGTGTTTTGGTTATCGGCGATAAGGCGCGGCGATAAGCACCGGATGCTCCGAGCGAGCGGACTCTTTACTTCGCAGCTGATCACCACAAGAGAGACGAGATTGCCATCCATATTTATGACCCTGATAGGGCACAGTTAGTGCAGCGGACTGTACCAAGCGTTCCGCATTCGATTCCCGCCGGCACTGATGGAATCTTTGGGAGACATATTTTGAGCATTACATTGGGGCTTGATGATGCCCTGAGCAAGCCTTGTCACGGCTTGATGTAACGCTTTGAAATTTGTACCTTCGATTTTTTTCTAGGGTTCCGGATTGCACCTGGGAGGTTTCGAAGCCACCGACATCAAAAAAATTGTAGGTCAATCCTCCGCGGCTTAGGTAATCTGGCAAACCCAACGGCCGGGGCACAAAGTCTGTGCACAGTGCCATTAATTGATGACTGATTTTCCGGATATCTGGCTCGATGTCCTAACGGGATTGGAGATATGAATATCGGGACATCCACCGTGTCGACCGTCGGGACATCAGTCGTGTCATCCAGCAGGACATCCAGCGGGAGATCCAGCGGACATCCAGCAGGACATCCAGCAGGACATCCAGCAGGTCATCCAGCAGGACATCCAGCAGGACATCCAGCAGGACATCCAGCAGGACATCCAGCAGGACATCCAGCAGGACATCCAGCAGGACATCCAGCAGGACATCCAGCAGGACATCCAGCAGGACATCCAGCAGGACATCCAGCAGGACATCCAGCAGGACATCCAGCAGGACATCCAGCAGGACATCCAGCAGGACATCCAGCAGGACATCCTGCAGCACATCCAGCAGCACATCCAGCAGCACATCCAGCAGCACATCCAGCAGCACATCCAGCAGCACATCCAGCAGCACATCCAGCAGCACATCCAGTAGCACATCCAGCAGCACATCCAGCAGCACATCCAGCAGCACATCCAGGGAGTAACTCGTAACATGACATGAACAATAGGAATACGACGGGCCGTCGCCCTAAGTGTTAGTGGGTAGCTCTAAAAACCAAGGACCACAATCCTGGGCGAATGACCGCGGCGACCATAATGGCCGGGAAAACGAGATGCACACGCATCGATGTGCCTTGATGGTTCTCGAGAGGGACGACTACCAACGTGTCTTTTATCGGAATCCAGGGGAAACGTTTGATGCGATACAGACGAAAACGTTGATAAAGATAATTGGAAATTCGAGAACCTCGATGAGGGGACAAAGCGTACACAGGCTTGTTCAGCCTTCAATGGAAAGCGTGGAACAGGGAGCTTGCTGTACGCGTACCTGCCTATTGTGCACGATACATAGGCTATTGCCTCGCGCTATTGCCTCGCGCGCTTTATGATTAATATCACCTGCACGGCCTGTCCGAGGCGGCGGAGAAGGGGGAGCATGAGAGATCGAAGTGGTCGGAGCATTGTGCGCCACCGGCGAGCCCCAACCCGTTTTTGCACTATCGGCGCAAGCGGTAAAACACATTCTTTACCCCGATGGCGCTGACGAGGACAGTCCGGTTTACGCAGTTACGCACCTATAAAGCACGGATGTGTTTCATATCGTCAACGTATGCTCGGTCGAAAGCACCCTTGCGAAACGTCCCAAAACTCCTCGCTATTCCTCAACGTCCTTCCCTTCCGTAGAATTTCAATCCCATTCATCGGTCTCCTCCGGTTGAAGTTTTCGCACGTGACCAAAGACCCGGAGCAAGAAGCGTGCAAGGCGACGACGACGACGTCGATTACCGACGGAGGCGATAAATTAAACGACAGGGCAGCGGGACACACGGTGTGATTTATTTTTCGCAAATTGCGAAGGAAACCCCCGCGACTGAAAGTGAAAATAAAGAGAAACGGAGGATATATATAAGGCGAGAGAATTTTCGATATGAAAGTATGATGCATGTGTCTGGTGCAGATGGCGAGCCACAGCAGCGGTAGCGATGCAGAGGCTCTACCGCGCTGTCCAATTATCGCAATTATAAATCATACTGATTATATCGGAGAAGCGGGGAGCTAAGTGAAATGTACCGATTCGTGTGTTATATTTGAACGAGAAAAAACACGATTTTAAAACATGTTTCTTGTGGGAAACTTATGTTATGAGCTTAAAAGCGTTACACCGACCTCAAAGTCTGATGAGGTCTTCTCAGGACCTCAGGGCTTATCAAAACTGGGTTTATCAAAAGTACTCTGGATCTCGCCACAAAGCCTTATTAAGTCTGTTCCGGCCCTCATCATGGCATTATCATATCGCTACCTATCCCAGACCTCATCAGAGTCTTTTCAAATCTGTCACGGATCTACTCAGGGCATTATCAAACTCGTTCCGGACCTCACCAAAGACTTATTGTATCGACTTCAGACCTCATCAAAGCTTACCTGTTTTTATCCTCATCAGGGCCTCGTCAAACCGGCTCCAGACCTCATCAGGATACGATATAACATTAAAAAATGTCTTCCACGTTCTCTACCGGCCCTCAGGAAATTCCTCATTGAGCCGATTTTGGTATCGGTACTTGCGTCGCGGACTTCATCAGGATTTTATCAAACCTATCGGAGACCGCATCAGTCTTTTTCAACCTGTCCCGGATGTCATCTTATCAATCCTGACCCCGACCTAATCACGGTCTTATCGAATCTCTCAAGGATCTCCTCAGGGCATCAGAAGACCCGTTCCGAACCTCTCCAAAGCCTTATTACACCAACTCCAGACCACATCAAGGCCTTACCTTACTTTTTTTTATTCTCATCAGGGCCTCATCCAACCTGCCGCAGACCTGATCACGGCCTGATATAACACTACAAAAACTTCTACCACAATCTCTACCAGCCCTCAGGATATTCCTCATTGAACGGCTGATCCTGATTGGCCTAAATGTTGACAATCTCAAATCAGCATCGTTACCGACCCGATCATTGGCCGTTTACCTTCAATCTGCGAAACCCAACACTCCCAACACCTCTGCCCTACCCACCGTCTTACTATGTGTCGCTATTCCTACTCAGGACTAAACCCCGTTTCAGCTTCGCGTTAGTTACCGTTCCCAATTAACGCTGTTGATTCATTCGTGTCGGTAGTTAAAGTTGATGCTCACCAGCGGTACCGCTTTTATACGACTATTGTTACTGTTCGGCCGGCGAAAGAGGGTTGGGGTGGGGGGGGGGGGAGGGGCGTGTGGGTTGAAACAGTACCGAACAAGTTGAAACGCTAATGATGTATATCTGACTCACTGGTACGCTTCGGCTGTAGGATTCTCCTCTCTTCCGCTCCCCTCAGCGCCTCTCTCACACAGTAGAAATTCCAGCCGACCAACCGACCGGCGGCAGTCGCCTCGCCATTCGTCGAGGCAATTTCCAGTTCCCGTACACGGTACGCGGTATAATACGCGGGACGGTCCAGTTCACCCGCGCGTTCCCACTCAAACGTCCTCGGGATATCAATTCGAGCCTCGTGTACCGTACCTTATAACACTGGTCAATGGCTCTTCTCTCCCCCTCGCGCACCCCTGTCCACCCCGCCGTTAGCCTCTTCTTCATACACACGACTACCTATTCCTTCCTAAATATCCAATTAAACGCCGCGCCAGTTTCTAGTTTCGCATGGAAATTCAAGCGCCCTCGCACAAAATCCGCACGGTTACGTGCCAAATCGTGGAACTTTACTACCCTGGCGTTATCCAGCAGACTCCCCCTCGCGCAAAGTCCTACCATCCAAGTTCGGTCATAGAAAAAATATGCCAACCAGAATTATGTAATAAAAAAATCCCACTGTTTCGAACTCGAGCGCTGGCGGCTGAAATCGATGTAGGTGCGAACGGGCAGCGGTTAGTGGGCGTCTCGTTCGCGAGATACACGGGGCCGATAATTGAACGGAAGTCGGTCGGCTGTGTGCGTGGTCGCCAAGGGAGTCAAAGCGAACGAGTTTTTTTTTTTCTTGTCATGCCAAAAACCGGTGCACATGTGTGTGGGCCCGAGCACCTTCTTCGCGCGTCGATCGAGCATGCGGCTTAAACCCAGCGTTCACATGTAATTTTTTGTACCTTCTTAACCTCGGATTTCCCGTATAATTTTTTCTGCCTTCTTTTAACCCCAGAGTTCACGTAGAATTTTGTCTACCTTCGAACACATAACTGGGGTACATGTGTACCCCACACGTTCCTTGTACGTGCAAGGGTCCTATGAGAAGTAAATGGGTTTCGCGGCACATGAATCTCTTCGTTTTTTCATAAGGAAGATAATGGTATGCGGCAAATTTAGTTTTATTAAAGTTTAGCGGGTGAAAATTACCCTTAAAGCCCAAAACGCAATGAAAATTGGCTAAAATCGCACTTTTCGTGAAAAAAATTGTAGTTTTTCAAAAAATGCTCCGATTTTCAAATCTCAAACGCCATTTTACAGGGGACACATCAGGCTATCAGGAAAAAAATAGTCCCATTGATTTCCGTTCGACGCGATGAGTGGGAAAGAGTCTGGAAAAGTGTGTGGGTTTGATTGCACGAAAATGTTCGAGATCGTACTCGATAGCTGGCAAAGGGTCTGGAAAAGTGTATGGGATGAATCTGGGAACTGAACAAAACCCATATTCAGATTATACTCCACCTAATATTCGTTCCCATACTATTCCACATATTCCACCCGTTCTCGATTTAATGCACTTTCCCATATGACTTTTTTCTACGCGGGTTGTTAAATCATGGAACTAAGTTATCGTAGAAGTCCCGAACTCACATATGGGGTACTTTTGTACCCCATATGTGAGTTCTAGGGTTACTCATATTTATTGGATGTGGACGGCCCTTCGGATTTTATTGCTATATGTGAAACACCGATCTGGTATGTGTGTAAAAAAAATGAACTTTTTTTTTTAATTAATGGAGAGAAGGTTGTAGCTAACTGGCGGAGACTGGCGAGTTAGCTACATGCCTCGCTCCGAGGTGTGAGGCACGTGTATAAATACTGGCCGGTGCGCTTAAGGTAACTATGTCACTTCGGGCTCATTTCGCATAAGTTCGAGAAAAATAAGAGAAAATTGCATGTACTTCTCGATGGTATAAAATTCTGAAAAAATGCATGCATATTAAAGGTACTGAAAATATTAATTTTGCATAATAACAATTGCAAAATGTTATTAACAAATTAATCAAAAAATTAATTGTTTAACAAATTATCCGGCAACGAAACTTTTTTTAATGAAAATGATTCGTTCATTTTTCTGAATACGTATGAATTTTTTCAGATTGCTCAATCAAACTTTGATTTTTTTTTATATGGAAGAAATGTGTCAAAAAACAGAAAAATCAAAGTTGATTGAAAAATCGCAAAAAAATTCATAGTATTCAGAAAAATGAACGAATCATTTTAATTTAGAAAAAGTTGGTTTGCCCGGTAATTTGTTAAACAATTAATTTTTTTATTAATTCGTTAATGACATTATGGAATTATTATAATGCAAAATTAATCTTTTGAGTACCTTCAATATGCATGAATTTTTTCATATTTTTATATAATCGAGAAATACTTACAATGTTCTCTTATTTTTCTCCAACTTATGCGAAATGAGCGCGAAGTAACATAGTTTACTTAATTCGCCTTATATGCAATGCCGGCAGCGCCCCCCAGTCCAGGAGCTTTACCACTCTGCTAACCTCATTTTTATACCTACCACGTTCTCGACCCCCCCCGTCACGCGCCACCCATGGACCTTTTTATCTTTAATCGTATGTACACCGCATCTCGTTTAATATGCAAATTTCCATGCGAAATGACAACCGAGCCCTCGGAGCGGCCTTTACACGCGTTGTTCCTGACTCGCGCTCCTGTGTTTATTGCTTGATGTATCAGTCCATTATGCGTGTTTAATGGGCCGATAAGCATTTCATTTCGCAGCGTGAAGCGGATCGGAACGACGTCTTTTTTTTCCTTGAAATTAAATTAATTTTCAGCGGGGTGATATGCGCGCGTGTGTGTGTGTGGATGATTCGAGGGAGGGGCCGGTGGATCCGTGTGGAGAGCTTGTACAGTGCCGGAACAGGGTGATCCATCCTGCAGGACTGCGGGAGCAATTGCGCCGATGCTTATCGGTGCCGGTAATCACCGCTATTAAGGCTCTTAGTCTCCTTGCTCCGAGCTCCACGCTGGGGATTATATTTAACTTTCGTACGGCGCCACCGGGAGTCCGAACCTCAGTGGAACTTATCGCGAGTTACAAAGAGAGTTCAATTTTAACATTTGCATAATTGCCTCCGGCAGCGTTGATTTGTCAATTATTAAGGGGTGATATCACGGTTGAATTAACGGGACGGTGGAATTTATTCGTAAGCGGCGTTTTGGTAGTTAATTCGACGTCGGAAGAGTTGTGAGTGTGAGGATTTTTTTTTGGCGATGAAGGAAGCTGCTGAATAAAATTGGTGCTGCGGAAGCGATGGGATTATTGCGGGTGATATGGTTACATTTTGTTAATCGGATACCGTCGGATTGCTCGTTCGCAATGACTATTCAAGGCATGTGCGACATACGGTATGGTGGGTGAAGATCGAATGTAATGTCGATCATATCACCCGGTAAGCTATGTTACCCTGGATTATTTTACATTATCGCGATTAAACTGAATATCGGACTGCCGATATGAAAAAACTTAATATACACGTACGACGGATGGTTACACTGGATGAATGTACATAATATCGACCATATCACCCGACTGAGTACTGCGCGTGCGTGTGCATTTTTAAGGTAATCGCGGTCTTCTATTTTATTAGACAATCATGTATATAAATTACCAAGGCATCGAAGTCAGCGACGTTGCTCCAACGAAATTATTGACAGCTATCACGTTTCGCAGAAAGTTGCTTCCCTAGCGAGCCGATTATATAATACATTGTAATATAATAATATAATTATTTATAATAATTATAATTGTAAATTTCACACAGAATAATAGGAATTATGAACATACTCCACAACACATAGTCGTATTTAATCGCCCCAAAATAAATCAAATACAACACCAACGCACTCACATTCTTACCCGCATATAAACGCAAACACGCAAACAATTATGAACTACACGGGCTGAAGGACTTCGGTCGATGGCTCATTGGGCAAAGGAAAATGCAAACGAAAAATCTGTCTACTCTCGTTTACTCATGTAAACATTCTGACCAATAAAATTCTTGTACTACTACTACTACTATAATTGTATATATCTAATAATTATTATTACACAATATAATAGAATAATTTTTTAAATCGTTTTTATTTTATTTTTTTTGATGGAAGTGACAGCTGTCAAGGATACCATTGGAGCAACGATGCTAACTTCCATGCCACTATATTACGTGCCACGAAAGGTGACTGAGCCGTCTCGTTACCTTTTTTTTTTTTTTTAGGGTTGTTTATTGTTTGTATATTACACGTCATATCTATTAGGCTACAATACACACAAAATAAAAGCCTACAGAGCTTGGAGGTCAGTACCAGAATGACTGGCGTATACATTACTCGCTTCTAATATAATCGTTATTTCAAAAGTAAGAAATTATTCGAGCCGAAAAAATTATCAGAAATAAAATAACATATTTTGTTGAAAAATAGCATCGCCACATGGCTCAATAGAAAGAAAGGAGAAAAATATACTTAAAAAAAAAACCTCTCATAAAAACGCCGTCTCGTTACGCGGTTTATATGCGTGGGCGTTCCCGAGACCTCCGAAAGGACAAAAGAACATTGGGCGATATTTTTCGTGGGAAACGGAGTTTTTTATCCCGAGGATACCCAAAATTCATCCGTCACGCGTGTGCCCATGTCGAGACGACTTTGATTCAATGCAATCTCGTGCAATTATAACTTATCCGAGCTAAGTGAAGGTCCAAGTGACGGATACAACGTCCTCGCCGAAATTAACGGCTGTATTGATTCAAGAGGAACGAATATAGCTGTGAAACTTGAATTAAATTATTTTCGAGCCTAGATTGGGTGTTCGCTAATAATTATATTAATTTCGAGCCTGGTTCGGCGTTCGTTAATAATTCTACTAATTTCGAGCCTAAATTTGGCGCTCGCTAATAATTTAATCTATTTCGAGCCTAGATTGGGCGTTCGCTAAATATTATATTATTTTCGCGTCTAGAGTGCTGATGCGTCAATTATTATTATTATTAATTTCGCTTCGATATTTCACGCGTTCGGCAATGATCGTTGCATTCTTTACGCGCTGATCTCCGGGACAATCGCCAATAATACTTATATAAATTACGCGCTGGTATTTCGAGCATTCAACTTTGACAATGACGATATTTCTCGCTTGTAATTCGTCAATGAATTTATTTATTTTTTGTTTACTGTATTTATTATGAGGGACCATTACCGTTAGAGTAATTATCGTGGTCTGCAGACTCACGCGTCAGTTTAGTTTACATATTGGGGTGCATAGCGGCTAAAAGTTGATTATAAATTCTCTTTCGTTATAAGCCTCACGATAGATCCCATTTATTAAATCTGAAAGAATTATTTATCATCGCAGTATCGTATTTATTGTCACCTGTCGCCTCTAACGATATCGTACATTCCGGATGAAATATTACCTCATCGCGTCTCACTTCATCTCTCATTAAAAAAAAACACCGATATACAAAATATTGTTATAGTACATAGTGTCGACCATATCACCCGGCAGGCTATGTGATCCTGGATTATCGTGACATCATCGTGATGAAACGGATTGGCAATTTGAAAAAACTTAATAGACACGTACAACGGATGAATATTCTGAACGAACGTATGTAATGTCGACCATATCACCCTGCATTACCCTACATTATCGTCATATGAAACTGATTACTGGATTGCCGATTCGAAAAAACTTAATGGATATATTCGATGTATGATACACTGGGCAAACATCGTACACAATGTCGACCGTTTCACCCGGCAGGCTATGTCACCGTGGATTATACTACATTATTGCGATGTAACTGATTATCGGATTTGCGATTTGAAAAATCTTAATAGACACATACGAACGATGGCTATTCTGGAAGAACGTACGTAATGTCGACCATGTCACCTGACCGATCATATCACCCTGCATTACCCTACATTATCGTCATATGAAACTGATTACCAGTTTGCCGATTCGAAATAACTTAATAGATATGTCCGATCCATGATACACTGAACAATCATCGTACATAGTGTCGACCATATCACCCAGCAGGCTATGTCACCGTGGATTATACTACATTATTGCGATGAAACTGATTATCGGATTGGCGATTTGAATAATCTTAATAGACACATACGAAGAATGGCTATTCTGGACGAACGTACATAATGTCGACCATATCACCTGACAGATCATATCACCCTGCATTACCCTACATTATCGTCATATGAAACTGATTACCAGTTTGCCGATTCGAAATAACTTAATAGATATGTCCGATCCATGATACACTGAACAATCATCGTACATAGTGTCGACCATATCACCCAGCAGGCTATGTCACCGTGGATTATACTACATTATTGCGATGAAACTGATTATCGGATTGGCGATTTGAATAATCTTAATAGACACATACGAAAGATGGCTATTCTGAACGAACGTACATAATGTCGACCATGTCACCTGACAGATCATATCACCCTGCATTACCCTACATTATCGTCATATGAAACTGATTACCAGTTTGCCGATTCGAAATAACTTAATAGATATGTCCGATCCATGATACACTGAACAATCATCGTACATAGTGTCGACCATATCACCCAGCAGGCTATGTCACCGTGGATTATACTACATTATTGCGATGAAACTGATTATCGGATTGGCGATTTGAATAATCTTAATAGACACATACGAAAGATGGCTATTCTGAACGTCCGTACATAATGTCGACCATGTCACCTGACCGATCATATCACCCTGCATTACCCTACATTATCGTCATATGAAACTGATTACCAGTTTGCCGATTCGAAATAACTTAATAGATATGTCAGATCCATGATACACTGGACGAACACCGTACATAGGGTCGACCATATCACCCACCAGGCTATGTCACCGTGGATTATACTACATTATTGCGATGAAACTGATTATCGGATTAGCGATTTGAATAATCTTAATAGACACATACGAAAGATGGCTATTCTGGACAAACGTACATAATGACGCCCATATCACCCGACAGATGATATCGCCCTGCATTACCCTACATTATCGTCATATGAAACTGGTTACCAGTTTGCCGATTCGAAATAACTTAATAGATATGTCAGATCCATGATACACTGGACGAATACCGTACATAGTGTCGACCATATCACCCAGCAGGCTACGCCACCCTGAACTTCCCTACATTATCATGATGAAACAAATCGTCAGATTGGCGATTAAAAAAAAAAAAAAAAAAAAAAAACGACACACACACACAGTTGCGCGGTACACCGTGCCAACATCGTACATAATGTCGACCCGGTATGTCGTGCTCAACGGCGTTTGTACGACTGACACCGAGGCCGGTGAACAGCCCAGCTTTGAAGCATGCCGTTGACGGAGCTTTTGCCCGCGATTCTCTCCCACGGCTACATACACAATCTCGCTCTGGTCGCTTTGTACCCGCGACCGAGCCGCTGATAGCCGGTGCAACCAGCGTCGCTGCTGTGAAGTCCCGCACACACACGTCCCTCGCAAGCACGCCTGGGCAAAGCTATAACAAAATTCGTCAATGTTGGCGGTACAGACTATCTAAAAAAAAAAAAAAAAAAAAAAAAAAAAAAACGAATCTCGTTGGTGAAATAAAAAACGACGAGAATTCGTAATCAACGCTGTGCAAACGTGACTCAAATTGCAGTTTCTCAAATGACGGCTTCCGCCTCGCAATTTTTTTTTGTTGTTTTTATCCTCATCGCGCTCCAATTTATCGGTGCGTGTGTATGGAGAGGTATCGCATGAAACCGTCGGAAGCCGACGTTTATTGGCCGGTATAAATTGAGAAGCCAAAAGTTTCGCATAAATCTATCGTCGAAGCATGGATATTCTCTTTCGGTGCGGACCGGTCGAAGCCGAAAAGATTTACCGGAGCGATACTCTGTACTGTAGGATGAGAATTGGGTCAAGCAATATTCTTGGGCTACACATCGGCCGGGGGGTGGGGGGGGGGGGAAGAAGAGGGGCGATGGGGGAGGGTGGGAGGTATGAAGGGAGTTTTGCGGGAGAATGAAGGCCGGATGAAAGTGGGCAAAGTGGGCGAGAGAGGACAGATAAACGATAACGAACTCATCCCTTCGTTGGAACGAGACAACGCGCAGCAATTCGCGTGACAAGATGGACGTGCCGGGCAGGCTCTGCGGAGAAAGCAGATATTACATTATCGAGATGAGGAGGGAGGGGGGGAGGTACGAGGGTAATTCTCGGTGCGGATAAAGTTTGGGGCGATCCGTGATTTTGGGATTAAGCTTATGTGACGTAATCTCGCTTTGTCCTACCGGTAGGTGGAGCTATTCGGGCAGAGCGAGACCAGCTGCACGGTCTGATCGCAGCGGGACTTTGACCACTTTTACCCGTTGGTTGTTACTACTCGGTCGCCCAGGGCATGATTATATTCTGAATCGCCCCAGGGGCTTCTCCCGCCCATGCGGCGATTACTATCCCCCTATTGTAGGGGAGAGAGGGGCATAATGGGACAGTGGGACGAAACTCAATTTTCCAATAATTTTTGGATGCCCCACTTTGTCCCAACGATACATCCGGACTTTCAAGTCCATTTTGGCCCGCTTACCACCATCGCCGCCATCCGTAAGTTATCGGAAAATTGCATTTTGCCCCGCTTTCCCCTACTATTCTGGTACTATTTTGTGGGTTTCGGTGAGTTGTGCGATTTAGAAAAACATTTTTTTTAATAAATGTTTAATTATGTTCTGTAAATCCATAGATCGCTTATCTAATCCGTGATTTAAATCCGTAGGCCTAAGCTTATGTGACGCAATTTCGCCTTATGTGACGGAGTCCACATAAGGCGGAGACCAGCTGCGCGGTCTGATCACAGCGGGACTATGACTACTTTTACTCGTTGGTTGTTACTACACGGTCACCCAGGCAGTGTTTATTCTGATTCGCCCTAGGGGCATTTCCTGCGTATGACGTGATAACTATTCCTCTATTATAGGGAAAAACACGGCATAGCGGGACAGTGGGACAAAACTCAGTTTTCCAATAATTCTTGCTTGCCCCATTTTGTCTCAATGATACATCTAAATTTCCAAGTCCGTTTTGCCCCATTATCCCGTTTTGTTCCTCTGGTCCATACCCCCCCCCCCCTTGCCGCTACTATTATGATACTATTTTGTTGGTTTTCATTGAGTTGTGCGATTTAAAAAACATTTGTGAAGATAAATTTTTAATTATGTCGTTTATACCCATAGAACGCTCATCTAGTTGGCGATTTCGGAGCTAAGCTTATGTGACGCAATTTTGCTTTATACTACCGATGGGTGGAGCCATCCGAGTATAGTGAGGGAAAACCAGCTGCATGGTTTAATCACAGCGGGACTTTGACTACTTTTACCCGTTGGTTGTTACTACTCGGTCGCCCAGGGTATGATTATATTCTGAGCCGTCCTAGGGGCTTCCCTTCCATGCCGTGATAATTATCCCTCTATTATGCTATTCTGGTTCTATTCCGTGGGTCTCCGTGAGTTGTGCAATAAAAAAAAAATTTGAAGAAATGTTAAATTATATTCTTTAAATCCATAGAACGCTTATCCAGTCCATTTTGCCCCTTACCCTTGTTTTGTCCGAACCATCCATTCATATTATAATTTGAAAAACCAGTTTAAATATGTTGCGGCAATCGATCGAATCCTTATCCAGTCCACTTTGCCCAACCCTACCCAATATCGTCCCAATATCAGTGACAAGATAAGAAAAACCTCATATCGATGTCATTTGAGAATGAAGTGTCGGGCTGTCCCGTAGTACCCCAATAATCACCATTACCCCCCCCCCCCCCCCCCCCCCACTATCTCACCCCCATTGCAGACATGTTTCATTTTCCAGCTCCAAAAGACGCCAAATTCAGAAAGTGCCTCATTGTCCTAGTTTTCCTCACCACTCCAATGACGTCAGGGATTGAATGGGCGAAGGAAGCATGCCTCCCATTCCCCGAAGAAGCGAGGAGGACGTTGTCGGATCGCGCTTCACGTGGTGCCAACACATATTCACGCAAGGGAGAGGACATTTGTATTATTTCAGACTCATTTTTGTTATAATACAAAAAAAACCGTCTAAATATGTTGCGCAGATCGATAGACCGCCTATCCGGTCCACTTTGCCCAACCTTACTCAACTTCATCCCAATATCTGTGACAAGCTAAGAAAAAAACCTCCTTATATCGATGTCATTTGGGAATGAAGTATAGGGCTGTCCCCTATTACCCCAATAATCACCATTACCCCCCCCCCCCTCCCCCACTATCTCACCCCCATTGCAGACATGTTTCATTTTCCAGCTCCAAAAGACGCCAAATTCAGAAAGTGCCTCATTGTCCTTGTTTTCCTCACCACTCCAATGACGTCAGGGATTGAATGGGCGAAGGAAGCATGACTCCCATTCCCCGAAGAAGCGAGGAGGACGTTGTCGGATCGCGGTTCATGCGGTGCCAACACATATTCACGCGAGGGAGGGCTCATTATTATAAAATAAACAGTTCAAATGTGTTGCGTAGATTGATAGAACGCTTATCCGATCCACTTTGCCCAACCCCACCTAACATCATCCCAATATCAGTGACAAGCTAAGAAAAAAACCTCCTCGTATCGATATCATTTGGGAATGAAGTGTAGGCTGTTCCCCATTACCCCAATGATCACCATTACCCCCCCCCCCCCCCCCACTATCTCACCCCCATTGCAGACATGTTTCATTTTCCAGCTCCAAAAGACGACAAATTCAGAAAGTGCCTCATTGTCCTTGTTTTCCTCACCACTCCAATGACGTCAGGGATTGAGTGGGCGAAGGAAGCATGACTCCCATTCCCCGAAGAAGCGACGAGGACGTTGTCGGATCGCGGTTCATGCGGTGCCAACACATATTCACGCGAGGGAGAGGACGTTATAATAAATAAAAAAAACAGTTTTAATGTGTTGCGTAGATCGATAGAACGCTTATCCGATCCACTTTGCCCAACCCCACCTAACACCGTCATAATATCAGTGACAAGCTAAGAAAAAAACCTCCTCATATCAATGTCATTTGAGGATGAAGTGTAGGGCTGTCCCCTATTACCCCAATGATCACCATTTACCCCCCCCCCCCCCCCACTATCTCCCCTCCAGTCGAAGAGATCTTTCATTTCCCAGCTCCAAAAGACGCCAAATTCAGAAAGTCCCTCATTGTCCTTATTTTCCTCACCACTCCAATGACGTCAAGGATTGAGTGGGCGAACGAAGCATGACTCCCATTCCCCGAAGAAGCGACGAGGACGTTGTCGGATCGCGGTTCATGCGGTGCCAACACATATTCACGCGAGGGAGAGAACATACCCGACGTCTCGAAGCGTGCCGTGCATGTCCGGAAGCCTTGATGCAATGCTAAAACCACCCTGCTCATCCTGCCCATCTTGCGCGCCCAAGGAATACGCTGGGGGCCTCGCAGTCACCCTCCCTGGTTCGTCCCCCACGATCCGTGCTTCAACCCTTTCAGTCTGGAGGTCCTGCCAGCCTCACGCTGTCCAAGCATGCCGGAGGAACGAAGGCGATCCGAATACGCTCATGGCAAACGCACTCCGCTCTTAGACTACGGAGCGATCCCTCCCCGATTCTCCGAGGCTCTCGCGAATTTCCCTCACGAATTTAGGGGTATAACCGAGCTCGCCGTTCATCCAGCTGGGAATAAATCGGGCCGGCGTTCCCCGGCGCCGGCCTCGAAATCCCAGACTGAGAAACTCGTTGAGGATTAAAATACACAAGAACAAAGATTGCAATTGGCGGAGGGGATAATAAAGTGTGCTTGTATTTGCATAGTACAAAGTAGGATGATTTAAATAGGGCTCAAAGGAATCCGGGCTTTGTTCTCTTATAATCCGGCACTCGGTGCATTAACCACTTTGTCCTGGCTGGCGGAGCAACTTTTCTTGCCGCTGAGATCCAAAGGAAAACCAGGGGAGGGTCTCGAGTGGTGAATTTTCTTCCCAAGCGCTGTTGGAAAATGGCAGAGAGTGAGGGTGGCGGATTGTTGCGAAACTGTAGGAGGATTGGCTTTTTTTTAACTCTAACGTTAGAGGATGAAATTCCTGATTTTTGAAAGATAAGACCGCGACAGGGAATAATTGGCGATGAGAGAGGTATTGTATTGTCTACATTGATCAAGTTCCGTATGGAAGGTGATTGGATAGAGCCGATGAATGGGCGAGCCTCGGTGCTCAATGAGGCCAGCATTGTCATGCAGTTTGGTCCTGTCATCGACCGAGCCTTGGATGATAAGATCGGCTCTACATTGTGTGCTAATATTGGCAGATCGGCTACGAGGACTTCCATTTAGGATGGTCGGATCGACCCGACGTTCGGATAAATCTTGTTTGCGAATTGCGCCAACTTTGGCATGCGGGTTTGGTTCGGTCCGACCGTGCCTTGAATGATAAAATCGGTCGTATATTGGCAGCCAATATTAACAGATCGCTTACAAGGTCTTCTCCATTTAGGATGATCGACCCGATGAAGGTTGGAGAAATCTTGTTGCGAATGGCGCCAACTTTGGCATGCGAGTTTGGTTCGGTCCGACCGTGCCTTCAATGATAAAATCGGTCGTATATTGGCAGCCGATATTAACAGATCGCTTACAAGGACTGCTCCATTTAGGATGATCGATCAGACGGTCGAGCAAATCTTGACATGAATGGCGCCAACACCGGCATGCGAGTTCGGTCCAGTCATCGACCGAGCCTTGGATGACAAGATCGGCCCTATATTGTCTGCGGATATTGGCAGATCGCTGCCACGGACTTCTCCATTTAGGGTGATCGGATTTCTCTGGCGTTGGGGCAAATCTCGGTGCGGATTCTCCCAACATTGGCATGCGAGTTTGGTTCGGTCACGGACCGAGCCTTCGATGATAATATCGACCATTTTCAGCCAGTATTGGCAGATCGCAGCCGCGGACTTCTCCATTTAGGGTGATCGGATTACCCGGACGGTAGAAATAGTACGGTAGAAAAAGACGAATCTCGACGGGTTTCCCGATTTAGAAAAAGGCAAAACTCGATGGATGCCCCGCTTTAGAGGAAGGCAAATAGATTCTCCGCTTCAGTAAAATAAATACGAATACGTCGATCCTCACAGCGGTGAACCAACATCGTGACACGCAGATTCAACTACGAGCTTTTTAACCGCAACAACTTTAATATACGCTATTGAAACTGGAATTACCGCGGCTGCTGGCACCAGACTTCCCCTGCAATGCATCCTCGTTAAAGGATTTTAAGTGTACTCATTCCGATTACGGAGCCTCGCATGAGTCCCGTATCGTTATTTTTCGTCACTACCGAACCCGTTCCAGGAGTGGGTAATTTTCAGGCCTGCTGCCTTCCTTGGATGTGCTAGCCGTTTCTGAGGCTTCCTCTCCAGAATCGCGAACCCTGATTCCCCGTTACCCCCGTTACAACCATGGTAGGCGCAGAACCTACCATCGACAGTTGATAAGGTAGACCCGTATCGTTATTTTTTGATATTGATAAGATGAGTCCCGTATCGTTATTTTTCGTCACTACCGAACCCGTTCCAGGAGTGGGTAATTTTCAGGCCTGCTGCCTTCCTTGGATGTGCTAGCCGTTTCTGAGGCTCGCTCTCCGGAATCGCGAACCCTGATTCCCCGTCACCCCCGTTACAACCATCCTAGGCGCAGAAACTACCATCAACAGTTGATAAGGCAGACCCGTATCGTTATTTTTTGATATTGATAAGATGAGTCCCGTATCGTTATTTTTCGTCACTACCGAACCCGTTCCAGGAGTGGGTAATTTTCAGGCCTGCTGCCTTCCTTGGATGTGCTAGCCGTTTCTGAGGATCGCTCTCCGGAATCGCGAACCCTGATTCCCCGTTACCCCCGTTACAACCATCGTAGGCGCAGAAACTACCATCAACAGTTGATAAGGCAGACATCTCAAACATTCAGTCTCTTTTTTTTGGGTTTGGTTTTCTTTTGCGTGTCCCTCCTTTTTTGGGTTTGGTTTTATAGCTCCTAGAAAACCGGGCGGTTTTCTAAATGTACTATTGAATACCATTGAATAAAATTACTATTAAAAATGTAATATCGGCCCCAAGATCCTTTACGAATGATTGAAGTTCATTCTCCTCGGTAATTTTTTCGGACAAGTCGTTCTACAGCCGTTCGACGAACCACACTCAAATCGTGCCAATGTCGCGTGTCACAAGCGCGTTAACGACTCTCGCGGACTGGATTTGCACACATACAGTTGTCAACCCGTCGGCGTCGCGGTGACGCAAGTCGGACGGAAGGGTATCGTCACGCCAACCCGATCCGGACGGTATTCACCAGGCCAAGAGTACGAGTCACTCTTGCTCATCCGCCCGTCCGTCTGGCATTGGAATTGGCGGATCGAGAAAATTTATTACGCGAGCTACATCGGAATGCCGAGGAAATATTTATCTTTTACCTAAATTCAGTCCGTGGAAGTAGGTTCCTGACGTAAATGAAATACGAGCGAAACAGTATAAACAAAAAAAGAAGAACTCACATTCCACGGATGAAGCGCACGAACAAGAACTAATGAATGCAAACGGCCGTTTGATTTTTTTTTTTTTTTTTTTTTTTTCATTATCTTCTCGAAGTTTGTTCCTGCCCATTAACCGCTACGGAACTAATCGTCCATTCCTTGCATGCAAATATCGCGATACTTGGCCAGCTCGCGGGGGTTGCCGTGATTCAATGGCGGGCCGAGGGGGTGTTTTTTGCCCGAGCATACCAAGAAATGGCACCTCCCGAGGGCTTTGATTAAAAAAGTTTTCTTCCAATTTGTGACTCTCAAGCCACTGGGCAACTGGCATGGATCTGGCCGGAACCACGCGACGGATTCCGTTGCGAGACTTTCTCTGAGAGGAGAGGAGTCGAAAGGGCTTGATTTTTTTTTTTTTTTTTTTTTTCTTTGACTTGAAGTCTCAATATACTTTCAATTATTTATTTGCCGTAAATACGGGCATAAGCCGAAGGGCCGAGTCGACTCTTGGAGATCGACTGTGGAGGATTTAATAATTCCGGGACGTGACCGAACTTCGTAGCGGCAGAGATATCGGCACTGAAGACGTGCTCCGAAACATTCTCAAAATTAAAATCGCAAAAAATTATTTTTGTTTTTTGTGATTTTTTATTTTTATTTTCTGACTTGTGGATCGGGTTTCCGTATCAAGGATACTTCACACGTATATTCCTAGCCATAAATGAGATTCAGTAAGAATTTGAACGCTTCCTAACGGTACAAAAATCTGAAAAAAATTAACTGTATTGACGGTGGCGACAACATTAATTGTGCATAATAATAGTAATGTCAAAAACTAATTAACAAATGAACAATCGCTCAAAAAAATAGTTCAAGAAATCATCAGTGAATTCATTAATTTTCTGGAAGCTTGTAACGATCGAGCGTAGAGTTTGGGGACTTGTAGATATTAGTATTGCAGATAGACGGGCGAAGTATCGAAGAGAGAAAACATATGTATGATACATCCTTAAGTGTTGTTACCACAAGACTTGAGGATGTATCACACATACATTCCCAACCCAAAGATTCATTCAATCAAAATTTCAGTATTTCGCGATATGTCAAAAATGTCGCGAAATGGGTAGCAGATTCGTGGTCAGCAGGAGAAAGTACATCGGACACAGCCCAGCAGCGAAAGTTCCTTTTTTAAATCTGTTTTCGACCCATTTTGAAAAAACCGGCGATTTTTGGAATTTTAAAACCGCGATATCTCGGCTTGCCGATGGAATTTCCGGAAAACCAAGGTGCCCATCGCACTCTACGGGAAAAAATACACAGGATAGGCTCCTCGACGCAATTAAAAGACCGATTTTTCGTTGAGTTACGGCTCGATGAAAATTACCAAAAAAAATCGTGACAAACGTTCTGCAAAGGTTTTTGAGTAAAAATCAAAATTTAAAAACCATCAATGCGACTACTCATTTCAATGTACTTTTTCCCGCCGAACGCGAATCCGATGTCAGTTTTGCTCTAAGATCAAGAGGCACGTTGGAAATTGACAAAATCAGTTATTTTTATAGTCTTCTTTACCAAAGACCGCTGTGCGGTGATCGACGACCGGTCATTATCCGCCGTTCAATCTCTGCTAAACAACCTACACCTCAATTATCTCTATTATCGCATGTCCGAACTCTCCGCTGTCAGCCCTCAAACGAGGCGCAACACTCGGCACGATGATTGTTCCATCGATCGGCGCTCGCTAAGTTTCGTAAGCAGGTTTTTGCCCTCCCTCTATTCAATTTCTGACTGGCGTTCCCGAAGGATTGACGTCACCTGGCCGAAATGTCGAAGAACGCGCAATAAAATTGAAATAAAAAAAAATGTATCCTCGCGCAGAGCTCGCGTCGGGTGGGGCAAAAAGAGCTCTTTATATCGGTCATTCGTCTGGTTTCGCTGACACTAATTGACACGAATTGATATTAATGGAGGTTTATCGAGGGGCTTTGGCTCGAAGTATACACTTATAAAAAACCGTGACGCCGCCGAGGGAAGGGTCTAGTTGGCCCCCAAAAACCTCATCATGGGTTCGGTGACCCACTTTATGAACTCGCTCTTTTCCAATGAAGTCTTTCGAGCTCTTCATCAGCGGCTGCGCGCATGACGATAAAAGGCTTTAAAACCGCGCATTGGGGTGGTCCTTAAATTAACATTTTTTTAATTTTCTGGGCGCCAAGTCGTATTATCGTAAGGTGTAAAATAAAAATGCGATGTGCAAGGTTCCCCGAAATTAATGCGTTTTTAGAGGTCGCTACCGGCTATTTAAAAAATTAAAAACTTCGGAACATTTAAATTCAAAGTCAAAATAAAAAATTCGAGAGCTACCGAGGGTGAAAAAAAAACAAAGTTTTTGACAATTATAGCAAATAGTTCCAAAACTTTGTAAAAGGTCACGGAAAGGTCACGGATCTGCCACGGAAAAATAACCGAATATTTTATTTAAAAAGATATGTTTGTTGCAGCAAAAGTTGAATAAAAAAAACCGAAGGTTTGTCGTTTCTGATAAAGAGAGTCGACAAACTCCTGCAATGGTCAAAGGGTATAAAATATCTCTATCGACGAACGAACGAAATATTTTACATACTTCATTCTCTTCACCAGCTGAAACGAGAGTACTCTTTTTCGGCTGTTGAAGAGAGTTCGATAAATAAAATTTTTGTTCGTTCGTCGATAGAGATATTTTATACTTTTTGATCATCGCAGGAATTTATCGAGTCCCTTTGCCGGAAACGACAAACCTCCGGTTTTTAATTTAACTTTTGTTGCAACGAACATATCTTTTCAAATAAAATATAAAATATTCGATTACTTTTCCGCGGCGGATTTTCACATTTTACAACATATTGTGACCATTGACTGTATTGTCGAAAACTGTTTGTTCAACCCTCGGTAGCGACCTGTAAAAATGTTTTCATTTCATGCGAATGGTGTTGATTCCGCATAAGTTTCAGAGAATTGAGAGGGAATTGTAAGCACTTCTCGATGGTATAAAAATCTGAAAAAAATCAAACGTATTAAAGATGCCGAAAAGATTAATTTTGCATAATAATAATTCCAAAATGTTTTTAACAAATTGATGAAAAATTTAATTGTTCAACAAATATCCCGGAAACATAACTTTTTTCTAAATGAAAGTTATTCGTTTATTTTTCTGCATACGTATTAATTTTTTCAGATTTTGAAATTCACTTTGAATTTTTTTTTATCTGAGAAAAAGTGTAGAAATTCAGAAAATTCAAAGTGAATTAAAAAATCCGAAAAAATTCATACGTATTCAGGAAAAAAAAGAATAACTTTCATTTGTGAAACAATGAAATTTTTCATCAATTTGTTAATAACATTTTGGAATTATTATTATGCAAAAATAATCTTTTCATCATCTTTAAAACGCTTGATTTTTTTCAGATTTTTATACCATCGAGAAGTGTTTAGAATTTCCTTTCAATTCTCTGAAACTCATGCGAAATCGACACCATTCGCAAGGACCACCTTAAGGACCCACACGACCTAGCATACACCTAAGCGAGGATATTTTGCGGTGAAACGAATCGCATCGGTAACGCCGCGTGAACACGATGTCAATGCGGGCGCGAATGAAACCGCACAAAAACGAGGTTCCGGTGATAACTGGTCGAGATGCCCGGAATGAGGGGACGGAACGGGGTTGGCTCTCACGATCTTCCAGATCGGAAGCGCGCGGCGGCTTCGGCGACCGGGTCGTACAGAGATTAAGGTAATCCCACGTAACTGATGACGCTCGTTCGAAAGCTTTTTACCAGATTAATTGCCTCATTGATCGCTTGACACCTTCCCGAGAGGCCGCAAAACCGATCGCCAAAGCTTTCTCCTCGTTCTTTGAGCTCGGAAACCCCCACCGTGCTCCTCCTCGCCCAATCGTTCATAGGGGGGAGATTTGTGGAAGGATCAGCGGACAAGTAGCGGAACTCCGAGGACAACATTTTTCGTGACGATTGCGTTTGAGGATGATTCATCCATACATTGATGATTTGCACCCAGAAAAAAAATTATTTGACGGCCACTGTTTATTTGGTTTAAGTAAAATATTTATTTGATTTAAATAAATATTTATTTAAATTTATCTGTGAACCTATCTGTGAAGGCGTTTTTAGCCCGTTAGTTAAAAAATTGCGAGCACTAGAGTGGGCGCAGACATTTTCGAAAAAATAAAAAATGGCGTGGAAAAGAAACAACTGACTATTTTTCAATGAAATTTTGACCAAACGTTGACTATTGATCACACATTATGTGTGCTGAATTTCAGCCTGATCGGTCGAGGCATTCCCGAGATACAGCGATTTGAATTTTTCGCGTACGATTCACACACACACACGTACACACATGAGGCATTGTTTGTCAACCAGGCCACTTTTTTCGGTCGACCACTCGGATTTTTTTAAAATTTGCCAGTTTATGGCACTACCTGAGAGGGGCTTCTGTGATTTTTTTCAGAATTTTAAAGGGCACCGTGAAGGATTTATGTTTTTTTTTTAAATATCAGTATATCTCAGAAAATATTGGTCACTCAAAAAATTCGTAGGAACATTAACTTTAAAATTTTTTTATCAATTTTTGAATGATGTTAGAGTCATAATTTTCTCGATAAGGAAAAGTCAATTTTTCGCAAAAAAAAGGTCAAATAATTTTTTTCTACTAAAAACACACCTTCAATAAAAAGTTAATATTCCTACGAATTTTTTGCGTGACCAATTTTTTCTGAGACATACTGATAAAAAAAAAAAAGTAAATCCTGAAGGGTGCACTTTAAAAATCTAAAAAAAATCTTAGACGCACCTCTCAAGTAGTACTGCACACTGGCAAATTAAAAAAAAAAAAAACATCTGAGAGGTCACCGAAAAAAGTGGCCCAGTTGACAAGAATGCCTCGCATAAATCCCGACACGTTTTCTAAATGTGATTTTCCGATCTTTTGGAACATTCTGAACACCTTTCCATGAAAACCTGAAATTTTATTTTTTTCGCCATACCAAACCTCCCTCTATGAGAAAGCAAAAAAGTTAATAATTTCCCTAAGTACCGCATCGAACTTTTGGCCCGGAATCGCACGGGGTTAAGTGACCTTAACCCGACTAAGATATTCTGATATAAAAAAAAAGTAAATCCTGAAGGGTGCACTTTAAAAATCTAAAAAAGAAATCCTAGACGCACCTCTCAAGTAGTACTGCACACTGGCAAATTCAAAAAAACATCTGAGAGCTCACCAAAAAAAGTGGCCCAGTTGACAAGAATGCCTCACATAAATCCCGACACGTTTTCAAAATGTGATTTTCCGATCTTTTGGAACATTCTGAACACCTTTCCATTAAAACCTGAAATTTAATTTTTTTTCGCCATAACAAACCTTTCTCTATGAGAAAGCAAAAAAGTTAATAATTTCCCTAAGTACCGCATCGAACTTTTGGCCCGCAATCGCACGGGGTTAAGTGGCCTTAACCCGACTGAGATATTCTGATATTAAAAAAAAAAGTAAATCCTGAAGGGTGCATTTTAAAAATCTAAAAAAAATCAAGTGGTACTGCACACTGGCAAATAAAAAAAAACATCTGAGAGCTCCCCAAAAAAAGTTCCCCAGTTGACAAGAATGCCTCACATAAATCCCGACACGTTTTCAAAATGTGATTTTCCGATCTTTTGGAACATTCTGAACACCTTTTCATGAAAACCTGAAATTTTTTTTTTTTTCGCCATAACAAACCTTCCTCTATGAGAAAGCAAAAATTTAATAATTTCCCTAAGTACCGCATCGAACTTTTGGCCCGGAATCGCACGGGGTTAAGTGGCCTTAACCCGACTCGGGGAATCGTCCCAGCGACTCGCGATCGCAGCTATCATCCGGCTTCCCCGCCGTTCGACCATATTTCGCATGCATTCCATTACGGAGCCTCGGCAGCGATGCAGTTGGGCGAGGCTCGCCGGCGGCTGGCTCGGCTCGAGCACGGACCACCGAACGAGCCGGCGCTGCTCCACCGGCGTCATAGCTCTCCCGACTTCATAGCCGTACCGGGCCCGGCTCCGCGCCGCTCTGCGTCCCGCTGATTACACAAGCTCCGACCTCGCGATGTTTCATATCAGTATGTAAATAGTACGAGAGAGCTGTCAACCGGAACCCGTAGACTCCGATACGGCTGGCAGTGCACGCTGGGCTGGTTTCTGGCCCGACAGAAACCACCCCGCAGCCAACCCCTCGCCTGGCGGAGGGACGCCTGCCAGCCTGCGAGTCGTGCAGTCTGTTTGCTCGTAATCACGGTTATTTAGTGTCGCGGGAGGGCTCGCTGAAACGCGTTTGCTCTTCCAGGCACCCCCCCTAACCCTCCCCCCTGCCTTCCGAAACTTTTCATTCACCAACCACCATTTTTCGGATTTTTCGTTTTTTTTTTCGTCTTTTAATGAAAAGATTTTTTTCGAGATTTTAATGAAAACGTGTTCACGTGTGAAACGTGAGAGCTGAGCGGGGCAAAGTACTTAAAGTGCCAAGTACTTGAAGTACCGAGTACTTGAAGTACCAAGTACCTGAAGTACCAAGTACTTGAAGTACCAAGTACTTGAAGTACCAAGTACTTGAAGTACCAAGTACTTGAAGTGCCAAGTACTTGAAGTGCCAAGTACTTGAAGTGCCAAGTACTTGAAGTACCAAGTACTTGAAGTGCCAAGTACTTGAAGTGCCAAGTACTTGAAGTGCCAAGTACTTGAAGTACCAAGTACTTGAAGTACCAAGTACTTGAAGTACCAAGTACTTGAAGTACCAAGTACTTGAAGTACCAAGTACTTGAAGTACCAAGTACTTGAAGTACCAAGTACTTGAAGTACCAAGTACTTGAAGTACCAAGTACTTGAAGTGCCAAGTACTTGAAGAACGTTGTGCTTAAATATGTTTGTTGAATGCGGTGACGGATGATATATCAATTTTCTTCGTAAGCAGCGGCTTCGGAACGGTCTGGGTTATTCTTTCTTAGATGTTCTTCTTTTGTTGTTTATGAAGAGACTCAATTACGTTTCGACCCTGATCTGCTTATTTTTTCTGCTTATTTTCATTATGTTTCTTTCTCTGTGTTTTGGTGTAATTGTTGGTGTAATAAGCAGGAAAAAGGAGATTAAAATTGGATACATTAATTATTATGGACCTATGTTCCCGATTTAATTTGATGAGAATCCATCCAAGCGTTAAAATTTTACAAAATTTTGAAAAGAAAAAATCAAAAATTTACAGCTCACAAAAGATGCCTGTTTTCGTTTCAAATGTTGAGGAGGAAGCTATATAATTGGTAGATTCGTGATCAGTGTGAAAAACAGATTAAATACAGTCCCTGAGCGACGACCAAGGAAAAACTTTTTCGGGAATTTTGATAACCAATATTGCAAAAATGAGTGATTTTGCGTATTTTTAAAAAACGTTTTCTTTGCTTCTCTAGGGAATCGTAGAAAAACTTACTTAAGATGAAGTATATAAAGGGATAGAAAAAGCTGTATAATACATTTATATTTATATACATACATTTGGATTTCTTGTGTAAAAATCTGGTGCAAAAAAATTTCGGCAGTGCGTAATTTCATGTATTTTTTCGTACCGGGCACAGATCCGACAAAATGAAGAGCGACGTTATTTTTTTTATGCCTGGCGAGAGTAGATGGGCGATTTTTTTTACATTTTTATTTCGTAGCCCATGACCCGTTTTTTTTCTTGACTGATGCGCGCTTCGGCGTGCAGTGTAAAAAATAAAAGAGAAAAATGAGAAAGAAAGATAATAATCAAAATAAGTTCCGGATGTTTCGTATATTTTTTACGGCATTTTTTTTATTTATTTATTTTTCATTTATTTATTCTTTTTTTATGTATGGCGAGAGTAGATGCACTATTTTTTTTAATGGTTTTATTTCGTAGCCTCAGTGCCGGTTTTTATTAAAAAAAAAAAAGAAGAAAATATTATAATGAAAATAATGTCCGGATGTTTTGTATATTTTTTTCCGCTTTTTTATGCCTGGTGAGAGTAGATGGACGATTTTTTTTACGTTTTTATTTCGAGGTCTCTGCCCCGTTTTTTTTTCTTCACTGATGCGCGCTTCGGCGTAGAGTGCAAAAAAAAAAGGAAAAAATAATAATGAAAATAGAGGGTGAAAAAGCGAACGAGTATATGAGAAGGGCACGTGTTACGCATTCCGGCGCGAAGTTGCTGCCGAGGATTTGTCGGCCGATTTTACAATGCCGCCGGCTGGCGGCGGATAGTATCGCTTTCGGATGAATTTTTTTTTTTCGGTAATGGAGAGATTTTCGCGTTTCGCTGGACGAGATAAATATCATGAAAAAATAGGAAGCAGAACCATCTTTATCGGGTGCGTTCTTTCAGTCGATTTTTTTTAATTCTTTTTTTTTCATTCGGCAGCCGAATCGTGTCGTAATAAATAATCATTGATTTCTCGGGCGGACGATTGATCGCCGAATTTATTGGCCGACCAGTTTGCGTTCATTTTTGTTTTATTTTTTTATTCGTTAATGGAGACATTTTTGCGTTTCGTTGGATGAGATAATATAATATAAATGAAATATATAATATGAAAAATATAATGAAAAAAAACAAGACGGAGAACAATCTTTATCGGGTGCGTTCTTTAAGAGACTATTTTTTTATTTATTTTTTTTTTCATTTGACAGTCGAAAGGTGTCGTAATGAAGAATCATTGATTTCTCGGTCGGACGATTGTCCGTCGAATTTATTGGCCGACCAGTTTCTTTTTTTTCTGTAATGGAGAAATTTTCGCGTTTCGTTGGATGAGATAATAAAAAATAAATGAAATATATAATATGAAAAATATATTGAAAAAACAAGAAGGAGAACAATTTTTACCGGGTGCATTTTTTTAGAGACTATTTTTTTTTATTATTTTTTTCATTTGACAGCCGAAAGGTGTTGTAATAAAGAATTATTGATTTCTCGGTCGGACGATTGTCCGTCCAATTTATTGGCCGACCCGTTTGCGTTCGACTCGATTCACATGTTACGTGTAATTTCCATTCCGAAATTTACAATTTCAACGGGAGGGGGGAGGGGGAGGGGAGGCGATTCGTCGACGAGACCTCCGTCGAGTCGAAAGAGGACCGAAAGAGGCTTACGTCGCCAGAACACGCAATGTGCATTGGAATATCCTGTTAAATATTTAGAGCTGCTCACTCGGTCGACCAACTACAGTCACGGTGGATATTTAAAAAAATTTAGAGCTGCTCACTCGGTCGACCAACTACAGGCACGGTTGATACTTAAAAAAAATGACAACAATGTGACGTAAAAAAACTTTTCATTTTCACGAAAAATTCGTTTTATTCAATTTTATAGATAAAAAAAAATGTACAAAAAATTCAGTGGTATTTTTTGATCGTAACGATGACACAAACCTGTGAAAAAATCCTCGGGACCGAGTATAAAAAATTGTACGCACTGTTTGATTTTCGAAAAATAAAAGATAAAAAAAACGCATTAAAAAAATATTTAACTGCTCGTACGATTGTTTACATTCGAAGTTGGGCATTTTTTTCACACGTCCGGAATATTTGCATATGTAAATAAGAATGGTACAAAAAATGCAATGATACTGTTTGATCGTAAGGATGACTCGACCCTGTGAAAAAAAATCCCCGCGTCCGGGTATGAAAAATTGTACGCGCTGTTTGATTTTCGAAAAATAAAAGATCTAAAAAAAACGCGTTAAAAACAAAAAATACTGCTCGTACGATCATTTATATGCGAAGCTGGGAATTTTTTTTCACACGTCCGGAATATTTTTACAGGTAAATAAAAATGGCTCAAAAAATGCAATGGTATTGTTTGATCGTAACGATGACACAACCCTGTAAAAAAAAATCCCATGGTCCGGATATAAAAAAACGTACGCGGAGGTCGATTTCCGAAAAATTGAACAAATAAAAAAAATGCAAAAAAAAAAAAAGAAACTCGAACTACTCGCACGATTATTTATATTCGAAGCTGGACATTTTTTTCACACGCCCGGAACACCCTTGCGAATAATCGGTCGCGTGACATATTTGATTAATTGTTTTATTTTTGCAACTGCCGCCCGATGCGATTACAACGATCGTTTATTTTTGGTGGGCTCTCATCGAAGAATAGCCGGCTGGTGAATCGACGCAGCGACTCGTCGAAACGACGTTTTACAGCTGCGGGATTAATTGCAACGTCATTAAATTTGTCGGATTTTCATGCTGACGCTGAACACGCGAATACGGTCGCTGTTAATTACATGAATATTTCGGCTGTCGACTATTAAAACATTTGTCGCTGTTTCTGGCCCTCCTTCAGCAGCGTCAACCGCGATGCCGCGCACCTCGTATATTCACCTATTAAATTTGCGAATTAGCCAACGAGTGTATTGAATTTTCCACGAACATTAAATTCATTCCCGTGAAATTTGATTGATAAATATCAAAAACAAACTGAGCGTGGTTTATTGGTTCTTGTTTCCATTGAGTTCTGATTGCAAAGCCGCTACCTTTTCGTTCATTATGTGGGGTAAGTCATGATTATCGCCAGGAATTGCCACGTTGTTTTCGCTGAAAACCGCAGTTTCGGCGTAAAAAATGAAGGTATTAGCTGACGGATATTGTCACCCTCAATTAAGGTACTTTTCATGGGAAAATTGAGGGCACATCTGCAAGAATCTTTAAAACCGCCTATGTCATGTGAGTGTTGTTGAATGCATGACAATCCTACAGAATGCCAATAATTAGGTGGGGGAGTTCGTAGAGCTATTACTAGTCCAATGCCTTTGCCAAGTATGCCTAATCTGGCATTCTGTCCAGCTAAAACGGTCTTATCGCCAGAGTCACGACATCACCAGGCCTGCCAGTTGGGCCCTCAAAGGCCTCTTTGTACCCCCTACGTAAGCAATGACTTCGCCGGCGGCGTCCTCGACTCGCTCTCACTGAGTCGCTGGAGACGATTGCGTTGTTCTCACATCCTCGAAATTGGGTTTGAAATATCACCCGGCAGCCGACATCACCCCGAATTACCCTACACCGTGCGAAATCCCGTGGAACAAGTAGTGATTTAATAAAAGCGCCTGAAACAGTGTTTGTTTCTCATTTCATGGCGATCAGATGACGTACGATCTTTCGAGACGTTCGGCTCGAAGCCATGGGATGAATGATATCCCAGGGGGTTTCGCTGGGTCTGAGAGATCGAGACTCTCTGGAGCGAAAGCTTGCTCGCACTTTCTCGCCTTTCACCCGAAGACACATAAGAAACCGTACCGGAGGGAGAAACCATTATCGATTTCACCCCCGCCCCCCATGCGGAGAGGCGAAGAAGAGGCACACATAAGGGGATGAGGCGCGGGAGGCTCGAGGTCGCTCTCGTTAACCTCATCACGTACAACGAGGTTTTGACGAGCGTCGACCTTAATGGCTTCCTCTCGCACCCCATCCCTTAAACGAGGTAGATGCAGGATTTCCCACGGTCCCTCGTTTGCCACTGCTCGTGTCGTGTAGCGTGGTTGGAGCCTCCTTCTGTTTCCCGCAGCTACAGCAAATTTCTGCTCGACACTTTGGCGTCAATTGTGCCAAATTTTCAGAAGCGTTGAATTGAAAATGGAAGGTTTATATATATATATCTCTCTATAATATAAAAAGATTTCGCCGCTGTCGCCGCCGCCGCCGCCGCCGCCGTCGCCGCCGTGTCAAGAATCGAGGGGGGGGGGGGGGGGGGGGTAACTTGGAATAATAAGGGCTTAAGTCCAATACGATATTCCAGTACTTGGATGGGTGACCGCGGTCACCCATCCAAGTACTGACCCCGTCTTGGAATTATAAGGCCTTAAGTCCATCGGAGGCTTAAGTCCAATACTTGGATGGGTGACCGCGGTCACCCATCCAAGTATTGGATCGAGGGGGGAGGGGTGGTTAGAATAATAAGGGCTGAAGTCCATACTTAAAGGGGGGGGTGCCATAGCAACCGCAGGGGGTGGTCGCCATAGCAACAAGAGGGGTGGTCACCATAGCAACCGAGGGATGTTGCCATAGCAACCGGGGGTTGTTGCCATAGCAACCGGGGGATGTTGCCATAGCAACCGGGGGTGGTTGCCATAGCAACCGGGGGTGGTTGCCATAGCAACCGGGGGTTGTTGCCATAGCAACCGGGGTATGTTGCCATAGCAACCGGGGGTGGTTGCCATAGCAACCGGGGGTGGTTGCCATAGCAACCGGAGGGTGGTTACCATAGCAACCGGAGGAGTGGTCGCCATAGCAACCGGAGGAGTGGTCGCCATAGCAACCGGAGGAGTGGTCGCCATAGCAACCGGAGGAGTGGTCGCCATAGAAACCGGAGGGGTGGTCGCCACAGCAACCGGAGGGGGTCGCCATAGCAACCACAGGGGGTGGTCGCCATAGCAACAGGAGGGGTGGTCGCCATAGCAACCGAAGGGATGGTTGCCATAGCAACCGGATGGGTGGTAGCTATGAGGGTTTGGTATAATAATTCTATAAAGGGGTATTATAGTAACGCTATTATTATAAGGGCACACGTCTTTTAAAGTATTTAGAATAATAAGGGTTTACGTCCAGAAAGGGTTGCGAGCGCGCGAAGCGCGCGAGCCCCGAGCCCCCCTAGTATATTATAGATAGGTCGTTATTGATATAATATATATAAATATATAATGGTCGGTTACCGTGGCTTGGGGTCATCGTGCTCTTGCGAAAGGCAGAAGAAAGGTTGTATGCTCGAAACGATAAAGATGCAGCTCTGATTGGTGTCGCCGAGGCGTGTCCCTATGTGGTGTCCCTGAGTGAAACCCTCTGAGTGGTGTCCCTGAGTGGTGTCCCTGGTAGGTGTCCTTGAGTGGTGTCACTGGGTGGTGTCCGTGAGTGGTGTCCTTGACTGGTGTCCTTGACTGGTGTCTCTGAGTGGTATCCCCGAGTGGTGTCCCTGGGAGGTGTCCCTGGGTGGTGTCCTTGTGTGGTGTTGCTGGATGGTGTCCGTGAGTGGTGTCTCCGGATGGTGTCCCTGAGTGTTGCCCCTAAGTGGTGTCTTTGCGTAGTGTCCCTGAGTGGTATTCCTAGGAGGCGTCCCTGGGTGGTGTCCATGTGTGGTGTCTCTGAGTAGTATCCCTGAGTGGTGTCCCTGGGAGGTTTCCCTGGGTGGTGTCCTTGTGTGGTGTCGCTGGATGGTGTCCTTGGGTGGTGTCCCTGAGTGGTGTACCTGAGTGGTGACCCTGAGTGATGTTCCTGAGTCGTGTCCCTGAGTGGTGACCCTAAGTGGTGTCCCTGAGTGGTGTACCTGAGTGGTGACCCTGAGTGATGTTCCTGAGTCGTGTCCCTGAGTGGTGACCCTAAGTGGTGTCTCTCAGTGATGTCCCTGAGCGGTGTTCCTAGGAGGTGTCCCTGGGTGCCGTCCTTGAGTTGTGTCGCTTGTGTTCCTGAGTGGTGTCCCTAAGTAATGTCCCTGAGTGGTGTCCCTAAGTAATGTCCCTGAGTGCTGTCCGGGAGTAGTGTCCCTGAGGACTCTCTGGGTGGCTCCGAGTGTTTCTGAGTGTCTGAGTGTCTATGGGTGTCTCTGTGTGAGGACGGCAAACAGCCAGACAAACAAAATAAAATACTTTTATTTGTATATTTATAAATATATATCGTCACTGCTGACGCGTTTAAGTGTAAAGTACGAATCGATTCGGGGTCTGGGAATGATCCGTATACGAGGGTAGTAGAAACAGCAGCCCCCGATATTCGTCTGCGTCTCGCACAGTCGCAACGGCGAGTCGTTGAATTGGATGAGAGCGAGTTTTCCTGTTTCATTTACTTTTTTATTGCGTTTTATCGATATCGTCGCTTATCCGTTCTTTCTACTTTCTTTTATGTGTCCTCTCATGGCTATTCACTGGTTTTATTATGCGCCGAGTTATATAACCGTCCTCCCCCCTCCTCCTCTCTTGTACACGTCACGATACACTGCGCACTCTTTCCGAGTGCGTTGTCCGTCTCAATGGCAGCGATACGGAGAGCAAGCGCCCGGTTCGTTCGCTTTTTTTTTTTTTATTGTGACGGAAAAAACTTTTACGACCCACTTCGGTGGAAGAGCGAGTGAGAATTCTCGTTTTTTACCTCCGTTTCTCAATGTTCCTCAGAGGTTTTTTTTTTAACTTTTCCTTCATTCTTCTTTCTTCAGGCAGAGGCGCTGAGGGATGGTGGACATGGCACTAGAGTTGCGGCAGACCGTCCGAGACTCGCCCGCACACGATTGTCGCAACCGGCATGATATTTATGTATCGGCCTCGCTC
Source organism: Stenichneumon culpator (assembly GCA_964017025.1). NCBI lineage: Eukaryota > Metazoa > Arthropoda > Insecta > Hymenoptera > Ichneumonidae > Stenichneumon > Stenichneumon culpator. The sequence continues at coordinate 4,162,971 of OZ024771.1, forward strand.
GATACTTTGGTTCCGAACCCCCCCGGTGAAAATCTCCGAAGGGCTATTGCCAAGTTTCCTTCGTCGCGGAATGGTGCGCGTCAACGAGAGGCCCGAGAGTTTTCCGGTCTGGAAACTCCGAAGAACCTCGCCCACTTTTTTATTCGCCGTCCGACGGAACGAGCGAAGGGAGAATTCATTGGGGCTGCTCCGCCGGTTTTCCTCGTCAAAAATTCGTCCCGAAGGGGCATCGGCTAAAATGCTGTTTCACGGGAAAGCATAAGGAGAAACGGGCGGACGGAACGGGCGCTCGCGGCTTGCCATTGAACAGTCATCTCTGAGTGTCGTACCATCTTATTGAAGTACATTGGCGATACGTCTTTCTTATTCTAGACTCTCCGTACAGTTTCTAAGGTCACAGTTATAGTCCTTCGAGGGTAAGAAACAATCTGTCACTGGAGATTTCTATGCTTTAGAAACACTCGAAGGTCTTTGAGGACCCTCAAGTGTTTCTGAGTATTTCTGACGGTCTCCGAGTCATCTCTGAGGGTCTGAGAGCCTCTGAGTTATCTCTGAGTCTCCTTGACAACCTCTGAGTAACTCCGGGAGCCTCTGAGTGCCTCTGAGGGCTTCCGAGTGTCTCTGAGAGCATCTGACTTATCTCTGAGAGTCCTTGACAACCTCTGAGTGTCCTTGACAACCTCTGAGTGTCCTTGACAACCTCTGAGTGTCCTTGACAACCTCTGAGTGTCCCCGGGAGCCTCTGAGTATCTCTGAGACGCTCCGAGTGTCTCTGAGGGCCTCCGAGTGTCTCTGAGAGCATCTGAGTTATCTCTGAGAGTCCTTGACAACCTCTGAGTGTCCTTGACAACCTCTGAGTGTCTCCGGGAGCCTCTGAGTATCTCTGAGAGCCACCGAGTGTCTCTGAGAGCGTCTGAGTTATCTCTGAGATCCTCTGAGTTATCTCTGCGCGTCTCTGAGAGCCTCTGGGTTATCTCTGAGTATCTCTGAGAGCCTCTGAGTTATCTATGAGTATCTCTGATTGATGTTTCTCGCTGAGGTCGCGGCGTCATTCGCATCTTTGAAGATTCCTGAGGAACAATTGCAAGATCGGAAAGTAAACAGGGTAACCAGCAGATACGCCAATGACATGTTACATTTCGGCGAAAGATAAGATTGACAAGACGCGTTATCTTCATGACATGCAACGATGAACTGACTCGAGCGGATTTCCCGGCTCCGATGTTCGTCCGTTGAACAGTTAAGGATGACACATCCTACACAATAGAACTGACGAGATGTCTCTCGGAGGTTCTATCAATCAGGAATGTACCGTCCCGAAAACAGAATGACTAGTACAGGCATATCGAGACGAATCTGGTATCAGAGAAAGCCCTCCTTTCGCCTCCCGCCCTCGGTACGAGCAGCTTTGTTCTGTACTCCGTGAAGAACAGGGCTTTGTTCTGAACTCCGTGATGCCACGGTTGAGACGACACTCTTGTTCGTCGCCCAAGCCGAACACCCAGACAAAAGTTTGTCGAATCAAAGAAAATTTATTAAGGACGAAGGGAAGGGTTTACTTGCTTTGTAACCTAATAAAGCGTTTATGAATTTATAATATATTTATTTGTTTGATAGTATTATTATTATTATTTAATAATGTTTATTTGGATCTATTAAACAGATATTTATGTCCCATAATTTTGTTTTATTTTTTTCGGGAGAGACTAATAATGTGATATATATTGATGACGTAGATACGGATTTTTTGTTGAATAAGTAATTTTTACTATCAACGAAGCATCAAAAAGCAATGTTTTGTTATTAAATAAGCATACAGAACCGTTATCGTCGAGCGATTTTACTAATCACGTCGCACATTAGTTATACTCATAACATAATTAATCTCGACGTTGTATCTTCGAGGACTCGTTCGACAGCCACAATTCGAACGAGGTACAACAGCTTGAATTAAACAAGGTTTCATCAAAACAAACCGATGAGTTGCCTCTCTATTACAATGTAGCGGTTCCCCGTACGGAATAAATATAATCTTGCACTATCAGCGAGAGATGTTTTCAGACGACTGAAGCGTTGACGACTCTGTAATGCTCGCCACCGGATAATAGCCGCGTTTGCCCTGATGTCAAATGCATGATTCCTTTCGCTCGAATAAACATTTATTAAAATAAATGTTTTTTTATTAAATTATATTATATAAATTAAATTATATAAAATTAAAATAAATATTTATTAAAATAAATTAAAAAAAAAAAATTATTCAAAGAATCGTACTTTAAAAAGTACGAATCTTTGAATAATTTTTTTTAATCACACTAAAGAATAGCCGTTCTTTGAATTTAATAAGCATTTTGTCAAGGCAAGTTAAAATTTATTTTATCTCAATAAACGTCATTTGAAGATCGAAATTTATCTGATTTTATCAGTCTTTTTTCTGAGTGCACTTGTTCGGTAACAGAAACTGCGATTTTCTTTTTTTTTTCTTCATTGTTGCCGACGGTCTCCGATCCAAAGGAAGTTTTTACCAGAAGCGGATGTCGATGCGGAGTCGTGTAGGAATTTTTTTTCGAGCCGAAATGGTCGTCAGGGTTGAAAAAAAAAATTGATTCCAGTTTTCGTTACCGACCGTAGTATTCCACGTCGCCTCAAGGAGGACAGCGAAGGCAGGCCAGTAGGCCTCGACCGGGTCACCCCTTTGAGCTTCGCTCTTTTCCGTTCCCTTGTTTCTTCCGAATGGCCTGTTACACTACGCTATACACCAGCGGCACGCCAACAGCCTCGTCATGCCCCGCGGTCGCTCTGCATCCACTCTGTCGCTCGCAAAAGCTCCTCCTCCACCTCGCTCCGTGGCCATGATACTCATTTTTTATTTATCGCTAACGGCCGGAACCGTGTGTCAGGTGTACCTACACGTTATTTTATTCTCCTCGCAGCGCACCACCCCTCCGCGCATGATTCTCCCAGCGTCGTACTCCGGCGCGTACGGCCAGCATACAGGTGCGCACGAGCTGCATAACGATGAGAACATTGCGTTATGTATGAGCCGAATGCACCGATGTAGAGAGACAGTGAGGGACGACTTGGGAGTGCTGTGGACTTGTGAGAGAAACATCGACGGCCAGGAATCTAAATGGCGCAACCCTCGTATTGAAGTACATTGGCGCTATGCCTTTCTTATTCTCAACTGTCCATACAGTTCCTAAGGTCACGGTTATAGTTCTCCATGGATGAGAAACAATCATCTGTCTCTCGAAATTTGTATGCTTTAGACACGTATCGAAAACAACCGTGAATGTTTCTGAGTGTAGTTGAGTGCCTCCGAGTGTCTCTCTGAATGTCTCCGAGTATCTCTGAGTATCTCTGAGTGCCTCCGAGTGTCTCTCTGAATGTCTCTGAGGATCCTCGAGTATCTCTGAGTGCCTCTGAGTGCCTCTGAGTGTCTCTGCGCGCCTCTGAGTGCCTCTGAGTGTCTCTGAGTGCCTCTGAGTATCTCTGAGTGCCTCTGAGTGCCTCCGAGTGTCTCTCTGAATGTCTCTGAGGATCCCCGAGTATCTCTGAGTGCCTCTGAGGGCCTCTGAGTGCCTCTGCGCGCCTCTGAGTGCCTCTGAGTGTCTCTGAGTGCCTCTGAGTGTCTCTGAGTGCCTCTGAGTGCCTCTGACTGCCTCTGAGTGCCTCTGAGTGCCTCTGAGTGCCTCTGAGTGCCTCTGAGTGCCTCTGAGTGCCTCTGAGTGTCTCTGGGTGCCTCTGACTGTCTCTGAATATCCCTGAGTGTCCCTAAGTGTCCCTGAGTGTCATTGAGTATCTCTGACGGTTTCCGATTCATCTCTGAGTGTCTGAGAGCCTCCGAGAGTCTCTGAGTCATCTCTGAGTGTCCCTAAGAACTTCTGAGTGTCCGTGAGAGCCTCTGATTTATCTCCGAGTGTCTCTGAATAGTTCTGAGAGCCTCTGAGTTGTCTCTGAGTGCCTGAATATTTCTGAGAGCTTTTGAGTATCTCTGAGTGTCTCCGAGTTATCTCTGAGTGTCCCTGAGAGCCTCTGAGTTATTTTCGAGGGTCTCCGAAAATTTCTGAGAGCCTCTGAGTTATTTTCGAGGGTCTCTGAATATTTCTGAGAGCCTCAGAGTAATCTCTGAGTGTCTCCGAATATCTCTGTGTGTCTACGCGGATCAATTGAGAAACAAAACCAAAGACTTTCTCACGAATTTTCGGAGACAGGTAGCCGTTTTACCTTCGGAGGCATCTGCCACCTCACCTTAAGAACGTGGCGTCGGGACTCCACTTTGTCGATCGCTTTAGGGGGATAATATTGCTCGGTCGATCTCTCGACATTGCAGACCTCCAACGGGTTGTCCCAGCTGAACTCTTTTCATCGCCCTCTGGTACAGATCGATGGGGCTCCCTCATTTATGCCTCCATCCCAGTTTTTCCACTCGATGCGAACTCTAACGAGAATCTCTTCTGTCTTTCTTCTTGCAGATAAACGGAGCACCGCACCGTCTCAAATTCGGCAAGCATGAACTGAGGGCGTGGAGGACTGAGGAACGGTCAATCGCGGCAAATCGGCGAATCACCATGAGGTTGCAACTCATCTTCGTTATTCTCGTCTTCGACATACAACGCTATTTCACAGGTAATGCTCATAAACATACTGGACAGCGGGGCAAAATGGACCACCCGACATCCCTTCGAGACGAGACTTTTTATCGTGTCCCGCGTGATATTGAAGTTGTACCTTTTACATATTGAAGTAGTATTTTCAAAAATAATGTAACATGCAATGGAAGTACATTTTAAATGATGTTTAAAACACTAGTACATTTTAAACAGTAGAATCAACATTGACGTAGACATTTGTATGACTTGGAAGTAGCGAAGCAATTTGTAAGTCTCCATTTAGGCCTAGCATGGGATTCTGCCTGCCGCTGCCAACCTTAGAGTATCGCGAGTGCCCAAAAAGGGGCCCGAGTACAATGGTCCAGCAGGACTGAGTTCTCGCATCGCTTATTATACCATAACCATATTTATTTATTTATTTGTTTATTTATTTATTTATTCATTTATTTATTTATTTATTTATTTATTTATTTATTTATTTATTTATTTATTTATCACAGGCAAAGCCCTTTTACATATTGAAATTGTCTTTTTTTGAAATAATATATATAACATACAATAGAAGTACATTTTAAACACCACATTCAACATTGACGTAGACATTTGTTTCACTTGGAAGTAGCCAAAGCAATTTATAAGTCTCCATTCAAGCGTAGCAGCGGATCCTGACTGCCGCTGCCTCCTTGAAAACGGCTAGGGATCTCTCGAATCCAAGATTGGTTAGATCGTATGCCTGACATAGCTTCCTCTATGAGGAAGCAAAATAGCCTGGCTACGGCTTTATTTAAAATTTTTTTATGAAAACATAGCTTCCTCTATGAAAAAGCAAAATAGCCTGGCTACGGCTTTATTTTTTATTTTCTTATGAAAACATAGCTTCCTCTATGAAAAAGCAAAATAGCCTGGCTACGGCTTTATTTTTTTATGAAAACATAGCTTCCTCTATGAAAAAGCAAAATAGCCTCGCTACGGCGTTTTTTTTAAATGAAAACATAGCTTCCTCTACGAGGAAGCAAAATAGCCTGGCTACGGCTTTATTTTTTATTTTTTTATGAAAACATAGCTTCCTCTATGAAAAAGCAAAATAGCCTCGCTACGGCGTTTTTTTTTAACGAAAACATAGCTTCCTCCATGAGGAAGCAAAATAAGAGAAATGACCGATCATGACTGACTCCTCACATAGCTCACTCAGCCCGCATAAAGTAAGACGCGGGAGGTTCCACCGCACTGATATACGGGCGAGCCGGTCTCGCACATCGGTGTCTCGATACCGCGCGATTCTGGAAATTAATTTATGAACGGACGGATACCGCACTCATGGCTTTTCTCCAAATGGACTTTTTCCCTCGTTACTCCGTTTTTCTCCTATCCTCGTGTCCCGCGTTGACGCCATGGGGTTTTTTTCCGGGTCGTGTGCCGGCGCTCTGCTTCAAATAAATTATTCGCCACCGAGCCATTCCCCGGGAAGATCTGGAACTGCTCCAGAAAAGCGTGCCATCCGAGTGTTCGCGTTTCCATTCCTCTTAACCCCATCCTCTCCCTTGTTATTCCCTCATTCTCTCCTCTCTCACTCTCTCTCCCTTTCTCTCTGTCGGCGAGTTTATCTCGCGGCTGGAGTTTCCCGTCGTCGGCGCCAGCGTTGAAGATATATTAATCCGAACGGTCTCTTTCGTCTGGTCCATCGGAAATAACGAGTACGCTGAGCCAGTCAGCTCAAATCGGCTGAGCTAAAAATCGGTTCGAATTGTTTCAGAAAGTAAAATATATTGAAGAATACAAATTTTTTTTTTTATAAAAATGAAGATAAAATAGTGTGATTGACCGATTTCAACTTTTACAACTTTCCAAAATTACAACTTTCCAAAAAAGTTGTAATTTCACAATTCATGATTATTTATAATGGGTTTTTGTAATTTTTTTCAGAATTTTTGGATCGTATTTAGTTGTGATATGGAAAAATTGAATTTTTTTTTTAAACCCTACATCTTAAAAACTATTAGTCGTACAAAAAACCTTTAAGACATAAAAGTTGCAGTTTTAAATGAACTTTTGATAACAAAATCTTGTAGATTTTTTTGTATGCAATAAACGTCCATTTAATATTTTTAATATTAGATAAACGTCCTAAATTTTTTTTTTTCACCCAATACGTCATGTTTGATTTTTCTTAAAAAATTCCCGAATATACGCTCAAGTGTGTAGAGTGATCTCATTTTTTTTTATGGGTGAGACGCCCGTTTGATAGCTACGCTCCATTTAAAATAGATTTTTCATAAAAAAGTCCCGTTTTTATGAAAAATCTCCAATCCCTTTTTTAATTTGATTTCTTAACTTCCGTTATTGTGGATAGTGTCACAATATTTATAAAATTCAATGGATAGTAATAAATATCTTTTTTTCAATGAAAAATCGATCGTAAACGGAGGTCTTGACATAATTAATACTGCTGATTTTTTCAGATTTCTGGCATGTCGTGAAGTACTAAAATTTTGCTTCGAATTAAACTTTTTGTTGGAAATATATGCGTGATGCATCCTAAATAGAGTGAAACGACGTAATCCAGTCGTAAAGCCCTCCAAACTATTCTCTGGCTATGATAAAAAAATCAGCTTGTAGTAACCGTTGTTGCATTTCTGCCACCAATATTCTGAAATCCCGTGTTAACAAATAGTGTAGCAATATTGCTGGCAATTTGTTGGGCAATTTATTGACAAGTCGCTGAAATATTTATTTATATAATTGCAGGCATATTTATCGCAAGGAAACAGCAAACGTTGGCGGCAAGCAATTGCACTTGTTTGCCTGTGCTACGGTTGGCTATCTGGGTCTTATGGGATTACCATACAAATTGTTACACTGTTATTCTAGGCAGGCGATATTACCTTCTCGTCAAAGCGTTAAGGTAGTCCCTGCGAATGGTGTTGATTTCGCAGAGTTGTAAACACTTGTCGGTGGTATAAAAATCTGAAAAAAAATCAAGCGTATTAAAGATGCCAAAAAGATTAATTTTGCACAATAATAATTCCAAAATGTTATTAACAAATCGATAAAAATTCAATTTTTTAAATTTAATTAAATTAATTGAAAGTCAGAAAATTCATGAAAATTTTAAAAAATAAATGTTAAGTTGTCGGATAATTTGTTGAATAATGATTTTTATCTTCAATTTGTTGATAACAAATTGGAATTATTATTTCACAAAAACATTCTTTGCAGCACCTCCCATATACTTGTTTTTTCAGATTTTTATCCCATCGAGAAGTGTTCGAAATTTTCTCCGAAACTTACATTAGGCAGGACTGTACCGCTCAGACTACCTTAAGGGCTTACGCCACAGTAAAATTTCGATTTTTTTGTTCTTCCATTTTCTAATAGTATATTAATTACTTTATTACTTCCATTTTCTAATAGTAAACTAGTGTCAAGAATATTCAGTTAAATTTTGATGTCGAAATTCAACGAATTACGACAGTTACTGCTTTGAACGTGTTTTTCTCGTGAACGTGATTTTCGAAATCGATGGCCCTAATATCTCAAAAACGTTTTTTTTTTCAATTTTTTTTTACCTCCAATTTTCTTCTCCGATTACCGTCTATTTCAACCGCTCTACCTCGATTTATCTGTGAAGCGGACGAATAAAAAAAAAATAGCAAAACAATGAAAGTAAGATCTGAATTCGGGAGGGTCGTCGTTTTTCCGACGCTACTTTTTTTTTTTTTTATCAATTTTCTTTATCTCCAATTTTCTTCTCCGATTATACCGTCTATTTGAACCGCTCTGCCTCGATTTATCTGTGAAGCGAACGGATGAAAAAAAAAAAAAATTAGCAAAACAATGAAAGTAAGATCTGAATTCGGGAGGGTCGTCGTTTTTCCGACGCTATTTTTTGTTTTGTTTTTAATCAATTTTTTTTATCTCCAATTTTCTTCTCCGATTACCGTCTATTTGAACCGCTCTGCCTCGATTTTTCTGTGAAGCGGACGGATGAAAAAAAAAAAAAAAAAAATTAGCAAAACAATGAAAGTAAGATCTGAATTCGGGAGGGTTCTCGTTTTTCCGACGCTACCGATGGAGGTTTGAACTTCCACTGGCGGAGGAACTTCGTGACTTCCACGATGAGACGAACAATAGCTGCGTCAGTCACACGTCCACCGCGTTGTACCACTCAATTTTACGCGCACCAACGAACCCGCTCCCTCTGCCGCATGGCCAGCCGTTAATTTCCGCTTATCGTGTTCCGCCCTGATTTTAAGTTTAGTGAAATGGCTCGTTTATTTACATTTAAAAAAAATCCGAACAAGGGAGAAATAATTTATATGAGGTCTATAATATCCCAGTGATTAAATTCGCATGTTTAAAGCAAATTTTTATTTATTTTTAATTCATTACTTTATGGAGCTGTGTAGTAGATCAAGAGCTTTGTTCTCGTTAAGCCGCCGCGTTAACGTTTGCCTCCGAACGTTAATTCGCCTCTCGTGTACCTTTCTTTTTCTTTTCTATTTTTTGTTTGTTTGCCTGCCGTTATTCTACAAAGAACTAGGCTTTTTGTGAGTTAGCCCTCGGGATTCATCAATCTGAGGTTTAAAAAGTTTGGCATAATTTTTAATAGGCGGAAAAATCCGATGAAGCTTCGTTTCTCACTCTCCGTAGGTTCCATTTACTCGCTGTTCCTTTGTAGGTTAAGGGTATCCTTACCAGAAACGCGAGGGGGCACCCGAGAAGGGAAGTGCTGTACGCGATACCGGGGAAAAAAATGATCATATATGATCATGTATCGATCAGATCTGATTGATCATATGTGACCATACATAGATCAGATCTGATTGATTATATGTGATCATATATGGATCAGATCTGATTGATTACATGTGATCGTGTATGGATCAGATCTGATTGATCATATGTGATCATACATGGATCAGATCTAATTGATCCTGTGTGATCATACATGGATCAGATCTAATTGATCATGTGTGATCATATATGCATCAGATCTGATTGATCATATGTGATCATATATCGATCAAATCTGATTGATCATATGTGATCATATATGGATCAAATCAGATTGATCGAATGTGATCATGTATGGATCAGATCTGATTGACCATACGTGACCATACATGGATCAGATCTGATTGATCACATGTGATCATATATGAATCAGATCTGATGATACGTGAACATATCTGACCATAATTTGGCGGATCTGATCAGATGTGGTTCCGATCAACGCCAGCGAAACGACCCAACCTAGAGCTCTTTCAATAATTCATACACCGGTCGTTTTAGTAATCATTTTGCGGTCCTTGATGGAAAAACGACCGACACTCAACCTAACAATTGGTCTTCTATTCGGTCATTATTCCAGACGAAAAGTGTCACGACCAGTCGTTTTTTGGCTCTTTTGATAGTCGTTAAAGATTCGCTTGACTTGCTAGCGTTACACCAGCTCCTAGTCAGGTCCCGATCCGGCCCTCCGCAATGTCTCCAAGTCGGAGATAACAACACGCACCTCAACCGCGACCCCTAAAACCATCGAAATTTCTCGCCACCGGGAGAGTTTCCAGTGCACTACAGCACATTCCCTAATCAAACCGTCGTTGTTCGTGGGTTACAAGAGTTTCGTTGTCATGTGCGTTCGTGGGTAGTTTTTTCATCAATGACCGCAAAATGACCAGAAAAATGGCTGATGTACAAAACGACCACAAAAACGATCGCCGTCAGTCGCTTTACAAGTAGTTTTTCATAAAAGACCTGAAGAACGACCCAAAAAAATCTCAAAATGGTCGTCTTTCCGGATACTTTCCGAACCCCACCAGCGAAACGACCCAACCTAGAGCTCTTTCAATAATTCATACACCGGTCGTTTTTGTAATCATTTTGCGGTCCTTGATGGAAAAACGCCCGACACTCAACCTAGCAATTGGTCTTCTATTCGGTCGTTATTCCGGACGAAAAGTGTCACGACCAGTCGTTTTTTGGGTCTTTTGATAGTCGTTAAAGATTCGCTTGACTTGCTAGCGTTACACCAGCTCCTAGTCAGGTCCCGATCCGGCCCTCCAAAATGTCTCCAAGTCGGAGATAATAACACGCACCTCAACCGCGACCCCTAAAACCATCGAAATTTCTCGCCACCGGGAGAGTTTCCAGTGCACAACAGCACATTCCCTAATCAAACCGTCGTTGTTCGTGGGTTACAAGAGTTTCGTTGTCATGTGCGTTCGTGGGTAGTTTTTTCATCAATGACCGCAAAATGACCAGAAAAATGGCTGATGTACAAAACGACCACAAAAACGATCGTCATCAGTCGCTTTACAAGTAGTTTTTCGTAAAAGACCTGAAGAACGACCCAAAAAAAACTCTCAAAATGGTCGTCTTTCCGGATACTTTCCGAACCCCACCAGCGAAACGACCCAACCTAGAGCTCTTTCAATAATTCATACACCGGTCGTTTTTGTAATCATTTTGCGGTCCTTGATGGAAAAACGACCGACACTCAACCTAACAATTGGTCTTCTATTCGTTCGTTATTCCGGACGAAAAGTGTCACGACCAGTCGTTTTTTGGCTCTTTTGATAGTCGTTAAAGATTCGCTTGACTTGCTAGCGTTACACCAGCTCCTAGTCAGGTCCCGATCCGGCCCTCGAAAATGTCTCCAAGTCGGAGATAACAACACGCACCTCAACCGCGACCCCTAAAACCATCGAAATTTCTCGCCACCGGGAGAGTTTCCAGTGCACAACAGCACATTCCCTAATCAAACCGTCGTTGTTCGTGGGTTACAAGAGCCTCGAAGCAGACCCACGGAACTACGGAGCTTAATCCCAATGCAAAGCTCTCTTGAGATTACCCTCGGCATTACTGACCGATGCGATTCGCGGCTCTCCGACAAAGCTACTGCAGCTTCCCAGCCGCGCCGATCCCTTCCTCGAATAGATGAGAAATCCTCCCAGTCCGTTGGCTTCAATTGGCAATGACTCGGTGCCGTCTCAAAGGCCTCGCCGATCCACTTGCCAGACATTCGAAGGCTCGCCCAAGAGGCGATGTGGCAGCAGGCAGGATAAATTAAAGGACACGCCGAGGAGGGGGAAAAGGGAGTCATTATAATCGAGTTAGCTCTGTCGACTTCGGCCCAGCGAAACGCTTCGACGCTGGCTTCCAATTGGCCGTTGCCGAGTTAACGAGTTAACCAGTTTAGGGCCGAGGGACGAGAACATCCACCAGACGATGGTGCTTTGTAGTGTCCTCATAGATGGGAGACCGCCGCGGAGAGCGCAAGGTGATGCGTCCCGTTTGCATGCTTCGGTAATGCACGTCCCAGCGTTGTTCGCTATGCTTTGGCTCGGACTGTTTCGCATTAACGTCACCAATTACGCTGACCGAGGACGAGCGGTTCTCCGGAGCATCGCACAAAGAGACATGCCGACGGTACGGCGTCGTCGAGGCTGGTCCGAGTTACACCGGAGTTAGCGGATGGTCCAGAGAAAAGATTTCTTCGTTTGCAACCAAAATTCATTTCGGACAAATAAATTATCTTCTGTTATACGAATTATTTCGCTCGCTTTTCTATTCAGACCCAGTCTAACGGGCGCAAAGTAGGATCGCCGGTAAACAAGACGGTTGGGAAGTATTTTACTTTATTTGAATGGAACGATAATATTTATTTGTTATGAAGAAGGTTTAACTGAGAACTGATGTAGGAATAAATGAACTGATCATAAATCTGTTAAGTGCGATTCGCTTTAAACTCTCTCGCACTCGCTCGGCTCGAGTCTGAACTCTCGACTGACTATTATTTCGCCTCGATGCACCCTCACACACACGCACACACACTGACTCGGTCGGTTACACGCGCTCTGCCTTACCGGGCAGCCCGCCGAGTATCGTAGATTGAAGCAAGAAAAGTGACAGCGTTAACACTTATTTTTATATCTGCCTACTAGGATGTTACTTGTGTCAAGTGCAGTTCTCCTTCTCAATTCTCCTTCTCAATTCTCTGAAACTTATGCGAAGTGAACACTATCGGCAAAGACTACCTTAAGGGGAAGTGAAATGTCGCGGTCGATTATGAAAACTGTAATGAACTTTTCGATAGGGTGCTAATTTTTTTTGAGCAAAAAGCAAATTCCGGCCGAATTCAGTTTTTTCTCAAAAAAATTAACACCATTGAATAAAGTTCATTTGAAAATTGCATCTATCTCTCTCATACTCTTGGACCCGTTACGTGAGTTTCACTTCCGCTTAAGGTAATTCTGTCGCTCGGTGTTCATTTCGCATAAGTTCGAGAAAAATGAGATAAAATTGCAAATACTTCTCGACGGGATACAAATTTGAGAAAATTCATGCATATTAAAGATACTCAAAAGATTGATTTCGCATAATAATGAGTGCAAAATGTTATTAACAAATTAATCAAAAAATTAATTGTGTAACAATTTAGCTGGCAAGACAATTATTTTTTATTACGAAAATGATTCGTTCATTTTTCTGAATGCGTATGAATTTTTTCAGATTTTTTAATTTGCTTTGAATTTTTTTTTGTATTAAAAAATTGTGTGTGTAAACACAATATTCGAAGCTAATTAAAAATTTTGAAAAAATTCACACGTCTTCAGAAAAATGAGCGAATAATTTTCGTAATAAAAAAAATTATATTGCCGGCTAATTTGTTAAACAATTTCGGACAAATAAATGATCTTCTTTGTATATCTGCCTACTGGCACGTTACTTGTGTCAAGTACAGTTGAATGAACAAATATTCGGGCAGGGATGTTCAAATAAATATTTACCTGGTCGAACAAAATATTTTAATGACTCAAAAATATTTCGATGAAATCACCCAACAAATTGTCGAACTAACCAACTTTTTAGCCGTACCAACAAAATATTTAGTCGAACCGTATTTTATTATCAGTGTCATCCTCAAAAAATTCAAAAAATTTCAATGTAAGGATCACTCAAAAATGCCTAGCATATTAATAATTCTAAAATAAAATTAAAAAATCGCCTACTTTGCCTCGGCAAAAAAAGTAAGCAATGAATTAAAAGCAGTCCAGAATCCCCTTAAGGGGCAAACATCGGCGACCTAACCAGCTTCTGGAAGGATTCTTTGAGTCCTTCCGGAAATCAAAGGAAGCACTCATTACTGCAAGCACTCTCGGGACCTCCGCGAAGCGGCGACTTTCCTATATTCGATGTAGATTGCCTCTCGAATGATAATTTCCACTTTGGATCTCATCGTTAGACGTGAGCCAGCGGTTGGGTGGTTCATTTGAGACCAAGATTTTCCGACCTAACGTTAAGGTGCAATAATTGATCGTTGTACATAGTTGATTATGTTTTGCCTTTGCAGAGAGCCAGGCGAAGCAGGAGCGGGAGCCAAGTGCCAATAATGCGGTCGAAGCGATCAATGCCGGAGGTGGTGTGGACAAGACCGAGGAGGCGGCACCGGCCGGACCGATCAAGGAGGTCACAGCGCAGACCGGTGGAACTGCCAATTTGCCTTGCAAGTTTGCCGACGCCGGGGGTGCTATCGTGAGTATAATATCGCATCGCACAAAGGCCAAAAATAAGACGGAAGAAAAATAAGGAGAAGGTCGAATTTGGTCACGATTTTTCCGAGGAAAGGTGGTTTTTTTTTTATTTTTTTTTTATTTTTTTTGGGCACGATATTTTCATTGCAGATGTTTTGTATGATCTCGCGGAAGGAGGTGGCAGGAAGTTCAGAAGCGAAGCGAGCAGCTTGATTATTTTTAACCCTTGAAACTCGTGCATCATTTTTGTTTTTTGTCTTCTTACTTGTGACTGGGGTACATATGTACCCCAGGCGTTTCCGCAATGTACAGGGGTCCTACGAGGAGTAAATGGGTTTTGCCGCACATGAATCTCTTCGTTTTTTCATAAGGAAGAAAATGGTATGCGGCAAATTTGATTTTAGTTAAGTTTAGGCAGTGAAATTCACACTTAAAGCTTAAAACGTAAAGAAAATCGGCAAAACCCCACTTTTTGTGAATAAAAATGTAGTTTGTTTTTTTATTCTCTGATTTTCAAATCTCGAACGCCATTTTACAGAGGATGTATCAGACTATTAGGGAAAAAATTGTCCCATTACATTCCGTTGAAAAAATCTAATTATTTGGACATCTGAAAATAGAGAAAAATCGAACACTTTTAACATAGAAAAATTCAGTGAAAACGCAAACAAAATTGGTTTTGTGTGCGATTTAACATTTATTTTTCTTGAAACATTGTACGTAATTAAAGACTATTATAAAATCATAAAATTATAAAACTATAAAATTATAAAATTATAAAATTATAAAATTATAAAATTATAAAATTATAAAATTATAAAATTATAAAATTATAAAATTATAAAATTATAAAATTATTAATGCCAACTGTATTCATCCAAATTTTACAAAAGTAACTTACATTCGATCGTTCTAACAAAAAAAAATCACTTACACAAAACACTAACGGGAACTTCTGACTGGGGTATTTTGGTACCCCATACACAAGTTCTAGGGTAAAGACCAACGGACGAAATTTGGTGACAATCGCACGAGATTTCCCGGCGGGGGCCAAGCTGCAATTAATTATTTTAAACGGCACCGACGATATTCCGACAAAGGAAAATGTTTTAAAAGGGCTCACTCGATGTCCGGTAAATTTGAGAATTTTTCCTCCGACCGGAAATGGCGAGGAACAGTCGAGAAAATTAATTACATTTTTTTGTTACCGACGGAGCAGGGGACCATCTAAGAGCCATAAGCGACCCTTAAAATAATTAATTGCCCCTTCGCGATGGCGCATCTGTTTACCTTTCTTTGTGCCACCCGCCTCAAGGAGTCCTCAAACGAGCTCGCAATCTCTCCGGACGCTTGAGGATAAATTAAAAAAGAATTGTCCGGTATTCGCGAGCCGTGAAAAAAAAAGACGCTTAAGCGTTACGTCGCCGTAGGCCTTGTTGGGTGCGTCGGAGGGGTCTCGAATAATTGCTCTCCCGAGTCCTAATTAGGGAACTAAGTATGCCGGCAGATTATCTCGCCCGATAAACCTCCACTTTACTGACGGCGTATTCTTCGGGCAATTAATCACACTAATTTCCCAACGCGGTCCAGTGTTGTTTTATAGGAAATATAAAAACTCATACCTGTCGTATATATATATATAAAAAAAGAAAAAGATTAAAACAAATTTATCGACTGGGTCAGATCGATTGAGTATGTACATAACTCATGGATAGAATCTTCGTTCGGTGGAGCGATACGAATATTTCGCCGTCGGTCTCTATTTATCCTCTTGACAGATTTATGCTGATTATCCGTTAGCGAGTCAGACTGTCGTACAGAGGAAGAGATCCGTATATATTTTTCTACCCGAAAGTCACACAGGCTCTGTGGATTTTTAAATTTTTCCACGCGAGCCAGCTCGAGAGAAGCCGTAGTCGCGGCTTCGGGGGAGAGCATCGATTGATTCGCTTTTTCGTGTCGTGTATTCCTATCGAAATCCCACCGCCATCGGGGGTCTCTCGTTCAATCCTCGCGAATGTACCGATATATATTTCGGAATATATTTTACCGACTTCTCTCTGCCTCGAGAACGTTTCTTGGGTAGCGTTGAACCGACATCCGTAAAGGCACCGTTTTCCGAGGGGTTTTTTTTTTTCGTCAAGAATCTTTGAAAGAACGCTCGCCAACAAGGTTCTGTTGGCTAAGGCAATCAAAATACTTTCGTTGTTTCGGATTTCGGATTTCGGATTTTGGATTTTGGATTTTGGATTTTGGATTTTGGATTTTGGATTTTGGATTTTGGATTTCGGATTTCGGATTTTGGATTTTGGATTTTGGATTTTGGATTTTGGATTTTGGATTTTGGATTTTGGATTTTGGATTTTGGATTTCGGATTTCGGATTTCGGATTTCGGATTTCGGATTTCGGATTTCGGATTTCGGATTGTAAAGCTGACATTTGGCCTGTAGGCAACAAGAACCCAGGTGGGCTATTCGGCCAACAGTTGACAGTCCGGTACTGACCCAGGAATGGGCTAAGCATAGGCTGCAGCTCTCGCCCGCGTCTGGCCCAGGCCTGGGCGAGCGCCTTAAACTCATGCGTGGTCTGGTCGAGGAAACATAGGCGTGAATTTACAGCGCTCGCCCAGGCTGGGCCAAGCTCAAGCGTGGGTTCACGCCTCGGGCCCAGGAATGGACCAAGCCAGGGCGTGGGTCTGTAGCTCATACTCAGTCCTGGGCTAGTCCAGTCAGGTCTAGTAAAGCCCCATAATGGATTTACTATTCAGAGCCAAGTATGGGCCGAGGCCAAGTGTGAGTCTACTACAGCTCAGGCTCAGCTCTGAGTCAAGCCCAGACATGGGTCTGCAGCTCAGACTCAGGCGTAGGCCAAAATCTGGCGTGGATTTACTGGCTGGGATGGTCTAGTAGTAGACCAAACCCAGTTGTGGATTTGCTACTCACGCCTAGGTATGGGCCAAGCCTAAGTGTGGGTGTATTCTACAGTTAGGCACAGCTCTGGGCCGAGCCCAGACGTGGGTCTGCAGCTCCGACTCAGTCCTAGGCCAAACTCTGGCGTGAATTTACATGGCAGGTCTAGTAAAGCCCCGTAGTGGATTTACTATTCAGACCAAAGTATGGGCCAAGGTCAAGTATGAGTCTACTACAGCTCAGACTTAGCTCTGAGTCATCCCAAACTGTGTATTCTACAGTTAGGCACAGCTCTGGGCCGAGCCCAGACGTGGGTCTGCAGCTCCGACTCAGTCCTAGGCCAAACTCTGGCGTGGATTTACTGGCTGGGATGGTCTAGTTATAGACCAAACCCAGTTGTGGATTTGCTACTCAGGCCTAGGTATGGGCCAAGCCCAAGTGTGGGTGTATTCTACAGTTAGGCACAGCTCTGGGCCAAGCCCAGACGTGTGTCTGCAGCTCCGACCCAGTCCTAGGCCAATCTCTGGCGTGAATTTACATGGCAGGTCTAGTAAAGCCCTATAATGGATTTACTATTCAGACCCAAGTATGGGCCGAGGTCAAGTATGAGTCTACTACAGCTCAGGCTCAGCTCTGAGTCAAGCCCAGACGTGGGTCTGCAGCTCAGACTCAGTCCTAGGCCAAACTCTGGCGTGGATTTACTGGCTGGGATGGTCTAGTTGTAGACCAAACCCAGTTGTGGATTTACTATTCAGACCCAAGTATACGCCAAGCCCAGGTGTGAGTCTGCTACAGCTCAGGCCCAGACGTAGATCGAGCCCAGGCATGAATCTACAGCTCCTACACGCCTTACCCTAAACGGGCATATTCCATGCGTGCCCCACACTTTCACTAGTGCTGGTCTCTCCACTCCCAGCCGGCCCAGCCCAGCTGCCCAGCTGGGCTGGGTAGCATCGCTCCCGACTCTCTTCACGAGTAAATTACGGCAACGATGAATGTTATTTTCCACGAATGCTCCATCAACCTGAAAGAGTACCGTATTAATGCCGCAGGGCATTAACTCCACTCCACGAGAATGTTTAAATCAAAGCTGGTAACCGGATATCGTACTGTGTGATTAAGGTGACAAGGAGCTCGGCATTCACGATAAAAAGTCACCCAGGAAGAGCAGAGCGGCTGAGACAGCAGGATGAAGGCGATATATACACATAGGTGTATATATACATAGACGGCTATGTACATACATAAATATATATACATCTGGGCTACAGTGGCGCTATTCCAACATCGGAACACCGCCGCATCTCGTGATAACGTACAGCAGCTCTCTCGAGGCTGTATCAGAGACATAGTGGTAATTGGAGATTTCTTCCGAGAATTCCCCATCCAAGAGGCGCTTCGCTCTCCATGCGCGACTCTCTTTCCACGGCCTTATTTCTTTTTTTCTTTTTTTTTTTTCTCACTCGCCCACACTTTCCGACCGTGCATTCAGGCGGATGCGAATAAAAGATAAAAATTCGCTCGTGTATATCTGCCGACGCTAGGGCATCCGGATACACGTAGCCGGCCGTGAATAAGGAATCGAGGAGGAGGAGTTACCGTGATCGCTGCTGGCTGTAGTAGGTGTGAAGAAAAATGTATTGCAGAGGTGGCAAAAAGAAGAAGACAAAAGTGAAAAGAACGAAGCGTAGAGGAATGAAACTGAGCGGGGGGAAAAAAGTGGCGAGAAAAATCGTAGAAAAGTTTCCGGGTCGTGGCGGTTGTCGGGGGGATATCGATGTCAATGAAATTTCCCGACAATTCATTTCCCTCGACAAGGTACGACGCTCGTATTCTGTCTTTGTGTCACCTCGCTGTGCATCGATTCTCCCGCGCGTTCTGCATTCGCTTCCTCGTCGGACCGACGGGCGACCAGGGATTGCCGGCGAAACACGATTTCTCGGGGTGATCGCTCGACTGTGGGCAAAATGGACCAGCGGCACCGTTCGAGACGAGCCCTCTGGGTCTTCGGGAATTTTTCTTAAAAAAAAAAAAAAAATTGTCCGCTTCGCTATTTTGGTAAATAAATTCAAATATAATTTTGTAATTCTGTAATTTATTTATATATTATCAAAATATTTGGAAAGTTGAAATTTAAATGTCCGAAGACTTGCCGAAAATACGTCACGCCCGGTTTGAAAATTTCATTTGTAGACCGGAAGTGACGTCACACTGGAGATATGTCACCCATGGTCGAAAAATGAAATTTTATAACGGGAAGTGACGTATTTTTGGTGCACAAAATGAGATTTTTTTCTGTGACGCATAGCTTGGTAGGAGATCGGTAGGATTCCTGTTTCTAATATTACGGCGTAGCCCGGAGTGTTTTTCGGCAATAAGAGTACCTTCTCGAAGAAATTAACTTGTGCTTTCATCATTTTATATACACATATAACAATGGTAAAAAATAAACTATTTTATAATCTATAAATTTATAAATATAATTTAAACATAATTAATTAAGCATAATTTTTTTTGTATATCTTCTAGAAAAAAAGAAATACCCTTAAAACCGATTTTATTTAATTTTTTCGGGGGTTGCTTTTTTGTCCGCTTCTTTCTTCCGGAATTCCCGTAAAAACGTTTGCCGTCTGAATTCAACCGACACGCATTCTCGCCGCCCTTGCCGTCAGGCAAAATTAATCTGTACCGAATTCCGGACAATGAAACATATCCAGAGATGAAATCTTGCGGGCCAGGTATTCGTGATTACATTTCGGCCTTATCGTTGGGGGGGATCCGTTTCGTGATCATGCCCAATAAAGTCGTAAAGCAAACGATTCGCTTTCGCCAACCCCCGGATGATATCTAATTTGTAATTGCCATAACACAATTGACTGGTGGAGCCGCCCGTGCCGTCAATTTCGGGGGCGTTATGCGCCGTAAAACGGCGGATCGAACGTGAGCCACCCAGTAGCTACGTCGAGAAGATAAGGACTGCTATCGCTCCGGGGAGTCTTTCGCCGATCGAGTCAAGGAGCGAGCGGAGCGTCTCTTCCTTCCTTCCTTATTCAAGCTCCCCCGTTCCCGATAAGAACCCACGACGCGTGATAACCCGGCAACTACCGACAGGTTAACGATCGTTTTAACTCGCGGCTTGCGTTTCTTGGCGCTAATCTTCACGGCAGCCCGCGGATGGTTTTGCGCGGGTTTGTTACTCCATACGCCATCTCCGAGAGCAAATTTTGCGGTGTACTCGGAGCAGAGATTGTACAGATCAAGGATCCTTCATCGGTGCGGAAAATGGAACATCAGGAGTCAAGGCGTCGAGGGCAGGGGAGAAAGTGGGGCAAAATGAACACACGGGGCTAAATGGGCGTCGGAGATAGAATGAAATCTTCAGATCGTCCATGTCGGGTTTTCATTGTGACGGTCTGCTCTTCCAAATATCACTCAGCCAAAATGACCCATTTTGACCCGTGTCGGTTTTCATGTTCTGTCGGGAAACGAAGGTAACTAGAATTTCAGCAGTGCGAGTCGTGAATTCTTCAGAATACAGGATTTATTGATTTTTACTACGATCGCGGGGAAATCAATTTTGCTCCTTTTGTTTAATCTATTTTGCTAAGAATATCATTAAAATCTCATCAGTAAATCATGGGCTTTGAAGAATACACATTTATTAATCTAACATTTATTAAACTGAATCCATTTTCCCCCTTTTATTTTTTACATCTTATGCAGAAAACAAGTATATTCCAGCAAGTAAATCGTGTATTTTTCAGAATAAAAATCTATTGATTTTTACTATTATTGGAGAAAAATCCATTCTGTCCTATTTTGAATACTTTAAAAAAAGTTTATCCAGACGCGCCAAATGAGTGAAGTAGATTCGTGTCTCAAAAAGAAGTTAAGATACATTGTGAACATCGCTGAAAATCTCTGAATCGCTGGGGTTGTCTATTTTGCCCCCCCCCCCCCACTCTTGCATTCATGGGGTATGTGGATGAGGAAACAAAGACGACCAGATACAACCACACCCTCGCAACCTGCTTGTTTTAATGCGAAGACAACCATTACCGCCGTTAGCTGTATTTTACCTCAAAACAATAAAGTATCCATCACTGCCTTCTCGACGCTAGATGACAAAGTACCTTATACCTCAAGCACAAAGCCCATTTTTTTCTCCTTCATTCCCGCGTCTTCTTTGCGTTCACGCGATGTGTCTCCTGTTTCGGCCAGTTAGCAAGCAACGCGCCCGTCCTCAGCAGGATGCTGGCACTCCATTGTTCGGGCCCGGAATGACCGAGCGAATGGAAGGAGGAGTTTGGAGAGATCCAGGTTTCCGGGTCGTGGAATGCCGCGTTTGCTTCGGTACGGAAATGACATTTGTACTTGCCTCTGCCTCTCGCAGAGAAGTCGTCACAGAGAAGAACGTCAGAGAATGCTAGTCAGAGTTTGGTGCTCCTCCAACGTGGCGAAAGTGACTGGCGGACGAAGCGACATTCGAAACGCAAGGAGTTTCCACTACGCCGGAACAACTCGTTGGCTCATTAGACGAAACAACCTCCTTTTGATGTTTGTTCATTGCGTTGGAAGATCATCACAGCAGGGGACATTGAAAGAGGCGCATTGTCCCGATGGCGGATGCGTTGCCTGTTCCTCATCGTCGCATCCCGACGAATCCCGCCCCCGAGGCAGGAAGCTCAGCAGGAGTCGAGCGAGGGAAAACAGACCTCCCAGGAGTTACTTTAGTGTGATCCGAGTTGCTCTGAGATCCTGGAGTCGGATAACGCAAGAGGAAAAAGATCCCTGACTGTTGGTAAGCGTTATGACCCGGAACGACCCTATCTCTGCCAATCCAACGCCCTCAAGTTCCGGGATACTTTCAGACCCGTCCTCCTTCAGTGGCGTGTTAAGATTTCTATCGGATAGCCGGAACCGGGAACAAGATGCAAGGAGCAACGACAATCCCTGTGGGGTTTAGTAGGGCCTAGATCTCCCCTTCCGTTTCCCGTTCCTGGTCCTTTGAGGATGCAAGAGTCCTGGATATTGGACGGAGAAAAACAACTGGGGGCACACCAATTAGGCACCGAAACCGCCGGAGTTCATAGGTTCGTACGTCCTTCCATTTCCCGTTCTGCCAAATCAAGCTCATTTCCAGGAGCTCTTGATCTCCTCGGATACGGAGGACCCAGCGAAGCAGAAAGGCCCAGGATGAACAGGCGCCGTCATTAGCGACGCTCCCTAGTAACCCCTGTCGGGCAATTCATTGGGCCCTGATGAAGTCCTTAGAGGACCTAGTCAAGTCCCGACCAGGCCCTGAAACAAGGTACTTTCAGACCTGTTCACCTCCAGTGGCGTGTTAAGATTTCTATAGGATAGCCGGGAACCGGGGACAAGATGCAAGGAGCAACGACAATCCCTGTGGGGTTTAGTGTGGGGTTTAGTCCTTGATATTGGATGGAGAAAAACAACTGGGGAGCACACCAATTAGGCACCGAAACCGCCAGAATTCATAGGTTCGTACGGCCTTCCATTTCCTGTTCTGCCAAATCCTGCTCATTTCCAAAAGCTCTTGATCTCCTCGGATACGGAGGACCCAGCGAAGCAGAAAGGCCCAGAATGAACAGGCGCCGTCATTAGCGACGCTCACTAGTAACCCCTGTCAGGCAATTCATTGGGCCCTGATGAAGTCCTTAGAGGACCTAGCAAAGTCCCGACCAGGCCCCGAGACAGGGTACTTTCAGACCCGTCCTCCTTCAGTGGCGTGTTAGGATTTCTATAGGATAGCCGGGAACCGGGAACAAGATGCAAGGAGCAACGACAATCCCTGTGGGGTTTAGTGTGGGGTTTAGTTCTTGATATTGGATGGAGAAAAACAACTGGGGAGCACACCAGTTAGGCACCGAAACCGCCAGACTTCATAGGTTCGTACGTCCTTCCATTTCCCGTTCTGCCAAATCCTGCTCATTTCCAGGAGCTCTTGATCTCCTCGGATACGGAGGACCCAGCGAAGCAGGAAGGCCCAGAATGAACTGGCGCCGTCATTAGCGACGCTCCCTGGTAACCCCAGTCGGGCAAATCATTGGGTCCTGATGAAGTCCTTAGAGAACCTAGCAAAGTCCCGACCAGGCCCCGAGACAACAACCAGAATTCCGGCTGAACGATGCGCGGTTTGATCTACCGATTCCCGTCCCCATCCATCTAGGTGAGAAACTGGCCAACCAACGGGTCCTTCCGTTGTCTTTCAATCCATTCCAATCAGCCGAACCACCGCACACAAGTCTCCCAATGGCAAAGAGTACCCAGCCAAGAGCTTCGCCAGTTCCTGACCAGATAACTTTGAACTGTCGTTACGCGCATCGGCACCGGTGGGGATTCTTCTCGCGCACGAGCTGAAGTTATCGGAAGCTCGTAGGAACCCACGAGGAGGAAGGAGGACATCGTGACGGTGGAAGACCCTGAGGGGGGCCGCGTCCACGGGCGCGGGAGGAGATGGAAAGGAGGACGAGGAAGGTGATCGAGACCAAGACGAGGTGGATCACCGTTGGGATGGCACAGGGAAAGACAGAAGCGTTGAGAGTGGCTCACGTAACTTGGTCACTGATTGAGGTAAACTTGGCGAGTACCCGGTTAACTCGAGGGCCCCAGGACATTCTCGACTGACTGTAGCTTCTTGAACCCCAACACCGGCGACGTGCTCTCGCACGACATTCGCGGTGAATCTCTTTGCGACATTGGATCCGCCATTAGGTCCGCCTGAGGAGGAGTGCGCCGGACGAGACTGGGGATGGTGAGGCGGGAAAAGACGGTGGGGAACGGCGCTCCCGGGGTCTCTTTGCGAAATTCTACTAGGAGGATTACGGAGACAAGTCCTGGATTACCGGAGCCTTGCATGCGAGTCCCGGACCCTCCACTTCCTTCACTCTGTGAATGCCGGGGAATTGGTTTCCATGCGAGGCGTTCGTACACAGGCGGCGAGCACACAGTGCGGGCCATGTAATGGTATAACCGCCTACACGTGGATCACATGGAATGTCCTAATTGCGTTCTACCGGGAAGCGGATAAGACGCGGCGAATGAAGTCTTACATGCTGGCATTGCTCGGGGAGAGCTTGGCTTTGCGCAGTTAGATCGACGGCCCAGCAACAGCCCAACTGGCATCTGTGTGTCGGGTCTCGATTGTATCGCCAAGGATCCTCCGGGAAGCTCCTAACGAAGGTCTTCTCGCTGCCGGGGTTTCGTCGAGTTGAACATGCCTGCGGGAATCTTTTGAGCTTGGCTGGCGATCTTCTGATCGACTAACCGGGGCTCGGTTGGTAACGAAAACTAATCCATTTGGCCGAATGGTGCTGATTCTTTCCGGAGTGGGGCAAACTGTCTGGGCATCCTCGAGTGTTGGACGAAGGCGCTGGCGATGTGTGTCCATAGCAGACCGGTTGAGATCGTTTGATAAAGTGGATTGCAGTTCACGTTACCGCTTGATTCCGCGTCCCGTCGGCTTGATTACACAATAGATTACACAGGCTCGACAAATAGAACCGAAATTCTGGTATATCGTGTTTCGAGACGGACGAGGAGGTGATGGGGTTGAGCTCCTCTTGTGTGGGCGGGTACGGCGTTCCCAGGAATCAATCTCCGCTAAGTAAAGGCGTGGGTTCGTTGCTCTGGCCCAGCTCCGGGCCAAGCTCGGGCATCGCCCGGCCGGGTCTGGGCCGAGCCCACTCTGGCCGATCCGAAATTACGAATTGCGGTCACCAGAGCATTTTTTCCTCACCCCAGCTGGATGAAGCAGCGGGTGGATGTGAGGGCACCGACGATGTGACCGTGTGTTCGCGAACGCGGTCGAGTTCTGTCGTCGCGTGCGAGTGCGATAAAATCAATTTCGAACCGTTTCACGACCCTCGTCATCGTCCTCTCCGGTTCTCTTTGCACCGTGCCCTTTTCTCTATTTCGCTCTCTAGTGCGTGTCACCGCGAGCCACCGCAAAGTACGCCCACGGAATTACAATCAATGCGACATGCCCGTCCCGGCAACGGTGCACGCCACTCATCGTTCCTCTTACGTAACGCGGAGCATGAACCTGCGTACAACGTCCTGATTATGACGTTAATCGTTCATCAAACCGAGACTCGCCGTATTGCATCGAAAAAAAAAAAAATCTTTTACCTCGCATTTAACACGGACGAAGCTTACCATGTGCGAATATCAGAATGGCACAGTTCTGGCCTGGTACTGGCCAGTACCGGCAGACAATCAAGGCCCAGTACAAATCCAATGCAGAATCAGTACTGAGCCGATATTGAAATGATGACACCTGCCCAGTGCTGGCTGTCGGCGTCAGGCCAGTACCGCGTGTCAATGTTCAGTCACTGTTCAAAAACGATAATAATAAACAGTAAAAATGAATGTTTTTATCCTCTGCCCGTTTGTTTAATGCATTTCTCTGATCGTCGTTTACTGTATTGTTGTTATTTTACGGTTATACGCTGGAAATCTCGGAATAAATTTTTCGACCGGTGATGGGATTTGAACCTGCGACCCTACGATTATTAGTCCTAGATCTAACCTACTTGGCTATGCTAATGTTGAAGAACAACGTTTCGAAACTTGTACATCAGTTGAGCAAACGCTTTATCATAAAATACATCAATATTTATTCTTCAGTCACTGCGCTCTATATAAAATTTATTTGTAATTTATCTTTTTCATACTTTAATATTATTGAGAAAGCGTTGGTTGAACTCTGGCAACCAGTACATGCCCGGTACTACGACGGATATAAAATTTGATCTAAAAAAGGATTTAATCTAATACGGTCTATCAGTGATGGCCAAGTCTTGGTGAAGTTGTTCATCAGCACTGGGCCCTGGTCGTTGTACAAGACTGGGCAACAAGGGCCGTTCTAGTATTGGGCCGTATTGGCGGCTCGGGATTTTGTCCAGTGCTGGCGATCAAGGTTGGCCCATTCTTGATGAAGTTTTTCATCTGTACGGGGTCAGAGCCGGCAATTAAGACTCAGCAGCCGTAACTGTCGCGGTTCTGGGCGATATTAGCAGCTCTGGACTTGGCCCCGTGCTGGCAAGCTGCACAGCCCCATTACTGATAATGTTGTTTGCCAATACTGTCCGAGAATTTGCAAACGAGACTTGGCAATCGGGCCTATCCCAGTTCTGGGCCGTTTTTATAACTCCCGCACCGTACAGATATTCGCACATGGGTTTGCTTACGACTTTTTGCATCCTCCCAGGTACGGAATGAAACTTTCCACGCGCCCGCCTCGCATAGCGATTGTTCCAGTTTTTCTTTTTCTCCTCTCCTCATGAGCGCTCAGGGAACGAGAGGACATGGTAATCGATGCCGGATTAGTTGTCGGAGGGGGGTTGTCGCGGTGACTTTCGAGATCGGGCGACGGCACGAGAGGGGTGACGTTAATGAAAGTCGAAGGCATCGTCATCCCAGCGGCCGGGTCCGATGAACCATGGAGCGAAGCTCGGCGGACGAGATAGACGGGATGGAGAGAGAGAGAGAGAGAGAGAGAGAGAGAGAGACCGGGAACCGGTTCACGGTTCATCGGTGAAGCGTGAAAATTAGTAGAGAATCCGGCGGTCCATTAGCGGCAACGATAATTGATGTTCGGTGTCAGCGAAACCTCCTTCTGTTTTCTCTCTCCCCGGACACTCGACGTCTCGCTGCTCCACGAACGTTTTCCAACCGGGGTAGAAACGTACGACGAGGTCCCGCGCGGCCGCGGCGCCGATCCACCGTTTGTTATCGGTATCGCCGTCATCGCAGTTGCGCCCGGAAGCGCTCCGCACTCGGGAGAGAAAAAAAGTGTTTCGCGACCCGAAAGATATTGGCGTGTAAGCACTGAGAACGAGAGGCGGTGGCGGCAAGAAACCGTAGAAACCGTCATTACGTGCACTTGGTTACTTCGAGTCTCATTAAAACTTTAATTAAAAATACATTATACCCGAGGAAAATTTACGATTCGCCTCTCTCGCTAGGCGATTACACCGAGGAACAAGTTCCGTGTCACTAATTTTTTGTTTCATTTTTTTTTTTTTTAATTAATAAAAAATTAATGAAAGATTATGATACTTGAGCGAGAAGCCCAAGTTTCCGTGGACCATCGGTGGGAGCAACTTTGCTTTATTCTCATTTCCTGAGGGACTCATTTCTCCCGTTAGTAATTCCCGTGTAATCAGGGTATTGCAGCGAATGTACTGAAGCTTCCATGAACTTTTATTTATCATGGTGTGTTTAGGTCACGTGGCTGAGACGCAGAGATCGACAGCTTCTGACCGTCGGCACGACGACCCACTCGGTCGACAAGCGGTTCATGATCAAACAGTCGACGTCGGATTTTGCGCTGCTCATACATCGGGTCACCCTCGAAGATGCGGGTCTCTACGAGTGTCAAGTGAGTATCGCCTGTCTTCCAATAATCTTCATTTCACATATACGAAAACCAAACGCCATTTGGGCGTCCAATTCCACAACCACAACATCACTGGCCGCGCATTGGTATATCTGAGTGTCTTCACGTGTCACTGAATGTCTCTGAATATTTCCGAGTATCTCCGTGGTTCTCTGAAGGTTTCTGAGTGTCGCTGAGGACATCCGAGTGTTGCTGAAGGTATCCGATTGTCTCTGAGTGTCCTGTGATTATGGCTTTGAGCGTCTGTGTCTCCAAGTGTCCCTGAGTGTGCCTCAGCATCCAGAAACGTTCTGCAGCGTCTCTGAGTGTCTCTGAGTGCATCTGAGTGAATCTGGGTGCCTGTAACTGTCTCTGAGTGTCTCTGAGTGTCCCTGAGTGTCCCCGGATGTCCCTGAGTGTCCCTGAGTGTCTCTGAGTGTTACCCTGAGTGTCTCTCTGAGTGTCTCCCTGAGAGTCTCTCTGAGTGTCTCTCTGAGTGTCTCTCTGTGTGTCTCTCTGAGTGTCTCTCTGAGTGTCTCTCTGAGTGTCTCTCTGAGTGTCTCTCTGAGTGTCTCTCTGAGTGTCTCTCTGAGTGTCTCTCTGAGTGTCTCTCTGAGAGTCTCTCTGAGAGCCTCTCTGAGTGTCGCTCTGAGTGTCTCTCTGAGTGTCTCTCTGAGTGTCTCTCTGAGTGTCTCTCTGAGTGTCTCTCTGAGTGTCTCTCTGGGTGTCTCTCTGAGTGTCTCTCTGAGTGTCTCTCCGAGTGTCTCTCTGAGTGTCTCTCCGAGTCTCTCTCTGAGTGTCTCTCCGAGTCTCTCTCTGAGTGTCTCTCTGCGTATAAGTCAGTGTCTGTGAGCCGGCTACAACCAAAAATTGCTGGAATTTGAGTACTTTCGTTAATATGGAGATGATACAATACGGATAGTAAATTCATGCGTACGCCTTCCACCATGGTACCTTTACAATTCGGGAGTCCTAATAATCATAATACATCTAAAGTAAACCGCCATACTCTCTGGCTAGAAATAAACTACGATCTTTCCGAACTGTTGAGCTGGTAACAAATTATCGAGGGTTTCAACAAATGTCAAGGTCGCAACGAGATATTCGCATGCATTGTGTTATCAGCTATGACATTACGTGGCTGATGTCACAATGCATCTATAGGACGACAAAGTGTGACCGCCAGTGTGCGGTCAGACTGAAAATTGCATGGCTCGTTGTTCGTCAAAACGTGTCCTTACGACATTTTGCTCTTGCCAAAGGTCACAACCGCTATGTCGTGCAATTTTCTCATAATTATGCTGAGGAGTCAACATTAACAAACTTGGAATAAAACGTTTTCCCGACGTCGATTGTTTTTACACAGGTCGCCAGTTATCCGACGGTGCAGCAGAACTTCGTACGTCTGACGGTGACCGAAGCTTACTCGGTTATTCCCGGAGGTCCGGATCTGCACGTGAAGCAGGGATCGAGTCTGCGTCTCGAGTGTCAACTCATGGCCGCGACCGAGCCACCGTACTACGTTTTTTGGTATCAACAGGGTCACATGATAAACTACGACGCCGAGCCCGGCGTTAAGGTCGAGCTTACGAAGAGCGGCTCGATTCTTAAGGTCTCGAAAACGAAAACGATTCACGGTGGCAATTACACCTGCGTGCCGAGCAACGCCAAACCCTCATCCGTCATGATACACGTCATCGAAGGTGAGATCCGTACTCTCGTTTACTTTCGACCCTTTTGCATCCGTATTATTGTACGAGGGGAATGCTTCTCTCAACCCTCCGACTGTGTACCATGACGAGGTACATTCGACGAGCGAACCCTGATGTCATATATTTTACTCGACCTCATTTATTTCAAGATTCATCGACATGGTACATCGGTGAAATTAATCATGCCGTGACGATTTGCGTAAGGTTTGGGTCAGTGATGCGTCATGATGGATAATTGTTAACTTCGTTGTAAAACCAGCGGGTGGTTTGCGCACGAGCATGGCTTTCTTGAGGTCGTCCTTGCGAATGGTGTCGATTTCGGATGAGTTTCGGAGAGTTGAGAGGGAATTGTGAACACTTGTCGATGGGATAAAAATCTGAAAAAAATCAAGCGTATCTAAGATGCCGAAAAGATTTATTTTGCATAATAATAATAATTCCAAAATGTTGTTAACAAATTTGATGAAAAATTTAATTGTTTAATAAATTTCCTGGAAAGATAACTTTTTTTATTAAAATTATTCGTTTATTCTTCTGAATACGTATGAATTTTTTCAGATAACCATTTCAGAAATATTCCATTGCAGGAATTTTTTGACGATTTTTTTTTTTTTTTTATAATGTTACCTGCAACGTGTTCCAGAGTATTTTCGCCCGCTGAACATGAATTCGCCGACCATTTTGGCAGAAAGTACAACGATACATTGAGAGGCTCGATTTTATGCGCGGAAAATCGTATTTTTGGGATTTAAACGGAAAATATTGGGTTGGGAGTAAATTGATAAAAAAATACGTGGAACATAGCCTTGAAAAATCCATTGAATAACGATTTTTGTCTTTTTGAGCCACTTTTCGAAAAACGTCGATTTTCGTGATATTCAAAGGTCGATATCTCGGCTCCCAATGGAGCTAGGGAAAATCCGAGGTTCCCATCGTGTTCTACGGAAAAAAATACCCAAGATAGGGCCTTGTCCGCAGTTTTAGAATCGTTTTATCGTGCCGTTTGAGGACGTTGAAAATCGCGAGGAAATGAATTTTTCGACGTAATTTTTTTTTTTTTTTTATGATCTGCCACATATTTCGACGTATTTCTTCCCGCTGAACACGAATCCGCGGGCCTTTTTGCGTTAAAATCCAATGCGACATTAAGGGGCTCGATTTTATGCACGAAATCATGCACTTGGCCGACTAAAACGGATTAGCCGGCTAAAATAGTTTATCCACCTAATCCGTCTTAGCCGGCCAAACTACAAAATCCATTAGCCGTATAAGATATTTTAGCCGGCCAGGCCGGCCTATCTCTACAGCCCTACATCGACCCAGCATAGGAGTCGCCAAACCTGTCTGTAAGACCGTGTCCTGGAGTATCCTCGAGTGCACGTGTCTATCCTTCGCTATCCATGAGTACCCGTCTCGAACCCGAACAGTTTCGGAAACTTCAGTCCGGAAACAATATTCAAATACGGAAACCTGTAGTTCAAGTTAAATCGTCACTTCCAACGATCTTTAACAATTAGCGATGTTGTAACTATGGACAAGAAGAGAAAGGGATGGTTAACACCCTCGAGAATCGTTTCGCTAACGAACGATTATAAAGAATAATTGTTTAAACTTCGGAGCGCGAACTTGAAGCCCGTTTAAAACCGTCAGTGAGTTGTCGCTTTTTCTTTCGGTCTTTTCCACCTCCTCCGTCCGGGACACACCGGGCTAGCAGCAGCGGCTGCACCAGCAGCAGCAGGAAGCGAATGGTTCCCCGCTTTTACTGCGCGATTGTGGGAAACGTGACCCGAATCCGAAAGTAGCGGAACTTCCGGTTGGGAGGAGAGGAAAGAGGGTTGGAGAACGAGTCGGAGAGGCCTGCCACGTTTAAAACGTCGTTTCCCAGTCGAGAGGGTGGGGGGAAAAACCATCCCCATATACCTTCTATCCTCAACACGCCTCACTCGCGACAACCGCTGGTTTGCCCCAAAACCAGCCAACCCACCCCCGCCCCCCCCCCCCCCTCACCCCGCCCGACTCCTTCCCAGCAGCCTATCGTTTTCTCTCTCAGCCGTGGTTGCTGAGTTTCTAATTTCGTTTCAGATTTTCAGTTAGCATTGTAAAACAAGTAACATGCAATTAACCCAATAAACTTTGCGCATGTACTGGAGATTACGAGGGCTCAACAGATACATGCGATACGCGCTTACACGTAACTTGGTCATTGTTTTTTTTTTTTTTTTTTTTTTTTTTCAATTTAAAATAGCGGGCTTTAAGCGTTTTAATGAAAATTGTGTCGAGGCTGGTGGTGGTTACTTTTTTTTTTTTTTTGGCGCTTGCCTTAATTTTTGTCAATCACACAGACGCTTTAGTACCGCTTTCGTGGCTCACAAATATTCAATTAGCCTCGTTAACGGGGCATGTTACGTCCGCGACTCACCATTAGCTTTTCCAATTAGCGCTGTGTCCGGTGATAGAGGAGTTTATGTTTTAATCGATATTATCGACGATATAGATTGATTCTGTAGCGCGATGGAATGTCGACGATTCTTAAGGTTTCATGTTAAAATGTCTACCAAATTAACACAACGCTGACTTAATCCAACGGCACATTCACGTCTCTACCGCTCGCAGCTCTACCGGAAAACATTATTTCGTCGAACTCCACCGGATTAGAACTCTACCACATAACAACTCTACCGGAAAACAGCTCTATGATATTACAACTCCACCGTACTGAAAGTCTCTATCGCAGTATGTAAAAACACTCCGAGAACGAATAGCTCGCCAACAACTCTGCGACATAACTGCTCTACAATACTAAAACTCATTCGAAAATACGTACCACACTATAAAAAAAAACACCAGCGCGAGCCAATCGCCAACAACTCTATGCGAAGATAGACGTCCAAGACAATCTCTACTAGAAAAAAACTCTATCGAAATGAAAAAAAATTCTACCGGAATGTCAATACAACTCTACCGGTAGAGATTTTTTGGATATTCCGGTAGAGTTGTTAGAGCTTTCCTTTTTAGTAGAGTTGTTATCTGTTAGAGTTGTGAGTGGTAGTGATATAAATATTTTAAGACAACACCAAAATGACACAACGCTAAAGTAACACAACATCAAAGTAACACAACATCAAAGTAACACAACATCAAAGTAACACAACATCAAAGTAACACAACATCAAAGTAACACAACGCCAAAGTAACACAACGCCAAAGTAACACAACGCCAAAGTAAGACAACGCCAAAGTAAGACAACGCCAAAGTAACACAACGCCATAGTAACACAACACCAAAGTAGCACAAGGCCAGAGTAACACAACGCCAAAGTAACACAACGCCAAAGTAACGCAACGCCAAAGTATCGCAACGCCAAAGTAACGCAACGCCAAAGTAACGCAACGCCAAAGTAACGCAACGCCAAAGTAACGCAACGCCAAAGTAACAAAACGCCAAAGTAACAAAACGCCAAAGTAACAAAACGCCAAAGTAACAAAACGCCAAAGTAACAAAACGCCAAAGTAACAAAACGCCAAAGTAACAAAACGCCAAAGTAACAAAACGCCAAAGTAACAAAACGCCAAAGTAACAAAACGCCAAAGTAACAAAACGCCAAAGTAACAAAACGCCAAAGTAACAAAACGCCAAAGTAACAAAACGTCAAAGTAACAAAACGTCAAAGTAACAAAACGCCAAAGTAACAAAACGCCAAAGTAACAAAACGCCAAAGTAACAAAACGCCAAAGTAACAAAACGCCAAAGTAACAAAACGCCAAAGTAACAAAACGCCAAAGTAACAAAACGCCAAAGTAACAAAACGCCAAAGTAACAAAACGCCAAAGTAACAAAACGCCAAAGTAACACAACATCAAACTAACACAACGCCAAAGTAACAAAACGTCAAAGTAACAAAACGTCAAAGTAACAAAACGCCAAAGTAACAAAACGCCAAAGTAACAAAACGCCAAAGTAACAAAACGCCAAAGTAACAAAACGCCAAAGTAACAAAACGCCAAAGTAACAAAACGCCAAAGTAACACAACATCAAACTAACACAACGCCAAAGTAACCCAACTTCGATGTTACTTCACCTTTTACAAATCAAAGTAACAAGATGGTTACTTCGCGTGCGTTATTTTCGCGCAATGTTATTTTATTTACGTTACTTCGATCTATCTTTTATTTCCGGAAGTTATTTTGGAAGTGTGTCAATTTTTTGTTCGTCGCGTCGCATCGGCGTGTCAAAATTCGTTCAACCCTTCAATTCCTGGCGGCCCTCGTCCCTCCGTCCGCCCTCTTCCATCATCGGCCCGCGACGATCCGTAACTCCCGCGAATGCCGGCGGATGTGTCACGAGTTTTGCGGGACGTGAGCGAAATCGAAATTACCCGAAAAGATTTTCCTTTCTCCGTGCGAATTCGCCACGGACGAGGCCCCCGATAAATTTTTTGTATTTTACCCCGGCCTCGCGCGCTCTCCTATCTCGACGCCTCACCGACCCCCTTCCTCAACTCGATTATTCTTTTTGTTGCAGAGGAGGAGAAGCCAGCGGCGATGCACGGCGGCGACAGGAGAAACCCGAGTCCGGCAATTTTGGCGAGCAACTTTCTCGCCTCCTTCCTCGCCGCCGTCAGTTGGAGGATACCGAGCTTCTCGAGCCTCTATCCAACGTGAACGCCTCGCTCTCGAGTTCTTCCCTCGGCGAATCCGTCATCCGTCTCCGTCGCGAATCAGCCCGGCCCCACCCCCGCACCCACCCCCCTGCCCCTCATCAACCCCTCGCTGTGCCGAAATCCCGGCGGACCGGGGAGAACACATCACTCGAGAAGAATAACCGACAACAATTCCGCATGAGATGTGCAAGCAAAAGTGGTCCCGTGCTAAGTAACGCTGAGGATCGAAAAAAAAAAAAAAAAAAAAAAAAATTCGAAGGAAGGAACAAAAGTTCATGAAATGCGGAAGAGACCGAGCGAGCTACGAGAGAACATTGCAGTGGGATTAATATATATATGTATTCCGCCGAGAGTGATATCGAGTCGTCTTTCTTCCAAGAATAAAAAAATGTTATTCGCGCCTGTCGGAGATATACAAAGCCATGTGAGGACATTTTTGAGAAGTTTGAAATCTTCAAGGGATATATGTATATATATAGACATATATGTATATATGTGTATATATATATATATATATACACGAACACACATATATATATACATACATATTATTTATATTTAATTACATTCTATTTATCGAGATCGATGGCTAAAATTCCGCAAGAATCTGTGTAAAGAAGATATATCTAGTAAGTAAGTAAGTATTCGTAATGTATACACGGTAAGGAAGGTATACGTACATCAGATAATCATTTTGGCGTCCACAAAGGTCTCCAATTTTTTTTTTTTTTTTTTTGCTGATTCTACAGTTTTTTTTTATTTTTTATTTTTAAGAAAATTGTATCGAAAATCCCTGACGTGCGACTGTTCGTAAGGGTGTTCCGATCACAAAAAAAAGAAAACCCAGGTCGGAGTATAAAAAATCGTTGGAAACGCTTGACTCTCTAATGATTAATTTTTCACAAATATTCTCTAGGTTAAAATAACAACGGAACTCATACAATTTTTTATATTCGGAGCCCGTGATTTTTTCGCACGAGCGGAACGCCCTCACCGACGCCGCAGCTAGGGAAGTTTTAATCCAACTTTTCAATTACAAAAAAAAAAAAAAAATTGTCTAAAATCGATAACCCTTCAAAAAATTATAAATTTAATAATAATAATTAATTATTATGAATGTAATAATAATAATTAATTATTATAAATGTAATAATAATAATTAATTATTATAGATGTAATAATAATAATTGATTATTATAGATGTAATAATAATAATTGATTATTATTTTTTCAATAAAAATTCCGGACATTTGTGGCCAAAAAAATGATCGTTAAATGTGCACCCTCTTTTTCACTGTGTAGGTTATATCGAGTGTTTTATTCGCGAGGTGGGAATGATCGACTGGAGGCTACGAAGTCATCTTATTCCTCTGGCGGGCAGATCGCCGTGCTCACCTCGCGCGTATGTCTACCGTATAATTAACCTCAACGAAGGGAAGCCCTCCAAAGGAGCCTGTAATCCCCCAGATAAAATTGCCAGACCCTCCCCCCCCCCACTCGCCCCACCCCATTCACTGACTCGCCCCCTTGTAGACCCGCTGTCGGAGCGTGGGTCACCGAAGGGCAGCTTTCGAGCTTTCGCCAAATCGATGCAAGCTCCCTTCCAATCCAACCCACCCCCCCCCCCCCCTCCCCCACTTCGTCATCCCAAGATCCTCTCTGAGCTTCGCCGACACCAGGCGTCGACTCCCTTCGAAGTTCCCGCACCGAGGTGTTCACTAGGTGAGGAAGGGGCAAAATGGACCAGTGTCTATTTGCGACGAGACATTGTTTATTTACGTCCCGCGGAAAATTGATAAAAGTGGTCCATTTTACCCCGAAGTTCCACTTTGCACGGCCCGGCTGCTATCTCACGATGGATAAGTTATACGGAGCTTAGGAGCAGCTGGGCTGTTCGGTTGAGGACGTCGAAACTTTGCGGTCATTCGAAGTTTGCACGCGTTCTTGTTAATGTTTTTTTTTTTTTAGTTTATTGGACTTTTGGTAATTTTGCAATAATTTTTTTTTACTGGGAGACATTGGGGAGAGGGTAGCAAAATTAAATCTCGGGGCAAAATGGACCATTTTTAACGGATTGTTGTTGATGGAAAGGAAAGGGTCTCGAATGGACCACGCCGGTCCGTTTTGCCCCACTGTCCTTTACGTCTCGTTGACAACGTAAAAATTGTCAACTTAAGACAGTTTTTTAGTCTAAGCGACCATTTTTTTTTAGATTAAAAAAACAAATCATAGGTTCACGGTAAAAAAAATTGTTTGAGAAGCAATTAACGGTATTGGAAGCTTTCTTAGATAAACTGTTTCTGAAATTTCAAACACATGCGCGTTGCAATTTTACAGTAAAATTTTTATTTTTGATTGAAATTTTTTTTAATTTCAGGCAAAGGATTGGAAATTTTACTATCTGGTATTTTGATTTTACACAAAAGTACATTAATGTTCCATTAATGTAAGTAATATAAGCAAATTCCAAGTTCCAGTACATTGAATTTACAATTTATTTTTACATTGTTCTATTAAATATTCCAATATCGGTTTTTTTCACGTATTTATTGATACTTGCAGGTGCTCTGCAAATTTTTTGGAGTACAATAAAAATTAATTAAGGGTGCTACGCGCTTTCATATCCGAGCACTGAAAAAAGGTCTTCCGACTGCGAGGATGATTTCAGATGTTTTACACATCTGGACCAAAAAAAAATCAAAAAAATTGTTGATCAGTACAAGTGTTACTATCGCGAAAACTAGTAACAATTTCAAGAAAAAAAATCACAAAATGACGTCCTTCCAAACAATGTGTACGGATTTGTGAATTTTTTTTTAACTCCGAAACGTCGCCATTTTGTAAATTTTTTTTTCGGATTTTTCCTATTTTATGCAATTGCCAGACAACTGTACTGATCAATAATATTTTTGATATTTTTCTTTCAGACGACTAGAACGTCTTGAAATAATGTCCGCAGTCGCAGGACCTTTTTTTCAGAGCTCGAAAAAGAAACCGCGCAACACCCTTAATTTATTTTAATTGTACTCCAAAAAATTTCCAAAGCACCTGCAAGTATCAATGAATAAGTGGAAAAAATACCGATCCATAAATATTTAATATATTTTTTCAACGTCGAAAAAAAATCCTCGTGTAGACTAGAAAGCTGCTAAAAAAAAAAAAAAAAAAAAAACAACAACAACAACAACAACCAATGCCCGATCTTCGTGGACGATAAATATTTGTTAAATGTAAAGCGTTTATTACCGTAGGCGAAAATGGTCTCAACCCAGTAATCGCTACGCAATGTTGAAGGTAGTGCGCGGGCTTCCCTTCGTTTAATTAAATCTAGGCGTGAGATTATTAATATAGATTTTAACGGTAGTTATATTGTATGTACATAAAATAATAAGGCATGTTTCGTCATAAGAACGCGATCAATGTCACTCCTCGTTAGGGATGTCCGCGTTAACCCTCTCGCGACGCAAGCTCACGGAACGCGTCGGTGCGAAAGGAGTGGGGGCGCGCATGCGCGTAGTCTCTGAGGCGTGCGCGAGAGCCTCGGGGATTCCCCGCGGTTCGCGCGCATGCGCGCTGAGCGGCCGCGCGGTGGGGAGCGCGATCTGCTCGTGAGAGAGTTAAGGGAAAGTGAAAGTCACGTGACCGGGCCATGAGTGTGAGATAAATAGTTGCAATTTTCAAATTAACTTTATTCAATGGTGTTAATTTTTTTGAGAAAAAAAATATTAATTCGGGCCGGATGCGAAATTACCGTGTGCATCCGGCTCGAATTTGCTTTTGCTCCAAAAAAAATTAGCACCCTTGAGAAAAATTCATTACAGTTTTCATTACCGACCGCGATATTTCACTTCCCCTCAAAGCGACTTGAGAAACCCTCGCTCTCCGCCCAGCCCGGACTCCGTCGGTAACAAAAACTGTAACCAATTTTTCTAACGGTTGCCAACCACTTCCCGTCAAATAAGAAATTGACATGAAGCGGACGCGAATTCAGGTTCGCGTGAGAATTTTCTTCAGCCTGGTTTCGAAAAATTAATTACTGTTTTTTTTTGGGATTTTTTTCCATACATTTTTATTATATGCAAGAATTATTATACTTGTATATTATTATTTGTATACAAGAATTGTTTTTATGATGGCTGGCTGGGTAAGTGTCAAGCTGACTTTTCGGTTTTGGGGGAAGGGATTTCATACCCCCTTTTTTGAATTTTCTTCTTAAATTCTTTAGCACTTCTTCGGTTTTTTTTTTTTTTTTTTAGGGCGGGGGAAGCTTTCATACCCCTTATTTTGGGATTAAAAAATGTCCAAGATTTTCTACATAAATTATTTTTATGTTGTCTGGTTGGGTGTCATGCTGACTTTTTCCGGTTTTTTTTGGGGGGGGGGGGGGGGGGGAGGATGTTTGATACCCCTTTTATTGTTAATTTTTTTAAATATTTTTTTTCAAAACCATTTCCCGTCAAAAACAAATTGTCCCACGAAGCGGAAGTGAATTCATGTTCGCGTGAGAATTAGCTTCAGAGCCTGGTCGCAAAAAATTAATTACAGTCTTCATTACCGACCGTGACACATCCCACATGCTCCGATCGCCGCGCAACCCTCTAAAAAAAAAGGAAAAAAAAAAACAAAAAACAAAAATCCCTGCGACTCATCGATAAGTGTAAATACAAAAGGCTATTCGTATAAGTTAGTTTTAACGTGTGATATTCACCATGAGTCTAATAAATCAATAATCGACGATAAGACCATTTTATTATCTCGCACCCCCGTTGAATTCGTCCGAAGCGAACCCATCGTCGTTCCGACGCTACGCCGAACCGAGGGCGGCCAACTGGGAGTTCCCCGGCTCGGCAATTGGCACAATGAAGGAAAGCAGAGAGAAAAAAAAAAAAAAAAAAAAAAAAAAAAAAAACCACCCCGATTCGCCAGTCTGTAATTAAACGGAGCTCGGTACCATCCGGTCTATGCACACGGCAAGGTACAAAACTACCGCGGCTCTTTCGCGACGATATCAAACCCGGCTGACTTTCTCTGCGTCTCTTCGGGTTCGCCGAGTTTCAAAAGCTTTGCCGGTAAATTTGTTCTCTCGTCACCTGTGCCCCCCCCCCCCCAACTCCCCCCTCCCCCCGCCTCACCTTATTTCGCGCGCGTTCACACGGTTCGCCTAAAAAAAAAAAAAAAAAAAAAATTATGACTACCACGATGGAAACTCTCTCTCGACGATCGTTAAATTGAAACGGTAGCGGAGGTAAAGAGGAACGATAGCGAACTGAAAACTATCGCGGGAGAGTTTAGGCAGGCAACGATGCGTCAAGCCGGATCTCGGGACCTCGTGACCGGCTAGCTGCACGCGCCCGATAACCGCTGCCACGAATGCTTCTGAAGTATAAGAAAAGTACAAGAGACCAGTTTATGCACACGAGGTGGTTGGGGTGGGGGGTGGGTGGGGGGGGGGGGTGCTCCATGTATTCCGGAAAGTTCGCGACTTTCCTCGACGAGTTGTTAATCGACCCGGCAGGGCCGAATCGCACGAACCCTGGCACGGTAGAGAATAGAGGAGGGTGGGGCAAAATGGAACACCGGGGCAAAATGGAACACGGGGACAAAGAGTAGTGGCCCCGTTCGACGAGTGTGTTTCCCAGGTGGGCCGCGAGAGACTTTGACGAGGTGGTCCATTTTGCCCCCGCCCTCGTCCACCAACTGGCGCGGCCAAACAAGAAACAAAATGGAAATCAACCGAGGTTGTCGTTGCCGTTATCTTCGGAAAAACAACATCGGTATGGGTGTTAAGGTAGTCCTTGCGAATGGTGTTCACTTCGCAAAATCGAGCATGTTTAAAGCTGCTGAAATTATTAATTTCGCATTATAATAATTTCAAAATGTTATTAACACAAATTGATGAAAAATAAAATTCTCCACCGAATCTCCAGGAAACCTAACTTTTTTAATGAAAATTATTCGATCATTTTTCTGAATACGTGTGAACTTTTCCAGATTTTTTAATTCACTTTGAAATTTTTTTTTTTTATATGGGAAAAATGTGTAGAAAATCTCGAAATTCTCGACGAGTAGTTAACCGACCAGGCAGGGCAAAATCGCACGGTAGACAATGGAGGAGGGCGGGATAAAGTGAAACACGGGGCAAAATGGGTCATGGGGACGAAACGTGCCCCATTTGACGAGATTGTTCCCCAGGCGGCCCGCGAGAGAATTTGACGGGGTGGTCCATTTTACCCCGCAGTTCCGTTTTGCCCTCGCCCTGGCCCACCAACCGGCGCAGGCGGACATAAAATAAGATACAAATCAACCGAAGTTGCTGTTGCCGTTATCTTCGGAAATATAACCACCGATGCGTGTTAAGGTAGTCTTTGCGAATTGTATTTTTTAGTACGGACATCCTTAACGTATAATCCGCTTATAACATATTCGTTACAATAAATATAAAAATATATATGCTTATATAGATAAAGCATATAAAGCTTATTTAAATAAAGCATATAAAGCTTATAAAGCTTATATATGCTTATAACACTGTTCGCAAGAGCAACCTTAAGAATGAAACCTCCCACATGGGTTTGACTAGCTGGGAAGAGTCTCGCTCGGACGATTTCGTGACAGTCGACTCGTGTTTCTGCGACACGCCAACAGTTGCGTTCTTCACATTCCGTGCGGAAAACGATGCCCTTTTTTACACCCCATTTGACCTCACTTCGGCGTGTTTCCCGGAAGGGTTCGGCCATGAAAATTACGGGCCGGGGAGGGGGGGGGGGTTGAAATAGGTCTTTCTGACTGTCCACAAGTATGTCCCCCTTACCGGCGAGACATATTACCTATATTTGACGGAGAATTCAGATACAAAGCCGTGACTCATGTCGCCCGGAGAGTTAAAGTTTGCGGGGTGAAATGGTGGTGAGAGAACAGCTCCCTGGCATTGTACGTTGAGGGTGCGCCGACGTTAAGAGCAAACAGGCTGAAGACCCACGCCAGCCACGGTCTGGCTTCATCATCGTCGTCGTCGTCGTCGTCGTCGGCGCAGTGGCTGCACACGCGACTCCGCACTATCCTATTCAGATAATTTACAAGGCTCTCGACATTTCAACTTGAGTCCCCCCATCTCTGCTCATGGTGTCGTCGAGAGCTGTTTAACCGATACCGACAGCATGAGTGCGATTCGCCCCTTGCAGAATGTTTTTGAATTTGCCAGCGCCAAATGACGATGGCAAATTCAAAAACGATGATGACGATGATGACGATGATGACGATGATGACGATGATGACGATGATGACGATGATGACGATGATGACGATGATGACGATGATGACGATGATGACGATGATGACGATGATGACGATGATGACGATGATGACGATGATGACGATGATGACGATGATGACGATGATGACGATGATGACGATGATGACGATGATGACGATGATGACGATGATGACGATGATGACGATGATGACGATGATGACGATGATGACGATGATGACGATGATGACGATGAT
The DNA here is from genome assembly GCA_964017025.1 of Stenichneumon culpator. NCBI lineage: Eukaryota > Metazoa > Arthropoda > Insecta > Hymenoptera > Ichneumonidae > Stenichneumon > Stenichneumon culpator. The sequence goes on from OZ024771.1 coordinate 4,204,312, forward strand.
GACGATGATGACGATGATGACGATGATGACGATGATGACGATGATGACGATGATGACGATGATGACGATGATGACGATGATGACGATGATGACGATGATGACGATGATGACGATGATGACGATGATGACGATGATGACGATGATGACGATGATGACGATGATGACGATGATGACGATGATGACGATGATGACGATGATGACGATGATGACGATGATGACGATGATGACGATGATGACGATGATGACGATGATGACGATGATGACGATGATGACGATGATGACGATGATGACGATGATGACGATGATGACGATGATGACGATGATGACGATGATGACGATGATGACGATGATGACGAATCTCACCCTCAACCAAGTAACGTGATTTTCGAATCGGAAGTGACGTATTTCTGGTCGATAAATGAGATTTTTACCCACAGAATAGTACCAGAATAGTTCAATGGTGGATTAGTTATCACCGCCTAAGATTTTTATAGGAAAGGGTGGGGCAAGATGGACCCGTTAAGAAATAAAATGAAATTTCAAAAAGGAACATATTCTGGGTTCGGTTTTAATGGTCAACTCTTCCGAATTTCATGTGTCATATTGTATCGTGAAAATATAACAGCAATAAAGCCAGTGTGTCGTGAATTTCCTGGTATACATTTTTTTTTGTTTTACTGCAATTTCAGTACAGTCCATTTTGCCCCATCGTCCCATCTCTCGCGATCCCTCCAATTCTTGCAACCCTGTGAGAATTACTTTTGTGCCGAGTTCGCGAATTCTATTTTCCTTCATTCTTTTTCCAAAAAAAAAAGCAAGAGGCCATTCCGCCGACCAGTTTCACGCCCTGGGGCAACGCCTACCAAGGCGGCGTCCCGGCAACGACAGCGTAAAACCGCTTTACGATTCTCGCGGGAATATTGAAACGCTGAAAGTTCTCGTTTGGCTAGCTCTGCTCCTCCCACCGGTAACTGTTACTCTGTGAGTCCTCATCCGTTCATATTCACTATCCGTATCGCGAATCTTCGAAAACACCCTTCGTCAATAAAAGGCAGCGGAGCGGCGGGAAACAGCGGCTGTCTGAACGAGCCCGGAGCTACGAATCGACTGTTAGCTAAAAATAAAAAACAACTTCCCTGTGCAGTTTGGGGCAAAATGGGGTACCTCACAGTAACTACGAGAACCGACATTTTTTTCAGTTCGCCCCGATTCGGAAGGTGGTCCATTATGCCCCGTTCCCAGAGTTCCTATCTTACCCCATCTTGTTCGAGCCCTTGTACGATTTTTTTCCGAACTTTTCTTCGTATGCTATTTTGCCCCGTGTCTGGACTTTACGACGGGTCCATTTTGCCCCGTATTCTCACAGTTCCCATCTTACCCCACCTTCTCCGAAACCCTGTACGTATTTCTTCAATTTTTTTTTTTTTTTTTCGTATGCTATTTTGCCCCGTGTCTGGACTTTACGGCAGGACCATTTCGCCCCGTATTCTCACAGTTCCCATCTTACCCCAACTTGTCCCATCAACCCTCTACGTACTTCTTCCGATTTTCTTTCCGTATGCTATTTTGCCCCGTGTCTGGACTTTACGGCCTGACCATTTTGCCCCACTCCTGGCTCGAAATAGAATCTGCGAAAGGTATAAAAAAAAAAATCCGCCAGGTAAGTTACTTTCCCTCATTTTCGGCAAGTAGTTGGTTCAAGGAAACCAGGGAGGTTTGCCCGAGCGAAATTGGGCCACTTTAGTTTGCTTAGGGTAAATCAGGGTGAGGGGTGAGGTGGCAATAACATATCACCCAGATTTAACCTACTTGTACTTGGTAATTGAACTACTACAAAATACTTATTCTTGATACTTGATGTATTACAAAATACTTGTTCTTGATACTTGATGTACTAAAAAGTACTTGTAATTGGTAATTGAAGTACTAAAAAGTCCTTGTACTTGGTGCATGAAGTACTAAAAAGTACTTATACTTGATACTTAAAGCACTACCCAGCTCTGCCACGAATCTTGAGGCTAAAAGTGATGAATATGACCCGGTTAATTGATTTTCCTGAAAATCAAGCGGGTCCATAGGGGAGGGCGGGGCAAAATGGGACAGTGGCTCAAAATAGGATAACGGACCAAATACAATTTTCCAATAAATTTTGGTTAGTGACAGCAAGTGCCGCAAAACGGGCTTGAAAATCCCGACGTATCGTTGGGACAAAAATAGGGCATAAAAAAAAAAAAAAAAAAAAAAAAAAAAATTATAAAAAATTTGACTTTTGCCCCGTTTTCCCCTGTTCCCCCATTTTGCCCAATCCAACGTCTACCAATCGTATCTCGTATCGGCGAAAGCGTGTACGATCTACCGCGGAATTACAATTCGCCACCGCGGTCGCTCGAACGACAATGCAGAAAACTCTACGGCGGAATGACAACAGCAGTCATTGATTCGCCCGAAAATCAGACGGGCCCATAAGGGAGGGCGGGGCAAAATGGGACAGTCGCTCAAAATAGGATAACGGACCAAATGCAATTTTCCAATACATTTTGGATGGTGGCAGCAAGTGCCGCAAAACGGGCTTGAAAATCCCGACGTATCGTTGGGACAAAAATAGGGCATCAAAAAAAAAAAAAAAAAAAAAAAAAAAAAAAAAAAAAAAAAAAAAAAAAAAAAAAATTGACTTTTGCCCCGCTTTCCCCTGTTCACCCATTTTGCCCAATGCAACGTCTACCAATCGTGTCTCGTACCGGTGAAAGCGTGTACGACCTGCCGCGGAATTACAATTCGCCACCGCAGTCGCTCGAACGACAATGCAGAAATCTCTACGGCGGAATGACAACAGAACTCTACGCCTTATCACACAAGAACAAGCGAGAGAGGATAAAGAGTGTAAAGAAGCGAGGAAGAACAGGAGGACAGTTACTTCGGAGAGGGAGCTCGATGGTATAAATAGCATCCTCGGTTGCTCCGCAGCGCCCCGGAGGAATTGGAGCTCGGCCCGAATCTCCAGACGTATTTGTCCCGAGAGAGGTTGAGAGGGAGATGCGAGAGAGTCGGAGCCAGAGGGGTGTGTTTGCAAATTTTCCCAACGTGAAAGATGCCGCGCATTACCGCCGCGGAGGTGCCCGCCCTACTTGCCCGAGTGTGCACCGGCTCGCAGCCGAGGCAAGCAGGTTTACCGAGGAAATATTGTTGCCGAGAGTACGCGCTTTCGCGTTCCCCGGTGTTTCTCGGTGAGGAAGCCGCGTAGGCGACCCCGTGCAGTTCGAGCAATTAAGCTCCCGTATCGCTTGGCCCAGAGAGAGAGAGAGAGAGAGCGCGGGGCTTGTTCCGGTTCTCCGGTAGGAGAGAGCGGGGCAAAACGGAACAGCGGGGCAAAATGGGACAGTTGGGAAAACTGTCCCGTTTTGCCCCGCAAATTTTTATTTATTTATTTATTTACTTACGGGACGAGCCCTTTTGCATAAAATAATTCAGACAATATAATAGTATGAGATCAAGTTTACCTCCATATGATTTTTTTTTGTTGTTTTGTACAGTCTTTCAATATAGTTTTTTTTTTATGTATATGCATGTATTTTTGGTATTTACTGAAAATAGTCTTCAAGATCAATTAATTTCACTTCGCATCACAATGTCATCTCTCGAAGAGGAGGCCCCGATCTGAGAGGGCCCTCGCAGACCTTGCAATTGTCCAGGCTAGATCTGTCCCCATACAAGTGGGACGGATCTAGCCTGTTGGCAACGCCCGTGAATCGGTAGTGCGCAGACCTTTCCGTTAATCCCGATCCGATTTTCGGTGTTCTGAAAAAAATCCGTGCTCTCCACCGTCGGTCTGGGACAGTCTCCCGAAGTTTATCCATCAAGGTGGGACAGTCCGTTATCCCTGACAATATTTTGAAGAGAGTAACGCTGATCGTAGAAGGTTCTTAGTTAGTTTAGACTCGGTATCTCGAGTAGATTTGCGATGGCTCCGTAATCAAGCTCCTCCTGCCTCATAGCAGTGCCCGCCTTGAAAGCCGCCGACCGAAGGAAATTTATGCTGGACACGCTCCAGTTTTTTTTTTTTTATGAACAGCGAACACCGGTTCCACAACTCCGACGCGTTAAAATCGGCCGCACCGGTGTGAGGTAAAGGGTCCAATAAAAAATATTGACGACCCATTTTGCCCCGTCGATACATCTGGATTTTAGGGCAGTTTTGCCTCGCAGTGCCATCTAAAAATTATTGGAAAATTGCGTTTTGCCCCACTGTCCCGTTTTGCTCAGCTGGTCCATTTTGCCCCGCTCTCCCCTATTGCTCGGTGTGGGGCGCGGATGTTAACCGGCGTGCTTTAAAACTCGTGTCGGTAACGATAAACAGATTGCCGGGCGCGGAATAAGGGAGAAATTCATGAATCAGTGGAAAGTGCTGGTATCGGTCAGACGCGCCGTAAGGGGGGGGGGTGGGTGGGTGGGTGGGTGGGTGGGTTTTGAGCGGACCAGTTGTTAATTGGGATAACTGGTGTGAGGAGGCCAATTAGACCTACGGCGTTAATCACTATTCAGAGTGGAAGCGTTGGAGAACCCAGCGAGACGAGCCCGAGGTCCCTTCGTAAACAGAGCGGCGATGCGAGGGCAGAGAGAGGAGAGTAACGCTCGCATTGTAGGAACGTAAATCTTGGCTCGTCGCATCGCACGCGCCTCACTGCCAAGCGCCATCCTGCGCGCTTGTTCGCCTGCCATCGCTGCCTCGTCCGGGAGCCGACGTGATAGGTATAGTACATGCATTAACGGTAGTGCATTGTACGTTATTGTGTGTGTGTGTGTGTGTACATATATGTGTTATTGCGTGTGTACATATATGTGTTATTGCGTGTGTACATATATGTGTTATTGCGTGTGTATATATATATATGTGTGTGTGTGTGTGTGTGTGTGTGTGTGTGTGTGTGTGTGTGTGTGTGTGTGTGTGTGTGTGTGTGTGTGTGTGTGTGTGTGTGTGTGTGTGTGTGTGTGTGTGTGTGTGTGTGTGTGTGTGTGTGTGTGCGTGTGTGTATGATGGCTGTTGCATCGTTCGCGGGTACAAGGATGTGAATTACGGAAGACGTATAAAGTTAGTTTACCGTAAAGTTATTGTGTCGTAAAGGAGCGACGAGATGGGGCGGTGGGGGACGCCTGACGGTAACCCGAGAGACATCCCTTATAAAGGTGGAGATGAAACTATGCAAGTTTGTCGTACAAAATTGTAATGCAGCTTCCCTCGTGAGCGAGAGAATGTTCGAGATATAATGCAGTATTTGTCCTTGAAGAATCACAGAGGCACTCACATACATACAAGAACACTTGCATACACACAGAAACACTCGCATACACTCAGAAACACTCACATACACACATAAACACTCACATACATTCAGAAACCCTCGCATACTCGAATACTCTTGGGTATACTAGCCTCGTACTTGATACTCATATATTACAACGTATATCGGATTCATACTTAATACTCTTCAGCGATAGATTAGAGGAGTATAATTTGAGTCTTATGATTTGCCGGAAATTACAAACCACTTGCTGCATAAGGATAATCTTACGTTAAATATATTGTATTTAGTGTAGATACTTTGAGAGACTCTGAGACACTCAGAGACACTCAGAGACACTCAGAGACACTCAGAGGCACTCAGATACACTCAGAGCCACTCAGAGACACTCAGAGACACTCAGGGACACTCAGAGACACTCAGAGACACTCAGAGACACTCAGAGACACTCAGAGACACTCGGAGACACTCAGGGACACTCAGGGACACCCAGAGACACTCCGGGACACTCAGGGACACACAGAGACACTCAGAGACACTCAGAGACACTCAGAGACACTCAGAGACGCTCAGAGACACTCAGAGACACTCTGAGAATTTCAGAGTATTTGAGGCACACTCTGACACATTTAGAGCACTCTGAGATGCTCACACAAAACTGTTTGAATAACCATAACACCTGAAAATTGCTGGGCGAAAAATGCTTGGCTTGGCTATATCGCAAGAACTTACAACGATTGACGCTACAATTTCTTTCATCGACTTTACAATCCCCGAAGACCACAGGATGTGCATCCTGCGATCCACCACAGGAACCGAAGGCGAGGGGAAAAAAACAATTTATTCCGGAACCCATCCGTCTGCCGGGATGAAACACGTTGGTTCCCTCAGGGGATTCTCACGTGACTTTCACAGATTACTATCTCTCTCCCGCGTCCGCTCAACTGCCGGGTTATAATAATAATTACATCCTGACTACGTGCCAGAGAGTGGTCCGGAGAGTGACTGCGCGAACAACCAAGTCGCGTCGACGTTGCGTCCCGGGAATCGGAAGTCGACGATGGCTCCTGAGGGGCGCGTTCGGTCATGTCACGGCCATCGCTTCGCGTCTTCTGCCCTCGCGATCATTCCAACCCCTCCCGCTCAACGCTCTCGCGAGGATATACCAGCCATCAGGCTATTCACTCAATTTACCTTGGCGTTATTGCCCCACGAACGGATAGCCATTACCTCAGTACAGAATCCTGAGGGTCGGGCAGGACGGGAAGCAAATGGATCGCTTGATCTCGCCCGAAGCGCAACGACTCTATGGGTCGAATTTTAAAACAATAATTTGAACTTGCGATCGCACTTAATCTCATACTTTGGCACGAACTTCATTGCGTACTTAACAACTATCTTAAGTTCGAACTTACGATCGAACCTTAGTTCGAACTTGATTTCGTGTCAGTTTGATCTTGAGTTTGATCTTAAGTTTGATCTTAAGTTTGATCATGAGTTTGATCTTGAGTTTGATCTTGAGTTTGATCTTGAGTTCGATCTTGAGTTTGATCTTGAATTTGATCTTGAGTTTGATCTTGAGTTTGATCTTGAGTTTGATCTTGAGTTTGATCTTGAGTTTGATCTTGAGTTTGATCTTGAGTTTGATCTTGAGTTTGATCTTGAGTTTGATCTTGAGTTTGATCTTGAGTTTGATCTTGAGTTTGATCTTGAGTTTGATCCTGAGTTTGATCTTGAGTTTGATCTTGAGTTTGATCTTGAGTTTGATCTTGAGTTTGATCTTGAGTTTGATCTTGAGTTTGATCTTGAGTTTGATCTTGAGTTTGATCTTGAGTTTGATCTTGAGTTCGATCTTGAGTTTGATCTTGAGTTTGATCTTGAGTTTGATCTTGAGTTTGATCTTGAGTTTGATCTTGAGTTTGATCTTGAGTTTGATCTTGAGTTTGATCTTGAGTTTGATCTTAAGATTGAACTTGAGTTTGATCTTAAGTTTGAACTCGAGTTCGAACTTCAGCTCAAACTGGAACTACAATCAAATTCGAGTTCAGCTGTGAGTTCGAACTCAAGAACAACTTACGATAGGTCTTAAACTCGCAATGAAGTCCGGGCCAATCTTCGATCTTAAATCCAATTTCAAGAGCGACCACAAATTCAAACCAACGTCTTAAAATTCGACCCTACGTTTCCTTCTTTGGTCTTTCGTTTTGTTTCCCCCTCGCGTGCGTGACACAGTTCGCCTAAAAGCCAGGTGAATGGCTAATAGCCTACCGCGACTGTTTCCCAACAACCTGGAAGGAGCGCCCAGTCGGACGAGAGTTGGGAGAGCTTTTTGCATGCGTCCGCGCTTCAGTCACTCGCCCACTAGCCGAAGAGGCTTTTTAACAGTTACCTATTGCAACGTTCTCCTCGCATACTTCTTCTCCCTCAGGGCAACCCCACCCCCCCCCCCTCCCCCCCCTCCCATCCTCACGCTTCCTCACTACTTTCTCACTGTTCTTTCTCCTCCTCTCACCCCCCTCATTTCGCTCTCGACGTGCTCGTCGACTCGGCCGAGATCCTTTCATCGTTCGGGTCGCTCGGTTCTCCTCTGGCGCTGGCATTTAGAAGCCCCCCCGAGTCAAAAGCGAGTTACTTGAAGTGGAGATCGCCCCGGGGGCCTCGGACCTCTCCGTCCGAAGAGGAGGAAGGAAACGGCGCCGACTTACTACACAACTGCAACGAGAAACGGTACGTGCCGAGGTGCCGGGAGGAGAACAAGAGGATTCCGCGTATAGATACGCGTAAGTTCGAGGGTCGAGGATCGCCTGAGGGGCGCAGAAGGATAGGTCGGGAGGAGACCTACCATCCGCGTACCCTCGCAAACAGGCGAGGCAAACTTGTTCGGAGATAGCCGAGAGGGAATGAGGGAGGGGGGGGAGGGGCGGGTTGGGGGGGGGGGGGGGGGTTGGGGGGGGGGGTTGGGGATGGAAGAGAGGCGAACAGGGCGAGAATTTCTCTCGCCCGCGGGTCAGTCGCTGGTCTCGGAAGGGCGGGGAAGAAGGTTGAGGTGGAAAAGTGGAGACGATGGAGGAGCATCGTAATGCTTTGGGAAAAAAAGGAGTTGCGAATAGTTTTTGGCGCGGAGGGGGGAGGCTCGATTGGAGAGGGAGATGGTGAGTTAGGGAGATGAAGGGGGGGGGGGGGTAAAAAGGACTGTACGAAGGGATGGTGTACATTAGGGTGGTTCTTAAGTTGGAGTTTTTTGAATTTTCTCGGGGCCAGCCCGTATTATCGTGAGGTGTAGATCCAGAGAAAAGATTTATTTGTAACAAAAAAAAAATGTATTTTGGAGAAATGAATTATCTTTGTTTGTTTGCCTGCTAGCATGTTATTTGTAGCGATTATAATTTTTTATTTAAGTACATGTTTGTTAGCTACGTAGTGTAATTGTTTTGTGTCTAATGCGATGTTGTAGTTGGAAGAGATGCATTATTTATTTACAGTAACTATATTTTTTTAAGGTGGAAAAAAATGGATTTCGCTATGTTTCTTCGACTCTGGTTTTTTTTTTGTTTTAGGTAAAAATCAAATAAATAATACATTATCTGATTAATACATTTTTATTTTTAACTTTAAATTATACATACTTGGTCTTAATTACTCCAAAAATGCTCCGATTTCATAGGAATTTCGGTGAGTTTTTCTTTATTCGTTATACTTCCAAATTTGAAAGCGCGTGGTCGCTCCAAGGAAATCTCGAATATTTCACTTTAAATTTAGATGTTCTGAAGTTTTTAATTTATTAAGTAGGCGCTAGCGATCTCTAAAAATGCGGTAATTTCGCGGGCCCTTCGCACATCGCATTTTTATTTTATACCTCAAGATAACACGATCTGGCCCCCAGAAAATTCAAAAATGTGCACTTTAAGGACCGCCCTAACTTTAAGGATCACTTTAAGGATCATCCTCAGGACGAAATTTTCAGGAACCTTGCCGCCTCGCCAGCCGCTGGAGAATCCTGCGCCAAAGGTCCGACGAAAAGATCCTCCTCGGCGCTCCCTCCGAGCACCTTTTTCTACCCCACTCCCCCCCCCCCACTCCCCCCCTCCCTCTATCGTTCTATTTAATTACTGGTCAGAAAAGTGGTTGCCGAGTGAGCTTTTCTACGACCCAAGAAAAAAACCCCGAGATAGGGATGGAGCCGAACAAGAAAATGATGAAGAGAGAGTAGAGTTGAAAAAAAAGGAACATTTGCACGCGGGCACTCCGAGGGCGAGGCGGAAGAACCGAGGCTCGTGCTTCGTCCCTCCGTTCTCTCAGCTCCTCTTCTACGTGACCGGAATTTTGGATTCGACGATTCGACGGTAGAAAGGGCCGAATTGGATGGAGTTCTCGGGCGCGCCCTCGACGCCGGGAGCGTGAGTCAAGCCCGAGTAGTCCATCAGCACTTCTTTGGGACTGCGGGCGACGGCCCGACTCCGGGCGGCGTCCGGCCGCAGGATGGCCAGAGTCGCAATTACCTTTTTCCATCCTGACGAGCGCTTCGCTCCATGGAAACGGGAATATTTCTTACTTCCGCCCACGGAGCGATCCACCGCGAGAGTTTCATCCACACTTTGCAAAATGGCCACTTTTAATTACCTTTCTTTTAACTTCGTCCATTCTGTTCCTCGTTTACGGCGAATCTAATATTGCTTGCAGTATTGTGAGAGTAATCAAGTTTCCATTATTACGAAAGATGGCAAAGTTGGCTCGCGCTGGGTGGGTGAGCGGGGAAGGAAGAAGTATTATCAGGAGCGACTGTATTGGTTGGTGCTGGACCGGGCCGAGGAGGACGCGAAAGGTAAGCATGCAGGAACGCAGCGACTACGACAAGATGCTCCTGGGTTGCCTCAAGCCCGGTGAAAATTGGGTTTTATCCACTTTAACATTCATGATTATTCAGCGACAAAGTGGTCTTCCCCCTCGGTCCGACCCGTCGGACTCGGCCTCGTTCCACAACCCCCCCTCCCCCCCCCCACCCCACCCTTCTGCAACTCTCCTTCTTACGCCGCGGATAATATAAATGGTAATTGTGCTTTATTGTCCTTGGTTAGCGACCTGCCGCTTTCCACCGAGCGTTAACAACTATTAAACTCCAACGAAAAGTTCCCGAGACCTCGCGGCGTGCTCGAAGTAGCGCCGAGTGCGGCGGTCCTTCGGGCCGAGTGTGTCTGCCCACTCGAGACCGCGCCGCTATTGTTAGACATTATGGCCCTTTGATTGGAGCGGCTAAATACGATGGTCATTAGCTGGCGGATAGTCACATTGTTCGTGTCAGTTTTGTACAGTGGGATTCGACGTGAGGTGGCAAATGTAAATGCTATTTAGTAGCGCTTGTTACGATTTCATGGCACTATATGCTTGTGTATTGTGAAACTAGGTGGGTGTTGTGAACCGGGCGCTTAGCGCGCTCGTAGTTGGTTTGGTCCATAATAAGGCACTAATCATTTTTTTTTGAGAACAAGTGACGGGGGTCGATGATATGCCTTTCCTGTGAGATCCTCTGTATGCCTCCGAGTGTCCCTCAGCGTTCTTTAGTGTCCCTGAGTGTTTTTTCTAGCACCTCTCTTTACGCACCTCAGCGCCAACTGTAAGCGCCAACTCTCAGCGCCAACTGCCAACGTCAACTCTCAGCGTCAACTCTCAGCGCCGACTCTCAGCGCCAACTCTCAGCGCCAACTCTCAGTGACAACTCTCAGCGCCAACTCTCAGCGTCCCTCTCAGCGCCAACTGTCAAGGCCAACTCTCAGCGCCAACTCTCAGTGCCAACTTTCAGCGCCAACTCTCAGCGTCCCTCTCAGCGCCAACTGTCAAGGCTAACTCTCAGCGTCCCTCTCAGCGCCAACTGTCAAGGCTAACTCTCAGCGCCAACTGTCAAGGCTAACTCTCAGCGCCAACTCTCAGTGCCAACTTTCAGCGCCAACTCTTAGCGTCCCTCTCAGCGCCAACACTCAGCGTCCCTCTCAGCGCCAACTGTCAACGCCAACTGTCAACGCCAACTCTTAGCGCCAACTCCCAGCGCCAACTCTCAGCGCCAACTCTCAGCACCAACTCTCAGCGCCAACCCTCAGCGCCAACTCTCAGCGTCAACTCTCAGCGCCAACTCTCAGCGCCAGCTCTCATCACCACCTCTCAGCGCCAACTCTCAGCGCTAACCCTGAGCGCCACTCTCGACGCCACTCTCAGCGCCAACTCTCAGCGCCAACTCTCAGCGTCAACTCTCAGCGCCAGCTCTCAGCGCCAGCTCTCAGCGCCAGCTCTCAGCGCCAACTCTCAGCGCCAACTCTCAGCGCCAACTCTCAGCGCCTCTCACCGTGACTTTGAATATCGTGAGAGTATGCGAAAAAACGCAGCTAAAATTTCAGGACTTCTGTTTATATGCATAGAGATGAGATTGCACTCTCCTGACGGCCTCGCCGGTGGCTCTCAAAATGCAATCGAAACGGCATAAAATTTTTTAAAAATGAAATAAAATATCGAATCGAATCGAGTACAGTCTCCGAGGAGGAGGCAAGGCAAGCTTCGTGGCTGCGCCGCAATAATGTATAGAGCACCCGGTCGACTCTCGACGTTAGCCGATGGTGTCGTTGATGGTCCCAGTGTGCCGGTGACGAGGTTCGTTAGTTCGAGACAGTTGTACGCCTCGAGAGTGCACGGAACGAGGAGGGTCCATCAATTCCCGAGCGTGGCTGGGAGTCGCAACGACGACGATGCCTGCGCACAGTGTACACGATAAAGGAAGAGAAGTATCTCGTCTCGCGCGAACTCTCACTCCTCGAGTGTCGCATCGTCGCTCGTTGCGCGACTTTCCAATTTATCTCTATGAACATCCATAAAACGCGATCGCTAGAAGGAGAGCGGCGGACACGTAGACGTGCATAACGAATCCATCAATCATCGCAAAAAATTTTCCAGCCTCTCCGACGCGTCCCATCGGATGCAAAAAAAAAAAAACCGCCCAAATCGACGCCTCATTTTTTACGAGAGAATTATTCGCAATTTTTCGAAAAAAAAAAGAAAATCGCATTTATCGCGCCTCCGCAACGGCGCGTTCCGACCGACCGACGGACACAAACGAGTGAATACGTTTTCCTTTTTTTTTTACGTATTCTCGATAATCCATTATCATTTTTTGGTTTTTTTTTTTTTTCATCTTTTTCATCGCAATACTTTCTCGTTACACACTTGCGGGCGTGATGTGAAAGTAAAAGGCAAGTATCGAATAGCAATTTCCCGAGCTATAAATTGTTCTCCAATCAATGAACGAATTGTACGCAACAGCGATTTTTCGTACGTAGCACTGTACCGATTTAACGAAGCTTGGTTTCCCCGTGTCCCATCCTGCCCCACCCCCCCCCCCCCCCACCCTAGATTCGCGGTCAGTCTCGTACAAAATACCTGTCTAGCATTTCCGGTATCGCGCGCCGCTCCGCTGTAAATGGGAAATAAAATCCTATACAAGGTTGGAGCGACATAGATGGCGTTCGGGTGGGGGAGGGAGGGGGTGGGAGGGGGAGAGAGGGGGGGAGGGGGGGGAACACAATCTCGCTTCGTTATGAACGGATACGTATTGCGGAGATTTTTGCACGGGCAACAGATTCGTGTCGGGGATAAAAATCCGCAGTCGTCCTGAGGCCATCAACCGCGATTGAATGTTGATTAATTGGAGCGGAAGCGAACGGAAGCCATAAAGGCGAGACTGGGGAGATCGCTGATTATCGATACGGTCGTTTTGGCGAAAAATAAAAATCGCCGGGGCGAGAGAAAAAAAAAAAGATTGGATTGCGGTATTGAAAGATGTTCGGTCGCGAGTCCTCCAGCATTATACGATTATATTCGCCTTTGGGTTTGCGCCTGGCAAAGTTTTCCAAGTATTTCCAATAAATTCACTTAGAATTTTGAGACGCTGCATACATTTTTCCCATAAAAAAAAAAAATCAAAGTAAATTTACTGAAAAAATTCGTACGTATTCATAAAAGTGAACGAATCTTAAAAAAAAAGTTAAGTTTCCGGGAGATTTCTTGACCAATTCTATGTTTAATATATTTGTTAATAACATTTTCGAATAATTATTAAACAAAATTAATCTTTCCGGCACCTTTGATAAGCTTGATTTTTTCCAGATTTTTTTATACCATCCAGAAGTGTTTGCAATTCCCTCTGATTTCTCGGAAACTTATGCGAGGTGAGCATTATTCGCAAGGACCACCTTAACGAGTCATGTGAGTCTTCGCCACGTTTCGGGATCGATCGACTAGTCGCGACACATCCTCGAAGCGCGCTTGCGAAGTCAATACCGCAAGATCACGTCGTATGTATCGGATACATAGGAATGGAATCAGAAACGGTTCGAGAGGTAAAAGTGGAGAAAGTACGATCCAACCTCGATCTATATAGAGTACACGACACACTACATCAGGTAAGGTATACATACACACACACATATACGCATACACACATATACGCATACACGCATATACACATCTACACATACACGCATACACACATATACGCATACACGCATATACATATACACGCATACACGCATATACATATACACGCATACACCCATACACGCATACACCCATATACGCATATGTGTATATACGCATACACGCATGTACACATATACGCATACATACACGGGTATATATATACACACATATGTATATATACACATGGTATGGACAGCGAGTGAGAGGGGAGCCGATAGGAGGCATGACGTTTAGAATTCCAGAAGATCCTTGGCAGATTACGTACGTGATTGTAGTAGGACATTGATGCGACCTGCTCTTGTGCTCCGTTCGCTTCATCTGAGTCGGAGAGGGAGGCTCGATGCCATTGTTCACGGACGGTAATATACGAGGGAGCATATAATCCTCAAATTACGTTTCCACAACGCGCCGATTCCATTCGTAGACTTGTCCACCCCGCCCCCCCCCCCCCCTGCGCGCTTCTGTCTAATTCCTGTGCCTACAACGATCGTGTAGAACACACATACGGCTATGTACTACATAACTGGAGTGTAACGAACGCAAGCACTGGAACCTGAGGGTATCTCTTATGATAATGGTTTCCTGCATAATAGTTTACTGATGACCCCTTTATTATCCCAGCTGTCGAGACATGCGTGACGCATATCTAGGAGCGGTACACGTTGTCGCATTCTCGTGCGCTACGGAGCCTGTGACCGATGGTACGGCGGGCGGGTGATACGTTATCAATTGGCAACATGCCACCGATAGCTTGGGGTCAGCATTGTAGGGGTTGTTTTTTGTGAAAACATCTTCGGTGAGAGGTGTAAATGGAAAGGGAAGTCGGAAAGCTTTAGGAAGAAAGTCCTGGTGGGGTGTTCGGTGGGGTGTTCGGTGGGGTGTTCGGTGGGGTGTTCGGTGGGGTGTTCGGTGGGGTTTTCGGTGGGGTATTCGGCGGGGTGTTCGGTGAGGCATTCGGCGGGGTGTTCGGCGGGGTGTTCGGCGGGGTGTTCGGCGGGGTGTTCGGCGGGGTGTTCGGCGGGGTGTTCGGCGGGGTGTTCGGTGGAGTGTTCGGAGGGGTGTTCGGTGGGGTGTTCGGTGGGGTGTTCGGCGAGGTGTTCGGCGAGGTGTTCGGCGGGGTGTTCGGCGGGGTGTTCAGCAGAGCGTTCGGCTGGGTGTTCGGCAGAGTGTTCGGCTGGGTGTTCGGCGGGGTGTTCGGCAGAGCGTTCGGCTGGGTGTTCGGCGGGGTGTTCGGCGGGGTGTTCGGTGGGGTTTTCGGTGGAGTATTCGGTGGGGTATTCGGTGGGGTGTTCGGTGGGGTGTTCGGTGGGGTGTTCGGCGGGGTGTTCGGATGGGTGTTCGGCGGGGTGTTTGGCGGGGTGTTCGATGGGGTGTTCGGCGGGGTGTTCGGATGGGTGTTTGGCGGGGTGTTCGGTGGGGTGTTCGGTGGGGTGTTCGGTGGGGTGTTCGGTGGGGTGTTCGGTGGGGTGTTCGGTGGGGTGTTCGGCGGGGTGTTCGGATGGGTGTTCGGCGGGGTGTTTGGCGGGGTGTTCGGCGGGGTGTTCGGCGGGGTGTTCGGCGGGGTGTTCGGCGGGATGTCCGGCGGGATGTTCGGTGGGGTGTTCTGTAAGATGTTCGACACACCCAGAGAAATGGTTCATCACATTTAAATAAATCAACGCATTAGAATTCTGTTTATCCAAATTGAATGCTTTTTTATTTGTGCGAAAGAAACTTTTAATTATGTGCACCTATGAGAGTTACTTCATTCAACTAAATAATTCTATTTACCTATAGCTATATACGCAAAAACAATTTCTTTCATTATCGGCTAATCACGATATACAACATTTTTTATTTAAGTAGGCATTTCATCCCATCAAATGGATACTGGATTTTAATCATGGAAGTCGCTAATTCACAGACCAGGCAGCAGGCGCGCTGTGCGTTCCCGTTCGCCAGCCTACGTCATAGATCTATATCGGTCCTCGACACGTTCGCGTTGGTTGTTGTGAAAACGATTTACGGACTATCGTGTGTGAAAAGTGGACGCATAAACAGTGCCGTTGATAACCAACGCGGGCTTGGAGAGCTATCGGGAGCAAATTTGCTAGATTCGACTCCATTACATCTCCGCAGATTCTTTAACTATAAGCAGTAGTAGATACATCGTATGTGAGACAATACGCATGTTGGATCGACGACCTTAAGCAATTGATACCAAGGATAATTTAAGGTTCAAAATAAAAATGTAGTTACAAATAAAATATATATTTCATTCAAAGAAAAAAAAATGGTTACAATATATAAATAATGTATTTGTTTCAACTACAATATCGCATTCGTTTCAAATAAATACACTACGCGGATAATAAATATGTAGTTTAATAAAAAATTGTACTTGATACAAGTAATATGATAGTAGGCAGATATGCAAAGAAGATAATTTATTTGTTCGAAATAAATGTTATTTTTTATAAAGAAATCTTTTCTCTGGCTGTAAGATATTTCGTAAGATATTTCATGAGATATTTCATAAGATATTTCATAAGATATTCGATAAGATATTCGATAAGTTGCTCGATAAGATAGTCGATAAGTTGCTCGATAAAATACTCCATAAGATACTCGATAAGATATTCGATAAGATATTCGGCAAGATATTCGGTGCGATACTCGACCAGATACTCGCCAAGATACTCGACCAGATCTCATCTCGCTGTCTGTCGGCATTCGCTGGAAGCATAAAAGGAAGGATGCACGAGATGTGCGTGACGCGAGAAGTTTTAAGTTAGAAACTACGAGGGTGATTAAATACGCAATAGTTTGAAATCTCTGGATTCTGTCTACGTGAGAGTTCGCGGTTGTGTCAAGTTTCTCAAAGTTGCGCGCGTTTCTCCGCCTCAAGGATGTCAAAGCAAACGAGTGGAATGACGATGAATAGGGTAGCGTTGCGATTGTTGAAACACGATCGTCAGAATGAACAAGAAGGAGTGTTTGTCTTCCGGTCTTGTAGTCACTTGAGACTCGAGCGACGCGACTATACAGGGAAGATAGTGGTAAAACGGACAGCGGGGCAAAATGGGCACCTTGAATAAACATAAAAATGAGGGGCAAAACGGGCATCAAGCCTAAAAATTATAATTTTTTTTTTGAACGATTGTTCACTTTATCTCGATGTCTTTTTTTTTATCAATAATAACACAAGAAAACGAAAAGGTAAATGAAAATGCGAAATTTTTTTTAAAATAATAATGCAATTCTATTAGAAATTTTATTAGAATTAAAGTAAAAATTACTTTACCACGTCTTCGCTTTTATTGTTACACGACAATCATTTTGTCCTCCTTTCAAGTAACTTTTTCTTGAACTTCTGCAATCTGGTCTGTAGTGCGGTTTGAGGGTCGGCGAAGTGTCGTGAGGCTTCGGTGCAATTTATTGCCCCATCGACGACAGACTTCACCGAAGAGAACCACCACAGAAGTGACTACCGGAGGTTCAGCAGTTACTACTGGCATTGCACATGTTACTACTTCTTAGTGGTTACTCATGGAGTTACTACTTCTTAGTGGTTACTCATGGAGTTACTACTTCTTAGTGGTTACTCATGGAGTTACTACTTCTTAGTGGTTACTCATGGAGTTACTACCTCTTAGTGGTTACTCATGGAGTTACTACTTCTTAGTGGTTACTCATGGAGTGACTACTTCTTAGTGGTTACTCATGGAGTGACTACTTCTTAGTGGTTACTCATGAAGTTACTACTTCTTAGTGGTTACTCATGGAGTTACTACTTCTTAGTGGTTACTCATGGAGTTACTACTTCTTAGTGGTTACTCATGGAGTTACTACTTCTTAGTGGTTACTCATGGAGTTACTACTTCATAGTGGTTACTCATGGAGTTACTACTTTTTAGTGGTTACTCATGGAGTGACTACTTCTTAGTGGTTACTCATGGAGTGACTACTTCTTAGTGGTTACTCATGGAGTTACTACTACTTAGTGGTTACTCATGGAATTACTACTTCTTAGTGGTTACTCATGGAGTTACCACTTCTTAGAGGTTACTCATGGAGTTACTACTTCTTAGTGGTTACTCATGGAGTTACTACTTCTTAGTGGTTACTCATGGAATTACTACTTCTTAGTGGTTACTCATGGAGTTACTACTTCTTAGTGGTTACTCATGGAGTTACTACTTCTTAGTGGTTACTCATGGAGTTACCACTTCTTAGAGGTTAATCATGGAGTTACTACTTCTTAGTGGTTACTCATGGAGTTACTACTACTTAGTGGTTACTCATGGAGTTACTACTTCTTAGTGGTTACTCATGGAGTTACTACTTCTTAGTGGTTACTCATGGAGTTACCACTTCTTAGAGGTTACTCATGGAGTTACTACTTCTTAGTGGTTACTCCTCCACAGTCAGTGTCTGTTACTGAGGACGAAGTGTTTTTTGCAACAGCAATTGCTACTTGTAACAAAAGCTACTTAAAACTACAAGCAATTCCCAATAGTGAATTGCTGGACACTCATAGCAGTTTCGCGTAGTTAACTACCCAGTAAACACAGTAATCTAGCAGCAATGTAACAGAATGTCACATGTAAATTACATGTAAGTTGCCATTTACGACTCAGCAATATAACACCTTATATTACCGTGTTATATCGTTGTTATATAACAATGTAACATGCAATGTTTATTTTTAAAACAGTTATATTGCTAATTAACTGGATAATAATACGAAACTTGTGTTTCAAAAAAATTCAAAAAAACAATATATATTTCATCAAAATTCATTAGAAAAATTAATTACGCCAAATAACTATTTAAAAAATTTTAAATGACTGAATTTGCTCAACAAGTCTTCAAAAAAAAGTTTTACACTTTTTTTTAAATTCCTGATTTGATTGATATATATATATATTTTTTTTCTTTCAATTAATAATTTGACTTATTTTCACACTTTTCTTATGTAAGGAACATCATAAAGCTGAAACAAGTCGTTTATAAGAAAGTTAAGACTTGTCCGTTTTGACGCCAAAACCTATTTTTGTCGAGGTGCCCGTTTTGCCCCATCTTCCCCAAATCCATACTGTACATATGGGAGAGCGGGACATTAATATAAAATGGGACAGTGGAAAAAAAACGGGATGGTGGAGCAAAACTCACTTTTCCAATAATTTTTTGATGCCTCATTTTGCCCCAACGTAAAGATTTTCATAAGGATTTTCAACCCCATTTTGTCCCTCTTATCTCCACCATCCAAAAGTTAATGGAAAATTGCGGTTGCCCCATTATCCCATTTTGCCCCACTATCCCATTTTGCCCCGCTATTCCCTACTCTCGATGTCTGTATACATATATCTAAACCATAGCGTTGAAGTTCGAAACATGCATTACATTTTTTCCTGGTTTCGTGTCTCGCGCATATGTTATTTGCCCATCTACATCGGCTGAGAACATCCTGGATTTTATCGAGGAACGGTGAATGGTCGGTGAGAGCGCCGAGAATTCAAGCTCAGAATCGCCGTCGGTGATTTTTATTATCCCCGTAGCTTTCGAAGGTATAAACTGGGATGATCTTTCTGCAGCGAGATTCAGTCGTGCCGATAAGGTAGGAATTAATAGGGGTGAATTATCATCCGTCGGTAATGAAATCAGCATCGATGACGACGAAGGACGTCAAAGTTTCCGGCAACGGGTCTTTGTGACCATTCGCAGATTATACAATGATAGTTGGTGCACACTCTTATCTCCAGTAGGTAACGTTACCGACCGATGGTAAGGTACCGACCTATGGTAATTTGCAGTCAGTCGCATTTCGGAATTCGAGTCGGTAAGTCGGTTCCTCCATATATCGTCTTTCAACACTACGCCAGAAAATGATTCCTGTTTTATCCTCGGTAGGTAAGTTCGGTACCTTTCAATTCGGCCAGTGAATTAATCGCAAAAAATATTTTCCATTATTTGGACGCATTTGGAATAGAATATAAAATAGACGCATTTTGTGTCGGCAATTTCTTATTTGTTTATTTATTTATTTATTTATTTATTTATTTATTTATTTATTTATTTATTTATTTATTTATTTATTTATTTATTTATTTATTTATTTATTTATTTATTCATTTATTTATAGGAGAGTAATGTTACGGACTTATATTACCGGTTCATAAAATGTGGGTAATTAATTCTCAAGTATCTCGGCTTGAGGGCTTACGCCACAGTGAATGAGTGGAAGCGCATGCATATTTCGTGATTTTTTTTTCTCAGTAAATATACGCTTTATCAATTTAAGTTTTTTGGGGTCGAAGAAGGATATAATAAAGAACATTTAGGAATTTTATTATTGTTATGTATTTTTTTTAATTAAGCCTTTAATAAGGCGTAAATAATTTGTTCCAGTTCCTTTGTCGTGTTCCTAATTTCAACTAGTAATTTTATGAGATACAAAAATTTTAATTGTCTCTTAACAAATTATACATAACGCGGTCTTCGACGAGGGTAAAACAAATAAATAAACAAAAAATAGCGAAATAGCGGCCATTTAAAGAAAATCGACTTTTATTAATTTTTCAACACTTTCAATCATTAAAAAAAATATATTTTCAAGCACTAAAGAATCTGTTTAAGTATACCAGTAAAAAATTTTCATAAAAATACATCACGCCGTCTTCGACATAAAAAGAACACCGATCTCGAAAATCACGCTTTCTGAAAAACGCCTTCAAAATTCGACCGCGCCGCTCGAGCGCTCCGCCACATTCCCCATAACGGTCTCTAACTTTCGTAATTCGTTGAATTTCTCCAAAAAAATTTAACAGAATATTTTTGACACTATAAACTACCAGAAAAAAAAAATTAAAATTTTACTCTGGCAACGCTTAACAAGTGTCGCGTTACTGTTTACTCGGCAATGGAGAACCGGAAGAAAACGCGCCGTCATGGCTCGTCTTGATAATCTTTCCGGATTCGCAACGTGTCGACGCCAGCGAGAGACGAGCGAGCACTTTTGCAGTCATTACCATATCGCAACACACAGTGCGCGTCAGAGAGGACAAGATAATCAGCATATTCATGAAAACGTTCCCAGCCCAAGTCTCTTCATAGACTACCTACTGTTGCGTCTCCGCCGCTACCACTTCTGGCGTGTACCATGTCGGGCTGCCTTTCGTCACCAGGATCGTACAACAAACATTTCAAAGTAAGATGAGTGGAGGATCGAGAGAACGAGCCGAAAGAGAAGAGTCGGACCGAGCGGAAGATGATCAAACAGGAGGAAGGAGAAAAATGAGAAGGCAGCGATCGGATGGTACTTAAGGAATACTTGCGAATGGTGTTCACTTCGCATAAGTTTCAGAGAAATGAGAGGGAATTGAAAACACTTCTGGATGGTATAAAAGTCTGAAAAAAATCAAGCATATTGAAGGTGCTAAAAAGATTAATTTTGCATAATAATAATTCCAAAATGTTATTAACAAATTGATGAGAAATAAAATTGGTCAATAAGTCTCCCGGAAACCTAACTTTTTTTTTATGAAAGTGCTTCGTTCACTTTTCTGAATACGTATGAATTTTTTCGGATTGTTTAATTCACTTTGATTTTTTTTTAATGGGAAAAATGGGTCGGAAGACGCAAAATTCGAAGTGAATTTACAAATCTGTTCACTTTGCATAAGTTTCGGGGAAATGAGAGGGAATTGCAAACACTTCTGGATGGTATAAAAGTCTGAAAAAAATCAAGCATATTAAAGGTGCTAAAAATATTGATTTTGTATAATAATAATTCCAAAATGTTATTAACAAATTGATGAGAAATAAAATTGTTCAACAAATCTCCCGGAAACCTAACTTTTTTTATGAAAGTGCTTCGTTCACTTTTCTGAATACGTATGCATTTTTTCAGATTTTTTAATTCACTTTGATTTTTTTTTTATGGGAAAAATGGGTCGGAAGTCGCAAATTTCGAAGTGAATTTACAAATCTGTTCACTTCGCATAAGTTTCAGAGAAATGAGGGGGAATTGCAAACACTTCTGGATGGTATAAAAGTCTGAAAAAAATCAAGCATTTTAAAGGTGCTAAAAATATTGATTTTGCATAATGATAATTCCAAAACGTTATTAACAAATTGATGAGAAATAAAATTGGTCAATAAGTCTCCCGGAAACCTAACTTTTTTTTAATGAAAGTGCTTCGTTCACTTTTCTGAATACGTATGAATTTTTTCGGATTGTTTAATTCACTTTCATTTTTTTTTAATGGGAAAAATGGGTCGGAAGTCGCAAATTTCGAAGTGAATTTACAAATCTGTTCACTTCGCATAAGTTTCAGAGAAATGAGGGGGAATTGCAAACACTTCTGGATGGTATAAAAGTCTGAAAAAAATCAAGCATTTTAAAGGTGCTAAAAATATTGATTTTGCATAATGATAATTCCAAAACGTTATTAACAAATTGATGAGAAATAAAATTGGTCAATAAGTCTCCCGGAAACCTAACTTTTTTTTAATGAAAGTGCTTCGTTCACTTTTCTGAATACGTATGAATTTTTTCGGATTGTTTAATTCACTTTCATTTTTTTTTAATGGGAAAAATGGGTCGGAAGTCGCAAAATTCAAAGTGAATTTTAAAAATCTGAAAAAATTCATACGTATTCAAAAAAATGAACGAATCATTTTCATAAAAAAAGTTAGGTTTCCGGGACATTTGTTGAACAATTTTATTTTTCATCAATTGGTTAATCACATTTTGGAATTATTATTGCCATATTAATCTTTTCAGCACCTGTAATATGCTTGATTTTTTCAGATTTTTATACCATCACGAAATGTTTGCAATTCCCTTTCATTTCTCCGTAACTTATGCGAAGTAAACACTATTCGCATATATTGTTAAGTCAAAAACAATTTTTTTAATATTATCTTCAACTTTCACATATAGAAACTGAGCAATAGAGTGACTCATAAAAAATAAAGATTTTCGATCAGAATTTGTTTACATTTTTCACATATAAAAAATGTATTTATTTTTTTATTGACAAGCAGTTTATCGACGGCTTGGCTGAAAAAAAATTGATATTAAAAAAAAAATGGAAAATGCTTTGGCAGTTAGAAGGTTAATTCTACACAATCGTATTGTATCGAAAATTATTCTGCGTTCAACGGGCAATCTGGATTTTTCTATATTCGCCACCGTGACGTCCTTGCGCCGTTTTCCTCTCCGCGGTTATTCCCATCCACACCTTCGAGGTATAATTCTAGATTAAAGAAACCTTAGAAAATAGAGAAAGCCCGGCATTCATCCACCGCGAAGTAGAGAAGTCGCGAGTTCGCCTAGAAAATGATTGCGTTTACATACCAGCTATATGTATATATATATATATATATATATATATATATATATATATATATATATATATATATATATATATATATATATATATATATATATATATGAACCCTGCATATAATGCACCGTGCCAGTGTCTATACCGCCGGGTAAAATTCATACCTCCGTATGGGAACAAATATACTAAGAGGGATATACCAATAATACCGGAAATGCGTTACTTCCGGTCGAATATTGAGTTTCATGGACCAAAAGTTAAGTATGTCTGGTAAATCGCCGGAAATCTAAATTTAAGGTTGTCAAATTTCTCCAGACCCAGAAAAAATATTTATTAAACAATCCAAAGAAAAAATGTCGACCTTTAAATGACGTTTGTTAAGAAAAAACGGAGCTGGGCGGTACTTAAAGTACATTGTACTTATTTAGTACTTTAATTCCGAGACTTTAAATACAGGTGTACTTTAAGTATTGACATTTTTTCCATGTACATATGTACTTTAAATACTGCACTTAAAGTTCTTTTCCATTACTTCAAATATGTTCATGTGAAACACTGTGCGTGGAACGTGAAAATCTTTGTATTAATATAACTTTAAAAATAGTCTCATAGAACTTATATTTTATACATTTTGGGTGAAACAGGTGAATATCGACCGACCCATATTTTATTAATTTACGTCCTAATCGCAGTGGCCCATATTTATCTCTTTTATTCTATATGTTTTTGGATAAAAGACACGGCGGACTTTTTGAAAATATCGTTTTTTATTTCGTATCGTCTTCACTCCTACTACTGAGTTGAGTTTAGAAGTTCAAGTTTACAAATGTTCATATCGACATATGCATAAAATTTGAAAACTCAGGTATCTGCAGAGGCCTTATTTTATTCGTTTCCACGTCGACATATGCTTTTATAACGTGAACATAATATTGTTTAGGCTTCACCGATTCGTGGATGTACTCGTTGATTCGTTCTATGATGTACCATTGACCTCTTACTTAATTCGACCAAATAAAAATAATTCAAAAACCTACAGAATATCATGTAATTCTACTATTTTTCGAATAAACTCTATCGTCGCATTATCTTAATTTCTATGATTTTTCGTTATAACAATTTTTTTCGTTACTTGATAAATAACGAAATACGATTTTTTTTTGATACTTTACAAGAACTTAAATTACTTTAAGTACTTTGCCCAGCTCTGTGAAAAAAAGTGACGGAGAAATATGAAGAAATACCTTTATTTACTTAAATAAATAACTATATAATATAACTATAAGTTACTATAAATAAATAATACATTAGTTTCGACTACAACATCGCGTCAGATACAAATAAATACACTAACACAAGTAGCTGATAAATACGTAACTAAATAAAAAAAATTATACTTGATACAACTAACATGCTAGCAGGTAGATATACGAAGATCATTTACTTACCCTAAATAAATTTTATTTGCTATAAAGAAATCTTTTCTCTGGATGTCCGCCCGAACTTAAAGTGCATGCCGAAGCCTTTGTCGCTAAGTACAGCAGTCCCGTAAAATTTGAAGTACACGCGTAGCAATTAACGATCCAAAGTCGATTCTACGAAACTGCCTCGTTGCGTCGGTAAAACAGGAAGCTCCGGAAGCCGCTTGAATGGCGACGCCGGAAGCGCGAAGGAATCGATCACGCGGACTGCATAGGCTCGTTCGGTGACGAGCGTACTCGCGGATCGCGTCTGGGCCACGTGAAACTCGAAATCAATATTCATCGTTTCTGGCTCTCCTCTCCCCGCTCTTCCTCTCATTTTCTCTCCGCCTCGTACCTTCTCATCTACGGGTTTTATTACGCTCCGAGCTATAAACTTCCGCGAAAGGGGGGAGGACGATTTACGATAGAACGAGCTTCTCGCCCGTGCGGAGAGCTCGGCGGCTTTTCCACCGCAGGGTGTACCGCGCGTTATTCGAAGCTCCTTTAAACTCGGTAACGCGGAACGAAAATTTTCTCGGTGTCGCTCGTCGATTCGACGCCCTTCTCTCGCTCCTTCGCACCCACCGAACACACCCGCGGGCCTTCGGGACGGGCCGTCCGTTTTCCGCGCGGAGAGAGCGCGAACGTCTTTTTCCACTTATCCCGGGCGACGAGTCTGACCCCGATGGTATCACTTCACTTGACAGCTTCTCGCGATTTCCCCCCACCCCGTGGCCGGGGCGTCGCACATACGCGTCGTGATTCTCTCTGACGATGCCGGCAATACGGAAAGCGTAAAAAAAAAAAAAAAATGAGCTCGTACGGAAGCTAGCAACGTTTCAGTCCGACGAAATCATTGACAGCCGTCACGCTTCGCAAACAGTTCATTTTCTAGCGGTCTGAAAATAAAATAAAATAGTATATAATGGCACATGGGAAGAAAGTGTGTATTTTGAGCGAGTGTGAAGTTTGATGCCCGAGCGAGGTGAGGGCAGAAATTCACACGCGGTGAAAATGCACTTTCTCCCTTGTCGCATACGATATTTTTTTCCCGACTTCGTTTTTCTAACTTTGACTTCCTAAGTAGGGCATCCTTTATAGGGATGCCCTGTTTAGGATGTCTCTGCAATAGCCCTGGCGGCGCTTATGACCGATTTTAACTTCCAAATCGGGATTCAGCTGGATTCTTATAAGGACGCCCTGTTTGGGGTGTCGCCGCAACGTCCCTAGCTGCATTGATAACCGACTTTAACTTCCAAATCGGGATCCATCTGGATTCTTACAGGGATGCCCTACTTAGGATGTCCCTGGAACAGCCCTAGCGGCGCTAATGACCGATTGTAAGTTCCAAATCGGGATCCGTCTGGATTCTTACAAGGAAGCCCTTTTTGGGGAATCCCTATCAAATCCCGATCGGAATCCGATCGTAAGTCGGGACTCCCTAACAAATTTCTTCACGGGTGATGACCGATTTTAACTTCCAAATCAGGATCCGTCTGGATTCTTATAAGTATGACCTACTCAGGATATCCCTAGAACAGCTCCAGCGGCGCTGTTGGCCGATTTTAACTTCCAAATCGGGATCCGTCTGGATTCTTATAAGAATGCCCTACTTAGGATGTCCCTGAAACATCCCTAGCGGCACTGATGACCTATTTCAACTTCCAAGTCGGGATCCGTCTGGCTTCTTATAAGGATGCCCTACTTAGGATGTCCCTGGAACAGCCCCAGCGGCATTGATGGCCGATTTTAACTTCCAAGTCGGGATCCGTTTGGATTCTTGTAAGGATACCCTACTCAGGATGTCCCTGGAACAGTCCTAGCGGCGCTGATGGCTAATCGTAACTTCCAACTCGGGATCCGTCTGGATTCTTACAAGGACGCCCTGCTTTATGATGTCCTTGCAACAGCCCTAGTGGCGTTGATGACCGATCTTAACTTCCAAATCGGGATCCGTTTGGATTCTTGTAAGGATACCCTACTCAGGATGTCCCTGGAACAGTCCTAGCGGCGCTGATGTCTAATTGTAACTTCCAAGTCGGGATCCGTTTGGATTCTTGTAAGGATACCCTACTCAGGATGTCCCTGGAACAGTCCTAGCGGCGCTGATGGCTAATCGTAACTTCCAACTCGGGATCCGTCTGGATTCTTACAAGGACGCCCTGCTTATGATGTCCTTGCAACAGCCCTAGCGGCGTTGATGACCGATCTTAACTTCCAAATCGGGATCCGACTGGATTCTTACAAGGACGCCCTTTTCGGGGAATCCAGTACAAATCCCGATCCGAATCCGATCGTAAGTCGAGACGCCCCAACAAATTTCTTCACAGGTGAGGGCCCGTAAGAACGAACGTGACTTTTCAGCGAAGAAAAAGATCAACCTTTAACAGTTTTTCTACGAGAAAAATCCTCATATATACCTATTTGTTCAAGGGTCTCGCATTCAGAGCTCTAAACCCTTGAGAGATACTTAAAGTGAAAATTAGCAGCTAGTCTCGTTTCTCTCGCGCGGGCTTGGAAGGTCATTCTGCTGATCGCCAAATGTTTTACGACCTCTTCGGAAAACAGACGTACCCGGAGATTAAACCGAGGGTTTTCTACGGAGTACATGGAAAAAGCTCTTGACTCGGCGGGCTTTGCTTGTGTGCAGAGAGTGAGCTATCGTGCGCGCGGTAACTCATGGAGCTGATCAACAGCCAAGTTCCAAAGTTTCGACCCCGAACTGCCCTCTAACGAAAACTCTCAATTGTCAAAAGAATCGTCAGAGACGTTTTGAGTTGGGAAGTTCTTCGTGGAGTCACTCGGAAATTCTCGCACGGTTCACTTAGCCTGCCAAGAGCTCGTACAGAGTTAACGGATTGTTGTAGTTGCGTTCACTTGGCAAAGTTTTCCATTGAGTGTTTAATGGTAATGAATGGCATCGAAAGGTAATCAATGGGATCCCAATGGGAAATTATGGGGTTAAATTGAAACGGTACTTTATACTATTCATTCTTAACGGGCCTCCACTTGCAAATCAGTGAGAAATTTTAAGTGGTACGTTTTGCCATTCGTTATCAATAGAAGACCAATGGCAATTTCCTGCAAAAATTTAACTGGTACTTTTTCCCATTCGTTATTAATGTCAGTCCACTGGAGCATAACTGGGACAACTGAAATTGTATGTCTGACCATTCGGAATAAATGGGAACTGAATTCAACCGTAAAAAGCTAGAGAATCTTTAATGGCACGTCTAACTATTTATAACTCACGAGGAACGAGAATCGAGGTGACAAACACTAGGGAATCACGCGGGTAATTCCCTTTCACTTAAACGCTATAAGCGATAACGAACTGCAGATAAATGAATCCACAATAGTAGCTATGAACTGGTGGATCGAGCTTATTTATGAATAATGGACGAAACTTTTCGCTAGCATTACAGCTTTTTTAAAATTTATTATCTGTTTCGCTAGTGTAGAAGAGTATATATAGTCTATTTCTCCCTAAATGGGAATGCCAGCGGAATAAAAATACCATACAACGAATGGGAAACTGAATGACATATTGAATGGTATATATAATGGTAGTACAAGTGGGAATGATACCATTGACAAAACCGCATTGAATTATCTTTAACGAATAGTTAATGGTAATCAGTGGGATTTTCAATGGTAATTAATGGGAGACTTAGTCAAGGGTTGCTACATGAACAGAGAGAGGGACGGGGAGAGGGACGGGGAGAGGGACGGGGAGAGGGACGGGGAGAGGGACGGGGAGAGGGACGGGGAGAGGGACGGGGAGATGGACGGGGAGAGGGACGGGGAGAGGGACGGGGAGAGGGACGGGGAGATGGACGGGGAGAGGGATGGGGAGAGGGACGGGGAGAGGGACGGGGAGATGGACGGGGAGAGGGACGGGGAGAGGGACGGGGAGAGGGACGGGGAGATGGACGGGGAGAGGGATGGGGAGAGGGACGGGGAGAGGGACGGGGAGAGAGACGGTGAGAGGGACGGTGAGAGGGACGGGGAGAGGAACGGGGAGAGGAACGGGGAGAGGAACGGGGAGAGGGACCGGGAGAGGGACGGGGAGAGGGACGGGGAGAGGGACGGGGAGAGGGACGGGGAGAGAGAGGGGTGAGGGACGGGGAGAGGGACGGGGTGAGGGTCGGGGAGAGGGACGGGGAGAGGGACGGGGAGAGGGACGGGGAGAGGGACGGGGAGAGGGACGGGGAGAGGGACGGGGAGATGGACGGGGAGAGGGACGGGGAGAGAGAGGGGGCGAGGGACGGGGAGAGGGACGGGGAGAGGGACGGGGAGAGGGACGGGGAGAGGGACGGGGAGAGGGACAGGGACAGGGACAGGGACAGGGCTTATGTAAATATATGCATAAAAGGTGAAGTTAGAAATCTGAGAAGAAGGTCTGATAAGTAAAGACAGTGATATTGTTTTAGCGCAAGAAACGTAGAAATAAATCGTTCAAGTGGTGGGCGGGGGTGGCAGTGAGAGATAAGCCGAAGGGACAGGTGGACCACTGATGGACGTTTTATAGGAATTCGAAAGAGTGTGCGGGACATATATAGAGTAGAAGAATGGAAGTGTGGAATGATTATTATCATTAAGAGAGATATTATAAGTAAAGAGTTGTAATGCGATACAATACGATACACTACGATATTTTTTTATTCTGTATATTCTTTTTTTTTTGTTTCGGACGGAAAGCACCGGTTTGAGAAAATTGACCGGTGCCAATCATTCCGTTGTAGTAACTTCGCTAACTTCCCTCCCATGGAAACTTGAAGACGCCTTCACGGTGGGATTCCTTGCTCGAAGTCTCAGCCACGATTTCGCGTCTGACCGTAACGGCTCTTTTCCACTTAGCCGTATATAGACGCGAGCGATCTCGAAAACGCTTTTCACTTTGTGTCGCGAGTGGTAACACTGATTACTCGAGAAACTGACACCGAAGTTTCGACGAGTTTCTCCCATTAGATGGAACAAACGGGCGTTGTTTGTTCGTCAATTATACGAAAATTGATACACCCGCCGTCGCGGTATAACACGGTACAATATCGCGCGTCTCATACTCCTCCGGATTCTCCCTCATGCGACACACGCGTATCGATATTCGATACGTGGAAATTTATACTGGCGCGCGAAGCAATCTACGCAAACAAATTACGACTCGCGCGAAATCCCTGTCTAGCTAGGATCACTCGAAAAACGTTCGGGAGCCGGCACAGAGCGAAAAAAGGATTTACGTTTGACAACCATTTTTATCCACCACGAAAGTAATCAATTTTTTTTTTGTGCTTAATTTTCGAATATATTTTCTTGTTAATTTTTCATTTTTTCTTTGTTCATGTTCATTTCGCAATCTTTTTTGTCACTAATTTCAGAATCTTTTTTTGTTGTCAATTTTCCTTACAGAGGAAGGTTTTTTTCTCGTAAAGAAAAAAAAATCGAGATTTCTGTGTCGGAGTGGTACAAATATAAAAAAAAATCGTATTTAGAAAAAAAAATTCCCAGATGTGTGCATTAGGGTGTTTCTCAAATAGGACTTTTTTATTTTCCTCTCATCCCTCTAAGGTAGTCCTTGCGAATAGTGTTCACTTCGCATAAATTTCAGAGATATGAGAGGTAATTGCGAACACTTCTGGATGGTATAAAAATCTGAAAATAATTAAGCACATTAAAGGTGCCGAAGAAATTAATTTTGCACGATAATAATTCCAAAATGTTATTAAAAAGATCGGACGAAAGTTAAAAAATAATGCCTTTTTATAAACACCCTAGTGTGTATCTGTGTGTCATTGTATGTATTTATCGAGCGCTTAACCCTATACAATATTTAATAAATAAATAAATGAAAAAAGTGAAAATTGGAATTTTCATATCGCTTCCTCGTAACGTTAATTTATTCGAAAAGCTGCCTCTATGGACGCCAAGAATGCAGAACATGCTTTCTCATAGAAGAACCTTCACTAATAAAGGAAAATTACGAGGAAGTCAATTTTCACCTCTTCATTCTTAGATAAAAGTACGCTTAGTCGAAAAAAAAAACGTATTGTGTACCTTTGTGCATAAGAAATGTTTGTTAAGCGGCGAAACCTTTTCTTTTCCTACTGTGTAGCGACGGAAAAAAGGAACAATAAGGCATAAGGGAAATGAAAAGAGGGCGCGTGATTGGCATCCGAGGTATTTTCTATCGTCCCTCTGGCCATAGTTCTCTCCCGTCGTCATTGATCCCGCGTTTCAAGATACGCATGGAATCGTTTTTTTTTCCCTTTGTCACTCGGGATTTCTTTGACCCTTAATACCTACGACGATTTCATCATTGTCCGCTATCTTCTCTTCTTCCACTTCCCCCCCCCCACCCCACTCTCTCTCTCCACGGCTGCTTCGCCATTTAACTCGCGGTATCTCGTTGATGGATGCCAGGTGGGAGGGAAGGAGAGAACCGGAAGACGGTGGCTCCTCCGCGTGCAGAATACCCGCCATACGATTTACGAGTACACACCTTGCACTCTAAAAACAAGCGGGTTGTCAAGTGTGTTAACCCTAGAACAAACATATCATTTTTTTCTACCTTTGCAATTCGATTTACGGGTACACAGTTTTTTGTACCAGTGAAGTGGATAAATAAGCATAAAAAACAGCCAATCACGTGGAGGGCAGCCTAGAAGATACGAATCCACTCCCAATTTCTGATTATCTAAAGTTGGAATGGAAGCCCTCCAGTCTAAAAACAAGCGTGTTGTCAAGTGTATTAACCCCAGAATTCACATATCATTTTTTTCTACTTTCGCCATTCGATTTACGAGTACACAACTTCTTGCACCAGTGAAATGCATGAATAGGCATAAAAAAACATCCAATCGCCTGGAGGACAGCCTAGAAGATACGAATCCACTCCCAGATCCTGATTATCCTAAGTTGGAATGGAAGCCCTCTTGGGGCTTCCATTCCAAGCCCTGCATTCTACAAACAAGCGTGTTGTCAAGTGTATTAACCCCAGAATTCACATATCATTTTTTCTACCTTTGCCATTCGATTTACGAGTACACACCTTTTTGCACCAGTGTAGTGCATGGATAAGCATAAAAAACAGCCAATCGCCTGGAGGACAGCCTAGAAGATACGAATCCACTCCCAGATCCTGATTATCCTAAGTTGGAATGGAAGCCCGCTTCGGGCTTTCATCCAACTTTTTTTTTCCAAGCCCTGCACTCTAAAAACAAGCGTGTTGTCAAGTGTATTAACCGCAGAATTCACATATCATTTTTTCTATCTTCGCCATTCGATTTACGACTACACACCTTTTTGCACCAGTGAAGTGCATGAATGAGCATAAAAAACAGCCAATCGCCTGGAGGAAAACCTAGAAGATACGAATCCACTCCCAAATCCTGATTATCCTAAGTTGGAATTGAAGCCCAGCACTCTAAAAACAAGCGCGTTGTCAAGTGTATTAACCCCAGAACTCACCTATCATTTTTTCTACCATCGCCATTCGATTTACAACTACACACCTTCTTGCACCAGTCAAATGCATGAATAAGCACAACAAAACACCCAATCGCCTGCAGGAAAAAGCCCAGAAGACACGAATCCGAAATATTTTGCAATATCGTTAAAATATTGTCAATATTTCAAAAAACTATAAAAAAAAAAAAAAAAACATTCCAGAAATATTTCACTCCTACGTCGCCAGGCCAATTCGACGTCCAACCGGGAGGCGTGATCGAGGGTCGATCGTTCAAGAAATTTGTCTCGCATAATCCGCCGGATCGTTGACTCGCCTTGACTCACTAGGACTCTCTCAGCACCGAGCGCTCGACGTCTGGACGTTCACCGTAGTACCCACCGCGGCCGCATTTAAACGAGATTTTAAGTCGGCACCGATCGTTCGCGTCCTTGTACATGGTTATACACACCGGCTGTTAAACCTCGTCGAGGCTCGCGGCCCGTTCGACCTTGGCGAAGGATAATCTTAGATTAACCGGCACTGTATATTTCCCCACCCCTCCCCCCCCCCCCTTCCCCTCGTCCCTCCCCGGGAAGTTCGGCGGTGTTGCCCGGATGGGGTGGGGGTTGGATTAGCGATTGTCTACGCTCGCACTTAACCGCCCGAAATTAAGGCCGAGTTGAATTACTGTTGCAGGATCTGCCAAGGCTCGGTCGAATATACGTCGCTCG
Organism: Stenichneumon culpator; assembly: GCA_964017025.1. Taxonomy (NCBI): domain Eukaryota; kingdom Metazoa; phylum Arthropoda; class Insecta; order Hymenoptera; family Ichneumonidae; genus Stenichneumon; species Stenichneumon culpator. The sequence continues at coordinate 4,237,099 of OZ024771.1, forward strand.
ATCGTCGAGATAAATCACCGCGAATGGGCCAATGCAATGTTCGACGCTCGGTAACTGCTCGATAACTGCCGTCGGTGAATTAAGGCCAGAACTCACATATGGGGTACAAAAGTACCCCAGAATTCCGTTAAGGTCTTGTATACGCGATTTTGCCGATTTTCGAAGGTAGTTTTCTAGTAGCGGTTAAAAAAAAAGTGAGGCATATGTTGACATTTTTTTTTGCAGATCATTTATGCACATGGTTGAGTGTATGTTAAAAAAAATTAGGAAATGTTAACGAATGGCGAAGATATTACATAATAAATATCTTGGCGTTGATGGTGAAAATTCTCGGCATCGATGTGGGTGTCTGAAAAAAATGGACTTATTCATAATTGCATAATGAATGTACCTTCAATGTGAACCAACAATATTATTATTATTTTTTTATTATTATAATATTTATTCGAAACTTAACATTTTTTTTTCTTAATTTTCTGTCGGTATTTTATTTTTTATATATATTTTTTTTGTGTCTTTGAAATTTTTGTTTCTGTGGTTCACACGATAGGCGATGATACTAAGAATATGTTGTAAAAATTTCCAGGCGATCTGAACGTTCGTTCAAAAGTTAGAACTTTCACAAGGTTCAAAAAAGTGAATCGTGGAAAAACGACTTTGAAGTTGGCAGTCTGGCGCACCAGCGTCGGCGATTTTTGGCAGGTGCCAGTAAACGTTGAAACCGCAAAAAATTACCCAGAGCTGGGCAAAGTACCGAAAAGTACTTAAAGTTCTAAGTACTAAGTACTCCAAATACTTTAAATAAAAAGTAATTCCGGTACTTAAAGTAATTTTATAACACACAAAGTACAAAGTACTGTTTCTTCTTAACAACGATTTTCTTCGTAATCACATTTGGACGTGTGTCGAGTACGAAACAAGATTAAAAATGTCCGTGGTATCTCTAAAGGGCGTAAATTTTGAGCTATTAAATATACAAAACTGCACAGGAATATTATTGGTATTTAAAAATAATTGTTATATTCGTGATCAGCGGGAAAAAATAGGTGGAATATTCCCTTGAAACACAAAAAGACGATTGAATAACGACTTTTCTCTTCTTGAGCCACTTCTGGAAAAATGTCGATTGTCATGATTTTCAAAGCACGATATCTCGGCTCCCAATGGAGCTACAGAAAATCCAGGGTGACCATCGTGTTCTACGGGAAAAATACACAATATAGCGCCTTGCCCGAAGTTTTAGAATCGTTTTATCGTGCCGTTTGAGGACGTTGAAAAACGCGAAAATGAACTCGAAAGCCTTGCAATTTTTTGACGATTTTTGTTTTGTTTTGTTTTGTTTTTTTTTATTAACTGCCATGTATTTCGACGTATTTTTTTCCGCTGAACACGAATCCGCTGGCCTTTTTGGGCCTAAAGTACAGTGAGCCATTGAAAATCTTGATTTTATTCACGAAAAATCGTATTTTTGGGATTAATATTGAAAATGTTGGGTTGGGAGTAAAATAATTGTTATAATCGTGATACGAGTTTCTGAATCAAATATCACGCTACGAATAAAACGAGTTACAGTCTTATAATCAGCGGTGAATAATACATGAAAAATTACCTCAAAACGACGAAATCTGTAAATTTCAGTTTGCGATTTTCTACAATAAATGTTGCAAAAAAATTTTCACGGTTTCGATTTTATGAGATGCAGAAAATTTTTTATGTTTCGAAAAAAGGTGCAAAGTAATTTGCACATGGTTTCTCCATTTATTACAATTTTGAGCATAACTTCCTCCAACTTACTTTCGACCTTTTCATATTCGGCGTTTCAAATTGGAACATTGATCCAAATGTACCAAGGAAAAAAATTGTACGAGTACTTTGGTCTTAGTACTTAGTAAAAGTACTTAGAGTACCGAAAAGTACTTTGGTACTTTAAGTACCAAATAAGTACTCATGTACTTTAAGTACTGCCCAGCTCTGAAATGACCCAACAGATTTTGGTATACTAAAACTTGATGGCCTGATTGACATTTCTGACAATACATATGTGAGCGAAGGTATGAGCTTACAAAAATAAACAATAATTAGAAAAATCCAGTTAAAATGTCGCGTTTCATATTAAAAAAATCACTACGGCGATTCCCACTCCTACGTAAGATCGAAAATGATGCCGCATACTTCACGCCTCTGTCGAGATCGTCAGTTCTCAATGCCCAACGAGAAAGCCTGGAAAATCGTAATAATTCTTTATTCATATTCTTAGCGTTTTTTTACTTTCTTTACATTTTTACTTTCTTTTTACATTATCGCTGTTTAGTGCTCAAACACAGTGTGAAAAAAATTATTCAATGTCACGTCCATACTAATATTTGGTGCCATGATCAACGAACACATTGATAAAAAAAAAATCATCATTAATTCGGCGCATAAGTCAACTTATAATTTTTCATTTCTCATCGACATTAATTGCATTATTTTTTTTCGAGACCGCTAGGATTTTTTTTCTTCTTCACGGTAGTGTTTGAGCCTACTGTGCCATTGTGGCCACTCAATACCGAGGGTACGGGGTGTCCCGGAGGCGCGCTCATGCGCCCGGCTGACCCGCACTCGCGCTATCCACTGAAAGAGCGTCGGCCGCTTGCGCCGCTCTCCGAGTTCACCCTCGCGTGAGCCCATCGACGATTAACGAATTATGGTAAATATCCGAGAGTCGAGAGTTAACGATAAAATAAAATAAAAAATAGCAAAAAAAAAAAATTAATCTCCATTCGATGTGCTATGATGCATGGAAAATTATGCAATGGCACGAAAGCTTTCGAGGGTTGTTTTGTGTGTTTTTTTTTTTTTTTTTTTTTTTTTTATTACCCTTTTGTTCAACGCGAAAGGCCAGTTGTCAATTCGCAACGGTGCTATCGCGGCGGGTTACTATTGCTGTGAACTTTAATTTTTATTTTTATTTTCCTTTTTATTATTATTATTTTTTTATCGCGCGACTGTTTTTCGATATCCCAACAATAAAGCAATTTGTTTTGATTCATTGAGCATCGAGATTGAGTCTCGGGTGATCTAATACGTTCGAGCATGGCCAGACAGTGTCGACCTCGTCACTCTCCCCGCCCCTCTCTCTCTCTCTCTCTCTCTCTCTCTCTCTCTCTCTCAGTTCATGTGTCTGTCTTTTTCCCCTTTCGGTTTTGTGCCACTCTGTTTCCTATCGCTCGCGGTGTGTGTATGTGGATTGATGTATTTTTAACCCGCAACTCCCTATCTCGAAGCGATAAACTAAATCAATTGATATACGAAGAGGCGTGATACAGCCTGACGGCTGATATGGTCGATCGGGTGGTATGGCCTGCCGGGTGGTATGAGATGGCTCGGCGGATAGTATGGCTTGGCGGATAGTATGGCTTGGCGGATAGTATGGCTTGGCGGATAGTATGGCTTGGCGGATAGCATGGCCCGGCGGATAGTATGACTCGGCGGATAGTATGGCTCGGCGGATAGTATGACTCGGCGGATAGTATGACTCGGCGGATGGTATGGCTCGGCGGATAGTATGGTTCGGCGGATAGTATGGCTCGGCGGATAGTATGGGTCGGCGGATAGTATAGCACGGCGGATAGTATGGCTCGGTGGATAGTGTGGCTCGGTGGATAGTATGGCTAGGTGGATAGTATGGCCCGGTGGATAGTATGGCTAGGTGGATAGTATGGCTCGGTGGATAGTATGGCTCGGCGGGTGGTATCGCTGGGCGGATGGTATGGCTCAGTGGGTGGTATGACTAGGCGGATGATATGACTGGCCAGGTGGTATGGCTCGGTGGATAGTATGGCTGGGCAGGTGGTATAACTCAGTGGGTGGTACAGTTGGGCGGATGGTATAGCTGGCCAGGTGGTATGGCTCCGTGGGTGGTATGGCTTGGTGGATGGTATGACTGGACGGGTTGTATGGTCTGCCGGGTGGAATGGCTCAGCGGGTGGTATGGCTAGGCGGATGATATGACTGGCCAGGTGGTATGGCTCGGTGGGTAGTATGGCTGGGCAGGTGGTATAACTCAGTGGGTGGTACAGCTGGGCGGATGGTATGGATGGCCAGGTGGTATGGCTCCGTGGATGGTATGGCTCCGTGGATGGTATGGCTCCGTGGATGGTATGGCTCCGTGGGTGGTATGACTGGACGGGTTGTATGGTCTGCCGGGTGGAATGGCTTGCCAGCTGGTATGGCCGATCGTTGTGTCTTCTACGAGGCGAGCCAACTGGACGACCGTTTTCACCCTCGCGAAATGTTTAGAAGTGTCTGACCGAAGGACTCAACATCAATGTTCACGACTTGCTAGCAACAATTTTTTAATTAACTTTTTAAGGCTGCGCCTCCCGTTTTACGCTTAAAAAAAACGTGGTTCTACCACCCGGGATTACCCTATTAATTACGCTTATTAAAAAATATATATATAAACTCCGCGAGACGGTAAAAAAAGTAAGGTAACAAGGGAGCGAGGAAGGCCAACGTTTTTAAGATAATCGTTACGAGAGTGTACCGCGAGGTTGTTTGCACTGAGGGGCTGAAACTTGTCTACAGAGCCAGTTTTAATAAGCTCGGTACAGTTCTCGCGTAGTGGGTGAAATATCGATTCGAAAATTCTACTCGAACCCGACGGCGGATTTGGTCTCGCGGTATTGCAACGATTGAAGTCCCCGTCCAGGATTCATCCCCTTGGATCGTAGGCGGCCTCACGTGCACTACTCGTAAAGCAACGCGGAGCAGTAGTAACACGTGTGCGGCAACTTTAAACCCGCGGAATAGTCATGAAGCAGTGACTTCCGGTCACCGGGGAAAAGCTCCGCTTTCATTCCGGAAGTGGCAGGAAGGGCGGCGGGGCGAAACGGAACCCCGGGGCAAAACGGACCGTTTCGGTCCGTTTTACGCCAGGGGGAACGTTTGCCAAGAGGTCCGTTTTGCCCCGTCCGCCGAGCCACAATTTCCAGCGGCGTTCCTTCCTCCGCGAAGGTATGTGGTTTCAGGGCCAATTCTTTTACTCTCTAAAGCCACGGAGCGTTTATAAGAGAGCGGGGCAAAATGGACCAACGGGCCAAAACGGACTATTTCGAACTTTTTTTTTTTTTTTTTCGTGGAACATAAGAAAACGAGTCCCGTCTCTGATGTAGGACACGGTCCATCTTGCCCCGCTCCGACCCTATGAAATAGACATTACGTCACAACCTCCCTGTCGTCGAACGGCCGGGCGTCTCACGTCACTCGGTAAATTGGCCCGATGCGCTTTTTCCTGTTCCGTTACAAAATAATGTCTGACAAAATCCACCCGTGCATCGCGTGTAGCCCGTTCAACGAGTTTCATCGAAGTTAATAAAGAACTCTCGAGTTTACCGTGGAAACGGCGATTATCTGAAATCTCGTATCCAATTACGGTGCCAACTATTAAGAAAGCAAGTCACCGAGTAACGAGGAGCCAACTTCAACGTACAACCATTATTCAAACGGTAGGAGAGCTCGTTATACATGCGACGAAGAATATTAAACAAGCCGCACTGTCATCGTGGGACAAAAGCTTTTTCTGGCATAAAATAATAGTTAAGGAGGCTGGTTTGACGATTCCGGCCAAAATATCGTGATTTACCTTTTTTTGTAAGTAAAAATGAAATCTCAGAAAAAAATCACCAGATCCGAATGTAAGAAATTATCGATGGAATCAGATTTGTTTCAATATTCCTAAATATTAATGAATACATAAACATTAATATTAATAAATATGATAAAACAATTTGTTGAAATGTTCATACCTATCCATAAATGACGAAGTGACAACAAAAATGTATGAATACATAAACGACAAAATAATTCTTTTAAAGTTTTTATATTCTCGTTTTTTCAAAATAACAACTCCTACATTTTTAGATGTTCGAACCGTGTGCTTTTTTAACATGGCCTCAACATCTCAACGACCGTTCTCTCCCGTGAAATATTTCGAACTATCATTTCATGCAAAAAAAAAAACCATTCTTTGACCGGAAACGGTCTTTCCTCCCCGCGAGCAGAAAACTGTCGAATCGTCGAAGCGGAATTTTTCGCAGGCCTCCCAGTATTTTCGTTGAAGAGCCCGCGAGCGCGCCCGGTCCGGTTAACGCGTCAACCTGGGATATGGTCAAGAGGGTTAGGTGTGTTTTCGGACGACGCGGAGAGGACAAGGTACGCGAAATCGTGGAGGATGCTGGTGGGATCGTCTCGCCATCTCGCTCCATTCCGGCTGTGCGGGGTCCTGCGCGAAGCATCCAGCGGGAGAGCCGAAGGATCCCTCTCTCACACTCCGTCTGGTAGAGCAGAACAGCAATGATGGGGTTGGTGTAGTTGTAGGTGTGGTGGTGCGGTGCGAGTTGCGGCAGAAGGGAAAGGCAGTTCTGCTCCTGCTGGAGGGGTTGGGGGTGTGGAAGGGGGTGGTTGTAGTAGCAGCGCCAGTGGTAGTAGTAGTGGCATGAGTCGGGAATTGGGGCTTCGTTCGTGAGCAGAGGGGTTGGAACGGAATCGCTCACCCACCCCCGCGGCAACCCTCTTGCTCTCCGGTTTCCCCTATCGTCCTCAGTCCTCGCTTTCTCTCTCCACGGCTACCTCGGGATTCGCGACCAGACAGCCAGTCGTTCGCCGTTCGCTGTTCGCCGACGAACGCAGGCCGAAGCTCCAGCGACGGTGCCAGTAGTGCAGGTGTGGCGAACGGACCCGATACAAAAACAATTGCGAGACTTAGAGGACTTGGGATTGGGATAATTGAGATTGGTCCATCCGAAAGTTGAGGCACTTCCACCGGTACTTCGTCATTCGGGTGCCCAACTTCGGCGAGTTTGCCACGAGGAGAGTCGAGGACGATTGAAAGAACCCCGGAAGGTGTGTGTTTTCCAGTCGCGGTCAATGCCGTGCGGTTGTCACGTGCGGTTGTCAATGCCGGGGGACCGCGGCTCCTCTCCTCGCCGGTCGGTGAAACCGCCGTCGTAGTCGAGTCACATCTGCTCCGCGAAAGTCACCGGTGCTCCCACTGTTGCGCCAAGGGGCTCGCGGAACGTGATCGTCGGGATCAAAAACAGCTCCACCAAGAATGGGACTTTTTTAGTGGCGGTGTTTGGGGGTTCTGGAAAAACAGTGTCACGGGCGGTTGCTGGTGGTTCTTTAGTGTGGAAAAGTAGTGACAAGACGGGAAAAGGTCGTCCGCAACGCTATGAACCCACCGAACTCCCGGGAACAGCGTTTTATCGTTTCCCAATAGCGTCCCCGACGGACAACAAAGACCAGATCTTGAGATGTCCCAAGCGCAAGTTGTCGGTGTACCGGTGGCTCGTTCCGCGATCAAGTGGACCACGAAGTAATGATATTGCCGGGTGAATCGGCCGATCAAGGAAAGGGTTGTCGATCGCTGAGGGAGGCGCTGGTTTCCCACGAGCGGGGCGGAGGCGGGAAGGATAGCCAGGCGAACCTTTCGTACCAGCGGTGGATTAGTAAATGAAAGCAGCGGGAGCTCATTCACCGGGGTCCTTTCATACTGGGGCAAACTCGCTGGCGGGATGGATGAAGCGAACGGGCGATATGAGGATTCGATGTAATCCTCTCGGTGGCCGAAGCGCAGCACCAACAGTCCGGTCACAATGGGACCGCAAGCGGTGGCGATCTGAGGAAAGTGTAATTCATCCCTTTCGCAAGCACAGGATCAATCGAACTCCGGAAAACCACCGGCGGATGAGGAACTGGGTGTCCGGAATCAAGTGGGTTCCCGCTCGAGTGTCCGGAGGATCAAGGAGACCGGGTGATCGGCTGGTCGGATGTTGAATCTCGGGAGCGGAACGAGTGAAACGATGAGACGGGAAAGGGAGCTCATCGGATCAGGCCCAGGCGTGGGTACTTAAGACGATGGGGGGAATCCCCGTGCTGACTGTCTTGAGAACTCGAGCCGAGTCGGTTCGTCGCGCCACTTGCCTGGCTCCGTTGGAGATGGATCGATTTGACGAAGGACGATGTCACGCGCCGGCTGGCATCATTGATGGACCATTGATCGGGACAAGTGTCGATAAGGGGAAGTCGCTCCTGGAGAAAATGTTCAGCGCCTCATCGGCAGCGCGAAGCGACAACGCCACCGGTCCGGGAAGCCCACCTTGACGAGGCGAGTACAAACCATTGATTGTCAAAGTTCCACTCTGGTGCCGGACCGACAGGCCTTACGAACGCGTCATCGGCATATGAATTTTTACATCGGAATACGCGCATGCGGCCTCGAGGCCCGCTCGGGAACTTCCATTGTGGCACTCGCTTGTATACCCAGAAGAGTAACTGCGTTCATTATGCCATTCGTTTCTCTTCTTCCTTTTTGAAGCGACCGCGATTACTTTTTCAATGAACATCTCGGAATGCTAAAACCCGCGATGCTTTTCCACTTCGGCCACCGCTGGGGCTGTTTTACCCGGAGACTCGCGAGGGTAAAAAGTTGCCGCGTGCGTCTCGCCGATGGTGAGGGCAGGACGAAGAGAGCCCGGGACTCTCTGGCCGCGTTATTAAATATTAAAGTAACGAGAGATTGTAATTTCCTCGCTTTTCTGGTCTACCTCGAACGGAGAAGTGAGTACCGAGAGGAAAAAAAGCGACCGGCGACTTTCCGCGACGCAGGAATGAGATTCGAAAGAGAATTTCCATTCCCGAGCGAGTCACTCGCTCGGCATAGTTTCGTTGCTCTCCGAGAGTAACCAACTTTTACCTGGGTTCTCTTATTCCTCACGAAGAAGACACTGCTGATTTGCGAATATTGGCTGGCAGCGATTACGTTACGATGATACATTGAAAATACTGCTGTGGTGTGTTAGATTGGTATGAAATTTTAAGATTTTCATCGGGGCCTTGTCAGGGCCTTGTCGGGACTCTTCATGAGTCGACTAGTGCTGGTACGAATGTTAGAAAGTTTAGAGCCCCGAAAAATGCCTGATCAGGGCCTCATCAGGGCCCGATTTAAGGCTGCAAAATTTCTAATAGTGCAGTGCTGGTGTAAACTCTAGAACATTATATCAGGCCCTGATGAGGTCCGGAAAATGCTTGATAAGGGCCTGACAAGATGTTTTCATGGCCTCAGCAGGCCCATATAAGGCCCTAAAATTGTTACCAGAGCAATGCTGGTACAAACTCTATATCGATTCATAAGACTGTGATGAGTCCCAGAAAACGCCCGATCAGGGCCTCATCTGGCCCCGATTTAAGGCAGCAAAATTTCGTACAGGACAGTGCTGGGATAAACACTAGAGCATTATATCAGGCCCTGACGAGGCCCGAAAAATGCTTGACAAGGGTTCGACAAGATTTCGTCGTGGCCTCGTCAGGCCCCGTGTAACGCTCTAGAATTCTTATCAGACCGGAGCTGGTGTAAACTCTAGAGCGTTACATTAGGCTCTGATGAGGCCCGCGAACTGCCAGACAGTATGTTTTCAGGGCCTGTACTAGGGCCCTAAAATTTCTGCTAGGGCTGTCCTGGTGCAAATTTTAGAGCTCCAGATCAGGTCCTGATCAGGTCCAAGGCTGCAAAATTTCGAGCAGGACAGTGCTGGTATAAACCCTAGAGTATTATATCAGGCTCTGCTGAGGCCCGGAAAATGCTTGACAAGGATTCGACAAGATTTCGTCGTGGCCTCGTCAGGCCCCGTGTAACGCTCTAAAATTGTTATCAGACCAGTGCTGGTGCAAACTTCAGAGCGTTACATTAGGCTCTGATGAGCCCCGCGAACTGCCAGACAGTATGTTTTCAGGGCCTGTACTAGGGCCCTAAAATTTCTGCTAGGGCTGTCCTGGTGCAAATTTTAGAGCTCCAGATCAGGCCCTGATCAGGTCCAAGGCTGCAAAATTTCGAACAGGACAGTGCTGGTATAAACCCTAGAGCATTATATAAGGCCCTAATGAGGCCCGAAAAATGCTTGATAAGGGCTCGACAAGATTTCGTCGTGGCCTCGTCAGGCCCCGTGTAACGCTCTAAAATTGTTATCAAACCACTGCTGGTGCAATCTTTAGAGCGTTACATTAGGCTCTGATGAGCCCCGCGAACTGCCAGACAGTATGTTTGCAGGGCCTGTACTAGGGCCCTAAAATTTCTGCTAGGGCTGTCCTGGTGCAAATTTTACAGCTCCAGATCAGGCCCTGATCAGGTTCAAGGCTGCAAAATTTCGAACAGGACAGTGCTGGTATAAGCCCTAGAGCATTATTATCAGGCCCTGATGAGGCCCGGAAAATGGTTGATAAGGGCTTAACAAGATTTCGTCACGGCCTCGTCAGGCCCCGTGTAACGCTCTAAAATTCTTATCAGACCGGAGCTGGTGCAAACTCTAGAGCGTTACATTAGGCTCTGATGAGGCCCGCGATGAGGCCCGGGAAATACCGGCCAGGATTTTTTCAGGGCCTCATCAGGCCCCGGTGTGACACTCTAAAAGTTCTGCTAGAGCGCCAGATCAGGCCCTGATCAGGTCCGACATGTTCTTGTCAGTCGGCGTAATGCTCTGCAATTTTTTCAAGGGAGGGCTTGATGTGAGGTTGCCGAGATCACTCACGACTGTAGATTGAAAAAACAAATTGCTATGGAAAATTCGGATGCCGGGAGATACAGAGGGAATCCGTGCATAAAAGGGCACTCTCATTATACATTTCTCTAATGAGAAGGATATTAACGACATGCTCGCATGAAAGGAAATGTGGATCGAGTATTTCCTCGCCTCGTTTATATTGAGAAAAATACGGGACGCCCGGGAAAAATGGGGACGCAAATCCGCATTTCGGGGCAAAATGGAGTATCAACACAATATTCCGAATATTTTTTCGTCAAAAAGGCTCGATTGTGATGGTCAACTCGCTTACGCACCGGTGAAGCGGACCATTTTGCCCCGTACAATATTTTCATATTCGAGAATTCATCCTCTATGCAGAAAATAATTAAAACGCAGCCTGCGAGGACCTTTTGATAACCAATGGTTCATTTTTATGACCGTAGGAAATTGATTTTTTGGGTAAAAAAAAATTTTTAAACACTTTGTGCAAATTGATAAATCTCGCCGAGATCGCTTGGCTGGTCCATTTTGCCCCACCAACGCACCATTCAGTACGCCTTTCAGATTCAATAGTAACCATTTGATAACCAATGGTTCATTTTTATGAGCGTAGCGAATTGATTTTTTGTGTAAAAAAAATTTTTTAAACACTCCGTGCAAATTGATAAAACTCGCCGAGATCGTTCGGCTTGTCCATTTTGCCCCACTAATGTACCATTCAGTACACCATTCACATTCAATGGCAACCATTTTACTTACAACCAATGGTTCATTTTCATGACGGTAACAAATTGATTTCAGTGTAAAAAAAAAAAACTTGACAACACCTCGTGCAGATCGATAAAACTCGCCGAGATCGCTCGGCTTGTCCATTTTGCCCCACTAATGTACCATTCAGTACACCATTCATATTCAATAGCAACCATTTTACTTACAACCAATGGTTCATTTTTATGACGGCAACAAATTGATTTCAGTGTAAAAAAAAAAAACTTGACAACACCTCGTGCAAATCGATAAAACTCGCAGAGATCGCTCGACTTGTCCATTTTGCCCCACTAATGTACCATTCAGTACACCATTCACATTCAATGGCAACCATTTTACTTAAAACCAATGGTTCATTTTCATGACGGCAACAAATTGATTTCAGTGTAAAAAAAAAAAAACTTGACAACACCTCGTGCAGATCGATAAAACTCGCCGAGATCGCTCGACTTGTCCATTTTGCCCCACTAATGTACCATTCAGTACACCATTCACATTCAATGGCAACCATTTTACTTACAACCAATGGTTCATTTTCATGACGGCAACAAATTGATTTCAGTGTAAAAAAAAAAAACTTGACAACACCTCGTGCAGATCGATAAAACTCGCCGAGATCGCTTGACTTGCCCCACTAATGCAGTACACCATTCAGATTCAATGGTAACCATTTGACAACCAATGGTTCATTTTCATAACAGTACCAAATTTATTTTTAGTGTTAAAAAAAAAGACTTTAAAACAGCTCGAGCAAATCGATAATACTCGCCGCGATCGCCTGGCTGGTCCATTTTGCCCCCATCGGTTGATTTCACTTCTCAGCTTCTCGGTCCCGCCTCGATCTAGCGTGCCCGCGAATTCGAGTGGACACTAATTGACACCGACACTCGATTAAAGCACGCTGCCGGCTGCCGACACACGTTTGACTTTGTCCGATTTGCACGTGCTGGGGAAAGTGAATAATGACCTATAATTTATCATCCCCTCAAATGATCGCGATTAAATAATATGTACGATAATATTTCGCGAGAATTCCGTGTTCTACGTCTCATTTATTCCTGTATCTGATTGAAATACAGCATTCTCATTCTCCGGCGAGCTCGTCCAATATTTCCGCTTCGATCCACTCTCCGACTCGGCCGTTCCTAAGCGATAGACTCGTGGCTCGTTTCTGCCAGAGATAAAACCTCGAGGATTATAAATTAAACTCGATGCTCGATCGATCAATCGAGAGTCGCCCGTCGGTACTCGAAGCTCTGCATAAATCCAACACGAGTACGACTCTCCTGGAATTTTTTAATTTGTACGTACTCGATTCGCAAAGTTGGGATTTACTCACGGGATCGACGAAAGTCGTTCGTGTATTTTTTTTTTTTTTTTTGCAATTTTTTTTTCTTTTTTTTTTGCAATTTCCACGAGAGTTTGATAATCGACACTAAAGTGAGAATATCGCACTCGGTGGGACGATACTCGGAATTTATTTTTTGCCGCTGTGCCGCGATGGATCTTTCATTGCCGCTTTGCAGACAGTTGGTGGATTTGTTTGGGCTCATAATTTTTTTTTTTTTTCTGTCAAAAATATTTATAAGTGGCAGAGATATGAAAGAACATATCTCTGCTGCTTATAATTTTTTTTCCTAGAGGCCATAATTTTCATAGGTAATAAAAATGAAAGAAGAGATTAAACGGCGCTCCGTTATGGAAGGTCAAGTGGGATTTTTAGAATCGTTAATTAGTTAACCATTTTTTTAAACTAATTTTTAATGGTAATATTTTTGGTTGAAAAAATGAATAAAGAAAAATAAAATGTAGATGCGTCTGGGGCTCACAAATTGATTTTTTTTAGAGTACAAAATATTTATAAGTAGGGGGAGACCGGGGCAAAATGGCACAGCGGGGCAAAACGGGACGGTGAGGGAAAAACTCAATTTTCCAATAATTTTTGGATGCCCTATTTTGTCCCAACGATAAATTCGGATTTTCAAACCCGTTTTGACCCACGTACATCCATCGCTATCATCCCCAAGTTACTGGAGAATTGCGTTTTGCCTAATGAGACAAAACGCAAAAAATGAGAAATTGAACAAATGAAAACGCAAAATGAGGCAAAATAATGGCGAACCGGGGCAAAACGGGATAATGATCTCGTATTGCGCCGCTGTGCCATTTTTTTTGCCCCGCTCTCAGTTGAAAAAAAATGTTATTTTTTTTTCAATTGTGATGAAAGATGTGAAGCCACAACTTTCATCGGAAATAAAAATGGAAAAAAAAAATTAATCAGCGTTCCGTTCCGTAAGGTCAAGTGCACAGGGCAAGTCGGATTTTAAAAATCGTTAATGAATTAACAATTTTTTATAAAACCATTTTGAAGGGTAATATTTTCGATTGAAAAATGATCGAACAAAAAAAGTTTAGGGGTATCAGAAAAAAACTTATCGCCGAAAAAAAAAAAAAAAATTCTCGAATGCCGGGATTATAGCCATCCCGGCTAATCTCCGGCACTGCCAATCTCCGGCAAATTTTTCGAGTCTACTCTTGCATTTCGTAAAAAAAAAAAAAAAAAAGCCATATCACCCGGAATTATCCTGCGCTGTGCAACAGCTCTCTGTTCGAAATACACAAAACCATCGTCGTTGTTATTTATTTCTATTTTTTTTTTTTTTGTCAATCCGCGGCACTCGATAGCAGAGAGCCGGGCACGTCGCCAAAAGCCGAACGAGCGTGGCGACTTCGCCGGTCGCCGAAATTATGTCAAATCATGATCTCGTACGAAGTCCCGTTACGCAATTCGAGACATCTGGGTCGACGCTTCTCCTCCCTCGCTATTCTCCCGCAGGCGCGAAACCCGGCTCGTGCAACTGAGAACTGCCTCGAATATTGTACCATGTAGAGACGCGTTTTATTGCAGAACTTGTCGAGCCAGTTGCATCACGACTCGTATCCGACTGCCGGCTACGGCAATAAAAAGCGTCGTCGTGCCTAGTTTTTTTTTCCTCCTAGAGGAAGCTGTTTTCTAAAAAAAAAAAAAAAAAAAAAAAAATCGAGATTTTAGTGTCAGAGTACTTAAAATTGTTTGAAACGTCGAGAAATGTGATTTTTAGCTGGCGTCCGGATGAATGCATGTGTCTGTCTATACTGTATATGTATGTGTGTCACTCATGAAAATGAACCATTGGTCACCATTAAAAAAAAAAAAAAAAAAAAAAAAAAAAAAAAAAAAAACCATTAGGATAACGATTGGAATGTGTGCAACGACAAATTGGTGCACCATTTGGACAACCATTCAATTTCGCAATGGTAACCATACACTCTAATTTCATTAGGGAGTGAATGGTTTAATCTAACCATTCAATTTCTCAATGGTAACCATTAATTTCCCAATAATCAATCGATGGTAATGTAGGATAATGAAACAGCGAGCGTCCAGCGCCGAGGCTCGAGCATTCGCGCGACCGAATGTGTTTGTTTGCGTGCCCGGTGGAGCAGAACGGCTAACGCGCTAATATGCCCGAAAAGTCGAGAATCGTCTCCAAAATTCGCTCACCACTAATGCGCCCTTCGGTACATCATTCAGATTCAATGGTAAACCATTTGACGACCATTTGACGGTGTTTGAAAATTTCGTAAATTTTGAGCTGTCGGCCTAAAACTGCACATGAATATAATATTTTCAATCAAGGACCTTTAGTATCGAATTTAGTCGAAATCTATCCAAGCGGTCAGATTTTGTGGGATTTCAATTTTTTTTTGTTTTTTATGTATTAAAAACAATTCGAGTAAACGTAGTGATATCGAGTTTAAATTTCGCACGGAAATGAACTAACACTGTACAATGTTTCGTATTAATTTTGAAAAAAAAATTGATCCAACTGTTTAAATTTTGAAATGTTGTTGTAAAAATTTGAAATGTCGCTTACCACTAATGCGCCCTTCGGTACATCATTCAGATTCAATGGTAAACCATTTGACGACCGATGGTTCATTTTCCTGAGGGGTGTCAAACTTGCATCGTTCAAAACGACTATAATTTCGAAAGGGTTTGATATAGCCAGTTGAAAATTGGTACACTAGTAGAGCGGTTACGTCTCTTTATTCAGTACAATTTTTGTGCAGATTGAGGTCGATTTAGAGATTTTAGGCGATTTTGGATTTTTTGAAAAATGTCTGTGGTGTTTGAAAATTTCGTAAATTTTGAGCTGTCGGCCTAAAATTGCACATGAATATAATATTTTCAATCAAGGACCTTTAGTATCGAATTTAGTCGAAATCTATCCGAGCGGTCAGATTTTGTGGGATTTCAATTTTTTTTTAAATGTATTAAAAACAATTCGAGTAAACGTAGTGATATCGAGTTTAAATTTCGCACGGGAATGAACTAACACTGTACAATGTTTCGTATTAAATTTGAAAAAAAATTGATCCAACTGTTTAAATTTTGAAATGTTGTATTTTTTTGAAAAAAAAAAAAAAATTACGTCCGACACGAGTTCCTGAATCAAATATCACGCAAAGAGTAAAATGAGTCACAGTTTTGTAATCAGCGGTGAAGAATAGATTAAAAATTAACTAAAAAAAAAAGAAACCCACAAATTTCAGTTCGCGATTTCCTATAATAAATTCTGGTATATATTCCGACGGTTTTAATAATTTTATGACATGTTGACATTTCTTTACGTCACGAAAAAGGGTGCAAAGTAATTTGCACATGATTTTTCTACACTCGGCTCAAAATCGTAATTAAAAAAAGTTAAAAATTGCAATTTTCATATCGCTTCCTCTACGAGCAGCCCAAAAATAAGGCAACAAAATTTACCATAAAACAAATTATCCGCCAAACCGTAAAACACGAGGAAGTCATGCGCAAGTCCCTTTGCACCCTTTTTATTATTATGTTTTGTATTACACAACAGCCGAACCTCCGTTGCGTGTTTTCTTATCAAAAGGTATTACTTTTTTACATGCATATATTGTTTTTTTTTTTTCATAATTACGTACCTCTCCACGTATTTTTTATTGCGAGCCACCGCGATTCGCAAAAACCCGACGACACTCGGGGTTTTTGCTGGGCGAGGCATAAACAACATTATCGTTGCGATCTGAATTTGTTAATTGACCCGAGCGGCTCTCGTTGTGCTTTTCCATGTAGATCGTTAGCGGAGCCGTTGCAGGCCGAGGCAATTCTGCGCTGTTCACCGGTGCACGCGTGTCCACCGACAAATCCTCGTGGCAATCCATTGCCCTCGCAAGAGAGATTGCCAGTCCCTCGTGCGTCGTTTATCCTCGGGCTTTAGCTCGGCGCCATTGTCGAAAGCGTTTACAGCTTGGATCGAATCTCCGACCCTTTGCCTTCGATATAGCCGTCGGCGGGGCAAAATGGACCACCGTTAAGGGTTTTTTCTAAAAGGTAATTGGTATTTTTTAAAAATGCTCCATTTTGCCCCGCTCTTTCCATACAACGGGGCTATTCTGAGTCTCGCGTTACTCGGCAATTTCTCACGAGCAGCGTCGATATTCGAGCCCTTCTAACGACGACTCCACCTTTGCGGCTCTTAATGGATCTACGCGTGGCAAGAGCGGGCAAGATGTTTCGCCGCTTTCGTCCTCCAGTCGTTCATTTTCAAGGAATTGATACCGTATTCGAGTACCCGGAGAACCGGCAGCGGGGCAAAATGGACGCGTCTTAAAGTGGCCCGTTTTGCCCCGCTCTCCTTTCTGTGGGGAAAAAAGACAAACGTTTTAGGAGATGCTACTGCGTGATCTGAGACACTCGTCTGCGAGGTCATAAATAGCTTTAACAGGCTCAAATACCCTCGAGTGGCGACCCTTTAACGTCCAATTTGTCGGGTCGGTGAAGCAGTTATTTTCTTATTTTTTTTTTAATATTTTATCCAAAAGTTTGTGATGATTTTTTTAAATCTTATTTACTACTATTACTTATATTATTTATTTAATTATGATTTGTAGTATTATTGAGTTCATTTCGAAAATAGTAATAGGTTGGAAGTCGATGCGAGTAAATTTTTTTAATTATAGTGAAATTAATGTTTATTAAAATTCTGAGCAAACGAATAGCAATTAATCAGGTCATGAGAAGAGAGAACGGCGAAACATTTATTTTTCCAGAATTTCGATAGGCGAAATTTGCAGATTTAGCTCTGGAATTTTATTAAGAATCACTGTAAAAAAAAAAGATTGTGGATTTAATCTACCGTACTGGAAGTTTTTATACAAAAAACTCGTACATTAAATTTCATCCGAACTTTCTTTTTACAGTCGGCTCAATGAAGTGAATTAAATTAAACACAAAATTAATATCTTAGTATTTAAACGCGCGCGAGAGAAATTTATTCTCGACGCGTAAAAGTGTCATATTTTATTGTAATGAAAATTCTAAAAATTCGTACCCGGCGGACCATTTCGTGGAATTATTATATTAATCGATGGAACTTAGCGTGTTACTTAGCTGATTAGCAATGCTGCACAGAGAGGAGACGAAGCGACTTCTATGACCAATTTCCTCCCTCGAAATCGGATGTCGATTGTGCGCTGATAAAAAAGTACTGTTGAATCAACTAAAATTCGGGCAGGGACGTTCAAATAAATTTTTGTTTGGTCGAACAAAATATTTTAATCCCTCATAAATATTTTGGTGAAATCACCCAACAAATTGTTGAACTGAGAAATTTTTTAGCTGTACCAAAAAAATATTTTGTTGAACGTCCCTGCCCGAATCTTAATTGATTCAACCGTATTTTTTAACTCCCGACTGTCCGCTACCCATGTAGGGTGATCGGATTTGGCCAATGGTTGGGCGAAGCTGGGTAGCGATGTTGCCAACATTGACATGCGAGCTTGGCCCAATCATCGAGGGAGCCTTGGATGATAAGTACTTGCCAATATTGGCACCCAACATTGGCCCCAAGGTCGATCAAGAGGACCGGCCTTGTCTAACTCGATCGCCGTAATGTAATGTGATATTTGCAAAGTGATATATGTCAGCGATATAATTCTATAAATATTATATCTCTGAGATACAATTTTCTAATGCTGTGTTTCTCCGATAAGATTTTTTATCAGTGTAGATAATTTTTATCGGTGTCGTTACACTCAGAAAAAAATATTTATTCGACGGCCACTGTTCATTTGGTTTAAGTAAAATATTTATTTGATTTAAATAAATAGTTACTTTAATAAAATAAATATTTATTTAAATCAAATAAATATTCTACTTAAACCAAATAAACGGTGGCCGTTAAATAAATAATTTTTCTGGGTGTAAAATTTTTCGTCGATCCTCTAAAATAAATTTCATGAAGTACGTCTTGTGTGCAAAATTAGACAGCCAGACTGAATTATCACTGACTTGCGAGAATTTCGGATGTCGACGTAGTAATAATTCCTTTTACTAATTACTAGGTAGGTAGTCAATGTTTGCCATTAATTAATGTTGGGTATTTTCTTTCACCGTGCCGTGTCGGCATCGAGCGTGGAGCTGTAGGCGTAGTTCGTGACCGACAGCGGTGGATGCGCGGTTGTTGTACGACTTCGGTGGTCCCCCGGAGTCGAGCAGAATTGTTCGCGGCCAGTACTTGGATGGGTGACCGCCTAGCCGTGCACTGACCGGCGCATTGGAACCGTTGAGCAGGAGGTCGAACTCTGAGGATTGGTGTTCGTACTCGAAGTATCAAGAACAAACGTTGAGACTAAGTTGGAATCACCATTAAGAAAAAACCATTGGGATAAGCATTGGAAAATGTCCACTGGTAAGCTGGCGCACCATTCGGACAATCATTCAATTTCTCAATGGTAACCGTTCAATTTCTCAATGGTAACCATTCAATTTCTCAATGGTAACCATTCAATTTCTCAACGATAACCACTCAATTTGTCAATGGTAAGCATTCAATTTCTCAACGATAACCATTCAATTTCTCAATGGTAACCATTCAATTTCTCAATGGTAACCATTCAATTTCTCAATGGTAACCATTCAATTTCTCAACGATAACCACTCAATTTCTCAACGGTAACCATTCAATTTCTCAACGGTAACCATTCATTTCCCAATGGCAGCCATACAATTTCACCATTCAGACAAGCATTCAATTTTTCACCATTCGTTGTTATTTAACAGCAAACAATGGTAACGATTGGTCAGTGATAATATTTCGACTGTTTAACAATTGCCAATGGTCACGCTCCGAATGGTTACCATTCGCCAATTGTCAAAGGCCTAATATTAACTATGAAAAGTGTTATTCGTTCACCATTCATACCATTCAGATTCAATGGTAACCATTTAACAACCAATGGTTGTTAAATGTTTAATAACAAGCCATCTTAGCCATATCACCCTCAATGACGATATGGCTTAATTTTCCAAATAGTTGTTCGTCGGATTCCCACAAACTTAAATACCCATTGAGGGCGAAGTGATCGACTTGTCCCGCGAGAAGATACAACCATATTGGTCATATCACCCGCCAGCGCATATCACCCCAGTCACGATATTGCCCAATTTTCCAAATTCTAGAGGTTGGGTTTTCATAAACTTAAACCCCTCCTAAAGAGATAAAACGATTGGCCATGTCACCCGGAAGGCCATATCACCCTCAATTACCAAGCTCGATTTCGCGATCGTTTCGAGAACGCCGTGGCGTTGCGTCGATTCATGAATGAAATTCCGGGGCAAGCTCGGGCCAGGATTGGGCTTGTTATCACCATCGAGTCTGGCTCTCGGTTCGACTACACCCACTTGTTTAGCGGAGCATGAGCGGGTAGGGATGAGGAGGTTCGAGTGTCTCCCCGATATCTGGTACACAGTGTAAATAGCGATGCCGGAGACTTCGGCCGTCTGCCAGGAGGAGACAAGCGGTGCGTCATCTCCAGGCTCACGTAAACAGAGGTAGACAAGGGACACGGACAATGGACTATGGTATATAATCTATCAACCTATTGGATACGTTTGGCACCGGTTAGTTTCAATTCTCGCGTATGTGTGTTCACGAAGTGTGTCGCACGATTGCCGAGGCAAGAGAGGGGGGAAGGTTTGCTGTTATTTTAATAACCGGCTTGCTAATAACTCGCCCTTCCCACCGTCGTTAATCAGACGTGCCTGCACACATCGGACATAATTGACAGCTAATTAATATCCACACGGCGCATATAGCTTGATGCATCGCGACGCACCGCCATCCTAGGCCTGCAGTGCGCCGGATCACTCCCGATTCCCAGCTATCTCCGTACCAATCGGCCAATTACAATTCCCTCGCAGCGAGGTCGAAGATCACCCGATCGTTGAATCATCCATCGTTGGGTGTCGCGACGCGTCACCCGTTCCTGCAAACTCGTCGAGATTATCGACCCACGCGTTTAATTAAATCCATTTGGCGTAAGATGATGCTACGCGAGGCAGATGACAATCCGATTGTTTGGAAAGCGTCATTATGAACCGAAGGGATTCTTTTTACGGCCAGGATTCTCATTCGGGTGCGATCCAACACTGTTAAGTATGCATCGGAGCAACCACTATTGTAATCTGAAATTCATTGGTGGCTGACCAAGCAAATCATTCAGCAGAACGTCCATCCTTGCACTATTGCAGGGTGTCCTGCTAGACATCCTGCCGCATTGCCAGATGTCCTGGTGGTCATCCTGCGGTATTGCCAGATGTCCTGCTGGACATCCTGCTGTATTGCCAGATATCCTGCTGGACATCCTGCTGTATTGCCAGATGTCCTGCTGGACATCCTGCCGCATTGCCAGATGTCTTGCTGGACATCCTGCCGTATTGCCAGATGTCCTACTGGACATCTTGCTGTATTGCCAGATGTCCTACTGGACATCCTGCTTTATTGCCAAATGTCCTGCTGGACATCCTGCCGCATTGCCAGATGTCCTGCTGGACATCCTGCCGTATTGCCAAATGTCCTGCTGGACATCCTGCTGTATGTCCAGATGTCCTGCTGGACATCCTGCTGTATGTCCAGATGTCCTGCTGGACATCCTGCTGTATTGCCAGATGTCCTGCTGGACATCCTGCCGCATTGCCAAATGTCCAGCTGGACATCCTGCCGCATTGCCAAATGTCCTGCTGGACATCCTGCCGTATTGCCAGATGTCCTGCTGGACATCCTGCCGTATTGCCAGATGTCCTGCTGGACATCCTGCCGCATTGCCAGATGTCCTGCTGGACATCCTGCCGTATTGCCAGATGTCCTGCTGGACATCCTGCTGTATGTCCAGATGTCCTGCTGGACATCCTGCTGTATTGCCAGATGTCCTGCTGGACATCCTGCTGTATTGCCAGATGTCCTGCTGGACATCCTGCCGTATTGCCAGATGTCCTGTTGAATGTCGCTTGATATCTTTGATCCCATTAAGACATCGCAACATCAAGTTATCCAAAAAGACAAAAAAACTAGAGAAATCAGGCATCATTGATGTACACTGCCCTTCATTGATGTCTGATTTTATCAAGATATCAAGCAAAACATCCGGTAAGACATCCAGTTTTGTTGGATGTCCGGCTGAAAGATTTGTTTGATCAGTCATCAATGACGGGCAGATTATCGACACACATGTTCAATGAAATCTATTTGGCACAAGATGATGCTTTTTAGGGCCAGGATCCTCATTAGGACTCCATTCAATACTGTTACGTTTGCGTCGGAGAAACCACTGTCGTACACTGCCCGTCATTGATGCCTGATTTTTCTGGTTTTTCTGTTTTGTTGGATTACTCGATTTACGATGTATTAATGGGATTGAAGATATCAAGTAAGACATCCAGCAGGACATCGGGCAATACAGCAGGACATCAATGTATGTCTTAGCGGGATCGAAGACATCAAGGAAAACATCCAGCAAGACGTCCAGTCTTGCTGGGTTTCCAAGATTTGCTTGGTCAGTTATCGTTGACGGGTAGTGTACAAGAGATTCCCATAAAAAACCCCTTTGTCCGACAAAGTGGTGTTACATCCAGACCGACGAATGGTGAGTTGGAACGTTGAGGACCATGATTGTCTCGCTTTTGAGTCAAGGAGTTAGTCCTTTACTGGAGGCTGGAAACCTCGCCGTATTATATTGGATTTGCAAGAAAAAACACACAGCGGTAATGAGCCTCAGAGAATATCGGATGGGCCAAGATGCATGCAGATATCAACGCTCAAGTCGTGGCTGAGTTTAAGATACTCACACAATATATATTGTAAGATGGTTGTGCATAGTACAAGTGCTTTTACAGTTTGAGCCAACTTGCTCGTTTGTACTTTAATCGTCGAACTTTGCCTCGCACGGCTAGAAGTTTCCACTGAGCAGAGTCTTACTCGCTCTGTGTAGATGATGAAAAGTGGCAGTTTCGATGTCGGTGGTGTAACTACTTCCATTTGGAAATCGCGGCTCTTATATGCTTATCTCTGCATCTGTGTTACTAATGCTAGAGAGATGGCTTTAGTGTGCGAGAGAGAAGGATAGAAGATTGCGTCTTGATGTTCAGCGAGAGAGAGAGAATTCTTCTTTTACGAGAAAGAAAGAGAGGGAATGCGTGTGTTTAGGAATGGAAGAGTCGCACTGTATTCGGAGAAAGACATAGATGAGTGTGCGAGAGAAGGATAGAAGATCGTTTCTTGCCAGTGAGTAAGAGAGAGAGAGAGAGAGAGAGAGAGAGAGAGAGAGAGAGAGAGAGAGAGAGAGAGAGAGAGAGAGAGAGAGAGAGAGAGTTATAGGGATGACAGACGGTGATGACCATTTGGGGTTTCATGCGCAGAAAATATCGAAAGGTTATTGCCATCTAGAATAGAGTGACAAGGGTTTCTAAGGGCAGGCGACTCTGAAGTCAGAAAGGCCACAAACTTCTAGTGGCACGTGCCGAAGTAAAGAGAGAGATGGAGATAGGAAGTCGCATGCCTAGACCGAACGTGCGCGTAGCGTCCGGAGTCGCAACTTGACCCGACGCAGTGATTGTCCATGTTATACAAAAATAATCTTATGTCCAAGATGAAATGAATAAAAAATGACGTAGGAAGTAACAGTGGTCTATTAACGGAGGTTCAATACCGCGCAAAAGTGTGAGTCTGAAGAACCCCACAAACCACTCTGGTGTCAGCTTTCCGTGACAAAATACAATTTCAAGTGTCGGAGGTCTTCGATAGCTTTCAATCCAAGAAACGCGAGAGAGTTCTCTTGCTCCATTGACACGTCGCAAGATTCGGCGATTCACCGATCCGCGCCCTATTTATTTCTTCATCGAATGAGAGCCTGACTCTGAAGCGGCAGCGTCAATAGGTCGCCAAGAGTGGATTTACCCGGTTTGGGTGCCATTCAATCCGCCTCTGCTCTCTTGGGACAGATGAGGAGTCTTCATTGAGACTGCCAACAATACAACTGTGGTGAATACCGGCTTCTTTTCAGGAAAGGACCAAGAATTTCGCCAGATTGACGAGAATTCGCACCGGAGATCTAACGATTAGCCGCAGGAATCGTGGTCTAACAGTTTACTCGTATGATTTCAGGTTGCGGAGTTCTTGGACCAATCTGGATTGTCATTGAAGGGAATCGAGGCTCCCAAGAGCCCAGCAGCCGCAAGGACTTTCTGGACGAGCCGATAAGAGTGAGCGTCGACTGGATCGGTGCCGAGATCAGGAATCCTGAAAGGAAAAAGGGCGAGCCGGACGGACCATTGACATACCAATTATAGAAAAATGAAATATGACGGCGCAAGGTAGGAAAATGTGGGCGGTACGATCGAAGATTTCGTGATTCGCGGGTCCAGAGTGTAAAGCAGTGCGCCGAGTTTGGGGATCAATAAAGAGATCAAGGATTCCGATCGGACATCACCGCACAAGATGTTGAGAAACGATCGTCCGCGGTCCGGGGGACGAGACGCGGGCCCGACAACCTACGAGCTTTCTTATCCGGACGGTCCTCCCGGATCGTTGAGCAACGAGACCGAACGGACTGCCTTCTCATTGGCGAGAGAGGTTCGCAATGTGTCCTCGACGTATTCGCGGACCGGCGGCGACAACGCCTTCGCTTTGGGTCGCACCGATTTCGGTTGGCTCAACGGAACAACATTGACGAACAGTTCAATGGCCAGTCCGGGTTCGTCGACGACCACTACGACGACGACGACCAGCAGTACAGTCTCATCGTCGGCCTCGATACTCGCGTCATCCACCACGATAGCCGACAACTACACTTCCATAACCGATCTCTTCGTCTTCGACGATCTGAACGATTACATCAACAGGCTAAACTACAGTGCTTTCGCGAATTTGACGACGTACTACGAGAACGGTTCGGGTAGTTTGAATCTGAGTTCGATTAATGCCAGCTGCGGTTCGATACTTCAGGGTGACGGTGCGGTTAGATCGGCAGCCGGTCAGTGCAACTCAACGATCGACGAGGAGAAGACCGACGCGAACAACTGGTGGGCTCTTATACTCGTGATTGTGCCGTGTCTGACACTCTTCGGCAACGTGCTCGTCATTCTAGCAGTGGTTAGGGAACGTGCCCTTCAAACTGTCACCAATTACTTCATCGTCAGTCTGGCGATCGCCGATCTACTCGTCGCCGTCCTCGTTATGCCGTTCGCTGTGTACGTGCTGGTAAGTAGAACTTTGAAAGGTTGTTTTCGACACACTTTTTGTTCCCTGACAGATCGGACCGTGATCATCGTCGTTGAGGGACGTGACTATCGAAAAGACGGGTGGTGCCAGGTTTCGCGGATTAACGTTGCTTTCCCGATAGTCACGATAAGATGTCGTTGATTGCCCACTTCCCCTCTTAAGGGGGTGTAGGTGTGGGTTTAGATAAGTTTTCCCCCACAATTTGGAACAACAAACAATGTCCTAGAGCCTGACATTGTAGGAATCTGACCGAAAACCTCCACTAATGTTGTTCCCGATTGTACCGAATTTCGGATGAGTCCTCCTCACCCAATCGGAGATGACTCTAGGTCTATGTGCTACAATAATCACCTGACTTCTATGCTTCAAAGTACATTCGATGCGCATAACGTTGCTTTCCCGATAGTCACGATATGATGTCGTTGATTGCTCAGCTCCCCTCGCAAGGAGGTGGAGGTGTGGGTTTAGATAAGTTTTGCCCAGCAATTCGGAACAACAACCACCGTACTAGAGCCTAAGATTGTAGGAATCTGACCGAAAACCTCCACTAATGTTGTTCTCGATTGTACCGAATTCCGGATGACTCCTCCTCACCCAATCGGAGATGACTCTAGGTCTATGTGCTACAAAAATCACCTGACTTCTATGCTTCAAAGTACATTCGATGCACATAATGGTGCTTTCCCGATAGTCACGATATGATGTCGTTGATTGCTTAGCTCCCCTCGCAAGGAGGTGGAGGTGTGGGTTTAGATAAGTTTTGCCCAACAATTCGGAACAACAACCACCGTACTAGAGCCTAAGATTGTAGGAATCTGACCGAAAACCTCCACTAATGTTGTTCCCGATTGTACCGAATTCCGGATGACTCCTCCTCACCCAATCGGAGATGACTCTAGGTCTATGTGCTACAAAAATCACCTGACTTCTATGCTTCAAAGTACATTCGGATGCACATAAAGTTGCTTTCTCGATAGTCACGGTAAGATGTCGTTGATTGCTCAGCTCCCCTCTCAAGGAGGTGGAGGTGTGGTTTTAGATAAGTTTTGTCCAACAATTCGGAACAACAACCACCGTACTAGAGCCTAAGATTGTAGGAATCTGACCGAAAACCTCCACTAATGTTGTTCCCGATTGTACCGAATTCCGGATGACTCCTCCTCACCCAATCGGAGATGACTCCAGGTCCATATGCTACGAAAAGCGCCTGACTTTTATGCTTCAAAGCACATTCGGAAGCGGTTCGCTCAATCAAGATTGTTTTGTTCATTTTAATCAACTTCTGCGATTGAGCCAATCTCAGCAGTATTGTTTGCGTTCCCTTGATCAAATCCAGAGGCAAAGAAATTCCCGGTTTCCATAAAGGCAACGACTCCGTCTGTAGGGCTTATGCGCTTGTGCAATTCTCCCAGCGTAGTACCATTGATCTCCCGTTTTTTTTTTACTGAATCGACCTGGGCTAGAACAATTTTATTAACTTCATCCGTGGCTATCCTCGACGCCCCTCCCGCTCACACGGTACGAACTGTTTCTCACCCCCCGACTGGATCTCCCCGAGCGTCGACGAGTAAGCCGTCGTTTCGCGCATGTACGGAGCGAACACGAGCTCCCACTTCCTCTTTCCAACGAGTGAAGGGTTTGTTAATAGAATCTCCCTAGTCACGGAGAAAAAAAATACTTGATTCACGTTGTACTCAATACACCCACAGTAAGTTCTAAATAACATTTCACGACGTGTCGAAACTTGTAGCAAATTTGTTGATCACGATGATTGATGATACACGAAAGAGCCGCCAGTCGTATCGGAGACGCGTCATCGGATCTTGAAAAAAGGCTCCCAGATTCTCACTTGTCCCTCGACCACTGTAAGAGTGTGCGAATTCCTGTTCCGTCCACTCCACAAGAAGAGACTGGAATGAAAGATATCGAGGTGCAAAGTAACGATAACGATTGATGACAATGGACGAAGTGTTCTTGGGACAAGTGCGATCACGAGCGGCTCTGAAACGCGCTTCCTTGCCATCTCGAGTCCAGACAACGAGAACCCGGTTTGTTCCGCAGTACCGCACAAGGGAAAACAAGTAGTACATACAACAAGTACGAGGACGTGGAGTGCGACGGCAATGAGACCGTAAGTGGCGTGGATACTCCAATTTCCTGGCAGCGCTCTACGTGGCCAATCCTTCTCACTTTACTCGTCTAGCTGAGCCAGAGGGCCCTGAGAGACTGGAAAGGAAACTAAATGACAAGGAAGTGACTCGGTGGAAAAAAGGCCGAGGGTTAGAGCCAGAGTCGTTCGTTTGCCGCGCGGCGTTGCTCTTTCCCGAGCAGCCCTTTGGCTGGGCGAACGAACGGAGGAGCGAGTGCTCTTCTTCATCCCTTTGGCCCTCCCCGCTCCGTCGACTCCACGGAGCGAAAGGGAGGATCGGCTGGGAAATAACCGAGCCACCAAGCTTGGCTCGTATTTCCCGAGTCGTTGGCCGAGGGACGAAACCCCGCGACGGAGGGATGAGGAAGAGTCCAGGAGCCAAGGTCTTTCCGAGAGGAAAAGCGGCTTCGCTGGATGGCGCGGCGCGAGCTGAGGAGGCTCGCGTGACCACGAGCAATTTCGATCCCCCTGAGTAGTGGTAGTTGCCAGAGGCTGGCCGACCGGCTGGACGACCCCTGCCAGCCGGCTGGAATAAACGCGAGGGAGAGGAGGCGAGGGTGTGCGCTGGCCCGACCGGGGCAAGGTCTATGTTAATAACACAGATCACTTGATCGCATGCATGCTTATTACTTAGGACCACCGGTTTCCTCCCGCTGTCACAGGTACACCTTCCTTCCGACGACTACATGACGCCCGTCGGCGCCAACGCTTTGCATGAGTGATTGTCCGACTTTGATTTCCAAACCCGGATCGTTGAATCTGGTGTCGTTGGGTTGGAACTCTTGGTTCTCCGGTTCTCCGGTTCTCCGGTTCTCCGGTTCTCCGGTTCTCCGGTTCGCCGGTTCTCCCGTGCCTTTCCACCGTAAGTAGCATGTACTCACTACCCTACAAATGGTCTACGGATGTGCGAATGAATATTTATACGGGGAATGCACGATTTGCCACTTTTCTCAAAATAACCAACCACGCTGGAGAACACGGCTTCACCGCTTACTCGCACCCGCGCCCGCACGCGCGATATATCATGTCCTTGAAGTAAACTTTCCGAGGTTGCGTGACCTCGTTCGACGACCTTGCGCAAAGTTCCACTACCACAGTTGATGCTATCTTGACGTCATTGGCACTGATCTCGATTCGAGACTCATGGGAGAGTGGCGAGGCGAATTCTATTGGTGAACCGATGAAAATCGGTCATGTGACGGTCACTTCAGGCATGAATATTACCGAGCAATTTCATGGATGTTCCGCGTCATTTCACCGCCAGAAGTGCCGTCAAATTACCGAACGAATAAATGACTGTAAATCAGTTTAAAAATCTTTAATAAATGAAGCGACTTCTAAATGTGATTGGCAAAATTACATTCAGTCATTTTTCTTGTTTTCATGAGAATTACCAGGCAATTTCATGGATGTTCCGCGTCATTTCACCGCCAGAAGTGCCGTCAAATTACCGAACAAGTAAATGACTGTAAATCAGTTTTAATATCATTAAAAAATGAAGCGACTCGTAAATGTGATTGGCAAAATTACATTCAGTCATTTTTCTTGTTTTCATGAAAATTACCAAGCAATTTCATGGATGTTGCGCGTAATTTTACCGCCAGGAGTGCAGTTAAATTACCGAACAAGTGAATGACTGTCAATCAGTTTAAAAATCTTTAAAAAAGAAGCGACGCCTAAATGTGATTGGCAAAATTACATTCATTCATTTTTCCCGTTTTTTCATAAAAATTACCAAGCAATATTATGGAATTTCGGCGACATTTCACCGGCAGAAAGCCCGTCAAATTAACGAGCACGTAACCGACTGTAAATCAGCTAGAAAAAATCTTTGAAAAATAAAGCGACACTTAAGTTTGAGTTGCAAAATTACATTCGTGCATTTTCTTGTTATTGAAATAAATTCGCCGAGTATCGTGACAAACTCTGCGTGTTCGTCTGCCTACACAGCAGTTGTTCGTCGCATGACAGGACGATTATGATTTAAAATTGAAAAATCGTTAAGAATTTGTACTTATATGCCGTTCTTGCGTATCTTGATTCCTGCGCTAACTGCACGAAAACGATGTTTCCGTGACGATAGCAGCATTTAGAGTTACTTGACTCGGGAACTCTTTAGTCCAAACACCGAATGTAGGAAAGTAAACTATAGTTTATATGCGAACGATTCTTGGACATTTCGGTTATTACATTCATTTCGGTCATTAATAATCCCTATTTGAAAATCGAAGTTTATTTGATTTTAATAAATCTTTTTTCTGGGTCTAAACTATTTAATTCCTACAATTCTCATAGCAAAAATTGTTCGTTACGAGTAAAAAACGTGGCTACAATTCGTGGTGTACTTGACACACTATAATATTTAATCATACCTATCAGACGATACACAATACGGTTTTCAAATGGAAAACTAAGTAAACATCTCTAAACGCCGCCAATCGCATAAAACGAGTCGCAGTAACGGCGTCAGTAAATAAAAAAAAAAGTTACAATGTCACTATATTCCGGGTTTATCATAAGAAATAAGTTCAAAATTACCAGATCCTTCTCTCAGTTTGACGATCATCTGACGATGGCTCCGAAATTACGGTCACTTTGTATCGTCGTGAAATAAAAACCTACCGTGCGGACAGAATTTTTTCGTGACCCTTTCAAACCGCCCACGCAGGCGCTCGTTTTCTTCGTCGAGGGCTCTTTTTCTTCCTCGCCACGTACGTCTCATAATTCGAAGCTCCCGGCCACTTTTCTCATACGTTACTATTCACGACCCACCCCCAACCGCCCCGCGGTCGCTCCGTCGGATAACCGTTTATTTTTCTCTCCCGGCTCCGGGGAGTGATAGCGCGCATCATAAACGTTAAGCCCAGTGAAAAGTACATTCTTCAGCCTTCCCCCCACCCCCCTCAAAGATTTACATAATTTCACTCGCCGCTTGCGCCCTGATAGAAAAATTATGTGGCGCATGCTATGTACCTATATATTACGTTATTCCAGGTTAATACGGGTGTTGGAACACTTACATTTTTTTCGTCATGTGCTCTTTTTTACACTGCCGAGCACTCATAATTTTTTATAATAATTATCTTTATCTTTAAGTACCTACAATGTTTCAAGAAAAATAAATGTTAAAACCCATGCAAAACAAATTTTGTTTGGGTTTTCATTGACTTTTTCCATGGTACAAATTTTCGACTTTTCCCTATTTTCAACTGTCCTAAGAAATAAACTATTTTTTTCCTAATAGCCTGATGTGTCCTCTGCAAAATGGCGTTTTGAGATTTGAAAAATTTTATGGCGCATGCTATGTACCTATATATTAGGTTATTCCTGGTTAATACAGGTGTTGGAACACTTACATTTTTTTCATCATGTGCTCTTTTTTACACTGCCGAGCACTCATAATTTTTTATAATTTTAATAATTTTTTATAATAATTATCTTTATCTTTAAGTACCTACAACGTTTCAAAAAAAATAAATGTTAAAACCCATGCAAAACCAATTTTGTTTGGGTTTTCATTGACTTTTTCCATGGTACAAATTTTCGACGTTTCCCTATTTTCAACTGTCCTAAGAAATAAACTATTTTTTTTCCTAATAACCTGATGTGTCCTCTGCAAAATGGCGTTTTGAGATTTGAAAAATTTTATGGCGCATGCTATGTACCTATATATTAGGTTATTCCTGGTTAATACGGGTGTTGGAACACTTACATTTTTTTCATCATGTGCTCTTTTTTACACTGCCGAGCAGTCATAATTTTTTATAAGTTTAATAATTTTTTATAATAATTATCTTCATCTTTAATTACCTACAATGTTACAAGAAAACTAAATGTTAAAACCCACGCAAAACCACTTTTGTTTGGGTTTTCATTGACTTTCTCCATGTGACAAATTTTCGACTTTTCCCTATTTTCAATTATCTAAACAAATAAACTATTTTTTCCTTTCCTAATAGCCTGATCTGTCCGCTGTAAAATGGCGTTTTGAGATTTGAAAAATTATATGGCACATACTATAATTACCTATACATTACCTTATTCCAGGTTAATACGGGTGTTGGAACACTTACATTTAAACAAAAATTATTTCTTTTCATCATCTGCTCTTTTTTACTCCTGAGTCTGTCATAACGTAGCGCAGGACGTGTGCAAAGAAGGGTTTCCCTTGCACACGAAGATCAGAGCGGAGTTACGTTGGGCAAGAACGAAACGAGAGCTCAGTCATCTTCCTTGAAGTTTTTCCGCGGCTTCCATCCCTCGTTCGAGAACGACGAGGGGGGGGGGGGGGTGGGGGTGGGGGGGGTGTGAGGAAAGTGAGGTGGAACGCTCCCAGGAGAGGACAAACACGCGGATCGGTCTGAAGGGTCTGACGACGGCTCTTGTAAATTCAATAAGATCGGGGCGAAGCTGGTGCAGAGTATATTTTACCGAACAATTATCGACTTCGCCCCTATATAGGGCTGTCCCTGTCATCTTCTCGAGTTGATTAATCGCGGCAAATATTTACCGTACCTTGCAGCAATTTTCTTGGCTGAAAAACAGAGGAGAGCACCGGGAATTATCAAGACCGGGGACGGGAAATTTTCGAGCGTTACATCGGGCCCTGATAGGGTTCTCACAAGGCTCTATCAAGCCCTTGACAGACCTCGTCGGGACCCTGTCAGGGCCCGCTGTAACGCACGAAAATTTCTACTCGGGTAATGCAGGGACCTTAAACATCCCAGGCCCATCCCGGAGAGGGAGCTGTTTCAGACTTTGACAGCGAACTTGCTGGGCCGAAGTTTCTCCCAGGGAGAGTTTGACCCAGGCGGGACTTAGAATAATCAACGCCTGGGGTGGCAAATGATGAGGGCGTGGGACAACTGTTGCAGGCGATTTAACTATACCAAGCTCATCCTGGGAGAGAGAGCTGTTCCTGATTATTCTAGGTTATTTCTGGGTCTTTACAGAGAGAGAGAGAGAGTTTAACTCAGACGGGACTTAGAATAATCAAGGGACTTAGAACAATCAAGGGACTTAGAATAATCAAGGGACTTAGAATAATCAAGAGACAGAATAATCAAGAGACAGAATAATCAAGAGACAGAATAATCAAGAGACAGAATAATCAAGAGACAGAATAATCAAGAGACAGAATAATCAAGAGACAGAATAATCAAGAGACAGAATAATCAAGAGACAGAATAATCAAGAGACAGAATAATCAAGAGACAGAATAATCAAGAGACAGAATAATCAAGAGACAGAATAATCAAGAGACAGAATAATCAAGAGACAGAATAATCAAGAGACAGAATAATCAAGAGACTTAGAATAATCAAGAGACTTAGAATAATCAAGAGACTTAGAATAATCGAGGGGCTTGGATCAATCACGGAACTTGGAACAATCACGGGACTTGGAACAATTAGGTGACTTGAAATAATGAAGGGCTTGCAATAATCACGGGAATTGGAACAATCAGGGGACTTAGAATAATGAAAGGACTTGAAACAATCAGGGGACTTAGAATAATGAAAGGACTTGAAACAATCACGGACTTTGAACAATCACGGCACTTAGAACAATCAAAAGATTTGGAACAAGAAAAGGGATTTGGAACGATCCAGGGATTTGGAACGATCCAGGGATTTGGAATAACCAAGAGACTTGGAAAAAACAAGGGTTTGGAACAACAAAGGGACTTGGAACAACCAAGGGATTTTGATTAATCAAGGGACTTGGATTCATCAAGAAACTTTGATTAATCGAGGGACTTTGATTAATTAAGGGACTTAGATTAATCATGGAATAATAATCGACCCCGAAGGAATGTAGAATAATCAGGAGCTCATGGAGAGACTTTAACCGTCCCAGGCCCATCCCAGGTCGAGGAGCCGTTCCAGACCGTGATTATTCCAAGTCCCTCCTTCGGGAGACTTCTACCATCTACGCTACTTGAAGACACTTTGAACTCCCGCTAAAGTTGTTTTTGCATAGAAAAATGTTTTCCGACGACGCCATTTTCACTGCGTTGTTGCGTGAAGTAGTGAGAAGGGACGGCGAACGAGTAAGACTGAAGCGGGGGAAAAGTAAAAATGGTTCTAGTAAAATTGCCGGTACTTACTCCGTTGGGACGCTCAGTCAAGTGCAGCGCAATGGCAGACGGCGCGCCCCCCTGCCGTGTTCCTCGCTTTTTCCGCCGAGGTCAAAAGCGCATCGCATTGGCAAAACGAATTGCTCGTTGGTGAGCGAAGCGCCGTTCCATTTACCTCTCAAAAGAGCTCCGTTCGATCGTCGAAAACGACTCGATATTCTAATCGACCGGTAGTATTTTTATTTCAAATTTTTTTTTCTATTTTATTTCTTTCAGAAACTCATTTAATGGGAATTAGTTCCACCATCGGAACGACGCAAATCCAATCATACGATGAAAAAATTACATCGCAAAGGTAACACAGCCATTGATCCCACGATAATTCAGCTCCGAGAGACTCCCAAGAGGACGCCGAGTGCATCGTCGAGATAATGGGAGCGCCGGGAGACGAATAGAGACACGGAGAACCGGGAGTGTAAGATCGAGCGAGGCAATATGGACTACCATGACAATTTTTGTCGCGGTACAACGACCAAGTCTCATCTCGAACGCGCGTGCAATCAGATAAATGATTTATTTGACGGACGTACCGCAACTGAGTATTTGTTGGATTAAGTCGACAACTCATGTATGGGGTAGAAAAGAACCCCAGACGGTATTCAAAATGAACTCCTAATGTAGAAATTGACATTATCGACTTGGGACCTCCACGATAATTTAGTTCCATGATTTGAGGTCGCGCGGATGTCGGTAGTAATCTCAGTTACCCGCTGGCTGTCGCACAGGACGCTAACGCAGCGCGCTTGGGGTAACAAAGTACCCCAGTCAGGAGTTCCCGTTAGTGTTTTATGTAAGTAAGTGATTTTTTTTTTGTTGGAACTTTCGAATGTAAGTTACTATTATATCATTTGGACGTATATAGTCGGCATTTTATTTTTATTAATAATTTTTTATAGTTTTAATAATTTTTTATAATAATTATCGTTATCTTTAATTGACTACCATGTTTCAAGAAAAATAAATGTTAAAACCCATGCAAAACCAATTTTGTTTGCGTTTTCATTGATTTTTTTCATGTTACAAATTTTCGACTTTTCCCTCTTTTCAATTATCTAAAGAAATATACCATTTTTTTCCTCATAGCCTGATGTGTCCTCTGTAAAATGTTGTTTGAGATTTGAAAATTGAACTATTTTTCTAAAAACTACAATTTTTTTCGAAAAAAGTGCGGTTTTTGCTGATTATCGTTAAGGTTTGGGCTTTAGGGGTGATCTTCACCCCCAAAAGCTTTATAAAATCAACATTTTTACCTACAACCTTTATAAAATCAAAATTTTTACTATAATACAAAATGTTTAAATAATAATATATAATCAAACCAAATAAAAATTTATTGGCGTGACACTCGTCAAATAAATGATTTTTCCGTCTCTGCCCATTTTGCCCCCCTTACTCCCGAACCCCCTCCCGGGTCCGTGATTCTCCGCGGAAGGGAAGAGCCATCGAGGTTGGCCCGGCACCGGCCAGAAGTAAAGTCATTAACGAAAACTCGTAATTGGATTCCCGTGGGAGAGAGGGAGAGCCGGCTGGCGGATTCCATCGGGACGATTCCTCGACGTGTCCATTACGTCGATTTCGTGACCCGCGCGTTTAACAGCGCCCGGCCCTCGACTGGCCTGGGATGGGTGTACGTGAATCTCGCTCCTGAGGGCGGGACGGCACAGAGTCCCTCAGACATGAGCATACGGCCGTATATTAACTATGCGACCCGGCAGGACCGCGGCAAGGGGCGGAAGTCGACCTGCCGCTGCTTCCGGATAAGTCCCACCACTTGGGACCAGTCGAATCCACCCCCGCAGCCCCCAACTGACACCCCCCCTAACTTTGGATGCTCTCTCGCTGTTTATTGGAATTTCGGTCGTTCGCGCGGGCACGGTTCATTGATCCATGGGGAGAACACGACAGCCGTGCCCCACTAATTAATAACCTCCTCGACGCGACCGGAGCTCGCCGACGACGAGCTTCACCCAGGAGGGGGGTGGGATGGGGGGGGGGGTTGGGTTCTCATATCTCATTCACTCACCGCGCGACGGAACTTTCCAGCGCGCTATTCTATGCTCTATATTTGTGGGGAAGTTTTACGCTCTTCACTTCCTGTTTCTACATTAAATTCTCCGGGTATTACTTCGGGTAGGAGTGAAACTGAGGGAATTCGAATGGTGAAGTTTCGGGCGCCGAGGCAGCGGCGCGTTGGCCGCCCGAGCACGATTGTTTTGGGGGCTTTTCTCAAACCCTCGCCGTTCGCTGGTGCGTCCGGGCGCGCATTGAGGTACCGAACAACTTCGATGTAAACATGCTACTTGCCGCGGAGCATTTTCACGTGGAGGGGGAATGAGGAGGGTGGTTGGGTTGTCTGGTGCAGAGATGATGGGAGAACGGGAAAAGTGGAGGCGGTAATGAAAGTTCGGATGAAGAAAGCTGAAAATGAGATGATCAGGCAGGTGAAGAGAACGGTAGGCGGAGAGGAAGGACTCGAAAGGACTTAAAAAAAGGATCCAAAAGAGTTTTAAACAAATCGTCCTGAGGAAAAGCCTTCTGGGAAAAAGCCCGAAAAAGCGATGATTAGCTTGTGAGGGTTTTTTCCCGGAAGGGTTTTCCTCAGGAGGGTTTTTAGGGGGGATTTCTTTCCGCGCGTCATTTTTTTTATCACCTACCTAATCATCACCTGTTCGGAGCTTTTTCCCAGAAGGGTTTACTTAGTAGGTGAAAACAATGGCGGGTAGAAAGGAAACCTCCCAAAATATCCCTCTGAAGAAAACCCCTGAAAAGTTGGTGAATACATAGGTTAAAAAATCGGTCGGCGGAAAGAAAAGCCTTCTAGGAAAAACCCCCCAAAAAGATGATGATCAGGAAGGTGAATAAAATCAGCGAGTGAAAAGAAAAACTCCCGAATAAACCCTTCCCAAGAAAATCCTTTCGGGAAAAAACTCTACTAAAGAAAATGCCTGAAAAGACAATGATTAGGTAGGTAAAAAAAATGGCGGCCGGAAAGAAAACCTCCCAAAAAATCTCTTTAGAGAAAACCCCCGAAAAGATGATGATGAGGTAGGTGAAAAATGACGAGCGGAGGGAAAACCAAAGTGCAAAAGTGCAAAACCAAAGATTTCAGGTTGGTTTCTGGCTGGTCAGAACGCGAGGGTTACACAATGTTTTATACATAACTGTAACGTTACACCCACATATAAAAGTCCCATTAACTGCGTATAAAAAATGAGGAAGTCGGTAGTTAGTTGTTTGTTGTAACATTGTTGCCAGCATGTTATGAGCCGGTTACGAAGTCCGGTTTTGTAACCGGAACACTCTCGGTGAGTTCGCGCTGAGGAAAACGTAACGGCGGTCTCGCTTTCGAGTCAAGGCGTTGGCCCTTTACGTCACTGACGGAGACCTCGCGTAACACCGCCTCAGGTATGAACGAAGCGGTGAGAAATGCACTTTTTGCCACTAGTGCTGGAAAAAGACCATATTGGGTTTGTACGCATGCGCAGTATTTTTCCCGCTCGCGATGCGACAAAGTGCCTTTCTGTGCACACTTCACAGGAACGGAACTTGTTTTTAGAGTGCACACTTTGTAAGATTAACATCGCCAGCAGATTAGCTATGATCATAAACAGTATTATATACATGTTATTTAAACGTTACCAGAGACCAGTTACATTATTTTCATGTGACTTCGTTATACACCGTTAACATTACCTGATTATCACGTTAGTTGCACTAACATTGTTAACAAGTATGTTATGTAACGGTTACACAAAAATTGACAAATCATTTCGGTACCAAAAAAAAAATTTACGCTGCCGGACAATTTTCTGCAAAGTCTTTGTTTTTTACCAATTTTTTAATATCATTTTGGAATTATTATTATGCAAAAACAATCTTTTCAGCACCTTAAATATGCTCAATTTTTTCAGATTTTTATTCCATCGAGGTGGCGTCAGAAATAACGAAAGGACTACCTTAATCGACCGCTGAGTCGTGACAATTGTTACGCAAAAAAAAAAGAAAAAAAAAAAAATCGGTGTCTCATTTATCGACCTAACCTATGTTTGGGATTTTTGCGCCACCCCCGGCCAAGTGACAAGGACCGAGCGGCAATGTGGGCAATAAGTTGCCTGAGGAACGCGATCGATAGCGGGGACAGGGAATCACGGGGATAGGGCAAAGTTGCCGAGCTGCGGGTAGTTCGCCAAAGAAAGTTTGCCGGTTAGTTCGTGCCCGCCTTCCCTCCGATCTAGCGCTCGTCATCGTATTTTTACCTCGATATAATGACGAGTGGTGATGCATCTCAAGCTCGGACTGCGGTCTTGCAATTCCGATCGCCTCTGGCGCTCTGCCATGAGTTTTCGCATCTGTCCGTCCTGCCGTCCGCCGATCGACGGGCGCGTTGGGTAATAATCCGATAGACGTAGGGGCGAAATGGACAGTGGGGCAATATGAACCGGCTAAGAAATTCAAGAAATTTTCGATATTTACCCGGGGCATTTAATTTCATTCGAAAGCAACAAATGAATATGCTACACCAATTTGGCACATCGGAATGATTTTTTTTTTATAAGTATGGGGCAAAATGGACTTTCCTGGAATTCATGAAAATTCCAATAAATTTCGATTCCGAACAGCACTCGCACTCGCACTCGCACTCGCACTCGCAAATTACACTTACTTAGGCTGTCTTTGATAAAAGATGAACTCTTGAAATGTGGAAAATAAGCAGATAGGTGGAGCTCGGGCGCTTCGCGCCCTTGCTATGGATGATAGATTTAAAAAACCGGAAATATAGATATTCGGTAAATTATCGGAAATTTAGATTTTCGGTAAATTATCGGAAATTTAGATTTTCGGTAAATTATCGGAAATTTAGATTTTCGGTAAATTATCGGAAATTTAGATTTCCGGTAATTTACCGGAAATTTAGATTTTCGGTAAATTATCGGAAATTTAGATTTTCGGTAAATTATCGGAAATTTAGATTTTCGGTAATTTACCGGAAATACGTCACGGGCTCCAGTTAGAAAATCTTACTTTTCGACCGGAAGTGACGTCACACCGGAACGACGTCACTTCCGGCATAATAATGGGGTCTCCGAACCGGAAGTGACGTATTTCCGGTATGACGCCACCTTAGGTCGAAAAAAGAGTTTTCCGGATTGTGAGTAACATACTTCAGATCGAACAATTATATTTTTTACCGACGACGATACCGCACTGAGCTATTGTGCGGCCCGTCATTGTGCGACACCGACCGAGACCCACAGAATCGTCCAGAAATATAATACTAAGGACTGGATTCTTGAAAACTGCGACAAACAATCGAATAAACAAACAACCAACTTTCCAAAATATATACAAGATGATATTGGAGTTAAATAAACCGCTACGACGAAGCAATCTTTCGGAGAGTGGACCATCACGATCAAAGTCTAAAATTGATGTTTTCAATAATTCACCATGTCTATGCTCCACTTTCGCTCCACTCTCGCCTACGAAGCTTCCCGAAATAAAGAGACGTGTCCGTTCGCAGTCATTGTAGTCGAACTGACTCCTCTCATCGAATCGTGACGCCAATTGTCAAACCAACCAATAGAGACCAAATACTCGGCCGAACATTGGATTCAATTCGACTAACCAACAATTGGCGAGTCAAACGCTGCCGAGCATTGGCCGCAAATTGTCGAACCAACCATTGGCGAGCCAATACTCAGCCGAACATTAGCCGATTGTTGGCGATTCGGCAATCGACTCGCCAACACTAGCCCGACCATCGGCCGCGTCCGTTCCATCGGAAAAACCTACATGGGATGGGATGCATCAATAGACCATCTGTTGGCGAATCAATATTCGGCCGAACATTGGCCTGAAATCAGCACACCAATGATTTAGGAGATCATGTATTGACCGATCAACGGTTGGCGAATCGGTATTCGGCTGAACATTGGCCTACAATCGGAAAATTCAATGTTTTCTGAGTTCGTACTCGGCCGAACACTGGCCTCAAATCGTCAAACCAACGATTGGTGGGCCAATACTCGACCAAGCATTGGCCGCCAATTGTCGAACCAATCAATAGTGACCAAATACTCGGCCGAACATTGGCCTCAAATCGACTAACCAACAATTGACGAGTCAAACGCCGCCGAGCATTGGCCGCCAATTGTCGAACCAACCATCGGCGAGCCAATATTCGGCCGAACATTGGCCTCAAATCGACTAACCAACAATTGACGAGTCAAACGCTGCCGGGCATTGGCCGCAAATTGTCGAACCAACCATTGGCGAGCCAATACTCGGCCGAACGTTTGCCGATCGTTGGGGATTCGACAATCGCCTCGCCAACACTAGTCCGACCATCGGCCGCGTCTGTTCTATCGGCAAAACCTACATGGGATGGGATGCATCAATAGACCATCTGTTGGCGAGTCAATATTCGGCCGAACATTGGCCTGAAATCGGCACACTAATGATTCAGGAGATCATGCATCAACTGACGAACGGTTGGCGAATCGGTATTCGGCTGAACATTGGCCTAAAATCGGAAAATTCACTGTTTGGTTCGTTCATACTCGGCCGAACACTGGCCTCAAATCGTCAAACCAACGATTGGTGGGCCAATACTCGACCAAGCATTGGCCGCCAATTGTCGAACCAACCAATGGTGACCAAATACTCGGCCGAACATTGGCCTCAAATCGACCAACCAACAATTGACGAGTCAAACGCCGCCGAGCATTGGCCGCCAATTGTCGAACCAACCATCGGTGAGCCAATATTCGGCCGAACATTGGCCTCGAATCGACTAACCAACAATTGGCGAGTCAAACACTGCCGAGCATTGGCCGCCAATTGTCGAACCAACCATCGGTGAGCCAATATTCGGCCGAACATTGGCCTCGAATCGACTAACCAACAATTGGCGAGTCAAACACTGCCGAGCATCGGCCGCAAATTGTCGAACCAACCATTGGCGAGCCAATACTCGGCCGAACGTTTGCCGATCGTTGGGGATTCGACAATCGCCTCGCCAACACTAGCCCGACCATCGGCCGCGTCCGTTCCATCGGCAAAACCTACATGGGACAGACGTCGACACCGCGCTCGGCCGAGTCCGGCAATAAGGTCGATAACGGCGTTTATTTTTATCGCGTATTTGCCGGCGCGATGTTACCCGAGAGTGGTCCAAGGGTCCGCATATTGGTTTACGTTATCCGCTTATATCGAGACCGCAAAGTCATTCAATACCGGACATGAGGGATCTCTTCTTCGTCCTCCGCCCCTTTGTGATTCCCTTGTCCGGCACTTCCCCATCGAAGAATCTCGACGTTTGACCTCTGTCAGCCCCGACGGTCCGCTATCGCGACCCGGGCCTGTAGGGACGTCGAAACAAGCCCTAACATCCTGAAATCACCAGTCGGGAGTCCTGCGTATCTCGATGCCGGTCCGCAGCCTCCGGTTTCCACCCTTCAGATTTACCAGGCCAGATGCCACCGGCTCACGAAACCCGGTACGTTTTTTTCCACTCCCCGACTACACAGCGCCGCCCCCGTTTATCGCGCGGCTGAGGATAATTGTCTCCTATAAATAGAAAGACGAAAAATTGCGAGACTAGCGGCCAGTTATGTATGGGCATCGATTACGAAGGATCAAAGAGCGGGAGAAAGAAAGGAAGCGAAAGTGAGGGTCCCGCACGGTTTGGACATCAGTTCCATGCTATATTGTTATTAGACCCGGAGGGATAAGATACGGGCTCTGTGTTTCTAATAATTTTTTTTCCCTCTCTGTTTGCCGTGTTTTATTGTATTTCGAATGGAGGAGGAGAGAAGAGTGAGAGAGGTTTTCTTTATGGGTCGGGATGACTGTCAACTTTTTTCTTTTTTTTTTTTCTGTCAATTTCTTTTCAGATATACCGTACACGTGCTTCACTGTTCGGGGCTTTTTTTTTCACTCTGCTTTTCGCGAAGCTTTCGCTCTCGTCGCTTCAATCCTTATCCGGACTCGAGTCTCCTGCGTCTTGGGTGAGAAAAGCTTCCTCTCTTTTTGCCGCCCGTTGACTGATCTACCTACCTTCGTGACACTCACTTATGAGGTCACGTTTGTACTGGCTCTCTATTTCTCCCGTGGACCCCTTCGTGAGCGGTGAGCATGGATAAGCGCCCCTTATAAATGAGCAGATTTACCGCGATGTCATAGCTCAGTCGGAGGAGAGCTCACCTTTCGTATTCAGAAAAGGGATGCGTTGGCGAGTGTAGCCACGCCGAAGGTGGGGCATGGCCACTCAAATTGATGATTGAGGAAATAAATATTTACTCACAACGACTCGCAGACTCTCATTGACACTCCCACAGACACTCAGAGACACTCAGAGCCACTCGGAGTCACTCGAAGTCACTCGAAGCCACTCAAAGACACTCGAAGCGACTCAAAGCCACTTGGAGTGACTTGGAATCACTCGGAGTCACTCTGAACTACTCGGAGCCACTCGAAGCCACTCGCAGACACTCGGAGTTACTCAGAGCCACTCAGAGCCACTCGGAGCCACTCGGAGCCACTCGGAGTTACTCGGTACTACTCGAAGCCACTCGAAGCCACTTGGAGTCATGAGGATTCACGCGGAGTCACTCGGAGTCACTCGAAGCCACTCAAAGCCACTCGAAGCCACTCTGAGCCACTTGGAGTGAAACGGAATCACTCGGAGTCACTCTGAACTACTCGCAACCACTCGAAGCCACTCGCACCCACTCGGAGCCACTCGGAGCCACTCGGAGCCACTCGGAGCCACTCGAAGCCACTCGGAGTCATGCGGAGTCACGCGGAGTCACTCGGAGTCACTCG
Organism: Stenichneumon culpator; assembly: GCA_964017025.1. Classification (NCBI taxonomy): domain Eukaryota; kingdom Metazoa; phylum Arthropoda; class Insecta; order Hymenoptera; family Ichneumonidae; genus Stenichneumon; species Stenichneumon culpator. Next base: position 4,279,168 of record OZ024771.1, read on the forward strand.
AAGCCATTCTGAGCCACTTGGAGTGAATCGGAATCACTCGGAGTCACTCTGAACTACTCGGAGCCACTCGAAGCCACTCGGAGTTACTCAGAACCACTCGGAGCCACTCGAAGCCACTCGGAGCCAGTAAGAGCCATACACTATGGACACGTACAGAGATATTCGATGAGTTTTGTTATACATCGCAGGAAATTAGACATGAGCCATAACTCGGTCGTAAATGCCTAGCGCCTGAGGCACCGCAACGCGCCAGTGAATAATTAAATAAATACACAAAAAAAAAAAACGTATACACAAAGCAGCGTTTACTATATACATAACGAAGGCCTTAAAACCGCACTCACAGGAGTTTCCGTACTCTGCTAATGAGAAGTCGTACAATGACGATGATTATGTCCCGAACTCTAAGTCCCATTCCATTAATTTCCTCCTGCCGTGGCTCCTGGCTCTATCATCGCTATCCCACCGCCCCCTTTCACGTTCCTCCCGGTATCTTCGTGCTCTCTTTCGTAATTACTTCGCCTGAAAAAAAAAAGTCCAAAGCGGAATGGGCAAGAGGGGTGTAACGGTGGTTTGCTCTGCCGAGAAATTGCGTCTAGGTGGAGCACCGCGAGTAGAGACTACAGCGGTCGGAAAACCAGCAGCAACCCTACGTGTTCGTCGCTTTCGAGAGAACGCCGAGATGCGAACACGAACTCGCACACTCGCAGACGTAAACGCACCCACGTGTCGGCCACCCCCTATGCAGGTACACGAAATATGCGGCTCTTCGAAACTTGATCTCCTCTCTCGCGCCTGTGGCTTAATGGCTCTTCCTGAGGGGATTAATTCCGAATGGCATGTATGACGAGGTTTCCTTCTGATGGCGCAGCTCGCCCAGCTGCTACTCCACACGCTGAAAGGTCGTACGTTGTGCGAGCAAAAAGTAAACGATCACGGCCTCTCTGTCGGGACTGTGGAGGTCGTACGTCCAATAATACCTCGTAGGCAACGAAACATCTTGCACGACATGACATCCCATCCGGAAAACCCGTCGCACTTCGTAGACTTTGCTGAGGTTTGCTGAAATTGCACGATGGTCTTTGCCGGTTTTATCCAACGGCCGGATATGAGAATCAAGCGGCGGGGCGGTAAAATTCACACCTCGATCGTTCGCAGCCTGCGAATGAATACCTTGAATAATCGCTAATGAGCTTCCGGCATTCTGCTGATGAGGAAAACGACAAAGCTTCAACAATGCGAGACTTGACCTGCTCATCGTGCCGGGCGAGAGATCATTAGCGGAGTATGGTTTATTTATTTTGTTAATTAAATTAATTAATGGCAAATTGCGAATCAGCATTGGGCGGAAGTTGACAAGTAATTGGGCGGGCATTGTGCGCACGGTCGATAGGCAGTCAAGCATGAATTCTACGGCGAGCTACGAGTTTGCGTTTCGTACGGGGAAGGCCGTTCGAAAGTGGTGGAAGGGAGGAGGAAGTAGGAGGAGAGCCGCGATTGTCTGAGGCTCGGAGGTTTCTGCTCAACGAAGCGTTTCTTTAAAGAGTCACCGTTGTTTGCTTTACTCACCGTTTCGTCGTCGGCATTGCATGGCTTTGACGAACAGGCCACACCGGATGGGCCATCGGCAACGCTTCGGCATGCCGATTTCAACTCCCTTCGTCTCCACTGAACCGCCTTCTACTGAACCGCCGACGAACACAATTGTACATGCCAATAACAAATATTTGGACACTAGTATCTTTCTGTCGTCTGGTGTTTTATCTTTGCTTACCGCACTCGCACCGGTCTTGAATTATACCTGATTTCCTGGGATGTGGCAGAATCTCTGGAATGCTTGTCTGAATATCTCCGAGTGCCTCCAAGTGTTTCTGATCTTCCCTGAGTGTCTCTGAGTGTCTCTGGAATCCTGTAGAGTGTCTCTGAGTGTCTCTGAGTGTCTCTGAGTGTCTCTGAGTGTCTCTGAGTGTCTCTGAGTGTCTCTGGAATCCTCTAGAGTGTCTCTGAGTGTCTCTGAGTGTCTCTGAGTGTCTCTGAGTGTCTCTGAGTGTCTCTGAGTGTCTCTGAGTGTCTCTGAGTGTCTCTGAGTGTCTCTGAGTGTCTGAGTGTCTCCGAGTGTCTCTGAGTGTCTCTTAGTGTCTCTGAGTGTCTCTGAGTGTCTCTGAGTGTCTCTGAGTGTCTCTGAGTGTCTCTGAGTGTCTCTGAGTGTCTCTGAGTGTCTCTGAGCGTCTCCGAGTGTCTCCGAGTGTCTCCGAGTGTCTCTGAGTGTCTCTGAGTGTCTCTGAGTGTCTCGGGGTGTCTCTGAGTGCCTCTGAGTGTCTCTGAGTGTATCTGAGTGTCTCTGAGTGTCTCTGAGTGTCACTGAGTGTCTCTGAGTGTCTCTGAGTGTCTCTGAGTGTCTCTGAGTGCCTCTGAGTGCCTCTAGCGGTTCGTTGTGGCTCTGAGAATCCTTGAGTATTCTCAGAGTCCATGCAAGTGTCAGCGAGTATGAGTGTGAGTGTCCGTAAGCGCTTGAGACTGGGTCTGTGTGTACTGGCGTCTGTTAGTGTATGCGACTTCAGTAGTTACAATCGTATTTCGCAAAGACGGATGATATCTGTGAATGCGGCTTTTCGCTCTTTCTCCCGGTCCTTCATGGAAGTTCCGAATAACCGAGCACTTCGCGCTTCCGCGTAAGAGACAGTAGCTTCATGCAAGAGAATCCTTGCGGATAGCAACGAAACCACGAGTCTACAAACTACTCCACCGACTCGAATCGTCTTTTCGCTTCTTCTGCCTTCGGCCTCTCCGAACCCTCGGCTCTCTCGCCTCTCGAACCAACAAACTCCGCAGCTCCCTTACACCCTCGCGAGAGTAGAAAGAAACCCATCCGTTTGCCTCCCTCGGGGTTACCAAAACTTTAATAGTTTTCAACGTCGGAGTTCATGCCTGAAGAAACGTTTCTCAATTCGTCAAACTCGGCTGACACGGCGAAAAGCGAGAATAAATTTAACACCGGAGAGGAAGTTATAGCGCGAGGAACTTCGTCGAGCTCTTTCGCGAAGGTCTTCGCGAGAACTCTCGCATCGACTTCTCATGAAAAAACGCCTACGTGAAACCGCACAGCCACGAACATTCAGCAGTTGATACGTTTCTTTTTACTATTATTATTTTTATTATAATTATAATTATCATCATTTTCATTTTTTCAACATTTTTTCCATACGTCAGGACATAAATCGCTCGTTTTTTCTCGCACAGGTGGATCGCTTACATTCGAGCTTCGGGTCTCGCCGAAATACGCACCAGCGGTCGCGCCGGAAACCCGACTCTGCCTCGCGCGTTTCTGTTTATTCTGCATCCACCTGCCTATGTTATACGTATATTTTTTTAATTTCTGATACGCCATCCCCACGATACGGAGTTAATGGTACGCGAGCAATTTTTGGTACCCAACGGAACACGCGGTCACGGTGGTAACGCGGAATATGCGGATGAGAGGTTTTTTTTGGTTCTCTCTCGCGCACACACACACACACACACACACACACACACACACACACACACACACACACACACACACACACACACACACACACACACACACACACACACACACGCACGCACGCACACACACACACACACACACACACACACACACACACACACACACACACACACACACACACACACACACACACACACACACACACACACACACACACACACACACACACACACACACACACACATACACACACACACACACACACACACACACACACACGCACGCACACACACCCCATTGCGCATCGAAGTTCGCGACTGACGGAACTCGCCGTGTCATTCGATATGCTTTCGACGTTAACTCGCGTCAGATTCGATTCCGCATGGACTGCAGAGCAGTCCCCGTTTTCACCGCGTAAATTCGAGAACGCAGCGAACGCCGCTCTTCGCGAACGTAGCTTTTAGGGGATGACGAACGGAGAAAAATAGTCCTGTTTCTCTAACAAAATGTAGATCGTTAATAATTTATTGTTGTGGTAGAAAAAATATTTGGCTGCTACAAGATATTTGTTGCCACAGCAAAATATTTTGTTGTCCCTATGTTAACCAGGTAAATCAGTTATGATAACAAAATTCTTGTTGACCCAACAATTTTTTTTTTCTCCGTGCGAGATTTGAATCCAGGAAAAACAACACTGGACAAAATATCTCCGAAAAATAACCCCGCAAAAAATACGCCTGAATGAAAAACTTCAGAAAAAACGCCCCTATAAGAACCCCCGAAAAAAAGACCTGGAAAAAATCCTCGGTTTTTTTTTTCAGGTCTTTTTATCCGCTTGTCGTTTACTCCGGAACGTTGATGTTCCGGGCACACCGACAGCTACATCGCCGGCAAACCATCCGGCACTGTTGGCCGCAAAGGCTACAAATATGTTTTTCCTTTTATTTCGGTCAAACCCGACGAGGCTCATACCGACATGTGGCGGCGTCTGCGGCTCTGTAGTGTCCGCTCTCTCTGTGTCTCCGTCGGGTTCACCAGTTCTGCCCATAAAAGTGTCACGAATCAATGAAACCCTCGCGCAGCCTCACGAGAAATCTGACTCCGTCAAGGAGCACCGGTCTTGAATCGTGTCAGATTTTCTGGGATGTAACAGATTCTCGGGAATGCTTGCCTGAGTGTCTTTGAGTGTCCCTGAGTATCTGCAAGTGTCTGCGAGTGCCTTTAAGTGTAAGTTTAAGACACTCTGAGTATCTCCGCATGTCTCCGCGTGTCTCCGAGCGTCAATGAGCGTCAATGAGTGTCTCTGAGCGTCTCTGAGCGTCTCTGAGCGTCTCTGAGTGTCTCTGAGCGTCTCTGAGTGTCTCTGAGCGTCTCTGAGCGTCTCTGAGCGTCTCTGAGCGTCTCTGAGCGTCTCTGAGCGTCTCTGAGCGTCTCTGAGCGTCTCTGAGCGTCTCTGAGCGTCTCTGAGCGTCTCTGAGCGTCTCTGAGCGTCTCTGAGCGTCTCTGAGCGTCTCTGAGTGTCTGAGTGTCTCTGAGCGTCTCTGAGCGTCTCTGAGCGTCTCTGAGCGTCTCTGAGCGTCTCTGAGCGTCTCTGAGCGTCTCTGAGCGCCTCCGAGTGTCTCCGAGTGTCTCCGAGTGTCTCCGAGTGTCTCTGAGTGTCTCTGAGTGTCTCTGAGTGTCTCTGAGTGTCTCCGAGTGTCTCTGAGTGTCTCGGAGTGTCTCTGAGTAGCTTCGAGTGTCGATGAGTGTCTCTCAACACCTTTGAGTGTCTTCAAGTGTCCCTGAATGCCTTTGAGTGTCTTCGAGTGTCTCTGAATGCCTTTGAGTGTCTTCCAGTATCTCTGAATGCCTTTGAGTGCCTCTGAGGGTCTCTGATTGTCGCAACAAGCCTACAAATATTTGTTTTGTTTTGTTCTTTTTCGGTAAAACCCGACGCGGCTCATACCGACATGTGGCGGCGTCTGTGGCTCTGTAGTGTCCGCTCTCTCTGTGTCTCCGTCGGATCCGCCAGTGCTGCTCATAAAAGTTTCGCGAATCAATGAAGCCCTCGCCCCAGCCCCACGAGAAATCTCACTCAGGGCGGCTCGCTTACCCGAATAAGTGGAGAGAAAAAAAAGTTTGTCGTCTGCTTATTTCTCCGCTGGAAGCCAATAACTATCCTCGATAACATGTATCGTTACAGAGAATCAGAAGGCCGCATCTCCCACGCTTATACACAGAACATACGCCCTTCCGATCTCAGACACCCGATAAATCGTGATTTGTAGCGCAGCGCCCCTGTAACAAGCCACAAGGGACGCCAAACTTTACGACAACCCCACCCCCTTCCCCACTCGCCGCCGCGAAACATTTTTCCGACAAACGCTCCAAAATTTTTTTTTTTTGTTACATTTCGGCGTGTACAATAAAATAAAATTCCTCCTCTCTACAATTTAGGGCTGGAAATGGAAAAAAATAATCAAAACACTTCTCGAGAGCCGGATCTCGTGCGGGGGTAGATCGGATCGGCGTTGAGGGACTTTCCGGAGACTGAGGGAGGCGGAAATGGATTCCTAATAAATTTCCGCGTCCGCGGGCCGAGGGCGGAGGCGAAAGTGAACTGGGAGAAACAATGCGAGCGGATCGATGAATTCGGTGGGGCGCGTGTCGCGGCTCACGATATTGTCGGCTGAGAAAGCGCCCCGTGTTAGAATGAGGGTGCGTCGAGGAATGCCGCGAACGAGATTCGATACCCGGACGTGACCCCGATCGGGGACGAGTTTTCTCCAGACATTTGGCCGGCGAGGAAACTCGAAATCTGTCGAAAGTCTCGCTGCTTACCTGTCGATGGATAACTGGAATTGACGGTCGTTTGGTCGTTGGGCCATAAAAAGGAGGTCGGACTGCGGACGCGTCAAACGATAAAAATAAGGCCGGATATTCGGCACTCAACAGGTGTGTCAGTTACATCGATTGCATCTGGGTTAGACGGTTTTCGGCAGGCGGTTCCAGTTTCGCGTTATAGTTCGATCATTGTTTGGGTCTGGGACACATTTTTGTATGCGCTGACTTTCATCAACGCCCGGTTTGGTGACCGACGGCGGCTCTGTGCGAATCGTGGAGGTGTTAGTGAAGGGCGTGGGAATGGCAGGTTGTTTTGGCTCGGGAAGTCGCGGATAGTCGGCGGTGATTGGTTTGGGTTTTTTTTTTTTGCGATAAGAACTTAGGGTCGAATTTTAAGACGATGGTTTGAACTTGTGGTCGCTCTTCAAATCGAACTTAAGATCGAAGATGGGCACGAACTTAATTGCGTGCTTATGACCTATCTTAAGTTTGAACTTGATTTCGTACTTAAGTTTGATCTCAAGTTCGAACTCAAGTTCAAACTAATGTCTTAAAATTCGACCCTTAGAGGGATTTTTCGGAGTGCATTTTTTTCGGAGATTTTACTTGCGGATGGAATCGGGAAGTAGCGAGAAAACGGCACTTCCGGTTTTGAAACTTCAGCTTTCGAACGGTTCGGACTTCACTCGGAAAAAGCGTCACTTCCGTTTTGAAGACGTCCATTTTCGAACGGGGGTGACGTAATACGGGAAAGCGTTACTTCCGGTTTAAAAATGTCGGTCATCGATGATACGGCAAAACGTATCTTCCGGTTTTAAAATCATAGTTTTCGATCGGAAGTGAAGTCATTTGGAAAAACGTCACTTCCAGTTTAGAATTTACGGAATAGAAATCAAAGGGGAAAACACTACTTGCGTTTTCGAAACCTGTTTTCGACAGGTAGTGGCGTCATTCGAAAAAGCGTCACTTCTGGTTTAAAAAATCTCAGTTGTCGACCGGAAGTGACGTCATTCGGAAAAACGCCACATCTAGGTTGAAAATGTCAATATTCGACCAGATGTGACGTTGTACGGAAAACGTCATTTTCGGTTTAAAAAGTCGGTTATCGGCACGAAGTGATGTCATTAGAAAAAACATCACTTCCGATAAAAATCTATGTCGTTTTCGACCGGAAGTGACGTCATTCGAAAAAAACGTTACCGGCGGTTTAACAATTAACCGGAAGTGACTTCGGTCGTGTGTCAGATTCGGAAAAACGTCACTACCGGTTTAAAACTCGCGGTTTTTTAACCGGAATTAACCTCATACGGGAAAACGTCACTTCCGGTTTGAAAACGTCGGTTATCGACCAGAAGGGACGTCAATCGGAAAAACGTCAGATTTCGATCAGAAGTGACGTCATTCGAAAAAACCTCACTTGCGGTTTGAAAATCCGGAAAACTTAAGTTTGATCTCAATTTCGAACTTAAGTCCGCGAAAACGTAACTTCCGGTTTGAAAATATGAATATTCTACCGGAAGTGACCTCATACGAAAAATGTCATTTTCGGTTTTAAAATGTCGGTTATCGGCAGGAAGAGACTTCATTCGGAAAATGTCACTTCCGGTTAAAAAATCTCGGATTTTTTTTTACCGGAACTGACGTCATACGAAAAAAGGTGAGCCCGATGCAATGTGGGAAAAAACATCAACCGGGTTCTCTTCCGCAATTGATTAATCCTTTGCGGACGTGGAGCCGAAAGCGCCCCGAAAATGTTGCTTCGTAAAACAAGCCCGGTGAAATTGTTTTTGTACGCGTAGCCGAACGAATTCCTGAAACACGACGCCGAGGGCCGGGACTGTTTTTATCCCGGTTCTTGACGGTTGTTCCAAGGGGTGGTACGAAAATAGCTCGCTCGAGAGCCGACCGCGAATTTGCCTCTGTCCTCACCCTTCTGTGGACCACACGTTTTCACCTCCTCGCCGTTGCGCCGTCGACTTTTTCACCTGTTGATGGTCCTACCTTACGACTACAACCGTCCTTTGTCCCACACGGGATCAACGGATCGAATTTAAAAATATTAGTTTGACCTTGAGATCGAACTTAAAATCAAACTTAAGTTGGAGCTTAACATCAAACTTACGTTCGAATTTAAGATCAAACTTAACTTCGAACTTGAGATCAAACTTATGTTCGAACTTGAGATCAAACTTAAGTTCGAACTTGAGATCAAACTTAGGTTCGAACTTGGGATCAAACTTAAGTTCGAACTTGAGATCAAACTTATGTTCGAACTTGAGATCAAACTTAAGTTCGAACTTGAGATCAAACTTAAGTTCAAACTTGAGATCAAACTTAGGTTCGAACTTGGGATCAAACTTAAGTTCGAACTTGAGATCAAACTTCAGTTCGAACTTGAGATCAAACTTCAGTTCGAACTTGAGATCAAAATTAAGTTCGAACTTGAGAACAAGCTTAAGTTCGAACTTGAGAACAAGCTTAAGTTCGAACTTGAGATCAAACTTACGTTCGAACTTGAGATCAAACTTAAGTTCGAACTTGAGATCTAACTTAAGTTCGAACTTGAGATCAAACTTAAGTTCGAACTTGAGATCAAACGTAGGTTCGAACTTGAGATTAAACGTAAGTTTGAACTTAAGCACGCAATGCAGTTCGGGCCAAACTTCGATCTTAACTTCGATCTCAAGAGCGATCTTAAGTTCAAACTAATTTCTCAAAGTTCGACCCGAAGACGTTTTTTACCCTGCCAATCAACTTCCATACTCATGTTTGCTTTCGTCCGAGCAACCATTTTTTACACTTTTTTTTCCGTTCCCGAAAAAATGTTCCACGGTTTTTTCGGACGCATCGATACTTCTCCCGAATTGTTTATTTTATACGAGCGGCGCGCTTCACATGCTCGGTAAATAATCCGTCCGCGCTTTTCCTGCGCCGATTTGTATGTCGAATATTGAAACAATGAGCAAAACAAACGAGAAGCGGGATCGGTGGATAAATATAGATCGAATGTGGGCATCAAAAAGTGAGGGAAAAAAATTGACTCGGGAAAGGCCTGCGGAAAAAATGAGATTTTTCGGTAGACCGGAAATGGAATCTTCGCTTCGAAATACGTGGAAATTTTCAGCGGGCTGTTGTGATCTTATAGTGCATTTTTTTAAGCAGAGATTTTTTTTTTTTGCAGTTTATCTGATACGACGGATATTTTGGGTCCGAACGAATTTCGGAAAAATTAGCGATTTTTGGTTCACCGGAAACGGGATTTTTGGTTCCGGACGGAAAGCTCTGTAAAGAATGTCTACATGACAATTAATGTACCGGTATTGGAAGCTTTTATGCATAAACTACTATATTAAATTTAATATACAAATATTATGTGAAATTAATGTGCGGGAAAAAAAATACTAATGAAAGTGGTATTTTTAATAAAAGTTCTATAATAATACTCAAAGTATTTTTAAATTACTTTAAAAGTACTGTCTTTTTACATAATATTTGAACATTAAATTGAATATAACGTTTTATGCCTAAAAACTTTCAATACCGGTACATTAAATTGACAATTTTTTTTTACAGTGCAACGAAAAGCTCACGCTGTCAAAAAAATGAGGATGAAAATTAATGAAAGGTATTGTAAGCTTTTTTGCATAAACAGCCCCGGAAATTTCGGACACATGTGCGTCGCAAATTTTACAGCAAAATTCATGTTTTTTAAGTAACTTTTCATTTTTAATAAAAAATTTTATTTCCATCAAAATTATTATTTTTAATAAATTTTTTTTTAAATATCAGGCAAAACATTTGCAATTTTAATATCTGGTATATTAATTTAAAAAAAGTACATCAATCTTCAAGTAATGTGAACAACGTGAGCGAATTTCAAGTTCCGGTGTCTTAAATTTACAATTTAAAAGTCCGCATTTTTTTTTTTTTAATGACTACCTTTTTATTTTTATTTTTTAATCAACACTTCGTCGGATATTACCATGGATGTCGCGACGATCGTTTATGGATCGTTCATTTTCGTTCGTCGACGGTAATTTTCATCTGGGAATTTATTTCTCGCGCCAAGGAGCACCGCTCTATCTCTCAGGCTCATCAACACCTCTCCGAGGCTGCACACCGAACTCTCCCCGCCTCCGCCACCGCTTCGTTTCCGGCGTCAAATTCAGCGCCCTCTATATTGTGAACGCAATTAGAATCGATCGCGGAAGCTGCGAGGTGGGAACACGGGAGGGTAGACATTTCGACTAATTTCCGTGTCGAACGACCTCTGGTAATAGTTGCCTGTGCGGAAAATTACGAACCAACTTCTATATTGCGTACACTACTGTGCGTGCGTGAAATGAGTCGCCGACCGGAAAATCCGGCACGATTGCCGTGATAAAGTACTCTCTACTTGTCCCCAACTAATATTAATATTTCACAGGCGCAGAGACAAAACGAGGCAAAACGGACCACCGGCCTCGAGCATTTCGCTCGTATGGTTGAAGTGGATGAAAAATAAAGTGTGGTCGAAATTAAATTTTTTTAAATATAAAGGAATATAGCGTGGAACTTAGCAACGCTGCTCCGATGCTATCATTGACAGTTGAAAAATTGTAAACGAAACAAGAAAAAAAATTTAATTTAAAATAAAATTGCATGTCAATTAAATTTTCAAATGACATTTCGATTAAATTCTCAAATTACATTTCAATTAAATTCTCAAATTACATTTCAATTAAATTCTCAAATTACATTTCAAATTACATTTCAATTAATTTTGAAAAATTGAAGGATTCGCAAAAAAAAAGCAAAAATAACAAACACTCTTTTTAGAAAGTTGTCAATCAACGAGGAAGCAAAATGGGGCAAAATGGACTACACCGAAACTGTTGAAAAAATGGAATTAAATTTGTGTTCCGAGAAATCCACGACTTGCGTGCGGTATTTTAATATTTAAATATTAAAAACGATATCACAATCGAGGTTAAAAATTGACGTTTTCTGAAGTTTCATTTGTTATCTCGGAGAATCCATTTTGCCCCACTCTCGCCGGTGAGCCGCGGAATATCGGTAAAAAAAATGGTCCGTCGTGCCCCGCTATGCGTCAAAGTTTCCGAACAGCCGAGCAGGCGGAGAGGAGTAAACTTTGCGCATGTCCTCTGTCACGAATCGTCGGTTACTCAACCGAGTCTCGGATAAAGAAGTCTCCGTCGGGACAGATTGAGAGAAAATTGTCGGCGACTTGCATTTCCATCCCACGGTCGATCGAGGAGTCGGAGATAAAAGCGAGAAACTTTTTTAACGACACGAATCGAAGGAAAGTGTGCGCCGGAAGTCTTCTCCGTGGTTCGTGACGTTAATCTTTTATCGTCCGCATCTTCATCAATCGCGATCGAAAATCGGTAAAAGCAGGCAGCGACGGAAAAGAGTTCTTTTGTACGAACCGCCAACAATATTCCCTCCGGATCGGTCGGAACAGCGAGAAATCTTGTGAAACGGGTGAAACTTATTTCCAATGCTCTCCTCGGGAAAGTCTCGATCGGACAAGTCATGCATCAACTCCGGTGCGCGGAATAAAAAACTCGCGGAATTTTAAGATTATCCTTGCTAATGGTGTTCACTTGGTATAAGTTTCAGAGAATTGAGAGAGAGTGCGCCTGAAATTTTGGATCGGGAAATTTTGGATCGGGAAATTTTGGATCGGGAAATTTTGGATCGGGAAATTTTGGATCGGGAACTTTTGGGTCGGGAAATTTTGGATCGGGAAATTTCGGATCGGGAAATTTCGGATCGGGAAATTTTGGATCGGGAAATTTTGGATCGGGAAATTTTGGATCGGGAAATTTTGGATCGTGAAATTTTGGATCGTGAAATTTTGGATCGTGAAATTTTGGATCGTGAAATTTTGGATCGTGAAATTTTGGATCGTGAAATTTTGGATCGTGAAATTTTGGATTGTGAAATTTTGGATCGTGAAATTTTGGATCGTGAAATTTTGGATCGTGAAATTTTGGATCGTGAAATTTTGGATCGTGAAATTTTGGATCGTGAAATTTTGGATCGTGAAATTTTGGATCGTGAAATTTTGGATCGTGAAATTTTGGATCGTGAAATTTTGGATCGTGAAATTTTGGATCGTGAAATTTTGGCTCGTAAAATTTTGGCTCGTAAAATTTTGGCTCGTAAAATTTTGGTTCGTAAAATTTTGGTTCGTAAAATTTTGGTTCGTAAAGTTATGGTTCGTAAAATTTTGGTTCGTAAAATTTTGGTTCGTACAATTTTGGTTCGTAAAGTTTTGGTTCGTAAAATGTTGGTTCGTAAAATTTTGGTTCGTAAAATTTTGGTTCGTAAAATTTTGGTTCGTAAAATTTTGGTTCGTAAACTTTTGGGTCCTAGAATGTTGGCTCATAAAATTTTAGTTCGTAAAATTTTAGCTCGTAAAGTTTCATTTCCCGAAATTTTGTTCGTGAAATTTCGGGTCGTAAAATTTTGCTTCGTAGAATTTTGGCTCGTGAAATTTTGCTTCGTAAAATTTTGGCTCGTGACATTTTACCTCGTCCAATTTTGGCTCGTGAAATTGTACCTCATCCAATTGTTGTCTCGCGACCCACCACTGTCGGCAAAAAAACCCCTGATCGCCTTTCTCCACGAATGGCGCCGCACCCGCTCGAATGAGAAGTCTCATAAAAAAAGCGTCATGTCACCTCAATACTCTTTCCCCGTCGATCGGGCTCGATTGCGTGAAACTTTCCCGACGAGGCTCCGCATCCGTTTCTCGCGTGTACCATCGGTTGATAACTCAATCCAACGGGGCGCCGCGCCGCCCCATCCGGGCCGGCGATGTACCGCGAGCTACATCATGATACGTCTTCACGGCCAGTGTCTTATATACACCGTGAATAAAATTACGGAGAATAAATGTATATACGCTCCGGGCGAACACGGACGAGTCCTCGGATGGTTGGTGTCAGCCTCATTACAAATTCCGGAAAGGCTACCCCTTGCGCGCAGAACGTCGGCGCCAAGTTTCCTCCGTCCCGCTTTGTCTCTCGAGGGTCCGAGGGGAAGCCCACGAGCCGGAGGGAGAACGACACCTTCGGAGGAACCCGTTCCGCGATCCATCACCTACGGATTACCCGCAGACTGATCTCTAATGCCGCTTAATTCTCGTGCGCCGCAAACTTCCCGTGACGTGACTGAGTTTCTTGTGGCTTTCTACCCCCCCCCCTCCCCCCCCCCTGCCCCCCGCCCCCCGCCCTCCCATCCGCCCCCTCTGCCCAGCAAGCGGGATGGCTCGGAGTCTCCCGGCCAGCCGGTGAGGGATGCGGAGGGCGAATGGGGCAAAATGGATATGGCGGACGTCGGGGTTTTTTTTTTTTTTTTTTTTTTTTTTTTTTTTTTTTTAAGGTGTGAAAGTGACCGAAATTCGTTTTAATTGTATGATTATTAATGTGGGGCAAAATGGAGTTTCTGGGAACAGTAACGAAGATTTTTTAAATATCGGAGTCCGAAAAATTTGCGACTGGTTTCTTTATTATCAAATTTGGTAGCAAATCTTATAAAATCGTGACTTGTGAAATTTTATCTTATTGAATCTTATTTTATCAAATATCATTTTCTCGAACCTTATACTATCAAACCGTATCAAATGTCATCAAACCTTATCAAGTTTTATGAAATATTATCGAACCTTATCAATTTTCATCGAATGTCATCATACTTTATCAAGTTTTATAAAATGTTATCAAACCTTATCAAATTTTATCAAATGCCATCGAACCTTATAAAATCTTATCAAATGTCATCAAACCTTATCAAATTTTATCGAATGTCATCAAACCTTATCAAATTCTATCGAATGCCATCAAACCTCATCAAATTTTATCGAATGTCATCAAACCTTGCCAAGTTTGATCAAATATTATTAAATCTTCTCATATCGCACCCTATCAAACCTTACCAAATTTAATTATTAAAAAAAAAGTTAAAATGCGTTGTCTGAATCGATAATACTCCGTCGTTTATTTTGAGTGGTCCATTTCGCCCCACTCACCACTACGAGAACTCGTACGAGCGAGTTTTTCGTGAGCTCCTTTTGGCCGAGAATAACCCGGGTCATTAAAATAGAAGCGGGAGAAAAAATATCGGAGAGCCTCTCGCCGAAGAGCTGGAAGGGAAAAAGTGGATCGCCAAGGCGAGTCTACCGGTGACAGAAATCGGTTCGAGTTCTATCAGTGCCTTCATTCTTTCGCGCTGCCTTCCATCTCTGTGCTCCGTATACGCAGGTCTCTACCCTTTCATACGGCGCAGTGATGCATCAATCGTCTCAACCCTTCTCCTTAAAAAAAAAAAGCAAAAATGACAAACTCTCTTTTTATAAAGTTGTCAATAATCAACGAGGAAGCAAAACGGGGCAAAATGGACTTCACCGAAACTGTTGAAATAATGGAATGAAATTTGTGTTCCGAAAAATTCACGACTTACGTGCGGTATTTTAATATTTAAAAATATCAAAAAATATTAAAAACGATATAATAATCGAGGTTAAAAATTGACGTTTTCCGAAGTTTCATTTGTTATCTCGGAGAATCCATTTTGCCCCACTCTCGCCGGTGGGCCGCGGAATATCGGTGAAAAATGGTCATTAAAATAGAAGCGGGAGAAAAAATATCGGAGAGCCTCTCGCCGAAGAGCTGGAAGGGAAAAAGTGGATCGCCAAGGCGAGTCTACCGGTGACAGAAATCGGTTCGAGTTCTATCAGTGCCTTCATTCTTTCGCGCTGCCTTCCATCTCTGTGCTCCGTATAAGCAAGTCTCTACCCTTTGATACGGCGCAGTGATGCGTCAATCGTCCCAACCTTTTTCCTTAAGCGCGCATTCAATTC
The DNA here is from genome assembly GCA_964017025.1 of Stenichneumon culpator. Taxonomy (NCBI): domain Eukaryota; kingdom Metazoa; phylum Arthropoda; class Insecta; order Hymenoptera; family Ichneumonidae; genus Stenichneumon; species Stenichneumon culpator. Next base: position 4,294,347 of record OZ024771.1, read on the forward strand.
TTCTCGGATTGTGGAAATGAGGTACGTCCGAGAACCGGGCTCTGAGGATCGGAGAAAGAAATATCGCGCGAAGGAATCCCGAGAACGCAATTTCCGTTCTATTCGTTTTTCCTTTTTTTTTTTGTTTTTTTTTTTTTTTTCAACTCTTTCGTACTCTCGTACTTTCGATATTGACACCGCGGCACGGCGGTGTCAATATCGGCGTCGTTTCCAGTGTAAAGTTATTATAATTAAAACAGAATTTTACCATTAAGTGTGATAGAGGAGAATGCTGTAAGGTGGAAGATTTTTCACGCGAATTTTTCGCCGTGTGTATTTTTTTTTCGGCATGTTTAAAAATACTTATTTATACTATTACAATCTAGATGGGTTTCTTGAGGTTTTTTATATTGGTGGAATCCCGATAACGATTATTTCTTTTTTTTTTTCGACTCAATATCGGCGGCGTTTCGAGTGTAAAGTTATTATAATTAAAACAGAATTTTACGATTAAGCGTGATAGAGGAGAATGCTGTAAGGTGGAAGATTTTTCACGCGAATTTTTCGCCGTATGTATTTTTTTTCGGCATGTTTAAAAATACTTATTTATACTATTACAATCTAGATGGGTTTCTTGAGGTTTTTAATATTGCTGGAATCCCGAGAACGATTATTCCTTTTTTTTTCAACTCTTCCGAACTCTCGTGGCGGCACAGCGGAGTCAATATCGGCGGCGTTTCGAGTGTAAAATTATTATAATTAAAACAGAATTTTACGATTAAGCGTTATAGAGGAGAATGCTGTAAAGTGGAAGATTTTTCACGCGAATTTTTCGCCGTATGTATTTTTTTTTCGGCATCTTGAAAAAAAGACATTTATGCTATTATAATCTAATAGTCCTTGGGTTTCTTGTGGTTTTTCTTATTGCTGGATCCGAATCTGAAGTCGAATTGGCAAAATATAAAATGGCGGATCGAAATCCCCAAAAATATTTGGATTTTAATAAAAAAAGCTGAAAATTGAAATTTTCATATCGCTTCCTCATAAAAGTTGAAAGTTGTAAGTTGAAATTTTTATATCACTTTCTCATAATGGCCCTTTATTCGCAAAGCTCCTTCTATGAGAAAGCATTTACTATATTTTTGGCTTCCTCATAGAGGAAGCTTTGCGAATAAAGGGCCATTATGAGAAAGTGATATAAAAATTTCAACTTACAACTTTCAACTTTTATGAGGAAGCGATATGAAAATTTCAATTTTCAGCTTTTTCAATATCAACGTCGTATTTAAATTTTAAGCAAAACTGATGGCCGACTCAGGTTAAAAACCAACCTTACGCTTTTGGTCAAAACGGCTGTCGAATCTGTACTCCAGACGAAAAAATACATAGAGTATCATAGAGTATTCATCGGGAAGCAAAGAAATTGCTGTTTGAAAATACCCAAAATCACTCTTTTTTGAAATTTTAGCTATAAAAATGCCCAATAAACTTTTTCGTTAGCCGTCACTCCGGGATTGTATTAAAAGTATTTTTTCACGCTGATCACGAATCTGACACTTTTTTTATTCATAGATCAATATTTAATACGGAAAAATGCGTCTTGAAAAAAAAAAAATTTCATTCATTTAAAGAATTCATTTAAAGTGAGAAAATAAAAAGTTCTGATTTTTTTTTACAATTTTTGTTTAAAATAATTTGTTAATAACTTTTTGACATTATCATTATGCAAAATTCAAGGTCTTGACATAATTAATACGGCTGATTTTTTTGCACGTCTCGAAGTACTTAAATTTTCATCGAATTAAACTTTTGATTACCAATGTATGTGTGATGCGTCCTTAAGGTGAAGTGAAACACGTTCTCTGTCGCTTTCTCGCTCCACCGTGGGATGGCGCTACTTTACTTAAGGTGAGTTTCACTTCACCTTAAGTAAATTAGTAGGACCATTTTACCCCGCTCTCGATAACTCCTCCCACGTATGGCTGATTAAAACGGTTCCACGCACTAGAGCGACGGACACACAAAGTTAAGGAATTCCGTTTGTCCGCGAAAGCGTCTGATTGCTTGGAACGCAGTTCGCACAGCTAGTGCGGCACAATTGCGGCGAGTCACACCTCAGCGCGTCGACGAATCTTTGTTCGCGACGCTCGGAGTCAATTAATTACTGGATTTCGATTGCTCGCGGTTGACACACAGCGCTACACGATTGCGGCGAGTCGAACTTCAGCGTGTTGGCAATCTTAATTGCAATGCGCGAGAATAATTAATTACTGTGATACCGCAATTGTAGTTTTCGTCACTTCCGGTTTCAATATATCACCGTTCAATCGGAAGTACCGCATACGGGGAATCGTCGCTTCCTGTTTGCAAACCTCAGTTTTTAACCGGAAATGACGTCATACGAGAAAACGTCACTTTTTATAATCTCAAAAAAAAATTGAAAACATTCGTTGTTGCGTCACTTCCGGTTTCGAAATCTCAATTTTCCACTGCAAATGATGTCGTACAGGAAGACGTCACATACATTTTCAAAATCTCGGTTTTGAAATAGGGAGTGACGAGTTTCTGGTATGAGGTTACTTCCAGTTCAATAATGTTATTTCAAAATCGGAAGTGTCCCGCAAAACGTCACTTTCGGCCGAAAACTTGAATTTCCAAACCGGAAGTGACGTTTACCCTATGACGCCATTTTCGGTCGAGATCTTGGATTCCCAAACTGGAAGTGACGCTTACCCGCATGACGTCACTTCCAGTCGAAAGCTTGGATTTCCAAACCGGAAGTGACGTTTATGCGTATGACGCCACTTCCGGTCGATAATTTTAATTTCCAAGCCGGAAGTTAAGTTAACCCGTACGACGCCACTGCCGGTCGAAAACTTGAATTTCCAAACCGGAAGTGAAGTTAACCCGTATGACGCCACTTCCGGTCGAAAACTTGGATTTCCAAACCGGAAGTGAACTTAACTCGTATGACGCCACTGCCGGTCGAAAAATTGGATTTCCAAATCGGAAGTGAAGTTAACCCGTATGACGCCACTTCCGGTCGAAAACTTGGATTTCCAAACCGGAAGTGAACTTAACTCGTATGACGCCACTGCCGGTCGAAAACTTGGATTTCCAAATCGGAAGTGACGTTTATCCGTATGAGGTAACTTGCGGTCGAAAACTTGGATTTTCAAACCGGAAGTGACCTTTCCGATATGAGGTCACTTTTCGTCGGAAACTTCGTTTTCCAAACCGGAAGGGACATCCGTATGACGACACTTCCGGTCGAAAACTTGTATTTCCAAACTAGAAGTGACGTTTATCCGTATGACGTCACTTCCGGTCGAAAACTTGGATTTCCAAACCGGAAGTGACGTTTATTCGTATGACAGCACTTCCGGTCGAAAACTTGGATTTCCAAACCGGAAGTAACATTTACCCGCATAACGTCACTTCCGGTCAAAAACTTGGATTCCCAAACAGGAAGTGACGTTTACTCGTAGGACGTCACTTCCGGCTGAAAACTCAGATTTTCAAACCGAAAGTCACGTTACAGAGAAAGTTCTTTTTCTCTGTGCAATGTATCTCGAATGAAAGCAGTAACAGAAACGTATGAATCATCGAACATTTTTTTTTTTTTTTTCCTTGAAAACAAAAAATGAATAAATTACGTTTATCGAGCTGGAAACGTTTTATGCCACGGCCTCTCCCAAACGAATCGAATTAAGTACATCCACTCGCAGAAGCAAATCCGCGCCATCGTCAGATCGCGCGGAAACAAATTTAACCCCTTTATCTTTTATGTATCTCCGTGCGCGCGGAAAAACACCCTAATACAAGCACACGGTCCGGGGGATTCCCCGTTCGTGTTCCCTCCCGGACGATGTTATCGATAAAAAGTCGAAACAATTTCGTCCACCAGTGCATGAAAGTGCGGGCGGGTTCTCGCTATACGTGCCATTGAGTCCTCAACGACCGAACGAATGAACGAACGAACACCACTCTACCGACCTCCTCGCCCTCCCTTATTCTCTCCCGGGCGACGAAATTTCTTCGTTTTGTGTACTCGTAATTTTTTATCGTCCTGTTTTCATTTTTTTTTTTTTTTTTTTTTTTTTTTTTTTTTTTTTTTTTTTTTTTTTTTTTTTAGCGGGGATAATTTTGGATCGTTAAAGGCAACGGCAGGGTTCGGCCCTTAAGGCCTCTGTGAAACGTGCTTCGGAACTTTCACACCAGCGCAACCCTCACCTCCACGACGATCCAGCAACCGAGCGTCCCACCCTACTCGCTCGGTGCTTTAATTTTGTTCACTCGTTACTTCTCATTGCACCCACTTATTCTCAGCCGCTTCATCACCATCCTCAACGACGTACGAGGGCCGAACTTCCGCGCACACGAACACGCTCTCCTGAATTAACCGCGGGGTAATGTAACGGCGAAATTATGCAGCTTCACGTCGATCCTGCTAATGCCGTGAATTTTTATTACGAGAGAAAAATAAAGGAACCCCCGAGAAATCGGCCCTCTTCGCACGTCCCGGTGAACGTTTGGTGAATGGTAATTGGAAAAAAAAAAATATGGATTTTTTTTTTTTGCAGGGGTGGGATTGTCAAACGTTGGGATGAGAGTCGTCCTTAGAGATAATCGGTAATCGAGGTGCTTTGGCTGTGTTTTTTTTTGTTTTTTTTTTTTTTTTGAAAATGAAACATTCAATCCTTCTTTTCTTTCGAAAGTAAGATATTCATTATTTTTGGCTTTATAATGTTGAAAATCCAATCTTTTCACTCCTGGAAAATAAAAAAGCGAATAGCCTTCCATTTCTAAAATTGAAAAGCCAAGGCTCGTGTCTCTAAAAAAATCGGCAATCCAATCTCCTTTCCTCTAAAAAAAATCCAATCCCTTCATTTCTGAAATGGAAAAGCCAAAGCCCGTTTCATAAAAAAAAATCGAAAATCCAATCCCTCTCCAATCCAAAAATCTAAAATCTAATCTCTCTCAAATTGAATATTCGAAAATCCAATCCCTCTTTTATGTAAAAATCGAAAATGTAATCTCTCTCCAATCGAAAGTTTAAAAATCCAATCTCTCTCCAATCCAAGAATAAAAAATCCAAACCGTCTCCAATCCAAGAACAAAAAATCCAATCTGTCTCCAATCCAAGAATAAAAAATCTAATCCCTCTTCAATCGAAAAATAAAAAATTCCATCACTTTCCAATCCAAGAATAACAAATCCAATCTCCCTCCAATCGAAAAATCAAAAATCCAATCCTCCGCCCTTAAAAAAAATAACAAAAAAAAATCGACAACACAAGCCCGGTTCCTTTCGAAAATCGAAAATGCAGTCCAAGTCCCCTTGAATGTTTAATTCCTTAATCCCTGCACTCTCCAGGATGCACGACGCGAGAGAAACCACTGTACGCCTCGGGGTGCTCTACTCGAAGAAGTAAAGTCAAGGTAAGGTCCGTGGATGCTTAGGGCGTGATGAATAGTCGGCACTCACGTGAAACATGCAAAGAGGCAGTCTGCGCTTGCCGCTCTACTCCTTTCAAGTGGAACACCGTCTCGGCAGCGAGGAGACGAAACAACGTTTTCCATTAGGCTCCATCGACCACTCTACCGATTTGCATACGGCGAAACTCGAGACTCACTTCCGTCTCTTCCTTCCTCCCCTCGTATTTCTCCCTTGACGCTCCCTCCGCTCCTTTTTTTTTTTCCTTCCGCTTTTTCCTCGCCGCCTCGCCGGTCGCATTCTCGAATTCGTTATTAATGTTTCCCAACCCCTCGCACTCCGCCTTAATCCCTCACTCAATTTGTGCAGCGGCACAGTTTCGCGTCGCTAAACAGTATTGCGGGAGCTTGGCTCGAATTCCGTTGTGCCATTTAGCAACGGGAGTTCGCGCGAAGCTTCGACGAGGAAAAACGGCCTCCTTGGCGAGGCACACGCGTTACCTGGAACAAAGCCATGCATAGCTCGTCCCTTTTGTTGTTCGTTCTGTTCTTCCGTCCATGCGGAGTTTACAAATCGCATGTGCTGCCGACCCGTCCTGAACGCGTCGCCATTTCTCATCCTCATCTCCAGTTGATGGCAGAAACGTGCCATTCGTCAAGTGCGGGTAACTGAGTAGAATAATTATTTTTTTTTAATATATTATTAATGTTTGAAGTTACATGAATATTTTGGGCAAATTTCATTACGAGAGTCACTAAATTGTGGAAGTTGTGAGCGATTAACCGAAAATGAACTTAAAATTTTTTTTTAGATAGTCTACTGTATGTGTGTTATAATTTTACAAACCCGGATTTTTTTGGATCAATAGTTTATGATTTTTTAAATCACGAAATTAACGTACCTACTCAGGTAGGGTTCCGTTCGGCTGGCTTTTAAATGGCAACGCTGGCGTGGTCTCAGTCCGATCGTCATTCTGATCGTCATTCTGATCGTCATTCTGATTTTTTAATCTGATTTTTCATTCTGATTTTTCATTCTGATTTTTCATCCGGATTTTTTATTCTGATTTTTCATTCTGATTTTTCATTCCGATTTTTCATTCTGATTTTTCATTCCGATTTTTCATTCTAATTTTTCATTCCGATTTTTGATTCTGATTTTTCACTCTGATTTTTCATTCTTATTTTTCATTCTTATTTTCCATTCTGATTTTTCATTTTGATTTTTCATTCCGATTTTTCATTCTGATCGTCATTCTGATCGTCATTCTGACCGTACGTAACTGCCCTTAAAGAACCGCAGTGCGCTTCGATCAAAGTCACCAGACATAGAGTTCAGGCTCGATTATTCAAAGAATGTTAAGGTAACAAAAAAGAGCTGGGCGGATGGTGACAGTCGAGAAAAGAAGATGGAAATGGGCAAAAGGACGCGCGGGAACGTAATTCAGGTAACAAGGATTGATGATCTCCGCGAACCGCCTCCCGAAGAACCCTGACGTCTGAGTGCTCGGAGGCCGGAGCTGAAGAGCCACCCTCTTCAGCTTAATTTTCAGCAGAACCCAATTCGAAAGTTTCGCGAGAATACAGCCGATGGATCGTGCTCCGGCAGCAGGAATATCAAGAACAGCAAGATCACGTCGTGTCAATTTTTTTCATTCCACCCCACAATTCGATTATCAAAAAGTGAGGCGCCAAAAATTCTGAGTACCCTCGCATCATGCGAGATTTATCGTCGGTAATGGTATTCATGGTTGAGGGGTGGCTCAAGAATTGACGTAATCACTCGATGAGATGATAAATTGCGGCGTTGCTCGGCTGGAAACTCCTCCGAGAAACGCGCAATATTTTTCACCCCGCAGCGTCCAACGGGCCGGCGATCCCCTCTGATTCGATTATCGAAACGTGTGGTGGGAAAAATTCTTAATATCCCAAATATTCTTAATATCCCCCAAGATTGAGGGTCACACCGACAATATCCCGTGTCGAGCGAGGGAGTAGGAAATTCCTGATGGGCGTCATACCGGTGTGATAAAGTGAAACGTTTCGCCGAATGTTACTGGTAATTTTTGCCAGGAATTTAACAATAATACGGTAGGTAGGTAGATTCTCTTCATGGTGAACAAATTTCCTCGAGAACAGACCCAAACGGGGATTGACTAAATGTTCTTAATATCGTGCTAGATTTAAGGTCACACCGCTGATATCCAGTATCGAGCGACAGCTTAGGAAATTGTTGTTGTGCGTCACGCCGGTGTGATAAAGTGGAAAGTTACGCCGAACGTAACGGTATTGATAAACATATCGTCACACCGGCGTGATAATGTGGAAAGTTACGCCAAACCTAACTGGATTGATAAACATATCGTCACACCGGTGTGATAAAGTGCAAAGTTAGGCCGACTTAACGGGGTTGATGAACATATCGTCACACCGGTGTGATAAAGTGCAAAGTTAGGACGACTTAACGGGGTTGATGAAAATATCGTCACACCGGTGTGATAAAGTGCAAAGTTAGGCCGACTTAACGGGGTTGATAAACATATCGTCACACCGGTGTGATAAAGTGCAAAGTTAGGCCCCCTTAACGGGGTTGGTAAACATATCGTCATACCGGTGCGATAAAGTGCAAAGTTACGCCGAAACGTAACGGCATTGATAAAAATATCGTTAAACCGGTGTGATAATGTGAAAAATTACGCCAAACGTCGTAACTGGCTTGATAAACATATTGTCACACCAGTGTGATAAAGTGGAAACTTACGCCGAACGTAACTCGATTGAAAAACGAATCGTCACGACGGTGTGATAAAGTAGAAAGTTGCGCCGAACGCAACTGCATCGATAAACATATCGTCACACCGGTGTGATAAAGTGGAAAATTACGCCGAACGTTGCGGCGTTGATGAACATATCGTCACACCGGTGTGATAAAGTGGAAAATTACGCCGAACGTTGCGGCGTTGATGAACATATCGTCACACCGGTGTGATAAAGTGGAAAATTACGCCGAACGTTACGGCGTTGATGCACAAATCGTCACACCGGTGTGATAAAGTGGAAACATACGCCGAGTGTAACTAGATGGATAAATATATCGTCATACCGGTGTTATAAAGTGTAAAGTTACACCGAACCTAACCGCATTGATAATTATGTCATCACACCGGTGTGATAAAGCGAAACGTAACTGGATTGACAAACATCTCGCGACAACGGTGCACCGTAATTTTTTGGTAGAAATCTGGGAAAAAAATAAGGCAGATCGTTTTTCTCAAGAGTGAACATTTCCTCGAGTACAGCTCTGAAGGAAAACCGACAAAGAACGACGCTCGATGTTCTTCGGAGAAGGGCGGAAGGTTGGTGTGGCAGCAAACGGTGGCGATTCCTGATTCATCGTGGAATTGAATTTTCCCAAAGAATCCCGTCAAGTTCTCCCCAACCACCCCGTGAGAAAACGTCGTTTCGGATAAGAATCGAGTTCCATTAGTTACGCCAGAGCGGAGAAAGGGCTCCGCGAAGGGAGTGAGAGAAGCGCAAGGGAAACCCTCGTTCCGGTTGACTGCCTTCGTTTTCTCTAAAATCGCGGAGGAGAAAGAAATAAAAAATAAATAAAATCTTTAAAAAAAAAAATCGTTAAATACCACGGAAGCGAAACGGCGTCGGTAAACAATCGAGATTTTAATCTCTCCGCTGCGTTCCCTCTTTGTTTTCGCCATCCATCCGGCGGAGCTTAACGAACAAGCTATACGGCGCTCCGTCTCCTTCATTTATTTTTCTTTAATACGATACTGAGGATGAATAGGGATGACTGGGGATGCGGAAAGAGGCGGGGTGGATAAAGCGATGAAAAAAAGAAGCCAAAGAAAACAATGGCAAAAATAACGAATCCTGTTTTATTCGGCACATTGAGACGATAAGATGAGGCAAGAGCGATAAATGAGATGAGACTCGGAAAATCCTTAAGTTCGTCCACCCACATCGGCTGGCTCGTCTCTCTCCGGCCTCCGGGGAAACCTTGATGCTATTTTACAGTTCGTAAACGGCCGAGAGATCGCCGAGGGAGACGGATTTAACGCGAATCCCGTTGTGCCCCAGGTAGGGCCTGGTCTGGTCCGCTGTTACATCCCAGCGCAGGCCCAGTACTGGCTGTACTCGTGATAATGCACTGTTGGTCACTGTTGAGAAAAAACCATTGTGACAATAATTGGAATTTATCCACTGGTAAATTGGCGCACCATTCGGACAACCATTCAATTTCTGAATCGTAACAATTCAATTTCTTAATGGTAACCATACAATTTCCAAATGGTGACAACATATCCGCTGCAAAACCAAATACGCGCGTTATTCATTCGCTCGGTCCTTAGAATATAATTATAAATATAAATATTTATATCATTATATTATCTTATATATAGAAAACTGTGGATTTTTTTGTTTATTGGTTTGGATGTTTGTTCCACCCCCCTATTAGTAGCCAACTTCACACACCTATTATCAGCTAACTTCGCGTCCCTATTATTAGTCAACTTCACGCCCCTGTCCCAGAGTGGCTAAAATTTTAGTAGGAACACACACGTTTTTTTCATTTTTATTTTATCAATGTCGCGTTATGATTCACCGTAAAAATATTTAGCAAAATCATTAACCAACTTTATCATCAGCATCATTAATTTGAAAACTATTGCAATTCTTCAATAAAAAAGAACTATAAAATATAAAAATTAACGCACTTGAACTGCGAGCACGCGAAGCGCGCGAGCCACAACAACCTAGTATTCTTATATAAAGCAACTTTCTGCGAAACGGGACAGCTGTCATTAATTTTATTGAAGCAACGTTCCTAACTTCTATGCCTTGATTTTCTTCATTCTTCGTTTTCCCGCAGCCGCGTACCTTGGGTGTTGCTACGTGTTTGGGTTTCGATCCAGTTTGTTCACGGGGTCGAATAGAACGCGACGCTGAAGAGATTTAAGTCTCAAATTCACGAAAAATCCAATCGGATCCAATACGCGACTCTCTCGTCAAAATCTCGTTCCCCGTGTTGCATAACGGTTGCGGCGATGTTCTCTCTCCCGGTGGATAGACAGAGAGAAAGCGACAGGGAGGTGGAGAGAGAGGAGGTGGCAGAACCGTGCACTAGGGCGAGTTTTACCGGCGACGCTCCATCGAACGTTCGGGAAAGCTCGGTGGCACATAAAATATAGGCTCGTCGAACCATGGAGAGACGACGAATATCCATCCATCGCCCATTGACCCGTGTCAATTGGCCAAAGTTCGATACGCCTCTTCCGACCTCGCCGTATCTTCACACTTTGTTTTATTTTTTATTTATTCAATTTTACATATTCGTTACCGACTAGTCTCTCGTTTTCGACTGTAGAGTAGAATGGGCGCATACCGACTGACCAAGGGAGAAAGGTAAACAATGTGCGATCATCGGGGGGATGCTCTGTGTGGTTCTCTGTGTGATCCACTGTGTGATGACCTGTGTGATTCTCCGTGTGATGGTCCGTGTGATGGTCCGTGTGATGGTCCGTGTGATGGTCCGTGTGATGGTCCGTGTGATGGTCCGTGTGATGGTCCGTGTGATGGTCCGTGTGACGGTCCGTGTGACGGTCCGTGTGACGGTTCGTGTGACGGTCCGTGTGACGGTCCTCGTGACGGTCCGCGTGACGGTCCGCGTGACGGTCCGCGTGACGGTCCGCGTGACGGTCCGCGTGACGGTCCGCGTGACGGTCCGTGTGACGGTCCGTGTGACGGTCCGTGTGACGGTCCGTGTGACGGTCCGTGTGACGGTCCGTGTGACGGTCCGTGTGACGGTCCGTGTGACGGTCCGTGTGACGGTCCGTGTGACGGTCCGTGTGACGGTCCGTGTGACGGTCCGTGTGACGGTCCGTGTGACGGTCCGTGTGACGGTCCGTGTGACGGTCCGTGTGACGGTCCGTGTGACGGTTCGTGTGACGGTCCGTGTGACGGTCGGTGTGATGTTTCGTGGGATGGCCTGTATGATGATTGGTGTGATGCCCTGTGAGATCTTCTGCATTCAAGATAAATTTCAAAAAACAATTTTCTATGTAACGTCACCACCGGTTTGAAAATCTGTTTTCAACTGAAAGCGACCTTATACGGGAAAACGTCATTTCCGATTTCGAAACCTCACTTATCAACCGGAAGTGACGTTTTTCTGTATGACGTCACTTTCGGTCAAAAACCAAGATTTGGAAACCAGAAGCTACGTTTTCCCATATGACGTCGCTTCCGGTCGAAATCTGAGATTTTCCATCCGGAAGTGACATTGTGAGAATATCTGTAATCTCGATCTGAAATGTATCTCGAATGCAGACAGCGACAGAAGAGTGTGAATTGTGTTAAAAACATTGAGCGCTCCAGCGCCGACGGACCTCAAACGCTGGCGAAGGAGCGCGCATTGTTGTCCGATAAAATCAGCCTGGCCATTATTACTCACCAACCGCAATCCGTCCATTTCTCCCGGGCCCGGTCCTTCACGTATTTTTGTGTATTCTCGCCGAAGTCCCACCATCCGCAGGTACTCATCTGTTGACTTCCTCCCTCGTCTGTTGACGCTTCGCAATTTCGCGGTGAAACTTTGCCGATTAGAGCCCGCCCCGCTGCGGCGGTGGAGGAACATAGCGATGACGCGCGATTAACGGTCTAATTGCATGCTTGTTGCTCAAAGTGTGACATCTATTTACCGTGAATACCGTCTCTTCCCGGTGCATTCCGACGAGTCTCAGGGATTCCCATCGACCGTCGCCTCGCTCGCGACACAAACTCATACCAGCTTCCGGACGTTGGCGCGAGCAGCCGGTTTTACTCGGTGCTCCGCCAAATCCACCTTCCTTGAGGAGACACAACGACGATCATTGCAATTTTCCGCTGTCAAGACAAGAGGTCGGAAAGAGTCGGGATAAGGACCGGAGAAACGCAGCTGTAATTTCGAGCTGCAGTTGCCGTCAACATTCCACCAGTTAAACGGTCGATCGTCTGTCGCATTTATCACACCGTCTATAAAGTGGGTTCACAAATGGTTTTTGACACTTCGAGTCGCCCAGCCGGTCTTCTGAGTGCGGTTGGGCGCCGCAGACTTATCGATCGAGCGATTAATCCGGCGATCCCGGAGATCGATCGCCGCTGCAGCTCCGTTTGATTGCGTACTCCACTATATCGGATCAGCCGACATCGTTAAAAGCCGGCCCCGTGGAGTTCGCGCGTATGGCGCAGGCCGCAAACAGGTCGATCCGCGCGGCGGTCGTTCGGCCGGTGGGCAACGATCGATCGGCAGATCACACCGTGATGATTCAGCGAAAGCCAAAATACGACGGGGGTTCGTAAGGTGGAATCAAAACATTCTTAAGCGGAAGGTTCTCTGTGCTGAAAATTAGGTTGACAAATATTTGTTGGCACTTCGAGAAGGTCTCTATGTTAATTTTGAATATGCAGGATTATATGTTGCCAATAATGATGCTGTCTGATTCTATCAATCGTTTTCGGAACCCCTGAATGAACTCCTACAGATGATCCATGCAATTGCTAGGATACAAACTAGGAGACAAACTGTAACTTTGGTTGGACATCCCTAGAGTTCCAGTCGCAATTCCGTCGCGATTCTTCAACACGGAACGTTCTCTACTGAATCGGTCTTTGCATAACTTACACAATGATTTTCCAGTTCTTCTGTTGATTTTTCAAACTATTCATCACTCGTCTTATGTGGACTATAATCAATGAAGGTCCTCTTTCTGAGTCGTCGCTCACCGGCAGTCTGCATCATATGACGGAGCCAAAAGACGACGGAGATTTGTAGGATGGAATCAAAACGTTCTTAAGTGGGTCACTCAGACCGCTCTTCTTCTAGGTCTATGTGATTTCAAATATCTATCTTCATATTTTCCCAACAATGATGCTGTCTGATTCTATCAATGGTTTTCATAACCCCTGAATGACCTCCTACAGCTGATCCATGCAATTCCTGTATTATTCCCTCACTCTCTTGATTACTAAGATACCTGCCAATCCAATGACAAACCATTACTTTGGTTGCACTTCCCAAAAACCAGAATCGCAATTCCGACGCAAATCTTTCCCAAGGAACTGGAACTTTTTCAACTGTAATCTTTTCCACAGCAATATGTTAAGTGCTCTACCGAATCCGTCTTTGCCAAACTTACGCCCTGAACTTCCCAAAAACCAGAATCGCAATTCCGACGCAAATCCTTCCCAAGGAACTGGAACTTTTTCAACTGTAATCTTTTCCACAGCAATATGATAACTGCTCTACCGAATCCGTCTTTGCCAAACTGACGCCCTGAATTTCCAGTTCTTCTGTTGATTCTGTTGTTGATTCTCAAACTACTCATTACTCCTCTTATGTGGGCTATAATCAATGAAGGTCCTCCTCCTGAGCCGTAGTTAACCGGCAATGCTGTACAATACGACGGAGTCATCCTACGACAGGATGTAGGATGGAATCAAAACATTCTCAAGCGGGCAACCATTATCAATCCCATGACAAACCATTACTTTGCTTCGACTTCCCAAGAACCCCAATCGCAATTCCGTCGCAATTCTTTTCGACGGAACTTAAATCTTTACTACCGGAATTCTTTTCCACAGCAATATGATAAGTTCTCTACCGAATCCGTCTTTGCCAAACTTACGCCCTGAATTTCCAGTTCTTCTGTTGATTCGTCAAACTACTCATTACCCCTCTTATCTGGGCTATAATCAATGAAGCTCCTTCTACCGATTCGTCACTAACCGGCAGCGCTATGTGATACGAAGAATCAAAAAGACGACGGGGATTCCTAGGATGGAATCAAAACATTATCAAGCGGGCAACCCATGACAAACCATTACTTTGCTTTGAGTTCCCAAGAGCCCCAATCGCAATTCTTTTCGACGGAACTTAAATCTTTACTACCGGAATTCTTTTCCTCAGCAATATGATAAGTTCTCTACCGAATCCGTCTTTGCCAAACTTACACCTTGATTTTCCAGTTCTTCGGTAGATTCTTCAAACTACCCATCACCCCTCTTATCTGGGCTATAATCAATGAAGCTCCTCCTACCGAGTCGTCGCTAACCGGCAGCGCTATGTGATACGAAGAATCAAAAAGACGACGGGGATTCGTAGCATGGAATCAAAACAATCTCAATCAGGCAACTCCAGCCGCTCTTCCTCCACCTCCACGGATTCCTCTCGTTTCCCGCAGTTATCACACCCTCTAACAAAGTAGGTTAACGAAACTTCTTTGGCTCTTCCGGTCATCCAGCCGGTATTCCGTTTGCGTTTGGGAGCTGCCACTGCGGTTGCGATCAATCGCGCCTAGTCCCGTCAATATGATCAGGCGTTATCGAAAGCCGCCCTCGTGGGGTTTGCGCGTGTGACACGGGCCACAAACAGGACGATCCGCGCGATGGTTGTTCGGCCGTCGAGGAACGATCGATCGGTAAATCAGCCAAAAGACGACGTGGATTTGTAGGATGGAATCAAAACATTCTTAAGCGGGCTACTCCGGGACGACGTGAGACGAATGTCCCAATCTTCAGGAACAACAGTTTTCCTCACGGTTGTTCGCTGTTCCGCTCTTCGAATTCGCATCCAGCGAGCCTTTCGGTATCTCCTGCTCTCAAGCAATACCTCCTGTCCGTCTCGTTATTTCTTCTTTCGTCTCCCAACTCCTGGTTTGCTTTCTCGTGCCTCTCCCACGGCCCTCGTTCCAGAACTCTCATCCATCCAATAGTCAGAACTAGGCGATGTATCGGAGGACGTATCAGAGAACTGATTTATCTAAAAGTTGTACGCGTGCTCGAGATATATTTGCCAAGGGTCCATTGCTTTTCATTCGTGATACTCTGATTCGGAAAAATCTTCTACCATGCGGACGGTGTAGAGTCGAGAATCTCTTTCTGAAGAGAATCGCGCACGAGCTCGTGTGTTTGCTTTTACCGAAGGGTTTTCAGATGTGACTGGAGTTACGGACAAGTTTCGATGCTGTCTCGGAACGAGAAGTGGGTGAGGAGGCAAACAGACTGCTTGAAAGGGTTCGCTTGTCCTGACTTTTCATATACGACTATCAGAACGCCTACGGAATGCTCGGAACATCGTTGAACGAATCACCGCGTCTTGCGCTGCTGAAGAGAATAGATCAGCGAGCGATAGTTCAGGCTGATTTCGTTTGTCGGGTGATATGGTTTTGCAGGCGATGCAGCTGCCGAGCTGATATGACCTGTCAGGTGATATGGTTTACCGGATAATATGGCTTGCTAGGTAATATAGTGTGCCAAGCGATATGGTATGCCACCTGATACTTTGCCGGGTATTATGGTCTGCCAGGTGATATGGCCTGCCACGTGATATGGTCTGCCAGGTGATATGGTCTGCCAGGTGATATGGTCTGCCAGGTGATATGGTCTGCCAGGTGATATGGTCTGCCAGGTGTTATCGTCTGCCAGGTGATATGGTTTGCCAGGTGATATGGTTTGCCAGGTGATATGGTTTGCCGGGTGATATGGTTTGCCGGGTGATATGGTCCGCCAGGTGGTATGGTCTGCCGGGTAATAGAATCTGCCAGGTGATATGGTCTGCCAGGTTATATAATATGTCGGATGATATGGTCTTCCAGGTGATATGATCTGCCAGGTGATATGATCTGCCGGGGATATGATCTGCCAGGGGACATGATCTGCCAGGTGATATGGCTTATCAGGCGAGATGACTTGTCAGGGGCTTATCAGGCTATATGGCTCATCAGGCAATATAGCTCATCAGGCAATATGGCTCATCAAGCAATATGGCTCATCAAGCAATATGCCTCATCAGGCAATATGGCTCATCAAGCAATATGGTTTATGAGGTGATATGGCTCATCAAGCAATATGGTTTATGAGGTGGTATGGCTTATAAGGTGATATGGTCTGTTAGCGAATATGGTCTGTCAGGTGATACGGTCTGCTAGTAGATATGGTCTACTAGGTGATATCGTTTGCTCGCCGATACGGTCTGCCAGCCGATATAGTGTGCCAGGAGATATTATCCTGTTAGCCGATAAGCTCTACAGGTGTTATAAGCTGCCAGGTGACATGGCCTGCAGTTTTTTACCAATCTTCGATCAACTTTTCAATCCCTTACCTTCCGTTTTCCGTTTTCAAAAATTGAACCTTGCAATATCACCCTGCGACAAACTCGTCGAGTGAGACGTTTGTAATATCAATCCAGGCAATAAGCGATAGAAATTAATAGTCAAACACGAGAATTTCGAATGCGCCACTGATGGGGCGGTTGATGGTGGGTAAGCGTACGGCAAACTAATAGTATACCCAAACTATCCCGATTGTCGTTTCGATACTGGAATATTCAACGCGTGCGTGTCACATTGTACGGAACGCTCGGAGTGACGAAGCACCGTTCGTCCGACCGACTCGTTCTCGGCCTCCATGCATCCGTGAATACTTGGAAATCATGAATATTTCGGCAATCTGGGGAGAGGCGCGGGTGGGCTTCGCTTCGAGTAAGCCACCCGCCACCGGCAAACACACCCGAGTAAGGCCGAGAGAGCGTCTGGCCGGCTCGGTACACGCTTGCAAACAGACACCTACACGAATCGCGACAGTAGAAAGCGAAGCAGGCAGACCGGCAAACATATCGCCCGGCCGGAAACAGAAGGACATAACTGCCATACTTTTGCACCGGACATACGCCGTTCTCATTGCATGGGCCGCGATATGCATTTCGCGAGAGGCAGCCTCGTTTAACATCAATCCGTGCGAGGCCGTTCAGGGCCATCGTAATCCTTACGAATAACGTCACACGGCGTGACCGGCTTGTACAGCTGCTCTGAGGCACAGCTCCTCCTCCCCCTCCTCCCGCCCCTCATTGTTAAGCACCGTACTATTATCCATTATATAAACGCAAACTTTCGGAATATCCCGTATGAGAGAAACCGGGGAAATGGCAGGGTGCGCTCCTATAATGTGCATTATCGACGCGCATTCACGAATGACCGTGAAAAACGGCAAAGCAGTTTCACCCGGAATATTTTTGGATATTATCTAGAATATCGAGTTTGATACTGGTTCTGATTCATCTATATGTAACGGTACGTTGTGTTTCCTTGGATATTCACGCAGTCATTCACAGAACTTGCTTAGACACACGGGGCCCGTCGGAGACACTCAGAGACACTCAGAAACACTCAGAGAAACTCAGACACTCGGAGACACTCAGCGACACTCGGAGACACTCTGAGACACTCTGAGACACTCAGAGACACCCAGAGACACTCAGAGACACTCAGAGACACTCAGAGACACTCAGAGACACTCAGAGACACTCAGAGACACTCAGAGACACTCAGAGACACTCAGAGACACTCAGAGACACTCAGAGACACTCAGAGACACTCAGAGACACTCAGAGACACTCAGAGACACTCAGAGACACTCAGAGACACTCAGAGACACTCAGAGACACTCAGAGACACTCAGAGACACTCAGAGACACTCAGAGACACTCAGAGACACTCAGAGACACTCAGAGACACTCAGAGACACTCAGAGACACTCAGAGACACTCAGAGACACTCAGAGACACTCAGGGACACTCAGGGACACTCAGGGACACTCAGGGACACTCAGGGACACTCAGAGACACTCCGGGACACTCAGGGACACTCAGAGACACTCAGAGACACTCAGAGACACTCAGGGACACTTAGAGACACTCAGAGACAGTCAGAGACACTCAGAGACGGCTCGAACTGCTGGCCTGAGACATAACCAAAACCCCCCCGCTTCCAATCGTTAAGCACTGTACCATTATCCATTATATAAACGCAAACTTTCGAAATATCCCGCATGAGAGAAACCGGGGAAACGACGGGGTGCGCTGGTATAATGTGCATTATCGGCGTGCACTCACGAATGACCGTGAACGTCAAATACAAAAAATAGGGGTTCGCCCGTTTGCCAGGCTCGATTCCGGACGAGCGGAGGATTTTTTTTTCTTTTTTTTTCTACTTCCCTTTCTGGCTCTTTATGCGTAAATAGCCACCCCGGGCGATCCCGACGCCGGGCGACCTCACGTTCATTTTTACACTCGAAAACACCACGGACGCTTTTGAATATTTCGCAATTTTAACATTCAAGCCTCTCCACCCACCGGCTTCTACATCCTCGGGATGTTTCACACACGGTTTCAACATTTTTTTTTAATTTTTTTTTTCATTTCCTTTCACGTTCGGTTTTCATTGTACTCACGCCCGCCCACCCTGACGGTATTGTTATATCAACCGTTGGTAGTAAAATTCGAGATTTCTTTTAACACTGTTTCCGGGTCTGTATTTATTGTAGCGGCGGGTCGTGCGGTGCGGCAGCGAACAAATTGGAAAGGAAGGGGGGCGAGAACGGACGGCTGGACTGACGGCGGACGGCGGAGGACAGATACATCCACTTGCATTGTCTCGCGGGTTTTTCCGCTTTTTTTTTTTTTTTTTTTTTTTTTTTCTTGTCGACGTCAGGCCCGAGGCGAGAAATTAAATTCAACAGACAGTTTTGCATACGTTACCGCGCCCTTTCGCGAGAGAAAACGTTTCGCCTCTCCGCTCCACTTTGTTAACCTGCGCGTCACGTATTCGCATTCCCTCATTCCCTGGCCGAGCGTACGATCGCAGATGTTTTCTCGACCCTTCCGTTTATACCGTCTGTTCCGGTCTCGGATTGCGCAGAGTCTGTTTCGAACGAGCCTCGTCACCTGCCTGGTTCGACTCAATTTTTGTCTGGTTTTATTACTCGGCTTTTCGCGAACGAGATGTTAGCGTCGGAATTGTGACGATCAGCCGGACGATAAGATTTTTGTTTACCTGATTTTTGTTCGATGAACAAAAATCATTTGCGTCTTTATAGTTACGGAGAGCTGTTTGTCGAGGGAGGAAGCAGCGTGTGCCGATAAGGTAACAGTACCAATGCTCGCTCCGGTGAAAATATGTCTCTGAACGTGTCTGAAAATTTATCTGAAAGTCTCGGAAAATTGATCGGAAATTTATGTAAAAAATCCTCGAAATTTCTCAAAGTTTTCGAACTATTCAGAAAAAGTCAAAGATATTTCCGAATCTAAATATCCCTGATTGTTCGTAAAATCTCGGATTTTCTCTGCCGACTTCTCTTAATAACTATGAACTTTGTGATTTTTTTTGTAACTTTATTTGCAAGGCGCGTTCTCCGAAGGCGTTTAAAAAATATACGTCGTCACGTTTCCCGTACGCGATAACAGGAACAATATTTAATCTGAATTCATTCCGACCCTTTGTGCCGCACTTTTACAAACGAAGAAGAATTTCGAGGATGTTCCCATCGCCGATGTGGTCCGTGCTGGATCCACCGAATCGTTAAGCCGTAAGCGCGCTCACAACGGACTGGCTAATTATTCCAAGCTCGGCGTTTTAATTATTTTTGGCTTATACAAGTCGACTTGTAAATTACTCTCGAGTGAGATTTCCCATGAGACGGATGCTGCGAGCGCGGATGCGTCGAGTACGTCGGAGCCAAAGAGGAGGAGACCCGAGACGCGTCGCTGTTTTTTCACTCGATTCCTTTGGGGGTCGGACAGAAGTTTAACCTCGCTCTCTCGCGATAGTCGGCGTATGCTGCGAAACCGTGCCGAACGTACGAGCGGGAGTATTTATTCGCCGACACGAGACCGTTTGATCTCCGATCCTAAAAAAAAGGAAAGAAAAAGGATGGTGCAAGCTTGCGAGCGGACGGAAAGGTCCCACAGGTTCTCTGGTACAGTCTAGATGAAAAATTACTCCTAACCAAGGATCGAATCGTCTGCGCTTCCAATTGGCAATTCATGATTCAGCTTTCATTACTTTCTGGCAATCGACTGTTGTATGAATGCAAAAAAAAAAACGGCAAGGTAGTTTTATCAGGAATATTTTTGGATATTTAGAATATCAAGTTTGATACTCGTTCTGAATCATCTGTATGATACAATAGGACCTCGACTTCACTTCACACTCAGGGACACTCAGGGACACTCAGGGACACTCAGGTACACTCAGGGACACTCAGGGATACTCAGGGACACTCAGGGACACTCAGGGACACTCAGGGACACTCAGGGACACACAGCGACAATCAAGGACAATCAGAGACAATCAGAGACAATAAGAGACTATAAGAGACAATAAGAGACTATAAGAGACAATAAGAGACAATCGGAGACAATCGGAGACAATCGGAGACAATCGGAGACAATCGGAGACACTCAGAGACACTTAGAAATACTCAGAGAAACTCAGAAACGTTCGGATAGGCACTCAAAAGCACTCCGGGACACCCGGAGACAATCAGAAATACTCA
The DNA here is from genome assembly GCA_964017025.1 of Stenichneumon culpator. Taxonomy (NCBI): domain Eukaryota; kingdom Metazoa; phylum Arthropoda; class Insecta; order Hymenoptera; family Ichneumonidae; genus Stenichneumon; species Stenichneumon culpator. The sequence goes on from OZ024771.1 coordinate 4,315,145, forward strand.
GACAAGTCAGAAACATTTACGCAACATGTCAGAATCACTTACAAACATTCGGAGACGTTCAAAGACATTGGGAGACGTTCAGACATTCGGAGATACTCAGACAGATTAAAAAATACTCAGTGACACTCGGAGGCTTGCACAGTAACGGTAATCTTCTATACTACTCATATAGCCGTATAACAAGAGAGAAGAGGATGAGTTGGCGTGACAGGGTAAAGGGCGATCAGCGGGTAAAGACTTGGAATTGCTTTTTAATGACTGGCTCTAGGGAACACGGGTCCTTTTTTGTTATCGTACATACACGTGTGGGAAGCTGGTGGGAGCCCATTAATCTTGTTCAGGTAAGCGATCCTCCCCGTCTCGATGAGCGTCTACTTGGGTGCCGCTACAGGTGCTCCCTCCAAGCTATGCCCTCCCTTCTCTCGCTCCCGGAAGCTCCCAAGATGGCCTTTGCACGGTATCGGTCACGGCACGAATCCGAAAGTTAATCCACGTCGGGTATAGTTACGAGAGTATTCAATTTCGCTACTCTCCGCTCTCGCAACTCCCCTGTATCTCCGCCACGCGGCTATATCGCCATCCGCGCTCGCAGTCACCAATTATCCGGCGCAACCGTTTCGCTCCGAAAACGCAATTACATCGCGAACTACCATCACTCGTCGAAGCCCCCTTTAACAAGACCCTTTTCATACCGAGTACCGAGGCATGTACTCTCCTATGGGCAGCAGGCTCTCTCGCTCTCTACCTAGGACGAGGCTTATCAGGTTAACGCTAGCTGGGTCCGAACTCGCTCTCACCATCGATCGAACAGTGATTCCCTCCACCGTCTGAAATCTCTTCCGCGACGAAGAAACTCCAACGAAGCTGGTGGGCTTCCTCGACGCGGATGGCTTTTCGCCTAATCGATACGATAAGCGGAATCGCGGAGGCAGAAACTCAGAGAGACCCAGAGACACTAAGAGAGACCCAGAGACACTAAGAGACACTCAGAGACACTCAGAGACACTCAGAGACACTCAGAGACACGCAGAGACACTCAGATACACTCAGAGACACTCAGAGACACTCAGAGACACTCAGAGACACTCAGAGACACTCAGAGACACTCAGAGACACTCAGAGGCACTCAGAGACACTCAGAGACACTCAGAGACACTCAGAGACACTCAGAGACACTCAGAGACACTCAGAGACACTCAGAGACACTCAGAGACACTCAGAGACACTCAGAGACACTCAGAGACACTCAGAGACACTCAGAGACACTCAGAGACACTCAGAGACACTCAGAGACACTCAGAGACACTCAGAGACACTCAGAGACACTCAGAGACACTCAGAGACACTCAGAGACACTCAGAGACACTTTGTTCTCTACCTAGGACGTGAAGTCGCTATAAGTTTCGCTTACACCGCCCGTTTGAGGTAAAGAGATGCTTTGGGTACATTGAGGTAACGCACTGTCAGCACGTTTCACCGCTTGATCACTCGACCCCAATGTGTAACCCCCATTGCCTCCCATTTACCTCCGTGTCACACACTCAGACACCTCAGACACCCTCGGAGACAGTCAGAGACCTCAGACACACTCGGAGACACACTCGGAGACACTCGGAGACACTCCGAGACACTTCGCTCTCTACGTAGACGAGGATTGTTGGGTTAACGCTCGTTGGGTCCGAGCTCGCTCTCACCATCGATCGGATGGTGATTCCCCCACCATCTGAAATTTTTTCCTCCACGAAGAAACCCAAACGACGCTGGTGAACTTCGTCGACGGGGATGAATATTCGCCTGATCGATATGATAAGCGGTATTGTGGAGGCAGATACAGTACATGTTAATTGGTTAGTCAGTGACGCGGGCATTAATATCAGGGAGGTCACTAATGGATCGGAGGAGTCGCGCGAATGGCGATGCTTCACCAGACGGTTTTACCCTGAAGGGAGACTCCCCCGACATCGGTAATGGGCTCGGTTGGCTCTCCCTCGATCCGGCTTGGAAACGGAGCCGGAGTGAAACAGGGCCGACGTAGTCGTACGTCGAAATTGGACAATGCTATGCGAGTTATGTTGTCAGCCGGAGAGATAGGGAGGGACGAGGAAGACAATGTCCGACTCGCGCGCCCCCTGATGGTTCTCCACTCGTGTCCTCCCTGACCCGAACCCTTGCCGGAGTTCTCCTTCTCCGCATCCTCCGCGCCTTAACCCGTCGGCTGCATTATCCTTCGTTACAAGCACACATCGAGAGTGAGCGGGTGTGTGTTTTAGCAGAGAACCACCGAAGACCCAGCACCCCCGCGGCGGTAAGCTGCGTTAAACCCCTTCACACTGTTTCGACCCGATAGCGCTTGCAGCCCGATCCTCGGAATCCTCAGCTCTCTGCACCATTATATATCGCACCCGTCCATAGATTCACTGTGCCATCCTTGTGTGTTCCGTATTATACCAGCGCGGAGAGAGTCTACCGCACTGATAATTCACAGTGCACACTCTATTCCCGGTAAAGTTGTATCGGATGTGCCGAGCGAAGCTGCGTTCCTCAGCCTCACCGATGTTCACCGGTGTAACGTTGATCATCGGGCGGCGTTACGCGTGCACGTCCCACTGGACAATCCACCCTGACCGGATTCGACGGGACGCTGCACCGATGATGTTCCGATAATGTAAAACTCATCGGGAGCACGTACTCGAGGGATCGGTCGTGTCGTTGGTTGTTCTTGCTGACGGTAAACACCGGCGTGGTCGGGCGCCCGCCCTGAGGGCCGGCGTGTCGGACGCCCCGCGGGGTTTTATGATTAATGACCGAACACCCGCGCTCGATGTTAATAGGACTCGGCTCTCGTCGTTCCTGCCAGTTGCGCGCCGGCTCTGTGCCTCGAATCGTTCGGCAGTGGCAGGGGGCAGCAGAATCGGTGGAACCCGCACAACCGTGTGGATCCCGTTGGTATCCGAACGCCGCGGCACGAGCAGCGCGATACCGTTTGACGTTAACCGTTTTGGCCCTCTGGAGATTCACGATAGTCCAATGAACGGACGATACTACTAAAGAATCTCGCAAAAGAACTCACAGTCACGGAAGTTGTACCGATATACAGACACTCAGAGACACTCAGAGACACTCAGAGACACTCAGAGAAACTCAGAGACACTCGGAGACACTCGGAGACACTCAGAGACACTCAGAGACACTCAGAGACGCTCAGAGACACTCAGAGACACTCAGAGACACTCAGAGACACTCAGAGACACTCACAGACACTCAGAGACACTCAGAGACGCTCAGAGACGCTCAGAGACGCTCAGAGACGCTCAGAGACGCTCAGAGACGCTCAGAGACGCTCAGAGACATCCAGAGACACTCAGAGACACTCAGAGACACTCAGAGACACTCAGAGACACTCAGAGACACTCAGAAACACTCAGAGGCGCTCAGAGACGCTCAGAGACTTTTACAGGATCTCGGGGGCATTCAGAGATACGCGGCATTTTATGATTAATGAGCAAACAACCATGCTAGATATTAATTGGACTCGGTCCTCGTCATTCCCACAAGTTGTCTGCTGGGCTGTGCGCCTAGAAACGATTTGCAAAGGCACAAATAATCGAACTCGTTCGAACCCACGCAACAGTGTGCATCCCTGTAGTATTCGAACTACGTTGACGTCGAACGCTATACCGTTCGATGTTACCGTTTTTGCCCTTTGGAGAATCGCGATAATCCGGACGATGGACAATCCTACCAAAAACGAAGTCGCAACGAAGTCCCCCCCCCCCCCCCCCCAAGCCTTTACTCTTTGACGCGTTCGTATTTGTGTGTCGTTTCTCTCTTTGTGGACGATGCTTGGTCCCGTTTGACGGGTCCTGAGGAATGTTACGTCCCTTTGAGAGATTGATAGAACTGGATGATTAATCGGCCGAGGCCTCGTCTACAGGGACAACATCGGGATCCAAACACGTTGTCGTTCGTAACCGGGGATGTTCAAAGGCCAAAAGCAGAACTACCACCGCTGAAATCTCGATAACTCCATGCGCTTTGGCGTTTCCAATACGCGTTGTTTCTCTTCTTTTTTTTTTTTTTTTTTTTTTTTAATTAGCGAATGCATCGATGGCGAAATATTGGTTGGGCGTCGCGAATTCTGGTGCATTGTGAACATGCACTATCCGCTGACACCGGGGCCTCCCTGAATCCACACGATCAAACGCTAATTATATTATACTCCGAGGCACCCGTCGGGTGAGAGAGCAAGAGAGGGGTGTATCGGGTAATTTAGCTGCTAAATTAATCCATCAACGCATGAGGCCAATAGCGCGAGAGATCCGTCGCGATCCTCGACCTCAAGGAGCGCGTTGGGTCATCCGCAGTTCGGCCTTCTATCTTCCGATTTCACAGAGCCCTTCACTCTGCCGACGTCGATGTTCAAAAGGTATTTTGTCCCGGTATGAAATTCAATACGGCGCCTTCCACGAGTCTCTCCAGGTCGGATCAAAGCGCGTACATACCGCTCGAAATTTCTCTCCACTATCATACTCGGAGCTTCACCGGGCTTGGAGCTTGCAGTATTGCCCAGAACTGGAGCGTTCGGTTTGACCAATTACCGGTCGAGCGTTACTACTGGCAATGCCATCCTGGTGAGAAGATCGGAGCAGCTCCGGAAACCTCTACGCTCGTTCACACAGCTGGCCGCTGATGAGGAGATGCTCGATAGTTTCCAACTGTAACTACTGCGAATAACGGCGCCGGAAGACAGTGCGACTGACATGCCTCAGGACAACCTTGCGAGAAAACTCCGTGTGATCACTGAGTGTCACTGAGTATCTCGACATGTCTCAGAGTGCCTCAGAGATTTCTTGAGTGCCTCCCAGTGTCCTGAGTGCCCTGTGTGCCCTGAGTGTCCTGAGTGTCCTGAGCGTCCCTGAGCGTCCCTGAGCGTCTCTGAGCGTCTCTGAGCGTCACTGAGCGTCTCTGAGCGTCCCTGAGCGTCCCTGAGCGTCTCTGAGGGTCCCTGAGCGTCTCTGAGCGTCCCTGAGCGTCTCTGAGGGTCCCTGAGCGTCTCTGAGCGTCCCTCAGCATCCCTGAGCATCCCTGAGCGTCTCTGAGCGTCCCTGAGCGTCCCTGAGCGTCTCTCAGCATCCCTGAGCATCCCTGAGCGTCCCTGAGCGTCTCTGAGGGTCCCTGGGCATTCCAGAGAGTCCCTGAGCGTCTCTGAGGGTCCCTGGGCATTCCAGAGAGTCCCTGAGCGTCTCTGAGCGTCCCTGAGCGTCTCTCACCGTCCCTGAGCGTCCCTCAGCGGCCCTGAGCGTCCCTGAGTGTCCCTCAGCGTCCCTCAGCGTCCCTCAGCGTCCCTCAGCGTCCCTGAACGTCTTTGAGCGTCATAAACGTTCCGTGATTGTCAATGAGTGTCCAAGAGTGTTCACAAACGTACTTCAAACAATCATCACTCAAACTTGAGAATAGTATTTGTTTCTACAGCGATACAAAAATAGACCGCTCGTACGATCTGTCCCGTGACGTTCTCCATTCATTCGCGCCTAATTATCACGCCTTTCGTTCGTCAATAGGCAGACCGGGGATCTTCAGCCTCGACTAATTAAGCCAGAGAGCTGTAGAGCGGTACACTGAAGGCAGCGACACGAAATGTTGCATTCACGCTCTAACGCGATTACCGTCAACTAATTGAAATATTCGTAATTCGATTCTCATCTTTTTGTACGTCGCGCGGCACGTATACATCGTACATAATGTGTTTGGAAGTAGTAAGTACGATATACAACGGTGTAGCTGTTGGATGTGACGTGCAGGCTGGTGCGCCCGCAGCCATAGCGGAGTCTTGTTAGCAGCTATTCACCGAGCGGCGATTGCAGCCTCGGTGGCTCCACTTGTCTCGTTTTACCGGCTCTCTTGTACCATCCTCCGCACCTGGATGCACTCGCATCCACCTATTTATTGCCCCGCAACAAAGTACCCGTCAGTCGCGCCCGATTTCAATTTGGCCGGAGTACAGGCCGCGTAACAATGATCGAAGGGATGGAAGGCTGCACCGCCACAGGCTCGCGTACAACCCGCTGCTCCATGATTGTCCGAAAGTTATAAAGCAGCTGCAACGGAGATGAGCATGATTTATCGAATATGCCAATCGGATTTCTCTCCGGGAATCCAATGAAGCAATCATAATGCGACCAATTATTCGGGAATAAATATATCGATTGGATTACGACTAAAGGGAACTCTCGGAAGCCTCGAATTGCGAGTATTTCATTGACGGGATAAAAAAATATGGGAATTTGCAAACGTAGAAATTTGGACGTGCGGAAATTTGGAAACGTATAAATTTGGAAATGTAGAAATTTGGAAATGTAGACATTTGGAAATGTAGAAATTTGGAAATGTAGAAATTTGGAAATGTAGAAATTTGGAAATGTAGAAATTTGGAAATGTAGAAATTTGGAAATGTAGAAATTTGGAAATATAGAAATTTGGAAATGTAGAAATTTGGAAATGTAGAAATTTGGAAATATAGAAATTTGGAAATGTAGAAATTTGGAAATGTAGAAATTTGGAAATGTAGACATTTGGAAATGTAGAAATTTGGAAATGTAGAAATTTGGAAATGTAGAAATTTGGAAATGTAGAAATTTGGAAATGTAGAAATTTGGAAATGTAGAAATTTGGAAATGTAGAAATTTGGAAATGTAGAAATTTGGAAATGTAGAAATTTGGAAATGTAAAAATTTGGAAATGTAAAAATTTGGATGTGTAGAAACTTGGAAATGTAGAAAATTGGAAATGAAAAAAAATTTAACCATAGCGGTGAGGATTATTTATCCCAGTAGAATCGCAGCACGAGGAAACGGTGGAAAAAGTAAAAGGTATTTGAGAAAAACGTTCTCAGGGACTGTCCGTGAACTCGGGAGGCTATAAAATATCCTCTCCTTTTTTTTCTTCCCGTCTTCTCCGTTGTGTTTTTATCGCGCTGCTCCCCCCCCCTGTCCCTTTCTCCGGGCGGATAGGGATACCGCTTGAATGGGCGAGAAACAGAATCACGGGAGACCATGCGGGAGGGGGGGTATCGAGCTTTCGAAAATTCCGCGATGCAGCTCTCGCTTCCGTTCTCGATAAATTTACCGCGTCGAGGTGGGGAAGGGGGGAGGGGATAGCGGGGCAAAACTGATCACCGGGGAAAATGTCGTACCCCCATTCGGGACGAGATTTTTCTTTTTTAGGTCTGGGGAGAAATTGGTAGCGATAGTCCGTCTTGGCCCACTCTGCGTTACACCGCTTCATTGCAGTCCCTTTTCTCGCATCGACCACCCCGGTCTTCATAAATTTTTGAAATCATGAAACTGCCTCGAGCTGGTACCGCGAAACGACTTTAAGCTGGATCGAATTCGCTTCAAGAATGTCGCAGGAAAAAACAAATACAAAAATTGATACAAAAAATTGTAGTAAATAAAACCGGAAAATAAAAACAAAAAAAAATAATTCAAATGAATATATGTGTTGATCTGAATGTAATGTTAGTAATCGAATGTTAATAATAATAAGTAATTAAATAATTATTATCTGGGCACTCATCAAATTGCCCTTACAATTCTAAGCCCCACTACTACGGTTCCATTTTTAACTAACTTCATGTCCCTATTATCATCCCGCTGACCCTATTATTGACCCAGTCCGCCCCTATTATTGACCTCCTCTGACCCTATTGTTACCCCTAACCCTATCATCGACCACCCATATGGCCCTATCATTGACCACCCCTGACCCTATTATTAACCGCCTTAGACTATATTATTATCCCCTCTGACCCATTTATTGACCACCCTTTGACCCTATTATTGACCACCCTCTGACCCTATTATTATCCCCTGACCCTATTATCGACCACCCACATGGCCCTATTATTGATCCCTCTGACCCATTTATTGACCACCCTCTGACCCTATTATTGACTGCCCTCTGACCCTATTATTATCCTCTGACCCTATTATCGACCACCCGCATGGCCCTATTATTGACCCCTCTGACCCATTTATTGACCACCCTCTGACCCTATTATTGACCACCCTCTGACCCTTTTATTATCCCCTGACCCTATTATCGACCACCCACATGGCCCTATTATTGATCCCTCTGACCCATTTATTGACCACCCTCTGACCCTATTATTGACTGCCCTCTGACCCTATTATTATCCCCTGACCCTATTATCGACCACCCACATGGCCCTATTACTGACCCCTCTGACCCATTTATTGACCACGCTCTGACCCTATTATTGACCGCCCTCTGACCCTATTATTGGCCACCGTCTGACCCTATTATTGAGCCCCCCCCCCCTCGATTCTTGAACACGGTGGCGGCGGTGGCGGCGAAATCTTTTTATATTATAGAGAGATATATTTGTTCGGAAACGGGACAGTGAGGCTAACTTTCAAAGTCGTGCAATCCTTCGGAAGGATCCTGGGAGAGATTCGACGGGCGTTCGCCAGCGACGTCGATCGGATTTACCGTCTCTTCTCTTCGTATACTATTGACCATTTATTGGAAAATCCACTGTACACTTCGTGTCCCGTGGCTGAAAGCTCGCCGGCAATCCTGAGTCTCGGGCTGAACGGCGATCCAGTGCGAATCCAGGACGCCTGTCGATAAAATGAAATACGCATCCTCGACCTTACCCGACAGGATTATGGAGGAGTCTCGCGGTTCTCGGCGCTCTCCCGTGATTCAGGATTCGAGCGGGAGGCGACGTAATTCGTCGAGCGGCGCCTCGCGGTCGACGGACGAAAATCCATAACGCATAGATCCGCGATCCTGATAACTATGTGCGGTCACGAGTGCAGGGCTGGAGCCGAATGGGGTCGAATGCGGACAGGCAATTTTACACGATCGACGAAATTTTAACAGAGATTTCTCGCTCAGAAATATCGACAATTTTCTCTTTCTTAAATCGTTAATTTTTTGAAGTTTTTTTTATGGAGGATTCTTTATTTAAAAAAGGCGTTTTGTTATCGTTGGGATCTTTTCTCGCTGTCTTTTCTTTTTTTTTTTTTTGTTGCTAAGTTTTCAATTTAAGAAAATTAAATTTCTATGGAAGTTAATTGATTTTTAATTCAATTTTATTTTTTTTCTTGTCTGCTTTATTTTTTTTTTTTCTCGATACCGATAGAATGATTTCCCCCTTTTATTCACAACTTTGTTTTCTTGTAACTTTCTTCTTGCTCGTTACAAGTAGTAATTTTTTTCTCCTTAATTTCATTATTATTATTTTTTATTTGCATTTCTTCCTTCATTCTCAGTCGTCACCCCCCCCCCCCCCCCACCCTCTGTCTGTACAGGCTCCGCATGGGTTATTAGCCAGTGCCCTCTTGCGGACGCATCCAACTTCCCCCTCTGTATCGAATTTTTTAACAAATCTCCTGGAAACATAACTTAAAAAAAAAATGAAAATTATTCGTTTATTTTTCTGAATACGTATGAATTTTTTCAGATTTTTAAATTCACTTTGAATTGAGATGTCATGCAAATCATCGAGTATCGATTACGCTAGCGCGTACTCAAAAAGTACTTGGTACTCGAAAATTTAAAAAAGTACTTGAAGTACTAAAAAATACTTGAGGAGGAAGTTCGAAGTGGAAGTACCAAACAAGTACTCGGTACTTCAAGTACTGCCCATCTTTGAAAAATTTTTTCTAGTGCTACGTATCTATTATATTGCATACATACGAACGGTGGCTGAAAAAGATAAAATTAAAAAAATAAATAAAAAGTTACAAAATGATCAAATTTTTTAAACAAGAAGCATTCGTCATCCAAACAATTTTTTCTCGTGTGACACCGACCGCGACATTTTCATTTTCGGCGACTCCGACCGCGTGAACTGGTGTTGGCCAATGAATAAATAAAAAAAAAACTAATATTGCCAGACCGAGAGCGAATCTCTCGCGGTCTCTCATTGCTTGATAAAACGAATCGAGTCGCCGCGCCGAGCGCGAATCAATAATATAAACGACACGAGAAAAAAGAATAAACGCGCGGTGTTCACCGCGCCAACTGTCACGAGAATCAACGAAAAGAAATGTTCATCTATCGGGGGGGGGGGGGGGGGGATAGTTAAACCTCGACCATTTAACCCACATGAAAATTAATCCGCTCTCGCGGAATCCGCGGCTTCGATCGTCAGAGCAAAACGAACTACTCGATAAATTTTATCCGAGGCCACGCTATATCACGGTCCATCTATGCAGGACTTCGATATCCGAGGATTAAGCAATGGACTGAAAAATAATGCCTGTGAGAGAAAACAACAATACAAAAAAAAAAAAAAAAAATTGATCAGTTAGCCAGGTGCGGTTTTAGAGCCGGGATGTTGGTCCAACTATGATCGCCTGACTTAGAAAGACGACCAGTTAACGTCGGGATCGCAAAATCGGCCCAACGTCAGCGAACGAGGTTGACCCGGTAACGGTTGCCGATTTCCAGTCAACGTTGAATGAAAAACATTAAAAATCAATCAAGAAAATATTTATTTTACTCGGTGTGACATAATTGTAATTTACGGCACTAGTGCGATAAAACTTCTTCTGACGGTTGCTGCAATCAGACACGTTCAGAAAAAGTTTTTCGCGCGAGTATCGTACCAAATTTTACTTCACAAGGTGTGAAAATGGGGGCTTTTGCGCGAAGCGTGCGTAAAACTGCCATTTAGGCACCGAGAGTAATGCAATTTTGTACGACACGTGCGAATTTTTTTATTTCTCAACTCTTGTGATTACAACACTCGCCATCGGCTCGTGCTGCAAACTCACACTCGTCGGGAAAAGTTTTATCGCACTAGTGTCGTAATGTACTATTATTAAAATCAGTATTAGAATTTTGTATTTTATACATTTATTTATATATTTTCTTTAAACTAAATTTCATCGGTTGAGAAGTTACTTTTTGCCTTTTTTTCGCCGAAAGGAGCGAGGCTTTCCGAATTAGTAACGATGTAAATGTTGGGAATATGGTCCAGTCAATTTATATTTATATTTATTCACGTCGGCCATATTCGCCGCCTCATTATTATCCTACATCATACATTTATATAATTACTAGTGGAGCTGGTGGCTCGTGCGCTCGCACGCCTTTCTAGACTTAAGCCCTTTTTATTCTGTTTCTTTACTTCACGGTTTTATTATTAGTTAACTTCACGTCTCAATTCCTGACCCTCTGACCCTACCGTTGACCCCACTGACCCTATAATTGACCTCCTGTGGCCGTATCATTGACCCCTCTGGCCCTATTATTGACCCCCTCTGGCCCTTTTGTTGACCCCCTCTGACCCTTTTGTTGATCCCTCTGACCCTAATATTGACCCCTTTGACCCTAATACAGACCTCTTCTGGCCCAATCATTGACCTCCTCTGGACCTATTATTGACCCCCTTGACCATATTATTGACCGAATGAAAGATTGCGTTTCGACCGATTTAAAGATGGAGATGAGAAACTTTCTCATCTCCATATTACTGATCGCCTTGACCGTAAAATTGACCCCCTTGACCCTATTATTGAATTCCCCCAACCCTGAGCAGTCGACACAGCTTTTAGTTACTGTTATCGTTATTTCAGCTATTATCATTACTATCATTTCTATTGCGTTTTCGACATATTTCTTTATATATTCAATTTTTTTTGCTTCCTCATAGAGGAAGCTTTGTTATGGTAAAAAAAAAACAGATTTTTCTTTATACTTCTTTATATTTGTGTACTTTGTGCTACTGTTTTTCTTGTTTGTTTTATGAGTCTCTGTGCCCAGAGGAACGCTGATCTTGTTCTACAAATAATTGACTACTCTCTACCTACCTACACTATTTTTGTTTTATTTTTTTATTGACCACACCCCCGGATTCTTGGAACAGCGACGAAATTTTTTTATATTACAGTTCTTACATTTTATATTTCTTACATTTGTATTTACAGATTTTATTTACCCCAAAGCTCTCCGGCCGAAGAGCTTCTTTTTCTTTATTTCTTTTCCGCCAAAGGGAGGCTTTAAGAATCACTAACCTTTTCGTGCCTAGGCTGATAGGTGCGGCAGCTCCCCCGCCCCCTGGGGGGGGGGGGGGGGAGAGATGACGCCCACGCACTCCGCAACTTCCGGTCGCCGCACGTCCGCAAGGCTCCTCGACGCTTTATCGATTCTCATCTGCCAAATTGCCGGAAGGGCTGTACATACCGTGACAAGGAGGGGGGAGGGAGAGAATGTGAGGGAGGAAAAGACCACCCCCCCCCGTTCGCTGAAGGGGGAGCGAGGGGGGCGAAAATTGCGGCCGCAGGAGCACGTCGCGGAGGAGAGTGCCGCCAAAGGACTGCGAAGTGAGGGAGTTCTAAATGGAAAGAGGGTGCAGGGGATGAATGTAAAGTGCCGAGGGTCTTTGGCGGAGGCTGCAGGGTCGGCGGAGAGAAAATTATGGGGGGGAGGTGAGGACGGGATGGGGAACAAGAGGAGCTGGAAAGGTACTCGTTAACGCTAATCAGCGCACGTTTCGGATGGTGGCAGAGGTCCGGGTGACTAGGAATCCGGATTGGAGAAGCCACGGGACTTCCGGTCAGACACGCCAGATTGGGGTGATCGGTAAATTTGTTTGATGCAGAGGGTGTTTTTTTTTTTTTTTTTTTTTTTTTAGAGGACGTTAAAGGCAATTTGGATACGGCTATCATTTCGTGATTGCCTCTACGCCCGAATAACTTTTGCCTTCAAAGAAAAATTTATTTATATCAATGAAATGTTTATTTACATCAGTGAAATATTTATTTACATCAGTGAAGTATTTATTTACATCAGTGAAGTATTTATTTACATCAGTGAAATATTTATTTACATCAATCAGAAATTTATTTTAATCAATCAAATTAATTTGAAGGAAAAATGGGAACGTAGTTTTTTATTTCTGCGTGTACGAGGAGGTCCAAAGGCGCTTATGAAGATAATTTGTCGTTGCCGAGGAAGAGAAGTAATTGCCGATACAATTTTTGCAGTAAAAGAAAAATTGTTTCAGTCCAGAATCCTCTTTGATGAAGCCACGGTACTTCTGATTAGTCATGCCGGATAAGGGTGATCGGAAAATTAATTTGATGTATGGGAAGTTTTTTTTTTTTTTTTAAACGACGTGCAAGATAATTTGCATACAGCTCCGCGTATAATTTCATAACTTCCCGGACACCCGGACAAACAATTTGTCTCATGGGTCGCCTTCAAAGGAATATTTATTTCAATCAAGGCGAAAATTTATTTACAATCAAAGTAATATTTATTTCAACAAAACAAAAATTTATTTATATCGAAGAAGTATTTATTTAAATAAAACAAAAATTTATCTATATCAAAGAAGTATTTATTTAAATAAAACAAAAATTTATTTATATCAAAGAAGTATTTATTTAAATCAAACAAAGATTCATTTATATCAAACAAATATGTATTTTAATAAATCAAATGAATTTGAAGGAAAAACCGTAAAGTATTTTTTTTCTGCACGTCCGAGGAGGCACAGAAGCACTTGTGACCACAATTTCTCACTCCAGTGGAAAAGAAGTGAATAACGATACAATAAAAAAAAATAAAAAAAATCTTCCCGTCCAGATGAAAAAAAAAAAATCTTATCGTCGTATGAAACCCCGAATAATCACGGCTGCGCATGGTGGAGAAGGCGAAAGTTGGAAGGCTACGAATGGAAACGGATTGGTGTAAATCTCGCGAAGGGTTAGGTGTGAATTGGCCGGTAATTTGATAATGAGAAGGGTAGCCTCTCATTCTATCTACGCTGACGGTCCGGCGCACGGCGGGGCGCCGTTCTCGTAATTTTATGCAAATCAGATTATACGCTCGGCCAATCCGATACACGTATGAACCCGTGGTTATCGCTGCACTCTGCCTCCCCCCTCCACCCCCCCCCCCTGCCCGGAGTTGCGTTCACAAGAACTTAGTTGATTATAGCCGACTGCTGGCTCCGACAACTGTGCTGCTTGGGGATGTTCCCGAGAGTAGTAAAGGCACGGCTTTGGTCGGACAAGCGGTCGGCTGTCGACGAGCGAACAATTCTCTCCGGCGCATGCGCGGGTGCCTCGTTAACACGCCAGGCGCACTCGCTTTGATTGAGACTTTAATTAAAAATGACGTGGAGACTATTATCCACAAAAACCTCCTTTCACGCCACAACTCTCGTCCAACTCGTCTCGTCCTCCGTCGTCGCGCATTACCCTTCGATCCGACTCAATACCGTAACCGCTCGATAGTGTCGTATTGATGTTGAATATTATAAAGGGAGACTATCGCATTTCGTGAGCCTCTCGCAGTGGGTCAAGTTCACAATCATCTGCTGAGGAAACTTTTTGAGAGAAGTAATTGAGATCGAGCATACTCCATTCTGTTGAATGTTTCCCGAATGCGAGTGTTCCCGAGTATTCGTGTATTTTTGGGTTTCGTTGAATGTCTATCAGTATCTCTGAGTGTCTGTATCTCTGAGTGTCTGTATCTCTGAGTGTCTGTATCTCTGAGTGTCTGTATCCCTGAGTGTCTGTATCCCTGAGTGTCTGTATCCCTGAGTGTCTGTATCCCTGAGTGTCTGTATCCCTGAGTGTCTGTATCCCTGAGTGTCTGTACCCCTAAGTGTCTGTACCCCTAAGTGTCTGTATCCCGGAGTGTCAGCATCCCTGAGTGTCTGTATCCCCGAGTGTCTGTGTACATGAGTATCTGTATCCCGGGGTGTCTGTATCTCTGAGTGTTTGCATTTCTGAGTGTTTACATCTCTGAGTGTTTGTATCTATGAGTGTTTGCATCTCTGAGTGTTTGTATCTCTGAGGGTTTGTATCTCTGAATATTTGCATCTCTCAGTGCCTATATCTATGAGTGCCTGCGTCTCTAAGTGTCTGTATCTCTGAGTGTTTGCATCTCTGAGTGTTTGTATCTCTGAGCGTTTGCATCTATGAATGTTTGCATCTCTCAGTGCCTATATCTCTGAGTGTCTGCGTCTCTAAGTGTCTGTATCTCTGAGTGTCTGTATCTCTGAGTGTCTGTATCTCTGATTATCTGTAGGAATTTCTGTTTGAATCCCTGTGTGTCTGCATCTCTGATTGTTTGTATCTCTGAGTGCTTGCATCTCTCAGTGCCTGCATCTCTGAGTGTCTGCGTCCCTAAGGATCTGTATCTCTGAGTGTGTGTATCTCTGAGAGTGTCTGTATCCCTGAGTGATTGTATCCCTGAGTGATTGTATCCCTGAGTGATTGTATCCCTGACTGTCTGTATCTCTGGCTGTTTGTATTTCAGAGTTTGTATCTCTGCCGTTTGTATCCTTGATTGTCTGAATGTGAGTGTCCCTGAGTGTCCGAGCGTATGTATCTCTGAGTCTATGTGTCTCTGTGAATGTCTCCGAGTGCCTACAAATTCCACCTAGTGTATGTGGGTGTCGTGGAGAGGGGTGTAAACATACATCGCTAAAATTTGTGGACTTTCGTTTATGTACACACGGTTAATACATATCGATCGACGCTACGTGCTTCCATCAAAATCGAAGCACTCCAACGTAGAGCGTTATCGGGTAGTACACTCGCAAATAATTAGCCAAATTATTATTATCATAACTATCGTGCCGTTATTGCTAATCGACCCCGATCGGAAATACCGAAGGACGACGCGAATATCCTCTTTCGCTCTCTCTCTCTCTCTCTCTTTCGCATATATTGCAACAGCGATTTATTCTATACCTGTGCAACAGTGGCGTAAGCTTGATTCTCCCGTTATTGTTATTGCATGTACGCTATAATTACGTACGATTTATGGAATAAACTGTTGTCCGATATTTGCGGTATTTGCGGCTGATGGTACACCCGACCCGCTTGTGGATATTTCACTGGAAATCGCCAGTAGGCAAATGACATTTTCGCCGCAGGGAGCTTTAACGCCGAGAATTGGTCGGTGCCGCGATGATTTTTTGGAAGGCGACGTGGATATAACGAAAATCGTGAGTGCGACGGGAGTGCGAGTGGCTCGGTCATATCGGATATAAAGAGCAATTAATCATCGAGAGAAAGAGCCGAACATGATTTATAATTGCTCCATGACAATTTTACACGGTGGCTTATGAAAATCTATCAGTCATCGGTGGTCGGACGGTTAACGGATCGGGACGAGTATTCGTCGGCACTGGGACACCCCGGGAACTTTATAGATGTGCTCGGCACGCGTCATGGGAGCGCGTGTTAATGCGACTCCGGGGAGAGAGGCCGCGTTACCCCCCGATGAAAATTGAAATCGATTTTGTTCGATTTAATTAACGGAACCTGCGAGTGGATCGCGGAGGACGCGAACTCGCTGACAGAAGGGGACACACAGGGATTTTTGTAATGAATATTCTTTCTGAGTGTTTCTGAGCATTTTTGAGTGTTTCTCAGCATTTCTGAGTGTTTCTAAGCATTTCTGAGTGTTTCTAAGCATTTCTGAGTGTTTCTAAGCATTTCTGAGTGTTTCTAAGCATTTCTGAGTGTTTCTAAGCATTTCTGAGTGTTTCTAAGCATTTCTGAGTGTTTCTAAGCATTTCTGAGTGTTTCTAAGCATTTCTGAGTGTTTCTAAGCATTTCTGAGTGTTTCTAAGCATTTCTGAGTGTTTCTAAGTATTTCTGAGGGTTCCTAAGCATTTTTGAGGGTTTCTAAGAATCTCTAAGTGTTTCTGTGCGTATCTGGGTGTTTCTGTATGTATCTGGGGGTTTTGGAGAGTTACTGAAAGCTTCTGAGTGTTACTGAGTGTTACTGAGTGCTGCTAAGTGTTTCTGAGTGTTTTGGAGAGCTTCCGGTCGTTGCTGAGCGTTTCTAAGTATTCGTCGGCATTGGGATATCTCGGGAATTTTTCGGATGTGCTGGGCATGCGTCATGGGAACGCGTGTTAATGCGACCCCGGGGAGAGAGGCCGCGTTACCCCCCAATAAACATTGAACTTGATTTTCTTCGATTGAATGAACGGAACCTGCTAGTGGATCACGGAGGACGCGGACTGACTTATAGGAGGGGACATGTAGGAAAATTTATTATGAATATTCTGACTATTTCTAAGTGTTTGTGAGTGTTTTTGCCGTTCCTCAGTGTTTCTGTCCATTTCTGAGTGTTTCGGATTGTTCCTGCGTGTTTCTGGATACTCCCGAGCGTTACTGAGTGTTTCTACATGTTTCTGACTACTCTGGGTGTTTCTGAGGGTTTCTAAGGATTTCTGAGGGTCTCTGAGGATTTCTTAGGGTTCCTGAGGATTTCTTAGGGTTCCTGAGGATTTCTTACGGTTTCTGAGGGTTTCTTAGGGTTTTTGAGAGTTACTGAGGGTTAATGATGTTTACTGGGGGTTACTGAGGGTTTCTTAGGGTTTCTGGGGGTTACTGAGGGTTAATGAGGGTTACTGAGGGTTTCTTAGGGTTTTTGAGAGTTACTGAGGGTTAATGATGTTTACTGGGGGTTACTGAGGGTTTCTTAGCGTTTCTTACGGTTTCTTAGGGTTTCTTAGGGTTTCTGAGGGTTACTGAGGGTTACTGAGGGTTTCTTAGGGTTTTTGAGAGTTACTGAGGGTTAATGATGTTTACTGGGGGTTACTGAGGGTTTCTTAGGGTTTCTGGGGGTTACTGAGGGTTAATGAGGGTTACTGAGGGTTTCTTAGGGTTTTTGAGAGTTACTGAGGGTTACTGAGGGTTTCTTAGCGTTTCTTACGGTTTCTTAGGGTTTCTTAGGGTTTCTGAGGGTTCCTGAGGGTGCGTCAGCATTGAGACACCTCGGAAACTTTACCGATGTGCTCGACACGCGTCACAGGAGCGCGTGTTAATTCGGGCCCGGGGAGATAGGCCGCGTTCACCCCGATGAAAATTGAAATTGATTTTGTTCGATTGAATGAACGGAACCTGCGAGTGGAACGCGGAGGGCGCGGACTCACTGATAGGAGGGGACACATAGGAAAATTTATTATGCATATGGATGTCACGTCCTCTTAAAACCACCGCGCCATTATTCGCGGCGGGTTTATTGGAATAATAAAATTACGGTCCGTCCGACGGGCGGGTGCACTTGGCTCCCGAGCCCGCTCGTGTCTCTCCGCGTCTCTTGCTCGCGGTGGGTTACGCATTACGGGCCTCATCTCATCGACGAATATACCGCCGATGAGGGACAGCGCGGAACGTACGAGCCCGTTAAACCCGCGTTCGCACGCGTCATCGATTAATTTGCGTTTTAGATATTATCAATACACACAGTTTCGGCCAGAATTCTCTGAAGCTATTCTTGCCGGACTTTCGGCGAAGGTTGGGAAGTGACCGCACGAGCCGGATCGTAGCGCTACAACGTGCACGAAAAGCGGGACTTTTCGTGCACGTGTCACTAAAAATCATTTATTTTACGGTCGCCGCGCAAATAAATCTTTATGTAATTAAAATAAGTATTTATTTAAACCAAATAAATATTTATTTGAACCGAATAAATGTTTATTTGATCCGAATAAATGTTTATTTGAACCGAATAAATATTTATGTGGTTGAAATAAATATTTATTTTAATTACATAAAAATGTATTTAAACCAAATAAGAATTTATTTTCGAGTCGTCCGTTAAAAAAATATTGTATTTCACTCGGTGAGAAAATTGCGGTTGTTGCGCACGCTTCGCGTGCGAAAAACCCCGTTTTCGCGCCTCGTGAAATAAAATTTTGTCCGACACTCTTGCGAAAAACGTTTTCTGAACTCGTGTCATTGCAACACTCGCCTTCGTCTCGACCTGCAAACTCACACTCCTCAGAAAAAGTTTTTTCGCACTCGTACCTAAATGCACTAATTTCTGATATCGAACAACTCTACATTGCCCCATTCGCTCTACGCTCTATTCTCAACTGCATAAATAATTAGAACAGTGACTTTGCCCAGCCGGTTCGCGACGAAGCCCCCGAGACACAATCGTGCCGGATCTCGCGGCGCCGCAATATTTCTTTCCCGTTTCGTTTCCCCGCAATCGGCGCTTACTCTCTGCCCATGTATAAGCAATCAGCGCGAGCTAATTGATCGATAATCGGCTTTCATTGTCGCGCCACAATTTTTTTTTCCTCCCCGTTCGTTCCTCGCAGTCTTCTCCATCGGCAATCTTCTCGGACCGCTCAACTTCCTCGTCCCTAATTCGACGTCTTAATTCTCGGATTCGCTACGGATTTCGGTGTCTCGCAATAAAGTCGTCGGACAACATAATCCACGATGAGCAATCCGGCGCTCCCGTAGCGCGAAATGGAAGTGGAGAAGCGCCGCATTATCTGCAGTCTCGTTGCGGCAACGGTCGTCACGATTTCCTGCTCGTTACATCGAGAACGAACATGCAACCGACATTAATCTAATTGCAATTTACGGGGGGTTCGGGGGGTGGGGGGGGGGGGGGGAGGGCGTTCCTGCGTGGCTGCCTTCATGGCTTCGCAGGAGTGAGAGAGTTCCTGTTGCTCCACTCTCCAAAGCATTCGGGCCGTGTTGAAGTGCATTAGAAATATAGTTCTCAGTAGCCTCAACGGTAAGTACACCTGTGAGTACTTACCTTACGGTACCTTATTTAATGCACCCCAGGGGTTGGATCCGTAGCTCATGCTATGCTATCGTTCCTCCGCTGTGCTACGACGACTACGCTATGCAGAGCTACCTCCGCTGTGCCACGCTAACTGCGCTGTGATATGTTAGGCTCGGTGCATTGCGCTCCACTGCTGCGCTCCGCGCTGCACTACTGCGTTTTACGCTGCGCTACTGCGTTTTACGCCGCGCTACTGCGTTTTACGCCGCGCTACTGCGTTTTACGCCGCGCTACTGCGTTTTACGCTGTGCTACTGCGTTTTACGCCGCGCTACTGCGTTTTACGCCGCGCTACTGCGTTTTACGCTGTGCTACTGCGTTTTACGCCGCGCTACTGCGTTTTACGCCGCGCTACTGCGTTTTACGCCGCGCTACTGCGTTTTACGCTGCGCTACTGCGTTTTACGCCGCGCTACTGCGTTTTACGCCGCGCTACTGCGTTTTACGCCGCGCTACTGCGTTTTACGCCGCGCTACTGCGTTTTACGCTGCACTACTGCGCCGCTGCGGTCTTGTACTGTGCTCCACGCTACACTACCGCGCTCCGCACTGCGTTACTGCGCGAGTGTGCTCCGCGCTGCGCCACTACGCTCCTGCATTACACGACTATACTCTTCGCTGCGCAAGTGCGCTTTGCACGGCGTTCCTGCATGACTGTGCTCCACGCTGCGCTATTACGCTGCACCACTGCGCGACTGCGCTCCGAGCAGCGCATCTGCACTCCATGGTATCCTATTGCGCTCCACCCTGCGCTGCTGTGCTACTAGGCCCTGCGCTGCACAACTGCGTTACTGTCTCCACGCTGTGCTACTGCGCTGTTGCGTTGCTCTTTTCCGAATTATGCGCTATAATGATTATACTGTACTCGGAGTTTGCGACTCGGGCACTTTGCGTCGGAAATTTAGATCTCCGGAGATTCACTGGAAACACGTCACTTTCAGTTCGAAAATCTAATTTTCCGATCGGAAATACGTCACTTCCGGTACGAAAACACAATTTTTCTACCGGAAGTGACAATACCGGAAAGACGTCACTTCCGGTTTAAAATCGCATTATTCGATCGGAAATGACATAATACCGGAAAGAAGTCACTTCCGGTTTAAAATCTCATTTTTCGACAGGAAAGATGAGATTTTTTCCACCTTCCATTCCAGGTGGAAAAATAAGATTGCCGGACCGCAAGTGACGGATTTCCGGTCTGACGCCACTTCAGGTCGAAAAATAAGATTGCCGGACCGCAAGTGACGAATTTCCGCTCTGACGCGACTTCAGGTCGAAAAATAAGATTGCCGGACCGCAAGTGACGGATTTCCGCTGTGACGCGACTTCCGGTCGAAAGATGAGATCTGTGGGCCGGAAGTGACGGCAATAAACACGACATGTAATTGTGGACTGCTTCTTTTCGAAGCGCTGACCTCACGGCAGGAGCGCTCGTGTCGCGAGCACTTCGGACATGAACTCCATCCGTCCGTCTCGCTTCGGAAGACAACGGCAAAAAGGAAAGGTGAAAAAAAATTTGAAGCAGCAATAAAAAGAAACGATCTCCATTAAGCTCGAGGGAACAAGGCGAAATCGAGTGTCTCTCGTCGAGGCTAATCTAATTTTATCTCCAAGCGATATAGAAAATGAGTTATCTTCGAGACAACTCGCACCGATGATTTCTCGCCGAGGTTCTCGGTGGAGAGTTCGATTGCTCTTCGTTCTATCTCGGAGCGCCGGACATTTTTTTCATGGTCCAACGTACCATGGCAAGAGACCGTTCTTTGCCCATACAGTAAAGGACATCTTTTACCGTGCGTGAAAAATGGACGAGAATGCGGCACTTTTTTCGGTTTTTTTTTGCGTTTTTTCGGTTTCTTTTTTGCGTTTTTTGTAGGAAGTTTTTTCGTGGGTTTTTGTTTTTGGAATTTGCGGCCAGTACTGATTGCTCCTCGCCGCTGCAATGGAATCCAAACTGGCGAATAAGCATTGTGCGAAACTCGTTCGGAGGATGATTGGCCAGTATGGACTCTTACTAAAGCCATGTTTCGTAAAACCCTTCATCCTGGGGCAGGATTCTCGTTAATTGGCCTCGTTTAACGAATCGTTTTGCTTTCCGTGCGAACCAGTGGCTCGATGAAGCCGTAGCTTTGTTCCACGCGCGGATCGGCACCGGACCCCGCTGGAACGCGGCTCCTGCAGGTCTTTTGATACGGTTTTGAGTCTCCGCGAATCGATACACCCAATCAAACCCCGGCACTTGTGCCGTCCGACCGAAGTCCGAAAGGTACACTGAGACGTTGCAGTCGACTTACAGTCCAGAACGTACGGCGGGTCGGAGATACGGGCACGATTTAAAAAATAGTTGGAAAATTAGAATATTGAAGATTGAAGATTGGAGATCAGAGATAGGTGATCGAAGATTGGGGATTGAAGATCAGAGATAGGTGATCGAAGATTGGGGATTGAAGATCAGAGATAAGTGGTCGAAGATTGGGGATTGGGGATTGGGGATTGGGGATTGGAGATTGGAGATTGGAGATTGGAGATTGGAGATTGGAGATTGGAGATTGGAGATTGGAGATTGGAGATTGGAGATTGGAGATTGGAGATTGGAGATTGGAGATTGGAGATTGGAGATTGGAGATTGGAGATTGGAGATTGGAGATTGGAGATTGGAGATTGGAGATTGGAGATTGGAGATTGGAGATTGGAGATTGGAGATTGGAGATTGGAGATTGGAGATTGGAGATTGGAGATTGGAGATTGGAGATTGGAGATTGGAGATTGGAGATTGGAGATTGGAGATTGGAGATTGGAGATTGGAGATTGGAGATTGGAGATTGGAGATTGGAGATTGGAGATTGGAGATTGGAGATTGGAGATTGGAGATTGGAGATTGGAGATTGGAGATTGGAGATTGGAGATTGGAGATTGGAGATTGGAGATTGGAGATTGGAGATTGGAGATTGGAGATTGGAGATTGGAGATTGGAGATTGGAGATTGGAGATTGGAGATTGGAGATTGGAGATTGGAGATTGGAGATTGGAGATTGGAGATTGGAGATTGGAGATTGGAGATTGGAGATTGGAGATTGGAGATTGGAGATTGGAGATTGGAGATTGGAGATTGGAGATTGGAGATTGGAGATTGGAGATTGGAGATTGCAGATTGCAGATTGCAGATTGCAGATTGCAGATTGCAGATTGCAGATTGCAGATTGCAGATTGCAGATTGCAGATTGCAGATTGCAGATTGCAGATTGCAGATTGCAGATTGCAGATTGCAGATTGGAGCGGTGCAGGACAGACTCCTTAAGGGGGAAGTATCGCGTAGCAAGTCACCTGCGAACGCGTCGAGTAACACGCGGATGGAGCGCGAGTGCATAATGTCACATGGAAACACGGACGAATCCAGAGATATACCGGGATGGCGATTAAACGAAATCAAGATTCGCGGAATCGAATCTCTCCACTCCCTAGAAACCGAAAGGCGAAGTTTGTGCCGGCTGCGGATCAGCGGCCGACCCACGTACTAGATCCCATTATACCGATACGTTAACACAGAATGTTTTCCAGTTTCCACCGAGCAATTCTCATTCTCCGCGTCCACTTCGCGCAGTCGCAATTTTTTTTTTTTTTTTTCGCTGCCCCACACCGATGTCGTCGGTCAGACAATGCAGCGCCTAACTTTTTGTACGGCGTTGGTACAATAGCCGCGAAAACTTTCGGGAATTAACTGGAAAATCGAGAGAGTTTGGAACACGAGAACGGAACGTTCGATGGTTATAATGAGCCGTGGTAGATGTGCGATGAATGCCCTTTCGAGTACCGAAAGCCTGGTATCGAAACCGATAATTACGAGCTACAATTTTTTCTGCGTGCGGTTCGCTGGGTAATTTGAAGTGATACGGCCGACATATAAACCGCCCGATCCTTTTATCGTAGAAAATGAACCGCTCGCCAGTTATCGAAATTCTCTTAAAAAAAAAAAAAATGGCCGTTCCGTTTTTCTCCATGATCGGCTTTTTGCGGCCGCCGGGATTTCTCAGGCGAGCGATCGGAGAAAGAAATTTATGTCGCAAATATTTCGTGACAATATTTCAAAATATTATTTCCATATATTTCAAAATATCATTCCCATATATTTCAAAATATTATTTCATTATATTTCAAAATA
The DNA here is from genome assembly GCA_964017025.1 of Stenichneumon culpator. Lineage (NCBI taxonomy): Eukaryota > Metazoa > Arthropoda > Insecta > Hymenoptera > Ichneumonidae > Stenichneumon > Stenichneumon culpator. The sequence continues at coordinate 4,338,906 of OZ024771.1, forward strand.
TCATTTCCATATATTTCAAAATATCATTTCCATATATTTCCATATATTTCAAAATATTATTTCCATATATTTAATAAATATTTCGTAATATTTGAAAGATCGAAGATATTTTTGAAACGCTTTCAAAATATTTCTTGCTGTATGGGAACGACGCTGCGAGAAAGCGTCCGATGCGAGCTTTGCTGACTGCCGAACCCGCGCGTACCCTTGTAAAACGGACCCGGCCGAAGTGCTTCTTCACTCCGGGCCAATTACGTCGGTTCGGGGTTTCGGCGTACCGTCGGAGATCCCTCGATGACGGCGAGTGCATCGGCGAAAACCCTCGGAGGGTCAATGAAAAAAAATTCAGACGATGGAACTTTTAATTGGCAGTTATACGGATCGAAGCACAGACGGCGAAGGAAGGGCTCGTTCTCCTTGCGTCTCTGTCCGTTCTCGGTCCGGAAGCGGTGCTGCGGGCGAGGAGCCACGCGAGATCGAACACCGGACGGACCGGGGAGAGGCCGGCGAGACGAGAGGAGACCCGCTCGGCGAACTCGGGCGTGTGCAACCTATACGAGGAAAGGCATCTGCGTGCGACGTTTGATTGATCGAGAATGTGTCAACTTGACGTTACAGTAGTACGACGGTGAGGCCCGGCTCTGGCGAGAACGAGTTATCGCCTCTATCACCCTTAAACCACGAGCCGTCTGTACGGATAATACGTTCGGCGGCGCGGAGTAGAGTTGCTCCGGGTGAAACCTTCGTGTTTCTTCGTTCGAAGAGGAGAAAGTGCGAAAGGGATTTAGAAAAAAAAAAAAAAAAAAATCGGTTGCGGACCGGCAATAAAAATATTGGCAGCCGGTATTGGCGGACGATAGTGGCTGCCAACATTGCCGGACGATAATGTCAGACGGCATTGGCATCCAATATTGGTACGAATCAGAGCTGGGCGGTACTTAAAGTACATTATACTTGTTTGGTACTTTAATTCCGAGACTTTAAGTACAGCCATTTTTCTAAGTACTTAAATTACATATGTACTTCAAATACTGCACTTAAAGTTCTTTTCTATTACTTCAAATACGTTCATGTGAAACACTGTGCGTGGAACGTGAAAATCTTTTTATTAATATCACTTTAAAAATAGTCTGATAGAACTATAATTTGTACATTTTGGGTGAAACAGGTGAATATCGACCGACCCATATTTTATTCATTTACGTCCTAATCGCAATGGCCCATATTTACCTCTTTTATTCTATATGTTTTTGGATGAAAGACACGGCGGACTTTTCGAAAATATCATTTTCTATTTCGTATCGTCTTCACTCCTACTACTGAGTTAAGTTTAGAAGCTCAAGTTTACAAGTGTTCATATCGACATATACATAAAATTTGAAAACTCAGGTATCTTCAGAGGCCTTATTTGATTCGTTTCCACGTCGACATATACCTCTATAACGTGAACATAATATTGTTTAGGCTTCACCGATTCGTTGATGTACCATTGACCTCGTTGATTCGTTCTATGACGTACCATTGTCCTCATACTGAATTCGATCAAACAAAAATAATTCAGAAACCTACAGAGTATCATGCAATTCTACTATTTTTCGAATAAACTCTATCGTCGCATTATCTTAATTTGTATGATTTTTCGTTATAACCATTTTTTTGTCACTTGATAAACAACGAAATACGATTTATTAAAATAATTTATAAGTACTTGAAGTACCGAGGACTTGATAAGGCATAAAGTACATAGGACTTGAAGTATAATGTACTTTAAGTACTTGGTACTTCAAGTACCTGGTACTTCAAGTACTTAGTACTTCAAGTACCTGGTACTTCAAGTACTTTGCCCAGCTCTGTAGTACAAATATTGGCAGACACTATTGGTGGGAATATTAGCAGCCAATACTGCTGGGAATATTGGCAGTCAATGTTGGTGGAGGGATATTGGCAGCCATTGTTGGTGAGAGTATTGACGGCCAATATCGGTGGAAAACATTGGCAGCCAATATTGTTTGTCGGCGTCAGCGGCTAATATTGATGAACGATATTGGCGGCCAATATCGGTGGACAATAGTGGCGGCCAACCATCGACCTTCGGCATCCGAAGAATCCGGAGGTATATCCGATCAGTCGGATAGACCTCCACATGGGTATCTGGCTCACTGCAATGCCCCCGAGTTACTTATAAACACGTTACCCTTTCACGTACGTTATCTCGAAATCCTCTGGGACAATGAGGAGCAGCATAGAGAAAGGTCCAGTTCTCATCCAGTCTAGGCGGGATAACGTGTAATACGAGCTCTCCGTCGAGGATCTTATTCGGGTTTCTATACGTGCGCCGGGAAGCCCGTATACGCTTCCGAATTACTTAGAAGGAACCAGATTCATACCCTCACTCCGTTGTCTTCTCCTCTTTCCTCTCCCTTTCGTACTTCCACGTGGCTTTCTTCGAATTCACCGAGGCACAAGAATGATGCTCGACTCGTCTCGATGGTCCCTTCGTTCGCCGACTCAATAGTATAAATCCCGTATAGTACAAAACATCCCTGGGTAAGCGTAGCAGCGCCCGGCTTAAAATTCGTGTCACGGTCCGCGAACCGAGGGAGCGGAATAGGAAGAACTGAGACTCGGAAACTTGTTAAAAGTTGATAGCCGTGTGAGGGATTGGATACTTGCTATATCTGTAAGGGCGAGTCGAGTCATCATTTTTTTTTCCTTTTTTTTTTATTCGATGCATGTACCCTCGTGATTTTTTTCGCATCATACGCTGTCGGCGTCGCCTTATCGACGCGACGGGACGGATACGATGTCACCTCCATTAGGGTGATATTGCCACGTTTGTTTTTTTCAAGGAAATAGGAGAGTTCAGCCATCAGAAAATAGGCCCGCCCATCAGATCAATGCCATGGAATCGACTATCAAATCAATGAACGATTGCAGCGACCATCGAACCGACCATCGAAAAGACCATCAAATCAATGAACCATCATAAACCGACCATCAAATCAATGAACCATCACAAATCGACCATCAAACCAATGAACCATCATAAGCCGACCATCAAACCAATGAACTATCGCAAACCGACCATCAAACCAATCAACCATCACACATCGACCATCAAACCAATGAATCATGACAAACCGACCATAGAACCAATGAATCATCCCAAACCGACCATCAAACCAATGAACCATCATAAGCCGACCATCAAACCAATGAACTATTGCAAATCGACCATCAAACCAATCAACCATCACACATCGAACATCAAACCAATCAACCATCACACATCGAACATCAAACCAATGAATCATGACAAACTGACCATCAAACCAATGAATCATCCCAAACCGACCATCAAACCAATGAACCATCATAAGCCGACCATCAAACCAATGAACTATCGTAAAACGACCATCAAATCAATGAACCATCACAAATCGACCATCAAACCAATGAAATATCATAAGCCGACCATCAAACCAATGAAATATCATAAGCCGACCATCAAACCAATCAACCATCACACATCGACCATCAAACCAATGAACCATCACAAACAGACCATCAAACCAATGAATCATCACAAACCGACCATCAAGCCAATGAATCATCCCAAACCGACCATCAAACCACTGAACCATCACAAACAGACCATCAAACCAATGAATCATCACAAACCAACCATCAAACCAATGATCCATCGTAAACCGACCATCAAACCAATGATCCATCGTAAACCGACCATCAAACCATTGAGCCATCGCAAACTGACCATCACAAACTGGCAACTCATATCACCCTGAATTACACCCTGAATACAACGGAGCTCCAAAGCCACACTTTTCTTATATCCTACGACGAAGATTCAAACTCAAGAAATAAAGCTTTCCATCCGTCGTCACGCTGCGCTTCCCCTGACAAACAGGGAGCAGCCACAGTTTCCTCAGGCAAACTATTAACTCTCCCCGTAACCCCGTCGTTCCCCCCACACGGCTTACCCGCGCAACAGAACAGCGCATCGGAGTCTCTCCCGATGCACGGACGAAGGAGCCGCCAGACTGAAAAAAAAAAAAAAAAAAAAAAAAAAAAAAAAAAAAAAAAAATGACACCGAGAAGCCCAAGAAGAGAGGAAAAAGCAGGTACCAAGAAGTAGAAGATACGTGGATGCGGGAAGATCGCTTTTATGACATAAGTTTGCTTATGAATAAAATATCAGCCAAGTTTTACCCGTTCGACCGACTTTTGCTGCTAGCGAAAAAAAAAAAAAAATCCGCTGTCTAAACTTCATAGACCGTAGTCTAGGAGCTTTCTTTCCCTCCCGTTCCGTCCCGAGGAGAATTCCTCCGCCTGTCCCGCTTCTCAGACTCGTAATAGGCACTGCGCGGGAATCCTCCGTACGCCCGCCGTATCGCACCACAAATACAGCCAGGAGCCGAGCCAGCTTCGAACTAAATTGAACTCTATTGCCCTCGGAATTCTTTGTTCGATGCGGCGCGGCGGGACGGGGACTTAAGAGGCCGCTCTGTCCCCTCGCTCACCGCGAGCGGATGCTTTTCTTCTCTGATTCGTATATATATCATAAAATTCCTACAGCCTCGACGACCGCCGCTGAATATATTATTCATCCGATTGAAAGTGACTTTGGAAGTGGGCAGAACAAATAACGGTTCTCCGATCTGGAAAGATAAATTTGATTGATCGAAATTTTATCGAGAGGATGGAAAGTGTTGGGATTGATTTTTTTTTTTTTTTTAGAATTGCACTTAATTTAGTTTTGTATTTTTGTATTGTTGATGATAACCATAATTGAAGAATTTTTTTTTTTTTTTTTTTTGAGACACAATGTTTGGTGCAATTTTGGGTAAAAGTGACACGTGATTCGTGTTCGAAAAATATACAGGAAAATTTGTCACTGGGAAGATTTTTTTCGAGTACTTTGATTTTTCGCCAATAGTGGTGAAAAATTGTTCTTTTGACGTTTTTCATCGCGGCGTACAAAATGGAAATAATAATTCTGTGAGTCGGCATGTCTGATGATTTTCTGTGATTTTTCCTGTGGATCCAGATAGGCACGTTGGTTTTCCCGAATTTTCATCGGAAAGTGAAAATATCGCGATTTTTTTAAATACCAAAAACGCCACTTTTAGCAAAATGGGTCTGAAAAAAAGTTTAATCTGAAATAAATAATACATGCTTAAAAAATATATTTAAAAGATCAATAAATGCAAATAAAATATATATATATATAAATATAAATAAAATAATATTTAAAAAATTAAAAAATTAAATTTTTCAATCGTCGGTCCAAGGCTTTTTCGGATGGATTTCGTCTTACTAATCTTACCAGCATCTTACTAACCCCGATAGCCCACATAAAAATACACCCAAAAATCATAAAAAAATATATCTGTGTTTTTTTTTACAAAACCTTTTTCTAAATTCAATTTAGTAACATATACTTTAGCGTATACCAATCCAGTAATATATGCGCAAAAAATATATTTCATCGAATCAATAAATATAAATAAAAATATATATACTTAAAAATACTATAACAAAAAAAAATGTAATTAAATTTGTTACGCGTCGTCCCAGGGCTGTTTCAAATGAATTTCTTTCCGCCGATAACGATTCTTCCATGTATCTTACTAACCCCAATAGCCCACCTAAAAAACCGCCCCTCTAAACTGACAGTCAGCTTTTCCTAAAAAACCACTCAAAAACCCAAAAAAAAAAAAAAAAATTCTCTGTCGTTTACAAAAATCATTTTCTAAATTAAATTTAATAACAAATTTTTTATTGGCTCCATCACAGCCAATAAAAAATGAGTATAAAAATTTTTTATTGGCTCCATCGCAGCCAATAAAAAATGAGTATAAAAAAAAAATTTTGGTTCCAACGCAGCCAATAAAAAATGAGTATAAAAAATTGTCCCTCCCGAACCTGATCGAGCGCGACAAAATCGTCGATATTGATTTTTCCCGACATCGTCGAAGATCAATTCGTCCCTATCTAGCGCAGCGCCGGAGTGACATGCCTCGTACCTTGTCCGTTGAATAATAAATCTCGATCACATCCCTGCCCACGCCTCTTGGTCTCCGCAACACGTTTTATAATATCCAACTTTAATCTCACACATGTTGCTTCTCCGCTCTTCCGACCGGCGACCCGTTTCATCCTCGCTCCGGTTTACACTAAGTTGTATACGAACCATCCACCTATCGCGGTGGAACTTTTCTGCACCATAAAACGACGGGATGTACTTCGGAACGCTCTTGCTCATCCCAGTCGCTTCCACGGCTACACCCAAAAAAAAGTTTATTCCAATCATTGAAAATTTAAAAAGGACGACGAAAAATGTTTATTTGCTTCATAAGCTAATAAAGCGTTTATAAATGTTACGAACGCAATTTTCCAATAAAAATTTGGACAACCCATTTTGCCCCATCGATACATCAGGATTTTCTGCTCAGTTTTGACTCACGGTGCCATCTAAAAATTATTGGAAAATTGCGTTTTGCCCCACTGTCCCGTTTTGCCCCGCTGTCCCATTTTGCCCCGCTCCCCCCTACGAGTTTATGCGGGTATGTGTACGCAATTTGGACTGGCGATGCAATCCTTCACAGTTCGCTAAATTGTTAAAAAAATATTTCTTAAAATATTGAAGATAAATATTTCTGAGAATATTTAAGATAAATATTTCTGAGAATATTTAAGATAAATATTTCTGAGAATATTTAAGATAAATATTTCTGAGAATATTTAAGATAAATATTTTTCGTTAAATGGTTCTTGCAATGCGTCCCCTCAATTAGCCTTTACAATTTAGTTTAATCGAAAATATATTATTACAAGGTTTATTACGTTATTATTGTTATTTAGACTAATTAATTGGTATGCAGCCAACCAACATTTACTCCAAGCAAAACATTTTTGGGCACGGCCCATTTATCGCTTGGCTCCAAGAACACGAAAAAGTTAACTCAAAACTGTGACTACGAAACTCTTTTTCCTAGGGTAGAGCGGGGCAAAATGGTCCCGACTCGATACACAATGAAGCATTGTAAGTGCAATTTTGACCCGCCATCTCGATGATCCACGTGGATGAGCTTTGCGGCATTGGAATATTAAGATCCGCCGTGCAAATCCATGAAAAACTCCTTTGGTCCCTTCGGTGGTCCATTTTGCCCCACTTGTTTTTTTTTTTCTGCGCATAAAAAGAAAAACTATTCAGTCACTGGCTGCAACGCGACAGCCGTCGTAGAGCCTGTCATCGCGCCTTCCACCCCCCCCCCCACTTCACCCCCCCCCCCCACCTCACCCCCACCCGCCCCAACCAGCTGCACCGACCGGCTCCCTTGTTGCTGGGTTATCGAGCGTAACATACACACAGTAACACAGCCGGATGCGTCTCGTATTATCGTCCTCTTGTTGCAGCCTTCTCTCCTCCCATAAAGGAGCAATGTCACCCGTTTGGAAGAGCTCCAGACCCCTCGCGTTCGCGTTCGTCTCTGCGTCCATACACATGTATTTTACGTTACGTTACGGTACCTGTAGAAAAGTTACGTCTATTATGCATAAAGCGCTAACACACTCTTTGCCGGGCGCAGCGCCGGGGACGAAGTTCCCGACCAGGGAGCCCGAGCGACGGGACCATTCCAGCCTTCTTGTCACAGTGCATTAACTTTGAATGGGATGGAAACAAAAAAATAAAATAAAAGAGGAACAGAAAAAAATGATGGAATAAGGCGGGATGCTTGCATTCGTCGTACCGGGTTATTGCATTATTATTTTTTTTGTCCCCTTTTTTTCTTTTTAATATTATATGTATTTGTGTCTCTCGTTTGTTTGAAGGAGACTGGAGAAAATGATTAAATAATTTGAGTTGAATGCATTGCTTGTGGTAAAGCTGTCGGTGATGATTTGGTGAAATGGGAGTAGTTTACGTTAGCGGTAAAATACTTGGTGAAATTTTGTTAAAATTTATATTCCGAATATTCGGAGCCTCTTGCGAGGAGAAATATTCTTATAGGCAATTAGTACCATACAATCCCAATTTAAGTTAAACTGATTAATAATCAATACCGTTTATTTTAATATTAAATTAATGTTGCTTTCTGTGAATCTCCAAGGCAAATTGACTGAAGCAGCGGTGTGAAAATCCGTGAATTTTTGGTAATATAATAATATAGTCGTAGAATGTATATTAATATAATAAACGAGTCTCAATAAAAATATTTAGTCGATGTAATCGTCGAGAATTAATTAAGCTTTTAATGATTAATTATTACAGCGTAATAAATCACTAAATGATTTTATTCAGTGATTGGCAATTAAGTAATAGAGTCACAAAATATACGAAAATAATATGCGAGTCACAATAAAATTATATAGTGAATGTAATCGTTGAGAATTAATTACGCTTTTAATTATTAATTACTAAAGCGTAATAAATCACTAAGTGATAATATTCAGTGATTGGCACAGCAACAGTTGTGTAACTAAAAACACGAAGAAAGAGTCACATCCGAATTGCTCGAGAGATATCATCGGCAGCGAGAAAACGATAAAAGAGGCCCCTGCAAACGCGGAACGTCAATCTTCGTTTTCGGGAACTCACTCTCTCGGTCACTTACTTAAAGTACTTACGTCACTTACCTATTATCCAGAACAATATCCATTGGCGGTTGTCAATAAATCAAAATCTTCGTTTATACAAACTTTGGACGCTTACTTTGAATTCAGCCAAATAAATGTTTTGAATAATTCAACATATAAATGAATCTCTCACACGGACGCACACGCGTACGAACCCACTCTCGCGCCCGCGCCACACCGAGATTTATGGCTTATTCCCCCAATTCCCCAATACTCGCTCCACTCCCTAATTTCCCCTTCTCTAAGACACTAACCATTCCGTTTCTTCCGGTTCCCCGACAGAATCTATTTTTACCTCTGTTTAGCCTCTGAATAGTAATTTACGACACAAGTACCGTAATGCGAACTTTATACGCATGCTGTGAAGCGAGTGCTAGTTACTTGACAGACCACGTATGATGTTCGCTACACCGCATAATACTTTATGTAACTCATGCATGAAAAGCGCTACTTTACGTGCCTGCCGAGAGTGGCGTAAGTGGCGCTTTGCAGCCATGAGTGTTGTAAATTGCCGGCGCATGCGCAGTACTTTTGCGCATGCGCAGTTTGGCTTCCTCGCGTGCGAATTTTTTTCGCGGGTGATTTCTGGAAATTTTTGCACGCTGTTCGCAGCGCCACAATCAGCAGGCACGGAGTAGCGCTTCTCCTGCATTCGTTACATACAATAGTATGCGAAACTTGTACGTAAAAGCGGACCCCCGACTTGTACGTAAAAGTGGACTTCCCAACCTAAGCCGAAAGTCCGCTTTTACGAACTCGCAATATACTATTGTGGAACGAATGCAGGTGAAGTGCTACTTCGTGCATGATTTTGGCGCTGTAGAGCCAGCGTGCGTAAAGCACGAGAACCGTGCGTAAAGTACGAGAAGCGTGCGTAAAGTACGAGTAGCGTGCGGTAAAGTACGAAAAGCGTGCGGTAAGTACAAGAAGCGTGCGGTAAAGTAAAAACAGCCCGATGTGCGCATGAGCTGTGGCTATTTATAGTACACTCGGCTCTAAAGCGCCACTCACGCCACTCTCGGCACGAAAAGTAGCACTTTTCATGCATGAGTTGCATAAAAGTACTTTATTGCACTCGGTGCGAAAGTGGAAGTTTCACGCTCGCTTCGCCTGCAGAAAACCCTCCTCCGGCTTGTGCCGCAAAGTCACACTCGTCAGAAAAAGTTTTATCGCACTAGTGTCGTAATTTTAGGCATCGTCTAAAAAAATGTTATTTGCATGCACCTTCCGACATTATCTCGAAGCACAATACCTTCGCGCGTCGACAAACCTTTCTAAATCCGCCGCAGTGCGGCGAGGTCTCCGTCCATGAGTAACGGGCTGACGCCTTGACCCGAAAGAGAGGCGACTTGTTTATGATCGTCAGCGAGCGAACTCACTATTTGCTCGTCCGGACGTAACGCCCGACAATCACCGACAGATCGGTCCGGCTACCGCGCAGGGTGGAAAGTACATTCGGGTACAGTTGCGGGATTACCGAAGCTGCCCGAGCACCAATTTGTCGTCAGTCGCGGACGATAATGGAGATTGATTATTCATCAAAGAGTACTCGGCAAGGTGGCGAGGTTACGAAAGGGGCGCTGCAAAGCCGATCCCTCTGAGGGGGGGGGGGGGGGGGGGGAGGGTGCACTGCGAATCAAAGCGACCGGGCGAGATGGGTTTCCCGTGTGATGCTTGGCGAGTAGTAAGACCAACATTTACACAGCCAATAATATCAGACGCAGGCTGCACCGCCTGGAGATGGCGAGCGATCGACCGCCCGGCCGAGACTGGAATCTGAGACGATGAGGCTGTATGCTGGGGAGAAATTAATTGCGGAATAATCGGCCCGAAGCTTCGAGAGAAATAAAGCTTTGGGGCAAAATGGACCCCGTCTCGGACTCGCTTATAAGGTAGCGCGTTAAAGTGTTCCCACTTTGATGCAGTCACTCAATTCTTCTGAAAATCTTGCCATGACCCATTTTGCCCCAGGCTTTCGTACATCAAATGTGAAAGACGCGGGGCAAAATGGTCCCGTTGCGGGATGCAATTACATCTACTAAAAGGTCAGTTTTGTTTTATTTTTTATATTTAACTGATGCACGTATTTTTCGATCAAAATACCGGCGGCACGTTGTGAAATTTTCAGGAACTATGTTTAGCAATTTTAACTACGATTTCAGGAAAAACCCATTTTGCCATTTTTTTTATTTTGTCCATTCTTGTCCATTCTGTGTTTGAAGAAAGAGTAAAAAAAATATCGTTTAAATCAATAAAAGCCCCTGAACAGTCTGGTCCGTTTTGCCCCACTCTCCTTTTCCGCGGATATCATTTGCCGATACTAGTCGATAGTCACTAGGGAAACTCGGCGAAAAGTTATTTCAAAGAAGCTGATAATAGTGGCCCTAAAAAAACAGACCCAAAAAGGAGCGACCCCTAAAAAAACAGGCCCTAAAAAACCAGACCCAAAAAAGGAAGGACCCCTAAAATCAGTCCCTAAAAAACCAGACCCAAAAAAGGAGGGACCCCTAAAAAAAGAGGCCCTAGAAAACCAAACACAAAAAAGGCGCGACCCCTAAAAAAACAGGCCTTAAAAAACCAGACCCAAAAAGGAGGGACCCCGAAAAAAACCCGCCCTAAAAAACCAGATCCAAAAAAGGAGGGACCTCTAAAAAACAAGCCCTAAAAAACCAGACCCAAAAAAGGAGCGCCCCCTAAAAAACCAGGCCCAAAAAAGGAGCGACCCCTAAAAAACAAGCCCTACAAAACCAGACCCAACAAAAAAGAGCGACTGTTGTTCAGCTTCCCAACATCTGGACCATTTCCATCGTGGCTAGTCCCTCCCTCATGTCCACGTATATCTGGTGTAAAAGCACGAGGTACTTTGAAATTCCTCTCAAATGCTAGAGGGATAAAATAGAGACCCAACGAGAGCCATTTCGAGGACTCTTCAAGTCCGAACAGCATGAAACTATTGTTGAGACACGTTAGAAGTACAGTAAAAAAAATATATATATATGGAGGAGCGAACAAAGTGGATGGCAACGAAGGAAAGAAAGCCGGAGCTCTCGGAAAGCGAAGAGCACCGAAACGCGTAATCCACTGAGTACTCAGGACCGAGCCACGCCAAGGGGGCGTGTGGGTCGCCAAATCTGCCCCTGTCCTCAGCCGACTACTGTCGCGGAAATGCCAGTGTATACATCCGATGCGAAGAGTTTTATCAAGGGGCTTCTCGAGACGAAAGGTAAAGCAAAACTTGAATGCTCTGTCCAATACGGATTTCCGTCTGTGCACGATGCGGACAGTAAGCTGGCACACGCTGGAAGACGATTTGCTGGACTGGCAAACCCTGTGCTAGGATGACGGTAAACGCATTTGTCGTCAGCATTCTATCAAATATTCTAGCCCACCGAATCCGTATTGTCTGTGCTTCCACTGTGCTTTCGGAGCTATGGCTGGTGAATGTATCAGATACATTGGGTAAAAAAAAATGACGGAGTAAGCAGACTTGGAAGGATGTAGTCCCGAGTAGTTATTATTGTAAGGCTGCTAAGAATCTAGGCTTAGGGTGTGACCATTCTAAGATCTCTTGGGTCAAAGACTGGGGAGTCTTTGACCCAAGTCTTTGGTATCCCAGCCTCAGATCAGCCTAAGTCTTCCTCAGGAAGACTTTCCTAACGGACTCCTAGGTCGTAATTGTTGTAAGATCTCTAATGATCCTGTCCTAGGGCTTAATCATTCGATTTTCTTGGGTCAAAGACATCCCAAAAACCGTCTCAGGTCCTGATCAGTCTATTGTCTCTTCCTTGCAAAGTAACGTCGCTTCCCAAGTAGTTATTATTGTAAGGCTGCTAAGAATCTAGCCTTAGGGTGTGATCATTCTAAGATCTCTTGGGTCAAAGACTCCCCAAATGGTATCCCAGCCTCAGATCAGCCTAAGTCTTCCTCAGGAAGACTTTCCTAACGGACACTTAGGTCGTAATTATTGTAAGATCTCTAATGATCCGGTCCTAGGGCCTAATCATTCGATTTTCTTGGGTCAAAGACATCCCAAAAACCGTCTCAGGTCCTGATCAGTCTATTGTCTCTTCCTTGCAAAGTAACGTCGCTTCCCAAGTAGTTATTATTGTAAGCCTGCTAAGAATCTAGCCTTAGGGTGTGATCATTCTAAGATCTCTTGGGTCAAAGACTCCCCAAATGGTATCCCAGCCGCAGATCAGCCTAAGTCTTCCTCAGGAAGACTTTCCTAACGGACTCCTAGGTCGTAATTATTGTAAGATCTCTAATGATCCTGTCCTAGGGCCTAATCATTCGGTTCTCTTGGGTCAAAGACATCCCAAAAACTGTCTCAGGTCCTGATCAGTCTATTGTCTCTTCCTTGCAAAGTAACGTCGCTTCCCAAGTAGTTATTATTGTAAGGCTGCTAAGAATCTAGCCTTAGGGAGTGATCATTCTAAGATCTCTTGGGTCAAAGACTCCCCAAATGGTATCCCAGCCTCAGATCAGCCTGAGTCTTCCTCAGGAAGACTTTCCTAACGGACTCCTTGGTCGTAATTGTTGTAAGAACCTTAATGATCCTGTCCTAGGGCCTAATCATTCGGTTCTCTTGGGTCTTATGGTATGGGTCAAATGGTATCCCAGCCTCAGGTCCGTTAGGAAAGTGTTTCTCAGGAAGACTTTCCTAACGGACTCCTAGGTCGTAATTGTTGTAAGATCTTTGATGATCCTGTCCTAGGGCCTAATCATTCGATTCTCTTGGGTCAAAGACATCCCAAAAACCGTCCCAGGTTGATGATTCCAAGTTGTCCCAGGGCCTCATCATTCAACCGTCTCCCCTCTTTGAAGATTCTCCTGGGAAGACTTTCCTACCGGACTCCCAGGCCCTAATTTTGTGAGTTTCCTAATGGTTCTCTGTGCTTTCGAAGCTATGTCTAATAGATGTATATCAGGCACATTGGGTGAAAGACAGGACAATGCACATAGGCTTCTAAGGATCCAGTTCCAAGTCTAATCATTGCAAGCCTGCTAAGAATTCAATCTTTGAGGCTGATGATTCCAAGTTGTACCAGGCCCTCATCATTCAACCGTCTCCCCTCTTTAAAGATTCTCCTGGGAAGACTTTCCTACCGGACTCCCAGGCCCTAATTTTGTTAGTTCCCTAATAGTTATCCCCCCCCTAAACCCCCCTAATAGGTATCCCTAATAGTTATCTGCGCTTTCAGAGCTATGACTAGTAGATGTATATCAGACACATTGGGTGAAAGAGAGGACAAAGCACATATAGACTTCTAAGGATCCAGTTCCAAGTCTAATCATTGCAAGCCCGCTAAGAATTCAGTCTTCGGCGCTGATCATTCTAAGTTCTCTTGGCTCAAAGACTCATGTCTCTTATCTCTTCTCCGGGCAGACATTCCTATCATACTCTCAGACCCCAATCACTGTAAGATTCCTAACGATCCAACCTTAGCGCCTAATCATTCCAAGTTGTCCCAAATCAAAGACCAAAAGCCGTCCCAGCCACTCATCATTCAACCAAACCCCCCCCTTCAAAGATTCTCCCAGGAAGACTTTCCTAACGGACTCGCAGACTCTAATTTTGTGAGCTCCCTAATGGTAGATCATTAAATCCAGCCCCAGAGCCTGACTCCGGGCGTACTTCAGCCGTAACCATACAATGAGCGATACTAAGGTATAGACGATGAAAAAAACAGAACACAAGAAAAAATTGGGTTAAGTCGGTATGGCCGCTTTATAACGATCTTGCTCTCGCTATCCATGGCATCAATTCTCTTTCACTCTGCCGAGGCCGGTTCTCGCCCACTATGATACGGAGGAAAGTATGGAAAAGCTGGTTTATGAGGTGCGCGTCTGTACGGGCGTTGCGGGCGAGGTAGAACATAGCAGACGGCAGCGTTGGGTACACGCTGGTAACCGCAATATCTCCAGTAATTTAGGAGGGTAATCGTTCGCCAGGTCCTGGGGTGAAAGGAGCGCCGGATGAGCCGAAACGGGGGGCGGAGGGAGGGGGGCGTGAGAACGAGGAATGGCGGGCTCGGCGTTGCGAGCCACCCCGTGGCGGGATGATCAAACTTATATACATTCGCGAGCCATCTTTTTCCGTGGTAGAGAGTAAATCAAGGATAGTTTTTTTTGTTTACAGTGTGGCGAGTGAAAGACTCTTTCGAATGGAGTGAGATGATTACGAGGTCCAGGAAAATATACTTATGAGCTCCATTCGAAAGTAGGGCGGGCATGAAAATTGCGGAAGAAGTTAGCGCGGGTCAGACAACGAGGCAAAAGGCCATGGAATTAAGGTAGTCCTTGCGAATGGTGTTGATTTCGCAGGAGTTTCGGAGAATCGAGAGGGAATTGCAAACACTTGTCGATGGTTTAAAAATCTGAAAAAAAAATCAAGCAAGGATCAAAGATGCCGAAAGAGATTTTGCATAATAATAATTCCAAAATGTTATAAAGAAATTGATGAAAAATTTAATTGTTCAACAAATCAACCGGAAACATAACTTGTTTTCATAAAAATTATTCGTTTATTTTTCTGAATAAGTATGCGTTTTTAAGATTTTTTGATTCGCTTTGAATTTTCTGACTTTGTAGACGTTTTTCCCATATATGAAAAAAAAATTCAGCTAAATAGCTGAATTCGGCAAAAATAGCTTGGCCGGCTAAAACGGATCAGCTGGCAAAAATAGTTTAGCCGATTAAGACGGCTTAGCCGGCCAAACTATAAAATCCATTAGCCGGATAAGATATTTTAGCCGGCTAGGCCGGCCTATCTGTACAGCCCTATGCACAGCGTTGCGCGGCCGCTTGTTACAACTGATCCGTGTTACTTTTATCCCCGGTCTCCTCTATGTTCCCTAATGCGTAAGTTGAAAATATGTATTCAATAGCTTTTGAAGCTTACTGTTAAATTCTGTACGTCAGAGAGTAGTAATCGAAGTGAGGAAAGATGAGCGTGTTGGTTAGTTTGATTCCGAGTTCGGTGGAGAGAGCGTTTTTCTGATACTTTAGTTCATAAAGTGTGCCATAAACTTTTCTGGAGATGTAAGAGATTTGCTTTTTTCATGATAGATTTGACTCGATCACTACACCCAACTTTTTGGCTTCACTGACAACTGGCAGAGCTATTCCGCTCATTAAGGCTGGCAAACGATTGGATAATTCAATTTGTTGAGTGTAAACTGTAAACATAAATTCCAAATTTAATATACCTGAAATTGAAATTTGTTTTCATTACTTACATTTATTGAGCATCAATGTATTTTTTTTTTTTGGTAAAATAAAAATACCAAATATTAAAATAATTAAACTATAAAAATTATAAAATCTTTCTTCAAATATTAAGGTATTAAAATCTTTTGCCTGAAATTTACAAAAAGTTTCATTAATAATACAAATTTTACTGTAAAATTGCGGATGTATTCGTGATTTCAGGGACAATTTTTGTAACAAAGCTTCCAATACAGTTCATAAAAAAAAAAAAAAAAAATACAGTATAAGGTTTCCTGCTCAATAACATTATCTTTATTTTTGTCGTTTTAAGACTCAGTTCACTCGTGATTTGTGGCACAAAGAATGGGTAGAGTCTCTTCTCCACCGACCTCATTTTTTTTCACCTACCTATCGGTAGGGGTGAAAAAAATCAGGTCGACGGAAAAGATGGTCATGATCATCATCTATTGAGGTGGTCTTTCCCAGCGGTTTTCCCGGTCGGTTTTTCCTCCAGCCGCGCGACAAAGGTAGATCATTGGAGCCAATCGAGGAGGCGAGTTCCCAAGCCAGACCACCTCATCATCCTACGGTACGGTAGTTTGCCGTAGTTCAGAGCTTTTCTTCCTTTTTTTTCCTCCAGCCGCGTGACAACGGTAGATCATTGGAGCCAATCGAGGAGGCAAGTTCCCAGCCCGGACTAGGGGAGACCGGGGCAAAATGGCACAGCGGGGCAAAACGGGACACTGAGAGCGAAAATCAATTTTCCGATAATTTTTGGATGGCCCAATTTTTTTGTCCCACCGATGCATCCGAATTTTTAAGGCATGGAAATTAGCAACGTTGCTCCAATCGGATCATTAACAGCTGTCACTTTTATCAAAAAGATTATTTACTGATGAAACGATAAAAAACAATTGTTTTCTATGATATTATATTGTTATTATTCTATATATAATTATAATAATTATAAATATTGATATTAATATATTATATTACATTATAATATATTATCGGCTCGCTAGGAAAGCAACTTTCTGCGAAACGTGACAGCTGTCAATAATTTCGTTGGAGCAACGTTGCTAACTTCCATGCCGTGAATTTTTAAACCCTTTTAGCCCCAAGGACCACCATCCAAAAGTTATTGGAAAATTGGGCTTTGTCTCATTATCCCGTTTTGCCCCGGTCTCCTCTAGCTCATCATCCTACGGCACGGTATCGCTGAAATAGCGATATCGGCGCAGAGTCCACTTACACGAACACGTGTAAATCATCATTTATCTTTGTTTTGGTCGTGTTAAGAGTCAGTTCACTCGTCGTGATTTGTGGCATAACGAATGGGCAAAGTTTCTTCTTCGCCGACCTCATTTTTTTCACCTACCTACCGGTAGGGGTGAAAAAAATCAGGCCGCCGGAAAAGATGATCATGACCGTCGTCTATTGGGGTGGTTTTTTCCAGCGGTCTTCCGGGTGGATTTTTTTTCCGGTTTTTTTCCAGCGGTCTTCCGGGTGGATTTTTTTTCCGGTTTTTTCCTCCAGCCGCCTGACAAAGGTAAAACATTGGAGCCAATCGAGGAGGCGAGTTCCCAGCCCGGACTAGGGGAAACAGGGGCAAAATGGCACATCGGGGCAAAACGGGACAGTGAGGGCAAAACTCAGTTTTCCAATAATTTTTGGATGCTCCATTTTTTGTCCCAACGATGCATCCGAATTTTCAACCCCATTTAGCCCCAAGGACCACCATCGCCACCATCGAAGAGTTATTGGAATATTGCGAAAAAACGACCCCAATAGACCATCGTCTATTGGGGTGGTTTTTTCCAGCGGTCTTCCGGGTGGATTTTTTTTCGGTTTTTTCCTCTAGCCGCCTGACAAAGGTAAATCATTGAAGCCAATCGAGGAGGCAAGTTCCCAGCCCGGACTAGGGGAGACCGGGGCAAAACGGGACAGTGAGGGCAAAACTCAATTTTCCAATAATTTTTGGATGCCCCATTTTTTGTCCCAACGATGCATCCGAATTTTCAACCCCATTTAGCCCCAAAGACCACCATCGCCACCATCGAAAAGTTATTGGAATATTGCGAAAAAACGACCCCAATAGACCATCGTCTATTGGGGTGGTTTTTTCCAGCGGTCTTCCGGGTGGATTTTTTTTCGGTTTTTTCCTCCAGCCGCCTGACAAAGGTAAATCATTGAAGCCAATCGAGGAGACAAGTTCCCAGCCCGGACTAGGGGAGACCGGGGCAAAATGGCACATCGGGGCAAAACGGGACATTGAGAGCAAAACTCAATTTTCCAATAATTTTTGGATGCCCCATTTTTTGTCCCAACGATGCATCCGAATTTTCAACCCCATTTAGCCCCAAGAACCACCATCGCCACGATCGAAGAGTCATTGGAATATTGCGCTTCGTCTCATTATCCCGTTTTGCTCCGCCGTGCCATTTTGCCCCGGTCCCCCCTACCTCATCATCCCCCGGCACGGTATCGCTGAAATAGCGATATCGGCGCAGAGTCCACTTACACGAACCCGAGTAAATCATCCGATGAGAGGCAGCGACATCGACGGCCAAAACGGGAGAGAGAGAGAGAGAGAGAAAGTGCCAGGGAATTAATGAGTGAAGAGGAATTGAATAATGCAACGTCGAACTCGCATAGCATTAGCATAATCTGCAAGCGGGCACCTTCGGGATATTTATAAAGGGTCCATTTCACCCGCCACGCTGACAAACGAGCGTAAGTTTAAAAAAAAAAAAAAAAAAAAAAAAAAAAAGTAAAGGAAAAAACGAAGAATATCCCAGTGTATCGAAACGCGGAGCGAGCGAACGATACCGTCATGATCGCCGGTAATTTATCAAGGCGATTGTTCCGCAAGCTCCGGTCCATTGCCTTGGTCAATGCCCGCGGGAATGAATCATCCCTTTGTCATTTATTTGCTTTTTCTCTCAATACCTGCGGCCTTCCCGGGGGAGAGAGTGCGCGGCTCAGGATGCGAGTGGGTTGTCGGAGCGGCAGAACGGCGTTGCAGGATAGCGGGAAACGAACGGGCGCAGGCAAAGATTTAAGGGACCCAGCTGGGCGCCGTCTTATTACACTTTTTCGTGCTTTTCCTTGCACACGTCCTACTACGTTGTAAAAAAAAAAAAAAAAAAAAAATAACGTTAAATTCAACACCGGTTTAACACCACCATGTGGTCCATATAGGTCCATTACTTTGGTGTTAAGAGCAGTGTTAAAATGTGGTGTAAAACATGCGGTGTAAAATCAGTGATACTTAAAGAACGTACATTCTACCCCGAGTAGAAATTTTCGAGCGTTACATCGGGCCCTGATAGGCCCCTGAGGAGGCCGGACCGGGCCCTGATACGGCCTTACCAGGACCCTATCAGGGCCCGATGTAACGCTCGAAAATTTCTACTCGGGACACTGTAACGGAGTACAGTAACACCGAACCTTACTCCTAATTGAGAAAAGGGTTTAAACGGTTGAAGCAAATATAAAAAATGTAATATAATAAATCGTTACTAACAATTGCTCAACATAGTAATTACGTGGTACATCGTGATAATTATAAATGAAAAAAAGAATATTCATGAAAAAAAAAAAACGCTACGATCACGCATATCTATGATAGCGAATTGCCTCGAGTCCTTAATCAGGACCTTGTCAGGCCCCGATTGTAACGCTCGAAAATTTTGGGTACTTCTGAGACTCGCCACATTTCCCAGAATTACCGGTGGCTCATTGAAAAATCAACTTACCTCACAGTTTATATCACATACCGAGCCAGGATTGGTCGGGCAAATCGAGCCCAAAGACACGTTTCGTCGTTGAAACTCCAAGAATCCCTTGGTCCATTTTGCCCCACTCTCCCAAATCCTTCCCTCACAACTCAATTTTTGTTCCCTCGTTCCTCGTCCTTTCTCTCCCTCCGCCCCGTCCCGATCGCCGTTCCTTTCCCGGCTCGTCGTAATTGTCCTCCGTCTTTGACAGGCGAACACTGTTTGCCGATATCTCACGAGGAATTTCGGCGAAGTTGAACGAAGTGTTTAATTAAAAGTCCGAGACGGTGGATCGAGGCGAGCCGAACGGAAGGAACGGCACGTTGAGGCATTCCCGCCCGGGCCGTGGCAGTTCCGGGCGAGACGAAAGTGTATAGATCCGGCATGGTGTGACGAGCGCCATTGAGCATTGTCGTTGTCCGGGACCAGCCCAGGCCCGACGACCGCCGTCCTCACTCGAGCCATTCTCCTTACCCGCTCCCCGGGAACCTCCATTATCACTTTCAAAGAAAGTAATTTTCCGGCTTAGCCGGCCGTCTAACGACGCGCGAGATTAAGGATCCTCAGTGACGGTCACCACCCACTTCGTGGGACGCCTCTTCCAAACGAGTTTCGCGCTGTTACTCGAGATACCGACGGATTAAAAGTCGGGCAAACTCCGGAGTGGAATCAGAGTGAGATTCGGAATCGGCCGAGTCATCGGATAGAGGTTGTCTGTGCGGATTGTTATTTCGGAGCGACGAGACGAACTTTGGGATTCTGGAATCATGGATCAGGAATGCTGTATGTCGCTCCTGATGAATACTGTGAAGTGTCTCCCAGCTGGGCGTGGTCGTTTTGCGCGTTAACCGTCAAAGAGTATCGATCGAAGCGTCAATCGCAGCTACCCAGTCTGCTGCTAATATGTTGCTATAAGACCCAAAACATGTTCGGGTTAACATGTTCTGGGTCTGGCCAGCGATTGAATCCCAGCAGTAGTCCGGGACCGCGTCAAGCCTGGGAATCTGGCCGATCTTGCGCCAGTCCAGGTATTTAACAACTGACCAAATCCTTCTTTCCGGTGGAAAGTTCTGATCCGCACGTCATGCCCTGATGAGATCAGGCAAGGGAATTGACAGAGTCTCTGCGGATGGTCATTTCTGACCAACAAGACGACCTTTGGGATTCTGGAATCATGGACCAGGAATGCTGTATGTCGCTCCTGATGAATACTGTGAAGTGTCTCCCAGCTGGGCGTGGTCGTTTTGCGCGTTAACCATCAAAGACTATCGATCGAAGCGTCAATCGCAGCTACCCAGTCTGCTGCTAATATGTTCCTGAGCCCAATTACGCCTGAGTCGGGTTATCGTATATGGTAACATGTTCTGGGTCTGGCCAGCGATTGAATCCCAGCACTAGTCCGGGACCGAGTCAAACCCGGGAATCTGGCTGATTTTGCGCCAGTCCAGGCATTTAACAACCGACCAGACCAAATCCTACCTGGGGCGTTTCTCTTTCCGGTGGAAAGTTTTGATCCGCACGTCATGCCCTGATGAGATCAGGCAAGGGAATTGAAAGAGTCTCTGCGGATGGTCATTCTGACCAACAAGACGACCTTTGGGGTTCTGGAATCATGGACCAGGAATGCTGTCTGCCGCTCTTGATGAATACTGTAAAGTGTCTCCCAGCTGGGCGTGGTCGTTTTTCGCGTCAACCATCAAAGACTATCGATCGAAGCGTCAATCGCAGCTACCCGGTCTGCTGCTAATATGTTCCTGATCCTAAGTATGCCTAGGTGGAGTTATGGTATGTAGTTCTGGGTCTGGCCGTTCTGAGTCTGCCCAGTGGTTGCGTCCCAGCACTGGCCCGGGACGGCGCCAACCCGGGAGTCGGGCCGATCTTGCGCCAGTCCTGGCATTTAACAACCGACCACACCAAATCCTACCTGGGGCGTTTTTCTTTCCGGTGGAAAGTTTTGATCGGCACGTCATGACTCGATGAGGTCAGGGAAGAGAATAAACAGTGTCTATGCGGATGGTTATTTCTGACCGGCGAGATGATCTTTAGGATTCTGGAATCATGGACAAGGAATGCTGTTCGCCTCATTTTTGATGGACATTTTTCGCGTTAACCATCAAAGACTATCGATCTAACCGTCAATCACAGCTACCCGGTCTGCTGCGAATATGTTCCTAACTCGAAATACGCCTGGGTCGGGTGGGTCTGGCCAACGGTAACGTGCCAGCACTGGCCCGGGACGGCGCCAACCCGGGAGCCGGGCCGATCTTGCGCCAGTCCTGGCATTTAACAACCGACCAGACCAAATCCTACCTGGGGCGTTTCTCTTTTCGGTGGAAAGTTTTGATCGGCACTTCATGCATTGACGTGGTCAGGGAAGGGAATAAACAGTGTCTATGCAGATGGTAATTTCCGACCGACGAGATGATCTTTAGGATTCTGGAATCATGGACCAGAGATGCTGTCTCATAAAGCTCATGTTGAATAGCCGATAGTCCAGCGTCGCCTCGTTCGCCGAACAATTTGCCACCCGGAGAACAGCCTCTGTTTGGATATAATGACACAATCGGGAGGCGCTTCCGCGCAACCGGAAATTACCGCTCGCGGCTCTGAGGGAGGAGAAAGTTCCGGGAACAAACCTCCTTCGATGGTGATGAGCGAAAATAAGCATGGCAGGATCTTCTCTACGCTTATCCCTTCCATCCGGACGGCGGTGGAGCTTGAACACTGTCCTGAAGCAATAGTCGGGTTTTCAGTGGTTTCAGCCCAGCTGGGCGGCGGACGTTTTTCGCCTTAACCATCAAAGGCTGTCGAGCTAACTGTCAATCGCAGCACCGGATCTGCTGCCAATGTCTTCTTGAGCCCAAGTACGCCCTGGTTGGATGGATCTGGTTGGCGGTTACGTTCCAGCACCAGCCCCGGACCACGCCAGCCTGGGAGTCCGGCCGATCTTGCGCCAATCCTGGGATTTGACAGCCGGCCAGACCAAATCCAACCTGGGATGTTTCCCCTTCCGGTGGAAAGGTTTGATCAGCACGTCACGCCTTGACGAGGTCAGGGAAGGGAATCCATCCCAGGAAAATAGTTCACGTTATCTCCCCTAAAAATCATTGCTGCTTTGCCGAGATTCTGTTTCGAGTAGAGCCGCCTACGCAAGCAAAACCTCCTGAACAAACTCAATTATTTCAATAATTTATTTATTCGGCGTGACATATATTGCGATGGTGATAATAATCTGCTGAGTCGGTAGCAAACAACGAGCGGCGCACGTTTCTCCAAAGTTCGTTAAATCCACTACCAAAGTAGTGCCCCGGCTAATATCAGTATGAGCGGTGACAATGCCGGTGCTATCGCTGCAGTTATGGTAAAAATGGCCTCTCCACCAGTTCTCGCAGCATGCCGTTTGAGTTGTAGCTGTAGCATGAATGCCCGGTCAGTTTTCCTATAGCGGCCCTATTCAGATCGTCCAGGCATTCATGAACAGTGCGGTACCAGCAGTCAAAACTCGGGATATCGATGTTCTCTTAATCTCGCAACCATGTTTCTGAGAAAAGTAAGATGTTCGATTTGCGCACGACTAAATCGTTGAAATCTGTGAAGTGGGTCCTCAGACTCTGACAATTGAATACAAATATCGATAAACCAGATCGACTGGTGACTAAACTGGCGTTTGCCAGTGCTACGGCAAACAAGTGCAATTGCTATTTCCTTGCTAGTTTCCTTGCTAGCACTGGTTTGCCGTAGTATTGGCAAACAAGTGCACTTGTTGTTACCTTGCTATTTTCTTACTAGTTTCCTTGCTAGTATTTGATTGCTGTAGCACTGGAAAACACGTGCAATTGCTGTTTCCTTGCTATTTTCTTGTCAGTTTCCTTACTAGCACTTGTTTGTCTGTGCTATGGCAAACAAGTGCAATTGCTATTTCCTTGCTAGTTTCCTTGCTAGCACTTGTTTGCCGTGGCATTGGCAAACAAGTGCACTTGTTGTTACCTTGCTATTTCCATGCTAGTTTCGTTGCTAGTACGTGATTGCCGTAGCACTGGCAAACAAGTACAATTGCTATTTCCTTGCTAGTTACTTTGCTAGCACTGGCAAACAAGTGCAATTGCTATTTGCTGTTAGTTTCCTTGCTAGCACTTGTTTACCGTAGCACTGGCAAACAAGTGCAATTGCTGTTTCCTTGCTATTTTCTCGTTAGTTTCCTTACTAGCACTTGTTTGCCTGTGCTATGGCAAACAAGTGCAATTGCTATTTCCTTGCTAGTTTCCTTGCCAGCACTTGTTTGTCGTAGCACTGGCAATCAAGTGCAACTGCTATTTCCTTGCGATTTCGTTGCTAGTTTCCTTGCTAGCACGTGTTTTCCTTAATACTGGCAAACAAGTGCAATTGCTGTTTTGTGGCTAGTTTCCTTTGCTAGCACTTGGATTCCGTAGCATTGGCAAGCAAGTGCAATTGCTATTTGCTGTTAGTTTCCTTGCTAGCACTTGTTTACCGTAGCACTGGCAAACAAGTGCAATTGCTATTTGCTGTTAGTTTCCTTGCTAGCACTTGTTTACCGTAGCACTGGCAAACAAGTGCAATTGCTATTTGCTGTTAGTTTCCTTGCTAGAACTTGTTTACCGTAGCACTGGCAAGCAAGTGCAATTGCTATTTCCTGGCGATTTCCTTGCTAGTTTCCTTGCAAGCACTTGTTTACCGTAGCACTGGCAAACAAGTGCAATTGCTATTTCCTTGCGATTTCCTTGCTAGCACTTGTTCGCCGTAGCACTGGCAAACTAGTACAATTGTTGTTTCCTTGCTATAAACATGCCGGCATTTCATAAAACCGCACCACAGAAATAAATAGGCGTTTTCGAATTTTTATTCATTCGATAATCGTGCCAACGTTCAGGTTCATTAAAGCGCCGATATATCTTTCTAAAACACGATACCCAAATGAACTAGTACTAACGATCCTTGATATTCAATTTATGCGAGCGTCGACCCAGCCCCTTTGGGGCCTTTCACTCTCTTTCCTCTCATCCCCATCTTCAAGCATCGAACTCGCACCTCCCTGCCTAAAGAATTTTCACTAAAAAAAAAAAGAAAAAAAATCACACAACCCTTTCGCCCGCTCTTCCGCCAAGTCCCGATAATTTCCGTTCACGTAGACGTGCCTCTGATAACGCGCGACCGTGACAGACGCATCCTACTCGGGCCGTTTCGTGGTAAACCGCGCGAGTACAACGCTGCATCCCGCTGATAGATATTCACCGGCAGCAGGTGTGCGGCCCGAACGATTCTCTCCGATATCGGCGCGGTACTCGCAGGGTGCTGGCCCAGGCCGGTGACACGGCTTCCGGATTGAGACCGCAGTTAGTGCAATTCGAGCGGCGGGGGGGTTGTGCGTGTCACCCCAGAAGCGATAGGCCGGTAATGCAGCGGCGAACGCACCGTCTCGTACGAACGATTCATCTCCCACCGCAACACCCCCACCCCCACCCCCACCCCCAGCCTCACCCCCGAGTATGTGTCGCTATAGTCCCGACGCAAACGGAATTTGCGTCTCCGCAGTTTTGCGCGTGTCAGCCTCAGCGAGCGACCGCATCTCGACACTGTGGCTTGTCATGAGTGCCGGACAATTGTCCTCTCGTCTGCGCGACCGCAATCGCATCGAAATTACTCGTCGTCCGTTCGTTCCCGCCGCCCCGATACTCTTCCAGCTCCCCTACTGGACACGTCGCGGCTATGCCGTTTTACCATCCCCCCCACCCCCAGTTTCTTCAATTTTTTTTCGGCAATTTTCTGGCACCCGATTTGCCATTCGCCGCACCGTTTTCCCTCCACTTAACATAGGCTTTCATCCGCAAATTGCGACGCTTAGCGGACCTGCCGGATTGGCCCAAAGCAGCGGACGATCGATCGTCCAGTTGGGTTCTTGTAAACAGCCCTCGTTATCGCTTCGATAACAGGGCGACGTTCCTCCGATGTTTATTATTATTATTATTATTATTATTATTATTATTATTATTATTATTATTATTATTATTATTATTATTATTATTATTATTATTATTATTATTATTATTATTATTATTATTATTATTATTATTATTATTATTATTATTATTATTATTATTATTATTACGATGATGATGATGCGTGTACAAGATTGATAATGTGATAAACGACTAAACAAAGTTAAGATAAGTTTTATCACAGAAGATTCCAAACATGAATAATTAAATATGGTGGTCGCTTGTTAATCAATATGGCTAAGTAATCAGTCACGAAGCTCTCAACTTAAAACAACTGGACAAGAAGTAATACAGTCTTAATGCTGTCAGAGTCATTACCGCCTAATTGTATCTTGAAATTCTCCTCCGTGCTTAATTCTTCGAGGGAGCAATTTATTAGGTGATGCTGTCTCAGTGGAGAGTACGAGGGACATCGTAACAAAATATGTCCCAAAGTTTCTAATTCGTCCGAGCAACGGAGAGTGCAAATCTGCGCAGAGTCGTACAAGTGCGACCGATTTGCTAATAATAAATGTACGCGTATGTGCTGTTGCGAACCTGACCTGCATCTTCAAACAATTGTTGTCAAAACAATTTACA
Organism: Stenichneumon culpator; assembly: GCA_964017025.1. Classification (NCBI taxonomy): domain Eukaryota; kingdom Metazoa; phylum Arthropoda; class Insecta; order Hymenoptera; family Ichneumonidae; genus Stenichneumon; species Stenichneumon culpator. Next base: position 4,365,148 of record OZ024771.1, read on the forward strand.
ATGTGTTTTTTCGGCGATCTAAATTGACTACCATCTTCAATAAGTAAGAATCTCTAATGAACAATGCGCAACAATCCGAGAAAGATCCGCAAATAAATATTTTTTAATTTAATTTACGTACTAATATAGTAAGGGCTTAAGTGGGGAAAGGAGTTTAGAAACAAAAAAAAAACGATTTTTTTTATTCCATAAATTGTTAGTAAAACCATTCAAGAATATGTGGTAAAAATTTCAAACCGACATGCCAATTCGTTCGGATGTTATGAGCAGTTAGGTGAGCGTTTCTTGGTCTACCGCCGTTTCGGTCATTTTTTTGTCAAACGCGTTTTTCTCGAAACGACATTCTTTCAACTTGTGTGCACTCTAGCTCAAAAAGTATTCAATTGACCGATTTGAAATTTGCTACGTATTTTGTTTATATCATTTCGCTCGATATGAACCTAACTACAATTCAATATCATTGTTTAAAGTATTTTTTTTATTGCAAAACAGTTTTAAAAAGTGCCAAAAAAATTGTACCCCTTCGATTAAACACCTCTTAAACGCGTGAAATTTAACTTTTTCGATCGGGGTTAGGTTCATCTTCTTAAGAAACCTATTCTTAAAAGAATCCCGGAACCGTTTTGATTTCAGATGAAAAAATGCTGTCCTTGTGCAGCCTCTAAGCTGCACAGGGACAGCGCGGATTTGAGGCGAGGCTCTACGGGCAGCGACCCGTATTACCCGCATTTATGACGTGAATAGCTTGAAAAAATTCAAGTAGTTGTTTTAAAGTACTAATAAAATATCGTCCAATTTTGAATTAATTCTATTAATTCCTTCCCAGCGAAAAAAAAATTATGAAAATCTAGCAAAAATCGCGCTCCTAATTCCTTTCCTCCCTTAATGAGGAAGCCTTCATGGGGCCTAACAAGGAAATTTATAAAAGCCCCATACTTCAAAGTGTGACAAGCCTAGTTGGGCATTGGTTAGTTTTCCATTCTACACGGAGAAAAAAAAATTGTTGGGACAACGAGAATTTCGTTAACATAACTGATTTACCTGGTTAACATAGGGGTAACAAAACATTTTGCTGTGGCAGCAAATATTTTATTGTGGCAACAAATATTTTGCTGTAGCAACCAAATATTTTTGCTACCACAACAATAAATTATTAACGATCTACATTGTGTCAGAGAAACAGAAGTATTTTTCTCCGTATAGGCCCCGTGAAAAATCGGGGAAGCCTGGAAGGGCCCAAACAACAACCCTGACTAGATTTCTGCACGGGTTAAATAAAAAATTCAGTTTCTATTGCGGAACCACCACGAAGCAGGAACAGTGAGATATACATATATGCATGCGGTCCGAGTGAGTACGGCTCGCCAGAAATTCTAGTTAGTGTACTGCGTTAATGCGCACACCGCGGTTTCGGGTCCACATTTTCGCGGAAGGTTCTCGTTGTAAAAACCCCTTTCTACTTTCTTCACTTGCAATTTATATATTTCATGAGAAATATACTAATTGCGAAATATACTAATTACCCGCATTTATTACGTGAATAGCTTGAAAAAATTCAAATAGTTGTTTTAAAGTACTAATAAAATATCGTCCAATTTTGAATTAATTCTATTAATTCCTTCCCCGCGAAAAAAAATTATGAAAATCTAGCAAAAATCGCGCTCCTAAGCCTCTTTCCTCCCGTAATGAGGAAGCCTTCATGGGGCCTAACAAGGAAATTTATAAAGGCCCCATACTTCAAAGTGTGACAAGCCTAGTCGGGCATTGGTTAGTTTTCCATTCTAGGCCCCGTGAAAAATCGGGGAAGCCTGGAAGATCCCAGACAACACCCCTGACTAAATTTCTGCACGGGTTAAATAAAAAATTCAGTTTCTATTGCGGAACCACCACGAAGCAGGAACAGTCGGTTAGCCCGGGTACTCATGTGGGATGTATATGCATGCGGTCCGAGTGAGTACGGCTCGCCAGAAATTCTAGTTAGTGTACTGCGTTAATGCGCACACCGCGGTTTCGGTCGCACATTTTCGCGGAAGGTTCTCGTTGTAAAATCCCCTTTCTACTTTCTTCACTTGCAATTTATATATTTCATGAGAAATATACTAATTGCGCGGGCACTTTGCAGTTTAAGTTGAGGTATGTGCTCTAACGGGGTTACGCACCCGGATATGAACACTCGAGGAGTTTGCGGTGCTGGTGATACGTCTCGTACAGGGGGGAACGGGGCAAAATGGGATTTCAAATAATTCTTTTCGAAAAATGTATTCGTGTGAATTTATGTAAAAATTTACGACCAGCTGCGTCGTAAGAAAAAATAGTTTGAAAATTAATGCACGGTATTGGAAGCTTTTTTACATAAACTGTTTCTGAAATTTCAAACACATTTGCGTTGTAATTTTACAGTACAGTTTGTATTTTTAATACAAATTATTATTTTAATACAAAGGATTTGCAATTTTTCAATCTGGTATTTTTATTTTACAAAAAAAATGTACGTTAATGTTCGATTAATGTATGTGATCTATGAAAATTTTAAGTTCCGGTACATTGAATTACTACAATTCATTTTTACAGTGTGTTCTTTTTAGGTGGAGATTTTTCAGTATCGTGGAGTGGAGATTTTACGGTTTCCACTGCTGTTTGGTTTATGACAGAAAGGTTATTTTTCACTGAAGCACTCGAAGTCTCCCTCAGGTGACCCCCATTACCCAATTATACCGTATTAGTCGATTCGTAGCTCCGAACTCATCCGAACCGCCATTGTTCCTCAGCTATGCCGTTTTGTCCCTTTCCACCCAACGCGCTGATTCAACGGCTTTGTTCCATTTTCCTCCATCCCCATCCAGTTCCAGAATTCAGCGGCACATTATGTCGAGACACGGGGCAAAATGGGGCAACGGATAACGTTTCGAAAAATTTATTTCACGTGCTAAATAATAAAAACTACAAGTATCCGAATTGTAAAAATCTTATAAAAATCACCCGTATTAATTATTTCAAGACTTTCTATTTTGGATAATAATAATGCGAAAAAGTGATTGACAAATTATTTAAAATGTCAACTACCTGGTATAAATAATTTTGTAAACTAGAAAACGTTTTGTTTTCTTATTTTAAATGAATTCCTTGATTTTTTAGAATTCATATTTTTTCATAATTTTCTTACATTTCAAAATTTTTTCTATTCGAAAATTTGAAAAATCGATTTAGTGGCGCGAATGTCGGAAATGTTTCCGTATCACGAGTCCACTGTACACACAAAAAGTTTCGAGGCGCTTGCGATTGATGATCGATGATTCGATGATTCGATGATTCGATGATTCGATGATACGATGATTCGATGATACGATGATTCGATGATTCTATGATTCGATGATTCGATGATTCGATGATACGATGATTCGATGATTCGATGATTCGATGATTCGATGATTCGATGATTCGATGATTCGATGATTCGATGATTCGATGATTCGATGATTCGATGATTCGATGATTCGATGATTCGATGATTCGATGATTCGATGATTCGATGATTCGATGATTCGATGATTCGATGATTCGATGATTCGATGATTCGATGATTCGATGATTCGATGATTCGATGATTCGATGATTCGATGATTCGATGATTCGATGATTCGATGATTCGATGATTCGATGATTCGATGATTCGATGATTCGATGATTCGATGATTCGATGATTCGATGATTCGATGATTCGATGATTCGATGATTCGATGATTCGATGATTCGATGATTCGATGATTCGATGATTCGATGATTCGATGATTCGATGATTCGATGATTCGATGATTCGATGATTCGATGATTCGATGATTCGATGATTCGATGATTCGATGATTCGATGATTCGATGATTCGATGATTCGATGATTCGATGATTCGATGATTCGATGATTCGATGATTCGATGATTCGATGATTCGATGATTCGATGATTCGATGATTCGATGATTCGATGATTCGATGATTCGATGATTCGATGATTCGATGATTCGATGATTCGATGATTCGATGATTCGATGATTCGATGATTCGATGATTCGATGATTCGATGATTCGATGATTCGATGATTCGATGATTCGATGATTCGATGATTCGATGATTCGATGATTCGATGATTCGATGATTCGATGATTCGATGATTCGATGATTCGATGATTCGATGATTCGATGATTCGATGATTCGATGATTCGATGATTCGATGATTCGATGATTCGATGATTCGATGATTCGATGATTCGATGATTCGATGATTCGATGATTCGATGATTCGATGATTCGATGATTCGATGATTCGATGATTCGACGATTCGATGATTCAAGCACGCTTCCTGTCCGTTTTTCTCGGAATCCTCGTGACATCTTTTGATTTACCGACACTCTTTTTCTTCACCCTTCCTTTAGCATTAGAAGAATCCCATTGGAATTAGTACACGACGACCGACATTTGGTAACCAAATCCGTTAATCTACGATCACCAAACCAGCAACATCACCGAAATGTGCCAAGAGCATGCTAGGCTCTGCAGCAAAGTCTCTAGTCCTGCGGTGCAGAATTCTCCGATAATAATAATCGAGCAAGTCGGCACGATTTTGTCAAACTGGCTAACGCCTTCACCCAACAGGGAGGCTATTCATTATTTATGGTTCTCACCGAGCGAATTCACCATTCGGTGGTCTGGACGTAATACTTCCCTATCAGTTGAACGATTCGCAGCTACGGACTCATTCGAACGGCCATTATTCCTCAGCTGTCCCATTTTGCCTCCGTTCCATCCAACCCGCTGATTCAACGACTTTGTTCCATTTTCCACTCCCTCTCATCCAGTTTGAACTTTCAGCGACACCTTACCGAGTTACGGTGCAATAACAGTACAATGATCGACCTATCGTTCCGCTGACGAAATCAGTCGTTGGCATAGCCGTTTTCACAGCCGCCGGTTGGCCGACGACTGTGAGGCCTCGTGCACCAAGTCGATTGAGAACGGCTACAACATTCCCTCGGATCGCAAGAGAGCGGGGAACGGGTGAGACTACCGGCAGTGGAGTGGCTTCAATTTCCTGCCACCGGCGAGATTCTCTCTCGCCCGTCGGGCATCGCCAGTAGTACCAAAGCCCCACGATAGGACCGAAGAGGGAGAGAGCCTCAGCTGTGAGAAAGAGTTCATCTTGAAGCCGGTCGCTTTACACCGACTGCTGCGGAATATAAACGCTCTTTGGCTCCTTTCAACGGTCTCTCAACCGTTCCCTCTTTGACTCGCTTTGATGCCCCATCGCGATACATTCCACGGCTTTGTAATGCACGAAGCTTCTCCAATCTCACGGCGACGAGACACCGTCGATGGTTCATCCATTAGCTGTATTATCGCCAATAGCCTCAATTTATGGCTCCGAATCAGAAATACCTGCGAACCCACGTATCTGATTAAATTCCGGGATGAATTCTTGCCCGATGGGAATAGTGTTTCCTCTCAGAAATTTTCTATCCCGCCGACCCGCGAGCGAAAACCAGCGTGATATCGAACGAATGGTGGCATCCGATTGGAACGCCAGCCGGCGAGGCGCCAACCATGGAGCGCAATCGGGGAATCCCCTGGGGGATCGTCACTTCGCCAGCTGAGCTCGCTGCCGCTCGGAAAGCCCAACCGATAACCCGAAATCCACAATGCTGGCCGAATGCACCGCTCCACGGAGTTTGCACTTGTGTGCGCCTGCCGTTAATTATAAGGTAATTAATTAACCCCGGCGCTGAACCGAAGGTCGAGCCCCGGCGTCTGACGCGCTGGGGAGAGATTTCACGAGGCCGGGCGAGCTCATCGATGCGCTGGGTTATATGAATCCGGGTGGGCTACGAAGATACCGGAGTAAAGTTGACGGTGAGATTGTCAACCAGGGATGCGGATGGTTCGGAAGATGACGTCGTGACAATGAGCCAGTTATCTCATTCCAGGCGCGTTGATTTCCAACGGCAGGAATCATGGGGTTTTCTCAACGCATCCAGAATATCATGATTCCGCATGATTTGATTCTTGGGACTGGTGAGATAATTTACGAAATTGTTTACACGGAGAAAAAATTAAATGGTAGATAATACAGACCTTTTTAACATAAGTATAGTTCACTATCCGGAACTATCCATACAGACGTTCCCTCTGGAAACTATTCGTTATAGTAGGAAATGCCATCCTTTATCTCAGTGTACTCGTGAAGGCAGGTTAATCAAAATCAGATGCGGATGATTGTCCTGACTCGGAAGACGAAGACGTGACAAGGACCGAACTACCGCACCCCAAAAACAGGCGTGTCGAATCCCAGTAATACGTGTCATGGGAGTTTTCCCAACACATCCAGATTCGTGATTCCGTATCCAGATTCATGATTCCGTATCCAGATTCATGATTCCGTATCCAGATTCATGATTCCGTATCCAGATTCATGATTCCGTATCCAGATTCATGATTCCGTATCCAGATTCATGATTCCGTATCCAGATTCATGATTCCGTATCCAGATTCATGATTCCGTATCCAGATTCATGATTCCGTATCCAGATTCATGATTCCGTATGAACTGATTCTGGAGACTGGTGATTTAATTTCCGAAATTGTTTACTTGTGAGAACAATATTAGCGTAAATGAGGGATTTGCACTAATATTGGATGATTGGAACGACGCGGAAGACAAAGACGTGACAATGACCCAACTACCACACCCCAAAAACATGCGTGTTGATTCCCAACAGCAGGATTCATGGTGGTTTTGCCAACACATCCAGAATCATGATTCCATATGAATTGATTCTTGTGATTGGTGATTCAATTTACGAAATTGTTTACTCGTGAAGACAATATCAGTTTACCGGTGTAAGTCGGCCAGAGATTTCACCGGGTCCTGGCCGACTTTTGATGCTCCAAAGCCTGGAACGCTGTTCAACGGTACACAGTGGAGAGCTGTCCGGAAATTCTCGGACTTGAACATGCGGCGTTGGATACGTCTGCTGGCAGTTCCGTTGGATCTGGCGGCTTCGCGAAGCTCTCGTCCTCTCACTTCCCGACATACTCGCTCGAAAGCCCTCGGTCGCACCCGGCTATTCAAGTGGTTACGGTCGGCGGTAGTAGTCAGACTCAGCTGGTGTCGATCTTCGGTGTCACGGATGTTACCGGCTAACTGCGGGAATCGCTTCTGATCCGAACTGACCCAACGGAATTCAACTATGGCTGTTGCGGTAAATTATTCTGGCGAAACTTTCGCGTGCCACCGTGGTGTACTCACGACCCCGACGCTGTGCGCAACTCGAACGGGAAAACAACAGCGTACAGCTTCGCTGGTGTTGTCTTGCGTGTGGCTCAGGAAACTGACGGATCCTCCCCGGAAGGGGTCGTTAAGAAGAGTTACAATGGCAGAGGAGGTTCCGGAGAAATTAGTACGATCCTTCAAGCCCAATGAGAGCATGAGACCTAGAACAAATTCCAAAAATGGCCAGATGGGGAGGAAAGAACGACATCACTCTTGCGCTGTTTCAGGCTGCAGAATAAGGAGGAGGCTTATGAATAACGTTCGGGCCTCTCCTTTATTCGCTATCCATGCAACCACTCCTGCGGAATATGTCACCTGGATTCCAGGAGTACCCCCAACATACCAGCAATATACAATCCAGCAAAGTCCGGGTCTTGCTTCTCCATAACTTTCCTCCTGTCTCGTGGCGTTTCGGAAGCACGGCGGAATCCCCTTTCTGGCAACAAGTGGCACTTTCCAATGGCAAAACGGATGCTACCCCGAAGAGTACGAGAGTCTGGAAAGAGGCGTCCCGGTGTTCCTACCCGGATTAAAATCTTTTCCGAGGAACACCGTCAGCAGTAACGTTGCCAGAATCCCCCGCGACACTGCGATATTGGTTCAGGATTAAAATTTCACTCGAAACAGGAGACCGGTGCGCTACCTAGCTGGCTACTTTCCCTCGGTGTACGTGCGCGTTCCAGGAATTTCCCGATTCCTCTCCGGAAATACGTATACATTTGTCTCTACTGCAATCCTTTTCCATTCCTACACCTCGAAGGCATTCTCTCCTCTCGCCATCCGGATTCCTGGATACAAACATCGCTCCCTTTAACGCTCTTGGCCTTCGTGCGTTACCCAAATAACGGGCTACTCTGTCGCCTGTTCCCGCCGGGGAGAGTAATGCTCTTTCGTGGAACCGTGAACGGCTTGCGCTCCAGTGGCACAAAGCTTGTCGCATTATATCTCGATTAGCAAAACTCGTCGAGGGAAAACACAAAGAGATAAAGGACGGGGCAGAGGTCCAACCTCTTTCGTGGGCGATCCATTGTACGCGGTCCTTGGAATGTACATTCCCGCTAGGGAACCGCAGGTATTCCTTTGGTCCGGTCGAGAGCCGCGGCAAGAAACCCCCCAGGGATTGCTGTTGGACCTCGTCCATCTATCCGTGTATCGCCCGTTTCGGCCCGCAGGAATTCCACGTATCCCGCGATCATCGAAACTGTTTCGTTGCCTGGTGGAAAGAGCGTCATGGCCCTATTGTGGCAACAACGGAGGAGCCCCGCATTAGATGGATGAAGGGAGTCCCAGCTTCCGGACGCCTGAGTGCCGGTTGGACGTGAGTTCCGTGCCAGATGTCAACTGGAAGACATTTTGGCCCATCTGACGGACCGACAAGAATTCGGACCACTTCCTGGATCAGGATGTCTTACAGATTGGACCGAGATTTTGTAACCAAATCAGTTATTCTACGATCACCAAACCAGCGACATCACCGAAATGTGCCAAGAGCATGCTGTTGGACCTCGTCCATCTATCCGTGTATCGCCCGTTTCGGCCCGCAGGAATTCCACGTATGCCGCGATCATCGAAACTGTTTCGTTGCCTGGTGGGAAGAGCGCCATGGCCCTATTGTGCCAACAACGGAGGAGCCCCGCATTAGATGGATGAAGGCAGTTCCAGCTTCCGGACGCCTGAGTGCCGGTTGGACGTGAGTTCCGTGCCAGATGTCAACTGGAAGACATTTTGGCCCATCTGACGGACCGACAAGAATTCGGACCACTTCCTGGATCAGGATGTCTTACAGATTGGACCGAGATTTTGTAACCAAATCAGTTATTCTACGATCACCAAACCAGCGACATCACCGAAATGTGCCAAGAGCATGCTGTTGGATCTCGTCCATCTATCCGCGCATCGCCCGTTTCGGCCCGCAGGAATTCCACGTATGCCGCGATCATCGAAACTGTTTCGTTGCCTGGTGGGAAGAGCGCCATGGCCCTATTGTGCGAACAACGGAGGAGCCCCGCATTAGATGGATGAAGGCAGTCCCAGCTTCCGGACGCCTGAGTGCCGGTTGGACGTGAGTTCCGTGCCAGATGTCAACTGGAAGACATTTTGGCCCATCTGACGGACCGACAAGAATTCGGACCACTTCCTGGGACAGGATGTCTTACAGATTGGACCGAGATTTTGTAACCAAATCAGTTATTCTACGATCACCAAACCAGCGACATCACCGAAATGTGCCAAGAGCATGCTAGGCTCTGCAGCAAAGTCTCTAGTCCTGCGGTGCAGAGTTCTCCGATAATAATAATCGAGCAAGTCGGCACAATTTTGTCAAACTGGCTAACGCCTTCACCCAACAGGGAGGCTATTCATTATTTGTGGTTCTCACCGACCGAATTCACCATTCGGTGGTCTGGACGTAATACTTCCCTATCAGTTGATCGATTCGCAGCTACGGACTCATTCGAACGGCCATGATTCCTCAGCCCGTTTCGGCCCGCAGGAATTCCACGTATGCCGCGATCATCGAAACTGTTTCGTTGCCTGGTGGGAAGAGCGCCATGGCCCTATTGTGCCAACAACGGAGGAGCCGCGCATTAGATGGATGAAGGCAGTCCCAGCTTCCGAACGCCTGAGTGCCGGTTGGTCGTGAGTTCCGTGCCAGATGTCAACCGGACGACATTTTCAGCAGCCCATCTAACGGACCAACAAGAATTCGGACCACTTCCTCGATCAGGATGTCTTACAGATTGGATCACTAAGCGATAATTGATCGTATTGAATGACATGATCGTGGATTAGCGAGGGAAAGTTGGCTGAACCACAGCTTTAGGATGTCGTTCGTGGTTCCCTGCGTGTTAATAAAGCCCCAGCTTCTAATAATCCCCAACCCCGTCACGCAATATCATAACCGATGTGTACGACGTGACGCCAAAGAGCTCGCGGATGTCTGTGCGCCGGCTGGGCGTGAGTTTCGTGCCAGATGTCAACCGGACGTGGCACGTCTCGAGCGGCTAATCCGAGGGCAGGACAAGAATTCGGACCAGGTCCTGGATCAGGATGTCTTAGAGTTTGGGTTGCGGTGGGACAATTGATCTTATTGAATGAGATGATGGTGGTTTAATGAGGGGAACTTTGTTGAATGAGAGCTTTTGGTTGTCGTTCGTGTTCCCCTGCGTATTAATGCAGCCCCGGCTTCTAATAATCTCCGACCCCGTAGCGCAATATCATAACCGATGTATACAACGCGAGGCCAAAGAGCTCCGGGGTTAATAACGGATGGAAATCTCACCGGTCCCTCGGCTGTACAGGGCATATCCTATACCATGTAGAGCCTTCCCAGATAGCTCGCCCCGAGGGCGTTTACCATGGTTCTACTGCGTCATAGTAGAACAATGAAATCCTGGATGTTGGGTCGAATTCGGGAGCACGGAATGGAACGGGTGGTGTGCGCGTGGATCCGTCGGAGACTAATGTTAGGGTTATATTGAGGGTGATGTGGCCACTTTTCCGGTCATAGCGGATGATGGATCGTTCAGCCTTTAAAAATACATTGAAGATTGTTCGTGAGCAACTCAACCGTTGATCTTGGGATTCGAAAAATTGAATGGGTGAAGCAACGATGGCGACATTGAAAATCATTATTGGTTGGTCATATAATGAGATTAAACTTGAAGAAATGTAAAAACCGCATCGTGAAAGAGTGGGTCGTGTCTACCACACGGTAGAAAATAACTCTGGAAGCCTAAATGCGGTAAAAGTGGTGAACGTGTCCCGGTTCATGCATCATTGATTGAGGAGGTAGTGGGCTAGAGTGAACACACGGGGCAAAATGGACCCGCTCCGACGCAATGAAATTCTGAGAACGCCAATGTTGGCTTTGATCTTGTTGACCTGTTCTCCACAAAACGCCTAAATAAACTTCATTGCTGCTACCGCTACTCCACTAGAGTTGACCATCAATCAGAGTGCGAACGACCGCTAACGCTATGCGTTTTCCCGCACCGCGGGGATCGCGTCTACCGCACCGTAGAAAATAACTCTGGAAGCCTAAATGCGGTAAAAGTGGTGAATGTGTCCCGGTTCATGCATCATTGATTGAGGAGGTAGTGAGCTAAAGTGAACACACGGGGCAAAATGGACCCGCTCCGACGCAATGAAATTCTGAGAACGCCAATGTCGGCTTTGATCTTGTTGACCTGCTCTCCACAAAACGCCTAAATAAACTTCATTGCTGCTACCGCTGCTCCACTAGAGTTGACCATCAATCAGAGTGCGAACGACCGCTAACTCTATGCGTTTTTCCGCACCGCGGAGATCGCGAAAGAGTGGGTCGTGTCTACCGCACCGTAGAAAATAACTCTGGAAGCTCTCAAGGAGTTTTCAGTCGACTCATGTGCTTAACTCGTGTGCGCCGGCCCGGTTGTAGGAGGCACGAGATGCCGCAAAGAAACTTTCGACAGAACTAGCTGTCCTACCGTGGTTTCTTCTTGCAGGGGCTGCCTCGGGAAAGGCGCAACGGTGCAACGCACACAGCCCGCACTGCGTCAACTGCAAAACACCACCGATCTCCTCGCGCTGCTTGCGCAGAGGCAACGAAATTCTCTTATTGCACTTGTCGTATGAACGATGAAAACGTACTTTCGTCGGAACTGTTGGAAGAGTAAAAATCGCGCGAATAGGTGGGGTGAATCGAAAAGTTTCCGGGAATCCCTATCCATGTGCCTCGGCGAAGGCGACGTGCGAGGCGGAAGTCCCGCCGAGTCGGCCATCCCCGAAAATGGCGGAGAGAAGTTGAAGCACTCCTTAAAGTACAATCCGTCTGGTACGGAAAGAAAAACCGCCCCGGTGAAATAAAATTCGGGAACACATATTTTTCGCGCCGAGACGAAAGCGGAAGGAGAAAGGGGCGGTTGGAAAGTAAGGTCGAGAAACGATCGGACCTTCGGAGGTGGGATACGAATGTTGGAAAGAGGGTCATAGATCGAGGAAGCGAGAGGGTGAATCTTTGGGTCAAGGAGAGAACATGGCAAGATGGACGACGGAGGGTTCGACAGAAACGGCGCCACTTGACGGGAGGCAAGGGTAAATAGGGGGGGGGGGGGGGCAATGAGGATCACACATTTTAGACGGGTGCTCGAGCGGTGGAAGCCGTAAAGACAGTGCGTTACCTAAATGTGTCCATAAAGCTAGTTTTTACCTTAAGGCCTTATATACGCGATTTCGACGATTTTTGAAGGTACTTTACTAGAGGCGGTTAAAAAAAAAATGACGCATATATTGACAGCATTTTTTTTTTGGAGATCATTTATGCACATGGTTAAGTATATGTAAATAAAATATTAACAAATGGCAGAGATATTGCATAATAAAGCAATGTATTTTTTTTTTTTTGCGCGAGCGTTGATGGTAGAAGTTCTCGACATCGATGTGGTTTCTGAAGAATAATGAACATATTTATCAATTGCATAATGAATGTATCTTCAGTGTGAACCAACAATATTATTTTTTTAAAATTATTACAATAAAAATTCGAAACTTAACATTTTGTACTCAATTTGCTGTCGGTATTTTATTTTTTATATATTTTTTTGTGTCATTGAAGATTTTGTTTCTGTGGTTCACACGATAGGCGATCATACTGAGAATATGTTGTAAAAATTTCAAAGCGATCTGAAGCTTCGTTCAAAAGTTAGAACTTTCACAAGGTTCAAAAAAGTAAGTCGTGGAAAAACGGCTTTGAAGTTGCCGATCTAACTTCAAGATGGGCGACGGAGGGTTCGACAGAACCGGCCCCACTTGACGGGAGGCAAGGGTAATTGGGGGGGGGGGGGGGGGGCAATGAGGATCACACATTTTAGACGGGTGCTCGAGCGGTAGAAGCCGTAAAGACAGTGCGTTACCTAAATGTGCCCATAAAGCTAGTTTTTACCTTAATGGGTCGTATATGCGAATTATAGCTCACTGCACATCGAGTCTATGGTCTGGCGTACTCGGGGCCACGTTGTCAATCTCTGCGGAGGGAACACACCTAGAAAAAAGTTTATTCCGATCAATGAAAATTTATTAAGGACGAAGAAAAATGCTGATCTGTTTCATACACTAATATAGAGTTTATATTCATTTCCAATATATTTGTTTGTTTGTTTAATATACTTGTTTGTTTGATAGTATTGTCTTTATTATTTAATAATGTTTGTTTGGGTCTAGTAAACTGATATTCATATCAAATAATTGTTTTAATTTATTTCGCGACAGAGCTGCTGTTCTTCGTCGTATGGGAATAATGTGTGATATGTGAATGACGCGGAAACGAGTTTTTTTGTTGAATAAGTCATTTTTATTGTTATTTTTTTATTATTAAATAGGGAAGAGCGGGGCAGAACGGCATACCGGGGCACGATGGGACCGGGGCATAATGGGATTGGGGCAAAATGGGACAAGAGAAAATAGGTTGGCGCGAGACGATTGGATTGGGGCAAAACGGGTCCGCGGCAAAATGGAATAAGTGATTTTCGATTATTCCATTTTGCCGCGGTCCCGTTTTGCCCCAATTCCATCATATGGGGGTCTCCGTTTTATGCTATCCCATTTTGCCCCAATCCCATTATGCCCCAATCCAATCGTCTCGCGCCAACCTATTTTCCCTTGTCCCATTTTGCCCCGCTCTCCCCTAAACACACAGACCCATTATCGACCCTTGACTTCGCTAATCACGTCGTACATTGACATTAGTTATTCTCGCGACCAATCTCGAAGTCCGCTCCTCCAGCTCTCATTCCACAACAACATTTCGATCGAGGTACGCAGCTCGAAGTACACAAAGTTTCATAAAAACAAGCCTGCACATTGCCGGGGTTTTTATTTCCGCTTTAGCTGCGGACTTTTTTTCCGGGTTTTTTTTTCGGCTTCCCCTCGTTGGGATTGATAGTACGTTTAGTAGCGCATGCTCTTAATGGGCGAGAGACCTTCGGAATGGAGGCTTCGCGCTTGATTCATACACATTACCCGCTACTCGACGCTGCTACGGCCTTCCGATTCGACTTTTTATAGGCCTACATTTTTATTGACGAAAAAAAGTACCACAGCCGCTTGTCCGCGCACGGAAACAAGTGTGCACACATTTTTTTTTTTATACATATATGTGCTCCACCTGTACTGTACGGTGTCCTTCCCCTTTTACACACTCCAACCCCCCCCCCCCCCCCCCCCCCCCCCCCCCCCACCCCACCCCGGATTGCGACCGCAGCCGACTTATGTAACGGCCCTGCATTGCACATAAGAGGACGATTTGAATGAGAGAAACATATAGGTGACATTAGCGCAGTGTTTAGCGCTCTTACTCAGTACCCGCTTAATCCGGGTTCGAATCCCGGTGAAGCATAATATGTTTTCTCCCTTCGATACTTCGCCCCTCCATCTGCAATACTAATATCTACAGGTCACCAAATTCTCCGCTCGATCGTTACACTTACCTCCTTATTTATTATATATAATAAATATTATATATATTATAATATATTATAATATTATATATTATATATATATTATTATTATATTATGTATTATATTATAATATATATAGTAAATATTATATATATTATATGTTGCGGTAGTGCGGAATAAGAGCCACGTGGAGGAAGAAATAGAGTAAAACGTGTCTCGGAGGAGGCAGCTTGCGCCACGCCCTACAATGCTTTCATCAATGGTGATTATCGTTCCAGACCACAGAGCTGGGAAAAGTTCAGTCTCGAACAAAAATAATAACAATAATAATAATCAGGTTAGCGCTCTTACTCAGTACCCGATTAATCCGGGTTCGAATCCCGGTGATCACCGTGTGTTTTCTCTCTTCGATACTTCGCCCGTCCGTCTGCAATACTAATATCTACAGGTCTCCAAATTCTCCGCTCGATCATTACACTTAACTCCTTACTGTGTCGCATTCGCACAGGGAAAGTGCGGAAGACCTGGCGATAGACGGACGACTCTTTGCCCAGAGATTGGCGTTCCTACGGGGTAATCACCAATCTCCGAGAATTGAAGAGAGTGGCACAGGTCTCCGTTAGGGGACGAGCCAACACCGGGCTAAAAAAAAAATCTCCGAGAATAGTGAGGGTAAATCAGGGTGACATGACCAAGGGCCATCTCGCCCCTTTTTCGGGGGATAAGGCCGTGTCACCTGGATTTGCGGGTGATATGGCCTTAAAAAGGTGTGCAACGACCGAGCCGATACTTTCGGAGGATTGGAGATGGTCGATTTTCTGACGGTTTGCCCAAGAATAATTGATAGAAAAATATGGTGACTGCCGGGATTCGAAACTGGGCTTTTTGGTTCCTAAGCAAGAGCGCTAACCACTGGGCTATTGTCACCCATATTTTTCTATCATTCTCGTCGTCTACGTATATGCAAACCTGGCGTCGTCACAGGTGGGAGGAATTTTTTTTTAAATATACCTTTTTTGAAACACCGTAATAAATAGGGTAAAAGGGGTAATATGGCCCGAGCCGATTATACACTGTTTTTCCCGAAAAATGTATATATCTATGTTAAGCGTAATTAGGTGTAATGAAGTGTAATTAAGTGTAATTTAATTTAATTTAATTTAAACTGAAATACAGTTTTTTTTAAATGTTTAGTTAAATTTAATTTAATTTACGAAAGACCAAGTGCGTCGAGCAACGTGAGAAAATTTATGTTTTTTTTTCCCACCAAGTGTCCAGCACTCTCGGCAATCGCACAGGAAATGCCGGGTGCGCTATCACAGTATTCCGGAAGCTCGTTTTTTTTTTTACTAGGTACCGCCTTTCGCGAGCTTTAATTTGAGATCGAAAACTGTACCTTAAAAAGGTGGTAGGAAAATAAGAAAAATACCTCCTCTGGAACGCCCTAGAAAGTAGGGTAAAAAGGGGCAATATGGCCCGACCCGATTATACACTATATATATCTCCAACTATATTTAACATATCTAACTATATCATATATCTAACTATACTAAGCGTAATTAGCTGTAATCAAGTGTAATTAAGTCTATTATAATTTACTTCAATTTCAACAGAAATACACTTTCAAAAAAAATGTTTAGTTAAATTTAATTTAATTTACGAAAGACCAGCGCGTCGAGCAACGTGAGAAAATTTATGTTTTTTTTTTTCCCCACCAAGTGTCCAGCACTCTCGGCAATCGCACGGGAAAAGCCGGGTGCGCTATCGCAGCATCCCGGAAGCTCCTTCATTCCGGGCCTTTTTACCCCGGCTTCATCGTTCGTTTTTCTCACGGACTGACCGCACCCGTCCAATAACATCGCCACCGTACCTTCGTCCAGTTTCCTTTTTCGCTGTTCCCGCACACTCTTCCCGTTCCTTCCGGCTCTTCCTCACTTATGGCGACGCCGCTCGACGTAGTCATCGAAAAGCAATTTCGTCGGACGCGTCCTCGCCTCTCCGGACCGGCGACTCGCTCCCCGGTGCACCCGGGTACGTTTCCCGACGGTGGACGGCGAGGGACCACCTCACGTTGGCTCTTATCCTTGCCCTCTCGAGGAAATTCAACCCCGGTCGTACCCGTGTAAAACTTGGCCCAGGAGTCGCCTCCGCTCCGAGTGCACTGTCTGTATTTGTCGTAGCGCCCATCGGGTAAGGGGCGCCCTCGTGAGAGATTCTCGACGGAGAGAGAATTTTAGTGAGATTAAATTTTAGAGAGGTGAACTCGCGAAGGGGAGGATTATGTTTCACACGCCTCGCTTGCACGGAGAAAAAAGAATTGTTTTTTTTTTTTGTTGTCGGATCAGTTATGTTGTCCCATCGGTTTGTTGTCCCATCAGATTGTTGTCCCATCGATTTGTTGTCCCATCGGATTGTTGTTCCATCGGATTGTTGTCCCATCGGATTGTTGTCCCATCGGATTGTTGTCCCATCGGATTGTTGTCCCATCGTATTGTTGTCCCATCGGATTGTTGTCCCATAAGATTGTTGTCCCATAAGATTGTTGTCCCATAAGATTGTTGTCCCATAAGATTGTTGTCCGATCAGATTGTTGTCCCATCAGATTATTGTCCCATCAGATTATTGTCCCATCAGATTGTTGTAGCATAAGATTGTTGTCCCATCGGATTGTTGTCCGATCAGATTGTTGTCCCATAAGATTGTTGTACAATAAGATTGTTGTCCCATAAGATTGTTCTCCTATAAGATTGTTGTCATAACTGATTTACCTGGACATATATATATAAATTATTTAAATATTCCTCTCGTGTCCGGATGCTCCGAAGAAGTGCAGATTAATCTTGTCTCACGAGAAAATAAAAATAAGTTGCCGTAAATCGATGAAAATTCCCCTAGTCGCTCGGGTGGTCCATTTCGCCCCACCATCCCCTAAATGTGAAAGTAGTTACGATAAACATCATTTTTCCAGGCAGGCTCACTCAGAAATGTGGAGCAATCGAGTCGAAAAAAAACGTCTCGCTCTACTGCATCGTTTTCATTCTGTATGGAAATCGTTATGGAAAATCGAGGAATCGCGTTTCCCTCCTGGTTCAAATGTTATGGCCGATACCAAAGGATAAGGGGGGGGGAGACTGTATGATGTGGAATCGAATACGATCGTTTTACCGCAGAGGAGCTATACCATTCGAGCCCATTCGGCGAAGGAATCGACTCGCTCATGTTGCAAAATTGCGGTAGTGCGGAATAAGAGCCACGTGGAGGAAGAAATAGAGTAAAACTTGTCTCGGAGGAGGCAGCTTGCGCCACGCCCTACAATGCTTTCATCAATGGTGATTATCGTTCCAGTCCACAGACCTGGGAAAAGTTCAGTCTCGAACAAAAATAATAACAATAATAATAATCAGGAATATTTCCATAGAGAAAAAAATCTTTGACTTTTTCTTAAAAGTGTGAAAACTTTGGGAAATTAGGAGGACTTTTCAGACAAATTTCTCATCGATTTTCCGAGACTTTCAGATAAATTTTAAGGCATACGCAAAGAAATATTTTTACCAGGATAGTAATAATAATAATAATAATAATAATAATAATAATAATAATAATAATAATAATAATAATAATAATAATAATAATAATAATAATAATAATAATAATAATAATAATAATAATAATAATAATAATAATAATAATAATAATAATAATAATAATAATAATAATAATAATAATAATAATAATAATAATCGGTTGCGATTGGCCGGTGGCAAGATATATTGGCGATTTAATTTCGTGACTCATATCGAGAAGGCAATGCCATCGAAATGTTTGGCCTGTCCCATCGGTTGCATGGACTAATCTCGTCTCCGTAATACAAATACGAGCGGTAAACTGGCCAGTGCATGACAATCGCGTACGCAGTTTTATTAAACTTTGATGGCATCAACATCGAGGGAAGCTTTTTAATATTTGATATTTAGTCGCGTTGCTTTAGAGTTTCCATTGCATTTTGAACGTCCTTTGTGGCCTGATGGGCATTGAGCTTCGATGCTTTGTTCTTTTCGATTCGGAATCCAATAAATTAATTACCCGCTATAGCGAGATCCGGTGAAACATAAATTTGGACGGAAAATATTTCAATAATTCATCGTGCACGTCCGTAGGTAGGTTTCGCGGGTTTTGCCGATTGAACGGAAACGGCTAATGGTCGGGCAAGTGTCGGTGCAATGACCAATGGCCAATGTTCGAGCTAATGTTTCCAAACTTTAGCCAATATTCGAGCCAATGTTTCGAACCGTTGGCCAATTATCCAGCCAATACTCCCACGGCCAATGACCGAGCCAATATTTCCAACATTTTGGACAATGTTCAAGCCAATGTTTCCAATGCTAGGCCAATATTCAAACCAATATTTCCAAACCTTGGCGAATGCTCGAGCCGATTTTGCCAATCTTTGACAAATAGCCGAGCCAATGTTTCCAACACTTGGACAATGTTCGAGCCAATATTTCCAACGTTTGGCCAATGCTCGAGATAATCTTTATGAACTTTAGCCAATATTTGAGCCAATGTTTCCAATCTTTGGCGAATAACCGAGCCAACGTTTCCAACACTTGGACAATGTTCGAGCCAATATTTCCAACGTTTGGCCAATGCTCGAGATAATTTTTAGAGACTTTAGCCAATATTCGACCCAGTGTATCCAACCGTTGGCCAATGCTCGAGCCAATGCTCCCACTTGGCCAATATCTGAGCCAATGTTCCCAACATTTGACCAATGCTCGAGCCAATGTTTCCAACCTTTGGCCAACGCTCGAGCCAATGTTTCCAACCTTTGGCCAACGCTCGAGCCAATGTTCCCAATACTTCACCGAGCATCGACTCGTTGCTTTGCCGATTTGAGGGTTCAGTGATTCCAGCTTTAAAATCCAATATTCCTGGAAGTTTAGCTCGCGGATGACTCGCCAATATCAACGAGGAAGACTGCGAGGCTCGCGCACAAATCCTGAAGATGAGTTCCTGAAGAAGCGCTTCAGGAACTTCGGGAAAGCAAATAGTCGGTCTCATGCTTTGCCCACCCTTCAGGAAACTTGGGCTCAGGCTCCGTCTTCTTCCAACTCTCTCGCGCTCTCCTCGCGACTTCGCGGCTCCGGCGCAACTCTTGGTTAATCGTGACGTCGCCGACTGAGGCGCGCCGGTAAACCGCCCATCACCAAGTGTACTAATTAGCTGAGAGACTTTGGCAGTCGAGTACCACCAGCCGCGCAGCCTCCGGCGACGCCGGTGAGGCAGAGTTTCCCGAAACCGCGACGGTAAAGGCGCTCGAGCGACGAGGTGAAAGGCGGCAAAATTAAGATTCGGGACGTCGCGAATGGTCGGGAAAATTGGATGATTCACAATAATTACGAGGCGCCCGCTTGATTTAACGTTACGTGCCTGACGTCCTGAGATGATTTATGAGGAGTCGCGTCAACAACGACGGTGGCGAAACCGCTTCAGCCGCGCAGCGCCTGAATTTATTTAGGGGAAGATTCACAACCAGAAAAAAGCTTATTTCGAGCAAAGAAAATTTATTGAGGACGATGAAAATTTTTATTTACACCATAGCCTAATAGAGCGTTCAGTAATTGCTAATATATTTCATTGTTTGATAGTATTATTCTTATTATTTAATAATGTTTGTTTGGCCTAAAGTACAATGCGACATTAAGGGGCTCGATTTTATGCACCTGGCCGGGTAAAATAGTTTGGCCGGTTAAAACGGAATAGCCGGCTAAAATAGTTTTGTCGGCTAAGACGGCTTAGCCGGCCACATGATGAAAAACAATAAATTATGCTTTCGGCAGCGTTGTAGCCCCGCATTATTTGCTTAGGGGGCCCATCTCGCCCCGGTCTCCCCTACTTCAAGTATTCGATACTTCAACACGTACTTCAAGTATTCGATACTTCAACACGTACTTCAAGTATTCGATACTTCAACACGTACTTCAAGTATTCGATACTTCAATACGGACTGCAAGTACTCGACACTTCAATACATACTTCAAGTACTCGATACTTCAACACGTACTTCAAGTACTCGATACTTCAATATGTACTACAAGTACTCGATACGTCAATATGTACTGCAAGTACTCGGTACTTCAACACGTACTTCAAGTACTCGATACTTCAATACATACTTCAAGTAATCGATACTTCAACACGTACTTCAAGTAATCGATACTTCAACACGTACTTCAAGTACTCGATACTTCAATATGTACTACAAGTACTCGATACTTCAAGTGTTCGATATTTCCATGCGTACTTCAACTATTCGATACTTCGATACGAACTTCAAGTATTCGATACTTCAATATGTACTGCGAGTACTCGATACTTCAACACGTACTTCAAGTACTCGATACTTCAACACGTACTTCAAGTACCCGATACTTCAATATGTACTGCAAGTACTCGATATTTCAACACGTACTTCAAGTAATCGATAATTCAATACGGACTGCAAGTACTCGATACTTCAATACTTACTTCAAGTACTCGATAATTCAATACATACTTCAAGTACTCAATACTTTAATACATACTTCAAGTACTCAGGATATTTGCCCAGCTCTGGCAAAACCTCCATGGGTAGCCCCCTAAAACGTTGTCTCAACTGCTATACGGCCCTGGAAATGTGCCGGAAATTATATCGGCAAGGCGCAACAAACGAAGCGTCAGCAGTGTCAGGACAATATTAATTACCGTCTCGTTTTTCGTTTGGCGGAATATCTACCTTGTGGCTAGTGATTATTAGCTGCTCATTAAAGGCTATCTGTCAAAGAGAGTCTTTATCGCGACCCGCCACCCTCCCAGCCGGCTTCTCCTCGTTATCCGCACAACTTTGTCTCTTTCCCGCGCTATCAGTTCCACCTCCGTCGTGCCTTCTCCACTATCTCGCCCGGCCCTCCTCTTAAGAATTGCAAATTAGTTGGCGAGCAGTTTGCTCGGCGCAGTATTTTACTATCCGCCTGAGTTTGATGTCGCCCTACCGCGCCGCCCCTGGGGGGGCGCCTTTTCTCCGTCAAAGCGTTCTTCCGGCAAAACGCCGCCAGTCGCCCATCCGTTTAATGAACTTTGTTGCTTCCTGAGCTCTCCCTGCCTCCCCGACGATGGTTTTTTTTTTTTTTTTTTTTTTTCATCCGTTTTAATTACCCGAAGTCATCCCAACAACCATCCGAAGAGTTCTTCGCCCCCCTTTTTTTTTTTGGTCTGAATTCCTGTCTTCCCGCAAGGTCTTCGACGTTCCGCCGCTGACAGAGGAACTTTCAACGACACGTCCTCGGCCGGGAATGAATAAAAAATGCCGCGAGACGCTCGCGGAAAGTCGGCGCGCCGAGGATGGACGAGGCGCAGCTGGAGAACTTCTTTTCTGTTCCGGGTTGCGACACGGTTCTATTATTCATGGCGAGAAAAGCTTCGGGAATGGGCCGTGATTCAGGGGCGAAAAATCGGTAGTCTGGGTGGATATCTCCGGAACTATTCGAGAGCGACTTTATCGGAGCATTCCCGAATGTCGTTTCTCACTGTGCGCTTTTTTTTTCTGGGCTCCTTCTTCCCTACTTTCCCTCTGCACAGGGGCGTACATCGCGGGTCCCGAGTTTTCCCTCTGGTATTACGGCCTCTCCTTCGATTATTCACGACGGCGTTTTCCCGTGTGTGTGTGTGTGTGTGTGTGTGTGTGTGTGTGTGGGGACCATGTGTGACGACCCTAGTTCACACAGGGCGAGACCCTCGGGAGAAGATACGCGAGCCCCACTTCTAGCTGAGGCCAGCAGCGATCTTGCACCCTTGGACTGCCTGCACTAACCCTCAATCGCATGCGTTCTTTCTCTTCCTCTCTGGAACTTAAGGTACACCTGGAGCTGATGAGGCCCTGAGTAGGTTTTGGGCAGGGTCTCGTCAGGCCCCGATGTAACGCTGAAAAGTGCCTACTGGGGCGGTTGAACTTATGGGGCGGTTATGGACATGGGCTGGTCGTGTAAGAAAATACAACAATCGGCCAGATGACCATGAATTACCCTATTGCACCCCTATTACCACCTTGCACCCTTGGACTGCCTGCACTCTAACCCTCAATCGCATGCGTTCTTCTCTTCCTCTCCGGAACTTAAGAGCGTGTATCATCGTGCTCCTCAGGCCGACCATCCACGGCGCTATCACGAATTGCGCGACCGTACGTTTTTCGGATTACTATTATACCGGCGGGCGATAACCCTACCAGGTTATTGGGCGCTTAAGACGGCCCTGACAAGGCCGCAGTCAGGGCCGCGTCCGGGCCAGATGCGACAATCTAACATTTTTTATGGTAACCCTTGTCATCCCACGTCTGGTAGAAATTTTTCAGTGATACGCCAGGAGCTGATGCAGTCCTGACTAGGTTTTGACTCGGTCATGACGGGTTTTTGGTCAGGGTCTCGGCAGGCCCCGATGTAACGCTGAAAAATGGCTACTGGGGCGGTTGAACTTATGAGGCGGTTATGGACATGGGCTGGTCGGGTAAGAAAATATGACAATCGGCTGGATAACCATGAATTACCCTATTGCACCCCTATTACTACCTTGCACCCTTGGACTGCCTGCACGAACCCTTAATCGTATAAGTTCTCTCTCTTCCACTCTAGAACTACGCCAGTATCGCCGGTCCCACTCTGGGAATTTTTTTTCAGAATCTTCATACAATGCCAAATATCCTGTAAAAGTGGGACTAGAATCGAACGTGTGTTTTTAGTAGAAAAAAATTATATAATCTAAATCATATAATAGTAACTCACATTCGATAGTTCCAAAAAAAGAAAAAACACCAACTTCCATAAAACACTAACGGGAACTCCTGACTGGGGTATTTTGGTATCCGAAGCGCGCTGCATTAGCGTCCTGTGCGACAGCCGACGAGTAACTGACGCTACTAGCGGCCTCAGCAAATCGTCAGATCATGGAACTAACGCACGCGAAGCGTGCGTAAAACTCCCATTTTTCGCACCGAGTCTAATAAAATTATCTACTTGAACGAAGTAACTCTCGTAGCCGCACATAAATAAAAATGTCTTTCGCCAAAAAAAAAAAAAAAAAAAATAAATAGACAAATCCATTTGAATAATCAGAATCCTAACGCATTGATTCATTCAAAGATGTAATAATCCATTTCCATGGGTGCAGGAATAGCGAGTCGGGGTTGCGAAAGGAGGACCGCAGTCGCGGTGACACGTGAGGGCGCGTCCCAAGGGGATGCACAGGAGCGCGTACACTTCCGGCTCTTCCTCTTTCACTCGGTCCATTTCGTCGAGGCCGATAAAGCCCGCGTCTCCCTCTCTCTCTCTCTCGACGATACAACAATATGGTTCTAATAAGATATCCCGGCGCGCTCCCCGCGCGCGTTTAAGACCTTCTATAATAGCCCGGGCTGACTATTGTCCCCTTCACGAGAGATTTAACATAATATTTGCCATTGAAGACCCGACGGTTCCATTATCCATTTTCCCTCGGAAATTGCTCCCAACCCCCCCCCCCCTCCTCCACCCCCCCCCCCCCCTCTCGCGAATATCACAGATTGGCTATTCTTTTCTCATTCTTCACTCTTTCCTCGATGCCGAGCCTCTTGGATTTTTTTTTTTTTTTTTTTTTTTTTTTTTGTTCTCGGCCCATGGGACGCGAGAATATTATCCGCGCTCGAACGGCGCAGCAGGGAACTCCATGACCCGGTTCTAATACCTCGCCGCTGGTGAGCCTCGTGATGCGCTGCGCGAAACTTCAATGAGCCACTGTCCCGAGTGTATTAAAATCCGTGGATTTACAAGTTGATGCGAGCGTGTGACTTCCGGCGAGGAGGGAGTCGCGAGGGAGCCGGGGCGCTGAGGGACGGGGAGGATAAGGGAAAGTGGGTCAATATGGACCAGCTGTAAGATTCCGGGATGTTCGAGGGGGAAGCATGGTTTGAGGTTGTTATTGAGATGCACGTGTGGATGGGAGTTTACATGAATGAAGATTTTTAACATGTGTGGGGTGAAATGGAACAGTTAATAGATTGAGGGAGTTACGTTGGCAAAAGGTGGTTTCGTGTTGTTTTTTAATACGGGGATTAATGGGAATGAAAATGTGAAGATAAAACTTAAAAAAATGTGCGCGATGAATTTTTCATTGAAATTCGTACATTCTTATCCCTGTTTGCAGGAAAGACCATCTTACCCCATATTTACGTTTTTTTTTTTTTTTTTTTTTTTTTTTTGTAGGCAGACGCACTAAAATGAGTGTGCCAGATATTTTGCCGATATTTTGAAAAAAGCTTAAAGTGTGTCGTGTAAATCCATACCTTCGTAGGTTCGTTTCGCCCCACACTTCCCAACAAAACAATATCATCTCAAATAATACGAACATACTACATCCGACTATGTACTCGGTGTCTCTATAAAGCATATATGCAGAACCTGGAATCTTATGCCAATTTGCAGGAAATACCATTTTACCCCATACTTCCATTTCTTTTAATCCCTTCGCACTGAATGAGCATGCCAGATATCGCCTCTTAGAAAAAAAAAGAAAAAAAAACCTTAAAACGTGTCGTGTAAATCCCTACTTTAGTCGGTCCGTTTCGCCCCACACTTCCCGAAACAAAACTATCTCAAATAATATAAACCCACTATACCAGACTGCATATCTGGTGCCTCTATAAAACATATATGGAAGACCTCACCTCAATTTGCAAGAAAGACCATTTTACCCTCCGTTTTCATTTTTTTGTTTTAATCCTTCCGCACTGAATGAGTGTACTAGATAAATCGTCCCGTAAAACGTTAAAACGTGTGATAAAGTTTAGTGGATTTGGGAAGTAAACGAAGGATAATATTCACACGTTTAAAAGAAATGTATTTTATTAGTGTGACAACGTTATTGGGACATCTTGTCTCGTCGGGGGAAAATAACAAACTAAAGCAGAAATGTGACGATCGATACATAACAAAAGAAGTATCACGTATCGCTTTATGAACGTTGAAACTCATCGTTCTAATAACGTGTCGTGTAAATCCCTACCGTAGTCGGTTCGTTTTGCCCCACATTAAAAAAAAAAAAATCCATGTCAAATAATACAAACACCTGACTATATATCCGATGCCTCTATAAAACATATATGCACGAGCTTATGCTACTGAATGTATATACATATATATATATATACAGCCCGTATAAATTACACATACATCTCGCCTACATATATTTTACATCCACCCACGCGGGCTTCATCCGCACTCCCGAAGGGCTCGGCAACGATACACCCGTCGAAAGTGGCCTAGGTGTGCAAGAAGATCTTGTTGGCTCGCGCGGATCTGTTTGCTCCGAGCTCGGGTCCGGAGAGACCTTGTTGTATTTATGCCGTCGGGGGGGTTAGGAAAAAAAAAGGTACGAGATGAAGATGGAGGGTGCCTTCTCTGAAGAGCAGACGTTGGCTGCGCAGGGGCAAGAGCCATCAGTCTTGCGGGCCCAGCTGGTGCACGCGCAGGGCGCGCACACCTTTCCGCTAGCAAAAGTGACGGCGCTGGATAATTCGCTGGCGACCTCCGCCGGATATGGATTCGCTCTCTGTGCCTCGCATACAAGTACTCGATAGGTATTTTCATTTTTTTTTTTTTTTTTTTTTTTTTTTTGTATCTGACACCAGTAACTGAGTGTAGAAGATATTGTGCCTTAAAAAGAAATGTGCAAACTTGTCGTGTATGTCCCTACATTAGCTGGTCCGTTTTGCCCCACACTTCCCATTAAAAAAATCATACCAAATAATACGACAATGCTATTGTATTAGGGAAAAAAGCCGAAGAAAAAAAGCCACGGAAAAAAAGCCGAGGAAATAAAAACCAACAGAAAGAGACGCGACCTGCAAAAAAAACGCTCGAAAATATAGGATTTTAGGAATTCGCAATAAATAGATTAAAGTAGTCAAATGCAAATACCAATTCTTTCGTTTTAGTAACTTTTCTTTCTTAACTTTTCTATCAATTTTTTTTTTTTTTTTGTATAAATATTGAAAATAATATACAATATTTCGGCATTAGGAAAAGAAGATCTTCAACTACAACTTTTTCTTAACCTCGTAATTAATACCACCTTTTTTCCATCGACCTTTTCTTCGTCGGCTTTTTTTCACGTGCTTTTTGTCCTCTTTTTGCTTCTTTTTTTCGTCGCCATTTTTTCCGCCCTTTTTTTCGATTCCCCGATAATATATTCGCTGCCAAAAGTGACGAAGCTCGAGAATTCGCGGGCGGTTTCGGCCGGATATGGATTCGTTCTCTCCGCCTCGCACACATCTCGGAGTCCGCACCGTCGCGGGCTTTCCGAACGGCTGATGGTCTCTCCTCAAGCGCGTGCGAATTTCTCTTTCGCATTTCCGTTCTTCCGGGTGTGCCCGCGTCTCCTCCCGGGCCTCCATCCGGTATTCTCTGTCCCGGAGCGATCCTGCGGCCCGAGGGATAAGCGAAAGCATTAATCTACGCTTACAATTTCATGCCGGAAACTCCAGATTATATCCCGAGCTGAGGAACCTCCTCTGAGCCGCTCCGCCTCTCGATTCCTGGCGATGCTGGCTGTTCGACGCGCCGGCGAGAAAGTTCAAGTTCCGAGCCGTGTAACGCGTGCTGATTATAGCGAGGCGACCGCACCGTGAGTAATTCACATCGCGGGTGCAGTCGGAGGGAGGAAAAGCGGCGAGAGAGTTCGACCCCATCGTTTTGCATTAGGAGTCCATTAGGTCATGACGGCATGGAAGTTAGCAACGTTGCTCCAACGAAAATTATTGACAGCTGTCACGTTGAGCAGAAAGTTGCTTTCCTAGCGAGTCGGTAATATATTATAATGTAATATAATATGTTAATATCAATATTTATAGTTATTATTATTATATATAGAATAATAACGATATAATATCATAGAAAACAATTTTTGTAAGATCGTTTCATCAGTAAATAATCTTTTTGAGAAAAGTGACAGCTGTTAATGATACGATTGGAGCAACGTTGCTCCAACGAAAATTATTGACAGCTGTCACGTTTCGCAGAAAGTTGCTTTCCTAGCGAGCCGATAATATATTATAATGTAATATAATATGTTAATATCAATATTTATAATTATTATAATTATATATAGAATAATAACGATATAATATCATAGAAAACAATTTTTTTTTTAATCGTTTCATCAGTAAATAATTTTTTTGAGAAAAGTGACAGCTGTTAATGATACGATTAGAGCAACGTTGCTCCAACGAAAATTATTGACAGCTGTCACGTTTCGCAGAAAGTTGCTTTCCTAGCGAGCCGATAATATATTATAATATTATATAATATATTAATATCAATATTTATAGTTATTATAATTATATATAGAATAATAACGATATAATATCATAGAAAACGATGTTTTTTTTAATCGTTTCATCAGTAAATAATCTTTTTGAGAAAAGTGACAACTGTTAATTATAGGATTGGAGCAACGTTGCTAACTTCCGTGCCATGTCATGACGGCATGGAAGTTAGCAACGTTGCTCCAACGTAGTTTTAGGCTTATTTTATTGTTTAGGCTTCAGCCTAAACTCGGAATTATCTCGGAATTAAATCGGATAAATCTCGGAATTACAGTACCAAATAAGTACAATGTGCTTTAAGTACCGTCCAGCTCTGTGATAAACTTATAATCAGAGCTGGGCGGTATTTAAAGTACATTATAGTTATTTGGTACTTTAATTCCAAGACTTTGAGTACAGGTGTAATTTAAGTACCGCCATTTTTTCAAGTACTTAAAGTACATATGTACTTTACATACTGCACTTAAAGTTCTTTTCCATTACTTCAAATACGTTCATGTGAAACAATGTGCGTGGAACGTGAAAATCTTTCTATTAATATAACTTTAAAAATAGCCTGATAGAACTATAATTTATACATTTTGGGTGAAACACGTGAATATGGACCGACCCATATTTTATTAATATACGTCCTAATCGCAGTAGCCCATATTTATCTCTTTTATTCTATATGTTTTTGGATTAAAGACACGGCGGAGTACTTTAAACAGTACGTTATACTTTGTATTTTACAAAAGTACTCTAAGTACCGGAATTAATTTGTACTTTAAAGTACTTGCAGCACTTAGTATTTAAAGTACTTGCAGTACTTAGTACTTGTAGTACTTAGTACTTGCAGTGCTTAGTACTTGCAGCACTTAGCACCTGCAGTACTTAGTCCTTGTAGTACTTGGTACTTGCAGTACTTGTAGTACTTGGTACGTGTAGTACGTGTAGTACTTGGTACTTGTAGTACTTGGTACGTGTAGTACTTGGTACGTGTAGTACTTGGTACTTGTAGTACTTGGTACTTGTAGTACTAAGTACTTTAAGTAATTGTTGGTACTTTGCCCAGCTCTGCTACAAACTGTGAGAAAACCATTCTTAAAAATCAAAATTTTACCGTGGCCAAAGCCCTCAATAAGTTGTCCTCCGATCGGATCGAAATTTTTTCCGGGTGCGGATGCAAAGCTCCAGCATTTCCAGCAGGGTCTGTTCTCCACGGCGTTGCATTGAGGTCAGTGACAGAATTGATTAACCGGCAAGTGAGACCCGTCGTGGGGAAGCCATCGGCGAGTTAACCTCGTGAAACTCGTGAGAGCCGAGTCTGTGCGGAGGAAAGTTCGATCGACCAAAACCACCTCTTAGAACCGTTCGGCCTCAGGAGCGATCAGCTCCGGAGGAATATCGACGTGGGTGGTTTACGAGGTGACCTCTCGGTCAACGTCGAAGCTTCTCCCGTAACTTCCGCGGAGCCGGTGTCTCATCGGAAGCTCGACTTTATTCCACGTGCGAGGGTTATAAAAGACGATACGGCGACCCCCTCTCAACCCCCTCTCAAGCCCCGCCGAAGAGACTGCGCAAGGGAAACCTCATGAATCCTTAAGCATAATCCCCCGAACAAGCTCGTTTCTTGGCTGCTGCCTTGTGACAAAATATTTTATGTTATCGAGAACAAATGTATCGAGGTCGGCGACTCGTTTTACTCGTTTTACTCGCAACGAATGTAGGGAAAATGTCGTCCCTATCGCGCCCAGAAAAATAACTTACACTACGGCGACCCGCAAATAAATTCTTATTTGATTTAAAGAATTTTTTTTTTTTTAATGAAGTAAATATTTAATTAAACGTAATAAATTAAATAAATGACGTAAAAGAAAGTGTGATTTTGAAACCTGAAATGACATTTCTCCCTATGACGACATTTTCGGTAAAAAAAAGAACTGAGATTTTGAAAGCGTAAGTGACGTTTTTCTTCACGACGATGCTTCCGGTTGAAAAGCGAAAGTTTCGGGCCTAAAGGTATATTTTTCCACCTCACTTCCGGTAAGAAACTGAGATTCTGTGACCGGAAATGACGTTTTTCCTCACGATGACACTTCCGGTTGGAAAAGCAAAATTTTCACGCCTAAACGTATATTTTCCCACCTCACTTCCGGTAAGAAACTGAGATTCTGTGACCGGAAATGCCGTTTTTCCTTATGACGACACTTCCGGTTGAAAAGCCAAATTTTGAAGCCATATGTGAGATTTTCCCAGATGACGTAGCATCCGGTAAAAAACTGTGATTTTGTAACCGGAAATGACTTTCGTCCTTACGAATTCACTTCCGGTTGAAAAGTAAGATTTTAAAACCGGAAGTGACGTTTTCCCTCATGTAGTCACTTCCGTCAAGAAACTAAGATTTTCTAATCGGAAGTAACGTTCGCCTTTGCGACGTCACTTCCGGTTGAAAAGCAAAATTTTCAAGCCTGAAGTGACATTTTCTCATACTACGTCACTTCCGGTAAAAAAAAAGTGAGATTTTGAAAACGGTAGAGACGTTTTACCGTATGGCGACACTTCCTAGTGAAAACTGAGATTCTAAAACCGGAAGTGACGTCGCAGTGAATTGTTTCAAATAAAAGAAAAAAAATTCCTTGGTGCAACGTGTGCTTGTCGTTGGATACGAGGTCGGCGGTTCTCAACGATTCGCACCAACTTCGGGCGAGCCGCGAGAACTTCCGTTCTCCAACTCGAGTCCTGGAGTTCGACGGCGGAGACTCAATTCGTGAGCACTCGAATGCTTTAAACTATTGAATAGTGACTACAACAGCGCCGGAAGTCGCTTGTCTCAATTACAGTAATTATTAGCGCTACATAGTCGACGATTCTCCCTGTCTTCGGATTCTCCACCGATGCGTCTCTCATCCGCTTTGCCGGTGAGTACTCAAAGGGCTTTGCCGGCTCTCTCGGTACTCGGCACGCCGGAATGTCTTCCGCAAACGGAATTCCACTATCCCGAATGGAAAGTACCGTTTGAAGACGGAGGAACGCAGTGCGCGCTACGGAACTGTTATTGGTGTTCTGTATGTCGGAAAATCACTTTCAAGTACACCCTTCAGGGTTGTAAGGCTTGAGGAATACCAGTAGAAATATGCCGTGAGGGAGCTTAATCACCAAGTATCGTTATTGTTCTTGCGAGGAATTACGAGGTGCAGTAGAAAAAAAAAATTGTAATAAAAAAAAACTCACGACTTCGAAAAAATTACTGAATGAAGAAAAAAAGTACAAAAAAAAAAAGAAAAACGACGAATTTACAAAAAAAATCTTAGACATGAAAAATTGATAATTTAAAAAATGCCGGTCCGTTAAAAAGCATATGAAAAAAGAATTAAGTGGCGCTTTACTAAAATTAGGTAAGAGGCGCTTTACAGCTAAGTGCACTATAAATACCTGGCGCATGCGCACATCAGGGTGATTTCAACTTACGCACGCTTCTCGTACTTTACGCATGCTTCTCGTACTATACGCACGCTTCTCGTACTTTACGCACGCTTCTCGTACTTTACGCACGCTTCTCGTACTTTACGCACGCTTCTCGTACTTTACGCATGCTTCTCGTACTTTACGCACGCTCCTCGTACTTTACGCACGCTTCTCGTACTTTACGCACGCTTCTCGTACTTTACGCACGCTTCTCTCACTTTATGCACGCTCGCTGTGCAGCGCCATAATCTGCAGGCACGGAGTAGCACTTTTTTCTGCATACGTTACAAAGGAAAATTATGCGGTACTAGTGTCGTATAGCGAACGTCATGCCGCTCTTGATCGCAAATAACTATTATTACAAAGTTTATTCGCTCAGTTCTCGTCCTCTTTGTGCACTTGTTTTCCCGTAGTAAAGTTCCAGAGTTGTATGAACCCGATAGCCTCACTTGCCACGGAACTTCGACCATCTGCTCGAATAATTGTATACTGCACCGTAAGTACACTTCCTACACTCGTCTTCCCGTGGAAGAGCTTCAAACTCGAATGAAGCTGTGGTATCCCTTATTAGCGGACTTTGAGGACTTGCTCGAATAATTGTGTGTACTAGTAGTATGACTTAATACTGTACTGCGAGCCCTTGCTCGTAATTGTACGCGTAATCACCACACGGAAACGGGAGTTCAGAAGAGACTGATTATATACGGGAAAGCGGGGCAAAATGGGATAGTGGGATAAAACCGTGAGGCAAAATTCGTTTTCCAATATTTTTTGGATGGGACAGTGGGACAAAACGGGACAGAGGATTCGTCTGTATCGATGGGGCAAAATGGGGCATCCAAAAATTATTGGAAAATTGAGTTTTAACCGACTGTTACGTTCTGCCCCACTGTCCCATTTTGCCCCGCTCTCCTCTACGGATAATGCGGCCAGGGCCACGTCAGCTTATCGTAATTGTACGCGCAATCTCCACACGGAAACGGGGGTTCAGGAGAGACTGATGCGTGCCTGCTCGCGGTCCATTATATGCGGAAAGCGGGGCAAAATGGGATAGTGGGATAAATCCGTGAGGCAAAATGCGTTTTTTTCAATATTTTTTGGATGGGACAGTGGGACAAAACGGGACAGAGGATCCGGGTGTATCGATGGGGCAAAATGGGGCATCCATAAATTATTGGAAAATTGAGTTTTAACCGACTGTTCCGTTTTGCCCCACTGTCCCATTTTGCCCCGCTCTCCTCTACGAATAAGGAGGCCAGGCGCGTCAGCTCAATGTTGCTTATAGTTCACATCTTCCCGATATTTATATAATCAAAAATCGCTTCAAAATCTATGTTTTAGTATGAAATTTGAAGAATCTCCGATTGCATAATATCTGACTCGGTAATTACCGAGTCGATGCTCTAATCACTGCGTCGCACGCGATTGCCCAAATGCTGAAACGTACTGTGATTTCAGTAATTTCGTTATTATTTCGCAACGATGCGCGCTCGTGGCCTGCCGTTGCGTATCGTTTACTTATTGAATCACAATACATATTATTAAAGCAACGTCCTTGCAACAATATCATTTTTCATATTTTAAGGAGAAAACAATTAAAACACAATCCGCAAGTCGTGACATTTTCAGAATACAAATTTATGAATTTTTCCTACAATTACAGCAATGTCCATTTTGCCCCATTTTTTTTTATTTATTTACTTTTCATTCTTTTATTCCCTCCAGACTTAACAAATGCTTTTAGCAGATTCATTTCGTGTCTCAAACTAAAATGAAAACACCCGAAACTCCTAGAGTCGCTCGAGTGGTCCATTTTGCCCCCCCCCCCCACTCCCCATTCTCTATACATTTAATATTACCCAAAAATACATCGACGCGCGTACGTGTTTTTCTTCGTACCCTTGGACTGAAGCCAGCCAGCGCCACGCCGAATTTTCCTCTCGGGACTCGAGACCCATGATAAAGATACGAGAACATTTGCCGACCGGTTCGAGGTCTCCCCCGATGAAGATAACTAATTTATTTACGACGATTCCCGACGGTGGCCGACGGGGCATCCGCGATAAAAAACATTCCTCCGCTGACCAAGCTACGATTACGTCGTACCTTTTATCCTCCCCATCCTCCTCCTCCTCCTCGCTTCTCCGGACGATTCAACTCACTTAATACGCGCCCGATCGCCCGCGGCTCGCACCTTCTCGTTTTTCTTTCATTTCCTTTCATCCCTCTCTTCCATTCATTTTTTTCTTTTCTTTTAATTGAAATTTTTTTTTTTAATTTTTTTTTTATTAAAAAAAATTCAAATCTTTCTTTCATTTTTTTTTTTTTTTATTAAAAATTTTTCCATTTTTATTATCTTCGTAAACTTTCCACGACGCTTTATCGACCACGAGTGAAAACCGATTATCGCCGAGCGGCACGTTTCCACGGGTTGGTAATCGCCATGCGCCGATACCGAGAACCGTCCCCAATTAGTCCCGAGCGCTTAAGAGGCGGGTGGACCATTTTGCCCCATGTACCTCTCCACATGCCGCACGCCTCGGTCTAACCCGCTTTCCGGACCGGCAACCCTACCTGCATCCCGCTCGTACGTGACCACTGCCAGGTGAAACTCTAACGAACCATCGGCGAGGAAAACCCATTTCCTCGAATGGCTAATCTCTTCCTCCCCCCCCCCTCTCACCCCGCCCCCCACCCCGCCCGGATTAACCGATGGACCAATTAAGCGATGGAACGCCCGGTCTGCCGGTTCGGAAGTCAGACTCGGAAAAAAAAAAAAAAAAAAAAAAAAAAATGACGCCACTCTGGAATTCCTAAAAAGGCTCTGCGGCACCGAACAAGAGGGAATGAGTTGAGAGCGCTGTTTCGAGACCGGGCTTTCCCTCGTAAATTTTCATCGGCTGCGATTACCGTGACTAATTACATTTTTATCCGGCATCGTATTTGTGGTAAACAAGCGAATTCACAGACAATTCGTCCCACCGTTCCGTATTTCCTGCTCTCCGGATTTTACGAGAGAATTTAATATAATATTCCAGTCGGACGATTGCCGCTGGGTAAAGCGTTTGATAATTATTTTCCCGGGTCGAGGGAACGGGGCTTGACGTTGGGTGGGGTGGGGGGGGGGGGGGGGGAGTGCTGGAGGAAAAGTGACGAATTTATTAGACCTTCGTTTCTCCCTCGTTATCCGGTTGGTATCTAAACGACCATTTCGCTTGGAGTATCCGAGCCTCGGGGCTGTTCCTGGTCGCGCTTACCTGGCGCTCCGCGGTTTTCCCTCTTGTGGACGTCATTGAAATACTGGAATTACTTCCGTGGGAGGTCGTCGAGGGAGGTTAGCGTTGGTGTTGTAAAAATGCTATTTCCCGCTTTGACCGTGTTCACTAAGCTCGTCCACTTGGACTCCGAAGACACGGGCTGAGAAGGCCAACTTAGAGTCGAATTTTAAGAGATTAGTTTGAACTTAAGATCGCTTTTGAGATTGAACTTAAGATTGCTCTTAAGATCGAGCTTAATGTCGAATTCGTTCGGGTCGAATTTCGGCCCGAACTTCATTGCGTGCTTAAGTTTGGTCTTAAGTTTGTTTTTAAGTTTGATCTTACGTTTGATCTTAAGTTTCATCTTGAGTTTGATCTTAAGTTTGATCTTAAGTTTGTTCTTAAGATTGATCTTAAGTTTGATCTTAAGTTTGATCTTAAGTTTGATCTTAAGTTTGATCTTAAGTTTGATCTTAAGTTTGATCTTAAGTTTGTTCTTAAGTTTGATCTTAAGTTTGATCTTAAGTTTGATCTTAAGTTTGATCTTAAGTTTGATCTTAAGTTTGATCTTAAGTTTGATCTTCAGTTTGATCTTAAGTTTGATCTTAAGTTTGATCTTAAATTTGATCATAAGTTTGATCTTAAGTTTGATCTTAAATTTGATCATAAGTTTGATCTTAAGTACGCAATGAAATTCGGGCCAAACTTTGATCTTAAGTTCGATCTCAAGTTCAAACTAATGTCTTAAAATTCGACCCTTAGACATTCGATTAGTCGCCTACGGGCTCCTGACAACGGTAGTGCACTGGGCCGAGAGGTTGGTTGTTCTGACCGACCGAAAATCAAACGGTCGATTGGTGAGCAGTACGTCAGGTGGAGACAGGAAAAGCAGACACAGGTGCGCCCATGTGCGATGAAACGTTATGGAATGTCATGAAACGTGGACATTTCGTGATCTCGGTCCGATTCGACCAATTTTTTCGGAACCGACCCAAAATACTCACTCACCTTCACGCACGTTCGGGTCTGAAGATTCGAAAATTTAAGCCCTGTCTCATTCCCATCCAAATTGTCCGATTCGGACAACATTTTCGAAATCTCCCCAACATGGACCCTGCGTTTGAAAATGGGTTTCAAAACGACAAAAAAAAATCATATCTCACCACTGCAACGACTCACTCTCTCCCCATCGCTGGGAAAGCTATCCCAGTTCCTGCTCCTGAAAATCATCGTCCCCGCTTTCGAAGTCCTCACAATGTCCCTCAAGTCCCTCAAAGATTCGACCTCTCCAGAAAAACATCGTGAAACTATGAGTTGGTCCGGCAAATCGCAGTTG
Source organism: Stenichneumon culpator (assembly GCA_964017025.1). Lineage (NCBI taxonomy): Eukaryota > Metazoa > Arthropoda > Insecta > Hymenoptera > Ichneumonidae > Stenichneumon > Stenichneumon culpator. The sequence continues at coordinate 4,401,328 of OZ024771.1, forward strand.
CAAAGTTTTCACCCCAATCAGCTCCCCATCGACCGCAGCTTTCGGACCGGAGCTCGGTGTAACCCGCAGCAGACCACCGGCTCGCAAAGCCTGCGAATAACAAGAATTTGCCGACGCAGAGTCGCAGGACTTCGAATAATCGCAATTCTTGACTAACAATAAATGAGAGGGACGTCCGGATGGCGCGTACAGGTCCGACCGGTCCGCCGCTGCGTCCCGAGAGGGGGCGCTGGTGGGAGGTTAATAGGGGGGTGGGGAGAGGGGGAGAGGGGGATTTATATCGGAATTGCACTTGGAACATTCTCGCTGAACGGCAGCAGAGAAAGCACGAAGCTTTCTTCCTCACGGCCGTTCTACGCTGGCGAAGTGAGGGAACGCAAGCTACTGGTATACATATATAGTCCCGAAGAAAATTACTTACCGGAATCCCGATGGGAGTAGACGAGAAATTTGTTCCCGAACGGTAAAAGCTCCCAGAGTCGCTGGAAGAGTAGATCGGAACGAGGAGGCCTGCGCCTCCGTAACTCCGGTCCTATTTCTCCTCGTCCGACACCCCACCCAACGGGCTTGCTCACCGATCGCCGCCGAGCTGGCAGTAAAGAGAGGCCAGCAGCGAGAACGATTCTCGGTTCGTCAAGGACTGGGCCGGAGCTCGCCCTGAAGGCCTTCGCGTTTACGAGCGTAGAAAGGAGAAGAGTTTTTTTTTTATCGCTCCTCATCGATGAGTGTGACTTGCGGGAGTTTTGTCCTCAGGACGAAAGCCGGAGGATGCCGGACAAATAGTATATTGCGATGCTAGGCCGCTCTTACGTTCAAGTTTTACGAAAATACGCATGTGTCATGCGTTTTGGGTCGCCCAACAAGCCCCCATCGAATGCAAAGTCGCTTTAGATCGAAATCGAACATTAGCGTTTTGCTTCGGCTGTAGGTGTTCCAGCTCGTAATCTGAGATCAAAAAGCCTTAGTTTTACGTAAATACGCAAGATTCATGCGTTTCGTCCTCAGGACGAAAGCCGGAGGATGCCGGACAAATAGTATATTGCGATGCTAGGCCGCTCTTACGTTCAAGTTTTACGAAAATACGCAAGTATCGTGCGTTTTGCGTCGCCCAACAAGCCCCCATCGAATGCAAAGTCGCTTTAGATCGAAATCGAACATTAGCGTTTTGCTTCGGCTGTAGGTGTTCCAGCTCGTAATCTGAGATCAAAAAGCCTTAGTTTTACGTAAATACGCAAGATTCATGCGTTTCGTCCTCAGGACGAAAGCCGGAGGGTGCCGGACAAATAGTATATTGCGATGCGAGGCCGCTTTTACGTTCAAGTTTTACGAAAATACGCAAGTATCGTGCGTTTTGGGTCGCCCAACAAGACCCCATCGAGTGCAAAGTCGCTTTAGATCGAAATCGAACATTAGCGTTTTGCTTCGGCTGTAGGTGTTCCAGCTCGTAATCTGAGATCAAAAAGCCTTAGTTTTACGTAAATACGCAAGTATCATGCGTTTTGGGTCGCCCAACAAGCCCCCATCGAGTGCAAAGTCGCTTTAGATCGAAATCGAACATTAGCGTTTTGCTTCGACTGTAGGTGTTCCAGCTCGTAATCTGAGATCAAAAAGCCTTAGTTTTACGTAAATACGCAAGATTCATGCGTTTCTTCCTCAGGACGAAAGCCGGAGGGTGCCGGACAAATAGTATATTGCGATGCTAGACCGCTCTGACGTTCAAGTATATCGCGCGACCGGGGCGGAGAGTGGGGGAAGCCGCGCGCTTCTTGCGCCATCTCTCGGCGAGCCGGCGGCAAAAGTGAGTTACCCGATCGCTCTTTATTTCTTCTGGCTCGCGATCGCTCGATCACGGTTCCCGGCGAAGCCGCGATAGGCAACTTCTGTTTCCGGTGAAGAACATTAACCCAGAAGAGCACATCTCGCTGTTCCGCTTTCCTACGAGATTCTTGTTCCCGATGTTTCTGGAGGAAATTCGATCTCCCTCGGCAAACAGCCAGCCAGCCGGTCACGGTTTCTCTCTGTTTGTGTCACCGGAACAAAGTTCGATAAAACCGTTGGCTCTGCTCCGGCAGCGCCGTCGCAGGGCCAAGAGTCGCTAACGATGATGAGGTTCTTGCACCGGAAGTCGCGGCACTAACGGGACGGCCGAAAAGAGTACGAGAAATTTAGCGATCGCGGAAGTTAAAATCGGTGGGTTAACGGGAGTCACCGCTCGTTAAATGCGGTTCGGAAAGGGGCCAAAATGAGCACGCGGGGCAAAATGGACTGCCACCGAAACATAACGAGACCCACCCGCTCTCCCCCTTGGATGTTCAAAATAGAAAAAATAAATAAATTATCGGTGTTCGAAGAAAATTCCAGTAACATCTAAAATCGGTGTCTCATACCGAAGACATTTTTTTTTCTTTCGGTAAATCCGAAAAAGGGTCCATTTTATCCCACACTCTTCTTCTTCCCATTTATCAAAAAATATATATATTTGAATACAGTCTGCGCGTCAAATATTTTTGGCTACTCAAATTTATTCATTTACGACACACAATTGCCGTAAGGTCCATTTTGCCCCCTATTTTTTAAAAATGTTTTCGGGCGAGTGAAATAAATGTAAGAGATTTATTTTGTCTTAAAAAAATGTTTTGAATACTTGTGGTTGCAAATAATAATAACAATAATAATAATAATAATAATAATATGTTGTGTCAATCGATAAAACTCCCTGAATCGCTTAGCTGGTCCATTTTGCCCCACTCGCTCATACTAATTTAAGCATGCTTTTCGTCTATCGTCTTTCAACCTAGATTTGCAGTTTTCTTATCTCGTAGCAGCGATTTCAATTTTCCATTCGTTGATTGGCTTGTAGTGGAGAGTTTGGTGCATTAATCGAATATTCGGAATTCTCTCTTACATTATTCCCGTTGCCCCATTACCGATATCTTGGGCATACAATATGATCGCACGTGTAGAATTGCGTATGGAGATGCTGATAATGTACTGTTTCAATTTGTCGAATGTTATTGAGTGCCGCACACTCTGCCCGCGATGCGCAGGATAATCAACCGTTGGAAACTCATTGCAGAGAGAAATGGGAACTACCGATAGGACCGCCTAATTGCTGATTCATTACTCGTGCCGCTCGGTCCCCGAAGTGGACGCAAATATTGACGATGCAGTATTTACGCATCGATGGAAAATAATTCCCACGCGGAACATGCACTTGTGCTGATCCAAAGTTCGTTACATCCATACCGAGTCAGTCTTCGCACTAAAGTCCGATCGTTGAACGAAAAAATAGAAATTTTTATGTCCTTTTCCTATGAAAATTTGAAAATTGAAATTTTCGTGTCCTTTTCCTATGAAAATTTGAAAATTAAAATTTTCATGTCCTTTTCCTATGAAAATTTGAAAATTGAAATTTTCGTGTCCTTTTCCTATGAAAATTTGAAAATTGAAATTTTCATGTCCTTTTCCTATGAAAATTTGAAAATTGACATTTTCATATCACTTTCTGATAATGTTCCTTTATTCGTGAAGCTTCGGCTATGAGAAAACATTTTCTGGATTCTCGGCGTTCTCGTGGAGGAAACCTCGCTGAGAAAGGAAGATTATAAGAAAGCGATATGAGAATTTCAATTTTGAACCTTTACGAGGAAACGATACGAAGATTTTCATTTTTTACGTTTCTGAGGGAACGATATGAAAATTTCGATTTTCAACTTTTATGAGGGAGCGATATGAAATTTTCAATTTAACATAAAGAAAACGCAATGATCAGAAATTACATACAATTCTGAAAAAAATCATACGTATTAAAAAAAAGTAACAAATCATTTCCATGAGAAAACAAAAATTACCTTGCCGGTCAATTTGTTGCACATTTTTTTGTTTCAGTAATTCGTTAATAACGTTTTGAAGTTAGTATTATGCACAAACGATCTATTTAGTACCTTCCGTATGCATGATTTTTTTCAGATTTTCATCCGATCGGGAAGTGCTTGTAATTCTCTCTTATTCCTCTGTCAAACTTAGGCGGCGTCTGACATAACGAAAGGACTACCTTAAATTATTCTTGATCCCTGGAAATGGACACGGCTGCAAGTCCATAAAAAAAAAGTTGCTCCCATCCGCATATCTTCCAGGCTAAAAAGGTGTTGATATGTGAAGAAGCAGTGAGCTCTCGTTGCGCGACGAAGTTGTGTTATCACCGCGCGACAGAAAATTGCAGAGTGCGACAGGGTTCGTTACTTTTTCGTGAGGGACACGTTAGAGAAAGAAGCTTTCGCTCGTTTGGCTCGGAAACTCCGCTGAGGATCTCGAGCCAAGTTTACGGAATCATTAAGGTAGTCCTTGCGAACAGTGTTCACTTCGCATAAGTTTCAGCGAAATGAGAGGCAATTGTAAACACTTCTGGATTGTATGAGAATCTAAAAAAAAAAATTAAACATATTAAAGGTGCTGAAAAAATTAATTTTGCACAACAATAATTCGAAAATGTTATCAACAAATTGATGAAAAATTACATTGTTCAACAAATCGCCCGGAAACCTATCTTTTTTTTTAATGAAAATGATTCGTTCACTTTTCTGAAAACGTACGAATTTTTTCAGATTTTTAACTTCACTTTTTTTATATGTGGAATTTTTTTTTTATATGGGAAAAATGTGCAGAAAGTTGTATAATTCAAAGTGAATTTGAAAATTTTAAAAAATCATACGTATTTTGAGAAGTGAAACGAATCATTGTCATAAAAAAGTTAGGTTTTTGAGAGATTTTTTGAACAATTTTATTTTTCATCTATTTGTTGATAACATTTTGGACTTATTATTGTGCAAAATTTATATTTTCAGCACCTTTGATATGTTTGATTTTTAAAAAATATTTTTATGCCATCGAGAAGTCTTTGGAATCCCCGCTCATTTCTTTGAAACTTATGCGAAGTGAGTACAGTTCGCCAGGATCTACCTTAAGGTAGTCCTTGCGAACGGTGTTGATTTTGCATAAGTTTCAGAGAATTGAAACGGAATTGTAAACACTGAAAAAAATAAAGTATAAAAATCTGAAAAAAATCAAGCGTAATGAAGATGCCGAAAAGATTAATTTTACATAATAATAATTCCAAAATGTTATCAACAATTTGATGAAAAATTAAATTGTTCAACAAATAACCCGAAAACCTAACATTTTTTTACTGAAAATCATCCGTTCACTTTTCTGAAAACGTATGAATTTTTTCAGATTTTTAATTTCACTTAAAAATTTTTTTTATATGGGAAAAACGTGTTACAAAATTCAAAGTCAATTTAAAAATCTGAAAAAATTCATACGTATTCAGAAAAATGAACAAATAATTTATAATACCAAAAAAACTTATGTTCCTGCGAGATTTATTGAACAATTTTATTCTCCATCAATTTGTTAATAACATTTTGGAATTATTGCTGTGCAAAATTAATCTTTTCAGCGCCTTTAATATGCTTGATTTTTTTTCATTTTTTTATACCATCCAGAAGTGTTTAGAATTCCCTCTCATTTCAGTGAAACTTATGCGAAGTGAACACTATTCGCAAGGACTACCTTAACGAAGTGTGGATCCGACAGATCGTGACTATACAAAGAGGCTCAAACACGGGGATTCCCCGAACGAGGAAACTTTGTTCGCGCGCTCTTTACCCGGTCGGCAAGTCGGTTCGCGGACTGTTTTACTCCTCAAATTTCCGCCCTTAAGCAGAAGGTGTTACGTTCCGCGAACACGACTCTCACGATGAACTCGGCACCCAACCAGGATCTCCCGATCTCGGAAACTGCGGTCGACTCTCGATGCCAGACGTCCGTTCTTCCGGTTGCTTTATCGCCGGTTCTAAGCCAATAAAAAAATATAAAAAAAATGCTGCCTCATTAACCTCAATCGCACGATGGCCTGAGAAGTTTCTTGCTATTTTTATTTTTTTTATTGTTCTGCACGAACAGAAGGAAGTTGCGCAATATCGCAGCGCCGCGAGGAAGGCCGAGCCGGATTTCCGTGTTGGTTTGCTCTCGAAGCCGGCGCTCGATGCCAGAAGTGCGTTCTTCCGGCCGCTTCACCGCCGGTTCTGAAGCAATAAAAAATAGTTCATAAATTCTGCCTCATTAGCTCAATTGCACGATGGCCTGATGAGTTTCTTGCTCATTTATTTCATTAATATATATATTTTTTTTTCTCAAAATTTATTCGTACGAAGAGAAGGAATTTGCGCAATACCGCCAATTGTTGGCCGAACATTGACTCGCCAATTGTTGGCCGAACATTGGCTCGCCAATTGTTGGCCGAACATTGACTCGCCAATTGTTGGCCAAACATTGGCTTGCTAATTGTTGGCCAAACATTGGCTCGCTACTTGTTGGCCAAACATTGGCTTGCTAATTGTTGGCCAAACATTGGCTCGCTACTTGTTGGCCTAACATTGGCTCGCCAATTGTTTGCCGAACATTGGCTCGCCAATTGTTTGCCAAACATTGGCTCGCCAATTGTTGGCCGAACATTGACTCGCCAATTGTTGGCCGAACATTGGCTCGCCAATTGTTGGCCGAACATTGACTCGCCAATTGTTGGCCGAACATTGGCTCGCCAATTGTTGGCCGAACATTGACTCGCCAATTGTTGGCCGAACATTGGCTCGCCAATTGTTGCCCGAACATTGACTCACCAATTGTTGGCCAAACATTGGGAATTCAATAATCGCCACGCCAACTCTGGCCCGAACATTGGCCGCTTCCGTTCCATTGGCAAAACCTACATGAAAAGGCCAATCCGGATTGCCATGTCAGTCCGCCGAATAGAAGTTTCGATTCTCTTTCCCCTGCGATCGCACATAAATCGCCCCAGCTTTCGCCGATAAATATATATCCCTTCCGCGAGTTTTCTCAGTTTGGCAAACTTTTTTTTCCTCCTTCTCGCATCGCGCCCCATCGCTATCTCTTCTTTACTCGGTCTTCGTCACTGGGACGTGCCTTCCGGCTGGCTGGGCTTCCGTACGCTTTCTCTCCAATCCTCCTCTCTCCTCTCTCGTCCAGTTCAACCGAGCAAAGAGAACGAAAGTCTCGTTGTTTCGAGGATACTTTTGTTATTACATCCTCCTCCCTCTTCGACTGCATGGAAGAGCATACTTGTGCAGCTGGAGATCCACGGGAAGTTTCTTCTCACAGGGAGCGATCGTTCCAATGGAACACGAGGCCGTCCTCCTTCAGTCGCCGACGGCGCGACGCTACCGATGAAATTATTGTCGCAATTAGTGGCTCGAAAGACTCCTCTCGAAAATTGCTCGAGGTCGATGTTAATTGGTCGCCGAGGATGGCGAAAAGAGAAGAGGATTTTCCAAGGGTTTTTCAAGGATTTTCCAAGGATTGTCCGAGGATTTTCCAAGGATTGTCCGAGGATTTTCCAAGGATTTTCCAAGGATTGTCCGAGGATTTTCCAAGGATTTTCCAAGGATTTTCCAAGGATTTTCCAAGGATTTTCCAAGGACTGCCCAAGGATTTTCCAAAGATTGCCCAAGGATTGCCCAAGAATTTTCCAAGGATTGCCCAAGGATTTTCCAAAGATTGCCCAAGGATTTTCCGAGGATTTTCCAAGGATTGTCCAAGGATTTTCCAAGGATTTTCCGACGTTCGTCCAAGGATTTTCCGCAGTTTGTCCAAGGATTTTCCAGGGACTTTCCGAGGATTTTCCAAGGACTTTCCGAGGATTTTCCAAGGACTTTCCAAGGATTTTGCAGGAGATGTCTAGAAAAAAAATTACCGTATCGCTCGACGATCGTCAATCCGGAGATGTGACGATGCACAAGAAGATTTCGAACGTTGAGAGACCGCGAATTCACAGAACGCCATTTAATTTCTGAGCGTTTATCTCCGGTTTACTGGCTCTCCGGGTTGCGCGTCTCGAGTTTTCGCGGAGACACTCGCGGGTTCCTTTGTTCCTCTTGTTATACTGCCGTTCTGAATTCGAGCTGGAACGAAAGGGGGTGGGGATGCAATCTTCCGCGGCATGGAAATTGAGTCTTCGTCTGGGGGAACGAAATTACCCGCGAATATGGTTGGCTCGTCGGGCGAACGGATATACGCACGGTACTGGATGATTGTTAGGGGTGATGCTGCCATCGTAAAAATTTTAGAAATTATTTAAATTCGGAAGATGATATTCGAAAAAGACTAATGAGGACCTGACTAGGGCCATGATGAGGCCCTAATGAGGCCCTGATGAGGGTCTAACAAGGTTTTGACGAATCCCTAATAAGGTCCCAATGCGACCTGGACGGAGGTTCTGACGAGGTTCTGACGAGGTTCTGACGAGGTTCTGACGAGGTTCTGACGAGGTTCTGACGAGATTCTGACGAGGTTCTGACGAGGTTCTGACGAGGTTCTGACGAGGTTCTGACGAGGTTCTGACGAGGTTCTGACGAGGTTCTGACGAGGTTCTGACGAGGTTCTGACGAGGTTCTGACGAGGTTCTGACGAGGTTCTGACGAGGTTCTGACGAGGTTCTGACGAGGTTCTGACGAGGTTCTGACGAGGTTCTGACGAGGTTCTGACGAGATTCTGACGAGGTTCTGACGAGGTTCTGACGAGGTTCTGACGAGATTCTGACGAGGTTCTGACGAGATTCTGACGAGGTTCTGACGAGGTTCTGACGAGGTTCCGACGAGGTTCCGACGAGGTTCCGACGAGGTTCCGACGAGGTTCCGACGAGGTTCCGACGAGGTTCCGACGAGGTTCCGACGAGGTTCTGACGAGGTTCTGACGAGGTTCTGTCGAGATTCTGCCGAGGTTCGGACGAGGTTCTGACGAGGTTTTGACGAAGTTCTGACGAGGTTCCGACGAGGCTCTGACGACGTTCCGACGAGGTTCTGACGAGGACTAAGTGATGCCTTGAAGAGGTCCTAACGAGACCCTAGTGAGGCCTTGATGAGGCCTTGACGAGGTCCTAACGAGACCCTGATGAGGCCTTGATGAGGCCTTGACGAGGTCCTAACAAGGCCCCAGGTGCTCCAAAAATAATCTGAGTGTTGGACCCAGCGAATGGGATACAAACTGCTTCATGAACGTGTCTGGTCATTCATACAGCTTACTTATCACCGCATTGAGTAACACGACTGACATACCAACGTTTAGAAAAAAAATGACATTAATAATCAGCAAAAAAAAAAAAAAAAAAATACGCCCCACACCAACAATGCGCAGTGAGCAGGGGCAAGAGAGGGATGTAAAATTTCCGTAGGAATAAGAGCATACCCGGTAAAAACTCTCGGGGTATATAAAACGCATTCAGGTCTCGAAACACGAGAAATCTGCACACCCCGTCAATAAATTTCCCATTTCGCTCGCGCGGCACGGCAATGGCAAAGAGGGAGAGCAGCAGCGACAGTGGTTTCTCTTCGCTCTCCCGCTCATACTTCCATCCGTTCCGACACTCCATTTCGAAATATTCGCGCGGTGTGTATCCACGGCACGTCTCACGGCTGCTCGCTCCATGGATGGAATAAATAAGAAGAATGGATGGGAGACTCGGAGAGAGGCGAGAGAGACTCTCCCCCCCCCCTCTCTACACCCCCCCCCCCCCCCATGGCACGCCTCGTGACGAGAACTGAGAGATAGGGGAGAAAAAAAAAGAAGAAAAAAAAAAATTCAACACTGATGTTCGCCAGCGCGCTCCTCCCTGCGCGCAAAATATTTCGCAAGTGCGTGTATTGATTCGCGCGCAATATGATTCCCGTTTCTCCTGTTCCGTATCGTTCGTGCCGGGCCTCCGCTCGAAATCACCGTATCACGGTACAAATGATTTCGATCAACGTGTTTCGTTTTCCCGCGGAAGTCGCGACACGGTGAGCGTTGAAATACGAGGAATATCCCATGAGGCCGATGCGAGAGGCGATTTATGAAGCATCGATTCGAGTCACTCGATAAGCGAATACGGATTACGTTCGAATGATACGGCGGCGCAGGCAACGGCGCCATCGCTGCGGAGCGTTTCGTAAATCGGCGAACAATGAGAAATGATATTCTTCGGGATTTTTTTTTTTTTTTTTTTTTTTTTTTTTTTTAGCGATGAGTACTGTGTATTTTGCGGGTCAGATGACGAGTGGCACTTTAGTGTCGTAATTACGAGTACCGGATGGTACTTGGATACGCTGAGCGATAAAACCTGCTACAATAATAGCGAAAGCATACATTCATGATTTTTCGAGCCAAGATTGTGTTGGCACCGGTTTTGAAGGGATATTGAAAAAATAAACCATCTGGGGCAAAATGGGGTACCCTACGATTTGACTTGCGGTAACTTTGGTTAGCTTCGTTATTACCCTATTTTGCCCCACGTCGATATGACATTTCATGTACCCATTTTGCCCCGGTTTCCGTTGTTTGTTGGCTATTACGAATCGATTTATTCCATAATTTTGGCTACCCCATTTTGCCCCACGTCGATGTGACATTTCATGTCCCCATTTTGCTCCATGTCCCCGTTTTGCCCCGGTTTCCCCTACTTCAGTACCGGGTAGTACTTGGAGTAATGAGCGGCAGATAGTTCTTGAGTACCGGGTAAAAATTGAATACTGAAACGATAGGAACTGCGTACTATTTTACTCCCGAAGTGATAAGAGCTGCTTGAGTACCGGGTAATACTTGGAGTAATGAGCAGCAGATAGTTCTTGAGTACCGGGTAAAAATTGAATACTGAAACGATAGGTACTGCGTACTATTTTACTCCCGAAGTGATAAGAGCTACTTAAGTACTGGGTAATACTTGGAGTGATGAGCGGAAGATAGTTCTTGAGTACCGGGTGGTACTTGAGTACTGAAGCGATAGGTACTGCGTACTGTTTTACTCCCGAAGTGATAAGAGCTACGTGAGTACCGGGTAATACTTGGAGTAATGAGCGGCAGGTAGTTTTTGAGTACCGGGTAAAATTTGAATACTGAAACGATAAGTACTGCGTACTATTTTACTCCCAAAGTGATAAGAGATACTTGAGTATCGGGTAAAAATTGAATACTGAAATGATAGGTACTGCGTACTATTTTATTCCCGAAGTGATAAGAGCTACTTGAGTACCGGGTGATACTTGAGTACTGAAACGATGAGTACTGCGGAGTATTTTACTGCTGAAATGATGAATGGTACTTGAGTAACAAAGTCACAAATCAAAGATACATGCCGAGTACCGGATACATCGAGTACTCGAGCACATAAATACCCGTTTCAAGCACTTGAAGTATTGACCCGCCTCCGAAATCTCTCATTGATTAACAAATATCAAAAAAAATATCGCAAAGGTTCGTCCCAATTTTCGAATGAATACACGTACTCATGACTCGAACGCATCAGCACGCTATCTTTCACTGTTAATCATCATTCACAGTCGTATAATTCCACGCGCGATTTTAAGATCTTTCAATTGTTCCGTCGTTGAAGTGTCGTGGTGGCAAAAAGCCTTTGAGCGAGAGAACGAGGTCCGCGAAGAAAGAATACCGTAAATTTGATAATGCACAGAGACAGAGCGGGAGGGTCGTAATTCATGTCGCAGAAGGGTCGACACTACCGTGGCATCTCCTCGCAAACGAGAAAGTGGAGAGCGTTGACGTTCGCGCCCAGAGGGTCCGGGAAGGAGGGAGGAAAAAGTTTCATGACCGAGAAGAGTTTCGCGCGCCCTTATTGTTAGTACTCGGGCGAGAGCACCCATGTGACGACGGGTATCTTTTCTCGAGTGTCGAAAATGGGACATTCGCCCTCTTCATCGGCGAACCGCAGGCTGCGGCGAGCATGTGAGATCCCTTGGGGGACCACGAAGAAACCTCGGTTACAAATATATATATGTGTATGTATATATATATAAAAATATTTTTTAAAAATATATGGGGCATTTCACGTCAAATTATTACATCAAATTATCACGTCAAATTATCACGTCAAATTATCACGTCAAATTATTACGTCAAATTGTTACGTCAAATTATTACGTCAAATTATCACGTCAAATTATCACGTCAAATTATATACGGACATGACGGACACCCTTGACCGTCATGTCCGTCGATTTTGTTTTGCTTCCTCATAAAAGAAGCTTTGTTTTGGTAAAAAAAAAAATTCGAGATTTTAATGAAAACATGTTCAGAATGTTCCAAAACATGGAAAAATCACATTTAGAAAAAATGTCCGGATGTATGTGTGTGCGTGTGTGTGTCTATGTGTGTGTGTGTGTGTCTATGTGTGAAACAGTCGTGAACAATTTAAACCCGTATAACTCGAATGCCTCGACCGATGAAGCTGAAATTTCACACACAGTAAGTGCGGTTAATAGTCAATGTTCGTGCAAAATTTCATCCAAAAATGTTCAGTTGTTTTTTTCGGACGCCATTTTTAATTTCTTCAAAAATGTCTGTTCGCGCTCTAGCGCTCACAATTTTTTAGCCATCGGGCTAAAAACGCGTATACATATAGAATATGCTCACCCAAAGATCCCATTGAAATTTCAAGAGAATCGATCTTACCGTTTAAATTTTATGCCATTTTGAATTTTCCGATTTTTTTGAAAAAATTGTATTTTATTTTAGATGCAATTTTCCTCACTAAATATCCAGTTATGGATAGAAGAAGTGACAGATTCGTGATCAGCGTGAAAAAATACATTGAATACAATCCCGGAAAGACGACTAAGGAACAAGTTTTTCGGGTATTTATATAGTCAAAATTACAAAAATGGGGGATTTTGCGTATTTTCAAACAGCGATTTCTTTGCTTCTCGATGGATACTCTATGATATTTTATGTATTTTTTCGCCTCGAGTACTGATTTGACAGCCGTTTTGACCAAAAACGCAAGGTTTTTTTTTAGTATGATCCCGAGTAGAACATTTTTCCGGCTTCCATATGTTTCATCAGGGCCACATCAGGCATGAATTCGGCGGCCTATTCGGGCTTGCCGAATTATTACCTGATATGCACCAGTAGGTACCAATTAGACAAGTGTTATGAGATTTGCCCGATTTACACCTGAACTGGGCCATTGCCGATTGCAGTAAAACACACCGGATGCGTTATCTTGGATATCGCCGGATCCGCCCCTGATATGAAATTCATTCGATTTGCCGGATCACTAAAACTTGTATTGTTTCAGTTCAGGGCCAAGTCAGGAAGGGATCAGGCATTTATAATTGTCAAAAAAATCTACAAAAATTTGTTTTCAAAAGTTCATTGAAAACTGCAACTTTTATGTCTTAAACGTTTTTTTCGTACGACTAATAGTTTTTAAGATATAGAGGGTTTTTAAAAAAGTTAAAATTTTCGATATCCCAAAAAAACACGATCCAAAAATTCTGAAAAAAAAATTTGAAAAACCACTTGTAAATAATTGTGGCGAAATTGCATATTTTTTGGAGAGGGTCGGATTGTTGATCCTTCCACTTCACATGGAACACCCCATATATATACAAATATATGTATGTACACACATATATATATATATATATATATATGCAAAAAACGGCACCGTGGACACCCACGTGGAGGATCGCATAATATTCCGATATCTCAGTCAAATGGCTCGGCTGCTCTCCGTAATCGAAACGATTCTGAGGAACGTTGAAATTCGTCAGCTTCGCATCCGTAGCCAATACAATTCAGGAGATGGATAGTCAAAACGTTCCGATTGCCTTGACAGTCGGATGTCGGGTTTCCGCCGTTTTTCTTGCCCACGCTTTCTTCTTCTTTATAAATGATCAAACGCAGCTACGATCGTCGAAAGTTATCAATTCTCCCTCGGGGGAGAAACAGTCCGACTGTGACTCGGAATCGTTGCAGCGGAAGAACAAACGATCTCGAAATGTCAATCTCTTTGATATGGGTCGCCTCATTCGTCGTTACCGAGTCAGGATGTGGAAGTGGGTTGTCCTCGCGTTGTCGAAGCGCGACACGTGTCGCCGAGAATGGAGCAGAAAGAATATAACAAAATTTGCATTTTTTTTACTTATCTAGCAATAATTTTTTATAAAATTATAGTTTTATTAATTATTCACTGACGAGTAAAAACTTCCATGGGTAAAGATGACAGGTTTTTGTCAGTGAAACTGCTGATAAAAATAAAATTATTAATTTACTGATAATTAATTAATCATTAATGTCTCATAAATTTAATTGTTATTAATGTAAAATGGAAGGATCTAAGCTAAAATTTGGAATTTTTAGAAACTCACCTAGCAATAAGTTATTTATATATATATAAAATTATATATTTATTAATTCTTTACTGACGAGTCAAAAGTTATTATTGATCAGTGAAAATTTACTGTCAGTAAAACTGCTAATAACAATAAAATGATTAATTAACTAATATGAAATAAATTAATCTACTATAAATTTTATTATTACTGATTATTAATTTTGCTTATGTTTATTACAGTAAACAATAAAAATGACTATCAGTAAAACTATTACTGATGCGTAAACAAATAAATAAAAAAAACGTTTTCCCTCGACTGATCGCAACATCGGTTGAATTAAGGAACGCACCTTATCTACCATCTTTGCTGGGCCACGCACGCTATTTTTTTTGTCCTACACTCGTTTACGCGACCCTATCAGCGTCTGATAAATTCCGGACCTTATCCACTGCGCCGACCCTTCCGTACTGGGGCGAGTTGTTCGGTCAGCGATAGTCCAGTTATTTTTTCGGTACGAAGCGAGCGCACGTTTCGCCGTCGCCCTGTAAGATCGGTAATTTGAAAGGCAGGTTCGAGGTCTCAATCAATTTAATACGTGGCCATTCCTGACGAGACACAGTTGGATTTGAGATTAACAAAACCGCACGCTTTCCCATCGCGCTGAGGCCAATACAAAAAAGATTTACTAAAATCAAATAAATTTCGATCTTCAAATTGCGTTTGTAAACGAAGCTTATCACTTCATTTCGTCCGAATTTGCCGCGCAATAACGAGACGACTGCTCTAGTCGAGACAGAGAGAGAATTGGGAGAAAACCGCGCTGGTCACATGTACGACGATAGAGAGCACATGTACGACGGGAAAAGAAACGTGGTTAGATGGTGCGAGATAATAGGGAGCAATAGCGTTAATTGTTGTTTCTCTTTTTAGGTAAGCTTTATAATTAGTTAAGAGCGAGAAATGTAATGTAAAGTGTAACCACCAGAAATGATAACTCTTGAATAACTCTTTTTAGAGCAACTCAATTTCGTTTCACTCCATCGTCACCCAAGTCCCACGAGGCGTCGGCAAAATCACATTATACGTTTATACTCTCTTTTTGTATTATTATATATAATAATCTAATATATATTTTGGAAAACTGTGGATTTGTTTGTTTGTTTGTTTGTTTGGCCCACCCCCATGACCCAATTGTTGACCACCCACTGACCCAATTATTGACCGCCCCATTGACCCAATTATTGACCGCCCCCAATTGGCCCAAGTATTGACCGCCCCAAATGACCCAATTATTGACCGCCCAATTGGCCCAAGTATTGACCGCCCCAATTGACCCAATTATTGACCATTTGTAATTATTACTAGTCACGTCAATAAATATTCCGGTTCACACCGAAATATTTCACTGCATATCGAACGGATTCTACGAATAATACTCACATTACTGGAATAAATAAAATTATTACCCAAATATCAATAATTTTTCCTGCGTGGTCCTGAATTATTACTGTCTGTTTTTTCCCCGCGTGGCAGAGATATTTAACATATGGAAGAGAAAATCAGATAAAAATTTCAAAATCGATGAAAAATTACTGAAACGGTCCGTTTTGAATTTTTCAGACAAATTGTCAGAGAAATATTTTCACCAGGGGTGTGAAAAGTGAGTGTCTACAAAAAATTAAAATACTAGACGTATTTTTTGGGCCCAAAGCTTAAGCCGCTGGGAAAGCATCCGGGCGTGTTTGCCTCAAATCCAATTATGTATTGTCCAAGACCGGCCAAGACCGACCTTAATGTATTCAATTTCCTTGTGCAAACACACGTTTCTCTGTTGCCCAAGGTATCTTCGCTACTCTCCCCTTCCACCCCCCCCCCCCCCCCCCCCAAGGCACTGTTTCAAGTTGCACCATTTCAGTGTGTTGCGTCAATGTGTCTGCAGACGCGAGATTAAAGGGGCGAGTTCGCAACCCTTGCGTCCTTGTCAAGGGGGCGGGTAAACTTCCCATCGCTGGCCGGATTAGTTAGCTGAAATCCAGCCGGTGTAACGCATGGCCCCCCGTCAAGCTTGGCGACCAAGAGGCAGGACGATCTAATTTTTTTTTTTTTTAATGAAAAAAGAAAAATGTATTAAATATCAATACATTATTTCTGATGTCTTAAATACATTTATATATTTTATAAATTAAATTTATATAATTATATTTAAATTATTTGAATAATTATATATTTTATAATAATATACTTAATTAAATATATATTACTAGCAGGTATTTGTGGCTCGCGCGCTCGCAGTTCCAGTGCGTTATGTTTAATATTTATTGATTTTTTTTTATTGAAGAATTACAGGAGTTTGTAAATTAATGATGCTGATTATAACGTTAGTTGACGATGTAGTTAAATATTTATTTAGAAACCATTAAACATTTTTTTGATTTAAATGAATATTAATATTTACATATATTTACAAATATTTATATATAACTGTTAATTAAAAATTAACTTAAAAATGTTAATAGTAATTTACTAAATAATGATATTAGTACATTTACTCATATTTATTAGAATCGGAAAGATATTTATTTAACACCGAACAAATATTTATTTGCGGGGCGCCCGTCGCGTAATTTTTCTGGGTGCGCTTCTCCTTCCTCGCCCTTTCGCGCATTCGCTAAAAATTGCAGGTGCATTCGCGAAATTGCCCCAATTATGCCCTCTCTCGAGTGAAACGCGGAGAGCGGATAAGGAACCGGCAGAAATCGCTGGAAATGCAACCGCGAGGTCCCTGCCAAGATTCTTCGGTCGGGCCTTTTCAACCCCCGCACGAGTGAGTGAAATATAAACACAGGTTCTTTGTAACTATCCGGAATGACTTCCGGCTCGCGTGCGCAACCCGTCTCGTTCTGTATTCACATGCATCTCTAAGCTCCTTCGTTCGGACGAAATAAAATCGGGATTTCGTGCGAGATTCAGACGTTAATTTCTCATCGACACGAGAAACGGTGGAAAGAAATTAATAAAAACGCCGACGGTTGCGGCAGCTTTTTTTTATTTATTTTTTTTTTTTTTAGTGGAGTTTTATTGGAGCTCCGAAACTTTCGATGGTAATCGCCGGAAACAAACTTTTTCGGGCTCCAGAAATGAATTTCCGTGGCGATTAAGGTGGGAGTAAGAATAAGGGTT
The DNA here is from genome assembly GCA_964017025.1 of Stenichneumon culpator. Lineage (NCBI taxonomy): Eukaryota > Metazoa > Arthropoda > Insecta > Hymenoptera > Ichneumonidae > Stenichneumon > Stenichneumon culpator. The sequence continues at coordinate 4,418,691 of OZ024771.1, forward strand.
GTAAAAAAATAAGTCGTTCATAGTCAGGAAGACTATGAAAAACTTTTTTTTTTACAACCCTTATTCTTACTCCCACCTTAATCGCCGAGGAAACGAGGAAAACATCTCGTTACTTACAGAATTTTTCGATATGAACAGTTTTTTTTTTCTACAATTTTTTTGAGGATTTACAAGTCGACGGAAAATGTCAAAAAAAGTCATTGAATTCTTGAGGTTCGCGAAAAATTTTAATACAAAATTACATCGTGGACAAACAAAAATTTGGGTCACATGAAAGGGTTGTAAAAAAATAAGTCTTTTATAGTCTTCCTGACTATGAACGACTTGTTTTTTTTTACTATCCTTTTTCTTACGCCCACCTTACTCGCCACGGAAACGAGGAAAACATTTCTTTGCTTTCACAATTTTTCGATAAGAACCGGTTTTTTCTACCATTTTTTTGAGGGTTTACAAAAGTTCACAAAAAATATAGAAAAAAAAAACATTCATTCAATCCTAAAAATGTTATAAAATATTTTAATATTAAATTACGTCGTTGAAAAAAATATATTATTAGGCCACACATGTCCACACTGAGAAAAAATTTCATAGTTGAAGTAACAATACAGACTTTTTACCATAAAAAAATCATTGCCAAGGCTAACGTCTACATTTTGTAATTATTACAATGACAACAAATCACGGTTGCAATAATAATAATAATAGTTTTACCAATTAAATATATACTATCAGAAGGTATCCGTATGAGGGTGTTTCATCAATTGTTGAAAATGTAATAAAAAATTTCGTTACAGAAAAATAAAAAAATGAACTTCGCGTCCCACTCTTCACAATAATTGCAAATACTTCACCGCTTCTTTATAAATTAAATTTCAGGGCTGTCGAAATAAACAAACCATCAAATACTCTTTAATTCATTCAGACACCCCCTAAATTAAATTGCTGGAAGTATCTTTTAGTGAGAAGAAGCAGCCAAGTATTTACAATTATTTTCAACAGTGGGTCACGAAATTTTATTTTTTATTTTCCTGTAACCAATTTTCTTCCTGCTTTTTCAACAATTGATGAAACACCCGAAACACCCTAATCTGTATAGACGTTCCTCCTGCGAACTATTCGTTGCCCTACGAAATACAATCTTTTATCTCAGTGCACATATTCTTTCGCGAATCCAGCAGTAAAGTGCTTACAGTCGAGTGGAACATTGGCATCAGTCGAGGATTAAGTACGAAGCCGAGAAAAGCCCCGGGGGGGGGGGGGGGGGGGTTGGGGGGGGGGGGGTTTGGGGGATGTTCAACGAAAACGATAATAATCGCGAAAATGACAATAATCAGCAGGCACGTGTCGGGAACGATTATTACGGAGTCGTGGGTCGCAGACACTATTGTCGTTAGATTCATCGACGCAGAGTCGGCCCGCTACAGCTCGCAGCCCGGCGCCGCGGTTTGAAGCTCTAAGGGAAGCGGTGAAACTGCCTAGCGTGTACGATCGACGACGACTAGGACGGTCACGAGCGAGAGAACTATTGAACGGGGCTCGATAAACGAGACGGTTTGGGGGGGGGGGGGTTGGGGTGGGGTTGGGGGTGGTTCGAGAGACCACTTCCTCGCCCGATTATAATATCGTGCGACTGGCTGGTAATATCGTCGATCCATATCGGGGGTAAGCTCGGCAAGCACGGAGTCCGAACGTACGAGCCTGGCGGCTGGAGCACATGAATTTCCGGTCGGGGGGTGGCAATATCCCTCGCGATTCTCCCCGTCCTCCCTGACGCTGCCCGGATCTTTCGGATACACTGGTCCGGCTGCCGTTTCTCCTATCTGTTACAATTGTATCCGCAAGAATCTGGAGTTACGCCAAGTGTGCGGGTGTACTCGAGCTGGAGTGGGAAACGAGATCCGGTGGGGTTCTCGGGCCGGCAAGGACAGATACGTGGTGGTTGAGGGTGAAGGCGGAGTTTGGTTTCGTTGGAGCAGTAGGTTCGTTAAAAAGTAGGCTTATTTTGGCACAGCATTGATCGTCGAGATTTTTTTACCTATTCGTCCATTGAGGGTACCTGATGGTACTCGATGGTAGCCGATGTCACCCGATGGTACCCGATGGTACTCGATCGTATCGATGGTACTGGTGGTACCAATGGTACCGATGGTACCGGTGGTACCAATGGTACCGATGGTACCGGTGGTACCAATGGTACCGGTGGTACCAATGGTACCGATGGTACCGGTGGTACCAATGGTACCGATGGTATCGATGGTAACAATGTTAACGATGGTACCAATGATACTATTGGTACCGATGGTATCGATGGTAACAATGTTAACGATGGTACCAATGATACTAATGGTACCGATGGTATCGATGGTAACAATGTTAACGATGGTACCAATGATACTAATGGTAACCATGGTACCCGATGGTCCCGAAAGGCACAGATGGTAACCTATGGTGTCCGATAGTACCCGATGATATCCAATGGTCCCGAAAGGCACAGATGGTAACCTATGGTGTCCGATAGTACCCGATGGTACCCGATGATACCCAATGGTCCCGGATGGCACCGATGGTAACCTATGGTATCCGATAGTTCCCAGTGGTACCCGATGATATCCAATAGTACCCGTTGGGACCCGATGGTACCCGATGGTACCCGATGGTACCCGATGATACCCGATGGTACCCGATGGTACTCATTGAACCGATGGTACTTATTATATCGATGGTACTTATTATACCGATGGTACTTATTATACTGATGGTACTTATTACACCGATGGTACTTATTATACTGATGGTACTTATTACACCGGTGGTACTTAGTGTACCGATGGTTATTATTATACCGATGGTACTTATTGTACCGATGGTACTTATTATACCGACGGTACTTCTTATATCGATGCTACTTATTATACTGATGCTACTTATTATAACGATGGTGACCGATGGTCCCGAATGGCACCGATGGTACCGATGGCCCCGATGGTAACGATGTTACCCAATGGTCCTCATGGCAACCAATGGTACCCGATTCTACTCTAACCAAAAATTGGCCAGGCCGCGCCCTGTTCGAGATCTATTTTCCAGTGAACGGGTACAAAAATCTCGGCGCGCAATGCTACGACAAAGTTCAACCACGCCAACGAAACAGCCCGTTCCGATCCTCCGCTGCACAGACGATGCAGCGGAATTTAGTCCGTCGCAAGTGCCACGTGTCACTGCCTACCCAATATACTTCGAGGGCTGCAGGTGTAGGACTAAGCGAATCCGAGTCCGAAAGCCAGTCGGTACAACCGCACGGGACGACGTTTCTACGTTTCTACCGAAGACGTGTCTCGCCCGGGTCGCCGGTAAGCTCTTTCGAGAGTATTACTCGAGTTCTCCATCCCTACCTATATTCCTTATCTACCAGTTCACTCCAGCTATCCGGGTGTGGAATCACGACGAGGATTAAACCGTCCCGGCAACGTGTCCGCGTTAATCGAGTTTGTCTTCGACTTTGGATTCGCTTCGCGTCTAATCAAATCTTACTATAAATCTACTTTGCGCCGTGCGCATGCGCGCGCATACACGATGCAAAAGCTCGAGTAGATTATGCTGGGGAACGGGGAGAGTGCACATTAGGGTGCTTAAAAAAAGGCATTTTTTTCCTTACATCTTTTTAAAATACATATTTCGATCTCAAATTGAAGCTCGCGAAAGGCGGTTCCTAGCAAAAAATCCTGTGGTGAGGCACTCAACGTTTTACCCAAAAGATGCGACACCCCTCAAACTTAAGGTAGTCCTTGCGAATAGTGTTTACTTCGCGTAAGATTCGGAGAAATCAGAGGGAATTGTAAAGACTTCTAGATGGTATAATAATCAGAAAAAAATTAAGCGTGTTAAAGTGGTTGAAAATATTTATTTTGCATAATAATCATTCGAAAATGTTATTAACAAATTGATGAAAAAAAATGGTTCAATAAATCCCTCGGAAAATTGAGATTAAAATATCTACACTTTTGGAGGGTGGAAAGAGGAGGGTGAAAGAGAAATACCAAATACTATCTGTAATCGGAATACAAAATACTTTTTGTACTTAAAACAAATTTATAACTCTTCGTCCAAGTACATAAATTTTTAAAAGCTATTTTAAAAAGTACTCGAACGAAGTACTCATAAATGTATTTTAAGTACAAAAAGTATTTTGCATTTTGAGTATTTTCGAGTATTTTGCCCAGCTCTGATCGCATTAACGTCTTACACTTTGATGTTCGAATTATTCATAAATATTCAAATTATTCATGAATATTCATAAAAAATTGAATTATTCAAAATTTTGATTATTCGCAAATCCCTCGCGGCGACCCTCTTAAAAGGGTGAGAGGAAAATTGAAAAAAAAAAATCTTTTTCGAGAAACACCCGAGTGTTCATTACGTGGGAGGACACCGATCGACAGAGTCGGGTGAAAATATGCTCGGGGAAAATGGCACACAGGCAAACGGTACGGAGGGTGAGCGAGTTACAGCCCTGGGGAATCATAAAGGATAAGGAAAAGGGCTTTCGAGCTTTTCTCGGGTGTTCAAAGCTTTTTCTCTTTATCCCCATCTCGAAACCGGTTCGAGGTAATCCTGTCGAGTTGACTGGATCGCTCTTAAGCCCGACTGTGTGCAATGCGCGAATGCGCCTTCCGCTCTGTCGCTCCCCGCACGCCGCAAGATATTTCGAGATGTGTGACCGAAAAAATAAAAACGAAGTGTCGACCAAGCACTTTTTTTTATTTTGACTTTTTTCATTCAGCTCGTCGAAGTCACGAAACGAAGATTGTTTTCGATTTTTCTGTATTGTTTGTTCCTTGATTTATTTGCGGAAAAAGCAGAATACGCGATGTAAATAAAATTAAAAAAAAAGAAATGGAGCGTGCGAAATTATTTTTCTTTCCTCGAGGCGATTTGACGATTTCCGGTCGTAAAATATTTTTTATTTACTTTCGCCAGTAAAAAAGCGTGTAAAAAAGTATTCCATGTGATCGATTGTTCGCAAAGGTGTTTCGAGTATACGACAGAATTTTCTTTATTCATTAATATTGAGTAAGTGATATTGGCATAATAAGAAAAAAAACTTTGTATGTGAACTTCAATATTTTTTTCGCGATATTATTTTACTTCACTATAGACTATGGAATTTAACAACCGGAAACTCAGATTTCGGAGAATTTATCGGAAATACGTCACTACCAGGTAGACAATTTCATTTTTCGATCGGAAGCGACGTCATACAGGAAATACATCACTTCCGTTTAAAAATATCTACATTTTCGACCGGAAGTGACGTCATATCGGAAATACGTCACTTCCTGTTCAAAATATCTAAATTTTCGACCGGAAGTGACGTCATACCGGAAATACATCACTTCCAGTTAAAAATATCTAAATTTTCGACCGGAAGTGACGTCATATCGGAAATACGTCACTTCCTGTTTAAAATATCTAAATTTTCGACCGGAAGTGACGTCATATTAGAAATACGTCACTTCCGGTTTAAAATATCAACATTTTCGACCGGATGTGACGTCATATTGAAAATACGTCACTTCCGGTTTAAAATATCTAAATTTTCGACCGGAAGTGACGTCATGTTAGAAATACGTCACTTCCGTTTGAAGAATCTGATTTTTCGACCGGAAGTGACGTTATACCAGAAATACGACATTTCATGTTTTAAAATATAACTTTCCGGACCGAAAGTGATGTCGATATGACGTCACTTTGGGTCAAAAAATCAGTTTTTTTTTGGCACACAACGATATTTCACAGCGTTCGTTTGTGGAATATTCGTTCAAGCTCGCAATACCGTCAGGAAAAATCCAACCCACGGGATTTTCGATACGATGGTTTTTAAACAAAAAAAAATATATATATATATACATACATCGAACGCCCTCCCGCGAACAAGAAACGTTTGTCAAATACACAAACCCCTTTTTTACCACCGAGAAAACTCTCGTTCGGTGTAAAAAAAAAAAAAGAAAAAAAAATGAAAAAAGCAACAACTGATTCGCGATTGTGCTACGACGAGCAGAAGGCCGCCAGTGGAAATAGTCCCGACTGACGGGACACGTCCCACGGGAAATTTGTCTCGGACGTGTTTCTCCCTGCAACCTCGAGCAGTGATATCGATTCTGCGCACAGACCACTTCCTCCTCATCTGTACTCCGGCGGAATGCCAAAAAAAATAAATAAATAAAAAAATTGAAAAGACTTCAAAGGGCGGATAATAAATCACGGCAAGTCGTCGATGAGAACGGCCTGGTTGGAGTCTTCATCATCGACTTTTAAGAAAAAGATTTCAACGACCGATCGAGTCCGCCAAGCTCCGAGGGCTCTCACTGGAGACGCGCAGGTATATTCTTGTATATATTTTAGGAAACTGTGGATTTGTTTGTTGGTTGCTTTGGATTTTTTCCCAACCCCCCCCCCCCCTCCCTCTCCAGCTGGGGGACAGGTTGACTCCTCCTGGACGCGAAACCCCTCCCCCAGGGATTGGCCCCTTCAGTGAATCTGAACCTCGTCTTTGAGTAAAGCTGACCCCTTCAGGGATTGCAACCCTTCAGTGAATCTGAACCCCGTCTTTGAGTAAAGCTGACCCCTCCAGGGATTGCAACCGTTTAGTGAATCTGAACCCCGTCTTTGAGTACAGCTGACCCGTCTTCAGTGAATACCTCCCCCAGGGATTGGCCCCCTTCAGTGAATCTGAACCCCGTTTTTGAGTAAAATTGACCCCTCTTCAGTGAATCCCTCCCCCCAGGGATTGCAACCCTTCAGTGAATCTGAACCCCGTCTTTGAGTAAAGCTGATCCGTCTTCAGTGAATCCCTCCCCTCAGGGATTACAACTCTTCAGTGAATCTGAACCCCGTCTTTCTGTGAAGCTGACCACCGCCCCGACCCCCTTCAGTGAATACCTCCCCCAGGGATTGGCCCCCTTCAGTGAATCTGAACCCCGTTTTTGAGTAAAATTGACCCCTCTTCAGTGAATCCCTCCCCCCAGGGATTGCAACCCTTCAGTGAATCTGAACCCCGTCTGTGAGTAAAGCTGACCCCTCTTCAGTGAATCCCTCCGCCGAGGGATTGCAACCCTTCAGTGAATCTGAACCCCGTCTTTCTGTGAAGCTGACCCCCCCCCCCTTCAGTGAATTTCTCCCCCAGGGATTGGCCCTGTTCAGTGAATCTGAACCACCATCTTTCAGTGAAGCTGACCACCCCTTCAGTGACTCCTTCCCCCCAGGAATTGGCCCTCTTCAGTGAATCTGAACCCCGTCTTTCTGTGAAGCTGACCACCCCTTCAGTGGCTCCTTCCCCCCAGGGATTGCCCTCTTCAGTGAATCTGAACCCCGTCTTTCTGTGAAGCTGACCACCCCTTCAGTGACTCCTTCCCCCTAGGGATTGCCCTCTTCAGTGAATCTGAACCCCCGTCTTTCAGTGAAGCTGACCACCCCTTCAGTGACTCCTCCCCCCCAGGGATTGCCCTCTTCAGTGAATCTGAACCCCCGTCTTTCAGTGAAGCTGACCACCCCTTCAATGACTCCTTCCCCCCAGGGATCGCCACCCTTCAGTGAATCTGAACTCCGTCTTTGAGTAAAGCTGACCCCTCTTCAGTGAATCTCTCCCCCCAGGGATTGCAACCCTTCAGTGAATTTGACCCCCTTCGCTGAATCTGACCTCCTCCTTCGCTGAATCCGACCTCCTCCTTGGATGAAGCTGACCTAGGATTCACCACCCATGAGGTCGTCCCCTTCAGTGAAAGTGACCACCGTCTTTCAGTGAAACGGAACCCCCCTTCACTGAATTTTACACTCCCTTCGCTGAATCTGACCCCCTCTTTCCGTGAAGCTTACGCCCTTCAGTAAATCCCTCCTTCAGTGAAACGAGCCCACCCTTGGTTAATTGGAGGACAGGATTTAAACCCTCATTATTCTAAGTCCCCTAAGTCCACTAAGTAGAGCTTACAATTCTAACGACTCAAGTACCCTTTTTTTTAACTTACGCCCTTATCATACCAAGTTCATTAAATCGACTTAAAACAACAATGGCGAGATTCCCTTAAGGAGCTTACAATACCAAGGAAAAAAATTGAAGAAAAAAAAAATCTAAAAGAATTCAAAGAGCCGATAATAAATCACCGCAACTCGTCGATGAGAGGCCTCGCTCGGCCCTTCGTCAATGACTTTCAAAAAAAAAAAAAAAAAATCAACGACCGACCCGCACCCCCGAGGGCTCTCAGTCGAGGCTCGCAGGTTATTATAAATTATAAGAGGCATCGCTGTACGTGCCTGCGAGCCAGTGATGTTGCTTTACCTCGCTGAGCTCTCCCGCCTCCCCCGTCGCCGTCGTTTGCGCTGAAATTAACATCCCGCCGAAGGTTCCACGGGAAGCATTAGAGCGTCGGGGTGTAGAATACCCCAACCTGCCTCGCCGCTCCGCCCGTCTCGCCGGTGAAACGCGCCGGGCGCGTCACCGTACGAGCTAATTTTCTCGCTAATTAGTTTCAAGCGTTTGCAGGAAGGCGCGCCGTCGCGAAGCGCGTGCTCTGCCGACTCCATTAGCGTGTACTTAATGGGGCGAGGAGCGCGCGGGTGGGAAGAGTCGGAGTGGGCGAGTGTCAAGCCGGTTGTCAACATGTCTTGTCAAACTTTCGCCCCGGCGAGCGGCGAGTTGCGCGAAGCCGATCGCTCGGTCGGCAAGGAAAACTGTAATTCGTTCTCCGCCGAGCGAGAAAAATCGTTTCGGGTGGAGAGGAAATTCTTAGAGGAAACTGGCCAATGATTGGCGGTGGATTAACGGTGAAATTTTTTTTTATCAGTTTAATCGGCGAGGTGGAAGTTTTTGGGGAAAAAGTGGTGATTTAGATTTGATTTATGAATGCGATGAAAAATTGATATCGATTTTCGGAGGAATTTAAGTGAATTATTTTTAATATAGTAGTTGCGATGTTTTTAATAGACCTAACATTAATTTTTCATCGGAATTTTATATTCAATTTAATATACTAGTTTATGGATAGTAAACTTTCAGTAGCAGTTTTAATTTACGACGATTTTTTTTTTTTTTTTTTTTTTTTTGCAGTGTGCAGTATTTAAGCAAGTGTTTAAAATTCGAGAAAAAATTCTTCGAGAAGAGCGCGTGCGTAAGAGCGTCGATTAGTAGTCCCGGAGTCACGGATTCGCGACCACGTTACCGACTAAAAAATGAATTGTGATAATTTCGATAGTATGAAGATTTCAATAAATATTTGTTTGGGCCAAATAAACATATATTTAAACTAAATAAACATTTAATTAAACCAAATTCATTATTTTTCTGGGTGAAGAGTCGAGTGAGCGTCGTTAGAAAAAAAGTAATTTCGGCAAAAGTTGTCAATATTGGCCGACGAGATAATATCGACACTGGTCCGTTTTACCCCGTCGGCCCTTATTCACGACATTGCCAATATTTATTTAAACGAAATCAATCATTTTCCTGGGCGCGGGATAGAGTGAGCGTCGTTAGAAAAAATTACTTGGGGCGAAAGTGTCGAATATTGGCCGACGAGATAACATCGGCACTGGTCCATCTTACCCCGTCGGCCCTTATTCACGACATTGCCAATATTTATTTAAACGAAATCAATCATTTTTCTGGGCGCGGGATAGAGTGAGCGTCGTTAGAAAAAATTACTTGGGGCGAAAGTGTCGAATATTGGCCGACGAGATAACATCCTCCCTGGTCCATATTCACGTCATTGCCAATATTTATTTAAACGAAATAATTTATTTTTCTGGGTAAAAGGTCGAGTGATCGTCGATAGAAAATATTAATTGGGGCAAAATTTGTGAATATTGGCCGACGAGATCACATCAATACTAGTCCATCTTACCCCGTCGGTGCATATTCACGACATTGCCAATATTTATTTAAACGAAATAATTTATTTTTCTGGGTAAAGGTCGAGTGAGCGTCGTTAGAAAAATTAAATTGGGGCAAAGATTGTCAATATTGGCCGACGAGATAACATCAACACTGGTCCATCTTACCCCGTCGGTCCATATTGACGACACGGACCCTCCATTGAAACCCACTCTTCACGATGTTACCTATCAAGACACAACTCAACACTAAACCCGACAACCCTGCTCGATTCTTCAGAATCAGCCCGGTCGGTAAGTTACCGACCTAGCCCGATGTTCACCTCCTCCCCCGCGAAGCCCCTTCCCCTCCATCAATGAGCGAAATATCCTGTGCGTGCGGATCGCGATCTCGAGCCCTCCTAAATTCAGGAATGGAGAATAAATCGATGAAACTCTCGCAGGAAAAAAGAGCCCAGGAAAAAAAAATTGGGCGGCCGAGCGGAGGATGAAAATAAAGAAACGAGAGGGTGAAAGATACGCGGAGCAATGATTTTAAGCTGGGGGATGGAATCCCGTAGCACATTGGTAAGCAAGGCACGAGCGTTTCGAATAAATCAAGTCCGCTTCCACGGGTTCTCGGAGTTCCGTCCGGGATGGAGTGGCCGTGCTTGCGACCGTAGGGGCGGGGGATCTGTTAAGCTCGATGAGAGCGAGCTCGGGAAAGCTGGACAGAGCGTGAGTAAGCGACTGAACGGCGAGAGCTTGGACAGAGGACGAAAAAAAAAAAAAAAAAAAAAAAAAAAAAAAAAAAATTGTTACGCACAGTCAGCGTAGGGGGAATCCCCGGTCGGTGTCCGTGGCGGGCGGCTTTGAGTCATCGAGCGAGCCGGTGGAAACGGAAAGACCGGAAGTCTAGATCGGCGTCGCGCTGGCCTCGAAATTAGGCGCGGAAAATAAGTGGATCGACCGCGGAGGAGGCGCGCCTGCACGGAGAAGAAAAAAAATTGTTGGGGCAAGAAGAATTTTGTTATCATTTATTTATTTATTTATTTATTTACTAAGGGGGCATGCCCTTTTGGATAAAGTTCAAAGTACTTAGTAAGTGAGATCGAGATTATTAACAAATTCTGCGTTTTTGTAAAGTATATGCGAAGAATGTGTGATTCATAGAGGGGCGCTCGTTCAGCAAGGGCTCTCGTATATCCCGAAATCGGGCCCCGGACAGATGTGCTAAGGGTCGAATTTTAAAACGTTAGTTTGAACTTAAGGTGTGAACTTAACTTAGTGAAAACTTAAGGGTCGAATTTTAAAACGTTAGTGTGAACTTAAGGTCGAACTTAAGGTCGAACTTAAGGTCGATCTTAAGGTCGAACTTAAGGTCGAACTTAAGGTCGAACTTAAGGTCTAACTTAAGACCGAACTCAAGATCGAACTCCACTGCGTCCTTAAGATCTGTCGAAAGCTCACACTAAAGTGCGATCTTAAATTCGACCTTAAGACCGATCTTAACTTCACGCTAACGTCTTAAAATTCGACCCTAAGTCTAGCCTGTTGGCAACGCTTGTGAGACTCGATCCCAATCTTCGGTGTTCTGAAGAAGACTCGTGCTCTCCTTTGACGATCGAAGCCAAACTCCGGGAAGTCTCCCGGAGTTTGGCCATTAGTGTGGGACATTCCATCATTCCCGACATTATTTTGCAGAGGTTTCGTTGTTCACTCGTGTGATTACAGCACTCGCCTTCGGCTCGTGCTGCAAACTCACACTCGTTAGACAAACGTTTCTCGCCCTCGTGGCGTAATGCACTATTCTGCGTGTGCGATCGGGGCGGATCGTCTTCTTGCGGGGAGGGAAATCGATTTTGCGCTTTCGCTGTATCGGCATTCTGAAGCGCCGTTTCGTCTATGGGGTGGAAAAACGCTCGGCAGCGAAGGCGGTACGCGCTGATTAATGAGAAAAGTTTTCCTAGACCGGAATCTAATATCACGTGGGTTTCTTGGAAAAGTTACGGTGAGACGGTAAGCGTTCGTGGCGATCGAACGGGTTGATTTATGATTTTTTTTTTTTTTTTTTTTTTATCATTCGACGCGAACCGATAGCGTCGATGGAGGCTCGATACGCTGCTGGAAGCTCTTCTGGTTCATTGAGGAGCTGGGCAGCACTTGAAGTGCCGGGTACTTGTTGGTCCCTCATGAAAATGAACACTGAGAAAAAATGACATAGTAACAGCAACGATACTGACTTTTTACCATAAAAAATAGTTTCCAGGCGGAACGTTTACATTGTATAGTTGGGACAGTGACAAAAAATCATGGTTGCAACTATAATTATAGTTTAAGCAATTGAATTTATACTGTCGGAAACTATCTATATAGACGTTCCCTCTGGGAACTATTGGTATAGTAGAAAATACTATCCTTTTTCTCAGTGAAGCATTGGTCACCATTGAGCGAGTACTGGCGGGGCGGTATGGAAATTCCGAAATGTTATTATCCGAACGATCATTTTTCCGAATTTTTTTAAGACTATTTAAAATTTCCACGAATTTTTATTATCAGAATATTTAAAACAGAAAGGTTAATGTCCCAAACTTCTAAAACAAAAAAGGGGTAAATGTCATAAAAAACACTAGACAGATTGGAACGAGATTACCAATAAATTGAGCTACATAACAATATCCAAAAATCAGTGATCCGAAAGCACGTGAGTTCAGAGAGTATCAAGAGAGGAATTCCGAAGACTTCTCGATGGGATAAAAATCAATTAGAAACCATGAAGGAAGGCTCGCCGTCTGTGAGAAAGCATTCTCTGTATTTTTGGCTTCCTCATAGAGGAAGCTTCGCGAATAAACGAAGATCATGAGAACACGATATGAGAATTTCAATTTCCAATTTTTATGAGAAAGTGGTATGAAAATTTAAATTTTCAGCTTTTATGAGGAAGCGATATGAGAATTTCAATTTTCAACTTGCATGAGGAAGCTATATGAAAATTTTTATTTTCACATTTATGAGGAAGCGCTATGAAAATTTCAATTTTTAACTTTTTTTTTCTCACCATAACAAAGCTTCCTCTATGAGGAAGCGAAAATCGTAGGTGAATGGATTTAAAAAGATGGCTGTTGCAGATTTTAAAAAAATTAGAAACCACGAAGGAAGGCTCGCCGTCTATGAGAAAGCATTTTCTGTATTTTTGGCTTCCTCATAGAGGAAGCTTCGCGAATAAACGAACATCATGAGAAAACGATATGACAATTTCAATTTCTAACTTTTATGAGAAAGTGATATGAAAACTTCAACTTTAAACTTCTGTGAGGAAGCGATATGGAAATTTCAATTTTCAACTTTATGAGGAAGCGCTATGAAAGTTTTAATTTTCAACTCTTATAAGGAAGCGCTATGAAAATTTTAATTTTCAAATTTATGAGGAAGCGCCTTGAAAATTTCAATTTTCAACTCTTATGAGGAAACGCTATGAAAATTTCGATTTTCAACTCTTATGAGGAAGCGCTATGAAAATTTCAATTTTCAATTTTTTTTTTTCACCACAACAAAGCTTCCTCTACGAGAAAGCAAAAATAGTCGGTAAATGGATTTAAGAAGATCGCTGTTGCAGATTTAAAAAAAAATTAGAAACCACGTAGGAACGCTCGCCCTCAAAGTGCCGACGCTCTTCACCGAAATAATATTCTCCCCCATCGAGGGATTCCACCAAGGGTGGAAGCTCTTTTTTCGCAGACCGTCGCGCTTAATCGTTTCCAGTCCTCCGGCATGACTGAATGACATCGCGTGACTACAACCAAAAGGGCGTACCTCACAACCTTAAACATCATAAACACACCCCTCTGATTTTATTCACGCGATGTAGTTCACTCCATTATTATAACTGTGATGATTATTATCATGATTATTGCGATGATTATCGTGATTGCAGTGAAAGCTCGATCGTCCGAAACTCGAGCATCCGAACCCTCCATTATTCGAACGCTGAGTGAGCTCGAAACATTGTACATTGTTGCCCGCCGCGACGAGAGCCGCGGCCGCGTTCAAACGCGCTTTTCCTCTTCCAGCGTTAATTCGCTCGTACACTGGCTTTCCCGAGCAGTTTCACCCACCCCGGCAGAGTCGGACACCGCGCATCAGAGTCTAGATTCTGTGCTGAATCGTTTAAATCGCCTTACATACGTAGTTCAGCGTAAATCGGCTTTGAGATCTCGCTGCCCAAAAGCGCGTAGCTGGCGTTTCGACAATAAAGAATGGACGACTTTATTTCGGAGAATCCTTCAAATAAGACTTCGGAGTTGGAAATGTGTTAAAAAATACGTTGGTGATTATCATATAGTATTATTTAATTCGCATATGTCTTACTTATACGTGTTATAATCCTTAAAAAAAATGTCTGTTTTGATTGATCGAACGAGACCCGGTCTCGACGGGTTCCGATAATCGAGATTCTACTGTATTATTATGATAATTGCCATGATAATATTTTCATGATAAACCTCATGATTATCTTCATGATTATCCTCATGATAATCTTCATGATAATCTTCATGATTATCCTCATGATAATTCTCACGATAATCCTCAGGATAATCCTCAGGATAATCCTCATGATAATCTTCATGATAATCTTCATGATAATCTTCATGATAATCTCCATGATAATCTCCATGATAATCTCCATGATAATCTCCATGATAATCTCCATGATAATCTCCATGATAATCTCCATGATAATCTCCATGATAATCTCCATGATGATCCTCATGATAATCCTCATGATAATCCTCATGATAATCCTCATGATAATCCTCATGATAATCCTCATAATTATCCTCATGATAATCCTCATGATAATCCTCATGATAATCCTTCATGATAAACCTCATGATAATCCTCACGATAATCCTCATGATAATCCTCACGATAATCCTCATGATAATCCTCATGATAATCTTCATGATAATCTTCATGATAACCTTCATGATAATCTTCATGATAATCTTCATGATAATCTTCATGATAATCTTCATGATAATCTTCATGACAATCTTCATGATAATCTTCATGATAATCCTCATAATAATCCTCATGATACTCCTCATAATAATCCTCATAATAATCCTCATAAAAATCCTCATGATAATCCTCATGATAATCCTCATGATAATCCTCATGATAATCCTCATGATAATCCTCATGATAATCCTCATAATAATCCTCATGATAATCCTTCACGATTGACATCATTGTGGAAGACAGAGTTTCTATCGGTTGTCGCGGGATGAAAATCTACTCAAGACCTTTACACGGACGAGCCATCATCGATGAACAAAGCGCAGTAAAATTTAATTGTCAGAAATTCTCCGCAGGGGATTTCTTCCTTTCCTTATCGCGAAAGCGCGAAGCTGATTTTCTACCTATTGACGCGGATAGGTTATTAACTTTTCTATCTCCCCAATCGGTTGCCTTAATCGCGGGAGCTTCGCCGACGAGAGATATCGAGACGCTCTCTTCGCAGGTTGAATCAAAGGAGCGTCTAATCCCGAGCGCGCGGCCCCGCCGGCACGGCCGTGGAGTCGTGGATGGAGGAAGCTTCGCGACCGCCTAAAGGCAGACGGGGAGCTTCGGGACCGATAATACCGTGTAAATCGTCGAAGCTCGTTCCTCTCATCCGCACGGGGCGGGAAACTCCGCGACCTCGGCCCGGGGCGACGAGCATCCTTTTCCCATCTCGCTCCGCTGATTAGTTATTTTCTTACACACGTCCTGGGGCAGAGCGGGGGCAAAACGGAACCACTTGGCAAAACGGACCGAGGCACTTGGCTCGAGACGAGACTTTCTACTCTCTCATCGCACACGAACTTTGTTGTCCGACTATTCATCCGTCCATCCGTCCGTCCACTTAGTGTATTTTTTTGCGTCCATTGCGATTCTCTAGTTGAAACAAATGCATTAGTTATTTATAGTAACTATTTTTTTTTTTGACAAAAATATATATTCTGTTTGTGACTACATTTTTTTTTATTGAAAAAAGGACTTACTCGTAATTCTCGACCTCTGGTTTTCTGTTTCACGCGAAACAAGTAAATGATACATTATCTAATTAGCACATTTTTATTTTGTACTTTATATTATCCAAACTTGGTCTTAGTTACTTAAGGTTGTCGGTCCAACATGCGTATCGTCTAATTATACGACGTATCTGCTAAATTATAATACGGCATAAGGATGTAGAGGAATTGTTTAGGAATCTGCGGAGGTGTAAGAGAGTCGACCGGCAAAGTTGCTCCATTGACAGTTCTCTGAGTCCGCTGTTACGAGACTCCCAAAACGCGCAGCTATGCAAGAAGAATTCTACTAATCACTAAATCAAAAGTCTTTGCGAGACATCCTGATACGCAGAGTCAACTTGATTACAATAATAGGGTCAGATGGGTCAATAATATCGTCAGAGGGGTTAATAATAGGGTCAGAGGGGTCAATAATAGGGTCAGAGGGGTCGATAACAGGGTCAAGGGGGGGTTCAATAGTAGGGTCAGAGGGGGTCAATAATAGGTTCAGCGTGGTCAATAATAGGGTTACGGGGTCAATAACAGGGTCAGAGGGTCAATAATAGGGCCAGAGGGGTCAATAACAGGGTCAGAGGGGTCAATAACAAGGTCAGAGGGGTCAATAACAGGGTCAGAGGGGTCAATAACAGGGTCAGAGGGGTCAATAACAGGGTCAGAGGGGTCAATAACAGGGTCAGAGGGGTCAACAACAGGGTCGGGGAGGTCAATAATAGGGTCAGATGGGGTCGATAATATGTTCAGCGTGGTCAATAATAGGGTCACGGGGTCAATAACAGGGTCAGAGGGGTCAATAACAGGGTCGGGGAGGTCAATAATAGGGTCAGATGGGGTCGATAATAGGGGCATGAAGTTAGTCAACAATGGGACCGTAATAGTGGGACTTAGAACTGTAAGGTCATGCGTCTTTTAAAGGATTCAGAATAATAAGGGCTTAAGTCCATAAAAGGGTCCGCGCGCACGAGCCACCGGCTCCGCTGGTATAGATATATATATACATATATATATTTTTTTTCAATCTTTTTTATCATTTTATTTTTTGCCTTTCAGGTGAACGGTGCTTGGAGCCTGCCCGTCTTTGTCTGCGACTTCTACATCGCGATGGACGTGACCTGCAGCACGAGCTCGATCTTCAATCTCGTCGCTATATCGATAGACAGGTGGGTTTCTCTATCTCGAGCCAATCAGGCTCTCTACGACTCGCTCTCTGCCGCGCACAACGTCGCGCTTTTCAACCCTTTCATCCTTTTTTCCTCCCCCCTCTAATTCCGCCGATCTTCGGCCCGAGAAGATTTTCCGCACTTTCCTCTTCCGCTTTCCGCGACGCTATCGGACGAGCTCGCCGACGGTCGACGAACCAAAAATTCCGAGACGCATAGCGGTGCGGAGAATAGACGCGGATTGAACTTTATCGGGTGCGAAGTGTGGACATTCGCTGAAAAGGTCGGCTCGAGGAAGGGCAAAAAATGTAAGGGAAAGGAAGCCGAAGAGAAAGAGGACCGAGGGTGAAAAGAGCCGGGGAAAAAGGCGAGTGGCCTCCGCTGATTTCCGACGGCTTTACGTGCCACGAATAAGGGCTGCTCCTCCGTGACCCAGGAAAAACTTGCGACGTCGCAGTAATTTTTTTTTTTTTTTTTTTCGTTCCACTTCTTCCTTGGCTCATTCCGCCTTTTTCCTCCGGTTCCCTTCGCTCCAACCGCGTAAATAAAATTTATCGACTACGCCCGTACGGAGCGATGACGATCGAGGCTCGCGAGTCGCTCGCCCTGCATCGTCAAAATTTTTTCTTTTTTTTTTTGGGATTTTTCACATTTTTTTCCTACTTGTCGGGCTTTTCCTTGGGAGAGCGGAGAGCTTTGTAAGAAAACTGCACCAGCTAACGAAAGCTTTCAATTATTTTTTGAATACCCTGCCTATTATGCTATCTTCCAATCAAGCCGGCATACGAAAGCGACCAAACTCACTGGGAACGTTAATAAAAAAAGTATTCCATACCCAACTGACCTGGGTCTTTTCACGTCTTGAATTTTCACCGCACATCTTCAAGATGTGACACTTCAGATCTTGGATTTGGTCCGCGATTTTTTTCTATGATTTAACTAACCCTCAAAAGCACTCAGATAAAAAAAAAAAATTCAGGCCGTTCATAATTATTTATTATTAAAAAAAAGGAATTTATTGATCACCACAATTTAAAAATCTGAAAAAATTCTGAAAAGCCATGTGTCGCATATAAAATTTTTTAAGATTTGAGCCGAAGTGAGTCGACGCCACTTTCTATTTTTCTTGTATTTTTTTTTTCGAAAAAACAAAGAAAATGTAGGAAAAAATCAGCCGATTATGGGCCATCGCTTGACTATTTTTAGATACATTTTTTGTATTTTTTCAAATTTTTCCGAAGAGTTTTTTTGATAAACTTAAAAAAAATGAAAACCCTTAGGAAAAATCTGAAAAAATTCTCATAAATTCAGTTGAACATAAAAAGAGTCAAGCAATAGCCCATAATCTACAGAATTTTTCTTTAAATTTTGTTCACTGTTTTGTGAAAAAAAAGAAAATGAAAAAAATTTCTTCACGTTTTTTTTCGCTATTTTTTTCGAGTAAAAATTCGAAAAATACAAAGTGACGTTGGCCCACTCCGGCTCAAATGTAAAAAATTCTTGTATGTGACACATGATTTTTCAGGATTTGTTAAGATTTTTTCATTGATACGATCAATAAATTCCTTTTTTTAATTGTAAATAATTATAAACAACTTGAAAAAATCTTCAAAAAATATCTTTGCGCTGTTGATAGTTAGTTCAATCATACAAAAAATCGGTGACGAAATCCAAGATGTGCAGGGACAGACTCAGGTTGATTTGTTATGGAATACCTCAAAAATACCAGACACGTGGAAGTTTTCTCGTTGGTTTTGTACATCGATATTTTTTTTTTTTTTTTTTTTCATATTTCAATTCAACATACGGAAAGTCCAGGGGGCTATTCGTACCACCGGTTCCTCAAACGTGTTTTGCATACTTTTGCTCGCGAATCGCGCGCGGTGGATGTAATGAGACGAAAAAAAAAATGGCAAAAAAATCGATCGGTGTGGGTAAGTAAAAAATAAAATAAAAATGAAGCCAGCATGTCCCGCATTATCTCGCGTTGCCCCACTCACGCTCGCCTACCAATGAGGCAATGCGAAATTTAATTTCCAATTTTCTCGCGGGGAAATTCGTGGCAGACGTTACGCGTACGCGCTTAGCATAATTCAGCTGTTCGATTACACGCGTTGGCTCGGGACGGGTGTTAAAAAGAATAAAATCGAGCTCCATCCGAGTGCAACTCTAATAATATAAGTGCAATATAAATATAATATAAATATAAATATAATATAAATATACTATAAATATAATATAAATATAATATAAATATTGACACATTCCGAAATGTAATGAAATTTCGAAACCGTGATGGTCCCATTTTCCCACCACAATTTCTCATGTATTACGAATCAATATGTGATGCAGAAAATAATTAAAATACTGCCCGATTAAATAAGAATAAGTAAATTAAAAATGAATCCTTCATTAATTAATCAATAGATGGAACAATTAATTATTATTGTAATAGTTAATTATCATTAAATATGATTTTTGTATTTATTTATTTATTTATTTATTTAATACAGTTCGGAAGTCGCAAATATTTCAGAACTGAATTTTATTAATTTTAACTACACCTTCCAGGGTGGTCCATTTGTCCCCAAATTCCGTCGTGTCTTCATAAAAAAAATGTATATACATATCGCATAAATCGATAAGACTCTCTGAGTCTCTCAGCTGGTCCATACTGCCCCACTCTCCCCTAATATAATAAATAACACCTGTAATAATATTTTTTATCTCCATTCGTTTATTCTATTTCATATAAATACTTTTAATGTCGAATAATATTTTTTATTTTATATAAATATTTTTTATTGTATATAAATATTTTCACCACCGTACTCTTCGAATGCGGTAGTAAAAATATCCGAGCAAAGAGACCCGATATGACGGTTCTTCAAAAGGGCAGTGGAATCTCGCCATTGGGTCGAGACCTCGCTCAGCGAATCTCCGATGCACGCGTCGGAGCTTCCGATTTTCTGCACGTTCTTCTCGATATATTTTTACCACTTCAAAGGAACCACACGAAAGTGTGGCGCGCTTGCGTGTCACTACGGTGGAAAAAGGTTCGCTCGAGAATTCTGCCGTATCAGCCGGCTGTGCACACTCCAAGAGCCGCTCACGTTTCGCCGTCCTCCTGGTCGATGTCACCCTTTTGTGCGGTCCTCGGGTCCCAAGCTTCCTCCCATCTTTCTCCTCGCGCTCCCCTTCGCCCCTGCATTAAAAGAGATGCCTTTTAATCAAGCATAAAAAAATGATAACATTTTTTTTTTTTAATTTTTAGAAAGCTCAAGCAAAAGTTCCATTGCGCTGTAGTTTTGATCAAACTTTTGCCTATGCACGGTCGATCTGCGTTTGAAAGAAGGGATAACAGTGATAAATTGTAAATTTATATTAAATAAAAAATTTATTGAATTTTCAATTTATTGATCTTTGAATTTGATAAATTGTCGATATATTAAATTGTCAATTAATTTTTTTTTTATTTTGAATTTTTTAAAGTAAGGAAATAATATTTTGCATTGCAGATACATAGCCGTGACGCAGCCGATCAAGTACGCGAAGCACAAGAACAATAGACGAGTGTGGCTGACTATACTTCTAGTTTGGGCGATCTCAGCAGCCATCGGCAGTCCCATCGTCCTGGGACTGAATAATACGCCCGATCGGATACCCGATCAGTGTCTCTTCTACAACACAGATTTCATCATATACTCAAGTCTATCGAGCTTTTACATACCTTGCCTCATCATGGTCTTTCTTTACTGGAGTATATTCAAGGTGAGTCAACAATCTGTTGATGGGACAAGTACTTTTTGTTGGAATAGCAGGATTGTGGCGTTGATAGCTTCAATTTTTCAATTTTGTCAATTTCCGGTGTGAAGGTCAACAATTTACCGTCAACAAGCTACTGATTCGTGAGGCGGGATCCGTGGCCTTGAAAATGGCACGTAATAAACCCTTGTAGTCTCATCGGTTGTCGCGTAGCACCTTATTGAAGCGATTCGTGTCTTCATAGTAGAGAGGAGTGAGGTCGGTGGCTTCAATTTTGTCAATTTCCGGTGCGAAGGCCAACGATTTACCGTCAAAAAGCTACTGATTCTTGAAGCGGGATCTTTGACCTTGAAAATGGCACGTGATAAATCCTTTTCTCTCCACCGGTTGTCGCGCAGCGCCTTATTGAAGCAATTCGTGTCTTCGTAGTAGAGAGGATCGAGGTCGATGGCTTATATTTTTGCAATTTCCGTTGGGAAGATCCACGATCAAGCGTTAAACAACGATTGATTCGTGAAATGGGACCCTTGAGGTTTAAAATGGCGCATGGTACATCCTTATAGCCCTACCAGTTTTCCCTCAGCACCTTGTTGAAGGATTCCATGTCTTCATAATAGAGCAGAGTAGAGACGATAGCTTCAATTTTGTATTTTCGGCCCTTTCGGTATGAAGGCCCGTCATCTACCAATAAAAACTTTTGATTCGTGAAGTAGGACCCTTTACCTTCAAAATGGCGCATGGTACATCTTTACAGCCTAGCGGCTTTTCGTTTGGCACCTTCTTGAAGGATTTCATGTCTTCATAGTAGAGAAGATAGCTTAAATTTTGAATTTTTGGCCCCTCCGGTTCAAATACCCATGATTTAACGTTAAATAACCATTGATTCTTGAATGATGACCCTTGAGCTTGAAAATGGCGCGTGGCATATCCTTACAACCCTACCGGTTTTCGTTTAGCACCTTGTTGAAGGATGCCATGCCTTCATAATAGATAGTAGAGACGATAGCGTCAATTTTCTATTTCGGCACTTTCGACATAAAGACTTATGCTCGACCGTTAATAATGCTTGATTTGTGAAGTGGGATCATTGATCTGCAAAATGGCGTATGGTACATCCTAATAGCCCTGCCGGTTTCCACTCAGAACCTTGTTGAAGGATTCCATGTATTGATAGTAGAGAGTAAAAACAACAGGCCCATTATCCACCGTCAAAAAATGACTGATTCATGAACTGGCACACCCAAGTGTAACCTCAAAATTGAAGCTCAGCAGCGCCATTTACAATATATTGACGAGCCGTGCAATTGATTCAAGAACAATCTCCGAGACCAAAATCTTACCGACCAAAAAATTGCCCTCCGGAGCGTCAAAACGTGATCTAATCGGCAAGAAAATCGGGATCAACATCGGATAACGGAGATCCTTTTCTGATACATGATCGACCTGACTTTCTCATATAAATATTGAAGATTCTACTTTTTTGATCTCCACCTAAAAAAATTGACTCATGAACTGGAACATCCAATTGTAACCTCAAAATTGAAGCTCGAACGTCCCATTCGCAATATATTGACGAGCCGTTTAGTTCATTTAAGTACAATCTCCAGAATCAAAATTTCACAAACCTTAACATTGTCCTCCGGAGCGTCAAAACGTGATCTAATCGGTAAGAAAATCGGGAGGAACATCGGATAACGGAGATTCTTTTCAGATACATGATCGACCTCACTTTCTCATACAAATATTGAAGATTCTACTCTTTTGATCTCCACCTAAAAAAATTGACTCATGAACTGGAACATCCAATTGTAACCTCAAAATTGAAGCTTGAACGTCCCATTCGCAATATATTGACGAGCCGTTTAGTTCATTTAAGTACAATCTCCAGAATCAAAATTTCACAGACCATAAAATTGTCCTCCGGAGCGTCAAAACGTGATCTAATCGGCAAGAAAATCGGGATGAACATCGGATAACGGAGATTCTTTTCAGATACATGATCGACCTCACTTTCTCATACAAATATTGAAGATTCTACTCTTTTGATCTCCACCTAAAAAATATATATATATCCGATTGAATATTGATCAGAAATCAATCCTGATAATCGCACTTATAGTAGTCGTGAACTTGCCGATCGTTCTAGCTTGATATTTCTCATAATCGATAATCGGCTGATAATCACTATCGGAACGTCCCAGACTTACCAGGGAGTTGCGAGAGAAGCACGTCTAGAACGAACCGGAAGGCACTTATATAGACGGTACACGTACAAGATGCGTTACAAGTCGCTGGCTCCAAAGTCAAAGTTTCGAAAGCAGGCGCGGAGGAAGCCACGCCAGCGTTTCCAGCAGGGCAGGCCAGGGAAACGAGCTTCTTGCTCTAGTGCCGGAGCGCCCTTTACTCGGATTAAACTCAACTTCCCGTCTGTCGTTTTCAGGCTCTGGGAAATCGGGCGAGGAAGCAACGCGCCAGCCGGAAGCCAAATCTCGGCGATATCAAGCAGGGTACCATCATCGAAAATATTGCCCATACTCGTAGGTAAGTAGAAGCATCGCTCTGTCTTTTCTGCAACGTCAGCTTTGAACCCACTTTTTGCACCTTCAATATTTTTTTAAATTCTTTATTATCTTTGCGGAATACAATCGAATCGTTTTATCGAGCGATCGACACTTTTGCTCTTCCACTCTGGTGAAAATGTTTCTCTGAATATGTCTGAAAATTTATCTGAGTGTCGGAAAATTTATCAGAAATTTCTCTCCATATGACTGAACGTTTATCTGAAAGTCTCGGAAAATTTATATGAAAGTCTTGGGAAATTTACCTGATAGTCTCGGAAAATTTATCAGAAGATAAACTCAGAGAAAAATTTCGGAAAATCCCTGAAAATTGCAGAAACGATCCGGTTAGAGTTTTTTAAATACAAATTATCAGAGAAATATTTTCAATAAGGCAGCGAGTACAATTTTTCAATTAAATGGCTCGGTAACCGCAACGTCGATCGACCACGGAGAGATCGGAATCGCGGCAATCGTTCGTCGTGGTAATTAAAAAAAAAGATATCTGCGAAAATATATTTTTCATGTATTAAATATATTTTTCACGGAAAATCGTTTATAATTGATTCATCGATTCGCGAGACATATTAGTGATGGATATATCAGTGCAAATATTTAAGGACGCTTCACACATGCATCCCTGACCTAAAGTTTAATTTTATCAAAATTTCAGTACTTCGCGATGAGTCAAAAATCTGAAAAAAATCAACCATATTAATGATGTCAAGACGTTTGATGTTGCCTAATAATAATGCCAAAAAGTGATTAACAAATTATTTTTTTTACATCAGAAAACCTATTATTTTCTCGTTTTAAATTAATTGCTTGATTTTTTAGAATTCATATGAATTTTTTCAGAATTTTCTTGCTTTTCGAACATATTTTTTTTCGAAAATTTGAAAAATCTTCTTCTATAAAATCAGCTTATCAGCTAAACAAATTAGATTCTAGATAATCAACGAATTCATTTAAAAAGAGAAACAAAAAAGTTGTTGATTAGAGAAACAAAAATATTGATTACTAGGTGAACAATTTTTTGAACAATTCGCTAATAACTTTTTGACATTATTGTTATGCAAAATGTGTAATGTTCTTGGCACCTTTGACACAGTTGGTCTCCTCAAATTGTTATGCCACCCGGCAGTGTTCAAATTCTCTCTGAATCTCACTTTTGGCTGGGAATGTACGTGTGAGACCCTTAAAAAATACATATTTTCGCGCAAAAAATGTGTTATCTCTAATATTTTTTCATAATTATGAATAATATAAATATTGTTATTATTATTTCCGTTATTATTATTATTATTATTATTATTATTATTATTATTATTATTATTATTATTATTATTATTATTATTATTATTATTATTATTATTATTATTATTATTATTATTATTATTATTATTATTATTATTATTATTATTATTATTATTATTATTATTATTATTATTATTATTATTATTATTATTACATACAATAATTACAATTTTTTATTATAATGTGTAAAAATATATTTAAAACATATTTTACGCCTGCACTTTAAAATACGGTAGCGAGCCGCGTCGATCGAGAATCTCGAGTACCGTCGCGACGCATCGTCACCCTCGTTTTTCACGGGCCCGCCTCGGAGGGCGAACGGGTAGCGCGTCACGTTCCTTCCTCCTACGTTCTCCTCGTGCTCTCGGGTGCACCTCGTGCGCTCGCTGATGCAATTTGTTTATGGCAATTTATCGATGCGACCCCTTCAGCGATGAGCCGTAGAGGAGAGTCGCGTCGAATTATTCGCTGCCTCCGCTTCCGGTTGCCGCCGATGCTGGAGCGAGGATCGTGCGGAGCGCGCTCGCGGCAGGTTTCGCGAGCGAGCGCCGAGATAGATAGCTCGGGTGAGGAAGAGCGAGATGCGAACGTATGTGAAGAGCATCGCGCGTATGTAGCGTGTGCGTCCGAATCGATAAGTCGTTTGGCCCGGATACGACACGGCCTACAACAGCGGCGGCACCGCCGGCACTCCGCGATGCAGGGGGGAGCGGGGCAAAATGGGACAGTGGGGGCAAAACGGAACACTGAGGGCAAAACTCAATTTTGCAATAATTTTTGGGTGCCCCATTTTGTCCAAAAGATGCATCCGGATTTTCGAGCCCGTTTTGCCCCACGGACCACCATCGCCACTGGGGATGTGCGAGTATTCAAGAATTTGAATAATTCATTATGAATTGAGAATATGAATAATTCGTATTTGAATACGTCAATATATTCGAATAATTAAGAATATTTGAATGATTTTAAAACTCAATTTTCCAATGATTTTTGGATGACCCGTTTTGTCCAAACGATACATCCGGATTGTCGAGCCCGTTTTGCCCCACGGACCACCATCGGCACTGGGGATGTGCGAGTATTCAAGAATTTGAATAATTCATTATGAATTAAATATGAATAATTCGTATTTCAATATTAAAAATATTCGAATAATAGAGAATATTTAAATGATTTTAATATTTTAAATATTCCATTTCATCACTTGAATATCCAATTCATAAAAATGACTCGAAATATTCGAATTATTGGCATTTTTTAAATCATTCAAATTTTTGAATCGAATATCAATACTCAATTCAATTCAATTCAAACGCTATTCGCATCCCCAAATCGCCACCATCCAAAAGTTATTGGAAAATAGCGTTTGGCCTCGTTATCCCGTTTTGCCCCGCTGTGCCATTTTGCCCCGCTCTCCCCTACACTTCCGGTACAGATATACACTCGTGTCTGTATCTTTACGTATAGCACATCCGATATCGAAGATTATTTACACGGGGTAAGCATCGACGTTACCGGATGTGGCAGCTTTCGATGGAGGACGATTTCATTTTTCCACTTTTCCCGACAAAATATATATATATATAGGTATATATATGTATATATGTGTGTATATATGTATGTATGGATGCACACCTGATCGAGATGCACTATTTGTATAACGTTGAATAAGTATCGCAGAATGTCTGTGTACCGTCTTCGGTTTCCTTCACAGGATGAAACTTTACACTCGATATTTTCCAACGATAAGAGTTTATTTTATTTTTCTTCATTTTTTTATTTTTATTATATATATTTGTTTTTATTGAAACATTGATAAACGCGGAAACATATTTCTCATG
Source organism: Stenichneumon culpator (assembly GCA_964017025.1). Taxonomy (NCBI): domain Eukaryota; kingdom Metazoa; phylum Arthropoda; class Insecta; order Hymenoptera; family Ichneumonidae; genus Stenichneumon; species Stenichneumon culpator. The sequence continues at coordinate 4,445,267 of OZ024771.1, forward strand.
GTAGATCGTAACACTTTCATATCTCGTATCTTCTCTGGCGGTATCGAAAGCGAACCGAACCGGAATCGACGTATTTCCGGCATGACGTCACTTCCGGCCAAAAATTGTGTTTTCAAATCAGAAACGACGTATTTCAGGTTGAAACTCATTTATCGACCAAAAATGATTTCATACCGGAAAAACGTCACTTCCGGTTGAAACTCATTTATCGACAAAAAATGATTTCATACCAGCAATACGTCACTTCCGGTTGAAAAGAAAATGAGATTTTCAAACCGTATGTGACGTATTTCCGGTACGACGCCACTTTCGGTCGAAAAATGATATTTTAAAATCGGAAATGACGTATTTCAAGTCGAACCTCATTCTTCGACCAAGAATGATACCATACCGGAAGTACGCCACTTCCGGTCGAAAAATCCATATTTTCAAACCGAATGTCAACGGCATGGAAGTTAGCAACGTTGCTCCAACGAAATTATTGACAGCTGTCGCGTTTCGCAGAAAGTTGCTTTCCTAGCGAGCCGATAATATGTTATAATGTAATATAATATATTAATATCAATATTTATAATTATTATAATTATATATAGAATAATAACAATATAATATCATAGAAAACAATTTTTTTTATGGTTTCATCAGTAAATAATCTTGAGAAAAGTGACAGCTGTTAATGATACGATTGGAGCAACGTTGCTAACTTCCATGCCATGTCATGACGGCATGGAAGTTAGCAACGTTACTCCAACGAAATTATTGACAGCTGTCACGTTTCGCAGAAAGCTGCTTTCCTAGCGAGCCGATAATATATTATAATGTAATATAATATATTAATATCAATATTAACAATTATTATAATTATATATAGAATAATAACAATATAATATCATAGAAAACAATTTTTTTTATCGTTTCATCAGTAAATAATCTTGAGAAAAGTGACAGACGTTAATGATACGATTGGAGCAACGTTGCTAACTTCCATGCCATGAATGTCACTCATTTCCTATATGACGTCACTCCCAATAAAAAAAATTATACTTTCAAACCGGATGTGACATATTTCCGCTAAATCTCCGTAGATCAAAATTTCCGCTTCCCAAATTCCATGGACCAAAGCGAGGGCGCGAAGCGCCCGAGCGAAATCAACCTGCCAGTATTTAATACCTCATGTCCCACTATTTTTAAGGGAGCTCCCGAATTTGTAAAAGTAGCGAGAGCCTAGTAGAATTTTGACTAAGATCAAGCAGTGGTTATTCTGTGGCAAGGTTCGCGGAGACGGCACTGGGGGCGGTCGCCCTCGTCGCGCCGGTCGTCGAGGAACCGACCAACACAGCCTCGGGCAGCAACGAGGACGAGGACGAAACACCGATGGATCCGGTCGTCGTAATATCAAACGACAAGAGCACCGAATTTTTCTTGGCCACCGTCGTCGAGGAAGCTGCGTAAGGAACATAAGACAAATACCTCGTTACGAAACCCTCTTACTTAACACTTGTTTCATTTTTTTTTTTTTTTTTTTTTTTTTTTTTTTTCGAATGGCCATCGCGAAGGCTCTCCGACCTTTCTCTCGGAGTAATTTCCGGACACCCTCGGCCGTAATTAGTCATTATTGTCGAAACGCTCCGACGAGCCTGGCCGAGCGGGGAGTTCTGTTCTTTGTCGTGGAGAGAAAGACGAATAGGATCCGCGGACCGGAGTAGTCCGTTCGCACTTTGGAATAATTGCAGTTTGTTCTTTCACACGCCAGAACCCTCGGGTCCACTTTTCCTCATTTTTTTATTTTATTTTTTTTTTTCAACCTACAATTTTTCCAGCTTTTTCCTGAAAACATGCCTCGCAGTTTCTCGCTCGGCGAGCGTTATTTCTTTCTTTTTTTTCTTCTTTTTTTGTCTTTCCTTTTTCTCGTACATTTTCCTGGGACTGGACCGGCGGGACAGAGCGGACCTTCCGTATAGTAAAGGCTAAATTAAATGCAACCACCGCCGCGCGACGGCCAGCCTTCGTGTCGCTAACGGATTTTTTTCCCCTTTCACATTCTCCTCGTAGTCACTCCACGGGTGTAACCCGTTCGTAAGGGTATCAGGTGCCTTACAAAGAAAGAAATATATACATGTATCTGAGTAGAAATGCCCATCTTCGTTAACATTTTCCGTGGCTCGATTGTCACGTCTTATAACCCAAACATCTCATTTCCCAAACGTCCCATAACCCAAACGTCTCGTAACCCAAACATCTCGTAATCCAAACATCTCATAACCCAAACATTTCATTTCCTAAACATCTCATTTCCCAAGCATCTCATTTCTCAAACATCTTATTTACCAAACATCCATGACTCAAACATCACACAACCCAAGCATTCGTAACCCAAACGTCTCGTAAACCAAGCATCTCATAACCCAAACATCTCATAACCCATACATGTCGAGACCCAAACATCTCTTAACCCAAGCATCTCACTTCCCAAACATCTCATAACCCAAACATCTCAGTTCCCAAGCTCCCTATAACCCAAACGTCTCATAACCCAAACATCTCATAACCCAAACATTTCATATCCCAAACATCTCATTTCCCAAGCATCTCATTTCTCAAACATCTTATTTCCCAAACATCTCTGAAACCCAAGCATCTCATTTCCCACAAATCTCACTTCCCAAACATCTCATAACCCAAACATCTCGTAACCCAAACATCCCCGGAGCCAAATATTTCATTTCCTAAATATCTCATTTCCTGAACATCTCATAACCCAAACATTTCATTTCCCAAACATCTCATTTCCCAAGCATCTCATTTCTCAAACATCTCATTACCCAATCATCTCGTAATCCAAACATCTCGTAATCCAAACATCTCATAATCCAAACATCTCATTTCCCAAACATCTCATTTCTCAAACATCTCATTTCTCAAACATCTCATTTTCCAAACATCTCATTTTCCAAACATCTCATTTCCCAGACATCGCATAACCCAAACATCTCATTTCCCAAACATCTCATTTCCCAAACATCTCATTTCCCAAACATCTCATTTCCCAAGCATCTCATTTCTCAAACATCTTACTTCCCAAGCATCCATGACCCAAACAACTCACAACCCAAACATGTCATGACCCAAACATATAGTAACTCAAACATTTCATAACACAAACAACTTATATCCCAAACATCTCTTAACCCAACATCCATAACCCAAACATCTCAGAATCCAAACATCTCATAACGCAAACGGAGGGAAGAATGTTTGGCGATTCGGATGTGAACGAAAGCATAGTTCCTTGTACAACTGCCCATCTTCGTTAAAATTGTTCCTGGTAGCATCATCACTAGTTTGAAAAACGACCCCTCCCAGGCCCAGATCGTTTCGACTTCGATTGCCCGGAGGGAAGAATCCTTCGCGATTCGGATATAAAGGAATTAAAATAAACAATATTTTTCTTCTTCTAATTGTATTTCAGAGCGGTGGCGCAGGCGCAGCTCGGCAGATCGAATCAGCAAAACGATTCGGGATACGACGGTGCTGCGAGCAGCACGTTGCTTCACGAAGCGATAGACAGGAATTCAAGTCCGAGTCCAAATCCGAGGGTGGCTTCGGCGGCCTCGTCCTCGACCTCCTCGTCGCCGCCGCCTCGGGGACCGTCCAGCATAAGTTCGCAGATAGCGACGAAGAAGAACGGCAACGGTCCAAGCAAGCAGGAACTCAAGAGGCTCAAAAGTGCGACCGCCCTTCTGCCACTTCAGCTTGGCCGAAGCCCGAGCGTACTCACCGCGGCAGGTTCCTGCAAGAACAAGGACAAAAAGAATGCTACCGCCGGATCGAGGTTTACGATATACAAAGCGAACAAGGCGAGCAAGAAGAAACGGGAGAAGAGCTCGGCGAAGAGGGAGAGAAAGGCAACCAAGACCCTGGCCATAGTTTTGGGTAAGTTCGTGACGTGTAATTATCAGCGAATCTGTGATTGTAATTACGGCTGTTTTGTTATTACGCTGTCTGGTGTGTAATTAGATCCATCGGAGACCGTTTTGTACTCCTTTTGGGACTTCTTTCGGAGACTATCTCAAAGACTCTCTTAGAGCGGTGTTGCTAGATGGAGGAAAAATCAGATGAAGACTTTGTTTGACGCGCTATGGCGTACGGGAGGGAGGACCTGAACTGGCGCAACCTGGCAACACCGCCTTGGAGACTCTATTAGAGACTTCTTTAGATACTCCTTAAATACTCCTTTAGAGACTTCTTTCGAAACTTCTTTCGGGACTTCTATCGAGACTTCTTTCGGGACTTCTATCGAGACTTCTTTCGGGACTTGTATCGGGACTTGTTTCGGGACTTGTTTCGGGACTTCTGTCGAGACTTCTTTCGAGACTTCTGTCGAGACTTCTTTCGAGACTTCTTTCGAGACTTCTTTCGAGACTTCTTTCGAGACTTCTTTCGAGACTTCTTTCGGGACTTCTATCGAGGCTTCTTTCGAGACTTCTTTCGAGACTTCTTTCGAGACTTCTTTCGAGACTTCTTTCGAGACTTCTTTCGAGACTTCTTTCGAGACTTCTTTCGAGACTTCTTTCGAGACTTCTTTCGAGACTTCTTTCGACACTTCTTTCGAGACTTCTTCGGAGACTCCTTTAGAGACTCCACTATAGACTCCTTTAGAGACTCCTTTAGGGACTCCACTATAGACTCCTTTAGAGACTCCTTTAGGGACTTATTTAGATACACATTTAGTTAAGTACTCATTGAGATACTCATTTAGGTAATCCTTTAGATACTCCTTCCGAAACTTCCTCGAAAACTTTTTACCGTACAGAAACGAGACAATAAATAATTTCAATCACCCACTCAAAGCTTTTATGATTCCGTTCATTTTAATTTTTCTGTAAAAAAAACAGGGGTATTTCTCTTTTGCTGGGTGCCGTTCTTCTCTTGCAACGTCATGGATGCTCTGTGCTCAAAGCTCGAGAAGGATTGCCAGCCGGGTGTCACGGCCTTCATAGTGACATCGTGGCTCGGTTACATGAACAGCTTCGTCAACCCCGTTATCTACACAGTGTTCAATCCCGAGTTTCGCAAAGCCTTCCGCAAGCTCATCAGCGTCTGAGGAGGAACCCCGAAGGCCTGCCTGGATCATCGAACGAATCGTCGTGCCGCGGAAGTTCGCGCCTCGCAGAGCAGCGCCGGACGTAACCGGAGCTTCGCGAAGAAGAGACAATCGGTCGACGACCGATAACAGACGAAATTCGATCCCACCGCGCAAGCTCGTGCGCGGCACAAACGAGAGTTCCGCTGCACGTCAGCGCGGTGTATTTTCAACTCGCGATACAGTCTCGCCGACGCTCGAACACCACGAGAACCTATTATTTGTACCGCTCTTCACCGACGCAAAACACGTCCGTCGGGAAGCTTTTTTTTTTTCTGACCATTGAAAATCGACGTTTCTCACGCTTTGGCGGTTCCTCGATGACCGGTCGGCGTCGCTTTGTCCACCTGGGACGAAGCTCACGCGTCAACGTCCCCGCCCAACCACCCACCCCTCCCCCGACACGTCAGTCTGACACTCGATGAACGTAAATAATAATAATAATAATAATAATAATACAATATCATGCGAAGGCAGCGGGATGTGAAATGGGGATGGTTTTAAAATCGGGCTACGGATATATAGAATGGAGGGGGAAAAAAATAAATAAATAAAAAATACGATAGTTAATTATTGAAAAAAAAAAATTAATATACATGCCGTGGCAGTATTAAAAAGTTTAGATGGATAAGGCATAGCAATATTTTTTTCGCTCAATATAGGAGGACGGAGGGAAATTAAGAAAGTTTGAGATATATATGGATATTATAGATATATATATATATATATATGAGACGGTGTAAAGAGGGGCGAAATGGAAGAGCGAGGTACAAAGATGGACCACTCGAGGCGAGATCGTTTTTTTTTTCTATCGTCCCGTGGAAAATTGGTTGAGGTGGTCCGTTTTGCCCCGACGGTCCGTTTCGCCTCTCTCTTCTACTATATTTCGTTGACCGTAGATCGAGAGATACGATGATGTATGAGAGAGGATTTACGAGGGTCTCGCGACCTAATCTGTAACACTACGTAGACGATTAACGTTATGTGTTTATGATTGTATCGCTGATATCGTGTGCGGGACGAGGATGCGGATTAATCTCGGTGTGTGTCTATCTCAGCTAGATGTGTACGTGCTGTTAAACTTAGCCTGTCTCGAACGCACGAAATAGTAATTTGCGCCACGAGTGCGGTAAACCGAACTTTATACGCACGCTGTGAAGTGAGTGCGACTCACTTCACAGTCCGCGTATGATGTTCGCTACATCCTACTAGTATCGCGTAATATTTTCTGTAACGAATGCTGGGGAAGTGCTACTCCGTGCCTGCTGACTGTGGCGCTGGACCGCCAGCGTGCGTAAAGTACGAGAAGCGTCCGTAAAGTGCGAGAAGCGTCCGTAAAGTACGAGAAGCGTGCGTAAAGTACGAGAAGCGTGCGTAAAGTACGAGAAGCGTGCGTAAAGTACGAGAAGCGTGCGTAAAGTACGAGAAGCGTGCGTAAAGTACGAGAAGCGTGCGTAAAGTACTTGAAACGTGCATAAAGTACGAGAAGCGTGCGGAAAGTATGAGAAGCGTGCGTAAAGTATGAGAAGCGTGCGTAAAGTCCGAGAAAAGTGCGTAAAGTACGAGAAAAGTGCGTGTAAAGTACGAGAAAAGTGCGTGTAAAGTACGAGAAAAGTGCGTAAAGTAAAAGCGACCCGATGTGCGCATGCGCCGGGTATTAATAATACACTTAGCTTTAAACGGCCACTTACGCCACTCTTGGTAGGCACGAAAAGTAGCACTTTTCATGCACGAGTTGCATAAATTACGAATATAAGCCTCCCCGACATGTAGATGAATATTCCGATCGATCTGTCGAGGCGATACGAAGACTCCTCCGCCCGGCCGCTCCGGCCTCGGTCGGTAACGCAAACTGTAATAAACTTTTATCGATGCTGCTCAACTTTTTCGTGAAAAATTAAAGTGTCAGACCCTGCTCGACCGTTGAGCGGAGGGAATGACGATTCGCGTTTGGCCAAAAATGTCGAGGAACCCCGAAAAAGTTGATTACATTTTTCGTTGCCGACCGAGTCTGCTTCACATCGCCCCTTCCGCGTGTCAAAACGGCAGCAAACAACAACCAAAAGAAAAATCAAATCTCAATAAGATAAACTTAAACATATCAGTATCGGCATGACGCTTTGATTCGCCAAAGTGTTTGAAATATTAATTTGGGGAATTCGACAAAAAAACGATGTCGCGCGACGAGTGCGATGACAACGTGAAATTGTTAATAATCAAAGATTTCTATGTTGTAAGGAAAAAACCAAAAAAAAAAATGAGGAAAATGAAAAAAATGCGGTGTGTACTACGCTTTAAGAATGAGATTGTGAGGATCAAAAGAGCAAGAGCGTATCTGGGGAGACCGGGGCAAAATGGATTCCCTCTCATTTGACATGAGAATTTTTATTTTTGTGTCGCGTTATTAAAAAAAAAAAAAAAAATTGGTAATAATAGTCCGTTTTGCCCCGCTCTCCTGCAGTTTGTCACTGATAATCGTGTACATTTGTAAATAGTGTAAACAGAGGGAAGAAAAAGAGGCATCGAGCGATTGCGTAATAGAAAAAAAAATTGGAAAAAAAATGTTGCAAGTCCCAGGCAGGGGAGAAAATCCAATTTCGATCGACTCGTCAATCAAAAGTGTTTTTTCGCCGCCACCCCCCCCCCCCCCTCTGCCCCGCCCCTTCGACGACGAGAGAGCTTTTAGGGATTAAGCGAACTCGAAAGCTTAAATTAGGGAGGCTTTCGGTGTCGATACAGAGTGACTCGCCAAGGGAACCACTTCGGTAGTATATAAAAATGAAGTATTCCATATCGAATCGACCTTAGTCTCACCCCTCACATCTTAGTTTTGGCCCGTGATTTTTTATATGATTAAACTAACTCTCAAAATAACTCAGATATTTCTTTTGTTTCAGATGGCTCATAATTATTTAGAATTAACAACAGGAATTTATTAATCGCCACGATTTAAAAATCTGGACCAATTCTGGAAAAGAATGTGTCACGCATAAGATTTTTTAAGATTTGAGCCGGAGTGGGCCGACTTCAGCTTCCATGTTTTTCGGATTTTTTTTTTTAATAAGACGTGACAAAAATTAAAAGAAAAAAATCAGTCGATTATGAGCTATCGTTTGACCATTTTTATATGCATTGTTGCATTTTTAGAAAAAATTAGAACTCTTGGGAAAAATCTGAACAAATTCTCAAAAATACAGAATTGTATATAAAAATGGTCAAGCGAGAGCCCATAATCGACACATTTTTTCGTCTAATTTTGCTCATTGTTTTTTTTTTTTTTTGAAAAAAATAGAAGGTGACCTTGTGTTCACTTCGGCTCAAATCTTTAAAATTCTTATATGTGTCCCACAATTTTTCAGAATTTTTTCAGATCTTTGAATGGTGTTGACCCATAAATTCCTTTTTTTGAAATTATAAATAATTATAAAAAATCTGAAAAAGAAAAATATCTGAGCGCTTTCGAGAGTTAGTTCAATCATATGAAAAATCACAGGACAAATCCAAGATGCGAAGGGACAGACCCAGGTCGGTTTGGTATGGAGTACCTCAAATACAAAAATACCACAAAAAAAAAAAAAAAATAAAGAAACCCTACATAGATACACATGCTAGAGAGTGCTCGATGAAACTGACCCTACATAATATTAAAGTCCGGATGAATTTGCCGAGCGATTTCGAAAAAAAAAACAAAAGAAATGGAATACATTTATAATATAAAAATAAATTAAGAGCGAGCAACGTTCGACAACTTGATAATAATCCTATACCTTTGTGGCGAAAACGAGATTAAAAATAATAATAATAAAAATACGTATCGAAGCAGAAACGTGATTAATTTTACCACTAAACAATAAACAAAAAAGCGACGCTCCGGTGAATCTGACGGAGGTAGCCAAACAAGTGCTTCTGAGATATGTAAACGATATGTATACATATATATGTATATATATATATTTGCCGTAAGGAATAATTATCGACTAAGCGAAAAAAAACAAAACAAAAAAAAACCAAAAAAAAAAACCCAAAAAGTAAAAAAAATGACAACTGTCTAATAATCATTTTAAAAGCCTAGCCGCTGACCTCTGCTACACCGATAAACGTGAGACGTTTCGAACACGACGTTATAGGATATTTCTTACAATCTCGCGGTAAGGATCGCTGTATTTTTCTAACCTGATACGTTTCCTTCTGTATATACCTATAAATAACGTGAAACACAAAAATAATTATTATTATTATAAAAAAAAATTTATTGATTGTAAAAAAAAAATAGCAAAAATTGAATTAAAAAAAAGATAACGAAAGTGTTGCGACTTGAGTTGCGCGAACGCGCATGCGCGCCTCGTGACGTGTGTCGAAGGGTTGTGAGTGCGATTTGAATTCTTGTGTAAATACGATTGTTGCGAAAAATTGCGGAGCGAAAATTGTTTTCTTTAAAAAAAAAAGTAAAAAAATTAAAAATCGATGAAAAGTTTCCGGAAATCCTAAACTGAGCCCCGGCTTCCGGAAGCTTTTGCGGATCGATCTGAGGGCGCGAGTGTGCGACTGTTGAAACTAGAGCGTGTTGAACGAAGCGCATGAATTCTTTCCTGTTGAATTTTTTTTTCTTAATTATCATTAACACGATGGTCTATACAGGGCATAGAATTTAAGTGACTTTCGTTTGCGAATTTAATATTACGAAGACGAGGAAAAAAGTGTTTGAAAAAAAAAAAAAAAATGAAGCCGTATATATGGCGATAAAAATTGACGAGATCGGAATTAATTATAAGGAGACTGCGCTAATGACGAATGAAAAAAAAAAATACTAATAATAAAAAATTGAAAAAAAATAAAAACACGTAAAAGTATGTGAAACATTGCATGTATAGAGGAATGCAGGCAATACCTGACGTAATACTCACACAGAAGCGTTTCGACATACATGCGTGCTCGAGATGACACACTCACTTACACACGGACACACTTGTTGAAATGAAATAAAATTATAGTACGAATTAAGAATGGTACTGGATGTTACTTTTATTTATTCGAAAGCGTCCCCCCCTCCTGGACATCAAAAAAAGGTTTGTAGATTTAAGGTTGCTTCACACATGCATTTTCAACCAAACGTTTAATTCGAACCAAAATTTCAGTATTTCGCGACATGCCAGAAATCTGAAAAAAAAAATCAGCCGGATTAATGGTGACAAGACCTTTGATTTTGCATAATAATGGCGTCAAAAAGTTATTAACAAATTATTTTAAACAATAGATTGTTTTTTTTTTAAATCAGAAAACCTTTTATTTTCTCATTTTAAATGAATTCCTTGATTTTTTAGAATTCATACGAATCTTTTATTTATTAAATTCAAAATTTATTTTTTTCGGCAATTTGAAAAATCGATGTAAAATCGACGGAAAGAATGTAAAAAAAAATGAAATCACAAAAATGTCACAAAAACAAAGCGTCCTTCCAAGATTCTTGATACCAGATTAAGGAGCCACGGGACTATAGAAATTAAAAACAAGAGGCATGAAGAGCGCCGGAGGTAGGACATTCGACAAGCAAGGGATGTGAATTACAGATGTTCCACAAGAATAAAAAAGACTGTCTATTTCACTTGCAATTTTACTTCAGTAACTTCACGATACACTTAACGTCAAAACAAATGTGGTGAGAACGGAACGAGTCGCGGTTGGGCCAGTAGCAATGAGTTGTACTTTTTTATTATCCTTTTCAACATTTCACCCACAAGTTTTGTCATGAAGTAATTCGTCCTGCCTTATAACACTTCGAATGCAGTGATAAACATATACTCCATATGTTTAATTATCCGATGTGCCGGAGCTTGACTTTGCATTCTGTCTTACCCAAAACGCAATCTTTTTGCAGGCTTAGCACACGGTAACTGAGAATAAAATCAGCAAAATGATATAAAATGAATGTCAATATCGGCAACAATTGTTTACATTAACCGAATAAAAATGTGCTGTAACTTACGTAACAATAATACGATTTGGCTGTGTCCGACATGCAAGTGTATCGGATTTCTGCTTCAGTTGTTGGACAGTCGTCCGCCTGTTGAAACAAAGTGTCATTTAATGTCGAAAAAACAAAACCACATTTACAGGATACATATTCTTAATCTGAAATTTTATTTCCAACTAGACGAGGTATGGTGGCTTGCGCGGGTTTCGTGAAATATACCAGATCTGTTCATACCTTAACCCATTCACTGTCAGAGAAACGTATTTCCTCTAATATACATTTTGCCCCTATAGGGGCGTCTGATAGTGAAGGGGTGAAGTATTTGAGGACACTCATCTGCGAGCACGGATCAGCGAGCATTGATGAGCGGGCACTGATTAGCGGACACTGATCAGCGGGAACTGATCAGCGGGAACTGATCAGCGGGAACTGATCAGGGGGCACTGATCAGGGGGCACTGATCAGGGGGCACTGATCAGCGGGAACTGATCAGCGGGAACTGATCAGCGGGAACTGATCAGCGGGAACTGATCAGCGGGAACTGATCAGCGGGAACTGATCAGCGGGAACTGATCAGCGGGAACTGATCAGCGGGAACTGATCAGCGGGAACTGATCAGCGGGAACTGATCAGCGGGAACTGATCAGCGGGAACTGATCAGCGGGAACTGATCAGCGGGAACTGATCAGCGGGAACTGATCAGCGGGAACTGATCAGCGGGAACTGATCAGCGGGAACTGATCAGCGGGAACTGATCAGCGGGAACTGATCAGCGGGAACTGATCAGCGGGAACTGATCAGCGGGAACTGATCAGCGGGAACTGATCAGCGGGAACTGATCAGCGGGAACTGATCAGCGGGAACTGATCAGCGGGAACTGATCAGCGGGAACTGATCAGCGGGAACTGATCAGCGGGAACTGATCAGCGGGAACTGATCTGCGAGCTCTGATCTGTGAGTGGGATACTCACAGATGAGCGTCTATGAGTATCAGAGTATCTGAGAATGCTGTGTGAGTGGCTAATCGACAAGAACTTTATTATTATGTGGCTCATACTTACTCGCCTAGTCCTGGCGTATGCCAAGCCAAACATGACAAGCATGGTGAAGAATAAATTGAACTTCATTATCAATGTTTTTAAATGTGGTTCGGGCTCTGCGTGTTACCGTACTTGATGTGACGGCAACTCCAATGTACACCGTCTTGTACCGATTGCAACAGTTTTTCTTGACCTTCTGCTGAAACCAAGAGAACCTGTACATATAAAGGGGCCATAGAGTACTCAATCATGTGCGCAGAATTGTGCTCGTATATCGATCCTTCAGCAACGATATGAGGCCTGACGTCAAATATTGATTGAGCCATAACAATGCTTCAAGACTGTCGTTACAAAAATAAATTTTATTGATTCGTTAGTTCAGGTGCTTACTTATCATTACTTCAATACAAATTCAGATGATAAGACTATGTAGATCAACTTCAAGTTGTTGAACTGTCCCAGATAGCCAAACGGAGCACATGCAAACAAGGGCAATTGCTTGCCACCAAGCTTTGCTCTTTGCTTGCCAGCAATATTGTAACAATAGTTTCTAGCACGAGATTGAGGAACCGTCAAACGTACATCGTTCAAACGTACACACGCTCACCGTAACACAACTGAATCGTACACTCCACGAAATGGCCCACTGCGTTCAAGCTTACACGACGAATTTGTAACAAACGATTTTCTAACATCAGACAAACCGTACACCGAAAATTTACAACGCTTCAAAAAGCTTTCACATTATAAATGAACACATTCAGAATTTAACAACATCATTTTGTAACAATCGCGAAATGCAACAACTTCGAAAGCTTACACGTGAAATTTGTAACAGTCGTTGAATCTTACACCCGTGCAATCTTACACGGGTTAACGGGGAACGGGTTAATGGGTTAACGCGTTACGGGGGGGGGGGGGTAATGAATGGACTTAATTTACAGCCAATATCGTTAAAGCAAATTGTACTCACTTGATTACGGTGATTGGCACGAGATGGTCAAAAGCTTTTTTGCAATTGCGAATGTAATTTTTCTTTTCACGCAACACGTATATGTAGAGGCAGGTACATGCGCATAAGGAAGTAATTTTATTGATATTCGTGGTTTCGAGAGATAGTGTTTTAATTACCAGTGTGACCGCTGATAACTGAGACTGACTTTGTTTTGATGCACGTGTCGACTGATATAATGAGATAGTATTTTTTTCACCTAACACGTATATATATATATATATATATATATATATATATATATATATATATATATATATATATATATATATAGAGGCAGGTACATGCGCATAAGGAAGTTATTTTATTGATATTCGTGGTTTCGAGAGATAGTGTTTTAATGACGAGTACAACCGCTGATAACTGAGACTGACTTTGTTTTGATGCACATGTGTCATGTGACATAATGACATAATTTTTTTTTTACTAATGTGTTCGGTAATTATTACACCATTTATTTGATCGAATTCAGTAGGAGGTCAATGGCACATCATAGAACGAATGAACGAGGTCAATGGTACATCAACGAATCGGTGAAGCCTAAACAATATTATGTTCACGTTATAGAGGTATATGTCGACGTGGAAACGTCGACGTTTCCACGTCGACGTGGAAACGAATAAAATAAGGCCTCTGTAGATACCTAAGTTTCCAAATTTTATGTATATGTCGATATGAACAGTTGTAAACTTGAGCTTCTAAAGTTAACTCAGTAGTAGGAGTGAAGACGATACGAAATAGAAAATGATATTTTCAAAAAGTCTGCGGTGTTTTTCATCCAAAAACATATAGAATAAAAGAGATAAATATGGACTACTGCGATTAGGACGTAAATTAATAAAATATGGGTCGGTCCATATTCACTTGTTTCACCCAAAATGGATAAATTATTGTTCCATCAAACTATGTTTAAAGTTATATAAATACAAAGATTTTCACGTTCCACGCACAGTGTTTTACATGAACGTATTTGTAATGGAAAAGAACTTTAAGTGCAGTATTTAAAGTACATATGTACTTTAAGTACTTGGAAAAATGGCAGTCTTAAAGAACAGCTGTACTTAAAGTCTCGGAATTGAAGTACCAAATAAGTACAATGTACTTTAAGTACCGTCCTGAAAAAAAAGCGCTGAAAAATTGTGAACGTTCGTGACAAATAAAGCCAAAATCCGCAAGCCTTCTTAACAAATGAACGAAGAAAAAAATTTATTAAACACAATACAAAATCTTCGTAAAAAAAATATTTATTTATTTATTTTCATTTTTTTTCCACTTTGCGACTTAACAGCGAAGATATTCGACGTATAAAAAAAAAGAGAAGGATCGCCGACCTGAAGGTGACTTTGTCGGCGATTTAGTCTGTGTGACTCTGGCGCCTCGATATAGCTAGGCAAAATGGGACAGCGTGACAAAACTCAATTTTCCAATAATGGAACATTTTGGATGGTGGCTCTGATGGTAAGTGGGGCAAAACGGGCTTGAAAACCCGGTTGGTCGCCCAAAAATAATTGAAAAAAATGAGTTCTGCCCCATTTTGCCCCGCTCTCCCTCACTCGATCGACTATTTGTATAATGAAAAAAAAAAATAATAAAAAAATAAGAAATAATACGAACTACCGTGACTCGGCGGTCGAGGACATCACAAATTTTCGTACCTGAAAATTGTGAAGATAACAAGAAAGAGATCGCAAAATTTAACATTACCGAGAAAAAAAAATATATAAAAAATAAAAATCTTTCTTTTCTATAAAAAAAAAAATTATGAACGTTCGCGAACGAAAAAAAGTTTGCCAGATCGACAATCCGTAACGACTGGAAGATGAGAAAAAATCTATTTAACACAATACAAAATCTTCGTAAAATAATCGTTACTTATTTATTTTCATTTTATTTGTTTTCACTTAACAACTTAACAGCAAAGATATTCGACGTATATAAAAAAGAACGAAGAATCGCCGACCTGAAGCTGACTTCGTCGACAATTTAGCCTCTGTGACTCCTGCGCCTAGATCTAGGTGAGAGTGGGGCAAAACGGAATAATGGGGCAAAACGGGCTTGAAAATCCGGATGTATCGGGGCAAAATGGACCCTCCAAAAATTACTCAAAAATTGACTTCCGCCCCATTTTGCCCCGCTCTCCCTTATTCGATCGACTATACGTATAATAAAATAAAAAATTAAAAAATTAAAAACAACGAAGAATCGCCGACCTGAAGCTGACTTCGTCCACAATTTAGCCTCTGTGACTTCTGCGCCTAGATCTAGGTGAAAGCGGGGCAAAATGGGACAGTGGGGCAAAACGAAATGTTCCAATAATATAAATTTTTTTATGGTGGCTCTGGTCTCGAGTGGGGCAAAACGGGCTCGAAAATCCGGATATATCGGGGCAAAATGAACCCCCCTAAAAATTATCGAAAAATTGACTTCTGCCACATTTTGCCCCGCACTCCCTCACTCGATCGACTATTTGTATACTAAAAAAAAAAAAAAAAAAAAAAATAACACGAATTACCGTTACTTGACGTTAGAGAACGTTACAAATTTTCGTAGCTGGAATCGAGATAGCCCAGAATACAATCGTACCCGACGCAAGCATCCTCGGGACGATTGCGGCGTTCGGTGGTCGAAACCGAGAGCCGCCTCGAGTAGGTAAATTCGAATTCAATATCGTCCGGTGAGTGGCGAGCGGGAATTCATAGTCGATGGAGTTTATAGAGCCGGATCTCTGGGACTATCCGGAGGATCCACCGTAAATCCACCCCGTCCCGGCATCATCTCTATATCCTCCTATATATCTCACAATCGAACACAATCCCCCTCGGGGCATCCTTTTCATTAAGCATCGTGCTGCAGACGGTTACCTTGGAATTTCATACGCTCGATCTGACGTACGGAGGCGCACGTTATCCGCATTACAGTTGAGCGAAAGGGGCGTGCGGGAGGGGCGGGGGGGTGGAGGGGGAGGGTATAAGCTTCGCCAACCTCTCCATTATTATACAGCTCCGACTCTGTTCCGTATACAACAATAGGCCAATTACCACAGCGGTTGTCCGAAAGAGATCTGGAACATCGTCAAAAGAATTGTATTACTGACTTCGATAACAACATCGAAGATAATAATAATAATAATAATAATAATAATAATAATAATAATAATAATAATAATAATAATAATAATAATAATAATAATAATAATAATAATAATAATAATAATAATAATAATAATAATAATAATAATAATAATAATAATAATAATAATAATAATAATAATAATAATAATATCAAAGTTGGAAATTGAAATTTTCATAACACTTCCTCATAAAAGTTGATAATTGAAAGTTTTATATCGCTTCTTCATAAAGGGTGAAAATTGAAATTTTTTAATCGCTTTCTCAGAAAACTTGTCCATTGAAATTTTCATATCCCTGCCTCACAAAGCATGAAAATTCAAATTTTCGTATTGCTCCTTTTTTATCGCCAGTCTGAATAATTTTCACTATTTTTTGGGCAAAATAAAGTACTAAATTTTTTTTCGTTGGGAAGGATAATCTTGATTTTCTTCAAAATTTGCAAAAAATTCTGTAATGATGTTTACAAGTTACAAAAAAATTGGCGTAATGGCAAATCCATATCTTTGCAAGTTTTGGTCGAAAAATGTCAACAGTACTTCAAATAAAAACTGCCAATAAAAATAAATAAAAATGTAAATAGTAAAAAAACCAGTAATGCGGAATTTAGATAATAACTATTGACAGTCTCAACCCTGTAAAATGCAGAGAGCTGTTTTTATTTGGAGTACTTTTGACATTTTTCGACCAAAACTTGTGAAGTTATGGATTTACCACCGCGCCAATTTTTTTCTAACTTGTAAACACAATAACAAACTTTGGGTGAAATTTTGAAAAAAATCGAAATGGTCCCTCTAAAAGAAAAAAAAAATTACTACTTTATTTTGCCCAAAAAAGACTCAAAATTATACGGAGTGGCTACGAAAAAATGTTCTCATAAAGTGCATTCAAATACCAAAACTTTCATTGATACACATTCTGCCGCGCAATCGATAGTCTTAAAAACAGAGCAAATCGAACTAAAACTAAAAAAAAGAAAGCACCATTAAATTTTCGGTGAACAATACGGTTCAAAAATCTAAAATAATTTGTCGACATTTTTGACAGTACGAACAACTTTAAAAAAATGTGTGAACACTTTTTGACACCACGCAAAATTAGGGTGGCCAACTTGGCTATTCCATAACCCCATATATATATATATTAAAAAAAAAAACATATTTCCATTACAACATTCGGTCCACAATGCAGCCTTCCAAACAGATGCTGCAAGGATTCAGTGGTGGATGAAATTTTTTCCGCGATCGCCGAACGACAGGACGCGGGTAATTCCGCGAGAACATAATTTTTTTTTTTTTTCCATCCCGTCCGCAAGTCACATTCGCGTGGGTCGCCGAGCTTGGGGTGAGAATTATCACGTTCAGCTCTCCGGTACGCCTCGAGCATCCCATTAACCGGGCCGACTAAGAGGGGGGAAGGGGGAAGGGGAAGGGGGGGGGGGGAAAGAGACGAAAAGACTCATCGCTGGTCGGGCCGATTTTTTTTTTTTCGCACCGATGTCTGCGCCGACCTTCCTACATTACCGACGGTAATTAATCGCATTCTCGGTTTCGCCCTCGCGCCTCGGACGCACCGGGGAATAATTTCAACGGGTCCCACGCAAAAACTACCCTCGTTCGCGACTCGGTGCGAAGAGGGGGGAGGGAGGGGAGGATTTAGTCCTCTCCCGAAGGACTTCCGGCCCGAGGAACTCGCCCGCGCTCGGTCGGTAAAATTATTTCCCGCGGAAGATAATTAACGCGAATAATAAACTTTGGCGGAGCGCGGAGAGACAACGCTATCGTTTTTCTTTCATCCCGCGCAAGTCGGACTGCCGACTAGGCTCGTCTGTCGAATAATTGGCGCGGAGAGAAAATATGTGATTTTTTTTTTTAATTGATTTTTTAATAATTTTTGCTTTCTCGTAGAGAAAGCTATGTTTAAAAAAATAAAAATAAAAAAAATAAATTGAGATTTTAGTGTCGGAGTAGTTAAGATAGTCTGAAAGGTCGAGAAATGTGATTTTTAGGTGGAGTCCGCATGTATGTGTGTGTGTTAGAGACGTGAGTCGTTTAAAACGCCTATAACTGAGAAAGGGTTTGAGATTGTCGGTTGGAATTTGGTTGACTAGTAGAGTTGTTAGGTCTCTTCATTCAGGCCAATTCTTATGAAGATCGCGGTCAAATTGGAAATTTTATGGGATTTTGATTTTTTTTTTTTGAAAAACGTTTTTAGTATCTCCAACTTGCATAAAGTTTTCCGAAATTCTCATATCGCTTCCTCATAAAAATTGAAATTTTCATATGACTTTCTCACAATGTTCCTTTATTCGTGAAGCTTCCTCTATGGAGAAGCCAAAAGTACAGAAAATGCTTTCTCATAGAACAAGCTTTGCGAATAAAGAAACATTGTGACAAAGCTATATAAAAATTTCAATTTTTAACTTTTATGAGGAAGCAATTTCAATTTTTTTTTTTACGTTAATGTTTTTATAATAATAATAATTATTATTATTATTATTATTTGGGAATGCATTTTTGCGCTGCCGATAACCGTTAAGATAACGCTTTGCCTCATTCTCGCCCCGGTCGGCTCACCGCGCCGTTTGCCGTGGAATAGTTTAATGGAGAAGGGAAAAAAATGAAATATGTAAAAAAAAGAAAGTAAAAGAATTTAAAGAAAGCACATTCCTGCACAGCCGAGACATTCTTCATTCCTGCTCCGCTCGGCTCACCACTACGCTCGTCTTTCGAGTTATTACCGCGCAGACAGAAAAATACATAAAGAACAATTTTTTTTATTTGTTAATATTTTTTATCTTCTTTTTTTGATTTTTATTGATTTTTTTTTAAAGAAAATTCATAGCTTCAGAATCAATAACGATTGCAATAACGCAATCGTTATTCTTCAGTTCGTCGATCGAATAATTATCACGGGGACAAAAAAAACATGAAATTTAAAAATAACATAAAAAAATATATACGTATATATATTTAAAGAAAATGCATTCCTGCTCAGTCCATAACTGTTACGGGACCGCGCTCGAACCGCATCGTCGAGCCACGAAGCAATTATCCGCTGCTACATTATTCAAAATTCATGAAACCTTCGTTAATTACATTCTTTTCATAAAAGCCCCGGGCATCCGGATGGGAGGGGGGGGGGTGGGTTGGTCTTGTGTATCGATGCGGATATATCGGTTCGGTGAATAATTTATCGATGCGGCGACGGTGCGAAAGTGGAAAGGGGCGGCCGATAGCTCCGTGTTAATTTTTCATTTCGCCGATAACCGTCGGTGCTAAAATTCACAAAGTTCCAACAGTGTTAACCACACGATTGATACGCTTGTGAATTTACTGCCCATTTGTTGTCGTTTCATTAATTTTGTTTATTTTATTAAATTAAGCCCTAAATCGCTACCGCGGCACGTTCGCTGCATCGAGGCAACAGATTTTTTGTGAAATATCTTTTATGATTTTTTTTTTTTTGGAAAAACTTTACGCTTCAAAAAATAAATGCTTGTTATAAAAATGTTCTTACAAAAAATTCTTTCGAGAGTGAAGATGATAAAAATGAATTTTTCGAAAGTGACAATTTTCACGTATTATTATGCAAATTAATTTCACGGATTTTATTTATTTGTGTTTATCGATCATTGAGTTGCCATCGTAGAATTGATAATTCGGTTGAAGACATGTTTCGACAAATAACCTTCAATTAAGAAAAAAATATCAAAATTTTCTTTCTTTTGTGAGGCAAGATGATAAAAATGAATTTTTCGATAGTGACATTTTTCACATATAGTTATTATTGCAAATTAATTTCAGGGATTTGGTTAAAAAATCAAGTTTTACGTTGTCACCGTAGAATTGATAGATCTATAAAAGACATTTTTATAAAAATAAACTTTGATAATGAAATAAAAGAAGACTTTAAAATTTTTGTTTTGCGAAATCTAATGCAGAAAAGAAATGTTTGTTATCAAAAGGATCTCACAAAAGTTTCCTTCACATATTGTTTTAAAAAATAAATGTTTGTTAAAACCATTTTTTTACAAAAGTTTGTTTCTTTCGAAAATGATAATAATACATTTTTCGAAAGTGACATTTTTCACATGTTATTATGCAAATTAATTTCGCAGAATTTATGTAAAAAAAAACAAGCTTTGAATTGCCACCGTAGAATTGACAAATCGGTAGATCACATTAAAAAAAAATAATCTTCATTACAAAAAAAAAAATTGCAAAATTTCACGTATCTTAAGTGACACATCCAAGAGACATTTTCTTGACCAGAATATCACTTCGAAAATTGATTTGCGTTAAAAAATCGATAAACTAAATATTTTTTCAAAAGTGAAATTTCGAATGAATTATGAAAATTCAGTGCCATTCTCTCCGATTTACCTTGCCAAATGCTGGTGTGGATGCTCTAGCTGGTTCCTGTAGACTCAAACCCACTTTCCCGATATCGAAGCCGACCTGCTGCGATCCTCTCGACCCTCTCGAATTACTCGACAGCGCGCTGTAATCTATTCCCCCGAAACCTCCCAGCGCCAGCTGCAATCCACCTAAAAACATTTTTCATTTTTCCTTCATTAATTAAACCTTCCAACCCAGCATTGGGGGTTCAAATTTTAACCTCGTTTTCCTCAAGCAAGATTAACCTTCATTTACCGACTCATCATGATTATAATTGTGATTGTGATTGTGATTGCGATTGCGATTGCGATTGCGATTGCGATTGCGATTGCGATTGCGATTGCGATTGCGATTGCGATTGCGATTGCGATTGCGATTGCGATTGCGATTGCGATTGCGATTGCGATTGCGATTGCGATTGCGATTGCGATTGCGATTGCGATTGCGATTGCGATTGCGATTGCGATTGCGATTGCGATTGCGATTGCGATTGCGATTGCGATTGCGATTGCGATTGCGATTGCGATTGCGATTGCGATTGCGATTGCGATTGCGATTGCGATTGCGATTGCGATTGCGATTGCGATTGCGATTGCGATTGCGATTGCGATTGCGATTGCGATTGCGATTGCGATTGCGATTGCGATTGCGATTGCGATTGCGATTGCGATTGCGATTGCGATTGCGATTGCGATTGCGATTGCGATTGCGATTGCGATTGCGATTGCGATTGCGATTGCGATTGCGATTGCGATTGCGATTGCGATTGCGATTGCGATTGCGATTGCGATTGCGATTGCGATTGCGATTGCGATTGCGATTGCGATTGCGATTGCGATTGCGATTGCGATTGCGATTGCGATTGTGATTGTGATTGTGATTGTTATATTTCTCGACTACCTTGACCGAACGGATTGCTCTGTGGTTGTTCAGTTTGACCGAACTGTCCATATTCCCCCAACCGTGTTACATGACTGACAGGTGCGAGCTGTCTGTACTGAGGGAAATGCTCGCTCTGACCGAGCTGCTGCAAGTTGACTTGTCCGAGGTGCGAAAATTGGTTTCCACGATCGAGTTGTATAAGCCCTCTAGGATAATTCGCCGTCGATAAACCCTCGGCTGTGTGTCAGACAAGTTATCGCCGTAAGATAAAAAAAAAATAATTTAAAAAGGTGAGATAAAAAAAAATAATAAAAAATACTAATAAATAATAATAAAAAATACTAATAAATAATAATAAAAAATACTAATAAATAATAATAAAAAACACTCAGTATTAGGTACGAAGGTTTCGCAGTGTCCTCAGGGGGGGAAACTGGGGGAGGGCTCGTACGTACTCGAGTAACTCGTGCCCAGAGTGATAGCCGGCTGATTACCGTTGAGGAAGGAAACCTTCGGCAGGTTTGCCGGAGACACGTAGTTGATCGTTCCCACGGGTTGCCGGATCGCGGACGCCTCAGGAATCTTGAACTCCGGCAGTATGGCGTACTTGGCCGTTTGATGATGCTGTACGAGCGGTACAATCGGAACGTTGCTAAAACTCTCCGTCGGCAGGGACTGCCGATATGTGTAGCCGGCCTTTGTGTCCTCGGGCATTCGATACTTGAAGATGTAGTTCAAGAGCGCCGCCGGGACCTCCGTGCTCGGTGCGCTCTGGTAATAGGAGCTCGGCGCTTCGATGGAGTGGTGAGACGCACTGAAGGAAATTCCAATCGTTCCGTACGAGTCGGTTAAGTTACATATGTGGAGGAGACGAGGAGTTAGAATCGTGGGTTTGCTAAAATTCTGGGAGGAAAATCATTCTGGCAAGGTAGAGCAGCGAATCTTGAGAAAAAGCTAGGCAAAGCGACCCTACAAAAAGCCTACAAAAAAGCCCCCTTCAAAAAACGACCTTGCAATAAGCCTCTTTGAAACAACCTTGAAAAAATCTCCTAAAAAAAAAGATCGTTGGAGAAACACCGTGCAAAAAACCCCTTGAAAAAACGTCTTCAAAAAATGCCTCGAAATAAAAACCACTGGAAAAAGCTCCTTGGAAAAAATCTTTCGTGTTTGCATAGAGTGAAGTGTTTTTGATCTTACAATACGAGCCGAACACCAACAGCGAGCGCAAATCTCAAATGTTTGATTTCGGTATAAAGCGACGATACATTCGATGGGGGCTTGTTTGGCTGCTCGAAACGCATGAATCTTGCGTAAATACGCAAGATGCATGCGTTTGCAAGTCATGCAAATGCATAGAATGAAGTGTTTTTGATTTTATAATACGAGCTGGAACGCCTAGAACGAGCTCAAAACTCATATGTTCGATTTCGTTATAAAGCGACTTTGCATTCGATTGGGGCTTGTTTGGCTGCTTGGAACGCATGAATCTTGCGTATTTGCATAGAACGAAGTGTTTTTGATCTTGGAAAACCCTTGGGAAAAACCTCTGGAAAAAACCCCTGGAAAAACCCCTTGGAAAAAACCCTTGGAAAAAACCCCTGGAAAAAATCTTTCGTATTTGCATAGAGTGAAGTGTTTTTGATTTTACAATACGAGCCGAACACCAACAGCGAGCGCAAATCTCAAATGTTTGATTTCGGTATAAAGCGACGATACATTCGATGGGGGCTTGTTTGGCTGCTCGAAACGCATGAATCTTGCGTAAATACGCAAGATGCATGCGTTTGCAAGTCATGCAAATGCATAGAATGAAGTGTTTTTGATTTTATAATACGAGCTGGAACGCCTAGAACGAGCTCAAAACTCATATGTTCGATTTCGTTATAAAGCGACTTTGCATTCGATTGGGGCTTGTTTGGCTGCTTGGAACGCATGAATCTTGCGTATTTGCATAGAACGAAGTGTTTTTGATTTTGGAAAACCCTTGGGAAAAACCTCTGGAAAAAACCCCTGGAAAAAACCCTTGGAAAAAACCCTTGGAAAAAACCCCTGGAAAAAACCCCTGGAAAAAACTCCTGGAAAAAACTCCTGGAAAAACCCCTTAAAAACCCCTGGAAAAAACTCCTGGAAAACCCCCTTAAAAACCCCTGGAAAAAGCCCCCAGGAAAAAACCCCTGGAAAAAGCCCCCTGGAAAAAACTCCTGGAAAACCCCCTTAAAAACCCCTGGAAAAAGCCCCCTGGAAAAACCCCTGGAAAAAGCCCCCTGGAAAAACCCCAGGAAAAACCCCTGGAAAATACCCCCCAGAAAGGAAATCCATCGGTCGTAACGCACTCGAGTGGGCTGGCGGCATCCACCGCTGATGTTTTTTCCACCCACCTGATCACCATCCTTTCGGGGTTCGTTTTTCACGGGAGTTTTTCGCCCACTCGTTTTATCCGCCTGCCAAAGCAACACCCCCAAGAATCTCAAATCCTGCTGGTCCCGGATGCATCGGTAATTAAATCGTTAATGACCTCTGCTCGCTTCAAGCCCCTATAAGGTGCATCGAGGCGAGGGCGTCTTGCATGAGAAATCTTGGCGTTCCTCTGGCGGACAACGACATCGCCGGTCGTTCGGTGCCAAGAGAGCCCGAAGACTGCCGTATAGTCGGTCAATGAATCTTGGATGAAAGGCCTTCAACCGGTTGCCGGAGGTCGAGCCAGGATCGGGGCAAAGCGCGATCACGAAGTTACGGTCACTATAGAATGGGCCAATAAAGCGCGACCCACCCGGGAGGACAGGAAGCGACGGGAGATCGGTGAACAGAGAAACAACCCTAACCGGTGGGCGCCGGACAGATAGATAGGCCAAAACGACGTTACGTACTTGGAGTCCTGAAGGGAGTTGGCCGAGGGGGTATTAGTTGGCTGTGTACCATCGGCACGGACTGCCCCGTTGATTCCTATCGACGTGCTCGATATGGGAGCTGATCCGGTGCCGAAAACCACTTTCGGGGTCGGGTTAGGTCCGACGGAAGTGGAAATGGTGGCCGCGGTGGAGGCTGAGCTCGACGGACCACCGCCGAAGAGCTAAAAGCATTTGCAAATTAACGTCGGCTGCAGTCGGCCCGGGATGACCGGGTGGGATGGGAATGGTCCGTCAAGCCGGATTCCATTATTCACTTTTACGCATCAGTTACCATTTCTGGGTCCTGCGTGAATTATCGGGTGGGTCTACAGTGAGACTTGTTTGTATGGAAATTATTGCTACCGTAAAGTGCACATCGGACCGGGGAGAGACCACGAACCCTAGAAAGCATAGTGACGATGTCCTGGCTAGAACGTACATTCTCGTTTTTCCTGTGATCACTGTCGATCGCGTTGCCAGATGTGGATTGGCCGGGTGTCGATCTGGCTACGGGTGGGAGCGTCACCGAGTTCTGGCTCTTCGAGTCCACGGAATCGTGGGGTGATGAGGTTGCCTGAGCCACGGATGTCAGGAGGTCCGGTGATTGGGGTGTTGAGGCAGTTGAGACCGTTGATCCGGATGAGACATGTTGGGAGGAGTCGTCATCCAGGGGCAGGATGACTGCCGGTACCGAGGCGAAGCCTAGACCATGATTACCTGTAGGGATTTATCCGTGATCAAGTTTTCCGCGATGAAGCCTAGAGGGAGTGCCACGGAGGTCCAGAACTGGCACACCATTGGCCGGTGTTCGCTCAATGGCTGCCAGTAATGGTCCTCCACGTCATTCCCACTGGCAACAAAAGACGCCTCACTGGAATTAGGGCTTTAGGTCCTAGCACACCGATGCCCTGACTGAGCCTTGTCAGCGCCTAAGGTGGGGTTCTGAAATTGCTAGGGATGAAGGACTAACCGAACTTGAGGTAATTCGAGTGCCCTCCAAAGGACAGCGGCTGGCGATGCTGGTGTTCCTTGTTGAAGCGATTCTGGGCGTCGGCTAAGGATTGACTCTCCTCCGTGAATAGCAACTCGTCCTTGAAGGGGCGCGGTTCTTCCCTGAATGGTCTCTCATCCCTGAACGGCCTCTGCTCCCCACTATAAGGTCCGGATTCCTCCTTGAACGGCCTCGACTCCCCACTATAAGGTCCGGATTCCTCCTTGAACGGCCTCGGCTCCCCACTGAAAGGTCCGGATTCCTCCTTGAACGGCCTCGACGCCCTGAAAGGCCCCGGCTCGGAGCCATACGCCCCCACGTTTTCCTTGAAAGGCCTCTCGTCCCTGAAGTGTCTGATCTCCTCCCTGAAAGGGCGGTACTCATCGCTGAAAGGTCTGGGACCTTCGAACTGGCGAATCTCATCCCTGAACTGTCTGGACTCCTCCTTGAACGGCCTCAGCTCGTTCCTGAAGTGTCTCATCTCCTCCCTGTAGGGTCTTTCCAGGTTGTAGCGTGTTTCCTCCCTGAACTGCCTTGGGCTATTGTGAATCGTCCGGGGTTGTTCTCTGAATGGCCGATCCTCCCTGAAGACTCGGGTATCCTCCTTGTATATCCGATTATCTTCCCTGAAGTTCCTGGAATCCACATCGAAGCTCCTTAAATCGCCCTCCAAGGGCCTACGGTTTCGGTCCTCGTACGGTCTAGGGTCTTCCTTGAAGTCGCCTCTGATCTCCTGGTGGGAACTCTTGTCGTCACGAATGGGAAACGGCTGACGATACTCCCTGAAGGCATCTTCCCGGAATGACTGCAGGTGCACACTCGATGGCTGGGAGGTTTCCCTGAACGATCTCGCCTGGTCCCGTTGAGGCAATCGCTGCTGCTGGTAGATCGATGAGTCACCGAACAATCGAAAATCTGCAGCAAAGCCAGGCGTGCCGTTCCTCAGGCCACTGACGATTGCGCTGGTCGCGATCAATAACACCTGAGGCGAAACAACATCAAACGATTGAATTCGGTCGAGCAATTGGGCAGCAACGATTCGCAGAGGGATTCGTAGGGCAGTCGTCGCGTGGTTGGACCAGTTGAACGAATGGACCACGTTAGGGCAGCTCGCGGTGGTTGAATCGGCTGAATGAATGGACACAAATTAGGGCAACTCGCGGGTGGTTGAACCAGTTGCCCGAATGGACGATTTTAGGGCAACTCACGAGTGGTTGGACCAGTCGAACGAATGGATCACTTTAGGGCAGCTCGCGTGTGCTTGAACCAATGGAATGAATGCACGACTCTAGGGTAACTCGAGCGCGGTTGGACCAGTTGAACGGATGAGCCACTTTAGCGTAACTCGAGCGTGGTTGGACCAGTCGAACGAATGGATCACTTTAGGGCAGCTCGCGTATGCTTGAACCAATGGAATGAATGCACGACTTTAGGGTAACTCGAGCGTGGTTGGACTAGTTGAACAAATGAGCCACTTTAGCGTAACTCGAGCGTGGTTGGACCAGTTTTACTAATGGACCACGTTAGGGCAGCTCGCGGTGGTTGAATCAGTTGAATGAATGGACACAAATTAGGGCAACTCGCGGGTGGTTGAACCAGTTGCCCGAATGGACAATTTTAGGGCAGCTTACGCGAGGTTGGACCAGTCGAACGAATGGATCACTTTAGGGAAGCTCGCGTGTGGTTGTACTAGTTGAAAGAATGAGCCACTTTAGCGTAACTCGAGCGCGCTTGGACCAGTTGTACTAATGGGCCACGTTAGGGCAGCTCGCGGTGGTTGAATCAGTTGAATGAATGGACACAAATTAGGGCAACTCGCGGGTGGATGAATCAGTTGAACGAATGGACCATTCGTTCAAGTGTGGCTCACGCGCGGTTGGACCAGCCGAACGAATGGATCACCTTAGGGCAGCTCCCGTATGGTTGAACCAATGGAATGAATGCGAGACTTTAGGGTAACTCGAGCGCGGTTGGACTAGTTGAACGAATGAACCACTTTAGCGTAACTCGAGCGTGGTTGGACCAGTTGTACTAATGGACCACGTTAGGGCAGCTCGCGGTGGTTGAATCAGTTGAATGAATGGACACAAATTAGGGCAACTCGCGGGTGGTTGAACCAGTTGCCCGAATGGACAAATTAGTTTGAAAAAAAATGTTTTACAAATCATCCTAACTTTTTTATAAGACGTTGATTTTTTTTATTTTTCGAAATACATATCAATGTTTTTATAATCAGTCCTAATTTAAAAAAATCTCTTCTTTCGAGAAATATTCGAAGCGGTATTTGCGAATATGTTCGATAAATTACCCGGAAATTTCTTGAGTATATAGAACGTAGTCTCTGCTAAAAAATATCAAAAATTCGTGACTTCAACAATGTTTAAGAAAAACAATAAAAAAATCGTCTCAAAATTAAAAAAAAAATGTTGTGTATTCAGAAAAACGAACTCACAAATTTTCGCAAAAAAATAAATTATTTCTCTGATAATTTGTCACACAGTTTCTTTTTCTAATTCGTTAATAACTTTCCAGAGTCGTTATTAATCGACATCAATGTTCTCAGCACCTTCCATCCAGTGGATTTTTTTCAGATTTTTATCCCATTGGCAAGTGTTCAAAAATTCTCTCCGGATCTCACTTTCGGTAAATATAACGACACCCCCCCTTGAACCGCCCTGCGATGCCGCTTCCCTACAAATCTCCCACCCAACTCACCAGACTCCTCATTTCTCCGGTCTCTTCGAACTCTGACGATTTTTTTTTTTTCCCCAACCGAATCACGATGCCCCTCACAAATTCCCAGACCGAAATCACTGTACCTTCCTCCGCGTCACTGGAAAACTATCTGTCGCTGAACGATCGGCAAGTTCGCGGTTATATAGGCGTGTCGAGTGCCGATCCTAGCTCAACAGCCGGAGGAGTTCCCGCGCGCTTCATCGCCGGTAAAGTCTACCGATTTCTTCTCGGACTTGGCATTGTTTTTTTTTTCTTCTCCATCAAGACGCGATTCCGTCCGCGAAGCCGCGTTCGCTTTCGCGGGAATCCCGGCCTCGGATCGGAGAACCTGCAAGGCGACGATGCGATATCTCGCTCCGCGGACACGCCGACGCTGGTTTGGCTCGGGCCTTTCTCCTGTTTTGCACAGTGGGCAGTTCAACCTGGACCAGTTCGACGAGGCGCTGTGTATATTCGTCAGGCGCACGTCCGCCGGAGAAACGACGATCGACCGACCTACGGGAATAACCGCGTTAACGTTAACGAGACCCGACGTTGACGCTGATCGGATTCGCAAATAAACTCGACATATTCGATGCACGTGTGCTCTTGCCTCGCGCCCTGCTCGAAATATTATCAGCATCCGGGCCGGGGGGGGGGGAGGGGGGGGGGAGAGATGGTATCGTGTATCGTTTATAGAACGGCTCCGAAAACGTTGACGCAACCGTTTTCGACAGTGTCGAGGCGCGTCGAAAAATTTCTCGAGGCACGTGCGCGACCGATTTTCCGGATCGGCGAAAATTCTGATAGGTCTGATTGATTTTTTAAAAATTTATGTGTGTGTATACGTATATGTATATATATGTATATATATTTTTTTTTTATTGGCCGATCAAGATCGATGGATCGACTCTTGAGCGAGGAGACTATTTTTTATTTACTTTTTTTTTATCGCTGACAACGACGAGCGTGGCGGAGGTTCAATATCCGCTCGGTGAGCGTACCTGACATGAATACCGGTCGAACCCGATTGAGTTATTATCAAGTCGGTTTCTTGCGTCGCTTTTGTGGAGGTGATTTATATACTGTTTTTGTATAGGTGTTTCCATTCGATATTTCTTTCGGAATCTTGTTTGCAGAGCGACTGGTATGGTGGTATTGAAAAAGAGTGTCGGGTAAGAGGGGTGAATATGGCCCATCCCAGTTAGCACGCAAATTAATTGTATATTCACGAAATTTTTGTAAATTAATATTAATTTTCGCGAATAATACATATATATTGTTTGATAAAAAATATTTTTAAAATATATATTTTCGCGTGTACGAAAAGTAGACGGTTGCCATACAAATAAATAAATTAATCTACATAATAATAAAGTCCATGTCGATTGGACACTCACAGATACTCACATGGTACTCGCAGACACTCACAGATACTCACACGGATACTCACAGATGCTCACAGATACTCTGACGAATCCTAACATGGATACTCACACGGATACTCACACGGATACTCACACGGATACTCACGCGGATACTCACACGAATACTCACACGGATACTCACACGGATACTCAAATGGGTACTCACACGGATACTCACATGGGTGCTCACGCGGATACTCACATGGGTGCTCACGCGGATACTCACACGGATACTCACACGGATACTCACGCGGATACTCACACGAATACTCACACGGATACTCAAATGGGTACTCACACGGATACTCACATGGGTGCTCACGCGGATACTCACATGGGTGCTCACGCGGATACTCACAGATAGTCACAGATGCTCACGGATACTCACGAATACTCACGGATACTCGCATACACTCGCAGATACTCACAGATACTCACAGATACTCACACGGTACTCACAGATAGTCACAGATGCTCACGGATACTCACAGATACTCACAGATGCTTACGGATACTCACACGGATACTCACACGGATACTCACACGGATACTCACACGGATACTCACACGGATACTCACACGGATACTCACCCGGATGCTCACACGGATACTCACACGGATACTCACACGGATACTCACACGGATACTCACACGGATACTCACACGGATACTCACACGGACACTCACACGGACACTCCACGGACACTCACACGGACACTCACACGGACACTCACACGGACACTCACACGGACACTCACACGGACACTCATACGGACACTCACATCCGCGCCAATAACCTCATATTTCGACCGGAAGTAACGTCGTACCGGAAATATCTCACTTCTCCTAAAAAAAAAAAAATTGTAAACTCCAAAATGACGTATCTCCAAACAATTAAACAAACAAACAAATAAATCCCTACTGTTATTTCTCCTTTCCCAACAATCCGAACTCCCACTCTCCATCCGGCGATCAGGCATTCCGCGTCTCATGCAGCCACGGACTCGGCCAAACAACTTTGTCCCACAGATGAGCTGCATCACCCTTTGATGTCGTCTATTTTCCGTGTCTATTACTCCATGCATATCTTAATGTAAAAACCGCGACCGATATCCACGACAGACACCTCAGGTTGGGGTTTTCACTGTCGCTTTCCCTCCAGTTTCAAGAGTCCCGCGCCTTCGTAAAGCTCTCCTCGATATAGAAAGGAAAAGGCAAATGGGCAAAGGAGAGCCGGGCGGAGAGAGAGATGACGAAGGGTCCGTGTGGCTTGTCCGCCGGGTAAACTTCTGATGTTTGCCTTTCAGGATATAACGGCAAGCAATATGGGGCGGGTCGGGGTGGGGGGGGGGGGGGGGGGGGACTGAGGAAGGGTTGGCTCTTATCACGGTGAAATATGGCCGTTGTAGAATCGGGTGGCTCGAAGCTCTCGCTACTCCGCAAGCCCTCCGGAGCGAAACGGGCGAGCAAACTATACTCTCACATCATCGTCGGTACATCCGGTACGCGTACATGTGAGAACACAATTCAAGAAGCCGGTGACCCCCGAGCCTGTCTCTCGGCCATCGAGTCGGTACGAGCCGACCGCAGGCAGGTGAATACCGGCTGCCGTACACCGTAAAAGCTCGACGAAGCTCTTTGTCCTCCGCGTCGTGAGGTGGTCGCGGCGAGCTTCGGTGGAGCTGGCCGATCATTCGCTTGGTTTCACTCGCTCTCCTTGATCCCTCGCTCTCCGACATCTCGCGATGCTCTCGAGTTTACGACACTGGGTCGCTTGCCGTTTAACGGCGACGGCGTACTAATACGGGAAGGGATATTGGATAGCGTGCGATTCTTACTTTGGGTTATGAGGCGATGGGTTATCTCGAATTAATTGGATAAGTTTGGGAGAAAGACAGATTATTTTGTTAAAAAAATAATTGTTACGGATAATGTCGGTTTAATAATAAGAATAATAATGTTAACGGTGGGGTTAACGGTGGGGTTAACGGTGGGGTTAACGGTGGGGTTAACGGTGGGGTTAACGGTGGGGTTAACGGTGGGGTTAACGGTGGGGTTAACGATGGGGTTAACGGTGGGGTTAACGGTGGGGTTAACGGTGGGGTTAACGGTGGGGTTAACGGTGGGGTTAACGGTGGGGTTAACGGTGGGGTTAACGGTGGGGTTAACGGTGAGGTTAACGGTGAGGTTAACGGTGGGGTTAACGGTGGGGTTAACGGTGGGGTTAACGGTGGGGTTAACGGTGGGGTTAACGGTGGGGTTAACGGTGGGGTTAACGGTGGGGTTAACGGTGGGGTTAACGGTGGGGTTAACGGTGGGGTTAACGGTGAGGTTAACGGTGGGTTTAACGGTGGAGTTAACGGTGGGTTAACGGTGGGTTTAACAGTCGGGTTAACGGTGGGTTAACGGTGGGGTTAACGGTGGGGTTAACAGTCGGGTTAACGGCGGGTTAACGGTGGGATTAACGGCGGGGTTAACGGTGGGGTTAACGGCGAGGTTAACGGTAGGGTTAACGGCGGGGTTAACGTCGGGGTTAACGGCGAGATTAACGGTAGGGTTAACGGCGGGGTTAACGGCGAGATTAACGGTAGGGTTAACGGCGGGGTTAACGGTGAAGTTAACATCGCGGCTAATAGCATTTAAAAGTCTAAAAAAATTCACACGTATTCAGAAAAATAAACGAATTTTCATTAAAAAAAAAGTTATGTTGCCGGGAGATTTGTTAAACAATTACATTTTTCATCAATTTGTTAATATCATTTTGGAATTATTATTATGCAAAATTAATCTTTTCCGCATCTTTAATACGCTTGATTTTTTTCTGATTTTTATAAAATCGAGAAGTGTTTACAATTCTCTCCCAATTCTCTGAAACTTGTGCGAAATCAACAGCATTCGCAAGGACTACCTTAAATTTGATGACGAAGCATTGTCAAAATCTCGATATTTTCTTTTCAAACTCCAGAAATAATATCGAAACAAAGTTGTCAAATTTCCCCTCCAATGAACGTCTCCTCCTTTGCCCATCACCAAACTATCAAAATATTATAGAAGTCTGGCAAGGAAGCGTTTCTCTCCTGCGAATGCATCCAGATGTTCTCCAGGTAAGAATAGGAGATATCGCTCCCGAGGGAGGACGAGA
The DNA here is from genome assembly GCA_964017025.1 of Stenichneumon culpator. NCBI lineage: Eukaryota > Metazoa > Arthropoda > Insecta > Hymenoptera > Ichneumonidae > Stenichneumon > Stenichneumon culpator. The sequence goes on from OZ024771.1 coordinate 4,478,006, forward strand.
ATCCTCCTTTGAGCAAACGCAAGCTTTCCCTCTCTCGCTTTTTCGACCGAATTATTTTTACCGCCCGAAGGCTTCGGCGGCCTTCCCGACGAAGCCAGCTCGGGCTGTCCGCATTCCTCCGAGTGAGACGGATAAAGGCGAGCTTCCGGCTGGTTACCGCGTCCTTTTACCTGTCGCGTTCACTCGTCCTCCACGCTCGCTCGGCGTTCCGTGAATATTTCAAGGAAATTCCGTGAGTATTTTCAGCGAGACTCCGCTACGCCGCCGGTCGGTGCATCAGCTCGCCCCGAGCTTTTTCCCTCCCGCGCAGCCGGATTACCCGTTTCAAATACGCAAATAACAACGCGATCAGCGGCAATCGAGACGGCTGATGTGTTTTTTTTTTTTTTTTAAGCTCCCTCATAGAGGAAGCTTTGTTTTGGTACAAAAAAAGCAAATTCTAGATTTTAATAAAAACGTGTTCAGAATGTTCCATAACGTCGAAAAATCACATTTAGAAAATATGTCCGGATGTAGACCCAGAGTTGTGGTTTATTACATTTAAATAAATCTATGCATTAGAATTCTGTTTATTCAAATGGAATGTTTTTTTTATTTGTGCGAAATAAATTTTTATTTGTGTGCACCTATGAGAGTTACTTCATCGAACTTAATACATTTATTTGTATACCACTGGGGTTCTGGAACTGGAATAATTTTATTTATCTACCAATCGGAGTTCTACTGTATACGCAAGAACAATTTCTTTGAATATCGACTAGTCACGATATTCAAAATTTTTAATTTATGCAAACGTTTCTTCCGATCAAACAGACACTAGATTTAAATTGTGGAAGTCGCTGATTCACATGCGAGGCAGCTGGCGCGCTGCGCATTTCCAATTGGCAATGTCTATGTGAAGGCTCTAACTACATAGAGAGATGCACCAGATATTGTATAAATTAACGGCATGGAAGTTAGCGACGTTGCTCCAACGAAATTATTGACAGCTGTCACGTTTCGCAGAAACTCGCTTTCCTAGCGAGCCGATAATATATTATAATGTAATATAACATATTAATATGAATATTTATAATTATCATAATTATATATAGAATAATAACAATATAATATCATAGAAAACAATTTTTTTTAAATCGTTTGATCAGTAAATAATCTTTTTGAGAAAAGTGACAGCTGTTAATGGTACGATTGGAGCAACGTTGCTAACTTCCATGCAATATAAACTACAAGAAATTGTCAATAAATGCACTTTTACTGATACCAAAAAAATCATACTTGATACAAGTAATATACTAAGATCATTTATTTGTCCCAAATAAATTTGATTTGTTATAAATAAATATTTTCTTTCGTGAATCAGACGAGACGAATTCAAACTGCTATAACTCGAGAATGCCTCGACCGGTCAAGCTGAAAGTTTAAACACTTTTATGAGGAAGCGATATGAAAATTTCAATTTTCAACTTTTACGAGGAACCGCTATGAAAATTTTAATTTTCAACTTTTACGAGGAACCGCTATGAAAATTTTAATTTTCAACTTTTACGGGGAACCGCTATGAAAATTTTAATTTTCAAATTTATGAGGAACCGCTATGAAAATTTCATGTTTTTTTTTAAATTTTAAGTTGCATTCCGACAGTGTGTATAAGGTCAAGATCAACCGGTGGAAACGCCTCGAACTGGTACAGAGAATCGCACGGGATGGACCAGCGAGGAGTTGGGACGCGATCCGGTTAAACCCGATCGGGTAGGCGCACTTTCACGCCCAATAAGGTCAAAGCTCAGGTGCATGCACTCGCATTTACTCCATCGGTTTACTCGGTGTGCATAGTTTTTTTTTTTTTTTTTTGCACCTCTTTTCACTAATTGCAGTTTCAATCTCGAATGTCTATATACTGCGTCTGCGCTTCGGCGATTCAATTTCGTAACGAAACAAATCCATTGAATAACGCCGGGAAGGGAATGAAGATTAATGAGCTCATCAGTCGGTACGGCCGGTCTCTGTAATGGATTCAATCGCGTAATTGCAAACGCCGAAACGACGGAGTTTCCAGGCTTGCTATGAAGAGAATTTTTTTTATTTTTTCAAATATGTATTATATATGCATGGGGTATTTCATATCAAGTGGGCCACCCTAATTTTGCGTGGTCTCGAAAAATGTTCATACATTTTATTTTTTTTAAATTGCTCATGCTGTCAAAAATGTCCACCAATTGTTTTAGATTTTTGAACCTTATTGTTCACCGAAAATTTAATAGCGCTTTCGTTTTTTTTTTTGGTGTATTTATATACACTGTATCTTTAAAACCATCCGATGCAGAATAAAAATGTGCTGCGATGAAAATTTGGGGTTTCGCATGTACATTATAATACCATTTTTTTTATCGCGACTCCGAATAATTTTCAGTATTTTTTGGGCAAAATAAAATAATAACATTTTTTTTTTTTTTCGTTGAGAGGGACCATTTTGATTTTCTTCAAAATTTTCCAAAAATTCCGTTATGGTGTTTACAAGTTACTAAAAAATTGGCGTGAAAAATGGTCTAAAGTACTTAAAATAAAAACAGCTAATAAAAATAAATAAAAATGTAAATAGTAAAAAAAAGCAGTAATGCGGGCTTTAGATAAAAACTATTGACAGTCTCAACCCTGTAAAATTCAGAGAGCTGTGTTTATTTGAAGTACTTTTGATATCTTTCGACCAAAACTTGTGAAGATATGAATTTACCACCGCGCCAATTTTTTTCTAACTTGTAAACCCAATAACGAAATTTGTGTGAAATTAAAAAAAAATCGAAATGGTCCCCCTCAACGAAAAAAAATATGACTACTCTATCGTGCCCAAAAAAGACTGAAAGAAAATTATTCGGAGTGGCTATGAAAAAATTTCTCATAAAGTACCTTCAAATACCTAAACTTTCATCGCTACACATTTTTTTGTGCAATCGATAGTTTCAAAGATACAGCAAATCGAAGTAAAACTAAAAAAAATAAAGCACCATTAAATTTTCGGTGAACAATACGGTTAAAAAATCTAAAATAATTTGTCGACATTTTTGACCGTACGAACAACTTTAAAAAAATGTATGAACATTTTTTGAGACCACGCAAAATTAGGGTGGCCCACTTGGTATGAAATTACCCCATATACGTCATTTTTTTTAACCACCTCTAGAAAAGTACCTTCGAAAATCGGCAAAATCGCGTATACAAGGCTTGAACATATTTCCTTATGGTTTTCCAAAAAACCGCCCGGAATCGTTGGACTGACAATGAGTATCGCTGCGTTCGGTCCGAGTTGCCGGAAACAATATGAGCCTAAATCGCCCGAAACTTTCGCCAACAGAATTTTACGATCTCGCAATCTCCTTTATCGGAAGCTCGACCTGCAAAACGTATCCGATCCATGCAAAATTGCGTTAAAATTGTACCGTGGAAAATCATTGTCGCGCATTTACGAACGGGAACGATATTTCGTTCAGAAACGAACGTTTTGCCTTCCAATCATAAATGATAGGTGTCCGCCCGGGCTGCGCCGGATTTTCTGCAGCCTCGTTTGTCCACGTCGAAACGGCAAATTTTGCGCTTTTCAACGAAACCGGTCACGCGCGCAGAGCCGCGCTCTCCCGCAACCGTCAAATCAGCCGTAGTTCGATCAGAGCAACAAGCTTCAACGAACTCGTACACACGAGCTCTCGCTCGTTCCCGTTCTCGATAGGTAGACATGCTGAAGTTCGGATTGGGTCTGCGCATACCTGGCGGTTTAGGATGCGAGTGGGCGGGGCAAAATGGACTCGGTTCGAAAACCAATCTCGAAACCGTTCATTTTTGAGAAATCGAGATGATTCACCCAGACTAGGGCTGTAAAGTTGCACCGTCTTGACCGGCTAAAAAGTCTTATCCGGCTAATGGAAATTATAGTTTGGCCGGCTAAACCGTCTTAGGGTCGAATTTTAAGACATTAATTTGAACAAGATCGCTCTTGAGCCTGTTTGGCCCGAACTTCATTGCGTGCTTAAGTTTGATCTTAAGTTCGGACATGAGTTTGATCTTAAGTCCGAACTTAAGTTTGATCTTAAGTGCGAACTTAAGTTTGATCTCAAGTTCGAGCCTAAGTTTGATCTCAAGTTCGAGCCTAAGTTTGATCTCAAGTTCGAACCTAAGTTTGATCTCAAGTTTGAACGTTAGTTTGGCCTCAAGTTCGAACTTAAGTGTGATCTCAAGTTCGAACTTAAGATCAAACTAATGTTTTAAAATTCGACCCTTAGGGTCGAATTTTAAGTCGTTAGTGTGAACTTAAGGTCGAACTTAAGGTCGAACCTAAGATCGAACTTAAGGTCGAACCTAAGATCGAACTTAAGGTCGAACCTAAGATCGAACTTAAGGTCGAACCTAAGATCGAACTTAAGGTCGAACTGAAGGTCGAACTTAAGATCGGACTTAAGTACGCAATGAAGTTCGAGCCGAACTTTGACATTAAGTTCGAACTCAAGTCCAAACTAATGTATTAAAATTCGACCCTCAATGTCTTGTCTTCTTTCTTCCCGCCATTCCTCTTTTCTCAGCATTCTTCCACACTGCACTTTTTCCATTTCCAATCCACCTCTCCGCTCTCTATTTCACTCTTTTTCAGCACCTTTCTTTCACGACTATTGCCCCGGCCGCCATTTTTCCTTCCTTCCTCAATTTAATTATTTTTAAAACAAGATATGTAATTTAATTATTTTTGCAGTCGGGCGTGTGCAAACAATTTTAATTTTTGGTTCCTCACGCGTGTTCATTTTGCCCCATCCGTCCAGCACCTTTCTTTCGCAATTACTGCCCCGGCCGCCATTTTTTCTTCCTCCTTCAATTTAATTATTTTTCAAACGAGATATGTAATTTAATTATTTTTGCAGTCGGGCGTGTGAAAACAATTTTAATTTTTGGTTCCTCACGCGTGTTCATTTTGCCCCATCCGTCCCTATATTTTCCCCGGACGGAAATATGAGCCTCGTATTTTCTACGAATATTTTACGATTTCGGAAATTTATATTTATTTTATACCTTCGACCCGGTCCGTAATGGACACATTGACATACGCGAATTCGTTTATACATTCACCGAATAAGTGCGATAGGAGAACTGAATAAGCGACGAACAGGTGAATATTTTTTTAAAATGATGAAAAAAAGAAATCCAAAAAATATGCATGTGAAAAATGCATGAGGATACGAGATATTGAAATGCGAAAAAGAACGTGTCGGCGTATGCGGCAGATTTCCCTCACTTGTGAATTCTCGGCAGTATCTCGTCCGACTCGCTGCCCTACAGGGAGGTTCGCCGGCCGTCTAGCAAGTCGCCTCACCTTCCCACATGTGGACTCGTGAGACGGGAAGAATTAAATACCGAGTGGAAAAGTGAAATACTATTTTTTTTTTTTTTTAAGTGCACTTCTTTACAAGCAGTCTCGTGCGAAACTTTTTTTTGCCTCCGATGCAGGTAACAGTGATGACTCTCGAGCACTCGGCGAAACAAGTTCAAGATCCTTCTCTGACTGAGTAACTTTCGCAACCGAGCAAACGAGAAAATCCAGAACGGGAGACGATTTACGATAACATTGAACTTAAACTTTGCTACATTTTTTTTTTTTTTTTTTTTACTGAATCAGCCTCGTGCGCCGCATTTTTTTTTATTCTTCTAAGCAGACTTTTGTAATCATTTAGTAAGTAGAAAATTCGATTCGTTCAGAAGAAAAAGGACGAAAATATCAACAAAAAAATCGATAATTTATTTCGAAAAATTATCATCTTATGTATTTTTTCGAAATTTAATAATAATCCGATATCAGTTTTGACGCAAAATAAAACCGGACGTTGATATTGCCGAAAGAAAACAGTTTATAAAATTTTTTTTCTTCATTTTACGAAAAATGCTTCTATTGATTTGTTTTCAATGATTCTCTTATTTTATTATCATTGATATAATAATGAGATATAAAAATTAGAGAAATATTTATTAAAAATCTTTAATTCGTCAAGGATGAAGAAAAATCTCGAAATCAAAATTGACTCAAAGGAAGTCACGTATTAAATACGTGACAAAGAAATCTCGGGAGTGGCGGAAACCGGGCCAATGATATGTATTTCCCGCGAGAAATAAGACGCAACGAGAATATAGTGCGAGATGAGAAAGGTAGGCGTGTATACGCAAGTCTCGCCTCCGCGTTGCCGTTTTCTCTCCTTTTTCCACCTTATCGTGCGACGCTCTCACTTATTGTTCCGGTCTATTTGTACCGTCGAATAAAGTAGCGAGATGCAAAGTGGAACGAATGAATGTAGACAGACATACGAAACGGATATCGTTCGAGGGAATGAAAACACCACGTGGAAAATCGTGACGGGACGATTTTTCCTTATCAACCGTTTCATTATTTGCGTCGATCTGACACGGAATTTCCGCTCGGCAAACAGTCGTGGGCGGAATTTGAAATCAAGCTTGTCTCTCTCATTTCGTTCCCGATGGAGGATGCACTGAGAAAAAGAAATCGATTGAGCCGACAAAATCAGCGCTTACGGATGGCGAAACAAACGTTTGGTTGATCGAACGAAATAATTGTCGTAGTGAGTAAAGAAACATTTGATTAGACGGCCTGTTAGTTCCATAAACGAGGTATTCCTTTCGATCAAGCAAACATTTGTTTCGCCACTCGTAAGCGCACATTTTAGTGATACAATTGATTTTTTTTTCTCTGCGACGTCATTTCCGGTCAAAGACCAAGATCTCAAAACCGGAAGTCATCTTTGCCCGTAAGACGTCGCTCGCGGTCGAAATCAAAATTTTGAAAATGCAACTAACGTTTTCCCTTATGACGTCATTTCCGGTCAAAGGCCAAGATCTCAAAACCGTAAGTCATCTTTGCCCGTATGACGTCACTCGCGGTCAAAAATCAAAATTTTGAAACTGCAACTAACGTTTTCCCTTATGACGTCATTTCCGGTCAAATACCAAGATCTCAAAACCGGAAGTAATCTTTGCCCGTATGACGTCGCTCGCGGTCAAAAATCAAAATTTTGAAACTGCAACTAACGTTTTCCCTTATGAGGTCATTTCCGGTCAAAGACCAAGATCTCAAAACCGGAAGTCATCTTTGCCCGTATGACGTCACTCGCGGTCAAAAATCAAAATTTTGAAACTGCAACTAACGTTTTCCCTTATGACGTCATTTCCGGTCAAATACCAAGATCTCAAAACCGGAAGTAATCTTTGCCCGTAAGACGTCGCTCGCGGTCAAAAATCAAAATTTTGAAACTGCAACTAACGTTTTCCCTTCTGACGTCATTTCCGGTCAAAGACCAAGATCTCAAAACCGGAAGTAATCTTTGCCCGTGAAACGTCGCTCGCGGTCAAAAATCAAAATTTTGAAACTGCAACTAACGTTTTCCCTTATGACGTCATTTCCGGTCAAAGACCAAGATCTCAAAACAGGAAGTAATCTTTGGCCGTAAGACGTCGCTCACGGTCAAAAATCAAAATTTTGAAACTGCAACTAACGTTTTCCCTTATGACGTCATTTCCGGTCAAAGGCCAAGATCTCAAAACCGAAAGTCATCTTTGCCCGTAAGACGTCGCTCGCGGTCAAAAATCAAAATTTTGAAACTGCAACTAACGTTTTCCTCTATGACGTAATTTCCGGTCAAAGACCAAGATCTCAAAACCGGAAGTAATATTTGCCCGTAAGACGTCACTCGCGGTCAAAAATCAACATTTGGAAACTGCAACTAACGTTTTCCCTTCTGACGTCATTTCCGGTCAAAGACCAAGATCTCAAAACCGGAAGTCATCTTTGCCCGTGAAACGTCGCTCGCGGTCAAAAATCAAAATTTTGAAACTGCAACTAACGTTTTCCCCTATGACGTAATTTCCGGTCAAAGACCAAGATCTCAAAACCGGAAGTCATCTTTCCCCGTATGACGTCACTAGCATTCGAAGACCAACATTTCGAAAGCCTAATTTACATTTCCGTTCGAGATCAAAAATTTTCAAAGCGAAAGTCCCGTCGAATCTCATGAAAAATCCGTATGCAGTACCGCGAGCCTTGCGGATGATCTGGTAAAGGATGACCGAACTCGACGGCCTGAGCCCATCAAAGCTCCCAGCGTCGATGGTTGAGAAGGAGAACGCTGAGGAAACTCGGTAATGTAAGTATTGCGATCATGCCGTCGGCTGCTTCCGCGGAATACGGGGAATTGAAATAATATGTAAACAGCCGAGAGAAAGGGAGTCTCCGTGGATATTGAATGGAACCGCCGAGGGTGAGCCGTCCTGACTCCCGTCTGCGCCTCGGTCTGGGTCGGGGCGAAGCGCCCGGAGGGCGAGTTACCACGTAAAGCGAGGCTGGGAGAAGAGGCGAAGAAATTCTTCCGTCTCTCCCGGGGCGCATTGCAGCAGCGACGCATACAGGTAGGTAAGGAAGATCCTCGAAGAGGACGCCCCAGGATGGTTCCACCCGGTGGTTATGCGTGTGTGCTTAAGGTAAGCGGGGCTTTCGCGAATATTATGTGTCTGGGGGGAGAGCATATCCGGGCTCGGTCGTAGGCCGGGAGGTTGAGCGGGGCAAAATGGACCACTGGCGAAAAAGTACCGAGTTTCCTCCCTCTGGGATGAAAATTTTTCTGGCACGGGAATCTGTGAGGTGGACCATTTTGCCCCTGGGTTCCGTATTGCGCCTCATAGTGCTTTCTCTTGTTTCTCATATTCGGATAGATCGTTTCGCTGTTACTCCTGAGGATTTATTGCGACAGCGAAGAGAGTAAGTTCGCCTGTTATCCTGGGCGGATTCGACGAGAATCTGGGATTCTTCCATCGCGATCTTGCAATCATTTTTATTCCATGGCCAGGACGCGTGAGTGGACCATTTTGCACATGGGTTTCGTTTTGCCCCTCATAGTTTTTCTCTTCTTTCTCATATTCGGATACATATTTTTGGTCTTACTCCTGAGGATTTATTGCGAAAGCGAAGAGAGCAAGATTGCCTGTTATCCTGGGCGGATTCGACGAAAATCTATGATGTGGAAGTTAGCAACGTTGCTGCAACGAATTCGTTGGCACCTGTCAAAGTTTTAAAGTCGTTGTCGATAGGGCCCATTTTCCGTAGACTTAACCTATCTTTTCATGGCAATGAAAACATAATAATCTGGATTAAAATCTGGGATTCTTCCATCGCGATCTTGCAATAATTTTTATTCCATGGGCAGGACGCGTGAAGTGGACCATTTTGCCCCTGGGTTCCGTATTGCCCCTCATAGTGCTTTTTCTTGTTTCTCCTATTCGGATACATCGTTTCGCTGTTAGTCCCGAGGATTTGTTGCGTAAGCGAAGAGAGTAAGATGATTGCCTGTTATCCTGGGCGGATTCGACGAGAATCTGGGATTCTTCCATCGCGATCTTGCAATAATTTTTATTCCATGGGCAGGACGCGTGAAGTGGACCATTTTGCCCCTGGGTTCCGTATTGCCCCTCATAGTTTTTCTCTTCTTTCTCATATTCGGATACATAGTTTTGGTCTTACTCCTGAGGATTTATTGCGAAAGCGAAGAGAGTAAGATTGCCTGTTATCCTGGGCGGATTCGACGAGAATCTGGGATTCTTCCATCGCGATCTTGCAATAATTTTTATTCTATGGCCAGGACGCGTGAATTGGCAAAGGGAAACTTTGTAGAATTGGCGTAACGACCGGTACGCTGCTGGGAGGGTTATCGGGTCGAGGCGTCTGTGTAAGTTCCTGGGGGGAGTATAAAATCCTTCGAAACGGTTGTTACTGCTAGTGGCGGTTAAAGCCCCAGGCGTCGGGTAATGGAGCCGTTCCGCCCCCTCTCCGCTGTGGTCCCTCCAGCCCGTGCCAATTCGAAAATTGCATCGTTTGTCATGCTGACCCGGCTTAAATATGGAGATACGTGGGGTAATGCGTAATAATTGTTTTCGCATGAATGAGCGTTTACGGTGGGATCAAAGACCAAATTATATCATGTTATCGACCGTGATAGTCCGGTTATTGCCTTGCATCTGTTAAGGGCATGTGAAATGCTGCGGACTGTGAGAATCGCCATCCCTATTTCTGCGGGACTATTGATATTTTGGAGAAATGGTATAGTGTATTATGCAACAAGAGTGGCAATCGCCAATTCGACCCTTGTTGCACATCATATTTTTCGTATCGAGTGCATGAATCTGCAGCACGTGGAATGGCAGTCGCGCGAAACGAACACTGAAAAGTGAGGTTATGTCACCTAAATTGCCCAGACCTTGTCCGTCCCAGGTCAGAGTGTTTTCAAGTGCCGTCCCTCGCACTGATTATTCTAAGACACATATTCAACTGATTGTATTAAGTCCCATATTTAACCGATTATTTTAAGACCCATGTTCAAATTCTCTCCAGAAGCCACCCCAATCCCGGATTACTTTGTCACCTGGGTCAAAGTCCCCACAAGTACTGACCAAGGCGCTGAATATTCGAAATCTCTCTGGGTCGAAGTCTCCCTGAAAGCCATCCCAGGGTCTCATTCTTTTAAATCTCTGCTGGGATCAACAAGAGCGGTCCCAGGCCCTTAATATTGGAATTCTACCTGTGTCAACGTCTCTCCAGGAGTTATCCCAGGCCCTGATTATCCTGTTCCTTCAATGTCAATGTTTCTACAACAGCCCAGGCCCTGTATATTCTATCTGTGTTGAGGCATCTCCAGGAGCCATCCCAGACCATGATTATTCCTTCCTGGGATCAACGTCTTCACAAGAGTGGTCCCAGGCACCGAAGATTCTAATTCAACCTGAATCAAAATTTCTCCAGCAGCCATCCCAGGCCATGATTATTCCTTCCTGGGATCAACGTCTTCACAAGAGTGGTCCCAGGCTCCGAAGATTCTAATTCAACCTGAATCAAAATTTCTCCAGCAGCCATCCCAGGCCATGATTATTCCTTCCTGGGATCAACGTCTTCACAGGAGTGGTCCCAGGCTCCGAAAATTCTAATTCAACCTGAATCAAAATTTCTCCAGGAGCCATCCCAGACCATGATTATTCCTTCCTGGGATCAACGTCTTCACAAGAGTGGTCCCAGGCTCCGAAGGTTCTAATTCAACCTGAATCAAAATTTCTCCAGGAGCCATCCCAGACCATGATTATTCCATATCCACTTCATATAAAGATGCCAAGAGCCGTGCCAGGGCCTGATTAATATAAGTCCCTCCTGGGATCAACATTTTCAAAAGGGCGATCCCAAGCTCCGAAGATTCTAATTCAACCTGTATCAAAATCTCTCCAGGAGCCATCCCACGCCCAGAATATTCCAACCCCACGCGTTTCAAAGTCTCCCCAGGAGCTATCCCAGGTCCTGAATATTCTATCTATATCGACGCTTCTCCAGGAGCCATCCCAGACCATGATTATATGGTCTACTCTTGATACGAGTAACAGAATGAGTAGATCCAACAGACAACTTGTAACTTCTCTTAACGCACTTTATCAAAAAAAGCAATCAGACTTTTCCAGAATGTTCCAGAAAAAAGTGTGAATTTCTCTGATAAATTGTCACATCTGGAAGTTGTACCGAGAAAATGGTGGAGATACTAGGCAAATAGCTGAAAAACCCAGAGAAAGATTTCTAAGAATCTCTGAATATGCCTGAAACGGTCCGGTTAGAGTTTTCAGACAAGTCGTCAGGAAACATTTTCTTTCACCAGGGTACGAATTACGTAAGACACCCTCCCGGCTCAAAGTCTCCCCACTTTATCGAGCCCCGACACTTTCCACTCAGAAGCGCCTCTGAAGATCTTATAAAAAAAAAAAAAAAAAAAAAATGAATTACAGTCTCGCCTGACCGTAATTCATTTTTTTTCTCCCCCCAGCCGACCGAGCCTGGCTGGGGCGAGGAAAGGTCGTTCCACCTCGCCTAAATTGAACGGGGATCCTCATGTGCGAATGTGTGAAGAATGTTACATGTGTACGATTCCGAGACCAGGACGAGTCGCACGCCTCGTCGCAGAGCCCAGCAGGGGTGGCTTATAGACTAGGCCCGCTAGGCCCAGGCCTAGGGCGCCCGCGATCGCGGGGGGCGCCGCGCAGCCTGTCCGCTAAAGTATTAATATTAATAAAAGCATAATAAAAAATGTCTTCAATTTGTATATTTGTTTTTTGATCATTGTTCGGACGGCCGAGCGAGGGGGGGGGGGGGGCGCAATTTTAATCGGGCCTAGGGCGCCAATTTTCATAATCCGCCCCTGGAGCCCAGGGGTGTTAGGGTCGGATGGCGGTGATGCACGGAGAAACAGAGCAACCCGCCAGTCGGCCGACATCAAAGGTGGACCCGGGCTCGGGCCAGTGCCGAGTTAATTCTGCCGAAGGAGCCAGAAGCTCCGCGAGCGCCGTTATCGCACGGAGCATAGGGACGCGTAGGGTGGGCATAGAAAACGTTCCCACTCGTACACGGGCGGGCCTCGCACTGTCGGCTCTCCGCCCCGAGAAAGGAAACTGTCGCATGCATATTCAAAACCTCGGGGTTTACGCTTTTACGCCTCTAGCGAGCTCGTTCGTCCATAATGACGGGAGGGAGGGTGAGAAAAAAAAATGAAGCGTGCGAGACGGCGAAAGGAACAAGCTGGAATGAAAGAAAAAATCTGTTCCGCTCCTCGGGGCGATGAGACGATTTTTTTTCTCGCCACACACACGCTTTCGCGACTTGTGCAGACGTCATTGAAGAAATTGTGGATTCGTTTTTTTTTTTTTTTTTTTTTTGAAACTTTGTTGCGCGATACCTGTGGATTTGGGGTAGTGATTGGATGTAGGATGTGTGGAAGGAATTTAATGCTGGTTAAATTAAATCCAGCTGTGGTTTTTTAAAGGTTTTTGAGATCCTTTTCATGGGGCGAAATAACGACCTTCTTTTATTCGACGTTGCTGGATATATTTTTTTTTATCCTTGAAAAGTTGATCACTTTTTTGGATTGATTTTTATACACTTTAATGATAGGGGAGGGTTGGTGAAAATTAACCTATGGGGCAAAATGGACGCGGTTGGATATAAAATAACATTTTGACAACGTAGATTTTTAGCCTCGATTCTGACGATCCATTTTCCCGAATACAAATTGTACAAATTTTTGTACAAGTAACATAGTTCCTTACCTTTAATATCCACCCTAAACTAAATGGATATCTTTATTATTTAAAAAAAAACCGTTTATTACACAAAACAGTCCGTCTTGCTATATTCTTCAGTTAGCAAGTTCTTTTCTTCGAATTTGGGACATCTAGAAATTACATTTCACAACTTCAGCGCAACAAAAAGGAGCGTGCAGAACAAAAATAACACCATTCTGCCCGGATAGAAATGGTCTGAAATAAAAAAATCAGAAACATACCTTCCTAATTATAGCTTTCTTTACGAGGCAGCGATAAAAAATTTAGGGAAATTTAGGAAAAGTTACCGAAAGTTAGGGAAATTTTTGAAGTCCAGGGAAATTTAGGGACATTTTTAGAGACCTTGGGAAAATTGTGGGACATTTGTTAGGACACGGCCCTATCTATTTTGTCCAGGCGCACCAAATGCGTGTAGCATTTATTTTTTATTTTTATTTTTTTCTTTACGGGATCTCTAAGGGTTCCGTAAAGAAAAAACAGAAGTTGCGGGATCCAAGTTACGGATTCCACCAGCCCAGCTGGTGGGTATGTGGGACTCCCGTAGCCTACCCACTAAACCGCCCTCTCCTTCCGATCCTCCCCCAACCAGGAACTATGTTAATATTACTTCTGATTGGGGAATCTGTCTGTGTACGTCCGGTCATTTTGCGTGTAGCATTTATTATTATTATTATTATTATTATTATTATTATTATTATTATTATTATTATTATTATTATTATTATTATTATTATTATTATCATTATTATCATTATTATCATTACTATTATTATTATTATTATTATTATTATTATTATTATTATTATTATTATTATTATTGTCTACAAATCGATGAAACTCTCGGAGTCGTCTGGATGCTCCACTTTGCCCCACTCGCCGGTACATAAAATTGTGAGCACTGTGAAAAGTTCACAGTTCACCGTGAATATAGATGCCCCGTACAGTAGATCGTCGTTGTCACGTCGCCCCGTCGACGAGGCAGTTTCTCTTCTCGTCATTAAAGTTCCGTCCCCCTTGCGCTGTTACCCGACCCTCGAACCGCGTATCGAGGCGCGAGATCGTGCGGTGAGAGCTTGAGGGACACCGGAGCGTAATCGTAAAATCACAAAATAAAATCACGCGAGTGCGTCGTCGGCGGTTGCGATACCGCATCAGAACCGGAGAGAAGAAGTAGCTCTGGTTGTGAGGAGCGCATCGAGTGCCTGGTTAGTTTAAGCCTCAGTTACAAAAAAAAAAAAAAAAAAAAAAAAAGGCCGTGCTCAGCTTTCGGTGGCGAGACACTTGCAAGCTTGCGGCCGTCGAGGACTCACGTCGTTCAGAGAGAAAATACGAGCTCGGACGGGATAACGACGCGGAGGAATGAGAAACTCCTTAACCCTGTGTGCGTAGCTGCACAGTGGCGGCTTCCTCATCTCTGTACCTCATCTGGTAAAAAAAAAAAGATGAAAAGAAAACCGCCTTTTCTCGCCGGAGAAATATGTACTTCATAGCGCGTTATTCCCGGAAGACCTTTCGGGCGGAGTTAAATACTAGGGGCGAGCGGAGCAAAATGGCACGGTGGGGCAAAACGGGACAGTGAGGGCGAGACTCAATTTTCCAATAATTTTTCGGATGGTCCATTTTGCCCCAACGATGCGTCCGGATTTTCAAGCCCGTCTTGCCCCATGCGGGATTCAAAAGTTATTGAAAAATTGCGTTTCGGCCTCGTTGGGCCGTTTTGTCCCGCTGTGCCATTTTGCCCCGCTCTGCCCTACACCGTCCAGATTTACAATCCCACTCTCAACATCGCATGACTGTTGTTCGCTTTCCGTTGCTTCCCGCTCTTTTTTTTTTCGCTCCGACTCTTCATCCTGACTTTATTCCGTGCAGGTGCGACCGAGGAAACAACTACGGCGACGGCCATTAGCTCCGAGGCTCGAAAAGCCGACGGGGACTTTTCTCGCACCGGAGTCCTCGATCTTGCGTCCCCACCCCCCCCCCCCCCCCCCCCGGCCGCTGTGCCGTCTGCAGCTGCGATATTTTTTTTTTTTTTTTTTTAAGTACGAAACTTGCACACGGCGGAAAGTTTAGCTCGCGCGAAGAAACAGGGACGTTATGTAGTGTTTTCGTTTTGTCTGGAAAGAAATAGGGATGTGAGGGCGTCAAAGGGAATTACGCGAGAGATGAGAAATAGTGGTGAATTTTTGGGTAATTTGCTGACAGTGATTCGGGGAGATTCCTTGATTTTTTAAGTTTTTTTTTCGTATTTACTATTGTTAAACGACGAAAATCAAGGTGATAGGATAGAATTCAAAGCTCAACAAATAAATACAAAATAATAAATACGCAGAAAATCAGACTCAGGATTTATCTCTTCGTCAACACTGTAAAAAATGTCAGTACATATAATATAGCTTGAAGTATGAAATTTAGGAATTTGGTATATGAATTTTATATTAATATACTTTTGCTACAAATTTGAGAATAATATATGAATTGTACGATATCGAGGAATTTTAAAAAAAGCACAAGCTTTTCTGAAAAAAATAAACTGTTTTGAGGTGCCAAGAATATTAAGTTTGGATAATAATAATATCAAAAAGTTATTAAAAAATGCTAAACAAAATGTTTTAGCAAATCAGTAAACCTTTTTTTTCTCTTTTCAAATAAATTTGTTGATTTTTTGGAAGGCACATGATTACAAAATACTAAGCTGAAGGACCCTATTCGATGGCCCTTTGCCATGGTGGTTAAGTATAAAAACTAGTATATAAAAAAAACTGTATATAGGAACTTTGGCAATAACTCTATTTTACTACTACTAAAATACTATAATAGAAAAATTTAACAAACGATAAAGAACTTTGGTTAAGTAAAGTTAAGTGCATCAAACTTATCGTTACAAATTGTAGACCAAAGTGTTTTTAAATGTTTATAATTTTATACTTTTTACCCCGGAGCTCATGTACTTAAGATTTATTTATATATCATATTTCGGTTGTACAGGAGAAATCCGTCAAAAAAATAAATTAAATTAAATATAACGTGAAAATGAAGCATTTTAGCCGAGCGGTATTTCAAATAGTGGACTGTCACAATCTGAAAATTGAAGATATCGAGATTTCGTTATACTTCAGAACGGTTCCATTTTGCCTCGCTCTATCCTATCTACACCGATGAAGAGGCACATATCGGATCTCCGTCTGTCGACTCGTTGATCAACCGCGTGGTGAGTCTTCGTCACGAACACCCGTGACATCTACACACGCGCCTACCTATTTTTTAAACTCCCGACTAGAAGAGCGCCAGATCTGCAGCACTTGGCAAAGTCGCAAATCTACCTTACCGACTGCCGGCAAGTTAAAAAACCTGTCATTCGCGTCCTGAAACGGATTGCCTTCGGTATTTTTTTTTTTTTTTTTTTTTTTCAAGGAGCTCGTCGATCGATTTTTTTCAAACTTGCAGGCTCTGTTCTTCACACTTCAGTGTGACCTCGTGAATTTTTTCAATGACCAAAATAATTATTTACCGACTTATCATAAGAAAGATTTTCCACTATCCAATCGCCGCACCGGATAGAGAGCGTTCGAGATCAGCGATGGATCACAACAAACATCCTTCTTTCGTTAGGACGAAAGGAGGTTGTTTGTTGTAATTGTGTCTCTACGGTGCGGTTTCTTTGCGGTTTAATCGGAAAAAATTGAATCGATAAATCGTATATTTACCGAGAAAAAACAATCATGAAATACGCATGCGTTTTTAGCCATTTACTTTGATTTTATCTAGAGTCTGATAAAATAGTCCATTTTGCCCCAAGTTTTCAAACGGATGACTTCAATCCGATGTCCTAGCGACCAATGATAACGGTCGACAGCGCAACGTAGCTGCCTCAATGACGGAAACTGTTCGACCACCGACAGCTTATCGACGGAGCAAAGCCAGCGCCACTGGCGTCACCTGTAGAAGCGCCCTCTCAGTACATCAGTCGCGCGCTCAGAGTAATTCAGAGTATTTGCCGAAAAGTTATGGAAAACTGAATTTTTCTGATAAAGTACGTTAAGAGAAAATAAGAATTGTCTCTAAATCTTACTCATTCTGTTACACGCTTTGAGTTAGCGAAAATTTGAGTTTTCCAGATAAATGTTCGTGATTGTAGAAAATTATTAGCCAGAGATAAATAACAAAGTTCACAGTTATTAAGAGAAGTCGATAGAGAAAATCGGAACTTTTTAGAACAATCAGGGATATTTAGATTCCGAAGAATCTTTTAATTTTTCTGAAAAGTGCGAAAACTGAGATATTCGCAGGATTTTTCAGAGAAATTTCTTATAAATTTTCCGAGATTTTCAGAGAAATTTTCAGACATATTCAGAGAAATTTTTTCACCAAGGAACTTGTTGCAAATATCGTTTTGTACGAGAGATAGTGAGCGTCGTTATATATTTTGCGTGTGTCTTCTGTCGCGTCTCGTGAATCACCTGTTCGTAATATCGAGCTCAAAGAAGTCGACGCAGAGACGAGGATTCTAGCGCCACGCGTCGCTCGCAGCGACGCGCTCAGACGCGGTCAACGTTGGTAACGCGATCGGAGCTCTTCTATACCGTCCGCATGCACTCCGTAGTACTCGAGATAAAGCCAATATGACGATCAACTCAGGCCGAATTATGATCATTCTTCTATCATAGCTTGCCCAATATATAAACTCTCCGAGTGTCGTGTAAATAAGCATGTTCTATCCTCTGCACACAACATAGAACATAAATCTTGTCGTATCCCATCAAACATTATTTACCGATTTACGAAACAAACAAGAAATGAAGAAAAAAAACCAGAGCGCTCTTAAAAATAAACAGTCCTACAGCACATAATAAATTGCCATAATAAATATTAAATAAAAGATTGTGTTTCGACTGATTTAAAGATGAAAATAAGAGTATTACACCAATGGTTTACTTAATAAATATTAAATTACACATTGACCAGTGCCGCTTCTTTTTCACCAATACCTCCAAACTTCGAATTTAATAACGACTTTCTCTCATTTATGATTTTTAGTTTCATCGAATAACAAACCGATGGATCAGCAGAATCGACCGTAGTCATTGAGTGGAGAAAAACGAGCGCGACTCGCGCCCGGACGTAGACAAAGCGTGCCCGAGCTCGCCGCCATTGTTGGCTTCAATCCTGGGACGCTTTCGCCCACCTACCGCTCCGACCTGTGGTAATCTTTCTTGAGCCAGGCGTCGGTAAGCTTGCCCAGCCCGTGCCCCGACTCCGCAACTCTTCTGCGCGTGGCGCCCTCCGCGCCGCGACGCGTCCCCGCCATCGCCGCCAGACGGCGCGCGCGCTCCTTTCCCCAGAGCCAACGGCTCGGTCCTCGGGCACATGCGCGAACGAGTTGATTCCAGTATCGAGCCAGGCATCTGGCAGCTGGCTCGCCCGTTCGTCGTGAGCAAGTCGGGAGGCTCTCTCGGTTTTACGCTCTCTCCTATTCGTCTCCGGAGACGACCGGGGGACTCACCGAGACTCGCGGTTTACGTACAACAACCAGTGCTCCGAGAGGCTCCGTTCACGCTTCCGTCTCCTTCCGCGCCCACGACCGCACGCTGTTTTGCCCGAGCGCACCGTCGGGGCTCTCACATTGTCATTCGCGGTAAAAGTCCGAGGAGGAGGCCAGAGGTGCCTGTCGCAAACAAGACTCCGTTGCCGTCGCTGCCCCCGTCGTCGACGACGACGAGGAGCGCGATACAGAGAGCCCCCTCACACGGTCGCACACATTTCGCCGGACTGAATTGAACCATCAAGAGAATCGCCTAAAAGGCAAGCGGAGAAAAAAAAACACTACCGTGTCCAAAGCGGGAAAGAGCGATAGTCGGTTAGTCGCGTGCCAGCAGAATCGGGAAGGACCAACCGTCGTCCGTGTAGCACCGGGAGGCTATTTCGTTCGGGAAAGCACAAGCATCGTCGGTTATCGTCGCGGCATTCCGCGATATACCGGGATAGCCCAAAGACGCACTTACGCGGCCCGTGCGGGACGATGGGAGACGAGAGAGCGTTGCGCTGCTGCCTGCGGTAATTCCTGAGTGGCCGGTAAGTCTTCGACTGATCATACTTGTCTGTGTGCCACTGGTAATGCGCCATGCCCCTCATCGATGCCTGGACCATACGAGTGGGGTGACTGTAGGGAAAGAGAACGGGCATCAATGAGGGGCAGTGTACTTGGTTCATGGGATGGACCTTCAATTATGTGGTCACGATTTTTGTTTGGAATGAATGAAAAGTTTTCGACTGTTTATGCATCTGTGCATCTCTAGTTATGGTGCGTCATGCCTGTCATTGATGCCTGGACGATCCTAGTAGGGCTACTATAGGGAAACAGAATGGGTATCAATGAGTGGCGGTGTACTTAGTCGATCGGATGGACTTCCAATAATGCGGTCAATATACTTGGAATTAAACAAAATGTTTGACAGATCTGCATCTGTGTATCCGTAGTTATGGTGCGTCATGCCTGTCATTGATGCCTGGACGATCCTAGTAGGGTTCCTATAGGGAAACAGAATAGGCATCAATGAGTGGCGGTGTACTTAGTCGATCGGATGGACTTCCAATAATGCGGTCAATATACTTGGAATTAAACAAAATGTTTGACAGATCTGCATCTGTGTATCCGTAGTTATGGTGCGTCATGCCTGTCATTGATGCCTGGACGATCCTAGTAGGGCTACTGTAGGGAAACAGAATAGGTAGCAATGAGTGGCAGTGTACCTGGTCCATTCGATGGACTTCCAATGATGTGGTCAGCATTTTTGGGAATTCAACAAAAGTGTTCGGCAGATCGTGCATCTGTGTATCCCTAGTTATGGCCTTTATCGATGACTTGACCATCCTAATGTGGCTCCTATAGGGAAACAGAATAGGTATGAGTGGCGGTGTACTTAGTCGATCGGATGGACTTCCAATAATGCGGTTAATATACTTGGAATTAAACAAAATGTTTGACAGATCCGCATCTGTGTATCCGTAGTTATGGTGCGTCATGCCTGTCATTGATGCCTGGACGATCCTAGTAGGGCTACTATAGGGAAACAGAATAGGTAGCAATGAGTGGCAGTGTGCCTGGTTCATTAGATGGACTTCCAATGATGTGGTCAGCATTTTTGGGAATTCAACAAAAGTGTTCGGCAGATCGTGCATCTGTGTATCCCTAGTTATGGCCTTTATCGATGACTTGACCATCCTAATGTGGCTCCTATAGGGAAACAGAATAGGTATGAGTGGCGGTGTACTTAGTCGATCGGATGGACTTCCAATAATGCGGTCAATATACTTGGAATTAAACAAAATGTTTGACAGATCCTCATCTGTGTATCCGTAGTTATGGTGCGTCATGCCTGTCATTGATGCCTGGACGATCCTAGTAGGGCTACTATAGGGAAGCAGAATAGGTAGCAATGAGTGGCAGTGTACCTGGTCCATTGGATGGACTTCCAATGATGTGGTCAGCATTTTTGGGAATTCAACAAAAGTGTTCGGCAGATCGTGCATCTGTGTATCCCTAGTTATGGCGCGTTATGCTCTTTATCGATGACCGGACCACCCTAGTAGGACTGCTATAGGAAAACCGAATGGGTATCAATGAGTGGCAGTGAACTTAGTTGATCGGATGGACTTCCAATGATGCGGTCACCATACTTGGAATTAAACAAAATGTTTGATAGATCTGCATCTATGTATCCGTAATTATAGTGCGTCATGCCTGTCATTGTTGCCTGGACGATCCTAATAGGGCTACTATAGGAAAACAGAATAGATATCAATGAGTGGCCGTGTACTTAGTCGATCGGATGGACTTCCAATGATGTGGTCAGCATTTTTTGGAATTCAACAAAAGTGTTCGGCAGATCATGCATCTGTGTATCCCTAGTTATGGCGCGTTATACCCCTCATTGATGTCTGGGCGATCCTAGTAGGGCTACTATAGGAAAACAGACTAGGACATCAATGAAGGGCAGTTTACTTGTTTTAGCTGATGTACCTCCAATGATGTGGTCGCAATTTTTTTAGAATGAAACAGAAGTGTTCGGCTGATGATGCATCTGTGTATGCCTAGTAATGGTGCGCCATACCTCTCATGTATGCTCTCACGGAACATCCTAGTAGGGCTACTATAGGGAAACAGAATAGCCATCAATGAGGGGCAGCGTACTTGGTCCATAGGATGGACCTCTAATGATGAGGTCCCAATTTTTTGGATTTAAACAAAAGCGTTTGACAGATCATGCATCTGTGTATCCCCAGTTGTGGCGCGTCATGCCCCTCATTGATGGATTTACCATCCTATTAGGGCTACTGTAGGGAAAAAAGAATAGGCATCAATGAGAGGCAGTGTATCTGGTCCATAGGATGGACCCCCAATGATGTGGTCACAATTTTGTTGGACTCCGTGAAAAGTGTTCGACTGATCATGCATCTGTCTCTAGTAATTCCGTGGCATGCCTCATCAATGCCTCGACGATCCGTGTAGGTCTCTCACAGGGAAACGGATCAGGCATTGATGAGGAGCAGCCGGATTGACTGCCTCTGTCGGATGTTGTGGAAACAATTGTGTGTAATGGAAACAAGAGTGCTCAACTGATCATGAATCTCCCTAATAATTGTGTCCCATGCCCCCCATCAATGCCTCGACGATCCGTGCAGGGCTGACACAGGCAAACAGATCAGGCATCAATGAGCTTCATCCTACCTGTTCCATCGGTTGAACCTCCAATACCGAATAGACAATTTCGTACCGTGCATCCGCGAGGCAACCTCGCATCCGTCCTATCTGCAAACGTTCTCATTCAACGTGCTGATCCCACCCTTCGTCAGCGGCGCCGAGCAGCCGACGCTGACAGGATTATCAGCATTGTTTTAATCGTGCATTCTCCTTACGGATCACACTCATCCGCGCGGACCTCTGAACACGAGTTGACAGTCGTCTCTCGCATCAACACGAGCGGGCATCTTCGTGCATTCCGACCACCTTTTTCTTCTCACTCTGCCCCACTTGGCACACAGACACACACTTTCTCACACCTAATGTCCATACATTCTTCGCTGGGGCACAATTCACAGCGCTCGGTGACGTGTCTTTAACGCCTGTCAACGCACACTTTTCATCAACCTCGCGTGTTTTTCCTCACCGTTTAATTATCAAGTTGGGGGAGCACTTGCTCGATTCTCATGTATATATGTGTGTACACACGCACACCTCTTTATTGCCAGAAGGTAAAAAGGTTCCGGCAATTATTCGGGGCGGTTCAAGGATAAAGGCTCTCCAAGGACTGGAAGAGCCCTACAGACCCTTAGTTAGGGTTCCTCATTGTTCTCGGCTGTTTTCATTTATTCCTCACCTACAGTTTTCCCAAAGGCTTTTTTCACGCTGTTCCGGATCTTTGTTATTTTTACCTCCCCCCTTGCCTCCCCACCTCGCCCCTCGACCTCATCCCACCCGGAAACCTTCTTTCTTCCTCGCTCACTGGTATCTTCTCTCGCTCTACTTTTCCTTCTGTGTGCTATATCTGTGTTACGGTGGGCGCTTCGCCGATAGAGGAATCGGTAAAGTGTGCCGGCTCATGCGTGCTCCGTCGTTTTCAGCCCCGAGGGGAAGGGGGGGGGGGAGAGAGCAGTGGCGCGCAAAGTGCCAGACCAATTTGGGGCCGAACGATTTATTAATTAATAGCGTCGACGACGTCGAACATAATAACCCGGAGAGCAAGTCTCATGACGTGACTGTAGGCTCACCTTTTTTTTTCGCGCACGAATAGGATGTTCACTTAAGCCGTTGCTCGCAGTAAATCGTCGGGCGCGAGGAACGGTGGGGCAAAATGGTCTCGCTGTCGGGGTAAAGGGGAAATTACCGAAACGGTCGGTTTTTACCGTGAACAAAAAAATATCAAGCTGTCCATTTTGCCCCTATATATATGTGTATATATATATATTTTTTTTTTTTAAGGACTCTAATTCGTGTAGACATTGAGGTATCGATATCAAATTTTATGGATGATAAATCGTCACGTTAGAAATTTATCAGATTTTGACATTTTTTAGTAGTTTTTTTTTACCTTAGTTTTAATGAAATGTTGTATATGATGGGTAAATTTTTATCGTTTAAGTTGTTTAATATTTTGAGAATTAATACTGTGTCCAAAAATATGTTTTTAACATTTATAACATTCATAATTTTCTTAATTTTCGCCGCGCTACAGGAAAAATCCATTTTGCCCCGTGTTTTTTTGTCATCCCAGCCAGAATCGCCAAACGATTCTAATCGCCAAATTAATCAAATTAATCTAATCGCCAAATTAAACCAAAAGATCCATCTTGCCCCACGCTTTTCTGTCATCCAAATTAATGTTTTTGTTTCGAAAGTAGTAAAAAAAACGTCAAAATCCATGAAACTCCCTGAATCATTCAACCGGTTCATTTTACCCCGCTCCAATAGTATCATCGCGTTGAGTCAATGACGCCACGATTAGTCTCACGTTTGCAATTTGCAGAACGTGTTGTCATTAGCCTAGGAGCCCGTTGTAGTCGTTAAACTTTCTTGGATTAGCCTAAAAAATGAAGCGGTCCATTTTACCCCTCTATTTTTTAAAAATTAATTACAAAAACGCTCTAATTCGCATAAACATGGAGGTATCGATATCGTCTGAGATTTTGAAATTTTCTTAATTGCCACCCCCATTACAGAAAAGATCCATTTTGCCCCACGCTTTTCTGTCATCCAAATTAATGTTTTTGTTTCGAAAGTAGTAAAAAAAACGTCAAACTCCATGAAACTCCCTGAATCACTCAACCGGTTCATTTTACCCCGCTCTAATAGTATCATCGCGTTGAGTCAATGACGCCGCGATAAGTCTCACGTTTGCAATTTGCAGAACGTGTTGTCATTAGCCTAGGAGCTCGTTGTCGTCGTTAAACTTTCTTGGATTAGCCTAAAAAATGAAGCGGTCCATTTTACCCCACTATTTTAAAACATTAATTACAAAAACGCTCTAATTCGCATAAACATGGAGGTATCGATATTGTCTGAGATTTTGAAATTTTCTTATTTGCCACCCCCATTACAGAAAAGATCCATTTTGCCCCACACTTTTCTGTCATCCAAATTAATGTTTTTGTTTCGAAAGTAGTAAAAAAAACGTCAAACTCCATGAAACTCCCTGAATCACTCAACCGGTTCATTTTACCCCGCTCCAATAGTGTCATCGCGTTGAGTCAATGACGCCGCGATAAGTCTCACGTTTGCAATTTGCAGAACATGTTGTCATTAGCCTAGGAGCTCGTTGTCGTCGTTAAACTTTCTTGGATTAGCCTAAAAAATGAAGCGGTCCATTTTACCCCTCTATTTTTTTTTAATTAATTCCAAAAACGCTCTAATTCGCATAAACATGGAGGTATCGATATCGTCTGAGATTTTGAAATTTTCTTAATTGCCACCCCCATTACAGAAAAGATCCATTTTGCCCCACGCTTTTCTGTCATCCAAATTTATGTTTTTGTTTCGAAAGTAGTAAAAAAAACGTCAAAATCCATGAAACTCCCTGAATCACTCAACCGGTTCATTTTACCCCGCTCTAATAGTATCATCGCGTTGAGTCAATGACGCCGCGACAAGTCTCACGTTTGCAATTTGCAGAACGTGTTGTCATTAGCGTAGCGGTCCGTTGTCGTCGTTGAACGGGTTAGCCTAAAAAATGAAGCGGTCCATTTTACCCCTCTATTTTTAAAAATTAATTACAAAAACGCTCTAATTCGCATAAACATGGAGGTATCGATATCGTCTGAGATTTTGAAATTTTCTTAATTGCCACCCCCATTACAGAAAAGATCCATTTTGCCCCACGCTTTTCTGTCATCCAAATTAATGTTTTTGTTTCGAAAGTAGTAAAAAAAAGTCAAACTCCATGAAACTCCCTGAATCACTCAACCGGTTCATTTTACCCCGCTCTAATAGTATCATCGCGTTGAGTCAATGACGCCGCGATAAGTCTCACGTGTGCAATTTGCAGAACGTGTTGTCATTAGCGTAGCGGTCCGTTGTCGTCGTTGAACGGGTTAGCCTAAAAAATGAAGCGGTCCATTTTACCCCTCTATTTTAAAAAATTAATTACAAAAACGCTCTAATTCGCATAAACATGGAGGTATCGATATCGTCTGAGATTTTGAAATTTTCTTAATTGCCACCCCCATTACAGAAAAGATCCATTTTGCCCCACGCTTTTCTGTCATCCAAATTAATGTTTTTGTTTCGAAAGTAGTAAAAAAAACGTCAAACTCCATGAAACTCCCTGAATCACTCAACCGGTTCATTTTACCCCGCTCTAATAGTATCATCGCGTTGAGTCAATGACGCCGCGATAAGTCTCACGTTTGCAATTTGCAGAACGTGTTGTCATTAGCCTAGGAGCCCGTTGTCGTCGTTGAGCTTTCTCGGATTAGTCTCCATCCTGTTGTCGTCGTCTCTACACCTACTGCTCGTAGAATCTACAGGTATAGACGACGTGCCGAAACCGTGCGCATACAGAGTTATAGATATAACGTGCACGGAGCTTGCGAGGTCTCTTTGAAGTGCTGCCGGGTACAATGGGATTCTCTTGATAGGAGGATGTAGGACATAGTTAGAGAGCCTCGGCTGGCTGGTCGCAAGATGACGAGCGGAAACGAGCGACGGCGAGAGAGTGGAGTCGAGTGATCCTGTAAGAGTCCTGATTACGTATTAGCTCAAGGTCAGGGGAGACAAGTGGCGCGTGAAAGGGAGTATCGGGCCGCGCAGGGCGGGACGGGGCAAAATGGGACAGCTGTGAAATAAAAGGTGTTTGGATGAGTCCGGAGCTGTAAATTGACTGTTTTTTTAAACAAAAAAAAATTTAATAAATTCTGAAATTGCGGGGCGATATGGAATACTGGAGAAATTCAGCTCCGTGAGAACAGAGATTTTTTTTTAATTGACGAACTTAAATAGGAACTTTACTTTTAAATATAAATAAAGTCCGAACTTAAGCTGAAATTTCAACCGGAAAGTGAAATTTCTTACAAAGTTTGAAGTGAAACTTTGTACGAAAAATGTGGGCATTTGAGTGTTCCAATCGACGTATTAGGAGGTATTCCATATTGCCCCGTAATTTCAGAATTTATTTAATTTTTCTTGTCGGAATGAACAGTCATTCAGACGAAAGAAACGAAATAAATTCTGAAATTGCGGGGCAATATGGAATACCCGCAAATTCAGCGTTATCGTGGGAACTGACATATTTTTTAAATCCATGAACTTAAATAGGAACTTCAATTGAAAAAAATTAAGTTCCAATTTAAGTTGAAATTTCAACCGGAAAGTGAAATTTCCAACTCAAGTTCGCACTTCACTTCAAACTTTGTACTTGAAATTTGGGCCTCTAGGTGTTCCAATCGATCTTTTGAAAAATTATTGCCTGTTCCATTTTGCCCCCTGTCTGGAGTTTACAGCCCCTCCAGCATTAATTCAGTTTTTACCGGTATTCTACACTGACGAAGATACATCGGTTTAGTTCTCGGTGCTCCGTACTGACGACTGTGCCACCAAAATTATTATCTCATTGACGTATAGAAGAGAAACCACGGAAAACAAGAAAACGCGCTCGTCAAGTCACTCGAGTTCGAAAAGTTCGAACTTAAATTGGAACTTTAATTTGGAACTAGAAAATATGATTCGTACTTGAGTTGCAACTTGAACCAGAAAATAAAGTTTCAACTTAAGTTATAAATGGAACCACAAAATAATGTTCCCATTTAAGTTGGAACTTTAACCAGAATATAAAGTTCAAGTCTAAATTGGAACTTTACCCAGAAAAACCTTCCAATTGCAGCTGGCACTTTCCATAAAATGACGTTCCGGCCTAAAGTGGAACTTTAACCAGAAACGAAAGTTCCAACCTAAAGCAGAACTTTAACCACAAAATAAAGTTCCAACCTAAAGTTGAACTTTAACAAAAAAAAAGTATCAACTTAACTAGAAAATTGACCCGCGAAATAAATTTCCAACTCAACTACGGCTTAAACTTCGAACTGTGTATTAAAAATTCGGGTCTTTGGGTCTCCGAATCACTCACCCGAAAGTGTCGCCCTATTCCATTTTGCCCCCTGTCTGGAGTTTACAGTCCCTCCGGCATTAATTCACTTTCCCCCGAGTATTCCGCATTGACGAGGATACATCGGTATAATTGTCAGTGCTCCGCGCCGACGGCTGTGCCGCTGACAGATGTATTATTTCGTTAACGTGCGACAATACAAGACAAACGATGGAAAACAAGAAACCGCGCTCGTCAAGCCATTCGAGTATCGACGGGAGGAACGGAGGAGCTTTACAATGAGCCTCCACGAGACAATGGAGAATTTCCGTGACATTCGCAGAGAGAAGAAGAAGCCCCGTTTAACTCTGCCGCTCAGGAGGAAAGCGAGAAATTGCCGGAGGCAGAAGAGACGTCTACAGAGACAATGAGACGGAATACACGTCGAGCGGTAAAATTTTAATCGTTCTTCCTCCATTCCGAAAATAACGTTTGCTGAACAAATTGTAAAAGCCGCTTCTGGCGATCGGCGGCTTGAAAACGATTAGCTAACTAATGAGACGCGGTCTGAAAGGCGGGCAGACTCCGGCCGAAGTGATGTGTCGGTCGACTGTGGTGGGACTGCAGAACCGAGGGAAGCGGAAGAAACTCGACGGCGAGAAGGAATCGTTAACTGCTAGCGGCAAAGTCGAGCCTAGAGACGTGCGGGTGGAAATGGGACGATCGGGGCCTTCGGAGACGAGAAACTGAGGCAAGAGGAAAGTTGAGTATTGCCCGGAGAATGCCCTCGAAGTCACGAATGGAAATAGTTTATTATGCTACTAGGGAGGAAAGTGCGTCTTTTCACTGAGTGGGAAGTTTGAT
Source organism: Stenichneumon culpator (assembly GCA_964017025.1). Taxonomy (NCBI): domain Eukaryota; kingdom Metazoa; phylum Arthropoda; class Insecta; order Hymenoptera; family Ichneumonidae; genus Stenichneumon; species Stenichneumon culpator. The sequence goes on from OZ024771.1 coordinate 4,506,118, forward strand.
GCCTGAGCCAAGCGAGGGCAGAAATTCAGACGAGGTGAAGAGGGACTGTGCTAAAATGTGGCCATATTTCTATGCCTGAAACGGGGATGGAAATTGGCCGAGTCTTGATTAGCGGGAGGAAAAGTAATTTAGCGGGAGGAAAAGTGATTTGGCGGGAGGAAAAGTCAACTTTTGCTCCCGCTAAAATCATTTTCCCTCCCGCTAAATTACTTTTCCTCCCGCTGGTCAAGAATCGGCCACTTTCCAGTCTCGTTGCAGGCATGAAATAGGGCCTTTTGAGCGTAGTCAGGGAAAAAGAGAATTTGCGTGACTGAGTGATTAAGTGACTGAGTGACTGAGCGACTGAGCGATTGAGCGACTCCGTGACTGGGTGACTGAGCGATTGTATGACTGAGCGACTGCGTGACTGAGCGACTGAGCGACTGAGTGACCGAGCGACTGAGCGACTGAGCGACTGAGCGACTGAGCGAATGAGCGAATGAGCGAATGAGCGAATGAGCGAATGAGCGAATGAGCGACTGAGTGACTGAGCGACTGAGTGACTGAGTGACTGAGTGACTGAGCGAATGAGCGAATGAGCGAATGAGTGACTGACTGACTGAATGAGTGAGTGACTGAGTGACTGAGCGACCGAGCGAATGAGCGACTGAGTGACTGAGTGACTGAGTGACTGAGTGACTGAGTGACTGAGTGACTGAGTGACTGAGTGACTGAGTGACTGAGCGACTGAGTGACTGAGCGACTGAGCGACTGAGCGACTGAGTGACTGAGCGACTGAGTGACTGAGCGACTGAGTGACTGAGCGACTGAGCGACTGAGCGACTGAGCGACTGAGCGACTGAGCGACTGAGCGACTGAGCGACTGAGCGACTGAGCGACTGAGCGACTGAGCGACTGAGTGACTGAGCGACTGAGCGACTGAGCGACTGAGTGACTGCGTGCAGGAGGCTCGTCTCTGACGAGCAGAGAAACGTGCCCGAGAAGTGGAAACTCGACGGATTTCCATCGACCGTCGTGAAGAAGGGGTTATTAAAAGAACTCACGGAGATAAATGTAATAAGAAAACAATAGTATAGCGGAGTGGATGTTCTCGAATACTCTCATTTCTAATTGCGCTCGTTATAGGCGATCGATGGAACTCGATTTCTACTTCACAGCTCCGGTGTGAAAATCTCATTTTTGGGCGGAAGTGGCGTCATACCTGAAATATCTCAATTTCGGTTTGAAAAAGTAATTTTTGGACTTGGCGTGACGTCATACTGATCATACGTCACTTGCACTCGCATTGCACAGAAAAATATAATTTTCATTACTTTCTGCTAAAAATAGCCTTTGCAATATGAACAAAAATATAACACATGTTGCATTAAATAGTTAACGAATGAAGAGAACTTTTTCGTCGTCAGATTTTTTTTGCCCGACTTATCACTTTCAAGATATATGAATTTCAAACAAAAACGCATCTCCCTAAATGGATGGTTTAAAAAATCTAAAAAAATTCACAAAAGGTACTTTCAACTGATACTAAAATCTAGCCAATTACGGAATAGATCTGAGAGGCCCGAAAAAAAAAATTGGCTGAGTTGACGGAGAATGCCTCATATTTCAGACATATTTCCGAATATTTGAAAGATTGAAAATATTTCTGAAATTTTTAAAAATATTTCGTCCCATACGGGGACGCCCAGAGTAGAACAATAATAGAGCAATATAGACTTAGATTAATTATGACCCGAGGAGCAATTAGAGTTACTCTCTGGATTCTCAAAAATTGGGACAAACAAACAACCAACCAAACAAACAAACAAACAACTTTCCAAAATATGTATGACGTATAGTTTGTACGTCAGCATAATACGGAGATAGACTATATCGAGTATCATTTCATCTTCGTGACGCGTCCCTTCTTTCGCCACCAGCTGTGCCGATCTATCGTGTTGCACGTTGCGATTAATTATCCGGCTCTCGTGCGGAGCTCCCGTTATTGGCTCAGCCCCGATGTTCAGCAGGCAGTCTCGTTGGGCAGCTCACCGGGGAGTCCTTTTTATTACGGCTCGCGGATGGACGTCGACGCGCCACCCGCACACCCTCGTCGTGCCCGACGACCCGTAAGGGTCGCTCGGAAGGGACTCGGACCGGTGCGACAAGCACCATCACACACACGACAAACGCCAATTTCGTCAAAATAATATTTTCCCCAATTTTTTCGCTTCCTCGCAGAGGAAGCTATGTTTAAAAGATATAATTTTAAACAATCGAGATTTTAAAGTCAGATTACCTAAAATAGTCCAATACGCCGAGAAATGTGATTTTTAGCTTGCACCCTGAAAAATAGTTCACTTTAATGGCACGTCTATTTATAATTCACGAGGAACGAGAATCGAGTCGACAAACACTAGGGAATCGCGTGCTTGATTCCCTTTCACTTAAATGGTATAAGCGATAATGAATTGCAGATAAATGAGTCCACAGTAGCAGCTGGGAACTTAAGGATCGAAATTATTTATTTATTTATTTATTTATTTATTTATTTATTTATTTATTTATTTATTTATTTATTTATTTATTTATTTATTTAATTAATTATTTATTTATTTATTTATTTATTACACGGGACGACCCCTTTTACTTTTACAAATTTATGAATAATAGGAGCCATTTTTCGGTGGCGTTACAGCTTTTTTTCATTTATTATATATAGACGATGTAGAAAAGTGGATAATTATATATAGTCTATTTTTCAGCGAATGGGAATGCCAGTGGGATAAAAAAACCATACACCGAATGGGAACTGAATGGCATATTGAATGGTATATTAAGTGGTAGTACAAGTGGGAATGATACCATTGACAAAACCCCATTGAATGTCCTTTAACGAATAGTAATCAATGGGATTTTCAATGGTAATTAATGAGAGACTTAGCCAAGGGTGAGAAATCGATTTAAAAATGTCAATCTTCAACTTCTTTTCCTCATCTCTTTCTCGCTTTCTCTTCCAGCTAAGCTAAAAAAGCATTACAGCTTTTTTTATTTATTATATATTTACACAATGTAGAAAAGTGGATAATTATATATGGTCTATTTTTCAGCGAATGGGAATGCCAGTGGAATAAAAAAACCATACAACGAATAGTTAATGGAAACGAATAGTTAATGGTAATCGATGGGATTTTCAACGGTAATTAATGAGAGACTTAGCCAAGGGTGAAAAACGACAGACAAGTGGATAATTATATATAGTATATTTTTTTCGCCGAATGAGAATGCCAGCGGGATAAAAATACCATACACCGAATGGGGAACTGAATGGCATATTAAATGGTAAGCACAAGTGGGAATGTTACCATTGGCAAATAGTACTTTGCGATACGGAAAAGAAAAGAGGAAGGTTGTGAAGTTGGCTGCACGAGCCGGATCGAGCGCTACAACGGCACGAGGCGAAACCGAGTGACGTTTGTGCAAAAGTAACCAGAGTGGTTACTTTTGCGCAAAAGTAACCCAAGTAGTAAAAAATTGTGCGCAAAAGTAACCCGAGTGGTAAAAAATGGTGCGCAAAAGTAGCTAGAGTGGTAAAAAATGGTGCGCAAAAATAGCTAGAGTGTGAAAAAAGTGTGCAAAAAAGTAACTAGCATGTGAAATAGTATCCACAGCACTTTTCGCGCATCCTGTGCTAGAAAGCGCGACTTTCGCCACACTTTACAGGCACGAAAAGCGGGACTTCTCGTGCACGTGTTACAAACACCCCATTGAATTCCCTTTAACGAATAGTTGATGAATAGTAATCAATGGGATTTTCAATGGTAATTAATGAGAGACTTAGCCAATGGTGATAAACCGATTAAAAAAAATGTCAATCTTAAACTTCCTTTCCTCACCACTTTCTCGCCTCTCTCCCGGACAGTGACAAAAATCGGATCAATCCGTCTCTCCGGCGGAAGACAATAATTGCCAATTTGTCAGAACACTCAATATTTCAACACAAAACGATCGAAGGTCCTTCATCGTTGTTCGAACCGTCCCTGCGAATCCCGCACCACAACACGAATTCGATCGTGCCCGATCAAGGACGAGAGTCCCAATTGTCTTTTATTTTTTTTTTTCTCTAAAATATATTTTTAACGGTGCCGCTGACACTGCGCATGCGCCGTGATAGGTCAACTGCGATTAATGGATAATCAATTCGGCCGCCGAACACGGGTCATCGGCAATCGTGACGCCCAAGCAGTTCCAGGAATATAATGGGAAACGAGAGAAAATCGTCAGTGGACACCACCGACGCTGCCTCCGAGAGGGAACACTCGATTCTCTCCGGGCTCTCCCATCGGCACCATTTTTTTTTTTTTTTTTTTTTTTTTTTTTTTTTTTTTTTTTTTTTTTCGCTGGAGATGCGCAGCGACCGCGGCAACCGCTACAGCGATAGTCGCGGCTGCCGCTATAGATCCGGTCTCTCCAACGCTCGCTCTATGTACACATACGATTTTAGGCCGCCGCCGGCACGGTTCGCCCGCCGGTGCACGTACAAACCGAGAGACAAGATTAAAGCTACGGGAATGAGCCTCGCGCTCGGCCGTTTAATCGCTCCCGTACGCTCCAAAAAATTCTATACATCCGTTTTTTTTTTTGCTCGGATTTAGCTGCGAGCTAATTTTTTTTTTTTTTTTTTTTTTTTTTTTTTTTTTAAAGCTGGTTGAAGTACTTAAAGTACCAAGTATTTAAAGTACATTGTACTTAAATTCTTATGTACTTTATGACCCATCAAGTCCTCGGTACTTTGAGTACTTAAAGTACTTTAAGTTCTTATAAATTACCAAAAAACAATCGTATTTCGTTGTTTATCGAGTAACGAAAAAAATTGTTATAACGAAAAATCATACAAATTGAGATAATGCGACGATAGAGTTTATTCGAAAAATAGTAGAATTTCATGATACTCCGTGGGTTTCTGAATTATTTTTATTTGGTCGAATTGAGTATGAGGTCAATGGTATATCATAGAACGAATCAACGAGGTCAATGGTACATCAACGAATCGGTGAAGCCTAATCAATATTATGTTCACGTTATAGAGGTATATTTCGACGTGAAAACGAATAAAATAAGGCCTCTGCAGATACCTGAGTTTTCAAATTTTATGTACATGTCGATATGAACATTTGTAAACTTGAGCTTCTAAACTTAACTCAGTAGTAGGAGTGAGGACGATACGAAATAGAAAATGATATTTTCAAAAAGTCCGCCGTGTCTTTCATCCAAAAACATATAGAATAAAAGAGAAAAATATGAGCCACTGCGATTAGGACGTAACTTAATAAAATATGGGACGGTCCATATTCACCTGTTTCACCCAAAATGTATAAATTATAGTTCTATCAGACTATTTTTAGAGTTATATTAATAAAAAGATTTTCATGTTCCACGCACAGTGTTTCACATTAACGTATTTGAAGTAATGGAAAAGAACTTTAAGTGCGGTATTTAAAGTACATATGTACTTTAAGTACTTGGAAAAATGGCAGTACTCAATGTACACCTGTACTTAAAGTCTCGGAATTAAAGTACCAAATAAGTACCACATACTTTAAGTACCGCCCAGCTTTTTTTTTTTTTTTTTTTTTTTTTTTTTTTTTTTTTTTTAGTGGCCGGTGGCTCGGTCTGTTCTGCGGTCGCGTGACGCCCCGAGGGCTGCAATAACACTGCTTCGATCCCCTGCCGGTTACTATTATTCTACCGACAGTAAAAAAAAAAAAAAAAAAAAAAAAATTGTTATCAAGTCGAAGTTGTTTTTATAGCTCGCCTATCGGACGATCCACCCGGAACCGAGAGCGGGGATCGTAATAAGAATAATAAAAAGGAAACATTGTGTATTCTAATTTAAAAGTGCCGGGCTTCGTGTTCGCTTTGGCTGCCGGCTGGAAGTTGTAGCGCGCATTGGCTGAGTGCGCCACGTAATCGAAAGAGGGAGATTGTGTATTTGTATTTCATAACCGCGGCGTCGATGAGCTGAGGAACCGTACGATAGGCTAACGTATTGAATAACGGGAATAACGAATAGTCGGCGAGGACGCGGAGCCGTCTCTCCGATGTTATGCAGATGACTGTCCGGTGTTTGTGTGGATAAAAAAAAGAAATAGTGTGTTGGGCAACACGCGTGGTGTTGGTAAACATGCGAGTTTAAATTTCAATACCATCCTCCCGTTATCAACAACAGTTTCGCTCGCGAGAATGGTATTACGCAACCCAGACGAATCAATCGCTGTTCTAACATTCGTGAAAAGAATTTGTAAACCTTCGGTCACGTATAGACGACATGATCGGTTTTCAAAATCTTAAAATCCAATGGCGAAAAAAAACAATGATCCAAAGATCCAATTATCTCAAAACCGAATATGTGAAAAACCAAATATCCGAAAAGCCTCATCATCTAAAAACCCCTTCATCTAAAAACTCCATCATCTAGAAACTCCGTCATCTTAAAACCCCATCATCTAAAAACCCCATCATCTAGAAACTCCGTCATCTTAAAACCCCGTCATCTAAAAACCGCATCACCTAAAAGCCTCATCATCTAAAAACCCCTTCATCTAAAAATTCCATCATTCAAAAACCCTATTATTTAAAAACTCTGTCATCTAAAATCCCTATAATCTAAAAACCCCATCATCTAAAAACGCAAACATCACATAATCCAAACATCTAAAAATCCCATCATCTAAAAATCCCATCATCTAAAAACCCCATCATCCAAAAACCTCATCATCTAAAAACGCCATCATCTAAAAACGCCATCATCTAAAAACGCCATCATCTAAAAACCCCATCATCTAAAAACCCCATCATCTAAAAACCCCATCATCTAAAAACCCCATCATCTAAAAACCCCATCATCTAAAAACCCCATCATCTCATAACCCAAACATCTCACAATCCGAACATGTCACAATCCGATCATCTCACAATTCGAACGTCTCACAATCTGATCATCTCACAATCCAAACATCTCACAATTCGAACATCTCATAATCCAACCATGTCATAATCCAAACGTCTCAAAACCCAAACGTCTCAAAACCGAAACGTCTCATTACCCAAACGTTTCATAACCTAAACGTCTCATAACCCAAACGTCTCACAACCCAAATGTCTCACAACCCAAACGTCTCACAACTCAAACGTCTCATAACCCAAACGTCTCATAACCCAAACGTCTCATAACCCAAACGTCTCATAACCCAAACGTCTCATAACTCAGACGTCTCACAACCCACACGTCTCATAACCCACAGGTCTCATAACCATTTCCCAAACATCTTGTCACCCAAACATCTCGGAACCCAAACATCTCATAACCCAAACATCTTGGAACCCAAACATCTCGTAACCCAAACATCTCATAACCCAAACATCTCATAACCCAAACATCTCATAACCCAAACATCTCATAACCCAAACATCTCATAACCCAAACATCTCATAACCCAAACATCTCATAACCCAAACATCTTGGAACCCAAACATCTTATAACCCAAACATCTACAAATCTAAAAATTACAACTCTTTCACCATAGGTCAACGTTAGACCGATCACTTGCAAAAAAAAGAACCGTTGAAAAGTAAAGCTTGTCCAGTCGCCTAAGTTTTTATTGTAACGAGCCTTCGCACGCACCAATTAAGATAAGTGTCTCCGATAGCAAGCCCGCGAGCGTTCGGGATATCCGCACGCGATAGGTCGATACGGAGAGTTAGGCGGGGACCGGCCGGGGTGCTGAGGGGAGTCGGTGTAGAGCACTGTGTAAAGAGCACCAGGCTCTCGTGTGGCTTTGCCTGCCGGAGATAATTTCGTTCGGCAAATATACGAGTGTACAGTGGCCGAACCACGCGAGCCACCGAGAGATAAGCCCCGCCGAGGCGGCTTAATTAAACGCACTCGTTAGTTATTCGATTTCATCGGTTCGTCGCTCACCGCTTTCGCTTCTATCACACCGCTTCGCTTTATTTTTTTTTTCTTCCTATCCCAGCTCTCCGTACACTTTTTTCTTTTCCCGCATTCGAATCCGGAAATAATCTGGGTCATCGATAAAAAAAATATTTCATTTTTATTTTTTATTTATTATTATTATTTTATTTTTTTTTGTGGAAACGGAAAATTTCGATAAGACCGCAATGCTCTCCGCGATGGTGGCCAATTTTTGTTTTATCGTAGAAAAACATTTCGAGGATAAAACCCGTATGCGGGAATATCGCGGGACACAGGAGCGCAGCATCCGAGCGCACGGTGCTCGCGAGTCGTGACGTCCATCTATGAACAGACACCTTGCTGACATCTTTTTTCTGAATATGTCTGAAAATTTTTCTGAATATGTCTGAAAATTTTTCTGAATATGTCTGAAAATTTTTCTGAATATGTCTGAAAATTTTTCTGAATAAGTCTGAAAATTTTTCTGAATAAGTCTGAACATTTTTCTGAATGTCAGAACATTTTTCTAAATGTCAGAACATTTTTCTGAATGTCAGAACATTTTTCTGAATGTCAGAACATTTTTCTGAATATGTCTGAAAAATTTTCTCTGACAATTTCTGTTAATATCTGTGAACTTTGTTGTTTTTCTCTGAATAATAATTTTCTATATTCGCGAACATTTATCTGGAAATTTTGCTTACTTGCAGCGAGTAACAGAATGAGTAGATTTTACAGAAAACTCGTATTTTCTCTTATCGTACTTCATCAGAAAAAATCAGAGTTTTCCATAAATTTTCGGAAAATAGTGTGAATTTCTCTGATAAATTGTGATCACTGGACGTTTTACCGAGAAAATAATAGAGATATTTAGCAAATAGCAGAGAATCTCGTAGAAAAATTTCGGAAAATCTCTGAAAATCGCTGAAACGCTCCGGTTAGAGTTTTTCAGAAAAATTGTCAGACAAATATTTTCACCAGCGCAGGATACTCAGACCTTGACTTCTCTCCTCCTTTTTACCCAGCCAATAAACGAACGTGCAAAAAAAGTAACAAAAATAGACGCAATAAACACGGACTTTAAGGCCACGATTCTAAATACAGTAAACTTTTCTTTTCGCAGGAGCAGCTGGGAATTAAGATGAGATATTCGACCCGGAAGAGAAACTCTTAACGGCGTGAGTATATAATTGTACGCACGCAAATGTATTCAGCCACTGGTATCGTGTCGACCGTTGAGAAACAGCGGGGCGTGTCCCGAAAGGTTTAACGCGGTGGACGCGGCGAGATGCGCCCTTCTGTTTCTCAACAGCTGGTAACAATAATTTCCTATCTTTTCATCGACGTGAGTCACGAAACAGATACAATCGACCAGGAAAAAATTCGGGGAATGGTATTAAATGGACACCCCCTTCGTGGTAGGGAGGAGAGGGTCGGATTGACCGTGTGGGGCAAAATGGACTCGCTCTGAAATTTAATGACATTTTTTAGAATCACTTATTTTGAGGCTCTATCGTGATAGTCGGCTCTCCCAAACGCTGCTAAGGTAAAAGATCAATACTGAGACGGTTAAGGCAGTCCTTGCGAATGGTGTTGATTTCGCATAAGTTTCAGAGAATTGAGAGGGAATTGTAAACACTTGTCGATGGTATAAAAATCTGAAAAAATCAAGCGTATTAAAGATGACGAAATGATTAATTTAGCGTAATAATAATTTCAAAGTGTTTTTAAGAAATTGATGAAAGATTTAATTCTTCATTGTATAGACGGATTGTATAGACGGTAGAATTCAAAAGGCATAAAATAAAATTGAGCATTTTTAAAAACGCCGACTGCAAAAAGTCCTGCAAAAAGATTGAAATAATTAACGATAAACAAGAATTGTTAATGAAAAAGTAACTTGAAAAATGATGAAATATTTCATGTAAGCATCGATAATTAATATTGTCAGTAAATAATAATAGTAATAATTAGTAATAAAGAATAATGGAAAAATTAATTAATCTTATTTATATCAATTTGTTCGTAATCGTTCCGACAGTCGGGAGACGGCTTCCGAATACAGTTCTTCTATATTCGCACAAATAAACTTGGTAGCAGAATATTTTTTATTTATTTATTTTTTTATTTTCACGGGCCAAACCCATATTATCATATTATATAAATCTCTTGTGAGAGAAGACGTCTCCCGAGTGTAGCGAAGATTATGAACGTATTGATATAATCAAGATTAATTAATTTCGCTATTATTCATTGTTATTAATTATTACCATTATTATTTACTTAAAATATTAATTATTGTTTCAAACGATAATTATTACATCATTTTTGAGGTTTCTTCTTCATTAACCATTTCATTAACCACTACTATTGTTATTTACTGACAATACTAATTAGTTGTTACATACATTAATTATTTCATCTTTTTTTAAGTTACTTTTACATTCACAATTTTTTAAAATAATTATTTCAATCTTTTTGCACGAATTTTTGCAGTAGGCAGTTTTTTTTAGTGTTACATCAAGCGTCGATGTAACTAAAAAATTCTACCAAGCTCTCCTCCCTTCGAAGTTGTTTCTTTTTCCCAAATTTGAGCTCGTCGCCACATCCGGCCTCAGCTCGCATCTCCCCCAGCGCGCGATCTCATCCCGGCTGACCCTTCGGGATGGAAACAATTTTTTTTTCATGAGGCGACGAGAGAGCGACAATTGACTGCCGGTCCATCGAGAATACCCAGGCATGAATTTTTTTTTGTATAAACTTGTGTTAGCGTGATTTAAAAGTTATTATTAGTTATTATTTATTTATTTATAATATTAGCGTTTTCGTGTTTTGGTTATATTATTTATTATACTTTAAAAAGGATTAAAAAAACAGTGTTACAAAAATTTAAAAAACACCTGCAAAAGAAGTTTAATAAACAAATTGAATTATACAGTTCCATAGTTCTAACTCGATCGCTGTAGCGATGAAGGAGCAAAAATTAACAAATAATTAATAATTAATAACTAATAACAAATAATTAATAATTATTGACCAATAATTCATAATTATCAACAAATAATTAATCATTATTAACTAATAATTAATAATTAATAATAATAATTATTATTATTCTTCCATTCATGGATTATTTCATCCTTCTTAAAGTTACTTTTTCATCAACAATTATCTGCCCTTACATCAGTCTTCGATGCAACCAAAAAAATTCTACCAAGCTCTCCTCCCTTCGAAGTTGTTTTCTTCTCCCAAATTTGAGCTCATCGCCACATCCGGCCCAACCCCCAAGCCCCAAGTGGTCCATCTCACCCCGAACGACCCTTCGGGATCGAAACAATTTTTTTAAATTTTTTTTACCGGTCGACGACAGAGCGACAATTGACTGCCGGTCCATCGAGAGTACCCGAGCCTGGAATTTCACCCCTAAGGAGTATCCGATGGCACTCGATCTTCGGCAAAGCTTTCAGACGACCGTGGAGGGACCTCGCGCTGGCTCGCAAACAAATTGAATTGTACAGTTCTATAGTTTTAACTCGATCGCTGTAGCGATGAGGAGCAAAAATTAACTAATAATTAATCATTAATAACTAATAACAAATAATTAATCATTATCAACAAATAATTAATAATTAACAACAAATAATTAATCATTATTAACTAATAATGAATAATTAATGATAATAATAATAATTATCATTCTTTCATTCATGGATTATTTCATCCTTTTTAAAGTTACTTTTTCATCAACAATTTTCTGCCCTTACATCAGTCTTCGATGCAACCAAAAAAATTCTACCAAGCTCTCCTCCCTTCGAAGTTGTTTTCTTCTCCCAAATTTGAGCTCATCGCCACATCCGGCCCAACTCCCAACCCCCAAGCCCCAAGTGGTCCATCTCACCCCGAACGACCCTTCGGGATCGAAAGAATTAAAAAAAAAAAAATTTACCGGTCGACGACAGAGCGACCATTGACTGCCGGTCCATCGAGAGTACCCGAGCCTGGAATTTCACCCCTAAGGAGTATCCGATGGCACTCGATCATCGGCAAAGCTTTCAGACGACCGTGGAGGGACCTCGCGCTGGCTCGCTCCGTTTTGTGTACCACCCTCGACTCAGCAAACGGTTGTGCTTGAAAAGGAAATGACGCAGGAGTGCCACCCCGCGTCTCCCGTCTCTCGGTCGGGTTTCAACGTTTGCCCACGAAAGGATGTCGCTCAATCGGGAAATGGATTGCAAACCGCGGATCAATGTGGCTACCGGGGAAAAGTCCCCGGCAGTCTTTCAGCGATTATAATGCGTCATCCGGCGCGCTCCCGACGAGGGCTCGAGCAAACATTTGACATCCGACTGGCTCTCGCTCCGGAAACCGCTCGTCCCTCGAGTTTTCTCTTCCTCCGTCTTTCTGAGAGCGGAAGAGCGCGAGGGAGAAAGCGATATTTGTTGTGCGCTCTCAGGGTTGAGAGAAACGCGTTGTTTCAAGACGCTCTAGGCGTGTAAATCGTGTACTCGCTTTTTTGACGCTTTTCAGGGTCTGTTGATTTCCTCGGGACGCGTCGAAAAGTCGGCAAATTTCACAGGCTTCAGCGCATTGTTTCGAAAGGCTTTGAGGCACTTTCGTAAGGATTTGGTAAGAAAACGGGACGATTTTTTTTTTTTTTTTTTTTTTTTTTTTTTTTTTTTTTAGGCGGGGATTCGAAGGACGTGGTTGGGTTTTTATATATAGTTAGTACAATGTGTTATGAAGTTTGAGTGTTTTTTTTTATGAAAAATGTCTATTATCAACGGACTTATTAACAGTTAAGGCAGTCCTTGCTAATAGTTTAAGTTTCGCATAAGTTTCAGAGAAATGAGAGGCACTTCTGGATGATATAAAAATCTGAAAAAAAGTCGAGCGTATTAAAGGTGCTGAAAAGATTAATTTTGCATAATAATCATTCCAAGATGTTACTAACAAATAGATGAAACTAATTTTTTTTAGCTAATCTCCCGGAACTCTAACGTTTTTTTAAATGAAAATGATTCGTTCGTATTTGTGAATACTTATGAATTTCTTCAGATTTTTAAATTCACTTTGAGTTTTTGACGTTCTACACATTTTTCCCATATAAAAAAAAAACCAAGCGAATTGAAAAATCTGAAAAAATCCATACGTATTCAGAAAAGTGAACAAGTTGTTTTTATAAAAAAAGGTACTTTTTCCGGGAGTTTTGTTGAACAATTTGATTTTTCGTCAAATTGTTAATAACATTTTGATTTTTTTAATAACATTAGCCAATCTTTTCAGCACCTTTAACATGCTTGATTTTTTCAGATTTTTATACCATCCAGAAGTGTTTGCAATTTCCTCCCATTTCTCTGAAACTTATGCAAAGTGAACACTATTCGCTAGCACTACCTCGACCAAGAGAAACTTGGCACTCAGTGAACCTACGTACTGCGTCGAGAGAGACGTAAACTGGCTGCGCGACGCGACGGAAGCTGCAGAGGAGGTCTAAGAAGTTACGGAAACCCCGGCAGCTGAGAGTCACAATTAAAACGATAATTTAATAAGTAAATTCTACTGTATGGTTGTATACAATAATGGCTAAATCGCATTCGCAAGGCTTCGATGCACATACGAAAACAGTTTTCTTCGAACCAACAATACAACCTTCATATAAATAACAAAAAACAAAACCATATTTAGTGATGGCATCGAAGTTAGCAGCGTTTCTTCAATGGAACTATTTGAGGAAATTGAACTATTTGAGAAAAGTGACAGCTGTCAATAACAACTGTCACTTTTCTCAAATAGTGCAATTTCTCAATATTCTCTGGCAAGACGGTAAAAAAAATTATGCTGTTATATTATATTATTGTTATTATACATATTTAATTATGATTATTGTTGGGTTGTTTGGGAATGTCCAACATTCCCATAACAACCCAATTTCTAACTTTGTGTACAGAGCACACGATAGCTCTTGCCTCAGGCTTGGAAATCAGGTTCTTTTAGGAAAATTCAACCGAAGTCAACTTCGTTATCCGACACATATAGCGGTTGGTGTTACGGTCGGTTTTTTGATATCGCCGACAAATCAACCTCTCGAAGGTTGGAATGAGATTTGAGATGACGTTGAAACGAGAGTTGGTTTGGTGCATCAATCGACGGTTTGGTTTTCAGGTTTCAGGATGATCAGAACACATCCGCAGCCAACATTGGGTCAACGTCCTTTCATAACGTTGGGCCGATACTGGCAATTGAACTATGAACCAATATGATCATTCCAAAGTCGGCCCAGCATTAAGGCAAGGATGTTTCTGTATCTGCTCAGAACTGACCACCAGTCCCGGCAATGTTGACAACAGTACTGCGCCAAGACATAGCCAATTTGTAATTTCGCTCATGGGAACTCAACCCGTTGATTGGTTCGCCAATCCGACTCTAATTGCAACCTTTTGAAGGTAGCTTTTTGGCCAATATTTCAAAACCAACCGTAATTTCGGCCTTTATGTGTCGGATAGGAAAGTTGGTTTAATATCAGAAATTGGGTCATTTGGGGAATGTCCAACATTCCCAAAACAACCCAATTTCTGACTTTGTGTACAGAGCACGCGATAGCTCTTGCCTCAGGCTTGGAAATCACGTTCTTTTAGGAAAATTCAACCGAAGTCAACTTCGTTATCCGACACATATAGCGGTTGGTGTTACGGTCGGTTTTTTAATATCGCCGAGAAATCAACCTCTCGAAGGTTGGAATGAGATTTGAGATGACGTTGAAACGAGAGTTGGTTTGGTGCATCAATCGACGGTTTGGTTTTCAGGTTTCAGGATGATCAGAACACATCAGCAGCCAACATTGGGTCAACGTCTTTTCATAACGTTGGGCCGATACTGGCAATTGAACTATGGACCAATATGATCATTCCAAAGTCGGCCCAGCATTAAGGCAAGGATGTTTCCGTATCTGCTCAGAACTGACCACCAGTCCCGGCAATGTTGACAACAGTACTGCGCCAGGACATAGCCAATTTGTAATTTCGCTCATGGGAACTCAACCCGTTTTTTGGTTCCCCAATCCGACTCTAATTGTAACCTTTTGAAGGTAGCTTTTTGGCCAATATTTCAAAACCAACCGTAATTTCAGCCTTTATGTGTCGGATAGGCAAGTTGGTTTAATATCAGAAATTGGGTCATTTGGGGAATGTCCAACATTCCCAAAACAACCCAATTTCTGACTTTGTGTACAGAGCACTGATAGCTCTTGCCTCAGGCTTGGAAATCGGTTTCTTTATGGCATGGAAGTTAGCAACGTTGCTCCAATCGCATCATTAACAGCTGTCACTTTTCTCAAAAAGATTATGTACTGATGAAACGATAAAAAAAATTGTTTTCTACGATATTATATTGTTATTATTCTATATATAATTATAATAATTATAAATATTGATATTAATACATTATATTACATTATAATATATTATCGGCTCGCTAGGAAAGCATCTTTCTGCGAAACGTGACAGCTGTCAATAATTTCGTTGGAGCAACGTTGCTAACTTCCATGCCGTGGTTCTTTTAGGAAAATTCAACCGAACTCAACTTCGTTATCCGACACATATAGCGGTTGGTATTACGGTCGGTTTTTTAATATCGCCGAGAAATCAACCTCTTAAAGGTTGCAATGAGATTTGAGATGACGTTGAAACGAGAGTTGGATTGGTGCATCAATCAATGGGTTGGTTTTCAAGTTTCAGGATGATTAGAACACATCGGCACTGTCTCCTACCCCTAGTTTTGAGCCAGTTGAGCTGTGGGTGAAACTCACTGATGTGGGCGTCGCGTCTCTCACCCAACAGGAAACGGATACATGCAATCAAAGACCGACTGAGGACGAGGTCCTGTTAATTAGTGTTATCTGGATAGGTCAGGCAACAGCAGTCGGGATGAGGAAACACGATCGTCGATACAAGCTGCTCCCTAAGTGTATGCGGAAGTAACTTCCTGCTGAGCTTAAGGAGGCAGTCTCGCCGCGCGCTGACTTCGCATAAGTTCGACAACAATAAAAGAAAATTGCAAGTACTTCTTGATGGTGTAAAAATCTGAAAAAAATCATGTATACTAAAGGTACTGAGAAGATTCATTTTACATAATAATAATTGCAAAATGTTATTAACAAATTCATAAAAAAATTAATTGGTTAACAAATTACCCGGCAACAAAACTTTTTTTTTTAATGAAAATGATTCGTTTATTTTTCTGAATATGTATGCATTTTTTCAGATTTTTAAGTAATCGTTGATTTTTGTTCTATAAAAAAAAAACAAAAAATCAACGATTACTTAAAAATCTTAAAAAATTCATACGTATTCAGAAAAATAAACGAATCATTTTCATTAAAAAAAAAAAGTTTTGTTGCCGGGTAATTCGTGAACCGATTAATTTTTTGATGAATTTGTTAATAACATTTTGCAATTATCATTATGCAAAATTAATCTTCTCAGTACCTTTAGTATACATGATTTTTATCACATTTTTACACCATCAAGAAGTACTTGCAATTTTCTCTTATTGTTGTCGAACTTATGCGAAGTCAGCGCGCAGCGAGACTCCCTCCTTAAGCTGGTAGATAATGCTATTCACTTTCCTTGCTATAGGAGTTGTGTTCGCGCTCTAAGGTGTTACTAATCATGATAACGAGACAAGTCACTTCAGCAGCAAACGGTATGGAAGTGTTCCAACCCGGGATCGAAGGCAAGTCGTCGAAAGGATTATTTGCAATGAAACGACGCGTTCCTACAACGGTAGACTTGGTTGTCTCCTTACTTTGGAGTAAGCGCAGTTCAGTGGGCTAGAGATTTAAGATTCAAGATTTAAGAAATTTATTGTACACAGGACCAGGGGTCCTCTAAGCACATGTACAGTGCCATGCATGAATGCCTGGTGTCTCGGCGAGACTCGCGCCGAGACTAAACGCTCGCCCAAAGTCTCGCCAAGCATCACCGACTCTCAGCAAGACTCTTGCGATGCTTGACGAGACTCTCGGCGAGACTCTTGGCCATACTGAAACCAGGCATTTATGACCGGCAGTGTACAGATGCAAACACGGCGTGCAAGCCGAAAAGAGAAAAAAATATACAACAAAATCCAACGAGATTATCGCAACACGGCGTGCAAGCCGAAAAGAGAAAAAAAAATATAAAACAAAATCCAATGAGATTATCGCAACAATGATAAAAATACAACCATGATAACAATGATAGAGAGAACGGGAGAAAGAGCGGGTGTGTGCGATTTGTAACCTCGACAGGGATGGGACGCGTGGAGTGGTTTCCGAGCCCGCGGAGGAGATAATCTCCCAGAGGCGGAGAGACCTTGCTCAGGTTTTGTCTCGTCGGATTCCCTGTTAAGGTACATAGGGGAGGGCAGTGCGAAATGGAACAAATGGTTCCATTTCTCCGCGTTTCCCCTGGATGACGTCACTGACGGTGGAGAGATGAGAATTTGAAACGGGAATTGATGTTTTCCCTATATGAGCTCACATTCGGTGGAAAATTGAATTTTCAAACCGAAATTGAGGTTTCTCCTAGAAGATTCCTAGACGAACGTCACTTCCGGTTTGAAAATGTCAATTCAACGATAGAGTTTATTCAAAAAACAGTAGAATCAGACGATAATCTGCAGGTTTCTGAAGACGGTACGAAATAGAAAATGATATTTTCAAAAAGTCCGCCGTGTCTTTCATCCAAAAACGTATAGAATAAAAGAGATAAATATGGGCTACTGCGATTGGGACGTAAATTAATAAAATATGGGTCGGTCCATATTCACCTGTTTCACCCGAAATGTATAAATTATAGTTCTATCAGACTATTTTTAAAGTTATATTAATAAAAAGATTTTCACGTTCCACGCACAGTGTTTCACATGAAAGTATTTGAAGTAATGGAAAAGAACTTTAAGTGCAGTATTTGAAGTACATATGTACTTTAAGTACTTGGAAAAATAGCAGTACTTAAAATACACCTGTACTTAGAGTCTCGGAATTAAAGTACCAAATAAGTACTTTAAGTACCGCCCAGCTCTGGTTCCAACACAACCTGGAAATGTTCTGGAAATTGTGCTTATTGAAGCACAATTTCCAGGACATTTCCAGGAACATCATGTCCAGTAAAAAGTCCATACGAAATTCAAGGACTAATGTCCTTGAATTTCGTATGGACTTTTTACGGGAAAAATCATGTTATCGCATTGGGGGATGACGCGATCATTCGTGCTGTCCGCATTCCTGCAGGTTTTCGGTGTTCCGCGACACGACGTGCGTCCTACGTGCGACATCGAGGTCACGAAATCGATTAAGGTTTAACACGATGGAAACCGGAGAGCCGGTTTATCGGAACTGGTGACCAGTTCGGACAAATCGGCCGAAGACCGTAGGCCGACTTGTTTAGGGCTTCTTTCCCCTCGTAGGTTCTCGTTTCGTCTCCTCCGGGTTCGAGCTTGGTTGTCTCGACCATTCACGCGACAACCCCCTCTAATCCGGTCAGTGGCCGCGTTTTCGTATAAGGTAAACGACCCAGTTTGTGACACTTTTAGAGCTGCGGTGTGGGTTTTCTATTAATTACGAACGCGTCGCATTGTCAAACTGAAAATGAACTGTCTCAACACGCGCATTAAAGTTGTCCGAGCGGTTCAGTGCGGCTGAAGCTGCAAGGTTTACGTCGTTTCTGAACCGGCAAGTAGACGCGACGCTTAGTAATAATAACATAGTTTTCATATACGGATGTCTTAAGGAGGGAGTCTCGCTGCGCGCTGACTTCGCATAAGTTCGACAACAATAAGAGAAAATTGCAAATCTTGATGGGGTAAAAATCTGAAAAAAATCATGTATACTAAAGGTACTGAGAAGATTAATTTCGCATAATAATAATTGCAAAATGTTATTAACAAATTCATTAACAAATTACCCGGCAACGAAACTTTTTTTTATGAAAATGATTCGTTTATTTTTCTGAATACGTATGAATTTTTTCACATTTTTAAGTAATCGTTGATTTTTGTTCTATAAACAAAAAAATCAACGATTACTTAAGAAGCTGAAAAAAAATCATACTTATTCAGAAAAATAATCGAATCATTTTCATAAAAAAAAAGTTTTGTTGCCGTGTAATTTGTTAATGAATTTTTATTTGCAATTATTATAGCAAATAAAAGTTCATTGCAATTATTATTATGCAAGATTAATCTTCTCAGTACCTTTGGTATACATGATTTTTTTTTAGATTTTTCACCATCAAGAAGTACTTGCAATTTTCTCTTATTGTTGTCGAACTTATGCGAAGTCAGCGCGCAGCGAGACTCCCTCCTTAATTTTCGATGCCACAACGGAGAAAAAATTTTTTAGTCATGGCTGCAAAAGTGCGTTTGCTCAGTACTTTTTGTTGTAACAGCAAAAAAAAAATGTATACTTGCAGCAAACGTATTGTCCTCCCAGAAAAAATAATGTGTAATGGGAACAAATTTTATGTGTCATGGAAGATTTGCTGTTGCTGCAAACGATTTGGCGGTATAGCATATGATTTGCTGGTTTAGCAAATAATTTGCTGGTGTAGCAAATGATTTTAGTAAAGAATCGTTCGTCAAGCATGAGTATACAAAACTTAAATACATATACTACAAAACTTAAATAATTAGAAAGTATTGTAGGAAGTGAGATATTCCGATGTGTAATGGAATAAAAACAAGCGACTCGGTAGAGGACGCACGGGCAAAACAAACAAAAAAACAACGCTTCCTCTATGAGGAAGCAAAAACACAAAAGTAGCGAGTTTCAGTTTAGATTCAAGATCGAATTAAATTTTTGGTTAGGAATATATATGTGATGCATCTTTAATGATAACTTGAATCGAAAGCAGAGCTGAGCAAAGTACTTACAGTATCAAGTACTTAAAGTACATTGTACTTACAGTACATTGTACCTAAAGTCCTTTAGGTTCTTATAAAGTACCAAAAAAAATTTATAATTTAATCATTGCATTTAAGATTAAATTATAAAAAATCAAATACAATGTATATGAATTCTAATTTCGTATACCGAGGTTATATTTCATATAACTTTAAGCATATTAAACATGTAAATTTCATAACATAACAGGGCACAGTCTTCCGAGCCGACTGAAGTGCAAATCATAACATTCGCTGATATATTTAATTTTTATCGTCAATTATTTCAATCTTCTTTCAATAATTTTTTTTAATCCATCAATCAATCAATAATTTATAATTTAATCATTGCATTTAAAATTCAATTATAAAAATTCAAATAAAATGCATATGAATTCTAATTTTGTATACCGAGGTTATATTTCATACAACTTTGCATATTAAACATGTTGTAAATTTCATAACATTTCTACCAGTGCAGTCTTCCGGGCCGACTGATGTGCAAGTCATAACTTTCGCGGATAAATTTTATTTTTATCGTCAATTATTTCAATATTTTTTCAATATACATATTTTTTATCCATCAATCAATCAATAATTTATTAATAAATTTAATAAAATAAAAAAAGTTGTGAAGAATACAGCGGTGAAACCTTCGCTACTGCGACCCTAGATAGTTTGTCCGCGAAGTCCTCCGTACAGTTGTTTTTCAACAGCCACTCTGTTATGTTTGATCAGTAGCTGAATAAGGAGCGAAGAGAGTTTCCCCTTTCGTGCTGGCTTGTCGCCGTCGCGGGAGAAAACAAGAGGAGGAGAACACAAACACAACAGGGTGTCGTCCGGCAGGATCGCCAGCTCATCGACGGACCTTTCCCGTCGTCCCTCTCCGCCTCGCCCCCCAGTCTGAAAGATGACGAAGCGGTTCGAGTTCAATTGGCAGATCGAAGTGCCGGAGCCGCTGAGGATCGGCTGCGTCTTCGATCGATGGACCGAGGAGAAGGACAACACCGAGATCGAGCTCAATTGCATGTTCAAGGTCGACGAGTATGGCTTCTTCATCTACTGGCAGAGCGAGGGCAAGGTGAGACCAAATTGTGCTTTTCTTTCATCCGCGGTCTGGAACGAGTACTGAGATTCCTCCGCGTCGAGCTGCTTTCGCCATCCGGTCCGCCATTTTTGCCGGACCGCGAAATTTTGGGTTTTGGATTTTGGGTTTTGGATTTTGGATTTTGGATTTTGGATTTTGGATTTTGGATTTTGGATTTTGATTTTGGATTTTGGGTTTTGGTTTTTGGATTTTGGATTTTGGATTTTGGATTTTGGGTTTTGGATTTTGGATTTCGGATTTTGGATTTTGGATTTTGGATTTTGGATTTTGGATTTTGGATTTTGGATTTTCAAAAGCAGGTTTCCAATTTTTAGCTGAGAGCATCAGATATTCATTTAAGGTGGTCCTTGCGAATGGTGTTGATTTCGCATAAGTTTCAGAGAATTGAGTGGGAATTGTAAACACTTCTCGATGGTATAAAAATCTGCAAAAAATCAAGCGTATAAAAGATGCCGAAAAGATTAATTATGCATGATAATAATTCCAAAATGCTATTAAGAAATTGATGAAAAAATTTAATTGTTCAACAAATCTCCCGGAAACATAACTTTTTTTTAATGAAAATTATTCGTATATTTTTTTGATTACGTATGAATTTTTTCATATTTTTAAATTCGCTTTGATTTCTTCTTATATGGGAAAAACGTGTAGAAAGTCAGGAAATGAGAAAAACGTGAAATTCAAAGAAAATTCAAAAATTTTCATCAGTTTGTTAATAACATTTTGGAATTATTATTATGCAAAATTAATGTTTTCGACATCTTTAATACGCTTGATTTTTTTTCAGATTTTTATACCATCGAGGAGTGTTTACAATTCCTTTTCAATTCTCAGAACTTATGCGAAATGAGTAGGAATTGTAAATACTTCCGAATGGAATAACAATCTGAAAAGAATCTAGCATTTTGAAGTTGCGGAAAATATTAATTTTGCATAATAATAATTCCATAATGCTATTAAAAAATTTTGTCTGAGAAATTTTTTGATACGATTGAAAACTTCCAAAATGTTCATGTTTTGAAAAGTAGCCTCACAGAAAAAATTGTTTTTTAAATAAAAAATCGTATGGCCGGAAATATCGATCGGAGGCCCAAATAAAAAAATACGTGCTTTCTCTTTACCAAAATAGTTTTCAAAAAAAAAAATCAGCGCAATTACTGACGGATTTCAGGGTCAGAGCATGACAATTTCTGGTGAAATTCCCAATATTCATTTATTCTAAATGCATAATTATTATTCGTTTTAAATAAATATCCAGTCTCCGGGCAGCAAGCAAATAATGTTCTTCCTAAAAAAAATTGCAAAAAAAAAAATCCTTGAAGAAAGAACAAATTAATAAACCCGGCGAGTATATTTTTAGAAAGCTTGCTTAGCGCGTGCCCCGGAAATAAATATTTATTATCAACAAATCTATATTTAAATTGATTGATCATAAATTGTCATTCATTTTTAATAAATTCTCATTTATTAAAAATAGATAATAATTAATTAAAAATAAATCATAATTAATTGAAAATAAATCCTCATTCATTGAAAAATAAATAATGATTTATTGACGTCGGACGAATAAATTTTTATTTCCGGGTGAAGCGAAATCCTGCAGGAAGTTTCTCGCCTGCGATGAAACGGTGCAGGACCGGAGCCACCTCCGGTCCTAGATTCCTCATTGATCGGCTAACGTAATTTTGCGCTTTGCAGGACGGTGACGTCATCGAGCTGTGTCAAGTGAGCGACATACGGGCCGGCGGAGTTCCCAAGGTGAGAAGGATTATCCAATCTTTCTGTA
Source organism: Stenichneumon culpator (assembly GCA_964017025.1). NCBI lineage: Eukaryota > Metazoa > Arthropoda > Insecta > Hymenoptera > Ichneumonidae > Stenichneumon > Stenichneumon culpator. The sequence continues at coordinate 4,528,886 of OZ024771.1, forward strand.
TCAGATTGTCGAGCACTGAAACGTTTTCGCGCGTGCCTCTCATATTTTTATTATTATTATTATTATTTTTCCTCCACCACGCTTATCCATCGTATCTCGCCGGTGATTTGTTCTCACCACACGATCCGGAGAGATTCGGACTTCCGCGTTTGCCCAGACACGACCCGATCCATTCGTCACTTTTTTTTTTTTTTTTTTTTTTTTTTTTCTTTCCGTTCCGATAACGAGCGAAACGGTCGCGGCCTTGCGCTTCGGAAATAAAATGTTTTTTTTTTTTTTTTTGTTTTTTCAGGATCCTAAGTTCTACGACAAACTGACCGCGAAACACGGGGAGCAACTGGAGGAGAAGAGCCTCACCATATGCTCGGGGGTCGACTATACCAACATAAATTATCAGCACGTGGTCTGTCCGGACGTCGCAACCGCAAAGGTACGGTTCGTTGTCAAATATTCGTAATTGCTCGAGGAAAAGAGCCCATATTAACCGCAAAAGATTCGACGATCGATGGTGATGGCCAGTTTTATTTTATTTTATTTTTTTTATTTTTTTTATAAAATTAATATAATAATATAAAATTATTATATTGAGTAGCGAGCGGGCGCTTCGCGCCCGACACTAGGTTCGGTTGTTTGTGTTATTTATTGTTGACAGTAGATTATGACGTATGTTGCAGTGAAGCAATTCAATGAAATTGCAATTGCTCGGTTGGTTGAATATTTACAAATTTCATAACGTGAGTTCGAACTTGATGTCATGCTTAAGTTCGAACTTAAGATCGAACTCGGACTACAATCGAATTTGAGTTCAGACTTAAGTTCGACCTTGTGCACGAAATCAAGTTCGAACTTGAGTTCGACCTTATGCACGAAATCAAGTTCGGGCCAAAGATCGATCTTAAGTTCGGTCTCAAGAGCGGTCTGAAGTTTAAACTAACGTCTTAAAATTCGACCCTTAGTACCGGACCGTGTTAGTAACTCTGGCAGAATACCCCGATACACACATGGGTACTTATAAAAAAAATAGTACATTACTCCACGAGGGCGAAAAAGTGTTTCGCACGAGGCATGTACGAAATTTTTCATCACAAGGTGCGAAAATGGCGGTTTTACGCACGCGAAGCGGAAAAGTGGCCATTTCCGCGCCGAGTGATGAAATAGTATATTATGCCACAAGGGAGGAAAGTGCGTCTTTTCATCGAGTGTGAAGTTTGAGTGATTGACAGAAATTCACACGAGGTGAAAAGGCACATCCTTCCTTGTGCCATACGATTTTTTTTTCCGACTTCGTTTAAATAACCGCATTTCTTGCGTCGCAAGATCGTCATATTCGCAAATGACCATTTCTCCCCCGGAGTAATAGAGCTTGCAGAGGGAGTAATCAGCCCTGTTACTCCCTAGGGAGTAATGAAATTGTACTGCGCATGCGCACTGATTAATAATGATCATCGGTCAATAATAGACTATTTTCTGCACGTATTGCACGCAAGGATTGTGGTTATTTTAGCGCAGTCGGAAAAAAAATATTTTTCATCACTCGGTGCGGAAGTGGCCACTTTTCCGCCCGCTTCGCGTGCGTAAAACCGCAACTTTCGCACCTTGTGATGAAAAATTTGGTAAATCCCTCTTGCAAAATACTTTTTCTAACTCGTGTGATTACAGCACTCGCCTTCGGCTCGTGCAAACTCACACTCTTTAGTAAAACGTTTTTCATGACACGTTGCGGAAATGGCCACTTTTCCGCCCGCTTCGCGTGCGTAAAACCGCCATTTTCGCACCTTGTGATGAAAAATTTCAGCACTCGCCTTCGGCTCGTGCTGCAAACTCACGCTCGTTAGAAAAATGTTTTTCGCCCTCGTACTATTTCGCACTCGTGGTGTAATGTACTATTTATTGCTCACAATCAATATTGTAAATCCCAATCGATTCGGTGATCGATGACGGTCCGTGGGTCTTTATTTTTCTTTTTTTTTCCGTTCGATCGCGGAACAGATGTCTATCAACGAGACGCGTGGCCCGCGCGAGAGATCCATCGGCGCCGCGGTTCTTTCGATTGCGGCTCTAAATTTAGTAGTCGCAACGGCGCGAATGATTTGTCGTTTTTCTCGGTCGTTACTGTAGTCCGGGCGATCTGTGTACTGGGCGGTTGATTCGCGTGGGTGAGAGACCGCGTGATTTACGATGCGGCCGAGCTATCGTTGCCCAATCGGTCGATCGCCGCTCGATCCGCAAAATCCGTCGGGACGGAGACGCGCCGTTCCGCGTTCGCGTGCCGAGGGAGTTCTCCAGCTGGCGCGTGCCCGGTGACGCAACGCGTCGGGCTCCCGCAAATTTATTGCCGGAGTTAAAAAGCCACGCCGAACGATCGAGACGACATCCGGTCGTCCGTTCTTTCGGCTCGGCCGAGCCGCTGTTTCTACCGTCGGCCTTCGAGTCGTCTCGATCATTCATCATTCAGCGAGCGCGTTTCACACCCGAAATTATTCACTACCGAGGACGAGAGAATCACCCGTGAGAACTTCCGAGGAGAAAAGAAAGCCCGAATAGAAAAAAAAAATGATCGCTGCTCGGCTGTTTCCGAAAGTCAAACGAAAAACAAATCAGAAGAAAAAAAAATGGGGCAAAACGGATCGTCTGAAGAATAAGAAATTACACACTATTACTAAAATTGCGGCATGGTCCATTTTGCCCTATGATTATTATTTTTTTTTATTCCAATTATATTGAAAAGAAAACCATCAAGATGAAGCCCAGAGAACATCAAATTAATTGATTTTGACCACAATTCCAGTAGAGTCCATTTTGCCCCATTTTATTGTATTTGTTCATTTTTTGTTTTTTTTTTTCTAATATATATTATACGTTCTGCAAATCGGTGGAACTCCCCGAGTCGTCTGGATGGTTCATTTTGCCCCACTCTCCGCCCCATCACAAAAATTGCCCCGCCGATCGTTTCGGACTTGATGGAGTTCCCCAGTTAATTGCTAATCGAGTACCGAACACCTTCGCGAGATAGTCTGCCTTCCGAGAGCCCCGAGGCACCGCCGTTAAGTACCGGATGGTCGCCAGATAGCAATCCGGTAGCAGTCAGATAGCTCCTTCACCTCTCGCAGTTAGTCGTGGGTTAAAAGTGGGGTATATGGCCCATCCCGATTAGCACATGAATCAATGATAAATCATCAAGAACATATACACCACGTTTACCCTGGTCACAGGTCGCGGAGGTCTGCAAAGATATCAGAGAGGCCCTTCACAAGCTTTATAAGCCCATAAAGGGCTCCCTTGATCGACGCTCCCTTGATAGAATCTCCCTTGATGGACTCTCCCTTGATCGACTCTCCCTTGACCGACTCTCCCTTGATCGACTCTCCCTTGATAGACTCTCCCTTGATAGACTCTCGCTTGCCCGACTCTCCCTTGATCGACTCTCCTTTGACCGACTCTTCCTTGATAGACTCTCCCTTGATCGACTCTCCCTTGATAGACTCTCCCTTGATAGACTCTTCCTTGCTAGACTCTTCCTTGCTAGACTCTTTCTTGCTAAACTCTTCCTTGCTAGACTCTTCCTTGCTAGACTCTCCCTTGATCGACTCTCCCTTGACCGACTCTCCCTTGACCGACTCTCCCTTGACTGACCCTCCTTTGACCGACTCTCGCTTGATCGACTCTCCCTTGACCGACTCTCTCTTGATCGACTCTCCCTTGATCGACTCTCCCTTGATAGACTCTCCCTTGATAGACTCTTCCTTGATCGACTCTCCCTTGACCGACTCTCCCTTGACTGACCCTCCTTTGACCGACTCTCGCTTGACCGACTCTTCCTTGACCGATTCCCCTTGATCCGCTCCCTACATCAAGGGAGATCAAGGAGCTCGCTTCGAGAACCGATAGATCTCTAAGTTCCCTCTTCTCAGGTCGAATTCTTCTGATCGTCAATTTTTTTCCCAACAGACATGGCTCGCCGGGATACGAATAATCACCCACAACGTCAAAGCCAACAACGTCTGTCCGCTGACGTGCCTCAAGAAACAGTGAGTTTGAATGCCCGATCCATTAATGCACGATACTCGTCACAGTCCTACAGTGAGATCAAGCGGAAGTGTTTGTTTTTCGCCCATCCCCTGCGAGAAGAAAGAGGATTATTCTAATGCATAACGATCTTTCCTATCGCTTGCCCACCATCAATGTCCCAGCTGGATGAGACTGAGGATGCTCGTCGATCCGAACGGAAAGGTTCCGGTCAAGGTTGTCGCGAGGACCTTCGCATCCGGAAAAACCGAGAAGCTCGTCTACCAGTGTCTCTCGGACCTTGGCCTACCGAGAGAAAAGGTGAGAAGAGATCGGCATCGCCCGGACTGTCGCGCGAACACAGAATGGAGAAGAAGAAAAAAAAAATAAGGAGAAACATCCGCATAGATGGTGCGCTAAAGGAACCGATAATTTGCAATTTCTATTTTTAGAACGACGTTATCGAGCCGGACGACTTCACCTTCGACGCGTTCTACGCTCTCTACCACAAGATCTGCCCGAGAAACGACATAGAGGAACTCTTCCAATCGATGTTCGTATGCTGTACTTATATACACTTGTATATAGAGGGGGAGTGCGGGGCAAAATGGCACACCGGGGCAAAACGGGACAACGAGACAAGACGCAATTCTCCAATAACTTTTGCCATGGCCGCGATGGCGGTATACGTGGGGCAAAACGGGTTAGAAAATCCGGATGTATCGTTGGGTCAAAATGGGGCATCCAAAAATTATTGGAAAATTGAGTTCTTCCACCACTGTCCCATTTTGCCCCGCCGTGCCATTTTGCCCCGGTCTCCCCCTATATTTTTTCACCGATAGCTCGCCGTTCGTTCCTCATCTGTGGAATCGCCCGAACTATCAATATACGTCAATGACGCCCATCGAGCGCGTGACGAAGTGTCGATTGACTGATTAATTTATTCATTTTTTTTTTTTTGGTTTCGCTTGACGACCTACCAGAACTCAGGGAAAGGCGGACACGATAAATCTGGAGCAGCTCATAACGTTTCTGAACGACAAACAGCGCGATCCGACACTGAACGAGATTCTCTATCCGCTCTACGACGAGAAGAGAGCCTCGGAGATCATCAATGACTACGAGCAGAACGAGGCGGCGAGAAATCAAAGTACGAGCCCGATCATCCATTCCCGGATTTTAGCGCCTACGGATAGGCAACCCGTTTACACGAGGCGCGCTCTTGTTGCAGAAACGATGACGAAGGATGGCTTCATACGGTACCTGATGTCGGACGAAAACGCCCCGGTGTTCCTCGACCGGCTCGACGTCTACATGGACATGGATCAGCCACTGGCTCACTATTACATAAATTCGAGTCACAACACCTATCTGAGCGGTCGTCAGTTCGGCGGGAAGAGCAGCGTCGAGATGTACAGACAGGTGTTGCTAGCTGGATGCAGGTAGAGATACATTAATTTCCGACACCAGTGGTTTCAAAGACTGAACTAATTCGCTGAAAAATTGTATGTTAAAACATCTATAGTAGTCCTGGGATTGCCATTCCAAACCCGGCTATGGTAGAAATTTTTGAGCGGTAGGTCAGTCACTGATAAGGTGACGAAAAGGCCTTTTTAGATTTGAGTCCGCAACTTTATACTCGAGTTGAGTATTCTAGAGCCCCGCTGGGTCAGTTTTTCTGGGAGGTAGCCTGGGTTCTGGTTATTCTCCCTGGGGAAAAAATTTAAGTCAATGACTTCCCAAGAGCCATTCCAGGGGATGATTGTTCTGAGGATATCCTGGGTCTGACTTCCCAGGAACCGTCCTGGGCCTCGGAGTCAGTAGAAACAATCAGGCCCTGGGGCGTTGTTTGGAGCGTCGGAGAGTTTGTTCCAAAGAGCCTTTGACTGTAACGCTTTTTGAGGACACCTTTTACTTGGAAGCCCCGCTGGGTCAGACTTCCCAGTCAATCAAAGTCTCCAACAGCCATCCCAGGCGCTGATTATTCTAAGGCTATCCTGAGTCAGACTTCCCAGAAACCGTCCTGGGTTTCGGAGTCAGTAAAAACAATCAGGCCCTGGGCGGTTGTTTGGAACGTCGGAGACTTTAACCCAAAGAGCCTCTGACTGTAACGCTTTCTGACTACACCTTTTACTTGGAAGCCCCGCTGGGTCAAAGTTTTTCTCTAAACGGCCCTGGGCCCAGATTATTCTTCCTGGGGGAAAAGTAAAAATCAACGTCTTCCCAAGAGCCATCCCAGACGCTGATTACTCCGAGGCTATCTGGCTCAGACTTCTCAGGAACCACCCTGGGCCATGATAATTCTCCCTAGATCAAAGTCAACATCTCTTCAAAAGCCATCCCAGGCGCTGATTGTTCTAAGGCTAGCGTAGGTCAGCCTACCCAGGCGCCGCCTGGGCCCCAAGATAATCCTACATAATCAGGCCCCGCCTGGGCCCCAAGATAATCCTACATAATCAGGCCCAGGGGCGGCTTTCGAAGGGGCTGAGACTCAGACCCAAAAACTCATTGCCTGTAGAGCTTTTCTAGGAAACCCGTCTCTCGGAAGTCCCTCTGTACATGTTTGCACATTCAAAGAAACTTAAAACCCGCGCTTCCAATAAAAAGAAAACCTCAACAACCCAAAAGGTGCGTCGAGCTGGACTGCTGGGATGGCAAGGGCGAGGAGGAGGAGCCGATAATAACTCACGGCAAAGCTATGTGCACCGACATACTCTTCAAGGACGTGATCTACGCCGTGAGGGACACCGCCTTCGTGACATCCGATTACCCGGTGATCCTGAGCTTCGAGAATCATTGCAGCAAGGGACAACAGTACAAGCTAGCCAAGTACTGCGACGAGATACTCGGGGACCTGTTGCTCCGTGAGCCACTCAAGGATTACCCGGTGAGATCGAGTTTCGCAATTTGCACGCGAACGAGAGACGAGGATCTTGAAGGAGTCCATGATGTGTTCGGGATACGTAACGTTCCGTACCGTTAGGGAGGCGTGACGCGATTGCTGAATTGAGGGCTCATAGTGGAGCTCTTGTCCTATCAACCATCCAGTCTGCAGCATCTCCTTCATTGTCCTTCTCTCGTGATAATCTTGGGCAGTGTGTGTGTGTGTGTGTGTATGTGCATAGCCTGATGAGATTATCGATTCGTCGCGAAAGTGACTTGAGCCTGGCTGCGTCAGCTCGACTGGCGAACGATCTTGGCGGCCCTCGCCTGATTCGGATCAGTTTTGATAATTGCCCCGAACGGCTTTGTGGTTCTGTTCAGCTCGAGCCAGGAGTACCTCTTCCACCGCCGAGCATGCTCAAGCGGAAGATTCTCATAAAGAACAAGAGACTGAAGCCCGAAGTCGAGAAGCAGGAGCTCGAGCTCTTCAAGCAGGGACAATTCGTCATCGAGGACGAGATCAAGGAGGACCCGAGCGCTCCGCCGGCGGTGGCTGCGGTGGTCGAGCAGCAATCAGTGGTAAGTTGGGAAGAGGTTGAAGATGAGGAATGTGGCCCGGTTTGGACGTCACTGATCCGGCAGGTGGCGCAAAAAACACCGGTTGGAAAACCCCCGGAAAAAAAGCCCTCAGAAAAAAACGCCCCAATGATGATGATCAGGCAGGTGACAAAACGATCTGTTCGGTGGAAAAGCGACTCTATGAGTGGGAGTTTTTTCTGGGGTTTCTCTTCCGGGCTTCCATTGATTTTATTGACGCGAGGCGGGAGTCAATTTATGACCGGGGTTTTTTCCGGGTTTTTTCATTCGGGATTCAATTGATTCAGTTGATGCGAGGCGCGTCTCAATTTATCACATGTGGGTTTTTTTTTATGGGAGTTTTTTGAGGGGATTTTCCTTCGGGGATTACGTTGAATCCCGGGCCACATTTCCAATTCTTACCCCATCCATAATTAACGCTGGCAACGTGAGTGCCCTCAAAGTCCGGATGGCTAACGAAAGGGGGGCCAGGATTCGGATGTGTTTCAGGAGGAGGTCATAGTGGCCGATGTGGCAGCCGCTGTCGTCTGTCAGCAAAAGCAGTCGACGCAATCCGGCGCTGGTCCAGCTGGTCTGGGCGAGAGTCTGGAACTCGCGGTCGTTCAGCCGTACACGGGAAGCACCACCAACGTTCATCCCTGGCTCTCTTCCATGGTCAACTACGCGCAGCCCATCAAGTTCCAGGGTTTCGACGTTGCGGAACGTGAGTAACCAAAACCAACCGTCTCGGATTGGGGGAGAGCGGGACGAAATGGAACGGTGGGGCGAAACGGGATGCTAGGAGCAAAACGCAGTTTTCCAACCACTTTTGGATGGTGGAGTTGATGGCAAGCGGGGCAAAACGGTGTTGAGAATCCGGATGTATCGTTGAGTCAAAATCGGGCATTCAAAAATGATTGGAAAATTGAGTTTTGCCACCGCTGTCCCGTTTTGCCCCACTGTCCCATTTTGGCCCGCTCTCCCCTACCTCGATCCGATCATTCATCGTTCGGTCTTAACCTCGCATGATTTCAGAAAAAAATGTCCATCACAACATGTCTTCCTTCGCCGAGACGTCGGGCCTGAACCACCTTAAGACCTCGGCGATAGAGTTCGTCAACTACAACAAACGCCAGATGAGCCGGATATATCCCAAGGGAACCAGGGCCGATTCTTCGAACTACATGCCCCAGGTAACCAATGAGAAAGAACCCTGGCAGAAATTTTTCCGCGTTACATCAGGCCCTGACAAAGTCCGGAAAGTGCCTGGCGAGTTCCCGACAAGGTTCCGATGTAACGCTTCAAAATTGCCACTAAGGAATCGACAGGAAGACCTCTAAGATGTACTTATTACAACCCTATTCGGTTGGTCTTTTCAGGTTTTCTGGAACGCCGGCTGCCAGATGGTGTCGCTGAACTTCCAAACCGCCGATCTACCGATGCAACTAAACCAGGGTAAATTTGAGTACAACGGCTCATCCGGCTACCTACTCAAGCCGGATTTCATGAGACGGGCGGATCGAAGCTTCGATCCCTTTGCCGAGAGCCCGGTCGACGGGGTCATCGCGACTCAGTGCAGCGTTCAGGTGAGGAGGTTATTCTAGAGCGGGCCAACCACATTAAGTACTTGGAGTATCGAGTACTGAGTCAGCACCAAGTACTTAAATTATACCAGTTACCCGGTACTTTAAACTTTAGCACTTAAGGTCTGCCAGTACTCGATAAGACAGTACTCAAGTAATTCCCAGTACTCAAGTAATTCCCAGTACTCAAGTAATTCCTAGTACTCAAGTAATTCCCAGTACTCAAGTAATTACCAGTACTCAAGTAATTACCAGTACTCAAGTAATTACCAGTACTCAAGTAATTACCAGTACTCAAGTAATTCCCAGTACCCAAGTACTTCTCAGTGCTCAAGTACTTCTCAGAACTCATGCACTTCTCAGTACTCGAGTACTTTTCGGACGTGAAGTATTTTTCAGAACTGAAGTACTTCTCAGTATTCAAGTACTTCTCAGTATTGGTGGACTTCTCAGTGCTGGTGTACTTCAATTACTTACGAGTACTCAGAACTTCAATTACTCCGTGTATTTTGCCAGCGCTGATTTATTCGAGTCTCCTAGCTTACACATTGTTACTGACTGATCATGGGATCTGTTTCCGTCGCCATTCGATCCTCGCAGGTTATAGCAGGTCAGTTCCTCTCGGACAAGAAGGTCGGCACTTACGTCGAGGTCGAGATGTACGGCCTACCGACCGACACGATACGCAAGGAATTTCGTACCCGGGTCGTTCAAGCCAACGGTCTAAATCCGGTCTACAACGAGGAGCCGTTCCTCTTCAGAAAAGTCGTACTTCCGGATCTGGCCGCCCTTCGGTTCGCCGTCTACGACGAGTCGAACGGTCGACTCCTCGGCCAGAGAATCGTTCCTCTCGACGGTCTTCAGTCCGGCTACCGTCACATAGCCCTCCGCACCGAGGCCAATTTCCCAATGTCTCTACCCATGCTCTTTTGCAACATAGAGATAAAGATCTACGTACCGGACGGCTTTCAAGGTTCGTAACTGGTATTTTTTATTACGTCCAAGTACACATCGAAGTACCATGTCCTTCATTAATGCTTGAACGATCTGAATACAGCTGCTATGGGGAATCAGACCAGGCATTTATGAAGGGCATTCGATATGCCCCAAATACTTTAGGTGCATATCGAAGCACTTTGAGTACGCACCGAAGTACCATGTACTTTGAGTACGCACTGAAGTACCATGTACTTTGAGCGCGGACTGACGCACCATGTACTTTGAGCGCGAACTGAAGCACCATGTACTTTGAGTACGCACTGATTTACCATGTATTTTGAGTACGTACTGAAGTACCATGTACTTTGAGTACGCACTGAAGTACCGTGTACTTTGAGTACGCACTGAAGTGCAATTAACTTCGAGTACGCACTGAACTACAACGTACTTTGAGTATGCACTGAAGTACTATGTACTATGAGTACGCACGGAAGTACCGTGTACTTTGAGTACGCGCTGAAGTACCATGTACTTTGAGTACGCACTGAAGTACCGTGTACTTTGAGTACGCACTGAAGTACCGTGTACTTTGAGTACGCACTGAAGTACCGTGTACTTTGAGTACGCACTGAAGTACCGTGTACTCTGAGTACGCACTGAAGTACCGTGTACTTTGAGTACGCACTGAAGTACCGTGTACTTTGATTACGCACTGAAGTATCATGTACTTTGAGTACGCACTGAAGTATCATGTACTTTGAGCACGGACTGAAGTATCATGTACTTTGAGTACGCACTGAAGTACCATGTACTTTGAGTACGCACTGAAGTATCATGTACTTTGAGTACGTATTGAAGTAGCACCTACTGTAAGTAAGGGGCACTGGGTAATACTGGAGTACTCAAATGTTGGATACATCGAGTACTTGAGTACAACAATCCGTACTCCAAGTACTTGACGTATTTGCCCGGCGCCGCTAAGAATGTTTTATTTGGGGAACTGACCTTTTGTTTCTTATACAGAATTCATGGACGCATTGACCGCACCGAGAGCAGCGAGAAAAACCGAAGTTACCGCCCAAACGAGAATGCGAGGCCTCGGTAGCCAGGAGAGCGATACGAAATGCATGGCCGACTCGTCACAGAGTCGACATCACGAGGCGGCAAGGGCACGGGGTACGCGCCAATAATAATAACAATAATAATAATAATAATAATAATAATAATAATAATAATAATAATAATAATAATAATAATAATAATAATAATAATAATAATAATAATAATAATAATAATAATAATAATAATAATAATAATAATAATAATAATAACCTATGTTTATCCTCAGAAACTATGGAATTCGAACCGATAACCGCCGATTCGTTGCGCCAGGAGAAGGGTTATCAGAAGATGGCGAGAAAGCAGCAGAAGGATCTCGACTCGTTGCGCAAGAGACACCAGAAGGAGAAGTTAACCGTCCAGAAGCAGCAGTGCGCTGCTATCGAGAAATTGATCAAGGGAAAGAAGTGAGTAATCGAATTGCCCGTTAAAGAAACAAAATTTAAAAAAATGACAATAACCAACAGTCTTCTGTATCGCGCATGCCATTGAAAAAAAAAAAGAAAGCTCAATCATTCATCTGACGCAAGCACGACAGAGTTTGTCGGCGCTGCAAACTGCAGGTGCGTGTGCTGGTGCAGATAGAAACAAAAATTACAAAAATAATAATAATCATAAACAAAAATTAGTTGGCATTCCCAAAACGAATGCGTTATTACTCTCTGTACATTGAACTTACTGTAATTAAAAACCGCCTGACCGCTTCTGTCTCTAACGACTCTCGAGCCTAGTCGCGCTCCTCTTGATCGCTCGGCATCACTATGTTTAAAAAATCCGCTAGCAATTAAATTATTTTCACGTTACACCGTCCGTCCCTGTAAAAAATTATTAATCTTTTTTTCATTTTTTTTTTTTTTTTCATATCTGTTCGACACTCCGCAATAGAATCGGACTGAATAAAATCGTAGACATCCGAACGACTCTATCTCTCACCAATCTTTCGAGAATGCACCTCTATTGTTTATAGAGGCTATGATCTATGGTTTGTTAGTTTGTGTTAAAATTGTAGGGGAGAGTGGGGTAAAATGGTCCACCCAAGCGACTCTGGGAGCTTCGTCGATTTATGAAACGTACTTTAACTTCACTGGTGAAAATATTTCTCTGAATGCGTCTGAAAATTTATCTGAATATGTCTGAAAGTTTCTCTGAATATTTCTGAAAGTTTCTCTGAACATGTCCGAAAATTTCTCTGAATATATCTGAAAATTTCTCTGAACATGTCTGAAAACATCTCTCAATATCTCTGAAAGTTTCTCTGAATATGTCTGAAAATTTATCTGAAAGGGTCTAAAAATTTAGCAGAAATTCATCTGAAAAGTCCTCTGAATTTCTCAAAGTTGTCGCACTTTTCAGAAAAAGTCAGAGATTTTTCTGAATCTAAACGTTCCTGACAGCTCTGAAAGTCTATGATTTTATTCTCTTAATAACTATGAACTTTGTTGTTTTCCTCTGGCTAATAATTTTCTATATTCACGAACATTTATCTGAAAAAATCAAATATTCGCTGTTTCACAGCGAGTAGCAGAATGAGTAAATCTTAAGCAGATCTCGGAAGTTCTCTGAAATTTTCTGAACCAATATTATCTAGGAAAATCATAGCGTTTCCGAAAAACAAAAAGTTTTTTTTATGTTTGCACTTGGTACGAGTAACAGAATGAGTAGATCGTAGAGACAACTCGTATTTGCTCTTACATCGCTCGTATTTATTCTGTACTTTGTCAGAAAAAATCAGAGTTTTCCATCATTTTTCGGATAATACTCTGAATTTCTCTGATAAACCGTGCTGGAAGATGTGCCGAGAAAATGGTACAGATATTTAGAAAATAGCATAGAAACTCAGAAAAGAATTCCTGAAAATCTCTGAAAATCACTGAAACGGTCCGGTCAGAGTTTTTCTGAAGAATTGTCAGAGAAATATTTTCACCATGCTTCTCTTCGTGACGCAACACGAATCTGCTACACCCGTCCGGTACGTCCGAATAAGATTGAAAAAGTGGGGCGAAATGGACTGCGAATTGTAGTAAAAATTAATAAATTAACAAATCAATAAAAATTAATAAATTGACGAATCAATTAAAATTAACAAATTAACGAATCAATGCAAATTAACAAATTAACAAATTAACAAATCAATGCAAATGAATAAATACAATCAACTATCAATATTTAATTCCGAAAAAAAAATCCACGTCTCACATGCTCATTTAAAATTATGGCCTCAACAAAGTACGAAAAATCATCGCTGGCCGCAAACTCACCCGTTAGAACCGGTCATACTTTGTATTCGAGAGTGTCGCGACCGTCACGATTTTCTCAAAAATCTACGTTCCCAAAATTGTGTATAACATTCCAAACCCAGTCCATTTTGCCCCACTTGCCCCGCTCTGCCCCACATTTTTTTTCAATGAGCTAGAAGCTAGAAAAATTAGAACTTGATCGTCTGCAAGTAGGCAAACTGTTCGTATATCTCTCGACACACCTACTACCTCTTGTCTATTAGCTTAGAAGTATTTAGCAGATTAAAAAAAAAAAAAAAAAAAAAAAAAAAAAAAAAAAATTAACCCAATGATTTGTGAAAAAAAAAAAAAATGCAGCAAGGCCGAACTGTCGAGGGATCCGATAGTTCGTCGAGCGGTGTCGGAGCAAACGGCCCAATGGTCCCATCTCGCCGAGCGTCAGAGACGGGCCGAGCGCGAGCTCGTCCGTTCCCACCTCGAGGAGCGTCGCGTTCAGCTCCGAAAGCTCTGCACGGCCGCCCAGCTCGCCCAGACGAAGCAACTCGCGTCGCGGCACGATCGCGAGATCAAGGAAATGAACGCCCGACAGGCGAGACTCTCGGTGGAGTCGATGCGCGAGGTGATGAACGACAAGAGTCTGAAAACGCGGGGCATCAAGGAAGGCCGGTTAAGGGAGAAGCAGCAGAACAACACGAAGAAATTCATGGAGGAGAGGAAAATCGCGCAGATGATACAGAATCGGGAGAAGGAGAAACTGAAGATGATCCACAACGAGCAGATCGAGGAACTGCAGAAGGATTTGAATGGGGTGAGTCGGGGAAAGTGATGTTGAATCAAGGATGCTTCACGCATGCATTTTTGGTGAAGGAAAGCTTAAGGCCTTATATACGTGATTTCGCTGATTTTGGAAGGTACTTTTCGAGATGCGGTTAAAAAAAAAAAATGACGCATATATTGACATTTTTTTTACAGACCATTTATGGACATGGTTAAGTATATGTAAAAAAAATCAGAGTATTAACAAATGGCGGAGATATTACATAATAAAGCAATGGGGTGCGAGTAGGGGAAAAGTGATTTTAAATCAAAGATGCTTCACGCATGCATTTTTAGTGAAGGAAAGCTTAAGGGCTTATATACGCGATTTCGCTGATTTTTGGAAGGTACTTTTCGGGACGCGGTTAAAAAAAAAAAAAATGACGCATATATTGACATTTTTTTTACAGACCATTTATGCACATGGTTAAGTATATGTAAAAAAATCTGAAATATTAACAAGTGGCGGAGATATTACATAATAAAGCAATGGGGTGCGAGTCGGGGAAAAGTGATTTTAAATCAAAGATGCTTCACACATGCATTTTTGCTGAAGGAAAGCTTCAGGCCTTATATACGCGATTTCGCAGATTTTCGAAGGTACTTTTCTAGACGCGGTTAAAAAAAAAAAAAAAAATGACGCATGTTTTGAGAACATTTTTTTTAAAGACCATTTATGCACATGGTTAAGTATATGTAAAAAAAATCAGAAATATTAACGAATGGCGGAGATATTGAGATAAACAGATATTGAGATTTGTTTTCACATAATAATTATGCGGAAAGGTTGTTGTTGTGAAAATATTTGTCTGAATACTTCTGAAAGTTTGTCTGAACGTCTCGGAAAATGTATCAAGAATTTATCTGATCGTCTCGGAAAATTTATCAAAGATAGATTTAACAAATAGCCGAGAAACTCAGAGTAAAATTTCAGCAAATCTCTGAAAATCACTGAAACGCTTTGGTTAGAGTTTCTTAGACAAATTGTCAGAGAAATATTTTCACCAGACTTTCAATTAATTTCCACTAATTTTAATTAACATTATTCAATTCAATTAACATTCTTCAATTCATTTCAACTAACATTTTTTAATTCTTTTAAATTAATTTTAATTAACATTTTTCAATTCTTTTTAATTAATTTCAATTAACATCTTTCACTTAATTGTAACGAAATCATGTGCTAAATTAAAATGAAATTCCGCAGGCGATGGAAACGTACAAGAACGAGGAGATCGAGTACGAGCTGGGTCCAAAGAACGAGTTCTACGTCTGATCCGAAGCGTCTGAGTCGCACTTAGAGAATCACCCTAGAACTCTTAGCCTATCGTTAGACATTAATCAAGATCGCGAATCAGACGCCAGGGAGGAACAGGCGAGAGATAAAAAAACTTTCTGAGCCGTAACATTAATTTATTACCTAAATCGTAAAAAAAAAAAAATTAACAAACAGAAAAAAAAACTATTGGAATTGGGAACAAGTTCGAGTCTTCGCGTTAGCGCGCGGTCGTTCCTCGGCCTGTCCAGACATCCGTTGCTCGGTGTCGTGCGAATAAAGAAAAAAAAAAAAAAAAAAAAAAAAAACACCAACAACGTTGACCCTCCGAACGTGCTGTGTATGAAACTCCAATTCCGATTTTTTTTTTCACCCATGCCAAAGGCCTTTAGCGAGACGATCGGAGGGTCAACCGACGAAACCACTCTAAAAACAGCAGAAACCTAAACGAAAAAAATTAATAAATCTATGCATAAAATTCATATATATTACGTATACATATACATATAAATTAGGTTGTTTCACAGAAAGGACATTTTTTTTTATTTCGCCCAGCCATTTAAAGTATAGATTTCGATCTAAAATTGAACTTCACGAAAGGCGGTCCCTTGAAAAAAAATTATAAGAGGTGCCTCTCTGAAAGTCTCGAAAAATTTAGCAGAAATTCTTCTGAACAGTCGACTGAATTTCTCAAAGTTCTCGCACTTTTCAGAAAAAGTCAAAGATTTTTCTGAATCTAAATATTCCTGACTGCTCCGAAAGTCTCTGATTTTTTCCGCAGACTTCTCTCAATACCTATGAACTTTGTTGTTTTTCTCGGGCTGATAATTTTCTATATTCACGAACATTCATCTGAAAAATTCAAATATTCACTGTTTCACAGCGAGTAGCAGAATGAGCAGATCTCAGGCAGAACTCGGAAATTCTCTGAAATTCGCTGAATATTATCTAGAAAAATCATCGCATTTCCGAAAAACAAAAAGTTTTTTTTTCACGAATTTAAAAATCAAAGTCTTCTGTGTCTAATAAAAAAAATGACAAAAAATTAAGCTCCCACTCCATCGAAATAAATATTTTTATCGATAAAAAAATTTTGCGAAAGGCGGTCGTTGAAAAATTAATTTTGAGAGATGCCGCATTTTTTGGGCAAAACGCCGAATGCGACACCTCTTAGGATTTTTTGCTAGGCACCGCCTTTCGCGAGCTTTAATTTGAGATCGAAATCTGTACTTTAAAAAGGTTGGAGAAAAAAATTTTTTAAAATACTTTTGTTCAATCACCCTAATATAAATGCTCCAAAAAAAAAAAAAAAAAAAAATTGTTTATCTTGTCGAAGTTTCGTTTCATTGCCGAAAATTGTTGGTCTCGGATGAAACCCCCCCCCCCCCTTCCCTCGAGAGGCGTCTCGTCTTCCTCACATACCGAGCTCGACGCTTTTCCCCATATGTATATGTATACAATATATAAAGAAAAAAAAAAAAAAAGAAAAAAAGTCTGTAAGTATCGTAAACTAGTTCATCTACCCTCAATATTTTTTTATAAGAGTCTCATCCCAAACGTGGTAGCGCGAGCGAGTAGACCGAGCAGTCAATAACTAAAAGTGATCTAGTCAAGTCTTTATATAGAGTATAAACGTGAAGAGAAAAAAAAAGGAAAAAAAAAACAAAATCCACAAAAAAAAAAAGAATAAATTAAAATAAATTAAAATTAAATTAAATACTATTGTATGATTAGCGAGTGAGGGATTGATTGGGCGTTCGGCGGAGAGGGCGGACGCCTCGTTGGGGGTTTATTGTCTCTCCGCGTCGGTCGATCGAGCCCGCCATAGTTCGAGGAAATATTGTTATCGCCTAACGAATTCTATTGAGAGAGTAATATAATTCATAGACGAAGGAACGGAGTAAGAAAAACAAAAAAAAAAAGAAAAAAAAAATTGGAACCTAAGACGATTAACATAAATTAATTGTAGGTTTAATGACAGAGCGCAACAGAGCGGAGGAAAATCGTCGGGAGATTTCGTCTCTGTCGCGCACGAGTTTTAATGTACTTTCGCAAAAGCTGACTGTAGTGTCTCCCTTATTTTCGAGGCCACCGAAATCGCATCGTTGCCGGTCGGAGAGTTTACTCCGCCGGTGATAAATATACGATGAACGATTATGTAACCCGCTCGAGGCCGTTGTACATAAAATATTAAAGCACGAGACAAAAAAAAAAAAAACTTAGGCATTATGACGATTTTACGCTGATCGTCGTTTTCACTATAATAATGTTATTTACGTAACTTATTATTTTAAACTGTATATTGGAGTGACAAAAATATGATGAAGGACAAACGAACGAAAAAAAAAAAAAAAAACAAAAAGAAACTGAAGAATCATTCGTTGAGGTGGAGAGGAATAAAGAGATTGAGAGTGGGCCTCTCTAAACGATATGTTTAATTACGAATAATTTTATTCATTTTATTTGTCGTTTAACGCATTGTCGTACTTTACGAGCCCTGAGTTCACGGGGATTAACTAAACATCGGCGTTCCCACATTTATTTATCTTTAATATATTTTTTTTAGTGATATTCGTAATCGACTTCGTCATCGTAATGCTCGTAATTACTTGGACTGTAATGACCGTGTGGCTCCACTTTCACGTGCTCTGCGTGTTCGTCAATTCCATAAGGAGCTGAAAAAATGAGTAAGTAACGGGTAAGTAACGAGTACACAACGAGTAAATAACGGGTAAGTAACGTGAAAGTAACGCGTCAGTAATGTGTAAGTATCGTACAGGTAACGTGCAAGTAGCGTGTGAGTAAGGTGTAAGTACGGTGTAAGTAAGGTGTAAGTAAGGTGTAAGTAAGGTGTAAGTAAGGTGTAAGTAAGGTGTAAGTAAGGTGTAAGTAAGGTGTGAGAAAGGTGTGAGTAAGGTGTAAGTAAGGTGTAAGTAAAGTGTAAGTAAGATGTAAGTAAGGTGTAAGTAAGATGTAAGTAGGGTGTAAGTAGGGTGTAAGTAAGGTATAAGTAAGGTGTAAGTAATCTTATATGTATTTTTGGAAAGGTGTTTGTTGGTTTGTCCCAATTGTGAAGAATCCAGGGTCCCCAGATTCCGATTATTCGAGGCTCGATTACCAGACCTGATTAAATCTCCCAGGTCTGTAAAAATGTCCCGATTATATTATTCTGGTGCTATTCTGTGGATCCCGGTGAGTTGCGCATAATAATGCGGTGCGCAACAGCGCGGTGCACTATCGTCGTGTGTAAGAAAAACCTCATTTTTCGACCGGAAATACGTCATACAGAAAATTCATCACTTCCCGTATGATTATCAGAAAAATTAATTGTATATTTCGAAGAGAACGGGGTAATATGGACACCGAAGATAACGTCGGTTCTCGTGGTCGTGGCGAAGTTGGGAAATACCCAATTTTGCCCCGACCTCGAATATTTCTCGTCCACGTACCTTCCGTCGAAACAAAGACGTGGTCAATCGTCACGCGAGGTTTCTCGTAATGATGTTGTTCGAACGACTGAAGATCATCGACGAGATCTTCGTGAAGATACCGCGAGTGCAGATGCTCGTTACCGTCGTCAACCTGGAGCTCCTTGGGTATCGGGACCGAGCCGTAGTTCTGCACTTGCACGTTCTGATAACTCGTCGCACCGTGTCCGTGATGAACGGTGTTGAGATTCGGAAATTCCGCATACACGAGCTGGCTCGGTATTAATCCGGCGTCGCACACGGCCAACGCTGTGAGGCAGAGCTGAAACGCGTTATCGAATGATGAAATAATATATTCACCGGAGAAGGGGGCAAAATGGACCAGTAACCTCCATTCGATATTAAACGAATTTTTTCACGGCCCGCAATAAAAATCGGTCCATTTTGCCCCACTTTTTTTTTCCTTCATAGATTTCCCTTCGGCAAAATATTTTTCGCCGTTATTGTAAAATTATTGTAAAATAATATATCCACCGGAGAGCGGGGCAAAATGGACCAGTGTCCTCCCACTCGAGATGGGACGTTTTTACCTCCCGGGATTTTTTTTTTACAGCAGTCCATTTTGCCCCACTTTTTCTTGTCTTAATAGATCTTTCATAAGAAAACACTTTTCGTATTATAAAAAAAAATATCCACGGGAGAGCCGGGCGAATGGGCGGGCAAAATGGACCACTTTTTTCAAAGTGGTCCATTTTGCCCCACTCGCCCTCAAAAAAGATTTTCCATCAACGAAACACTTTCGGTGCACTAACGATAATGAGCTTGGCCATATTGTTCCTGCAAGTCGAAGAGTCTTCTGCGTTCGGGGCTTTCACCACTGGCACTGACGTCGAGCACTCGGAAACCATCTCGTTATATACTCCCTCGTTGTGTCCGCTCGTCGAGTCGCGCGGCATTTCGAAATCTATGGGAATCCACCTACACCATGGCCGGATGTTTACGTAGCCAGCCTCGGTGTGTGCTTCTCGTCGGAAACTCCGCGTCTGTGTGCATATGGGAAAGGGGCATGCTCTCCGGACTGTGGAGCTCCTCTCGGACCTTGTGCAATTTCGAAACTGCGAAATGGTTTGCTCGATGGGCTACGTGAGCCACACTCTAACGAAGTTCTCTCGATCCACATCTCGAGCGAGGGCTTCGCTCATTACCATGCATAATGACTCCACACGGACCCTACTACGGTAATAACTAATTATCATATAGACTGCTAACTATGGGTAGCTGGACGAATTGAAAATTTACATATGGTTGAATTTCTAGGATAAGAGTGAATATTCCATGTCCCGTGTTTCATATTTCATATTTCATATTTCATATTTCATATTTCATATTTCATATTTCATATTTCATATTTCATATTTCATATTTCATATTTCATATTTCATATTTCATATTTCATATTTCATATTTCATATTTCATATTTCATATTTCATATTTCATATTTCATATTTCATATTTCATATTTCATATTTCATATTTCATATTTCATATTTCATATTTCATATTTCATATTTCATATTTCATATTTCATATTTCATATTTCATATTTCATATTTCATATTTCATATTTCATATTTCATATTTCATATTTCATATTTCGTATTTCGTATTTCATATTTCATATTTCATATTTTGGATGCTTTTTCACGTGGGTAGAATTGGAACAGTACCATATTATGTTAATTTGCACGAGCAAAACTCATAGTCGTGGGTAATAAGTACATCGGCGTGATCTATCGTCGAGGCAAGTGCCGAAGTGACGTTACGTGAAATGCCTCTTTCATCGCGGCATCAACAATGGCGTAGACGCGTAACAGGAGAGTGTGAGAGTGCTGAAACAATGACCGAGAGACTTTCGTGAGAGATGTAGATAGAACTTCCATTAAAAAGCTAGCGGTAAGAGAGGAGGAACTTAGAATACGCGTGGATCGAAACCTTGAGAAAGGCGTGCCCGGGTGATTAACGACATTTTTTTTTTGCGGCAGAAAATACTTTCCGTTATTTGGGCTTCAGTTGCGAGAAATTTAATTACGTCAGTGCAATTAACACACAGTTTTCGGTAACGGATGGAATTGTGTCGTAAACCCTCTTTACGCAATTATGATTTTTTTACGACTCAGATCACACCCGATTGCAGTGGGAACTGCGGCAGTCTAGTCCAGGCTCCTCACCCATGTTTTGAGAAATCATGTTTATCCTAACAATCGGGGTCGTTAAAGGATTTAGGAGTAAATGGCCGAGGAAAAAATGGCCGGCGGAAAAAAAGGCCGTGGAAAAAATGGCCGCGGAAAAAATAGCCGATTAAATCAGAATATATCATCGATAGAGAAAATATGAATTTATATTTCGTTTAACCGACAGGTACATTTGACCGACAAATACTTTGACCGACAAATCATTTGTTTGACAAATCATTTGACCGACAAACACGCACAAACACACACGCACAAAGTTGATACACGTGTAAAGCACACTAAAGTTGAAATGCGAAAAGTAATTTCTAACGTTTGGCTAACCATTCAGGCTTCGTTTGGCCGAGATCGGCCATTTTTTCCACTGCCTTTTTTTGCGTCGGCCATTTTTCCGCGGCCATTTTTTCCTCGGCCATTTATTCCTGATACCCATTTTGCAGAAGTGCGATCGACCCTACAAAAATTACAATAAGAAATGGAATCTTTATTTCCTCTTACGTACACTTTCATATACAATAAGCCCGAAATTACTCGATCGGTTGCTATATAAAAAAACATAGTTATCAACAAACAAAAAAATAAAAATTACAGCCCAAATTCCCTTGATATCGAGTCGACCACCAAACTTTTATCGATGTCAAAACGATAATTTCGATATTCATTTGAGTTCGATACTCATCACGCTGCAACGTTATTCGAAAAAAAAAACACTAGAGAGTTCGCATTTTCCATTGCAAATCTAAGCATTCCCTGTAAAAAAAAAACGCCAAAAAAACTATTGAACAAAATTTGACATGCTTACGAAAAGTGCGATCGCTCGACCCAACAAAAATTACAATAAGAAGTGGAATCTTTATTTCCTCTTACGTACACTTTCATATACATTCATCACGAAATTACTCGATCGTTTGCCATACAAAAAAAGAACATAATTATTAAAAAAAAATTACAGCCCAAATTGCCTTGACGTCGATTCGAATGATCACTTGTCGCACGGCTTGACGATCGGCTGGTGAACGGGCGCTGGCAGATAGTGCTGGGCCGGGGCGACTTGATGAATGACAGGCTGGGCCACCTTGACGTAAGAAACCGAGGGCTGCGGTTGATGGAAGACCTGGTTCTGATGGCAGGGCGCGCACTTCGGTGCCTCGGGTTTGTAGACGATCGCCGGTTTGTGATAGGGAATCTGCGGGGCCGGATAGTCGACCTTGATCTGCGGTCCCTGCCAGATCATCGGCATCGGCTTGTGATAAGCCGGCGCGTAGGCGAATACCGGTTGCTTGGCGTGATGATAGTAGACCGGCGGAGTCGACTTGTAGACCGGTTGAATCGGTGCGTGATAGATCGGCGGCGACTGCTTGTAGACCGGTTGAATCGCCGGTACGTGATGGATCACAGGCGACTGCTTGTAGACCGGTTGAATGGGCTGCGCGTGATGAACCGGCGGGGCGGCGACCGGATGGTGATAGATCGGCGCGACTTGCTTGATGTACTGGACGGTCTGCTTGGGCGCGTATGAGGAGTAACTCTGCTGATGGATGTACTGGGTCGACTGATGTGGACTTTGATGCATGGCCATGTGGTAGTCGCTCTTCGGGTAGGCCGGTGGTCCGTACGGCCTCATCGCGTACATCGGCATGTGCATGTCAACGTGGGGGTAAAATGGCGGACAGGGGGACGAGTGCTGGTGCGAGAGGTACCTCTTCACCTTGGTCAAGGGAGCGGCGACTCCCGCGGTCGACTCATCGGCCTCGGCTGGGGTCGACTTCGAAATCCTGCCGGCCATCGATGCCTCCTCGATCGGCAGGTTGTTCGGCGCGTCCGAGCGGACACACGTGAGCCATATCAGGCCCAGTATCTGTCGAGATCGAAAATCGGTCGTCGTTAAGTCGGGATTCCATAGTGGCGGTGAGTGGGAAAGTTAACCCGGGACGAGAAGCTTCGAACAAAAAAAAAATCCGAAAAAACCCCTTAGAAGAAATGACCGAAAAATACCCCTCAAAACCCCTGTCTCCAAAAAAACCCCTCGAAACCCCCCCCGAAAAAACCCTTGGAAAAAAACCCAAAAAAAAACCCTGGAAAAAACCGCCGAAAAACCTCCTGGAAAAATCCCGCGGAAAAATCACCAAAAAAAGCCTTGGAAAAATCCCCGATTGAAAAAAGACGATGTTAGTAAAATGGGGTTTTTTTTTCTAGGGGTTTTCGTTCATACGTAAGGAATGGATAGTAGGGGGTCGTGTTGTTTTGTTTCTTTTCTTTAACGTCATGGAAGTGATTGTCCAGATGTTTAAGAATCAGGAAAAAAAACCCTAGAAAAACCCCCATTTTATTTTATTTTTATTTTCCGCGTTTTTTTCCGGGATTCAAAAGTGAGACAAAGTCGACCAAGACAAAGGCGATTTGCAAAACGCCTCTCAACTTTTTAAGCCTCGAAATGAACCTGCCACACTCGTTCGGGACGTCTAAATAAAAAAAAAAGGGGCAAAATGGACCATCCCAAAATTCCGGTGATGGCAGCCAAATTTCTATCTTTGGTTAAAAATCGTCTCATCGATAAATTATGAACATCGCGATTAAATTATGCGACTCGATCGAGCGTGATCGAATCGCAAGATCAAGGCACACAATCAACGTATAAAATATTGGTCCATTTTGCCCAAGTGCTCAAATCAAGGGGTAAGGGTGGTCCGTCTTGCCCCGGGCAGCGCCCTCTCACTTTCGCTCAAGAAAATCTCACCAATCGCCCGTCCATGTTCTCCAATCCTTGATCCTCGTCTCTGTTTCGTTGGTCACCTGCGAGAGCGCACCGGTCGAATCGAATGTTCAGCGGAAAACTAGGCGCGCGTCTCGCGGACCATCGGGCTTTATAAACTTTTCGCCGTTTCTATCGAAGGAGCGGGAGCGGAGAATTGGCTATCTGTTACTGGAATCGTTGCGATATCAGAGTCGCAGCCGCATAAAATTCCCTTAAGAGGCGTAAAAAAGTCGTCGCGCGACTGTGCATGTGACGCAATTTTCGCCACACTGTGCTCTCCCTTCTCATCGCCGTGTGCTCCGGTATTTCCTGAATATATTCGTTATACCCGTAAGTGTCCACCTCGGGCTAAGGGAGACCCGATTACGTTCTGCTTCGGGCCGCGTCGAGCTAATCGGGCCGACTTTAAAACTCAGACTCTTCGAGAGGCAGCCTCGCCTGAAGTCGCGTACGTGACTCGGCGGACTCGATCGGACACCTGCACGGATGCATGTAACTGCGACTCGGTCGAGCGTTTGTGCACACGTTCTATTTATTAAATGCCTCGCAGCTACCGACGTCGCAGTCGCTTGAGCGTTGGATGGCTTTTAATTTCTGCCGTGATTGTGGAGTTCACCGTCATAACGATGGTGTAAGGCCGGAAAGGCATATTGGCTGTGGCACAGTCGGAAGAGCCTTACGGCATTAAACGATCGATATGGAACTGTTGGAACACGTGTGGAGAGTCTCATTAGAGGAGCGATCGTTGCAGCTCGATTTTTCAATTACTGTGTCTTGGCATAATAATTGAATTTACGGGCGCGGGAAAAGGTGTTGAAGAGACTGGCAAAAAATTGTGTTGAATCAAGACATACCAAAACGTGTTGAATCAGCACAGAGAAAAGCGTGTTGAATCAATACAGAACATAAGGTGTTGGTTCAATACGTTTTGTTCTGTGTTGAATCAACGCGCAATTAGAAGTGTTGAATCAACACAGCACAAAATTTGTTCAATCAACATGCCACAGAATGTGTTGATTCAACACGAAACAAAACGTGTTGAATGAACATAGAACAATGCGTGTTGAATCAACAGGCAAGACGAAAGTATTGAATCAACAGGCAACACAACGTGTTGAATCAACAGACAACACAACGTATTGAATCAACAGGGAACACTACGTGTTGAACCAACAGGAAACACTACGTGTTGAATCAACAGGAAACACAACGTGTTGAATCAATAGGCAACACAACGTGTTGAATCAATAGGCAACACGACGTGTTGAATCAACAGGCAACACAGCGGGTTAAATCAGCAGGCAACACAGCGTGTTGACAACAGGTAACACAGCGTGTTGACAACAGGTAACACAGCTTGTTCAATCAACAGATAACGCTACGTATTGAATCAACAGGAAATACAACGTGTTGAATTAATAAGCAACACGACGTGTTGAATCAGCAAGTGACACGACGTGTTGAATCAGCAAGTGACACGACGTGTTGAATCAATAAGCAACACGGCGTGTTGCATCAACAGGCAACACAACGTGTTGAATCCATCGGCAACACGACGTGTTGAATCAACAGGCAACAAAACGTGTTGAACCAACAAGTAACACAACGTGTTGAATCAACACGTTTGTTTTTCATGTGTAGGTGCATTGAGCCTAATTTTCTTATCGCTCAATTTCAGCTCATGATATGGAATTTATAACACTCTATAATCAAAATTTTCGTCAACTATTGTCATCGCGCCGACTACATAGACTCATTTCGTTTTAAACATAAAAAATACCGTTCGTTGATGAGACAAATGTGATAAAACAGCAAGAACAAAAACATACGGATTTACGTAGACAAAAAAACGTTTGTAAAATGTACGAAACTTTTTCTTTTTGCCGTGCTCCACGACTATCCTTTGCTGATTCACCACGCTTCATTGCCGAGCGTACGAATCGCATCGACGCATCGAAGTGTCGCACGCGATGCAAGAAGATAGCTTTTACGGTAGCTCTAATACCAGATATCCGATATCGGTAGCAGTTCTCACCGAAGACTGCAAGAGAGCGAATGAAAAAGTAGGGCGGCTCGATAACGCTCCGGACTTTCCACTAGCTCACGTTGAATCAACTTCATTTGTCAACTTTCAGACCATGAGAGAGTGGAAGAGAGGAAAAAAAAGTAGAAACAAATTTAAACGCAACGACTCGTTGTTTCGTCAAACAGTCGACCACACAAGTGTATAAATTCTGGTGTATACAAAGTGTATACAATCTATGCGGAGAGGGTTAGAGGGCGTACATTAAGGATGTTGGGCCATAACGCGTTTGTGTTCGAAGGCTACAAAACTTTGCTACCTTGTAGGGAACCCACTGAACCCACTTTTGTAGTCTAACGACCGAGCCGATACTTTCGGAGGATTGGTGATGGTCGATTTTCTGACGGTTTGCCCAAGAATAAATGATAGAAAAATATGGTGACTGCCGAGATTCGAACCCGGGCTTTTTGGTTAGCGCTTTTATAAATAAAAGCGCTAACCAAATTTTCTGACGGTTTGCCCAAGAATAAATGATAGAAAAATATGGTGACTGCCAAGATTCGAACCCGGGCTTTTTGGTTAGCGGTTTTATAAATAAAAGCGCTAACCAAATTTTCTGACGGTTTGCCCAAGAATAAATGATAGAAAAATATGGTGACTGCCGAGATTCGAACCCGGGCTTTTTGGTTAGCGCTTTTACATATAAAAGCGCTAACCACTGCGCTAATGTCACCCATATTTTTCTGTCATTCTCGTCGTCTACATATATGCAAACCTGGGGCCGTCACAATAGGGACCGATTGAATCGTTTGCAATTTTTTTCAGATTTTTTGACCGTGTAGTTTTTTCAGTAATTTCAGTAATTTAAAGTGAATTTATGCAAGGAATGCATGAAAAGCGCTATTTTGGGTGCCTGCCGAGAGTGGCGATTTGCAGTCATGAGTTTTATAAATTCATGGCTGCATGGGTAGAAGTTATTTTTGCGTACAGCTATAGGTAAATAAAAGGATTTAGTTGAATGAAGTGACTCTCATAGGTGCACATACGTAAAGATTTGTTTCGCACAATAAAAAAAAAAAACATTCCATTTGAATAATCAGAATTCTAATGCATTGATTTATTTAAATGTAATAACCGATTTCTCTGAGTGTGCAGTACTGTATATTGGAGTAACTTCTGTTGCTGAGATCTGCGAGCCTCAGAAAAACATGAAAGGGTCAACGATTATTTACCAACCTTCGAGACAAAAGCTCAGTTTTTTTTTTATTTTTAAATTTCTAAATTTTTAAATTTCTAAATTTTTAAATTTCTAAATTTTTAAATTTTTAAATTTTTTACTTCTTTGTAATATCCTGCGATGCTGTGTGGAGTGTGAAAGGAGTAGAGCGAATTATTATATTTTTTTTGTGTATATCTTCTCGGAGAAAATTATTGTGTGTGCGTTAATTGCACCGATCGTGGCGCGTGTCGAAACATAATTCTTATTATTATTTTTTGTTGCCCGATCGCGGAGCGTGTTGAAACATTAATATTATTCTTTTTTTTTCTTGTTTGGTTGCTCCGATCGCGGCGCGTGTAGAAAAATATTATTATCTTTCTGCGCATCTAATCTGATTTGTTCAATTTTCCTTTTTTTTTTCTATTTTTATTTTATTCGATTGTACAAGAAAAATGCGTCTCGACTCGTAGGAACTTTGTACGGGAAAATGCTCATAATTTCATCGTCGTGAGAGTCGAGAAGGGAAAATAAAATCAGCCCACGCGAGAGGCCAAACGTAAAATTGATGTTCCACGAAACTCTCTGAGCAGACTTCAGACAATCACTCGAATTTCTTAAAAGTAAATTCCGTTTCTTTGAAATTTTATTGTCCAATTTTTATCAACTCACATAATCTTCAGCGTCATAAAAAAATTGTGGACGTTTGTGGACAATTAGTTAATTTTATAAGTACATTTTTTTACTGGGCACTGGCTCGTGTCGTATCGAATTCATCGGTCAACTTTCAGCCCACTAGACAGCGGAAGAGAAAGAAAACAGTTTAAAAAAAAAACAACAACAACTCTTAACTTCATCAAACCTAACAGTGAACTTAAAAAACCAACACAACTCTTCACTTCGTCAAAAGTAAAAATGAACGCAAGAACAACGACTCTTTATTTCTTCAAACGTACAAGTCTTCTTAAAAAACACAACAACTCTTTATTTCGTCAAACGTAAACGTCTTCTTGAAAAAAAATCAACAACAACAACTCTTCATTTCGTCAAACGTAAAAGTCTTCTTGAAAATAAAATCAACAATAACAACAACTCTTTATTTCGTCAAACGTAAAAGTCTTCTTAAAAAAACAACAACTCTTTATTTCGTCAAACGCAAAAGTCTTCATAAAAAAACAACAACTCTTTATTTCGTCAAACGCAAAAGTCTTCATAAAAAAACAACAACTCTTTATTTCGTCAAACGCAAAAGTCAACTTAAAAAAACAACAACTCTTTATTTCGTCAAACGCCAAAGTCTTCTTAAAAAAACAACAACTCTTCATTTCGTCAAACACAAAAGTCTTCTTAAGAAAAACAACAACTCTTTATTTCGTCAAACGCAAAAGTCAACTTAAACAACAACAACTCTTTATTTCGTCAAACACAAAAGTCTTCATAAAAAAACAACAACTCTTTATTTCGTCAAACGCAAAAGTCAACTTTAAAAAAAAAACAACTCTTCATTTCGTCAAACGTTAAAGTCTTCTTAAAAAAAACAACAACTCTTTATTTCGTCAAACGTAAAAGTCTTCTTAAAAAAAAAAAACAAACAAAATCAACAACAACAACAACAACAACTCTTCATTCCGTCAAACGTAACAGTCAACTATGTACATACAATCTACCCGCAAAGGCTTATTATCAGAACAATCGCTTCTCCGATTTGGTGTCGTGTCAAGGATAACAACGAATGAAGATGAATCTTCAGTTCTTCCAGCCGTGTTCCTTGTGTCCGTGGCTCTGATGGTGGAATACGTGTTTGTAAACGGGCACGTGTACCGGATAGGGTTTCGGTATCGGTACCGGAAAGTGCTTCTCCACCGTGACCGCGTACGGTCTCTCCACCACATAGGGAACCTGCGCGAATGTCGAATCAAATTCCCAACCAGGTCAAGTCGCGTCAAGGCATCGAGTAAATTTTCACACAACAACGAAATAAAAAAAAACAACAACAACAAAAAACAACAAAAAATCGACCAACCTTTTTCTCGACGATGTAGGGCTCGGGTTTCTCGACGGGAATCTCCACGTGCTTGACGACCTCGACCGGGACCGGATGAGGCACCGCGATCTGGACGTGGTAAGGCTGCGGAATCGGCACCTTGATGTGCTGCGGCACGGAGACCGGCACAGGATGGGGAATCGGTATCGCGTACTTCTTGTAAATCGGCACGTGAACCGGCTTCGAGGTTTCGTGGTAGGTCGCGTGCTCGTGCTCGTAGCCGGCGCGGGCGGCCGCTATCAGAGCCGCCATTATCTGAAAAGAAAAATGGCGGATTAAAAAAAAAAAAATGGCGAAAGATGAGAAAAAACTCACCAAAATTTTCATCGTGAGCGTTGCAGCTTCCGGTGTCGATACACTTTCGAGGGGAAGCTCTTGACGGCGGGAAGTGGCGTTATCGAGTCGGGAGTGCCTCTCAGTGATGCTCTCAAAGTCACGGCCAACAGTTTATATAGTGACGGTACTTTCTCCCTTCTCTCGCCGTTGCACCGGCATTCTCCGAGGTACAACGGTCTTCGGTCTGCGAGGAATCCACTCGGGGCACTCGTAAAACTTCCCTGTCTCCGTAGAGTCTCGGTCGTAGGCGATACATTTTAAGACGGGCGGGAGAGCCGCGGATTCTTTGAAGCTTTGCATCTCCCTTGATCTCTGGAATATTTCAGTTGTATTAAAATATTGGTTAACAAAATTCTTGAATTTTCTCGCTATTGGTCTCGGGAAATCGTATTCAACGAGACTGACGAATCTCTCCTCGGTCGAATTGAGTACAACGGAAGGGGAGGAGAAAAAAAATAGTTGATAAATATAATAAGAGTTGCATCTCCCTTGATCTCTCGAATATTTCAGTTGTATTAAAATATTGGTTAATAAAATTCTTGAATTTTCTCGCTTTTGGTCTCGAGAAGCCGTATTCAACAAGAGTAACGAATCTCTCCTCCGTCGAATTGAGTACAATGGAAGTGGAGGAGAAACAAAATAATTGATGAATACAATAAGCGTTGCATCTCCCTTGATCTCTCAAATATTTCAGCGGTATTGAAATATTGGCTAAAAAATGACTACATTTTCTCTCTATTGGCAGTTGTGAGTTGTCTTTAACGAGACTACCGAATCTCTGCCGCGGACGAATTGAGTACAAACGTAGTGGAGGAGAAAAAACATTAGATAAATATAATTCGCGTTGCATCTCCCTTGATCTCTTGAATATTTCGGCGGTCTAAAAATATTGGCTAAAAAGAATTACTGAATTTTTTTTCTCTATAGGCCTTTGGGAGTTGTATTCAACGAGACCAATGAATCTATCCTCGGGACGCTTGGTTGAATCAAGTACAACGGAAGTGGAGTAGCAAAAAAAAAATGATAAATATAATTCAACCTTGATCTGTTAACGGTAATAATTTCTCCCATAATGGTCGGCGACTATGAAGAGTCTGGATGGAGGGCGCGATCTGGAAGGAGGAATCAACTTCGGCACCCGTAAAACTTCTCCTCCTATAGAGTTCTGTTGGTATACGATACATTTTAAGACGGACGACAGATTCTTGACGTTTAGCCCGTTCCCTTGATCTCTCGAATATTTCAGCTTTATTAAAATATTGGCTAAAAAAATTACTAAATTTTCTCTTTATTGGCCGCGACGAGTTGGATTTGACGCATCTAATGAATCTCTTCTCCGGACACTCAATTGAACCAAGTACATCCAGAAAAATAATTTATCTGTATTTGCAAATAAATATTTGTTTACACCAATAAAAATGTTGATTTATACCAATAAAAATATTTATTTAACCCAACAAGAATATTTATTTACACCAATAAAAATGTTTATTTAAACCAACAAAAATATTTATTTATAATAAATTATCTTTAATGTCTAATAAATTATTTTTCTGGGTTTACAGCAGAAGTGGACGAGCAAAAAAAAAAATTCATCCTTGATGTGTTAACGCTAATATTTTCTCTGACAATCGGTGAGTGTGGAGAGCCCGGGTGGAGGGCGCGATCCGAGCCTCGGGAACGGGGTACGCACTCGCTCGCAGTTGACTCGGATACCTGTCCGCACCTCCTAGCGGAACAGTGAAAGTGCATCTCGAGGTAAAAGTGGTTTTATCACGTATATCCGCACGGGAGCGGCTCGTTGCAGCCTAGAGTGCAGTAGACGCGCGTGGACTCATTATGGCGAATCGGGATCTCAGCGGGCAGAGTCGTATGCCTTCAAGCGGTTCTCGGCTCGGCGATGCCCATTTTTTTATTTTTAAAAATTGTTTACCAATAATCGCTCGCTCCCGTTCCGATTAAATATTTTTATTTTTGGAGTCGAATAACGAGAATCGGCAAAATAATACGATCTATAAAAAAAAACAACAAATAATTTATTAAATATTATTAATTATTAATTTTTAATTTATAATAATAATAAAAATATTTATTGTGGCTGGTAAAGTGTATACATTGTTTTTTTTAATTTATAAAAAAATAACAAAATATTTGTATTTTATTTTTGGAGTCGAATAACGAGGATCGGTAAATTAATTACAAGTTAAGTTAACAAATTATTTATTAAATATTATTCATATTATTCATGTACAAACATAACACAGATAAACGGTAAACAAATGGTAACGTAAGAGAGTTGTCAACAAAAATAAAAAAAAAATATTTACAACATTCCAAGACTTCGTTTTCACCGGTTTCGATCGGATCCCCGATTTTTTCCCCCAAACAATTATATTTAGCGATTGATAACGATCGCCAATGAGAGTCGATAGATCGCTAGTTGCGCGGCCAGCAATGTTGTCCAATTTTAAATATACGCACGCGACTAATTTCACGGTCTGGCGATCTCGCGCGAGTCATTAACCGGTCGCGGTTATTTGCCGATTTTTTAATCTATATATATATATATCACGTTCCTCTTTGCCGTAGGAGACGCTCATTCCGTGTCCGGCGTAGTGATCGGTAATAAATCGGTAATAAGTCGGCGTCATTGGACTTCCGATCGGCGGTCCAGTCGGCGAGAGCCGACCCGATTTTTTCCCTTTTCCAGACACGAATCAGTGCCATCCTTTGGACGAGTGATGGAAAACGTGCTTGTAGATCGGTACGTGAACCGCGTACGGTTTGGCGACCGGTACCGGAAACTTCTTGTCGACGTAGACCGGATAGGGCTTCTCCACGACGAAAGGAACCTATAAAAAAAAAAAATCGGTTACCGATCACCGAACGATCGAACGATCGGTAGAATCATACCGATCAACTCACTTTCTTCTCGACGACGTAGGGCTCGGGTTTGTCGACCGGTATTTCGACCTCCTTGACGACCTCGACCGGATAGGGTTGCGGTATTTGCACCTGGACGTAGTACGGCTGAGGAATCGGTATCTTTATCTCCTGCGGAACCTTGACCGGCACCGGATGTGGTATAGGAATCGCTGAAAAAAATAAATAAAAATCGGTTACCTTGACCGAACTGCGACTGTTCGAGGTTACCGATTTCCCGTCGCGATCGACCAGCCCGACTCACCGTATTTCTTGTAGATCGGTATCTCGACGGGCTTCGACTTCTCCTCGTAGGTCGAGTGCTCGTGATGTTCACCGTAACCGTAATCACCGGCGATCACCGACGAAGCCAATCCCAGGACGATAATCTACCGCAACAAACAATATGTCATGCAATTAATTAAGAAAAATTTTATACTTTACCGGACTCTCGCTCGTTATTGATCCCTGAATTTTATATGCATAGAATTAACGATCCATGCGTCGACTATCCGAACTACGGTGATTTATCGTGTCTCTCCCGCCGACTTTCGATTCACGCCTCGTAGGCTCGGTAACTCGATTCATTTTTTTTTTTTTTCATACATGGCTCACAATTGCCGATCGTCTCGACGCGATGCCGATTTACAGATCGAAAACGATCCATTATACCGATCGCGCCTTACCGATTAGTTGTTGACGTGATGAGGATTTGCGGATAAAAAAAATCGACTCATACCGATCGCGCCTCGCCGATCGTTCTCGACGCGATGCCGATTTGCGGATCGAAAAAATCGATTTATACCGATCGCGCCTCGCCGATCGTCTCGACGTGATGCCGATTTACGGATCGAAAAAAATCTGTTTATACCAATCGCATCTTACCGATCGTCTCGACGCGATGCCGATTTGCGAATTTAAAAAAAATCGGTTTATACCGATCGCGCCTCGCCGATCGTTCCCGACGCGATGCCGATTTGCGGATTAAAAAAAAATCGGTTTATACCGATCGCGCCTCGCCGATCGTTCTCGACGCGATGCCGATTTGCGGATAACAAAAATCGATTTATACCGATCTCGCCTCGCCGATCGTTCTCGACGCGATGTTGATTTGCGGATTTAAAAAAAATCGATTTATACCGATCGCGCCTCGCCGATCGTTCTCGTTACAAGTACAATCCCGCCGGTTAATGGTCCCGTTTACTGTAAACAATTATAGCTCACTGTTCCGAACATGATGAGGCTTGCTCGATGAAGATTGCCGATCGTCGAGTGTCCAGTAGGGATCAAGGTACGAGCTTATATACGATCATCGATTCGGCCACCTTTCACTGCCAAGAACGGCAGGCTCGTCTAAACTTTCGCCCCTTCCAGGGTGATTACGGTGTCGGGTACGAGCCACTCTGGCTCCGCGAGGGATTCCAGCCGAACAGCTGCTTGCCGATCGAGGACCTCTCCGAAGGCTCGCTCCGAGGAGCGCCGGACTTCGCAGCGTCTTCATTGGCTCCGAACTGCATAGAGGAGGGCTCGTCAATTTTTTTTTTTTTTTTTTTTTTTTTTTTTTTTTCATTCTCACAACGGTCTCTGCGGTCGGGAAACACACACCGGAAATGGCGCGATTCGGCCACTCCTCCGAGCAGTCGAAACGAACAGTCGTTCGCGTTGAGGTGGAAAAGGATTTTTCACCGCTTCGCGGGAAGCGAGAAATGAAAGTTCACTCGCGGCTGACGGCGGAACACTCATTTTTAAAATCCCCAATCGTGGGCGATCGTCGGATGGAAAAAAAGAGCCGCGGGCCGAGATCCGATAGGAGATTGGTGAGAGTTCCCATTCACCGCAGACATTTTTTTTTCCTGGCTCGATACACCCAGAAAAATTGTTTACGTGACGGGCCCTCCGCAAATAAATATTTTTCCAAGTTGAATAAATATTTATTTCAAACAAATAAATATTTTTCTAAGATGAATAAATATTTATTTAAACCGAATAAATATTTTTATGCTGAATAAATATTTATTTATACTAAATCAATATTTATTTATTATGCCGAAGAAAAGTGTATGCCAGCGGGTTGTTGATGTGGAGGCGAAAACCGCTTCGCCTCAAGTGCTGGAAGAGCACAGGAACCCTAAGGAGTCGTTGCTCGGGAAAGGTGCACCGAGAAAAATAATTTCTTTGACGGACACCCGCAAATAACAATTTATTTTTATTAAATAAATATCTATATACATTTCCGAATTCTAAATTCTATTGTCTATAGTTAGGATGCGAAATACCTCTGTAGCAGCCCTATAAAAGCCCTATATCAGCCCTATAGAAGCCCTATGGCAACCCTATAGCAGCCCTATAGCAGCCCTATAGAGGCCCTATAGCAGCCCTATAGCAGCCCTATAGCAGCCCTATAGCAGCCCTATAGCATTCCTATAGCAGCCTTGTAGCATCCCTATAGCGGCCCTGTAGCGGCCCTATAGCGGCCCTATAGCGGCCCTATAGCGGCCCTATAGCGGCCCTATAGCGGCCCTATAGCAGCCCTATAGTAGCCCTATAGTAGCCCTATAGCAGCCCTATAGTACCCCTATAGCAGCCCTATAGCAACCCTATAGCAGCCCTACAGCAGCGCTACAGCAGCCCTACAGCAGCCCTACAGCAGCCCTATAGCAGCCCTATAGCAGCCCTATAGCAGCCCT
Organism: Stenichneumon culpator; assembly: GCA_964017025.1. Taxonomy (NCBI): domain Eukaryota; kingdom Metazoa; phylum Arthropoda; class Insecta; order Hymenoptera; family Ichneumonidae; genus Stenichneumon; species Stenichneumon culpator. The sequence continues at coordinate 4,563,981 of OZ024771.1, forward strand.
ATAGCAGCCCTATAGCAACCCTATAGCAGCCCTATAGCAGCCCTATAGCAGCCCTATAGAGGCCCTATAGCAGCCCTATAGCAGCCCTATAGCAGCCCTATAGCAGCCCTATAGCATTCCTATAGCAGCCTTGTAGCATCCCTATAGCGGCCCTGTAGCGGCCCTATAGCGGCCCTATAGCGGCCCTATAGCGGCCCTATAGCGGCCCTATAGCAGCCCTATAGTAGCCCTATAGTAGCCCTATAGCAGCCCTATAGTACCCCTATAGCAGCCCTATAGCAACCCTATAGCAGCCCTACAGCAGCGCTACAGCAGCCCTACAGCAGCCCTACAGCAGCCCTATAGCAGCCCTATAGCAGCCCTATAGCAGCCCTATAGCAGCCCTATAGCAGCCCTACAGCAGCCCTACAGCAGGCCTATAGCAGCCCTATAGCAGCCCTATAGCAGCCCTATAGCAGCCCTATAGCAGCCCTATACCAGCCCTATACGCATCGTCCAGGAATTAATAAAGGTCGTGGTACTAAGCACCTCTCGTTACAGCGGGCCAATTTCATCGATCGATCGATCGAACTCCGAGAACCATTCAGCCGAGGCAGAAATCGGAACCTCCGGGCGTCTCACGAGAGTCCGGAAGAGACTATCCTTCGTTTCGCGTGTTTCTCTCACCGTCGATCCACACACACATTGTCACGATGAAATGATCCACGAGAGATGGCTATTATTTTTTTCTGCTCCACACATACATACATACAGGGAGAGAGAGAAAATAGAGCGGCGAGCAACACGAGAAACTCCCGGGAACTCTTACTCTTACTCTTACTCTTACTTTCGCCCGTCGAGACTTTTTTCATGTTCCTCTCATCGGTTTAGGTTCCGCTGCATATCCTGTATCCGGGTTAGCTCTATTCACAACATAGATCACCGACCTTCACAGAGATTCATTATCGCTATAACGAACGAAAAATCGAATGTTCTATAGATCGATGGAGTCTCATTAGCGGTACAAACGAAAGCAACATCAGATGATCGATAGATCTATGAAGTCTTGTTATCGTTACAAACCGAAGGAAAATCGGATGATCTATACATCCGTACCGTCTCATTTCCGGTACGAACGGAAGGAAATTCGGGTGATCTATAGATCCGCGGCGTCTCATTTTCGGTCCAAGCGGACGGAAAATCGGATGATCTATAAATTTGCGGAGGCTTCTTATCGGTACAAACGGAAGAAAAATAAGATGATCGATAGATCTACGAAGTCGTATTATCGCTACAAACCGAAGGAAAATCGGATGATCCATAGATCCGTGGAGTCTCATTTTCGGTCCGAACGGAAGGTAAATCGGATGATCTATAGATCCGTGGAGTCTCATTTTCGGTCCGAACGGAAGGAAAATCGGATGATCTATAGATCCGTGGAGTCTCATTTTCGGTCCGAACGAAAGGAAAATCAGATGATCTATAGATCCGTGGCGTCTCATTTTCGGTCCGAACGGAAGGAAAATCGAATGATCTATAGATCCGTGGAGGCTCATTATCGGTACAAACGCAAGAATCTATGAAGTCTTATTATCGGTACAAACCGAAGGAAAATCGGATAATCTATACATCCATGGCGTCTCATTTTCGGTCCGAACGAAAGGAAAATCGGATCTATAGATCCGCGGAGTCTCATTTTCGGTCCGAACGAAAGGAAAATCGGATGATCTATAGATCCGTGGCGTCTCATTTTCAGTCCGAACGGAAGGAAAATCGGATGATCTATAGATCCGTAGCGTCTCATTTTCGGTCCGAACGGAAGGAAAATCGAATGATCTATAAATCCCCGGAGGCTCATTATCGGTACAAACGCAAGAATCTATGAAGTCTTATTATCGATACAAACCGAAGGAAAATCGGATGATCTACACGTCCATGGCGTCTCATTTCCGGTACGAACGTACGGAAAATCGGGTGATCTATAGATCCATAGAGCCTCATTATCGGTACAAACGGAAGGAAAATCGGTTCTATAAATCCATGGAGACTCATTACACGTAAAAACGGAAGGGAAACCAGATGATCGATAGATCTCCGATAGCCCTAATTGCGGGCCTAACGAGAGCCTCGGGCGTTCCTCATTCGATTCGATCTTCATTTTTCCATTTGCCACTGTTGCATTGACGGTAATCGTTTACGGCTTCTTGAACGCGGCGGGAATCGATTAAAGAACTTGTTGAAGTCGGTCCAATTATCCGGCTTCCAAGATTGCGCTTCAATTTCCGCTTCCACGTTAGATTCCCCATCCGGTATTTCATGCAACGCCGAGAGCGTGAAGCGAGGGAGAAGCGGTCTCAGCGACCACGTCAGGAAAAGACCGTTGTTTCTTCGGAAGTGCGCTCATAAAAATTTGTCCAAGATCGTTATGTTCCGCCGCTCCTCTTAATAGACAGTAATTAAATTTGCTGGAGGCACTCTTTGAAGAGCGGCGTGCGTTCAGAGCGCTAAGGCGTCCAGCCGTGCAATTTGCCCCATGGATGAATCTGCACTGCCGGATGATGATAGCAATTGAGAAAATCGGCTATACCGGTCGCGCACAGAGATGACAATGGCCGGCCTTGCGCGAACTTGAAGATCTATGAACGGAGAACGCGCCCTGCCATTCGAGAGATCGTCGAATTTAGGGATCTGCAGATATTAGCATTGCAGATGGACGGGCGAAGTGTCGAAGCGAGAAAACATATGGTGATCACCGGGATTCGAACACGGATCAATCAGTTAGCGAGTAAGAGCGCTAATGTCACCTATTTGTTTCTCCTTAGCGAGTAAGAGCGCTAATGTCACCTATTTGTTCCTGTAATCGTTCTGTTACATGCAATGTACACTGTTTAAAATTTTTTTTTGAAAATTAATGAACAGTATTGGAAGCTTTTTTTACATAAACTGTTTCTGAAATTTCAAATACATGGGCGATATCATTTTACAGTAAAATTTGTATTTTTAATGAAAATTTTTGTAAATTTCAGACAAAAGATTTGTAATTTTAATATCTCGTATTGTATTATAGCAATTGAGAAAATCGGCTATACCGGTCGCGCACAGAGATGACAATGGCCGGCCTTGCGCGAACTTGAAGATCTATGAACGGAGAACGCGCCCTGCCAATCGAGAGATCGTCGAATTTGGGGACCTGTAGATATATTAGTATTGCAGGTGGACGGGCGAAGTGTCGAAGCGAGAAAACATATGATGATGACTGGGATTCGAACACGGATTAATCAGATAGCGAGTAAGAGCGCTAATGTCACCTATTTGTTTCTCTCTTTCGAATCGTCCTGTTATATGCAATGTACACTGTTAAAAAAATTTGTTTGAAAATTAATGAACAGTATTGGAAGCTTTTTTACATAAACTGTTGATGAAATTTCAAATTCGTATGCATTATAATTTTACAGTAAAATTTGTATTTTTAACGGAATTTTTATAAATTTCAGACAAAATATTTGTAATTTTAATATCTCGTATTGTAATTTTACAATAAAAGTACATTAATGTTCTAATAATGTGAATAATGTAAGGGAATTTAAATTTCCCGTAAATTAAATTTACAATTTTTTTTACTGTGTAGGGCTGTTACACTCCGCAAGATCGGTAAGGTCGCTGGGCTGAGGTTGAAAAAAAGTTGAAAATTGAAATTTTCATATGGTTTCTTAATTAAAGTTGAAAATTACAATTTTTATATCGTTTTCTCATAATGTTCCTTTATTCGCGAAGCTTCTTCTATGAGAAAACATTTTCTATATCTTTGGCTTTCTCGTAGAGGATTTCAGATTTTTAAATTCACTTTGAATTTTTTTTTCTGTGTGGGAAAAAGTGTAGAAAGTCAGAAAATTCAAAGTGACTTTAAAAATCTGAAAAAATTCATACGTATTTAGAAAAATAAACGAATAATTTTCATCAATTTTTGTGAATGATGAAATGATTTTGCATCAATTTGTTAATAACATTTTGGAATTATTATTATGCAAAATTAATCTTTTCGGCATCTTTAATACGCTTGATTTTTTTTCAGATTTTTATACCATCGGGAAGTGTTTACAATTCCCGCTCAATTCTCTGAAACTTACTATTCGCAAGGACTACCTTAAACACTCTGACACTAAAATCTCGAAAAAATGTTTCTTCACTAAAAGAAAGCTTCCTCTGTCAGGTAGCAAAAGAAAAGAAAATCGTCAAAAATTGCAAGGTTACCCCTTTCGAGTCCATTTTTTGCCTTTTTCAAGGTCCTCAAACGGCACGATAAAACGCTTCCAAAACTTCGGACAAGGCCCTGTCTTGTCTATTTTTTCCCGTACAACACGATGGGAACCTCGGATTTTCCCTAGCTCCATTGGGAGCCGAGATATCGACCTTTGAAAATCACGAAAATCGAGGTTTTTCCAGAAGTGGCTCATAAATGGAAAAATCGCTTTTTAATCATTTTCATTTATTTCAAGGCCATATTCGATGTATTTTTTCCCGCTGATCACGAATATAACAATCATTTTACTCCCACCCCAATATTTTCCATTTTAATCCCAAAAATACTATTTTTCGTGCATAAAATCGACTTTCAATGTTTCACTACCGAAGGCGAGTGTTGCAATCACACGAGTTCAGAAATTTTTTTTCGCACGAGTATGTTACCAAATTTTACTCCACAAAATGTGAAAACGGAGGTTTGGCGCACGCGAACCGTGCGCAAAATTGCCATTTTCGCACCGAGTGTAATAATAGTACGTTGCGACACAAGTGCGGTAAAGCGAACTTTATACGCATGCTGTGAAGTGAGTTCTTGCGACCTACTTCACAGTCCGCGTATGATTTGCTCTACACCGCACTAGTATCGCATAACATTTTATGCAACGAATGCAGGAGAAGTGCATAAAGTACGAGCAGCGTGCGATAAATTCCCGAAATCGCACGCAAAAGTAAATCGCACGCAAAGGAGCAGATCTGCGCATGAGCCGGAAATTGACTAAACTCATGGCTGCAAAGGGCCACTTACGCCACTCTCAGCAGGCACGGAAAGTGCCGCTTCTCATGCATGAGTTACATAAAAAAACATTCCATTCGAATAAACAGAATTCTAGCGCATTGATTCATTCGAACGTAACAAACCATTTCTCTGGGTGCGGGTCGGCAAAGAAGATCACAAAATCTCTGCGATAACGTCAACGATATCTTTATTAAAACATTTCTTCGCGAGTATAACAAGTGTCGCTGCAACCGGGTGCAGAATGATCTACGGACTAGTCAACGATTGCGCAATGACGCGGAACCAACGAGAGCCGATCAGCGACGATGATGATGTCCGTCGCTGTAGTGGTGAACGGTCTTGTGGATCGGAATCTTGATGGGCACGTGCTTAACGACTGGATAAGGTACGCTCTTGTAAACGGTGAACGGAACCGGCTTCTCGATCTTAACCGGAATCACCTTCTCCACCGGCGTCGGTACTTTTTTCTCCACCCGTTTTATCACCGTCTTGACGACCTGGAGGACAAACGAGAAACGAAAAGATCAAAAATACCGATCGATCAAAAATGGCGATCGCTGGCGTTACGCAATTGTTTGTGTAACCGAGGTGGCTTTTTCTCACTTCGAATGGAACGGGTTGTTTGACGGGAACCAATACAGGATACGGCTGAGGCACGTTTTCGGGTACCAGATGAGGAATCTTGATCTCGACTTCCTTCACCACGGGTACGCCTGGAAAAAAATCAATGGATCGATCACGCTGTTACAGAGAATTGCGGAAATCGCGATCTTCGAAGTTGCCCGGGCAGGCTTTGGTCCGGCTGGCTGTTACGGCCCAGCACCAGCGGGAGACCGGCCCGACTCCGGGACGCTCTCGTTGCCAGCGCTGGGATGTCAACCGACAGCCAAAGCTACCCCGCATGTCGATTCTTACCGATCTCCTTGACGACAGGAGTGACCTTTCCTTCCCATCCGCCGCCGATCGAGATGTCGGACTCCCATCCGCCGTGGGAATCTTCGGCCCAACCGCTGCGGCTGATGGCACTTCCGGGCCAGCTCCATCCACCCCCGTGTCCTGGAATTCGAGAACACGTTTACGAATCAAACAGTTTCCAGGACCTGACTTAGTCCTCCGTTTCCTGGTGGAAATGGAGCGTTAAGTCAGAGCAATACACTTACTCCAGTAGAAGCTTCATGACGTTACATCGGGACCTGACCAGGCCCTGTAAGGGCCTGATCAGGTCCCTATATAACGCTCGAAAAAAATGTCTATTAGAGCAATATAGAAACCTCAGTAGAAGTTTCATAACGTTTCATCGAACCCTAACCGGGCTCTGACTAGGCCTCGCCAGGGTCTGATCAGGTCCCGATGTAACGCTCGAAACATGTCTCCTAGATCAATATAACTACCTCAGTAGAAATTTCATGACGTTACATCGGACCCTAACCGGGCTCTGACTAGGCCCCGCCAGGGTCTGATCAGGTCCCGATGTAACTTTTGAAAATTTCTACCAGGGCAACAGATCAACCTCAGTAGAATTTTCATGACGTTACAACGAGTCCTAACCAGGCCTCGTTAGGGCCTGATCAGGTCCCGATGTAACGCTCGAAAATTTCTACCAGGGCAACAGATCAACCTCAGTAGAATTTTCATGACGTTACAACGAGTCCTAACCAGGCCTCGTTAGGGCCTGATCAGGTCCCGATGTAACGCTCGAAAATTTCTACCAGGGCAACAGATCAACCCCAGTAGAAGTATCATGACGTTACATCGGGACCTGACCAGGCCCCGACTAGGCCTCGTCCGGGCCTGACGTAACGCCAAAAATTTCTACCAAGGCAGAAAATCGGCAGTTTCGTGAAAATGTCCAAACCGGAGTGTCCCAGCGATATAGAGGGTAGCTTGTGGCCGTGGCCCTCGAGCGATATCTCGCCGAGGGTGAGTTCATCGGACTGCCAGCCCCCGCCGTTTCCTCCGTCCCAGCCCCAGTCGGAACCCCGACAGACGCCGACGACTCCCAGTATCGTCACCTTCGAACAGAACATCATCCGTTTAACTGCCGCCCAACAACTATAAAAAAAAAAAAAAAAAAAAAAAAAAAAATTAATATTGTCACCGAGTCTTACGATCGAGAGCTTTGTATTCATGCTCGTATTGCCCCGGGCTGGTTCTCGATGTCTGAACGACTTAGCGTTAACTCGGGTGTCACACTTGGTCCGGATCACTTTTATACCCTATCCTAGAGCTGCTACTGTAAGAAATCGCCCCACCACTATCCGGGCCCAACTATGTGTCCCTCTTACCCCCCCCCCCCCCACCCTACCTCCCACTCTCCGCGGAACTCTTCTTGCTTGGGCCTTTTTGACTGAGATTTATATCGGAACTCTTTTGCGTAATTCCGTTAACCGATCGATTGTCGAGTGGCGGTTTCCGCCTTTCGTTCCTCCCGGCAAGTCCGCCGGAGTCGGGCCAGAGTCGGCTCCGCGCAACGTGACGGCGTGCCTCGAGCGCCACTCGCGAGAGATTTTCCGCGGTTGATGATACACCACCGGTCAGGAATGACAATTACCGAGAAATTATTTATTTTTTTTTTTTTTCATAAAACTTTTTTTTCACGTGCGAGAATTAATGAACTGGGATGTTTCGAGGCTCCTTTCACGGGGCAATCGCCTTCTCCGCTTGGCTCGCGAGCAGAAGAGTTGCATTCCAATTATTCTCGATCTGCTCCTTTCACAGTGGCTCGGAGATTGTCCGTGAGCGGCCTCCCTCGTCGGGCGGCCCGCTGCATAATTTGTAAAGCATCTCACTCGGTTATTTCCTCTTCCGAACATGTGTGCGGTGTGTTTAGCGCCGCACTGGAATGATGAAAGTACGTTGCAGAAATTCTCTGCGGCTACCGATGTACAACGCGTGACTGAAATCTTAAGGGCGTATGTTGCCCTCTTTTCCCGGTGGACATACGCCCTTCTTACCCGAGTCACGCGATGTACACGATCTAATATCATACCCGGCCGTTATGTCCTGAGAAAATATTCTCATTAGCTTGGGGAACACTGTAATCTTCTGTGATCATTATTAAGCCAAAAGATCTCGAAATCATGAGGGGCCTTTTCAGCGAGCTTTTCCACGATTATCGAGAAAGTCTTGTACGATCGTCTTCCTGCTCGTTGACCTTCAATTTCGTGCCAATGGCACCGACTGCGTCGACACTGCGTCGAGATGCGCCGGTAGAAATTTTGGCGCGTTGCATCCTGATAAGGCCCCGATGGGGCCCTATCAGGCCCTTTCCGCACCTCATCAAGGCTCGATATAACCGCTGAAAATTTCTCCCAGGGTATCCAAAAATTATAGAACGTTAGAACGGGACTTGCTAAGGCCCCGATGAGGCTCGTCGGGGCCCTAACAGGCCCTCTCCGGACCTACCCAAGGTTTGATATCCCGCCCTGAAATTTCTACCGGGGTACCCAGGTAAAAATTTTGGAGCGTTAGATCGGGGCTTAATAAGGCCCCGATGAAGCCTTCTCAGGGCCCTATCAGGCCCTATCCGGACCTTTTCACGCTTTGATATAACTCTCTCTGAGTTTTCCACCAGGGTACTCAATTAGTCATTTTAGAGCGTTAGATCGGGGCCTCATAAGGCCCCGATGAAGCCTACTCAGGGCCCTATCTGGCCCGATGTGGACTTCATTAGAGCTTGATATATACCCTGAAATTTCTACCAGGGTATCCAAAAATTATAGAACGTCAGATCGGGCCTTGCTAAAGCCCCGATGAGGCCTTCTCAGGGCCCCATTAGGCCCTATCCGGACCTTATCACGCTTTGATATAACTCTCTGAGTTTTCCACCAGGGTACTCAATCAGTCATTTTAGAGCGTTAGATCGGGGCCTCATAAGGCCCCGATGAAGCCTTCTCAGGGCCCTATCTGGCCCGATGTGGACCTCATTAGAACTTGATATATACGCTGAAATTTCTACCAGGGTATCTAAAAATTATAGAACGTTAGATCGGGCCTTGCTAAAGCCCCGATGAGGCCTTCTCAGGGCCTATCGGGCCCTTTCCGCACCTTATCAAGGCTCGTTATAACCTCCGAAAATTTCTCCCAGGGTACCCAGAAATTATACAACGTTAGATCGGGACTTGCTAAGGCCCCGGCCCTTGTCAGGGCCCTATCAAGCCCTCTCCGGACCTCATCAATGTTTGATATCGCACCCTGAAATTTCTACCGGGCCAGCCAGAGGTACAAAGTTTAGAGCGTTAGATCGGGGCTTAATGAGGCCCCGATGAGGCCTTCTCCAGCGCCTTATCAGGCCCTATCCGGACCTTATCACGTTTTGATATAACTCTCTAAGATTTCTACCAGGGTACCCAGGTAGCAATTTTAGAGCGTTAAATCGGGGCCTCGTAAGGCCCCGATGAAGCCTTCTCAGGGCCCTATCTGGCCCCATGTGGACCTCATTAGAGCTTGATATATACCCTGAAATTTCTACCAGGATATCCAGAAATTATAGAACGTTAGATCGGGTCTTGCTAAATAAGGCCCCGATGAAGCCTTCTCAGGGCCCTATCAGGCCCTATCCGGACCTTTTCACGCTTTGATATAACTCTCTGAGATTTCTACCAGGGCACTCAATTAGTCATTTTAGAGCGTTAGATCGGGGCCTCATAAGGCCCCGATGAAGCCTACTCAGGGCCCTATCTGGCCCGATGTGGACTTCATTAGAGCTTGATATATACCCTGAAATTTCTACCAGGGTATCCAAAAATTATAGAACGTCAGATCGGGCCTTGCTAAAGCCCCGATGAGGCTCTATCAGGCGCTTTTAGATCCTCATCAAGGTTTGATATACCGCCCTGAAATTTCCACCAGGGTACCCTGGTGGAAATTTTAAAGCGTTCGATCGGGGCCTTATCAGGCTCTATTCGGACCTTATCAGGGCTTGACATAACTCTCTACCATTTTTACCCGGTATACGCTTTCACGCATTAGATCGGGGCCTTATCAGGCCCTATCCGGACCTTATCATTACTTGACATGACTCTCTACAATTTCTATCCGATATACGTTTTCACGCATTAGATCGAGGCCTTATCAGGCCCTATCCGGACCTTATCAGGGCTTGACATAACTCTCTACAATTTTTACCCGGTATACGTTTTCGCGCATTAAATTAGGGCCTAATAAGACCTGAAAGAGGTATTGTTAGAGCTCTATAGGGGCCTTTCCGGATCACGTCAGGGCCTGATGTACGCCTCTGAAATTTCTGCCAGGACACAAAGGTAGAAACTTTGAAGCGTTAGATCGGGCCCTGAGTAGGCTCCGGAAGGTTCTTCCCAGGGCCCTATCAGGCCCTTTCCAGACCTCGTCCGGGCCTGATACGGTCCTCCGAAATTTCTACCAACTGTCCCAATAAAAATGTTGTCGCGCTATATCGGGGTTTCATGAGACACTAAAAGGGTTACGTTACGCGCCAAAATTCTTATAAGCGCTATCGATAGATTCATCATTCACGGACTTATCGACAAGTAAATGATGACCTTGAATATCGCTATCGAGTAGGAAGCACGAGAGAGTCGTGGCCACCCTTTACGCTCACGCGATCCTCATCAACTAGATCATTCTCCTTCAACTCTCTCCACCGCACTCGGTGAAGTTCGGAGTGAACGTGAGAATAAGTGCCGTCACGCGAGCATCGTACCGTCGCATTTATATCGAGGTACAATCTCCGCGACGTTCACTTTCCCCGAGGATGAGGAAGAATTAGCCGGCTCGTTGTACTTTCGAGATCAAGATATTCGTAGGTCTTTTTTCTTTAATCTTTCGTTTGTTTTTTTTTCGTCAAGTTTATTAAATCAACAACGCAACAAAGTATACATGTAAAATACGAAAAACAGTGTAAAAACAACAAAATCAGCAACAACATATGTACAGGTACATTAAACGTTAGCAACGAGGAGGTGTTTGTCGACTTCCGGTAGCGGCTCGTTGACCGATCACCCGGTTTGACCAATTTCCATCGGGATGTCCTGGATGACCTTTCAGTGGCCGTGACCGCCGTGACCTCCGTGACCGCCTTGACTGTGGCCGTGACTCTTGGCGTGATGATGGATCGTCTTGTAGACCGGAATCTTGACCGGATAAGGTTTCTCAACAGGCACTGGCACGTGTCTCTCTATCGTGATCGGCACGGGCTTCTCCACGGCAATCGGTATGTGCTTCTCCACGGGATAGGGCACTTTTTTCTCCACCGGAACGGCGACCGTCTTGACAATTTGTATGGGGAACGGTTTGGAAACCGGAACCGCGACCGGATAGGGCTGGGGCACTCCAATGGCCACCGGATGCGGAACGTGAATCTTCACCGGATGTGGAACCGGAACACCTGTTAGGAAACACCAGAAACAAGGTTGCAGATACTTTCGGGAATCCAAGATCGTTCAAACTCTCGGCCGATTCGCTGATGAAAACTTCAGTGCGCCAGATCGGGTACCGATGAGTCCCAAAAAAGCCTTTTTAGGGCCTCGCGTTGTCAAGCCCGGATGGGGTCCAGAAAAGATAAGGCCCTGACAAGACTTTTTTAGCGCCTCATCCAATCAGGCCCCGATGAAGTCAATAAAAGGAAGGGCCCTGACAAGACTTTTTCAGGGCCTCATCCAATCAGGCCCCGATAACGGCCAGAAAAGACGAGGCTCTGACGAGACATTTTTAGGGCCTCATCCAATCACGCCCCGATGAAGTCCAGAAAAGGTAAGGCCCTGACAAGACTTTCTCAGCGCCACATCCAATCGGGCCCCGATGAAGTTCAGAAAAAGATAAGGCCCTGACAAGTCTTTTTCAGGGCCTCATCCAATCAGGCCCCGATAACGGCCAGAAAAGACGAGGCTCTGACGAGACATTTTTAGGGCCTCATCCAATTACGCCCCGATGAAGTCCAGAAAATGTAAGGCCCTGACAAGACTTTCTCAGCGCCACATCCTTAAGGCCCCGATGAAGTCCAGAAAAAGACAAGACCCTGATAATACTTTTTCAGGGCCTCATCCAATCAGGCCCCGATAACGGCCAGCAAAGACGAGGCTCTGACAAGACATTTTTAGGGCCTCATCCAATCACGCCCCGATGAAGTCAAGAAAAGGTAAGGCCCTGAGAAGACTTTCTCAGCGCCTCATCCAATCAGGCCCCGATGAAGTCCACAAAAAAATAAGACCCTGACAATACTTTTTCGGAGTCCCCGATGCGGTCCGCAAAATACTTGATCAAGCCCTAGCAAGGCCTCTGCAGGATCTTGTATTATAAGGCCCCGATGAGGTCCGGAAAAGATAAGGCCCGGACAAGACTGTTTCAGGCCTTATCCAATCAGGCCCCAATGAGGTCCGTAAAATACAAGGCCCTGACAAGACTTCTTCAGAATCTCATCCAGTAAGACCCCGATGAAGTCGGGAAAAGACGTTGATAAGGCCCCGAAAAAGGCTCTTCAGGGCTTCATCATATCAGGCCCTCATATAACGCTCTAAAATTTCTAGCAGGGATTTAGCCTTACCAATTTCCTTGTACACTGGTACCGCAACGGGCTTCGTGACTTCGACGTGCTGGGATATCGGGACACTGTGAATTTGGTTGTGACCACCCTCGTATCCACCCTCGTGTCCCCCACCGAAGCCACCCTCGTGTCCCTCGTGTCCACCGCCGAATCCGCCCTCGTGTCCCTCGTGACCGCCGCCGAATCCACCCTCGTGACCGCCGCCGAATCCGCCCTCGTGACCGCCGCCGAATCCGCCCTCGTGCCCTCCGTGTCCGCCGCCGAATCCACCCTCGTACGACGAGTACTCCTGATGATGCTCGCCGCCGCCGTGAGCCAAACCCGTCGATGGTTGAAATCCGGAATGATCGTAACTCTCCTCCTGCTGATGAACTCCGTAATCGCCACCACCACCACCACCACCGGTGCCGTACTCTTCACTGTAACTCGCGTGCTCCGACGAGCCAGCGCCGACGTTGTCCGATCTCGATATCCGATACATCCGGCCGAACATCGGCACGTAGACCTGCCCGGTCGTCCGGTCGTAGTAGGCGGCGATGTTCCCTGGCGACGATGCGGCAACCAAGGTCAGAAATGACAGAAGTACCTGAAAACATTATCGCTTTAGTGATCTCGATGACAAAACAAATTTGGGTAGGGGTGAGCGGGGCAAAATGGAACAGCGGGGCAAAATGGCACAGCGGGGCAAAATGGCACAGGGGGCAAAATGGCACAGAGGTGCAAAATGGCACAGGGGGCAAAATGGCACAGAGGGGCAAAATGGCACAGCGGGGCAAAAGGCAATTTTCCAATAACCCTTTGACGGTGGCGACGGTGGTCCGTGGGGCAAAACGGGCTTGAAGATCCGGGCGTGTCGTTGGGACAAAAATGATTGGAAATCCAAAAAATTATTGGGCACCCAAAAATTATTGGAAAATTGAGTTCCGCCCTCACTGTCAGGTTTTGCCCCACTGTCCCATTTTGCCCCGCTCTCCCCTATTCCCATTCTTTGGTGTTGGTGTTTTTTGTTTGTTTTCCTGAACTCACGGTTACGTTTATCGGGAGACTCATGATTTTGGTTTTCGGATCTCGGAAGAAGAGTCTTGTGCTAAACTCGGAGCCTCCGCCTCTATGACTGGTGCATCTTTCGAAATCCCGCCGGTTAATATACCGGGCTGCCTTTCACTGCCCGGCGTGAACGTGCTCTCTATGCACCGTGGCGGGTTTATCCCCGGCGCGAAAATCGTCTGTCGGACCTCCCCGTCGCCGATGTAGGTGCGCACTTCGTTCTCCAGGAGCTCGTTCGCCTACGAGAAGAGAGTGTGATTGTTTTGCCGTTTTCCGGACGGAAACGCCCGAGCTTCGACCACCTGGCCGATGTCTCGGGAATGTTACGGTGCACTTTGGTCGGAAAGCTTTCGGCAAGGTAAAAGTAATTCTGCAACCGTAGACTGAAAAACAAAAATTTTTTGATTTTTTTTTTTCAATTCTACTTTCAATTCGTGCAATTCCATGTAACATTGAAACAACTACGGCGGGATTGTCAAGGTGACATTTTGTCGTCTCGATCCCGTATGGAATTGTGAGAATTGAAAGTAGAATTGAAATAACAATTTTTTTCCTTGCCAACCGGCAAGCGAATTTTACTTGAGTCAGCGATATCTTTTTCCGTGTAGAAATGGTTTGTTGCTTTTAAGTAAATCAATGCGTTACAATTCTGATTATTCAAATGGAATTTCTTTCTGGAGAAAGATATTTTTATATATTTGCACCTGTAACAGTCACTTCAATCATCTGAATAATTTTATTTACCAGCTTAGGTAAATAAAATTATTCACATGATACGCAAAAATAACTTCTTTAAATATCGACTAATGACCATATTCAAAATTTTTTATTTAAGTAAACATTTCTTCGGATCAAATAGATGCTCGATTTAAATTATGGAATTACCAATTCACAGACCAGGCAGCAGACGCGCAATCATAGCAATGGTTTATTGCATTTAAATAAATCAATGCATTGGAATTTTAATTATTCAAATGGAATTTTTTTTTATTTGTGCCAAATAAATTTGTATTTATCTGCACCTATGAGAGTTACTTCATTCAACTAAATAATTTTATTATATAAAGCTAAAGCTGAATACGTAAAAACAACTTCTTTAAATATCGACTAATGACGATATTTAACATTTTCAATTTAAGTAAACGTTTCTTCGGATTAAATAAATAAAAGATTTAAATTATGGAAGTCGCTGATTCACGGACTAGGCAGCAGACGCACTGTGCGTTTCCGTCCGCTAGCTTACTGCATGCATGTATATCGGCCCTCGACACGTTCCCGTCAGTTGTTGTGAAAACGATTTACGGGATATCGTGTGTGAAAAATGGATGAAGAAAAAGTGCTGTTGTTAAGGTAATAATTGCGATACAGTCGGTACTGTTGTTAAGGTAATAATTTCGGAAAATTTCGAACACTTCTCGATGGGATAAAAATCAGAAAAGAATCAAGTGCATGGAAGGTGCTGCAAATATTGTTTTTGTGAAATAATAATTCCAAGTAGTAGCAAAAGAGATTTATTGCCAAAGTTCCTATATACAGTTTTTTTATTTTTAATTTTATATACTAGTTTTTATACTTAAAGCTAATTAGCAGCATGGCAAAGGGCCATCGACTTGGGTCCTTCAGCCCGAGATATTCTTGGTGTTTGGAAGTTTTTCGTTTTTTCTTTTCCTTAACCTACGATTAAAATATTTGTCGATTTTATATGGCATGGAAGTTAGCAACGTTGCTCCAATCGTATCATCAACAGCTGTCACTTTTCTCAAAAAAATTATTTACTGACGAAACGATAAAAAGAAAAATTGTTTTCTATGATATTATATTGTTATTATTCTATATATAATTATAATAATTATAAATATTGATATTAATATATTATATTACATTATAATATTACATTATACTATACTTGTGAAATAATAATTGCAAGTAGTAGCAAAAGAGATTTATTGCCAAAGTTCCTATATACAGTTTTTTTATTTTTTATTTTTTATTTTATACACTAATTTTATACTTAAAGCTAATTAGCAGCATGGCAAAGGGCCATCGACTTGGGTCCTTCAGCCCGAGATATTCTTGGTATTTGGAAGTTTTTTGTTTTTTCTTTTCCTTAACCTACGATTAAAAGATTTGTCGATTTTATATGGCGTGGATGTTAGCAATGTTGCTCCAATCGCATCATTAACAGCTGTCACTTTTCTCAAAAAGATTATTTACTGATGAAACGATAAAAAAAAAATTGTTTTCTATGATATTATATTGTTATTATTCTATATATAATTATAATAATTATAAATATTGATATTAATATATTATATTACATTATAATATATTATCGGCTCGCTAGAAAAGCAACTTTCTGCGAAACGTGACAGCTGTCAATAATTTCGTTGGAGCAACGTTGCTAACTTCCATGCCGTGATTTTATTCCATGACTCTACCGCTGGCCGATAATTCTAATTGCTGATAGATAGATAATTGCTGATAGTGTTTGCGCGTAAAATGTTGGAGCGGTTGTGTACATGGTGGGTTAATATTACATATTTGGTTTTCGATTAGTTCCAATTTGTCATTAACAAATTGAAGATAAAAATTATTATTCAACAAATTACCCGGCAACTTAACTATTTTCCTTCACAATAATAATTCGTTTATTTTTCTGAACACGTATCAATTTTTTTTCAGAATTTTTTGTAATCTTTGAAAATCGCGTTTTTTCTATGTTCAAGCTGTGAAAAAAGGCAAAGACAATTATTTTTTTTATATGGGACAAATGTGTAGAAAGTCAGAAAATTCAAAATGAATTAAAAAATCTGAAAATATGCATACTTATTCAGAAAAATGAACGAATAATTTTCATTAAAGAAAGGTATGTTTCCGGGAGATTTGTTGAACAATTAAATTTTCCATAAATTTATTAATAACATTTTGGAATTATTATTATGCAAAATTAATCTTTTCGGCATCTTTAATACGCTTGATTTTTTTTTCAGATTTTTATACCATCCATCGATATAGATGTATGTCGTAGGCTGGCAGACGGAAACGGCCTACTGGCTAGTCGGTGAATCAGCGACTTCTGTAGTTAAAATCTACTATCTATTTGATCGGAAGAGAAGCTTATTTAAATTTTTAATTCTGAATATCGTGATTTGTCGATATTTAAAAAAGTTGTTTTCCTCATACAGAAACAGGTAAATAAAATTATTTATTTAAATGACGTAACTCTCATAGCTGCACATAAATAAAAATTTCTTTCGCACAAATAAAAAAACATTTAATTTGAATAAACATAATTCTAATGCATTGATTTATTTAAATGTAATAAACCATTTCTCTGGTTGTACCGACGTAAGGATATTGATTGCTACTGCAAACAAAGTTCAGCGCTCTCAGGCCTGCGAGAGTGGCGTTCGCCATGTGAAGAGAGCATAACGAGAAGCCCCCCGAACACACCGCCTCCAACAAACGCGGATGCCCGGACCATAAGTAGCGGCGTTCCTCTCATTTAATCGCTGGATTATCTCTATAATTGGCCATGCAGGAAAATCACCGAGATCAAGCGGCGAACGTGTTTGTTTCCCAGCAAAAATTCACGCCCATTTATTTATACTCCTTTATCAATTTATTTATAAACTAAACAAAAAAAGAACATCTCGTCATTGCCAAAACAACTTCCTTAAATAAACATGTTTATTCGGTAAAAAAAAAAAAACAAACAAACAAACATTGACAACAAAACATTTTTAACATCTATGTACACGAACGAGATTAACGAAGAGGTATTTATCATCCTGTAACTTCCGGTTATCGACGAGACGATAAGGTAACTGTACTTAGACTGTACTTAGAGCGTAAAGCTTTGCAAAAAAGATGTGTATGTGTAAATAAAAAATTGACTAATATCTTCCGCGTGGCGTTCGGAAGTCGCCGCGCTACGCCGCAGTCGGTGGTTCCAGAGGTCACGGTAAAGGGTCATTGACCTCTTTTCTACTGTGCGGTTTCGTCCGAGGCTCGCCGGTCCGCTTTCCGTTCGCCGAACAATTGCGTCGAGGCTTCGATGTGATTTTCCGGAGATGATGCAGTGTCTCTCCGCCCGATGGAAGACGATGCCGCGATGCCGATGAACCCCACGAGTGTCCTCTACCTTCCCCAGCCGTGACCGTGACCGTGACCGTGACCGTGACTCGAGCCCCGGTGGAAGATGTGCTTGTAAACCGGTATGTGAATCGGGTACGGTTTCTCGACCGGCACGGGGATGTGTTTTTCGATCGTTATCGGCACTGGCTTCTCCACCGGTACCGGGACGATCTTCTCCACCGGATAGGGCACCTTCTTCTCGACGGGCACCGCGACGGTCTTGACGACCGGTATCGCCACCGGTTGGGCGACCGGCACGTGGACCGGATAGGGCTGACTCACCCCGACCGCCACCGGATGCGGCACCTTTATCACTACGGGCTCAGCGACCGGGACACCTTGAAGCAAAATGGTCCCGAGGGACGATTAGGGCACAGTGGGGCAATATGGACCAGCGGGGGATTGCGGGGAATCCGTCGAAGAGCGATTGTTTCATGTGTTTATTTTTTAATACAAAATGAATGAGGATTTGAAACAAAATTTAGATGAGATATATGGGGAGATGTATATGGGGCAAAATGGACTTTCTTGCAATCGTTGTGGAAAATTGGGTAAATTTTTTTTCTGTGCAATTGACGATTTCTGGGGGTAGTTTTTATTACTTTAGGGATAGTGGGGCGAGATGGACCAATCGAGAGATTCGGGGAGTTTCATCGATACGATATATTGTAATGTTTTTTGAAGATACAAAATGAAGCAAACGGGTCGAGAGGGGCGATTAAGGGGCAGTGGGGCAATATGGACCAGCAGGGGATTGCAGGGAATCCATCGAGAAGCGATAGTTTAACGTCTTCATTTTAATACAAAATTCATGTGGATTTGAAACGAATTTTGATGAAACATATTTACGGAGAAAAATGGACTTTCATGCAATCGTTGTGGGACGTTAAGCATTTTTGTTTTTTGTGAAATTGACGATTCCTGGGGGTATATTAATTGTCTTAGGGATAATGGGGCAAGATGGACCAGTCGAGAGTTCGGTGAGTTTCATCGATAAGACATATTGTAACGTTTTATTACGATACAAAATGAATAAAAGTTAAAAGTTACTAAATTTTTTAACATATTATTCGGGGCAAGATGGACTTTGCTGCAATCATAGTGAATAATTTAATCGATTCAAATTCCCAATAACTACGTTTCACGGAGTGGATTTCGATTGTTCTTGAGACAGGAGCGAGTGATGAAATTGATTAAATTTTTAAACAACGAAAAAAAATACTCGGGTTAAAATGGACTTTCCTGCAATCATAATGAGAAAATCGTCGACATACCGATGTTCTTGTAGATCGGAACGGCGACTGGTCTGCTGACTTCCACGTGCTCGCTGACCGGTACCGCGTGAGCGTACTGATGTTCCCATCCTCCGCCGTGACCTCCGATGTGACCTCCGCCGTAACCTCCGCCGTAGACTCCGCCGTAACCTCCGCCATGACCTCCGCCGTAACCCCCGCCGAATGCCCCGTACGAGCTCAGATCCTGATGCTCCTGATGGAAGTCCCCGCCATGCCCGTAGGATTCGAGACCGTGACCGCCCGAGCTTCCGCCGAAGTTGTGCTGAATCCCGGCGCCGTATGAGTCGATGAGTCTGTAGAAGAGAGTCTCGCAATCGTAAATGCAAACGGAAGGACCCAATCGCGCGGCCCGTCGGACGAGGAACTCACCCTTGCCAGCCGCTGGCTTCGCCACCGTGCACGTAACCTGCCAGCGCCCTTTCGACAAGTAAGCAGGCAACGACGACCTGCAAGACGATTCGACTCTGAGACACGACACCGGATTGTCCCCAGTTAAAATTTTCGAGCGTTGAATCGGACCTGGTAAGTCCCCGAAGAGCCCCCGTCAGGGCCTTGTCAGGGCCCGATGTAACGCAAAAAATTCCAACGACGGAGTTCATGAGGTCAAGAGATTTCTTGGTAGAAATCTTGAAGCCAACACTAACACTGGTAGAAATTTTCGAGCGCTGAATCGGGCTTGAAGGAGCCGTGTTAGGGCTTTGTCAGGGCCCGATGTAACGCAAGAAATTCCAACCACGGGGTTCATGAGGTCAACCGATTTCTTGGTAGAAATCTTGAAGCAAACACCAACACTGGTAGAAATTTTCGAGGGCAAAATCAGGCCTGAAGAGGCCCTGTCAGGGCCTTGTCAAGGCCCGATGTAACGCAAGAAATTCCAACCACGGGGTTCATGAGGTCAACCGACTTCTTGGTAGAAATCTTGAAGCCAACACTAACACTGGTGGAAATTTTCGAGCGTTAGATCAGGCCTGAAGAGGTCCTGTCGGGGCCTTGTCAAGGCCCGATGTAACGCAAAAAAATTCCAACCACGTGGTTCATGCGGTCAACCGATTACTTGGTAGAAATCTTGAAGCCACCACTAACCCTGGTAGAAATTTTCGACCATTAAATCAGAGCCTGGCAAGGCCCTGACAAGGCCCCGTCAGGGCCTTGTCGGGGCCCGATGTAACGCTCCAAAATTCCAACCAGGGTGCATGAGGTCAACCGATTTCTTGGTAGAAATCTTGAATTCACCTCTAACGCTGGTAGAAATTTTCAACCGTTAAATCAGGGCCTGGCAAGGCCCCGACGAGGCCCCATCAAGGCCTTGTCGGGGCTCGATGTATCGCTCTAAAATTCCAACCAGGGTGCATGAGGTCAACCGGTTCACTGGTAGAAATCTTGAATTCACCACTAACGCTGGTAGAAATTTTCGAGCGGTAAATCGGAGCCTGGCAAGGCCCTGATGAGGCCCCGTCAGGGCCTTGTCGGGGCCCGATGTAACGCTCCAAAATTTCAACCAGGGTGCATGAGGTCAACCGATTCACTGGTAGAAATCTTGAATTCACCACTAACCCCTGATAAAAATTTTCGAGCGTTAAATCGGAGTCTGGCAGGGCCCTGACGAGGCCCCGTCAGTGCCTTGTCAGGGCCCGATGTAATGCTCCAAAATTCCACCCAGAGATCGTAAAGTCAACCAATTCCGCGACCGTAATCTCGGAGCCTCTACCAACACCCACCAACGTAGACATTTTCGGGCGTTACATCGGGGCCTGATGAGACTCCGACCAGGCATTCTCAGGGCCTTATCGGTGCCTTATTAGGGCCTGATATAACGTTTTCAAATGTTTACCACGGCAGCTGTCGGCCCTAGGTCAGGTCAGATGTAACGCTCTTAAATTTCCACCGGTGTACATCCTCGAAGTTTCGGTAAATCCTCTTTGGGCATGTTGTTGTCTTTGTTTTTTTTTGTGTTTTACTTACAATCGAAAGCATTTTCAATGCCAATGAGCGATGTGTCACGGTGTTTCTAACTTCGTCGATGTTTACAACTAAGTGTGGCTACCGATCGGGCGTACGTTCTTATAGGTACGGCTTTCTCCCTCTCTGTGATCGCGCATACATGTCAGCGCTGCTGGGAATCGCCCGAGATCTTGCAAACCGGACCTGTAAGCATATCTGACTCGGTAAATGACCCGACGAGGACTAGAGTGCTCGAATCGGGATGACCGGCTATGGCGTTGCTCGAGACTCGAAGGAGAGGTCGATCGGCAATGAAACTCGACGCTCACGGATAAGTGATGTTCCACGGTAGTTCCTCAATGTCTCCGTGCTCCACTTATTAGGCATCGGGTGACACTGAAACTTTTTCCGGACTCCTAGGCGTAACGGCGTACCGAAGATTTCACTGTCTGTTGAAGCTTGCAAGCGTTCTCCAGTGACGTAACTTCCGTCCGGATAGTCCCGGAGTTTTCGAGCTGGGCTATCAAGTTCGTCCCAACATCCGTTCCAGTTTGCTCCGGGGCAGCCGGTAGGCGAGAGTGAGCCGTGGGGCAAAATGGACCGCTGTTGTGGACGGCGGAGAATCGGCGAGATAGTCCGTTTTACCCCGCTTTCCACTATTTGGTGGACGTTTTCCTTGTGGACTAATTTTCATGAGGAATGGGGCAAAATGGACCATTTTTGTGGGCGGCGAAGAATAGGCGAGATAGTTCTATTGAACTTGCCTGTCTATTGAAACTTGCAGGCGTTTTCAGTGACGAAGCAACTTCCGTCCGGATCGTCCCGGAGTTTTCGAGCTGGGCTATCGAGTTCGTCCCGACATTTGTTCCAGTTTGCTCCGGGTCTGCCGGTAGGGGAGAGTGAACCGTGGGGCAAAATGGACCGCCAGGGGAGAATCGGCGAGATAGTTCGTTTTGCCCGCTTTCCACTATTTTTTTGACGTTTTCCTTGTTAACTCATATTCACAAGGAATGGGGCAATATGGACTCGCCTAGAATGGTAACGACTTTTTTTTCGTGTATTTTACAAGGGATCTACATAACGAAGAGTGGGGCGAAATGGCCCCGGAGCGCAAAATGGACTCGTCGGGAAATGTCATGAATTTTCTCGAAATTTCAATTCTGAGGCTGAATTGCAATGGTTGGCTCCGAAATCTCTCTAACCTGAAGCAGCCCATTTTACCCCATATAGTATCACGATAGTTCGAGAATTCATCTTTCACCCAGGAAACAACAAAAACACAATCTCCAAATCGTGAATTTTTTCTTAGAATTCGAATTTTTCAATTATCACGAAAATTTCAGGAAAGTTCATTTTGCCCCATACTAATTTTTATTTTCCCCTCATACACCCAACAAGTAGAACACCTTGATGTCCCGTTTAAAAAAAATCAGAAAACCTTAAAATATGTCGTCTAAATCAATAAAATACGAGATCGTTTCACTGGTCCATTTTACCCCTCTCTCCCTTACATCAAAACACGATCGGGTATCGATCGGTTTATAAACAATATTTGAAACAGACAGCGCTCTTTCCTCCACTACGGGCAATCGGGACGATTTTCAGCGGGGCAAAACGGACCATTTCAGTGTCCCACGAACATCTTCACTAACGGTCCATTTTACCCCGCTCTCCGCCATTTTTCCGTCATTTACCTTGTGACCTCATTTCCGGCGACCTTAAATTCCGATCGGTAATTAACACCGTTCGCCCGTTTCTTGGTAAAGAAACGGGCGAGCGGCGAAAGAAACGGCCGGGCGTCCCGAGCGAGCTCAATTGAAGTTTCAGCCAATGTGAAAAATCGGTAGACATCGCAATTATCCCGAGTCTAAAGACATTCGACCAATGAGCGTGGACGATAATCATTGCCGGCCGCGCTTGCCGGCTTATCTGTACGATGAAAGTAAAACTAACAGAAGAGGTTTTTGCTGGGTGGGAGAGATAAAAGGAGCAAAGGGAACGATCCGCGGATCGCTGTAAAAGAAAATAACAAGAGCAGCGATGAAAGTGCAAGCCATCCGGTCGGCTCGGGCGCGAGTTTCGTGTGAAAGGTGGAGCACAAAGCTCGGATATAACCGAGCCGATATCACGAATCGGACTCTACTCAGAGCCGGCGATTCGATATGAGAGGATCGTCTTTCGATCTCGATTCTCCGCCAGCAGCCGATCGCGATCCAGTTACGATCGAGGCGAAAGCGCGCACGCGCCCATAAAGCCTCGGGACGAAATTATGTCGGTCGAATCTAGGGAAACTATCTATTATTTTTTTTTTTTTTTTTTTTTTTTTTTTTTTTTTTTTATTGATTCATTCCACTTTTTTCGGTCTGGACTGTGCGAATTGGCGATCGACGGATTGCCGATTTTCTCGCCGTTCGAAGCCTGTTTTTTTTTTTCAGATCGACGATAAATACAGACGACTATTTCCATGTACGAATATCAGAATGGCACAGTTCTGGCCCAGTACAAATCCAATGCAGAATCAGTACTGGGCCGATATTAAAATGGCAACACCTGCCCAGTGCTGGCTGTCGGCGTCAAGCCAGTACCGCGTGTCTATGTTCAGCCACTGTTCAAAAACGATAATGATAAACAGTAAAAATTAATGTTTTTATCGTCTGCCGGTTTGTTTAATGCATTTCTCTGATCGTGGTTTACTGTATTGTTGTTATTTTACGCTTATACGCTGGAAATCTCGGAATGAATTTTTCGACCGGTGATGGGATTCGATACTGCGATCCGACCTTTTTTTAAAATAAAATTGTTTATTGTTTACTGCGTACATTTCATAAGTAATAGGCTAAAGCATACATAAAACAAAAGCCCAGAAGAGATCATTATAATTGGTATAAGTATGACTGTCTATTACAGTGCTCGCTTATAAAACCTCGATATTCCGATAAAGAAAAAGACACAAAAAAAAACCTTAACGATACTTATTAGTGTGGATTAACTTAGGCAGTCAGAAAAGAAGGAGCGCAAACAATGCACTGTAAAAAGAAAGGTAAAAAAAATACGAAAAAAACCTTTCCACATATCTCGTGTACTAGTCCTAGATCTAACCTACTTAGCTATGCTGATGTTGAAGAACAACGTTTCGAAACTTGTACATCAGTTGAGCAAACGCTCTATCATAAAATACATCAATATTTATTCTTCAGTCACTGAGTTCTGTATAAAATTTATTTGTAATTTATCTTTTTCATACTTTAATATTATTGAGAGAGCGTTGGTTGAACTCTGGCAGCCAGTACATGCCCAGTACTGCGATGGATATAAAATTTGATCTAAAAAAGGATTTTATCTAATACGGTCTATCAGTGATTGCCAGCTCTTGGTGAAGTTGTTCATCAGCACCAGGCCCAGGTCGTTGAACAAGACTTGACAACAAGGGCTGTTCTAGTATTGGGCCGTATTGGCGGCTCGGGACTTTGTCCAGTACTGGCAATCAAGGTTGGCCCATTCTTGGTGAAGTTTTTCATCTGTACGGGGACAGATTCGGCAATTAAGACTCAGCAACTGTAACTGTCCCAGTTCTGGGCCATATTAGCGGCTCTGGACTTGGCCCCGTACTGGCAAGCTGCATGGGCCCATTACTGATAATGTTGTTTGCCAATGCTGTCCGAGAATTGGCAAACGAGACTTGGCAATCGGGCCTGTCCCAGTTCTGGGCCGTTTTCATAACTTCGGCACCGTACAGATATTCGCACATGGGTCAGGAAAGACTGTCCAGAATTCGAACCGGCCGATAAAGCCGATAACGTTCCGGGACGAAAATAATTTTCGGATCAAAATTTATTTTCGGCAAGGTAGAATGTAGGAAATCGGCCGAATGGAGGAAAACTACCATCTGGTTTATTTTTACTTTTTATTTTTATTATTTCCACTTTTTCAGGCCCGGTCGAATGTAGGAAATCGGCCGAATGGAGGAAAACTACCATCTGGTTTATTTTTACTTTTTATTTTTATTATTTCCACTTTTATAGATCTGGGCTGTGCGGATTGGCGATCGACTAATTCCGATAAAGCCGATAAAGTTCCGGGACGCAAATAATTTTCCGATCAAAAAATATTTTCGGCCTGGTCGAATGTAGGAAATCGGTCGAATGGAGAAAAACTACCATCTGGTTTATTTTTATTTTTTATTTTTATTATTTCCACTTTTTTAGATCTGGGCTGTGCGGATTGGCGATCGACTAATTTCGATAAAGCCGATAAAATTCCGGGACGAAAATAATTTTCCGATCAAAAATTATTTTCGGCCCGGTCGAATGTAGGAAATCGGCCGAATGGAGGAAAACTACCATCTGGTTTATTTTTACTTTTTATTTTTATTATTTCCACTTTTATAGATCTGGGCTGTGCGGATTGGCGATCGACTAATTCCGATAAAGCCGATAAAATTCCGGGACGAAAATAATTTTCCGATCAAAAATTATTTTCGGCCCGGTCGAATGTAGGAAATCGGTCGGATGGAGGAAAACTACCATCTGGTTTATTTTTACTTTTTATTGTTATTATTTCCACTTTTATAGATCTGGGCTGTGCGGATTGGCGATCGACTAATTCCGATAAAGCCGATAAAATTCCGGGACGAAAATAATTTTCCGATCAAAAATTATTTTCGGCCCGGTCGAATGTAGGAAATCGGTCGGATGGAGGAAAACTACCATCTGGTTTATTTTTACTTTTTATTTTTATTATTTCCACTTTTATAGATCTGGGCCGTGCGGATTGGCGATCGACTAATTCCGATAAAGCCGATAAAATTCCGGGACGAAAATAATTTTCCGATCAAAAATTATTTTCGGCCCGGTCGAATGTAGGAAAACTACCATCTGGTTTATTTATTTATTTTTATTATTTCCACTTTATCAGATCTGGGCTGTGCGGATTGGCGATCGACTAATTCTCTCTCCGCTCGAGGCCCCTTTTTTCAGGGCGACTATAAACAACAACGGCGGTTATAAGGAAAGACTCTCCAGCGGATTCTGAACCGGGAGATACAGGATACGTGGCGGGTTCCCCGAGAGCCGTTCTTGATCTTGTTCCTTCCTTCCTCGTTCGCCGATTACCGGTCGGCACGCGACTGGACACTGACCTTACCTTACCTTCTTCGACGATGACCACTGCGGCGTCGAATCCGGATCGGAGTCGCACGCCCCGATACACTTTCACTGTCATTGAGAGAGAGGAGCCGCCTCCGGACAGCCCCGACATATAGAGAGTGGCGGCACTTGCAACCTGGTTCGCGAACTCCTTCGGTTTAGAACTCCAAAATGTTAACAACAAATTAATAAAAAAATGCCCAACAAATTACCCGGAAACCTATTTATTTTTATTTTTTTTGCAAAAATGATTTTTCAATTTTTCTGAAAACGTTACATACAATTTTTTCAAAATTGTGTGTAACGTTTGAACATTGCGATTTTCAAAAAATTTTAACATGAATAAAACGCAATTTTCAAACATTACATAAAATTCTGAAAAAAAATTCATACACATTCAAAAAAACGTACCAAATCATTTTCATGGGGAAAAAATTAGGTTTACGGGTAATTTGTTGCATAATTTTTGATCCAGCAATTTGTTAATAATAATTTTTAATATTTATTATGCACAAACAATATTTTCAGCACCTTCCACATGCTTGATTTTTTTAGCTATTTATCCGATCAGGAAGTGTTTGTAATTCTTTCTTACTCCTCTCTCAAACTTAGACCGCGTCAGACATAACGAAAGGACTGCCTTAAAAGCCGTGTTACGGTTTTAGTATTTTATTTTAGTCTCAAGGGTAGTTTAGCTCCCCGGAAAATAATTCGCGTCATTTGCTCGTTACATGTAATATCAACTGTATCGTTTTACCGACATGTCAATATTGTTAGAGAATAAATCAATTGAGTATTTAAATACTTTATTCACAAAAATTATAAACACTTAACCGCGACTAATTAATCTTAATTTTCTCCCTGAGTATTGTTTACGATAATCATCCACGAATCCATAAATACTGTAGTACAAAAAGGCAAGGTTTCCGTCCTCGATATTAAGGGCAGCCCTGCCTTGACCCGACCCGAGAAGCCAACCGTGTTGCGTTTTCCCTTACACACTAATGTGTTGGGGTCGGATAAGACACCGTGTCCGCTTAGAATTGACACAATGAAGTAAAGGATTTTAGATACATCAATGTTTTGTCCGAAAGGATTTTTATTTGTAACGATACAATTGCGATATAACAACAACAACAATGATAGAGTGTTCAGTTAAATGCCCATAAAAAAAAAAAACCACCACCACCATTGGCTGAATAGAACCGTTGGCCGCTAGAAACTACTTTGATTATCGATATAGTAACGGTAATGATGTTGATTAAAGGTGGTCCCATCATCCCCAGGGATGATAGGAAGGTCTGTGAGCAGCTGAGTTTTGGAGGGCATTGGCTATGGCGTTTTCCTTGGCCGCCACAACGTCTTTGTCCTGAGAACAACAAGAATGAATGTGATTTGTTATTGCATTTGCCTTGGTAGAAATTGTAGAGCGTTATATCAGGCCCTAATGAGGTCTAAAAAAGTCCTAATAAGGCCCTGACAAGGTCTCTTTGGGTCCTGATAACAACAAGAATGAGTGTAATTTGTTATTGCATTTTCCCTGGTAGAAATTTCAGAGCGTTATATCAGGCGTGAATGAGGTCGAAAAAAAGCCCTAATAAGGCCCTGAAAAGGTCTCTTTGGGTCCTGATAACAACAATAATGAGTGTGATTTGTTATTGCATCTGCCCTGGTAGAAATTTCAGAGCGTTATATCAGGCCTTAATGAGGTCTAAAAAAGTCCTAATAAGGCCATGACAAGGTCTCTTTGGGTCCTGCCAACAACAAGAATGAGTGTAATTTGTTGTTGCATTTTCCCTGGTAGAAATTTCAGAGCGTTATATCAGGCCCTAATGAGGTCTAAAAAAGCCCTAATAAGGCCCTGATAAGGTCTCTTTGGGTCCTGCCAACAACAAGAACGAGTGTAATTCGTTATTGCATATTCCTTGGTAGAAATTTCGGAACGTTATATCAGACCCTAATGAGGTCCGAAAAACCCTAATTAGGCCTTGACAAGGTCTCTTTCGCGTATAATTTGAGAAAAGCCTTGATAAGGCCCCGCGTCTGCGAGGCCTCGCCAGGTCCAAATGCACCCCCCTAGAATTCCCCTCGATTTTTCAAGCAAGTGCGATTATCAGACTCGTAGACATACCATGGCCTCCTTTTCGCTCTGACTGATCTGCTTATCGACGTCCTGTTTCCTCAGTTCGGCCGCGGTCTCGGAAGCGTTCCTCTGGATAGCAGCTGCGGCCGCAGCTTCCCTCGCGGCCGCGACCCTCTGGGCAGCCGCCACCGAGTCCTTCAGCGTAGCGAGGCGTTGCTGAAGCGCTACCAACTGCTTCGCGCTCGCCCTCGCCTCGGCTTGAGCTTGCGCTGATATTTCCTCGGATCTGCGGTTTTTACAAGTAAATTACGCATCAAGTCAATCCTGCGACAACTCCTCGGACAAGAGTTTGGACAAGTGGATTACCGAAGCGCAGCTTCCCTAGCCGCAGCTTCCTTCGCCAGGGCAATCTTCTGCTGGATCATCGCGGTCTGTTTGGCCTCGGAGACTCTGTTCTGTGCAACGACGACGTTGTGGTTGGCCTCCTTCGCCTGCTGCACCGCCCGGACGACCTCGGGAGGATAGGCGATGCTCGGCGTGCCAGGATAAGGATCCTTCAGGGCCTGAAAGCGTTTCACCGTCGCGTCATTGACGTCCGCTCGTAGCGATCGAGAGCTCAACGGGAATGGAGGTACCTGAAGAGCGACATTGTGGGTCGCCTGGAGCTGGACCTTGCCGAGAGCAAGGTCACCGGATCCTGAGGCGGGCCAGGCGGAGTTACCAAAACCAGCGGGTGCCCAAGCGGTCGCCCCGAACGCCGGAACCATCCCAAAGAGGTCGTATCCGGATGGACCGAGGAGTGCGACTCCTCGTTTTTCCTTGATCTTGGTCTCCTTTGAAGGATGAGCGCTGATGGCCGAAGCCGCGGCGATGACGAGGATGATCTGTGGAAATCAAAATGAGCTGGGTTATAAAGATGTCGCCAAGAAACTCGGCGACGAGATTCTGGAGCTCTACCGCGAAAACAGTCTTCATCTTGCTGAAGAATCGACGATGGAACTGATGCTCTTCCGGCCCGGGTCCCCGGTCTTATATACGATCTTCCACAGGGGAAGGCCCGGTGTCGTTCCGATGATGGGAACGTAATTGGATTAATTAAAAGCATCACCGCCAGTACATGGGAAGGGACACGCGTTCAGGATCTTGGTGGACGAGATTATAGACCCGGCGTAATGACGATCGGCGGATGAGACCGGGCACAATCACCGGGCAATCGTGTTACTGAAACGCCTCGATCGGTACCCGGATCAGGACGACGAAGCGCGCGGCTGGTGAACGGTCTTATCTCCGGATGACGGGAAACCATCAGCGAGACTCTCGCTCCCCGTGGAGCGAAGTGACTTTCGATGGTTCGGGTTCATCGAACCCGAGGGGGATTTTTGAGGAGATGCAGTACGGGAATCCGGATGACGAAGATTCGAGTCTGATTTGGTGGTCAACATAGTCATTTATTCATTTACACATCAACAATACACTATTCTTCATCATTTCTTTTTGATTGCCCGACGAGCATTGTTTCCCCGCTACTTGCTGACCTATCAACCTATTATTCAATCAACACGTTACAAACGACTCAACAAACGGGTCTGCAAGGTCCTCTATGAACGCAATCATATCCCACTGAGACCCCGCGCAAGTTGGCTCTTTGCGAAGAATCTTAGAACACGGGGATTCGAGAACGCCCCGAAGGAGTCCCCAGACCCAAAGAATTTCGTCTCTGACTTCCGGTCGATATTGGGAGGAGCCGATTCGACGGATTCGAAAGCCGGAAGAGTAAAGCCGGTCACAGTTTCCTGGGTGATGGGCGATTGCCTCGAGGATTCGTGGAAACTACTTTCGAACTTGTGGTGCGGTTTTCTTGATTTCTTCCGTTCGTCTCTAGCCGAACCTGAAGGGGATTTGAGGAGATGCAGTACGGGAATCCGGACGACAAAGATTCGACTCTCGATTGGTGGTCAACATAGTCATTTATTCATTTACACATCAACGATACACTATTCTTCATCATTTCTTTTTGATTGTCCGACGAGCATTGTTTCCCCGCTACTTGCTGACCTATCAACCTATTATTCAATCAACACGTTACAAACGACTCAACAAACGGGTCTGCAAGGTCCTCTATGAACGCAATCATATCCCACTGAGACCCCGCCCAAGTTGGCTCTTTGCGAAGAATCTCAGACCACGGGGATTCGAGAACGCCCCGAAGGAGTCCCCAGACCCAAAGAATTTGGTCTCTGACTTCCGGTCCTTATTGGGAGGAGTCGTTTGCGATTCGACGGATTCGAAAGCCGGAAGGGTAAAGCCGGTCACGGGTTCCTGGGTGATGGGCGATTGCCTCGAGGATTCGTTGAAACTACTTTCGAACTTGTGGTGCGGTTTTCTTGATTTCTTCCGTTCGTCTCTAGCCGAGCCCGATTCGGCATTGTCATTCCTGTACCTGGAGGTTCCTCGATCCCGCGTCTTGTAGCCGAAGGATTCCGTCACCGGGGGTTCCGTGCCAGTCGCAGTTCTCCACGAGGTGCTGGAACCGTGTCCCTCGGTGTCCCTGTGGCTGCCCCTTGGTTTCCCGTTTTCCCTGTGGCTGCTCTTCGACCTCCCGCTCTCCCTGCGACTGCTCTTGGGCCTCTCCTCGTACCGGTGGGACTTGTAGCTCTCGTACTCCTTGGGCTCCGCGGCATCCTCTCGGACGATATGGCGGCTCTTCTGCTTGGTGCCACCGCGCGAGGACTTCGCACGGTTCCTGCTCGAAGTGCGCTTCCTCGACGCCGAAGGTGGCTCCTCAATGTCCGGGACCTCCTTGACGTGGGTGTAATCTGCGTGCGAACAACCCTCAATCTCATTGATGGTAGGTTTTTCCCAATTGGAATCAGGGGCACTTACCGTCTTTGGGAAGTTCCTTCCTGTAGGAGTCCTCGAACTCCTTCTCGTAATCCTCACCGTAACTCTTGTAGGGCAACTCTTCGTCATCCTCCTTCGCGCCCGAGGACGGACCGTCGTCTTCCTGTCGCTCGCTCCTCCGGCTCTCCTGGGAATCCTCGTCCTCGTAGCTCGCGGCTTCAGCCTCCGTGTAACCTGAACGATAGTCCTCCGAAGACGCGTCCCTGGGAACGTCGCCGCCCTCCTCGATGCTCTGATAGACCGGCTTCGAGCCATGCTGGGCCGTAGGGCGTGGTCCGTCGGGGTTTTCCTCGTGGGAGGCCAGCTTGGAGTACTTTCCGAAAGCTTCGTCGTAGGAGTTGAAGAGACTCGAGGATGGCACTTCGTAGCTGGTGTCTCTCTCGGGGTTCTTCTGAGGGCGAGCATCGGAGTCGTCGGGCGAGTCATCAAAGTCTCCGGTTGACTTCAAGCCTGCGGGAGAACGGCGTAGTGAAAACGATGGAAAATCAGACGCCCCTGGTAGAAAAATTTGGAACTCTGCATCTGGGCCTTATTAGGCCTACTCGGGGCTTCATCAAGCGAGGATGTAAATCTCGAAAATTTCTACGAGGGCGATGGTATAGATATTGGATGGAGGCATCGGGAAAAGGATGACGAATCGTGATCGCCGGGGTACAAATATTAGAACTCTACATCAGGCCTTCACGGGGCCTTGACCAGGCCCAGTCGGGCTCTCATCAGGCCCTGATCTAAAAGGCCTACTAGGACTAGGCCTACTAGGACTAGGCCTTCTAGGACTAGGCCTACTAGGACTAGGACTAGGCCTACTAGGACTAGGACTAGGCCTACTAGGACTAGGACTAGGCCTACTAGGACTAGGACTAGGCCTACTAGGACTAGGCCTTCTAGGACTAGGCCTACTAGGACTAGGCCTTCTAGGACTAGGCGTACTAGGACTAGGCCTTCTAGGACTAGGCCTTCTAGGACTAGGCCTTCTAGGACTAGGCCTTCTAGGACTAGGCCTTCTAGGACTAGGCCTTCTAGGACTAGGCCTTCTAGGACTAGGCCTACTAGGACTTGGCCTAGTAGGACTAGGTCTAGGCCTACTAGGACTAGGCCTAGTAGGACTAGGTCTAGGCGTACTAGGTCTAGGCGTACTAGGACTAGGCCTACTAGGACTAGGCCTTCTAGGAGCATCGGGACAACGATGACGAATCGTGATCGACTGAGTACAAGTTTGAGAGCTTTAGATCAGGCCCCGACGAGGCCCTGACGAGGCCCTGACGAGGCCCGAACGAGATCCTGTCAGGGTCTCGTCAGGCCCTGATGTAAAAGGCTCGAAGCCGTCTACTAGGGTTTAAGGGTAATGGAGGAATCTGCAAAATGACGATAAATCGCAATCGATGGTATGGACACTGATGGGAGCACAAAGTACCTTCGTCGAAGTCGTGCTCGTCGCTATAGTCGGGCCTCGGCGTCGTTGGTTTCTTCTTGTCGATGACCTCGACATCGGTGCGGATTTCCTCGAAGGGTTTCGTGTGATAGATGACGGACTGTCGATCGTCGTCGGTCCCCGGAGGGGTCCCGGTCGTGAAGTGCAGCTGGGGCTGATTGGCGAGAAGCTCGTAGCCGCCCCCGGGCTTCGCGTACTCGTTGCTGGCGAACGCGTTGACGCTGGGACCTTTGATCGGGGAAAATGGGGCAGCGCCACCCGACAGAGAGGTTGGACCGGCCTTGGAGAAATCAAAATTGAGGCCCGAGGCAGGGCGAGTTTGGAAACTGGTACCGGTACCGAGGAGACCCTGTTGGCTGCCGAAGGCCCGAGCGAATCCCGGCGCTGGCGAACCATTCTGCAAGGTACCCGGAAGTGGCGCCTTGTTGCTGTAACCAACGGCGGGTGAACTGCCGTAGAGGTAATTCTGCGCCAGTTTGTCGAAGGCCTTGAAACCCGGCGAGCTGGAAAGACCGGAGGAGAAGGTCGGCGAAAAAGTGCCACCCTTGAAGGGCGCGGGTTGAGGGGAATTGCCGAGGGGGCCTTGAGTGCCGAAGGTCAAAGCGGAGGGACCGCGAAATTTAGGGAATTTGGGAAAATTGAAAGGGCCGTCGCTGAAGGTGGAAGGATACTGACGATCGGTCAGGACCGCCGAAAACGATTGGGCCTTCGGTAAGAGGCCATCGGTTGGCGAGTCGGAGTTCTTCCTTATCGACGGGGCGTCCTTGTCGGTCTCGGGAATGTGTCTGTAAGTACTGGGGTTCGCGAAGTATTGAGAGTTCTGATTGCCAGTGTTGGAGGCTTGGTTTCGGAAATTTTGGCCGGGATGTGTTGTGTAGGGAGGCGCGTTTTTTGGATATCCGTCTTCAGGACTAGCGTGGAAACCACCCTGAAGAGACGGGAGTGCGCTGGTCGCTTGGGTTACTTCTTCGCGGGGCTGACCATCGCTCCGGGCATTCTGGCTCTGGATATTTTCCTCAAAAAACTGATAAGGACTGTAGGTCCCGCTTTGGATGGACCTCGGCCACGGGACCGTGTTCGCTGCCGTCCTAACTTGCGAGGTGTCCTCGAAAGATGCCGCACTAACGCTGTAAGGAACGACGAATCGTTTTCCATGTGGGTTCCTCGGCTTCGCGGACCAAACGATGGACGCGGGAGGGGGCACCAATTCGCGCTTCGATCTCGTCGTCGCGAAGGTAGCGGAATTTTCACTCGGCGCCGAAGACGACACCGCTGCGACCCTCGATTCGGAAGCTATTCCTAACAGTAGTACGGCGTTGACGATCTGAAATATATGTTTTTTTTTTCGACACAGAATTATTATGATATATATCTTGGACTAACGTTGTTCTGGCAGATGCGTTCGTGTATATTTCGTAAAATTGGCCACATCTGCCCAGATATGACCTATTTCCTGGACATGGCGCATTCTCTGAGTATCTTTGTGAATATCCGTGTGAGTATTCATGTGAGTATCCATGTGAGTATCTGTGTGAGTACGCGTGTGAGTATCCGTGAGAGTATCCGTGTGAGTATCCGGGAGTATCCGCGAGAGTATCCGCGAGAGTATCCATGTGAGTATCCTTGATAGTATCCGTGTGAGTATGCGTGTAATTATCCGTGTGAGTATCAGCGTGATTATAAGTGTGAGTGCCTGTGTGAGTATCTGTGTGAGTATCGGTGTGAGTATCGGTGTGAGTATCGGTGTGAGTATCGGTGTGAGTATCTGTGTGAGTATCTGTGTGAGTATCTGTGTGAGTATCTGTGTGAGTATCTGTGTGAGTATCAGTGTGAGTATCTGTGTGATAATCTGTGCGAGTATCTGTGTGAGTATCTGTGTGAGTATCTGTGTGAGTATCTGTGTGAGTATCCGTGTGAGTATCCGTGTGAGTATCCGTGCGAGTATCCGTGTGAGTATCTGTGTGAGTATTTGTGTGAGTAACTGTATGAGTATCTGTGAGAGTATCTATGTGAGTATCTGTTTAAGTACTGTGTTAGTATCTGTGTATCTGTGTATCTGTGACGGCCCAATTGATACACTATTGGTTATGTTGGTTCGTGCGGTCGCATACATTACATAAATTACTTTTTCTTTCATCCCCGCTATCTACAATGATAACTCTCAGATGTATGGTAACGAATATAGAGGTGTGGATTGACTAAGAGACATTATATTACATTTGTGACTGAAATAGTTCGATATGACAAATGACAAACGTACAGATTACCGATTCACGAGATGACAGTCTTAATCGGACTTTCAAAGAGAGCAGACGTTTGACAGTTCGTACTTGACATAAATGGTGTGATCGTAATTAATAATATACGCCCTAAAACCGAATACGCGTGTTGTTGATTTCGCTCGGTCATATCAATATATATATATGAGAAGATATATTGCTTCCGATGCCGCCACAGCTGACTTTCTTCGTCGTATTGCATTTGCCTACATTGTATGCAAATTCCGTGTGAGTATCTGTGAGTATCTGTGAGCATTTGTGAGTATCTGTGAGTATCTGTGAGTATCTGTGAGCATTTGTGAGTATCTGTGAGTATCTGTGAGTATCTGTGAGCATTTGTGAGTATCTGTGAGTATCTGTGAGTATCTGTGAGTATCTGTGAGTATCTGTGAGTATCTGTGAGTATCTGTGAGTATCTGTGAGTATCTGTGAGTATCTGTGAGTATATGTGAGTATTTGTGAGTATCTGTGAGTATCTGTGAGCATTTGTGAGTATCTGTGAGCATTTGTGAGTATCTGTGAGTATCTGTGAGTATCTGTGAGTATCTGTGAGTATCTGTGAGTATCTGTGAGTATCTGTGAGTATCTGTGAGTATCTGTGAGTATCTGTGAGTATCTGTGAGTATCTGTGAGTATCTGTGAGTATCTGTGAGTATCTGTGAGTATCTGTGAGTATTTGTGAGTATCTGTTAGTATTTGTGAGTATTTGTGAGTATTTGTGAGTATTAGTGAGTATTAGTGAGTATTAGTGAGTATTAGTGAGTATTAGTGAGTATTAGTGAGTATTTGTGAGTATTTGTGAGTATTTGTGAGTGTTTGTGAGTATTTGTGAGTATTTGTGAGTATTTGTGAGTATTTGTGAGTATTTGTGAGTATTTGTGAGTATTTGTGAGTATTTGTGAGTATTTGTGAGTATTTGTGAGTATTTGTGAGTATTTGTGAGTATTTGTGAGTATTTGTGACTATCGATGTGAATGTCCAATCGTAATGAGCTTTATTATTATGTA
The DNA here is from genome assembly GCA_964017025.1 of Stenichneumon culpator. Taxonomy (NCBI): domain Eukaryota; kingdom Metazoa; phylum Arthropoda; class Insecta; order Hymenoptera; family Ichneumonidae; genus Stenichneumon; species Stenichneumon culpator. The sequence goes on from OZ024771.1 coordinate 4,599,783, forward strand.
GATAGATGTTGATTCTACGCACTGTGCACTTTTGAACTCGGTGTACTTATTGACATTTATTCACGTACCAGCATAGTTGCCATTAGGCTGATCCGATTGAAACTAGAGATTCCTCTTTACTAGCCAGCACGAACGCTATCCACAGCCTTTTATATATTAGCGTGGGTCATCGATGCGAAACAACAGAACGGAACAACTCTTTTCTAAAAGCGACAAAAAACCTTGCCCACCGAGAAGAAATACTAATTCAAATCAGAAGCTCGTAGGCAGCGGGGCGTTAACCGCGCCTTGACGTTATTGCCATTGGATTGCCTCATTTCTTGCCGATAATTGTCGCCGGAACGATTTTCAGAGATGAGCAGTCAGCGCCAAAGTGCAGTGAGGCTAATTGGAAATTTTTATGATTTAAATCTCTACTGTTGTAATTTGATTTTTTTAGCGCGGCAAATCGTGGAAGTCGCTAATAAAATCTTCCGCGTCGTCGCGCGTGACAAACTTTACCGGTCAGCCTCCCGCCTCGTCCGACTCGTCGGCTCTTCCCAGTCTCGTTCTCTTGCTTGCTCGAGTAACGCGTGAGGAAAAACAATTAATTCCAGACATTAAATCCGATCGAGAACTACCATCGGAGAAAGGTGAGAATGCCTTCGAGGCATCGACGCAAAAGGGAGAAGAAAAACCGCTCGCGTCTCGGCTGATGATAATGCTGCGATGTAAATGTCATCTCTCCGGGTGATCGCCTTTTTTAACCTGGACAAGGGAGAGCGGGGCAAATTGGACTCCCTCCGAGATACAATGAAATTTGTTGGAGCATCAACTAGACTATATTGGGCATTCGTGTGTTCCTTACGGTGGTCCTTGCGAATAGTGTTCACTTCGGATACGTTTCAGAGAAATGAGAGGGAATTGCAAACACTTGTCGATGATATAAAAATCTTTAAAAAATCCAGCCCATTAAAGGTGCTGAAACAATTAATTTTGCATAATATTAATTCAAAAATGTTATTAACAAATTGATGAAAAATTAAATTGTTCAACAAATATCCCGGAAACCTAATTTTTAAAAAATGAAAATCATTCGTTCATTTTTCTCAATACGCATGAATTTTTTCAAATTTTTTAATTGACTTGGAATTGTGAGACTTCCTACAGATGTTTCTCATATAAAAAAAAATGTTAAGTGAATTCAAAAATCTGAAAAAATTCATACGTATTCAGAAAAGTGAACAAATTATTTTCATAAAAATACAAAGTAGGGTTTCCTGGAGATTTGTTGAACAATTTTATTTTTCATCAATTTGTTAATAACATTTTGGAATTATTATTATGCAAAATTAATCTTTGCAGCACCTTCAATATGCTTCATTTTTTTCAGATTTTTTTACTATCCAGAAGTGTTTGCAATTCCCTCTCATTTTTCTGAAACTTATGCGAAGTAAACATTAATTTACACCTTTCTGTCATTGGCTGCATTACAGATAAATTCCAGAGAAAAATTAAAACTATTCTTTGCAACGTCACTTCCGGTACGAAAGTTGCTCTTTTCAACGGAAATTTACATCATCCAGGAAAACGTTACTTCCGGTTTGAAAATTTTCCTTCTAAAACTAAACCAAAATCGGACAGGAAACCGTCGCTTCTGGTTTCAAAATCTCAGCAGTCAACCCGAAGTGACGTCATACAGGAAACTGTCACTTCCGGTTAAAAAATTTCAGTTTCTGACCCGACGTCACTTCCGGTTAAAAACCATGATTTGAAACCGTGAGTCACAATTTCTCGTGAGCCGTCACTTCCCTTCAAAAACAAGATTTTGAAACCGGAAGTGACGTTTTCCCATAAAACGTCACTTCCAGTCAAAAACAAGATTTTCAAATCGGAAATGACGTTTTCCTGTACGACGCCACATCGGGTCGAAAACTGATGTTTTTAGACCACTCTCTCCTACCGTTCACTCGGCTCAGAGAAATTACGACTGTAATGGGCTGACCGCTTGCGTTGGCATTGGCCGGGGCTTCAGACCGGCGGCGATGACCGGTGAGTGCAATTAATTGTTTCCCGGCGCGGTTGCCAGCCGCTCTCCCAACGTCATCAATCACTAAACCTGATGGTTATCCGATCTTAGGGCGGTGCTCTCCCGAGCCGATTCGCTGGTATCTCGAAGAAATTCAATCCTTTCTTGCACCTTCGATAATTCGTTCCTATGTTATGGTGCAGAAAAGTGAAAATGCTCGATGAGGTGTCGGCTCCGCGATCGGAACCGAGCGACACAGGTGATCGGACCGAAGGATCGGCGAGACTTTCACCGTTCGATCCGGCGAGATCATCGAGGGACCGTTACACTTTGTCACATTTCGAGGAAACGGCGCCGAGGTGAGTGTCAATATTACGATGGAAAGGGATAAACCGTAGACCGAGTTTCTGCGGACGTGACTGCAACGACTTCGCAACAGCAATTTCCTCGACGCTCCGGAGCGTTACGATCGGTATTACCGACCGACGGTAACCGATTCTCCGTCGCATCGGCGATTGGCGGAGTCGTTGCGGAAAGGGGCGACAGGCAAATGAATGTTGACCAACTTCGGACGAGTTATTTATGATACACATTTATATAGGCTTACATTTTTTTTTTATTATATATGTACAATTCACAACACTAAAAGGTACGTTGGGCAATCTTTAGTTTTTCTCCGGTTCGTCAGTCGAGGGTTATCAGCTGGAGATAACTTGACTCGTAGCTTCGGGATTAGTGTCGGAAGTGATTTGGAAAGAGTGTTATGGAATTAAATAATAATCGTACGAGGTTGCATCACGAGAATCAGCATCGATGCGGATTTCTTTGGATAAGTTAATTTGATCGCTGTGTTGTCGAGGGACGGCGACACGATCGAGGGAGACCGTCTCAGCCGGGGTAGTAGCGGATCTGCTGGAGATTGGGTGGGGCGGGTGGCGCCATGTTGATCGGACGGCCATCGTTCTTCTTCTGAAAGTTCTTGGCGTTCCCGTCGTAGAATTGCATGTGCATCCTGCGTCTTTCGTTCTCGAAGTAGTGCCTGAGGTCGTCGTCGTCGCGGAAGAAGCTCTGGGCCGTGCCGGTCGGCAGTTGCTTGTTCTTCATCAGGAGCCCAAGAAGATTGTGGGTCCTCGGATGGTTGATGTCGAAGTACTCGGGCTTCGTGGAGTGCTCGCCGCTGGATGGTTTGAAGGTGTCGTCTTCGTTGGAGGAGGTCGTCGTGAAGGTAGGGTAATTTTCGAAGTTCTGATCCGTCCGGTAATCGGCTGAGTCACGGTGCCGATGGGAATGGGACGGTCGGTGCGGGTGCTTGTCGTAACGGGGACCATTGGCGTGAACTCCGGACTGGCTGCTGGCCGAGGCTTCGGGACCGGACGACGGTCTTGGTCTCGTTGGCCTGGAGTTGCTGTTGTTCGAGCTGTACCTCGATGGGGGCCTCTTCTTGACTGGCTTGGGAGCGTCGTTGAAGGGGCTCTTGGAAACGAAGGAATTCTGCTTCGGTGGAGTCAAGTAGTCGCTCAGTCGATGCTTGTTCGAGGAACCAGGCCTGGATGACGAGTGGGCTTGGTTCTGGCGGTTCTTGTGACGCGTGTTGTGCGGGGCCTCGGATGAAGATGGCAAACTCTGCTTTACGGCAGCCTTGAACAGTTGCTCGATCGCGGCTACCGAGAGATTCGGCTTCTTGGTGGTTGCCGATGGTTCCGCGGTTCGTACCTTGTTCTCCGACTGATGAGCCTCCAGGACGTCCTTGCCGGAGTAGTTCTGATCTGGGAGCGAAGCCTTGAATCGTTGCAGTTCACCGTTGAGCTTGACCAGATCGCTCAGCTCGGCTGCCGTGTAGTTTCCCCGCGACTTTCCGTCGTTGTTCCACTTGTGAGTGCTGTAGATCGTCTTCAGCGACTCCTTGAACATCTCCTCGGCGTACTTAGCGAGATCGTTGCTCAACCGCGGTTTCTGAATGAGTTCGCTCTGGGCGCCGTACGTGTTCTTGAAGAAATTACCGCCCGGTATGACGGGAACAAGATTCAACTGGTTGGGAAGGCTCTCCGGGAGCTTGCTGTTCAGCATTGATTGGCTCTTCATAAGTTCGGCGTTCGGCACGAAGTGAATGGGGTTGTAGAGCTGGCTGTGCTGGTTGTCCTGATTCGCGGCGTCGGGCCTGGTCTCGTATTTGTTAACCTGATTGCTGTGCGACCCGAGCTGCGTCAAGGTATTGACGTATTCCTGAAGATTCGATGATTCATTGCTGATCGCACCAAGAACCGCTGGTCTCGGTGTCAGGAAAGTCGCTACAGTAGTGAATATTGGTATGGGCGTTGTCAGGACCGCGGTCTGATAGTGGTTCATGCTGCCGTAGGGGTTGACGAAGGTAAGATCGACCGGACTGGGCTTCATATTGGGATTCCTGATCTCCACATTCTGGGTTCCCAGATTCGGCAAGTGGGCCTTCACCTGATTTCCACCTAATCCTGGTAAGGCATTCGCGACATTGGTGTTTACGTTGGTGGTGCTTCCAAGATTGTCGTTGGCCCGGTAGACGTGCTGGTAAGGCATGTTCCTAGTCGCTTCCTCGTTGGTCTGAAGTTGCTGCAACTGCTTCCACGTGTTCTGGAAGATGTCGTTGGCCGCTTTGAGGATCTGCTGGTTCTGATTTCGTGCCCCGTGAGCTACGACGGTGGGGCTTAAGATGCTCTGTTGCTCCTGCAACCGGCCTGGCGCGGTAACGTAGTTCTGATTGTTGAAGTTGATCGGGATTCCGTGGCCCGACTGAACCATCGTCGGGACTTCGTGAGCAGGCTGCAGATACTGCTTCGTGTTGGGATCTTCACCTTGCCGGTAGAACTGGTAGAAATCTTGCGGCAGATGAGGTCTCGACATCTGCTGATTACCCTGATGCTCGTTGTAGTAGTTGTTATTGTTGTTGTTGTTATTGTTGCTGTTGCTATTGCTATGTTGATTGCCGTTAGGCAAATACTTATTGTCACCTGCATTGTTGTTCTTGTGCTGTTTTTCTCCGTTTCCCACGGCGTAGGTAGCGGTGGCCAAGTAATGTCCGTCGGTGTTTTGCCCACTTGTCTTCCTTCGTGACTCGGCTTCGACCAGATTGTTGTTGGCTGGCGGATCAGGCTGGGAGGTACTCGCGGATGGTGGAGTATTTTGGATGGTCACTACTTGACTGTTTGGGTTTCCATGTTGGATTAGATTCTGTCCATGGAGGCCATTGGGATTCACGAGGATGTTGTAATTCGCGTGGCCGTTGTAGGCCCCGTTGACGGGAATGCTCTGAATCACGGGCTGAGGCACGACGAATTGTGGTTGGACAGTCGGGGATGATGGGTTGATCGTCAGATGATGAACATTTTGAGAATTCGCCGGTCTAGGTGAGACCGTGGTGTGGAAGTTCTGAACGGGTATGTTCTGGACGGTCGGATTGAGATGTTGAAGGTTCTGATTGGCTGGCTGGGTGACAGTGAACATCGGTGAGACCGTGCCTGGCGAATAGGTCGGTCGGACGTTGGAGGAGTACTTGTTGACGTTCATCTGCGGTACGAGCACAGCCTGGACATGGTTCTGATAGGTGTTGCGCCCGACGATGATGTCGGGAACGGTAGTGGACAGTACGTAGTTGTTGTTGATCGGGGTTGGGACATTCTTGACAGCGTTTGTCGGACGGGCGATGTTGGGGGTGACGACCGACTGGCTGGTACTGATGACGGGTGTCGGACTGCTGACGATCGGTGCCGCGGTGACGTAGTTTGGCACGTCGGTGAAGTCGAATCCCTGACTGTTGCCCAACGCAGTGGTGTGATCGAAACCCGAAACGGGCACCAGGTTGATGTTGACCGGTACCAGAAGCTTGGGTTTGTCGATCTGATCGATCTCGAATCCGCTCGAGTGGGACACCTCGATGTTCGGAGCGACCTGGCTCCACTTGGTCGGTCCCTTGCCTCTGGGGGCTTGCTTCTTCGAACCACCGCCATCGGTCTTCGCTGGGGCACTCGACTTGACGCTGTGCTTGTGTTCCTCCGAGTCCTCCTCCGACATCGTCGAATCACTGCTGTCATCGTCGTTCCAGTAGCTTGGCTTCGTCTTCGGCCTGTGCAGCCTGGGCCTGGTCGGCGAATTGTACTTCCTGGAGTCGCCCGACTGGTCGTCGATGGACGACTGTCCTCTGTGCTCCTTGACCAACCTTCTCGAGCTGTCCGAGCCGTAGGGCCTTCTTCTGATCTTGTGCGGCCTCTTGGGCTTCTCAGTCGCTTCCTGATAATCGTCCACTTCCTCGGAATAATCGACGCTGTCCTCGTTCCGATCGTAGCTCAGGCTGTAACGATCTTCCGAGTTTGAGCGGGATTCGACATCGTAAGCCTCGGCCGATTGGGTGTCCGGCTCGCCGCGAAGCTTCTGATTCCTGTGGTGATCACTGCTCGCGGCTCTGGGAGAATTTTGCTCGGATCCATACCTCACGCTCGTCTTGTACTCGCTCGGCTCGACAACCACGACGGGCTTCGAGTTGACATGACGATTCTTCGGGCTCGTGGAAGCATGAGACTTGTACGATTGTCTCGTACCGGTGCCGCTACTCTCGTAGTTGGATCTCATCGACGGTGACGTTCTCTGATGGTTGACCGGACTCTCGTCGTAGACGTCGTAGATCGTACCGCCGCTTTGCTGATGAAAATTACTCTGGACTTTCTCCGGCACGAACGTCGTCTTGCTCTGACCGCTCGGCGATTTCGCGTTGCCATTGACGAACGAGTAGTAGTTCCTGTAGGTCTCGCTGTTCTTCGATTCCGGCTCGCCGTGGAACTTGGTCAGGTACTTCTCGATCTTCTTGATCCTCTCCTTGGTCCGTTGATTCTGAGCGGCTGTTCTTCCGCCGGTTGACTCATCGGGCTCTTCGTACCTTCCTCCCTCGGTCGCTCCTCTGTTCTGATGCAATTTGTTCTGCATGTTCTCATAGAAGTCGTGATAGTTCGCGATCGCTGGTGTCTCGTTCGTTACTTTGAGGATCTCGAATTCGTTCTGACCATCCTGAGCGTCGAAAGATCGGCGATCGGCGCCCGGCGCTCCAAGATTCAGCAGCATTCTCGCCTGGGTCGAGAAAGCTGGATCGTTCTCGAGGATTTCCTCGCCAAAAGATCGGTTCGCGTTCCTGTTGAGGCTGTCGGGCGATACCGAAGGCGTCGCGGCCCTCGTGATGGGAACGAATCCATTGGAATTCTCGTAGTGAACACTTGTGGCCCTGCTGCTACTCGCGGTTGTCGGTATCGGCGTTGATTTAGAAAAATATTGATGATTCTCGTAATTCAAACCCAGATTTTCCGAGGCCGTTGCGATCTGATCGAAAATATCTTCCACCGGTGGCTCCCCGGTCTCGTTCGATCTCACGCACGGCCAACCGAGCAGTAAGAGAATCGCCTGAAAAAAAGTGATTCGTCTTGATTTATTTCGTGGATCTCGTTAATGAGATAGTATATCGAAAAATATACTATGTACGTGACGGGAAGCAAAAATATACGCGAAGAGAAGGCCTGGCGGAAAGTCGAGCAGAGATTAACTAGATCTATGGTTATCCTACATCAAATTGATGCAAACGGACTAGTATTTCAAGGGGATGACCTAGAAAAGAAAAGCAGACTGGAAAAGTAAAAAGATATCCAGTGGAACAAGCACACGCTTTACAATGCGAATAGGATCTGGATGTGCACGGAACCAAAACTATGCGGGACTTTCTCACAGTGCCGCGGTGTATATGCGTGTGCGTGTGTGTGTGTGTGTGGATCCTCTTTGGACGTACTCTGTGTGCGGAACGAACGATTGACTCGATTAAAAGCTGTCGGCGAACGCATCCTTACAAAATTAATTTCCAACCCGTGTTAGAGGTATCACATAAACCTTATCGAGATATATATATATACTTTTACAAAACACATTTCGATTTGATATAGTTAATGTACAAGTGTTTGCGGGTGTTTGCAGGTGTTTGCGGGTGTTTGCGGGTGTTTGCGGATGTTTGCGGGTATTTGCGGGTGTTTGCGGGTGTTTGCGGGTGTTTGCGGGTGTTTGCGGGTGTTTGCGGGTGTTTGCGGGTGTTTGTGGGTGTTTGCGGGTGTTTGCGGGTGTTTGCGGGTGTTTGCGGGTATTTGCGGGTGTTTGCGGGTGTTTGCGGGTGTTTGCGGGTGTTTGCGGGTGTTTGCGGGTGTTTGTGGGTGTTTGCGGGTGTTTGCGTGTGTTTGCGGGTATTTGCGGGTGTTTGCGGGTGTTTGCGGGTGTTTGCGGGTGTTTGCGGGTGTTTGCGGGTGTTTGCGGGTGTTTGCGGGTGTTTGCGAGTGATTGCGAGTGTTTGCGGCTGTTTGCGGGTGTTTGCGGGTGTTTGCGGGGGTGTGCGGGTGTTTGCGGGTGTTTGCGAGTGTTTGCGAGTGTTTGCGGGTGTTTGCGGGTGTTTGCGGGTGTTTGCGGGTGTTTGCGGGTGTTTGCGGGTGTTTGCAGGTGTTTGGATGTTTGCGAGTGTCAGTGGGTGTTTTCTGGTGTTCGCGGGAGTGTGCATATGTTACTGGGTGATTCCTAGTGTTCGCGGATCTATGCGTATGTTAGTGGGTTTTTTCTGGTATTCTCGGGTGTTTGTGGGTGTTTGCGAGTGCTTGCGAGCGTCCACGGGAGTCAGCGGGTGTTCGAGAGTGTTCGCGAGCAAAGCCGGGCAAAAGCTACAAGTAACTGCTTCTTGTATTCAAGGGGAGCCGGAGAACAAGCGAGGCCCATACTTCGCCTGTTAGAGCTATCTAGCTCTAACAGGCGAAGTATGGGCCTCTCTTGTTCTCCTGCTCCTCTTTAGTATAAGAAGCAAGTACTTGTAGCTTTCGCCCAACTTTGTTCACGAGTGCTTGGGAGTGTTTGGGAATCTTCGTGAAAGTTCGCGAGTGTGCACAAGTGTTCGCGAATGGTCGCGAGTGTTCGCGATTGTTTGCGAGTGTCTGCGAGTGTCGGTAAGTGCTGTCACTTGTCTGTGAGGGTCTCTGAGTATCTGTAAGAGGTGACAGACAGCGGCCAAAAAAAATTAAGTACTTTCCTATATACATATACACAAATAACCATCAAAAAAGGAGCGAGCGGTTCTCGTGAAACTTGAAATAACCAGGACAAACGCGAAAGCCGTATCTCGTCGTACTAACTTTCCAGTGACATCTTTACAATTGCAGTTGAATTTTGACTAGCGGGTGGAAATACAGGATTCAAGAGTCAATCGCCTTCTCGTCATTGGACTATTATTTCAAGCCTCGCCTCAATGGCTTCCTCCGCCAGAAGTACCGTCCGATGTTACTTACATGATGAATCAACATTTTGCCACCGCAGCACTTGGCTCGCTGCGCGATACTCGTAGAGACGTACTCTCAACGTAATCTCCTTCTCGAACTGACAGTTCACACTGAGTCGCACGTGCACATTGATTACTTCGATCGCTTTGTTCGTTGAAATACAATTGCGAAGTACGATAACTCGTTCAGAGATGAAGATCGTTCTCCGACAGCGAGCGATTCTTCTATCACACTGGTCGACGATGTTGGGAGGTACCTTCGAGGAGGACCTCCTCGCGAGAACTGAGCCACATAGTAGATACGCGATTTTCTTTATACACTCCGGTAACCAAGTGAAAAATATCGTTCTAAATATTATTCCCCATAGTCCGGCAACAGTAGTGGTAGAGCCGGTGGATACTTTCATTCGTGACACGCGACCGCAGCCGCAAAAGTCTTGTCCCGTAGGAAGAGCGGGCGCGCGCGCGGGAGTACCGAGAGGCGCGCTTGGTACACGTACACGTACATGTATATTATTACAGGGACCATCAACCGGAACACTTCCACGCTATCCCAGTCCCAACTGTATCCACGAGTCTCTGTCCGAGCACCCGTGGCGTATTACGAGCCATTAATGGCCGAGGATTTCACTTGATTAATTTCGTTTCGACATCCACGGGCCACAATGTCCCGTTCGATTGACCGGCGACATCCTCAACCGGGCTTGAACGATGCACTTCTTTTCATCGTTCAAGACCCATAAGAATAAGAATAAGAATAAGAATAAGAATAAGAATAAGAATAAGAATAAGAATAAGAATAAGAATAAGAATAAGAATAAGAATAAGAATAAGAATAAGAATAAGAATAAGAATAAGAATAAGAATAAGAATAAGAATAAGAATAAGAATAAGAATAAGAATAAGAATAAGAATAAGAATAAGAATAAGAATAAGAATAAGAATAAGAATAAGAATAAGAATAAGAATAAGAATAAGAATAAGAATAAGAATAAGAATAAGAATAAGAATAAGAATAAGAATAAGAATAAGAATAAGAATAAGAATAAGAATAAGAATAATTATTATTATTATCAGAGCTGGGCAAAGTACTTAAAGTACCCAGTACTTGAAGTACCAAGTACTTAAAGTACATTGTACTCAAAGTCTTATGTACTTTATGCTTTATCAAGTCCTCGGTACTTTAAGTCCTAAAAGTACTTTAAGTTCTTATAAAGTACCAAAAAAAATCGTATTTCGTTGGTTACCAAGTAACGAAAAAAATTGTTATAACGAAAATCATACAAATTAAGATAATGCGACGATAGACTTTTCTCGAAAAATAGTAGAATTTCATGATACTCTGTAGGTTTCTGAATTATTTTTATTTGGTCGAATTGAGTATGAGGTCAATGGTAAATCATAGAACGAATCAACGAGGTCAATGGCACATCAACGAATCGGCGAAGCCTAAACAATATTATGTTTAGAGGTATATGTTTACGTTATAGAGGTATATGTCGACGGGAAACGAATAAAATAAGGCCTCTGCAGATACCTGAGTTTTCAAATTGTATGTATATGTCGATATGAACATTTGTAAACTTGAGCTTCTAAACTTAACTCAGTAGTAGGAGTGAAGACGATACGAAATAGAAAATGATAATTTCAAAAAGTCCGCCGCGTCTTTCATCCAAAAACATATAGAATAAAAGAGATTAATATGGGCTACTACGATTAGGACGTAAATTAATAAAATATGGGTCGGTCCATATTCACCTGTTTCACCCAAAATCTATAAATTACAGTTCTATCACACTATTTTTAAAGTTATATTAATAAAAAGATTTTCACGTTCCACGCACAGTGTTTCACATGAACGTATCTGAAGTAATGAAAAAGAACTTCAAGTGCAGTATTTGAAGTACATATGTACTTTAAGTACTTGAAAAAATGCCAGTACTTAAAGTACACCTGTACTTAAAGTCTCGGAATTAAAGTACCAAATAAGTACAATGTACTTTAAGTACCGCCCAGCTCTCATTATTATCAATATTAAATTATTATAAACAATGTTTAATATTTACTAAAAATCGAGAATAAATATAAATAATTAATAAAAAAAAAAAAAATCAGTACATTCTGTCCGTCAGAACAGATCGACGTTTCTCAGTCTGCCGGTATAAAGATCAAGCAAACGAAAGAAACGATCTCGGGCGGTCATTACTTTCGCGGCGATGATCTACGCGCTCTAGAACACACGCATTACCGTCGCTCGGGCAGCGCTCGTGCCCGCCTCCGTGCCGCGATAACCAGGCGCATCTCCCGGGGCTCTCGAGAGCGAGGCGGCGACCACGTGGATGAAAACCCAGCGGAGCGTGGGTGTCCGCGAGGCTTCACGAGGAGGGATCGAGACTCTTCTCTCGATTCTTCTTATCCCTGTATCGAAGGAGCCTGTCTCGGGCGGCGTTAAAACGCTCCTCTCGCTAATTGCCCGCGCCAGTTTAGATGCTCGGATATCGCACGTTGCGTTCAGACAAGCCAAGACAACCCGCGAGATTTTCTCGCGGACTCTTGTGAAAACAAGAAATTCACGGCTGTCAGTCCTAATGTGTTATTATAGCTCGATTCGGGTCGCAAATTTTCATTTGTATACCGTTAATTCTCTAATTAAACCTAATTGCAACGGCTCGTGATCGATCTTGATTCGTGCGCGCATGCGCGGTCGCGGGTCGATACGATGGTCCGATAGGATTTTCCGCGCGCCAAACGGTTGCGCGCCTCGGCGGTATTATCGAACTTCCGTCGGAACGGCGTCGTGGTTAATCGACGGTGAACGACGGGGCAGGTCGATGAGCCGGCGATCGTTCACACCGAGTAATTACTCCAGCTCGTCGTTGAAATTTTTGCATGGGACGATGGAAGTGTAGCGGAGGATCCGACGGGATTGCGAGAGAGGAACGGACGAGAAAGTTGTTGAGATGGTTGTGGACGTAACGGGTATCGTTTATTTGCTTGATGAGAAAGACGCGCTGTTGTGGAGACGAGGATCGCCCGGAGACGCTGATTAATATTGCGAAATTTTTGGGGAAGGGGGCAAAATGGACTCGTTTGGGAATGTGATGCAATTTTGTGAAGGCCACTTTCGAAACTCGACTATTTTTGATGATTTAATCTCTAAATATCGGATGGCCGAAGTGGTCCATTTTTACCCGCATTTTTCATATTTTTAGAATTTGTATTTTATGCAGAAAAGAATTATTTGTTTAATGAGAAATACGCATTTGTGGACATGGATTAAAATTGTGAAATGTTGGGGGAAGGGGGCAAAATGGACTTGTTTGGGAATGTGATGAAATTTTGTAAAGGCCATTTTCGAGCCTCGATTATATTTGATGATTTAATCTCCAAATATCGGATCGCTGAGATGGTCCATTTTTACCCGCGTTTTTCATATTTTAAGAATTTGTATTTTATCCAGAAAATAATTGTTTCGTTGATGAGAAATACGCATGTGTGGACACGAGGATTGCGGGAAGGTGACGTGGATTAAAAATGCGACATTTTGGGAAGAAGTGGGGCAAAATGGACTGGTTCGGGATTATAATGAAATTTTGTAAAAGCCATTTTCGATTATTTCGATGATCTAATCTTCAAATATTGGAAGGTCGAAGCGGTCCATTTTGACCCTTATTTTTCATATTTTAAGAATTCAAGTTTTATCCAAAAAAATAATTAAATTTAAAGTAAGTTGTGAATTTCTCAGAATTGGAGTTCGTTGATATTTACCACTATGGCAGGATAGTCCATTTTGTCGTATCGTGTGTCATATGTCTCGTACTCTTATTTTGCCCAGACACGCAGATTCATTTCGTGACTGAAAAAATATCAATTCACATATGTCGTGCTAAATAGTAAGAATCCTTTATTTGTTCGATGATACACAGTCGTGCAAACGACGATTGCGTGATACAGACACGGAATAACATTGCGCACTTTAAGCGAGAAGTGGGGCAAAGTTAACAAGCGGGGCAAAACGGACTCGCTCTGAAATAAAAAGAATTTTTGTAAACGGCAATTTTGAGCCTCGATTTTACTCGGTTAAAGCAGTCCATTTTGACACACGTCACTTTTCATATTAAAATCATTAATATTTTATCCAGAAATTAATAAAAATTCACTGTGGATTTCTCGGAATTGAAATTAATTAATTTTGGCTACATTATTGCACTATGGTCCATTTTTCCCGTAGTTTTTATTGTGCCATGACTCACAATACGAGTGTAAGCATATTCGTTTCGTGCTTTAACATTTCGTTTAATACGTCGTTTAAATCAGTAAAACGCTTGTCCGGTCCACTTTGCCCCACTCTCCCCCACTTGTGTCGCTTCGTTGGAGACCATTAAAAAAATCGTCTCTTAAAGACTACTCTCTTGACAAGGTACCTTTGTGAAGTGTGAGCACCATTCGGGTAATTCTCCCGTCCCCTTTCCGAAGAAAAACGCCCGGTGTGCAACGCGTTTCGCTGGACTCTCGACGTGTTACACACGGGAATCATTATACTTAGCGTTCAATTACGATCGAGCGGGCGGTGTTATTATTATTGCACATTTCCCAACATTAAATACTACTTATCGTAAATATACTAAGGATTCTTTGAAAAAAAAGTAACCACTTTCTCTCTTTCGCATAGTTTAGTTTTCTCTTTTTTTTCCCCTCCCCCGCCCCGTTTGCCCTCCTCCGCACATCCATGGCACTTGCTCGATCGTACGTCTCGATTCCTCTGTGCCTCAGCCGATTTACGGTTTTGCAACGGTTCGCTCAGTGCGTAATAACGGAGCAACGATCTTTACCGATCTTCGGCGTTTTCTTTTTGCCTCGGCTTGATGAAAAAAAAAAAATTACATCTATATGTATCCATCGTCGGTCGTTAGACATGAAACTACATTGCCGATTTTATCGGAAAAGTTTGATCACTCCGCTTGCACGTCACGCACGCACGTCCGTTTTACCGATCTCGATCTCAGCTGTTCACTTTGTAACTCGTGAATCTCGGGTCCTCGATGATTTGAACGCTCTTGACTTTCTGAGGCTTGATCTTGGTGGTCTCGTACTTTCCAAGCCCGTCGGGATTGCCGGTTTTACCGATCGCCCCGTAATTCGTCGTTACCGGTCGTGCGTAAGAGTTCGATTGGTAGGGTTTCCGATCGAGGCTGCCCGCGAATCGTTTGGCCAGATCGTCGGCTATCGACGGGTCCTCCGAGTACCGTGTGAGGCTCTGAGTGAGCTGGGCGAGCTCTTGCAGAGGATTCTGCGATCCCGATTGCCCGGGAGCCTTGCCGTAATCGTCCCCGTTACCGATCTCGTAATCGGGATTCCGCGCGACGTTCCCTGCGTACTGAGTGAGGTACTGCTGGAGCAGGGCCTTCAGATTGATGTTCGGAGCGCTCTTGGTCCTGATAGGTGGGGTGCCGTCGACCCTCAGGATGATGACCGGTATCAGAGAGTTGCCGGCTTGGATGTAGGTCGGTTGGGCATTGAGGATAGACGAGGGATTCCTGATGTACTGCGATATCGATGGATTGTAGTTGAGCAAGTTCTCGTAGCTCGTGTCGATCTGAGGCGCCTCGGCCCCATCGTAAGTCCCTTGGGAGGTGTACGAGCCGGGCGCCGTTGCCGATTTCTCCGGGTCGAATACCTTGGTCAGATACCTCTGCGCCTGGGCCGAGTACTTTGAGAGAATCTGCGGCGACAGCGTCCCACTGGGAGTGAGGATCGACGGGGATTCCGTGGGTTTGGGTAGGTACTCGGGATTGGGACTGTTGACCGCGTACTTGGGAATCGGTCGCCGGTGGTCGTAGTTAGTGGCGGTGTAGTGGTCCTTGACGATCTTCGAGTTTACTGCGAGCAAACCATCGTAGCCCAGTACGGGACCCCCGGGAGAACCCGATGAGCCTCCGGGCTGAGGGTTCTTCTGGCCGAACTGGCCCTGATAGCCGTGAGACTGGTCCTGAGGGTCCTGAGGCCTCGAACCGACCCCGTAATCGATACCGCTGAGGAACGAGGCCGAGGACACGAACTGGCTGGGTCGCGCTGGCTTGCTGAGCTCCTGATCCTTCGGGAATTGGGCCGGGCTCTTGGAGTAGATGTTCCCGAGGCTCTCGCTGGGATAGCGGGATCCTTGAGGCGCCTGATATCGCACCCCACTCTGGTAACTCTGATCCCGGAATGACGTCTGACCGGATCCTTGGTTAGGATAGACAGCGCTCCCTCCGGAATTATGATAGACATTGCCCGAGACGGAACCCGGAAAAGCCCCAGCATTCTGATGACCGGAACTTCCTCCGAACCCGGGGTTCTGCTTACTCAGGAACTCGTTGTAGGAGTTGACGTAAGATGTCGGTGGTGTCTGAGAAATCTGGCCATCGGGATACTTCCAGACGATCTTGTTCTCGTACCTGACGCCGTTCTCCACCGTAAACCTGGGCAGGTTGTCGAAGGAGCTGAGCGGGGAGCCCAGCTTGTAACCCAGGGAATCCTGGTTCGCCGACCTGGGAGTCGTTGTCCCGTCGAAGGCCGGCCGCGGGGTGCTGTAGCTGTTGGCGCTATTGAGGGTGTATCTGGTCTGACTGGAGGCGGTCGGCGTGACGTAGGCCGGTGGGGCCGGAGTCGAAAAGCCGGTGTACGGCCTCTGGGAGGTGTGGGCGCCCTGGGAGAATCCAGAAGTGTAGGACCCTGATCGAACCCCAGGATTGGGCGTGGTGTAGGTGTTTCCGTTGGTTCGGTAGTCCGGTCTGAGGGTGGTGTACGACTCAGCAGTGCTCTTCGAGCCGGAGCCGAAGGCCGGGTAGGCGCTGTAGGCAGGCCGGGCGGTCGTCTGGGCTTCGATGTTGTTCCTCAGGGTCGTGCTGAATCCCTGATAAGCGCCGTAGTCGATCTGCGACGGTTTGTAGAGCTTGGTGCGTTGACCGAAAACTGGCTGGGCGCCGACGAAACGATCACCGGGGCTCTGGACCGGTTGCCGGTTGGCCTGAGGAGCCCCGTTCTGCTGATAACTTCCCTGGCGTGCCGAATTCCTGTAATCGCTTCCACCGTCGCCCGGGTATGGATTCTCGGTTATCGGCTTCACGGACTCGATTATCGTTGTCGGCGGAAAGGGACTTATGGACTCCTCGATGCTCACAGCCGTCCCAGACTTTCCGGCAGGAAAGTAGTAGTTGTACTTGCCGCTGAAGAGATTGTTACGGCCGAAGCCGTAACCTAGACTGCTGTCGACCGTGCGTTTGGACTTCTCGTCTCCGGAGGAATTCGAGCTGTCGAGGTCGTTGGCGAAGTCCAGGAGGATGATCGGCGGAAGTATCGGCAGATGACCGTCCTCTGGAAGATCCTCATCCTTCGTGGCGTTGTCTTCGGCTCTCTGCGCGTTCTCCTCGACGGCCTCCTCGGTTGGCTCCTCTTCATCAGGACCAGTCGCTTCGTCACTCCCCTGCTCGCAGGCGACCAGGATCACCAGGGCGAAGGCGAGCTGAAAGCAGGAATGAACACGGACAAAATGAGCTAGTTGGACCAACAAAAAAAAATTGCTGACCCAACCAATTGACTCAGTGCTCTGAGCGCCAGAGGATAAATTGGTTGGGTTAACTGTCTTAAGTTAATACGCTATTCGGTAGATCAAGTAAGTCGTTAGCTGGGCCAACTGCTAGGGAAATTAGTGGATTAGCCATTTACTTGTTTGCTTCAATAATTTACTGGCGTGTCGCGACCAAGCGACTTGGTTGATCCAACAGCACAGGTTACCAACAATATTAATAAACGATTAATACAAAACCAGAGTTGGGCGGTACTTGAAGTACGTTGTACTTATTTGGTGCTTTAGTTCCGAGACTTTAAGTACAGGTGTACTTTAGTACTGCCATTTTTCCAAGTACTTAAAGTACTTGGAAATGTATATGTACTTCAAATACTGCACTTAAAGTACTTTTTCATTACTTCAAATACGTTCATGTGAAACACTGTGCGTCGAATGTGAAAATATTTTTATTAATATAACTTTAAAAATAGTCTGATAGAACTATAATTTATACATTTTGGGTGAAACAGGTGAATATGGACCGACCCGTATTTTATTAATTTACGTCCTAATCGCAGTAGCCCATATTTATCTCTTTTATTCTATATGTTTTTGGATGAAAGACACGGCGGACTTTTTGAAAATATCATTTTCTATTTCGTATCGTCTTCACTCTTACTACTGAGTTAAGTTTAGAAGCTCAAGTTTACAAATGTTCATATCGATATATACATAAAATTTGAAAACTCAGGTATCTGCGGAGGCCTTATTTTATTCGTTTCCACGTCGACATATGCCTCTATAACGTGAACATAATATTGTTTAGGCTTCGCCGATTCGTTGATGTACCATTGACCTCGTTGATTCGTTCTATGATGTACCATTGACCTCACACTGAATTCGACCAAATAAAAATAATTCAGAAACCTACAGAGTATGATGAAATTCTACTATTTTTTGAATAAACTCTATCGTCGCATTATCTTAATTTGGATGATTTTTCGCTATAACAATTTTTTTCGTTACTTGATAAACAACGAAATACGATTTTTTTGGCACTTTATAAGACCTTAAGGTACTTTAAGTACTTAAGGTAGTCCCTGCGAAAGGTGTTGATTTCACATAAGTTTCAGAGAATTGGGAGCGAATTGTAAACACTTCTTGATGGTATAAAAACCTGAAAAAATCAAGCGTATTGAAGATGCCGAAAAGATTCATTTTGCATAATAATTCCAAAATGTTATTAACAAATTGATGAAAAATTTAATTGTTCAACAAATCGTCCGGAAAAATAACTTTTTTTATGAAAATTATTCGTTTATTTTCCCGGATACGTATGAATTTTTTCAGATTATTAAATTAACTTTGAATTTTTTTTTATATAGGAAAAAAATGTAGATAGTCAGAAAATTCAAAGTGATTTTAAAAATCTGAAAAAATTCATATGTATTCAGAAAAATAAACGCCTAATTTTGATAAAAAGAAAAAGTTACGTTTCCGGAAGATTTGTTGAACAATTAAATTTTTCATCAATTTCTTAATAACATTTTGGACTTACTATTATGCAAAATGAATCTTATCGACATCTTTAATACGCTTGATTTTTTTCACATTTTAATACCATCGACAAGTGTTTACAATTCCCTCCCGATTCTCTGAAACTTGTGCGAAATCAACACCATTCGCAGGGACTACCTTAAAGTACCGAGGACTTGATAAGGCACAAAGTACATAAGACTTTGAGTACAATGTACTTCAAGTACTTGGTACTTCAAGTACTTTGCCCAGCCCACAATAAAATACAATGAACATCGTGCTGGAGCAAATAACCGGCGAGGGCAGCGAAATCGGTAAAACCGTCTCCGTTTCCACGCGTATCGGAGAGGCGCGACATGGAAATCTTAACGGTTCATTAACGGCGCTCATCGGGACTCCCGTCGGAATTCCTTTCACCTACTGACGCGATTCACGAGCCGACTCTCGGCGCCCGGTGTCGCGCGTCCCCGACCGATGTCAACAGGTTTGGGCCGACAGCGAGAAGCGGCGGGAAAAAAGAAATGTGAAATAATTAATATCCCAGCGATTTCACGTGGCGCACGTGCGAGCCGAGGCTGCCTAGCATCGTCCCGGCTGCTAGCAATTTTTCCCGCGCGTGGCGGATACCTGCGTCGATGGGATTCTTACTTTCACCCGATACGATCGTTACTGGCCTGAGACTGGCTAATTTCTTTTCTCGCCCGGGCGCGCGGTTCAACGATCTTGGGGAATTCGTCGTTTCTCGGAAATCGCCGTAAACCGGAAATCTCGGAGGCGCTGATGGATGGCCCGTTCTGTCGGAGGATCGGGAAAGAATCGGTAGGCGGAAGTAACGAATTGGATGGACTAACGAAAAATAGTTGTTTGCATGGCAAGGGAGTCGAAAGGGAGTTCTTGACGAGTTTGCACACGGAAAAGAATTTATTTAACGGCGACCGTTAATTTGGTTTATGTAAAATATTTATTTTATTTAAATAAATATTTATTTAAAGTAAATCAATAGTTACTTAAATGAAATAAATATTTTACTTAAACCATATAAACCGTGGCCGTTAAATAAATTATTTAACGGCCACCATTAACGACTTCAGTCGTAGAAAAAAAATCGGCCCTCCCAATATTGGCTCCCGTCGTTAAAAAAAAAATCGGGCCTCCCGTTATCTGTTCCGGGCCTTAAAAGAAAGTCCCACCCGTTGACTGCTCCGGTCGTTAAAAAATCGTTCCTCCCGTTATCGGCCCCGCTTGTTAAAAAAATCGTTCATCCCGTTATCGGCCCCGGTTGTTAAAAAAATCGTTCATCCCTTTATCGGCTACGGTCGTTAAAAAAAAAATCGGGCCTCCCGTTATCGACTCCGGTCGTTAAAAAAAATCGTCCCTCCCGTTATCGGTTCCGATTGATAAAAAAAAAATCGGCTCTCCCGTTATCGGCTCCAGTTGATTAAAAAAAAAATCGGCTCTCCCGTTATCGGCTCCAGTCGTTAAAAAAGGGCCGTGCCGTTATCGGCTCCAGATGTAAAAAAAAAAAAAAATCGGCTCTGGCGTTATCGGCTCGAAACTCAGGATCGTTGACCCCGATTTGTCGGGGTCAACAGACAGGTCATCGTCGACAGAGGGAGAGAAGTTAGAAGGCAGTTTACTTCCGACCGGTCGCGGAGTATCGGTCATGAAGGCGACGGAGGTCAGGCGACCCGGTGCGTTCTCCGGCGCACGCAAAAGCTGCGCACCTGCAACAAACAGGTTGAGTTGTTCTCCTTAAGCCGCGTCGTGTGTGCCCTTTTCTCGGCATTTTCACCGCTTTCTTCGCAACGGTATTCCCGAGTCCGGTCCGACAAACACGTCTTTCTCCAGCGCGACGGTCTCAGCTCCGTCGGTAATTCAGTCTCGACAGATCGGTATCTTCGCGCGGTGCGGAGAAAAGCAAACGTCTTCGGTATCTTCTAAGACGACGGAGTGAAAGGGAAAGAGAAGATTTACGCGATTATGCTCGATACCTCGAACGATTTGTCCAGTGAAAACAGTCCGATAGCGCGGCTCCGATGCTCCGAAAATTGTGAACAGTAAAACGGTTACATCCAAAAAATATTTCTCGTCCAATTTTTTTTCTTTCTTTTTTTCATTTAATTTTTTTTCCTCGTTAATTATACAATTTTGCTCATATCAATTTTTTTTTATCGACAACAAAAATTTAATTGACAAGAAAACAAATGTCGAATATTCGTCGACCTTTTTTTTGTAACTTAACAATTTTGTTATGCCGATTTAATAATTTTTTTTCTTCTAAATACTAAGAAATGCTAATAATAATAAATAATAATAAATAAATTCCAAATACTAATAAATTATATTTCTTGACAATTTCTTTTTTTACTATCAATAAAAAAAATTGTAATCGTTAGATCGCTTTTTTCTCGATAAATTGACAATTACGTTAATTAAAATTTTACAATTTTTTTTTTCGATAAAAATATGATTAGTTGATAAAGAGAAAATTGTAGAATCACCGGAAAAAAAATGTTAATTTTCGTGGACGAGAAACGTGTCCCCGGATTTAAAAATCTTTTCTAAAGTGTCCACGCGTGGTGCAGCAACGATTAAGTAGTAACGGCCCGTATCCGATCAGACGGCGTTTTCTCGCACTTTTGACCCGCTTTCGATGTGTTTTACGATCCTCGTTGCTTCAAAGTTTCCACCGACTGGAAGCCTATCGTTATTAAGAGGACCAGAAAGGTTTGGCGTACCCAAAATTCAGTCACTTTAGATTGTGTATAACAAACAGGGCTACAACAAAAATGTAAACAGTGGTCCTTATGTTAAACCTGTATGTCAATATAATTAAGTAGAAGAAAACATAAAAAAAATTCTGGTATTATTTATAACAGTCTTATTACCTATTCCCGTTTGTTATAATCATTATATAAAAGCACATTTTGCGATTTTGGCAAGACGAGGGAAAATAGCTTTAGTAACTATAAGAGAAAAGTTGTTCCTAATAACCTCCTTTATCGATTGAACCTAAACAAGCATGCATTCAAACAAAATTCATACAACTGCGAGCTAAAAAATCAAACCAAATATTAACAATTTTGTTTTTTAGCTCGCTATTGTGTGAATGTCTTTTAATGATTTTGGTTTTTAGATTGGGTCGATAAAGTTACTAAAGCTATGTCTTATACTAAAGCTATTCTTGGTCTTTTTACCGAAATCGTGTTAATAAGTGAAAAGTCCTTGTTTAGTACAAAAGAGCAACAACAAGGTTATTATTTTATTATTATTATTATTATTATTATTATTATTATTATTATTGGTTTTACAGAGAGTAAGTTAACAAACTTATCGTATCTGTCTAGTATAATAAGTGAAAAGTGCTTCTTTAGTACAAAAAGGTAACAACAAGTGTTATAAATAATATCAGAATTTTTAAATGTATTTTCCTACTAAAAATGTTGACCAAAAATGGAGTCTCTTTAGATTGTGTATAACAAGGCAACAACAAAATGTAAACAGTGCTACTTATGTTATGCATGTATGTCAACATTATTAAGTAGGAGAATACATAAAAATAATTCTGTTATTATTTATAACAATCTTGTTATTGTCGTTCCTTGGACTAAACAAGGACTTTTCAATTATTACCACGATTTTGGCAACACGACCGAAAATAGCTTTAGTAACTATAAGACAAAAGTTGTTCCCGATTCCTTCCTTTACCGATTAAACCTAAAAAAATGTATTAAAACAAAATTCGGACAATCGCGAGGTAAAAAACAAAAAAAAATGACAATTTTGTTTTTTAGCTCGTCATTGTGTGAATGTCTTTTAATAATTTTTTTTAGGTTGGGTCTATAAAGGAGGTTATTGGGAACAGCTTTTGACTTACATTTACTAAAGCTATTTTCGGTCCTTTACCCGAAATCGTGTTAACAAGTGAAAAGTGCTCGTTTCGTACAAAAAGCCAACAACAAGATTGTTATAAATAATATCAGAATTCTTAAATGTATTTACTTACTCAATAACGTTGACATGACTCGCTATACCTAAAACTCTTTGCATTTTGTTGCAGTCTTGTTATACAAAATCTAAGGTGTCTGAATTTTTCGGTCGGCCAAATTTGCTCGTCTCCTTAATTGACAAAGAATCGTACACTGATAAAAAAACATACCGTTAAATCGACTAAGATTCGGGCAGGAACGTTCAACTAAATATTTTCTTAGTAGAGCTTAAAAATTGGTTAATTCAACAATTTTTTGGGTGATTTCACAAAAATATTTTTGAGTTATTAAAATATTTTGTTCGACCAACTAAATATTTATTTGAACGTCACCGCGCGAATCTTAGTTGATGCAACTCTACTTTTTAATCAGTGTAAGCCTCACTGCGAATATCGCACAATTTTTCCGTTCCCGGTTTCGTAAAAAAAAAAAAAAAAAAAACATCGACGTTCGAACGTTATCGGCGGCGATCTATCAATAGCGTTCGAACGCATATACGCGGATGATCGCTACATTCCGAGACACGGAGATATTTCTTTCGACTTTCACTAAAGCGCGCTCGAGAGCAGCATCTGCTCCGCTGATATCCTAGACATCAGCTTCATCCGCGCACACGTACACGGTGCGAACCCACGTGTGCGATACCGAACCGCTCCAGCCGGGCACAATCGCGTATGCTTGAAAAATGGAAAACACTTTCACCACAATTACGGTCACTAAAGTCCGGAAGCAACTCGGGCCTAGACCGTACTCAATATTAACGGCGGACACGTAAATGATGAATGATAAATGATAAATGATAAATTATTATTATTATTATTATTATTATTATTATTATTATTATTATTATTATTATTATTATTATTATTATTATTATTATTATTATTATTATTACTATTATTATTATTGTTGTTGTTGTTGTTGTTGTTGTTGTTGTTGTTGTTATAAATAACGCTAAAGGTGACATAACCATCGAAGCATTGAAATTGACTGGTTCGATCGAGGCTCGATATCAACTATCAAGTAGCCGTGATAAAAAAAAATGAATAAAAAATAATAGATTCAACGCTAAACGTGAGACTACCGTCGAATGATTGAAGTTAACTGGGTCAACCGAGATAACCGATATCAATTATCAAGTAGTTGTGATAAAACGAAATAAAAAAAAAATAAATAATAACACGTTTTCCTCGTCGTCTCGTTATTATGCTCTCGTCTCACGGCAGACACGTGTAATTGATGTTTAACAAGCTTGTTACAACCGCGTTGATATTCCGGGAATAATAATTATTTTGTGCTAACAGGTGTGTCACACATGCCTCGAAAGTGTCACTAATGAATAAAAAAAATAAAAAATAAAAAATAGTTTCAATAAAAAAAAATATATGATCGTTTCACCTGATTCTCACATTATCCAAAGATTTTTATTATTATTTTTTTTTTCATTGTCACACGTAAAAAAAAATAATCAGCGGCGATTAAATGATATCAATTATGTATTAATAACTAAAACGAATATAGAAACTTACGTATAATCGAGCGAGTCTCATGTCGATCGAACCTTGAAAGTCTGTCTCGGTGGACTGATCGCGTGCGTTTCGTACTGATGAAGCCGAGACCACAGCATCCCACCTTATATGCCTTCGCTCCCCGTTTGAGAAGGACACAGCATTATAGTTTCACTTCGGGACCCAAGAGACGGATGCTGCCGGTGCTGCCGGTGAGGTTCCGTAAACGTTCCGTACGTTCGTTTGCACGTACGGGAAGGAAGACACCTGCCAATAGCATAGCTTTTAGCTCCTCTCGGTCATCTTCGAGCCGAGGCCCCCCGCATGGCTCTACCGCTTTGTCGGAGTTCGGATCTCCCCCAGGACGAAGAAACGATCCGAGACGACGATGGTGTATACCTGAGCTCGGCAGTACTTGGAGTACTCAAGTACTTTTTCGTACTTGAAGTACTCAAGTACTTTTTCGCACGTGAAGTACTCAAGTGCTCAAGTACTTTTTCGCACATGAAGTACTCAAGTGCTCGAGTACTTTTTCGCACATGAAGTACTCAAGAACTCAAGTACTTTTTCGAACTTTAAGTACTCAACTACTCGAGTACTTTTTCGAACTTTAAGTACTCAACTACTCGAGTACTTTTTGCACTTAAAGTACTCAAGTACTTTTTCGTACTGTAAGTACTCAAGTACTTTTTGTCTTGAAGTACTCAAGTACTTTTTTGTCTTGAAGTGCTCAAGTACTTTTTCATGCTTGAAGTACTCTGCGTTTCTCGAAGTTTACGCACTCTTTAGAAATTTTTTTTTCTGAATCTACATATTCCTGATTGTTCTGAAATGAACCTGAAGATATCTCTATCAGACAAAATTTAATCTTTAGCACGCCGCAGCTCCCTTATTTTTCATCCTACAGACTTTTCTCTCGGCTCATTTTCTTCGTTATGAAATTCTCTAAGTGTGCTTTTTCTGTTTTTTTGTTTCATTTTTTTCGAGGCAGGGCATTGAAAACCAATTTTGAGCACGCCATAACTCCCCTATTTTTCATCGTACAAACTTTTCTCTGGGCTCATTTTCTTCGTTATGAAATTCTCTTAGTGTGCATTTTTTAATGCACCTTTAGAGAATTCCATAACGAAGAAAATGGGCGCAGAGAAAAGTCTGTACGATGAAGAAATAAGGGAGTTATGGAGTGCTAAAGATTAAATTTTGTCTGATGCAGATATTTTCAGGGTCATTCCTCTTAACATACTTTATCAGGAAAAAAATCAGAGTTTTCCATAATTTTTCGGAAAATACTCTAAATGTCTCTGATAAATTATGAATGGTGAAGATTGTGCGGAGAAAATGGTAGGAACGCTTAGCAAATAGCAGAGAAACTTGGAGAAAAATCGCGTAAAAATCTCTGAAAATCACTGAAACGCACCGGTCAGAGTTTTTAGACAATTTGTCAGAGAAATATTTTTACACGCACGATATCGGTTTAAAATATCGAGAGTCGAAATAGCGAAAACGAATAGCCAATAACAAGAATCGCTGAGAATTACATAAAACGTCCGACCAACCCGTCGAAGTCTGTTGTCTTCTTGGAAGTCGTGCCGATCGCTCTGTTACCGATCTCCGTTGGGATGATCCAGTTGTGTAAGCGTGACGAATTCTCGTCGCAACAGTACGCAGATCCAAGTCAGATCCGCGTTGTGCGATCGAGCGAGCGAGCAGCCGAGCAGAGATCGGTACGGACGGTTAGACGCGCTCATCGCTGCTCTTTGCAGCGTTGAAACGGTCCGCAAAAAAAAAATCAGCGATTTAAAAGTCATTTTCGATTACTTCCTCATTGCGGCATAGCGCAAACGAATATGTGAGGTGTTCCATACCGAATCGCCGTGAGTCTGACCATTCGCGTCGTGGATTCCGCTCGCGATTTTTTATATGATCGAACCGACTCTCAAAAAGACTCAGAAATTTTTTTCGATTTTTTTTTAGATTGTTTATAATTACTTATAATTAAAAGATGGAATGTATTGATCGTCACAATTTAAATGTCTGAAAAAATTCTGAAAAATCATGTGTCGCATATAAGAATTTTTAAGATTTTAGGAGGAGTGGGCTGAAGTAAGTTTCTAATTTTTCAATTTTTTTTTTCGAAAATAACAGTGAAAACAACTAAAAGAAAAAATTAGTCCAATATAGGTATGACCATTTTTATATGCAACACTGGATTTTTGAGAATTTTTACAGATTTTTCCGGAGAGTTTTGTAGCCCACGATTTTCCAGAATTTTTCCAGATCTTTAAATTGGTGGGAACAACAAATTCCTTTATTTAATTATAAATAATTACAAACAATCTACATTTTTTAAAATCAGAGTTCTTTTGAGAGTTAGTTCAACCATCGAAAAAATCGCGGTCCAAATCGAAGATGCGAAGGGTCACCCAGGTCATTTTGGTATGGATCAGAGCTGGGCAAATACCCTAAGTACTTGAAGTACGCATTGAAGTATCGAGTACTTGAAGTACCCAGCGCTGGGTAGTTTTTCAGTACTGACGTATTGAGTACCGGCGGATCTTAATAGCTCAAGTTCTGAGTGCTGGCCACTGACTAAGTACTTGGTACTTCAATACTTCGGTACTTGATACTTCAACACTTCGGTACTTGATCCTTCGACACTTCGGTACTTGATACTTCAATACTCCAGTACTTGATACTTCAATACTCCAGTACTTGATACTTCAATACTCCAGTACTTGATACTTCAATACTCCGGTACTTTATACTTCAATATTTCGGCACTTGATACTTCAGTACTTCAGTACTTGATACTTCAGTACTTCAGTACTTGATACTTCAGTCCTTCAGTACTTGATACTCTAAATTTCGGCACTTGGTACTTCAATACTTCAGTACCTGATGCTTCGATACTTCGGTACTTGATACTTCAATACTTCAGTACTTGATACTTCAATACTTGATACTTCAATACTCCAGTACTTGATACTTCAATACTTCAGTACTTGATACTTCAATACTTCAGTACTTGATACTTCAATACTTCAGTACTTGATACTTCAATACTTCAGTACTTGATACTTCAATACTTCAGTACTTGATACTTCAATACTTCAGTACTTGATACTTCATTACTTCGGTACTTGATACTTCAATACTTCAGTACTTCAGTACTTGATACTTCAAGTATTCAATCTATTTACCCAACTCTGGTATGGAATATCTCATATATTTTTTTTTTCTTAAAACGATTCTTCGTGACACCTTCGAGGAAGAGTCAGGTATATCTCGAAAAAAATTCAGGCCAATCGATTTACGCAATTCAAGTCTTCCACATTGGCTCATCCTCCGAGGACACTGGCTTTCTCGTTTTGCCTTCCGTCCCGGGCGTTGACGCGTGTACGCAATTCTCGTCCCGAGAACGTGTAAACTCGCAACTGCGCCGATGCGTGTATAACGTCCGTTTGTCGAACAAAACGACTCGTCGTCACGCTCCACATCGATTCCCTCGGAGAATCGTACGGAAAGTTAATATTAAAAAAAAAAATGTTACAATTTCCGACGAGGTGGACGTGCTCGTTAGCGGAATGTTTCCCAAACGAAATCGACGGCTCGATCTCGCACGCCTCCCAGCGCGATCGTCTTAATTGCGTCTCGTTCGTCCCACAAGGACGATCTCGGCGTAGTCCGGCATTGGGGAACAGAAGTGCCGGCCCGGAGGAGAATCCGGGTACGGAAAAGTAAAAGTGTCCTCGATGATCGAGTCGTAACTCACGTTGTTTTATCCTCCTCGGCGCTCGGGCTCATAAATTTGTTAGAAAAAAAAAATGAAAAAAAAAAAAATGGAGACTCACCGCTCGTTCATCGTCTTAACTCGCCGGAATATTATTGCAGGTGAAAATGTCAATTCGACGTGTCGACGGGAGTTCCACTTATCGTTACCTGTGCATATGTGCATACTTGCACTTTCTCGACGGCGAGGTGAAATTAAATTTCCCGAGAGCGCTCTCGGCATGTGTGAGGTAAAGACCGGAGATTCGACGTGTGGTTTTATTTATTTGTTTATTTGTTTATTTTATTTTAAAATTAACAAACAAGTCTAAGATTAACAAACATTTTTTTGTGAGTACGAAAAGCTGTCGTGTTTTACAATTTTGAGGAGTATTTATTGTTTAATGGAGGGCGAGGAAAAAAACAAATTGGCTGTTTTGTGACGAGATTTTTTTGTGCCCGGGAAAAGTCGATAAAAATGGACCGTTTTGTCTCGGAGTGCCATTTTGTCCTATTTTCTTGCCTCCACTGTTGTTGCCTTTAGCTTTGTTGCAATTGGTGACATTTTAGGATAATCGAAAGATTAACGATAATGGCTTGAAAGTAAGAAATAAAACATTTATTGAAAATTAAAAAAAACAAGTCTACGATTAACAAATATTTTTTAGTGTACCTCAAGTTGTCTTATATTATAATTTTGGGTAATAATTATTAGTTAATAGGGGAGAGCGGGGCAAAATGGGACAGCGGGGCAAAACGGGCCAGTAGGGCAAAACGCAATTTTCTAATAATTTTTAGATGGCACTGTGAGGCAAAACTGGGCAGATAAAACAGGATGTATCGATGGGGCAAAATGGGTCGTCCAAATTTTTATTGGAAAATTGCGTTTTCCCCACTGTTCCGTTTTGCCCCGTTGTCCCGTTTTGTCCCGCTCTCCCCCTAGAGACTGAGGAAAAGAGAAAATGGCTTGTTTGCGACAGATTTTTTTACGACCGGGAAAAATCCATAAAAATTCACCGTTTTGCCCCAGCGGGCCATTTTGCCCCAATCTCTTGCCTCCACTCTTATTGCCGTTAGCTTCGTTGCAAATCGGCCACATTTTAGGATAATCGAAAGTTTAACGATAATGGTTCGTAAATAAAAAATAAAAAATTTATTGAAAATAAAAAAACTAGTCTGCGATTAACAATTATTAGTTCATAGAAAGCAAGGAAAAGAGAAAATTACCTGTTTGGAACGAGATTTTTTATGCCCGAAAAAAATCGATAGAAATTTATCGTTTTGCCCCGGAGGGCCATTTTGCCCCATTCTCTTACATGTACTATTGCTGCGGTTACCGCCGTTGCGAATTGGACACATTTTAGACTAATCGAAAGTTTAACGATAATGGTTCACTTGTGTTAAAGTTGTTCATTATTTGCGGCTTGTGATCGTTAAAATGGAAAAGTAGCGACAGCAAAGTGTGCAAGAGTGGTGGAGTCGATTCGACTCGCGCGCCACGTCTTAAAGCGTGCCCCGGAGGGATAGCCGGCCATCTAGGCCGCGGCTCTCTGTGGCCTCGTAGAGATAGTACATAAATCGTTAAAGTCGGAGGAAAATCGTGCCTCGCTTCCCTCCGGCTACTGATCTCGAGGCGAAATCCTCGTCGATACTTATTATCAATCCCACCAGCCGAGCTTCATATCCGTTGAAAAAAAAAAATCATTTCACATTGCGTCGTATCAAAACAAGTAAAAAATCTCATCTTCCGAAAGTTCCCGATCTTTGGCCTCAAATTGAAAAAAAATTCATGAAGTTTTAAAGGCCGAAGTCAATGCACGATAACAAAATCTCAGAAGTTTTATCGTAAGGGAGAGCGGGGCAAAATGGGACAGTGGGGCAAAACGGTACAGTGGGGCAAAATGGGACTGTGGGGGCAAAACGGTACAGTGGGGCAAAACGGGACAGTGTGGCAAAACGGGACAGTGTGGCAAAACGGAACGGTGGGGCGAAACGGGACGGTGGGGGCAAAACGGGACAGTGGGACACAACGGGACAGTTGGCCAAATTGGGACAGTGGGACAAAACTCAATTTTCCAATAATTTTTTGATGTCCATTTTGTCCCAGTGATACATTCGCATTTTCAAACCCGTTTTGCCCCACTACACATCACAGCCACCGTCCAAAAGTTGCTTGAAAATTGCGTTTTGCCCCACTGTCCCATCTTGCCCCGCTTCCTCTCAACAAGTGTAAAATCTCATCTGAATTGATCTCCGATAAAAGACTAGATATAACTTATATTCGGCTTCCCGTACTACGTTCAAGAAAATAAAAACATCTTGTATATATCTATATATACGGGAGAATTGGCTCTTTAGCCTGCCTTGCTGTTAATCCTTACGCGTTCATTTTCGTTCAGGATTGTATCGCCTTCGGAACGATAGCGATTTTCGTTCGATTCTCTTTTTTTCAATTTTTTTTTTTCTCGTCGTTCCTCGAACATCATTCGGCATTGCGTTTCTTGTGAGACTGAACAAAGTCTATCTTCGAGGGAAGAAAGCCACGTTCGAGTCTGATCGGTCTCTCTCGATATCTGCAATTATCAAGTATGTATTTTTCGATAATCAATGTTGGCTCACAGATAAAGTTTATTCTCGGATTTCTCCTTACATGAAAATATTGATTTCCCACGTGTGAAGAACAGGAAAAACAAAAGTGCGTTCTCACCTCTCGGAATCTTGAGCGGCGATCAATTGACTCGGGACGTAGGAGTCCAGCAGTGATCGCGGCTCCGACGAGTGATCCAAGTGATTTTGGCTGTAATGAGAATCCTCGCTCTCATTGGACACCGACACTAGTTGAAGGCTGGACCCGGACTTGAAATTTTGGGCCGGCAATCGCGGAAGATCGTGTTCGCTGGTCGGTGGTTCGGGAATCTGAAATTCAAGTTATCGTTCATATCATTCCATATGGCATTGATGACGACCCTACTAGCAATTTTTGAGCGTTGCATTGGGGCCTTGTCAGGACCTTGAGAAGGCCTTATGAGGCCTTATGAGACCTTATGAGTCCTTATCCGATCGTAAGAGATTTTATCTAGGCTTTGTAAAGTCTTGACAGTGCCTTTTGAATTGTTGGGTCTTATCGCGGCCTTATGAGACCTTTTCAGGCCCTAGTGCTGTCTTCGGATCTTATTTGGGCCTTATGAGATCTCGAGATCCTGTCGGGAGTGTATGAGACCATGCCAGGTACTTGTGCTGCCTTCGGTCTTATCGGGGCCTTACGGGACCTTATCAGGCCCTAGTGCTGTCTTCGGATCTTATTTGGGCCTTATAAGATCTTGAGATCCTGTCGGGAGTGTGTGAGACGATGCCAGATACTTGTGATGCCTTGGGTCTTGTCGGGGCCTTATGAGCCCTTATCAGGCCCTATTGCTGTCTTCGGATCTTATTTGGGCCTTATGAGATCTCGAGATCCTGTCGGGAGCGTATGAGACCGCACCAGGTACTTGTGCTGCCTTGGGATCCAATTGGTCTTCTCAATCCCAAGACTTCATGAGAATCCCAAGACCTCATGAGGTCTTGGGGTTCTCCATATGAGACGTTGACAACGCCTTGTGAGGCCTTATCGGAGCCCTATGCAACCTCAGGGGTCTTATTAGAAGTTTTTTGAGGTCGAATCGGAGCCTAAGGTCCTTACGCTGCATAGGGATCTTATTAAGGCTTTATGAGATTTTGAGGTCCTATCGGGCCCGTATGAGACTTTGTCTGATCCATGTGTTGCCCTTGCATCTAATTGGGGCCTTACGAGGTTTTGGGGTCCTACTAAGGCCATATAAAACGTTGACAGCGCCTTATGGGACCTTGGAATCTTATTGGGGTCGAGGCAGAGGCTTGTCAGGGCCTTATTACCATTTATCAGAGTTTTATGAGACCTCGTAAGGTTTTCACGCTGCCTTGGGATCTTATTAGGGCCTTATGACATTTTGAGGTTCTACTTGTGCTACCCTGGAATCTTATTGGGGCCTTATGAGATCTTGCGGTCCTATAAAGACCATATGAGACCTTGATAAGGCCTTATGAGATCTTACCGGGGCCTTATGAGACTTATTAGGATGTTACTGGAACCGAATCGAAGTCTTGTCAGAGCCTTATTAGCGTTTATCAGAGCCTTATGAGACCTTGTCAGGTCCATATACAGACTTAGGATCTTATTACGGCCTCATGCGGTTTTGAGGTCCCGTCAAGACCGTATGAGACCTTGTTAGGGGATCATGAGACCTCCGTCTCTTATTAGGGCGTTATCGGAGTCGCATTGGGGCCTTACAAGGCTTTGGAGTCTAGTCGAATTTTTGTCGGAGCCTCATGAATATTTGTCAGCGTGTTATGAGACCTTGTCAGGGCCTTATGAGACCTAGTCAGGGCCTTATGAGACCTTGTCAGGGCCTTATAAGACCTTGTCAGGGCCTTATGAGACCTAGTCAGGGCCTTATGAGACCTAGTCAGGGCCTTATGAGACCTAGTCAGGGCTTATGAGACCTAGTCAGGGCTTCTGAGACCTTGTCAGGGCCTTATGAGATCTATCCAGGGCCTTATGAGGTCTCGATAGAGTCTCTTCAGGTCACAATTCTCTGAAATTTCTATCACAGGTCTTTCAGGCACACTAAAAAAATCCTTTTGAAGCAAGAGGATCATGTCGCAACGAGCGGATTGTGACACGCGTACAATGAAAATCGATTTGTCGAGAACCAATTCTCTTGCGTCCAATTGATTTATA
Source organism: Stenichneumon culpator (assembly GCA_964017025.1). Taxonomy (NCBI): domain Eukaryota; kingdom Metazoa; phylum Arthropoda; class Insecta; order Hymenoptera; family Ichneumonidae; genus Stenichneumon; species Stenichneumon culpator. The sequence continues at coordinate 4,632,209 of OZ024771.1, forward strand.
TTTCACATTTAGGACTTGTCGATAGACTTACTGCCTCGTAATTCTGCAGCGCATTATCGGCACTCTGCTGTTGATACAATTGATCCGTATACTGTGACGCAATATTTGCCGCATGGAGCGCATAGTACGTCTCCGGCTGCGTGTACGAGGCGTACTGCTGTCGGTGTCTCGTCTGACCGGCGTGACTCCGGCCCGGACCGTTGCCCCGGAGGTGAACAGACTGACGCTGCGGGTAGACGTCGGCGTGACTCGGCGAGAGCTCCGGGGCGTAAATCGCACCTGGCTGAGTGTAAACGATCTCCTGGAGATACCGATCGGGCTGAGCCTGAGGCCACCGATGACTCAGCACGTTCTGGGCGTAAATCAATTTGCTCGGTCGCTTCGTCGGCAGGATCGCCTCGGTGTGCTGCTGATACTTCGAATCGCTCGATAAATATTGCGGTTGAACGCGATAGGTGACCCTGGAGTGAGCGTAGATCGGCTCGCGGCTCTGAGCGGGTGAGTAGACCGGAATGACGATTTTCCGAGAGTTCTCGGTCGCGAGACGATGCAGCGATGGCTGCCCTTCGCTCTTCGAGATCGTCGGCTGACCGGCCGATAGATTCGGATAGTAGGCCAGCAGCTGCGACATCGGTATGCTGAAGTACAGAGATTCTGAAATTGCAATTGGGCGATTGTTTAGTTATCGGAAGGAATGCCCGAAAACCATGTGTTTCGGTAAAAAAAAAAACGTTTTGAGCATTCGACAAACATCTCTTGGCCGCGGTGGGCCGCGATTTTTTGTTCTCATTGTCTTGTATTTTTTTTTTTTTTTAGTAAACAAAACATTTGTTGGTCTGTTTGTAATTAGTTAACTGTTTAAGCGATTATTACCGCTACAACTAGATAATCTAGTTAACTTACCGCTAGATACTATTATCTAGTGGTAAGTTAACTAGACACGCGGATTAGTCATTATTTTTCCTGACGCTTTTACAATTTTTTAATTTCTGATTTTTTAAATTAGGTTGGTTAGCTTGTCGGTTAGTTAGCCCGTCGGTTAATTAGCCCGTCGGTTAGTTAGCCCGTTGGTTACTTAGCCCGTCGGTTAGTTAGCCCGTCGGTAAGTTAGCCCGTCGGTAAGTTAGCCCGTCGGTTAGTTAGCCCGTCGGTTAGTTAGCCCATCGGTTAGTTAGCCCGTCGGTTAGTTAGCCCGTCGGTTAGTTAGCCCGTCGGTTAGTTAGCCCATCGGTTAGTTAGCCCGTCGGTTAATTAGCCCGTCGCTTAGTTAGCCCGTCAGTTAGGTATCTTATTGATTATTATTTAACTTGTTGATTAGTTAGTTCGTCACTTAGTTAGCTCGTCAGGCAGTTAGCTTGTTGGTTATTTAACTTGTTGCTTAGTTAGCTTGTTGGTTATTTAACTTGTTGCTTAGTTAGCTTGTCGCTTAGTTAGCTTGTTGGTTAGTTAGTTTGCTGCTTAGTTAGTTTGCTGCTTAGTTATCTTGTCAGTTAGTACTTGATTCGCGAGTCAGTTAGCTAACTTGTCAGCAAGTTCGTCAGCTGCTTCGCTATCTAGTTTATTATCTATCCCATTACTCAGCTTCACTTACTCCAACATACCAAATCATATTCTCACCTTTCCTCAACAACAAAAAATGAAAAATCAACAAGAAAAATATTGTAGCCCTTTGCGAACAATCTCTCTCAAAACTACAACCCTTTTAACCCTCCCAATATCTTCCCGCTAAAAAAAGGTAAACTCTCGATAAGAAATCTGTCTTAAATCACCTCCGTTAGGAATCTCGGCGTATTTCTCCGTAGCCTCCTTCTGCACCACCGTCTGATATCGGTTTCCCACCGCGACTTCCGGTTGATAGAACAATCGTTGCTGCGGCTCGTAAGCCGACGCATGAGAACGGCCGTTCGGCACTGCCGCTACCACTTGCCGCTGCCGATCGTACTCGCTGTATCGCTGAATCGGTCCAGCCGCTTCCTGATAGCCGACCTCGTTCTCCGAGTACTTCGACCCTCGCTCGTAGCCCTCCGGCTGAAAAGCAGATATTCTCAACTCAGAACAGCGACTCGATCGCCGAACCGATCCGGCATCAAAAGTGACTCACGCTATATTTATCCTGCCCTGCGTAACCGGAAGATCGATCCTCGCTCTGATACCGACGCGGCTCCTGCTGATAGTCCGGCTCGCCGGTCATCGGCTTGTCGGTGGAACCGTAAGAGGCCTCCTTGGATCGCGCGCTCTCCGTACTCGACGCACGCAAGTTGTCCCGCTCGATGTCATCGAGATCGGTCATCCGCTCCGCCAGGGCGGTCGCGAAGAACAGGCACACAATCACACGAGCCCTCTGCAATTTTTTTTTTTTTTTTGAAAATTAGAGACTGATTAATTTTTTTTATTTTTTATTTTTATTTTTTTTTGTATGTATTTTTTTTTTTTATATAGCTAATTCTATTACCGAATAACGATCCATGGTTCTTTACCGATCTATTTTTTTTAATCTACTGTATCATCGGAGAGTATCCAGTTTTAACGAGCTCCCTCGTGGATCTCGCTCGAGACCACTTTCACTGTCTGCGATGTTCTGGGTCATGCATCCGGCATGGACCACTCTTATATAGACTGGGCGCGTGCCTTCGCCGATCGAGCGGGCGATCGCGCGGCAAGGGCCACTCCCAGCGACGAACAAGTGCAACCGAGAGAGAGCACGATCGGCGGATGCACTGCGGGAAGTCGCGAGAAGTAAAAGTTATCGATATATATTTTTTTTCTTTTTTTTTTTTTTCTTGCAAAGTAATTTTTTTTTTTTCCACCGCGTCGACCGGAAGTCGCCGGTGAATCTCGCTGTCAGATCCGCGATCGTCGCGCTTGGGTGGCGGACGCAAGAAACGACCGTGTGGGAAACGATTTACGAGAAATCGGTAATAAATTGACGAGGATCTTATATACATTTTTTGAATTTTATACATTTGGGATGTTTTGATTCGAACCACTGGCGATTAAATCATCGAAATATCTCTAGGTCTGCGGATTAATATTATCCCGTTGCGTATTCCGTGGTGAAAGACACTTTCGGGTGTGTGATAAATAATATGAGTATCGAACTCGTTTTCGACTCGCTGTTGCGCTAATATTTATTACATTATTTGAAAAACATTTTTTAATTTTTACAACAATAAAAACTTCATATTATTATTATTATTACACGGTACAAAGAACCTAGCTCAACTACAAAACCAAAGTGGCGCGGTCTGGGCTTATGTAGCTATGCCCACCATATTTCCAAATCGGACGAGTGTTTACCGAAGAAGATTTTTCCAAAAAATAAAACAAAAAAAAATAGAAATAAAAAATATATGAAATTTTTAAAAATCGAACACGGTACAAAGAACCTAGCTCAACCACAAAACCAGAGTGGTGCGGTCATGGCTTATATAGCTATACCCACCATATTTCCGATTTGGACGAGTGTTTACCAAAGAAGATTTTTCCAAAAATAAAAATAAAAATACGATTGAAATTAAAATAAAAAATATATGAAATAAAAAAAATCGCACACGGTACAAAGAACCCAGCTCAACTACAAAACCAAAGCGGCGCGGTCTTGGCTTATATAGCTATACCCACCATATTTCCGAATCGGACGAGTGTTTACCGAAGAAGATTTTTCCAAAAATAAAAATAATAATAATAATAAAAAATATATGAATTAAAAAAAATTGCACACGGTACAAAGAACCTAGTTCAACTACAAAACCAAAGTGGCGCGGTCTTGGCTTATATAGCTCTATACCCACCATATTTCCGAATCGGACGAGTGTTTACCGAAGAAGATTTTTCCAAAAATTAAAATAAAAATAAAATTGAAATAAAAATAAAAAATATTTGAATAAAAAAAAATTGCACACGGCACAAAGAACCTAGTTCAACTACAAAACCAAAGTGGCGCGGTCTTGGCTTATATAGCCTTTACCCCTACCATCGTCGTGGCTGCGTGGTTCCCCAATAACGCCAGCCGGACGTCGGAGGAGAGTACGACGTGACGAGAGGCGCGAGAATATACATCTCTCACTTCACAGATTATGGTGGCCAGGTGTAATAATAATTCTCTATCTATGCCACGTCTTCATCCACAGAGCAGAGCGGAAGAGTTGAGTTGAATTACCCCTTTGAGCGCTCCGTCGGGTGTTGCACGCCGAGGCGAGGAAAGACGGTCACATTCACTTTTGCGAAGCGAGGATGGCCAATGCCACGGGCCAATGGGCCGCTGGGACTTCCACCTGGATTCACCTCGGAGAACGCGCGGTGCAAGGCCACTTTCTTCGGAAGGTTGAACGCTCGATCCACGCCCCGAAGGCAATTAACTTTGTATACATGTATACATGCGGTAAAAGGAAGGCTGAAGGTAAGAATCTCATCTCGATCGAGAACGTCGTGACTATGGGATTGTAAAAGCAATGACTATTTTTTTTTTGTTTGTTTGTTTGTTTGTTTTTTTTTTTTTTTTTTTTGAAACATTTTTTGACATCGTTTGAGCTGGAGGTTAATTTTTTTTATTAATGCCGGTCTTGACTTTAGGTGGAAAGTACTCATGGAAGTGTGTGGTGGAAATTTTTTCGGGAAATCTTCGATTTTGGGCAAATTTTTTAATGAATATTTTCAGATTTTTAAATTCACTTTGAATTTTCTGACTTTCTACACATTTTTCCCATATAAAAAAAAATCAAAGTGAATTTAAAAATCTGAAAAAAGTCATACGTGTTCAGAAAACTAAACGAATAATTTTCATTAGAAAAAAAGTTATGTTCCCGGAGATTTGTTAAACAATTAAATTTTTCATCAATTTGTTAATAACATTTTCCAATTATTATTAAACAAAATTAATCTTTTCGGCATCTTTAATACCCTCTATTTTTTTCAGATTTTTATTTCATCGAGTAGTGTTTACAATTCCATCTCAATTCTCTGAAACTTATGCGAAATCAACACCATTCGCAAGAACCACCTTAAAGCATCATCACTACATTCAACATATAAACTAATTAATAAAATTATGATAAAAATTGATGAGCTTTCTGTTCAAAATGTCAATTTATTATATAAAAAAGAATAAATTATTGTAAAAAAAAAAAAAAAATTCAACATCAAAATTTTTTTAAATAATTTTAATTTTATTATACAGCCCATTTTTTTTCTCTCGATCGAAAATACAAGATCGCTGGCGAAATTCGCTGAGACGGCTGAGTCACCCGACAAATCACGCTATGCATAAATCTATTCCCATGGCTCGCGGAACCGTTTGCCTTCCTGCGTTCCGTAATATCGACTGGAGAGAAACGATGAGAGAAAAAAAAAAGTACGCGTTATACTTAATGAACGGTCAATGCGGCACGTAAGTAGTCTCGGTCGATTCGTGGGAAAATGCGTGTAGATGAATTGGCTCGTGGGTTTGTGGTGTACCGCGTATCGGCGTACCGACAACTGCCCAGAGGATAGCAACGAATCTTTCCATCGTCCGCGAATTCACCGACACTCTCGAGAATTTATGCGCTCGTGCGCAAGGTATATTTTATATTTTATTTTCGCTGCAATTAACATCCTGAGGTACTTTCGAGATTACGGACGCTTCGCATTCGCGCAGATTTTAAATGCCACGGAGCCAAATTACGGCGCATTGTGCCGGCCTGCAAATTGCGAATAAAATATAAGAGGGAGCATTTTTTTTAATGAAAATTATTGTTTAAGATTTTTTATTTTTTATTTTTCTACAAAAAGAATGCGATTTTATTTCTTTAATGTTGAACATTTTTAATCTTTGATTTATTTTATATTTATATTTTATTTAATAATTAATTCAATACTGAACTTATCACTTAATTTTTTAATGTAATTTTCAGAATTTTTTTTTATTAATTATTTTTATTTTTACAATATCCATCCATCAAACATCCATCATTCACTCGCGAATGTGCCGAAATCGTTCGCAGATCGCGGATTTCTTTTATAAAAATATATGTTTAAGATTTTCTTATTTTTAATTTTTACACAAAAAGGAATGTAATTTTTTTATTTTACTTTTTAACAATTTTAATCTTTAATTTAATGCTTAGTATCAATATTTCATGTATACTTAATTCAATACACGATTTATCACCTAATTTTTTAATGTAATTTAATTTTTCATAATAAAAAATTTGTCATTTCTGTTTTTTTTACGCTAATCACAATGCTTCGTCAATCGTTCGCGCACCGCGGAGTGACGGGAGAAGTGAATTACGAATTTCGTTGCGGACGCAATTGCCAACGGGTTCCGAATTCGGCGGTAATTGTACCGCACAGTAGTTCGCTCCGAGCGCATAACGATGCCGATGTCATTAACCGCAACGATTCATTAACTTCGCTAATGGAGACCACACAGCATACACGTTCCTAGAACGGAAGAGACGATAATGAATGCTGAATATTCTCTCAGTGAACTATAACTTTCTTCATTCCCAAAAAAAAAAAAAAACATTCAAAGCCATGACAACAAAAAAGCGAATAATGACGAAAGATCGATCCACCGCAAGTCTGCAAAAACTTTCAATGTATTTATTTTTTTTTTGTTTATTTACTTTATATTTTATAATTATTACTTATTTTTTATTTCTTTCAACGCTCGTTCAACAAGCAAAGGGAAAACATTAGTTTGTAAAAAAAAAAAAAATTGCACTATGACCATCAAGACGTTAATGGTTATAGAGCGTTTCGCTCGAATAAAATAACGGAAACAAACTAGGCTTAACGAGTACAACCGACCCGGTCTTCATTCTCCAAAAAAAAAAAAAAACAGCTTTGAGAGCCATATCAACAAAAAAGCGAATAACGACGAAAAATCAATCCATCGAAAGTCTGCAAAAACTTTCGATGGATTTATTTAATTTTTGTAAATTTATTTTATATTATTATTAGTGGAGCTGGTGGCTCGCGCGCTTTCCGCGCTCGCACCCCTTCATGAACTTAAGCCCTTATTATTCTAAATCCTTTAAAAGACATATGCCCGTACAATTCTAAGCCCGACTAATAGGATTCTATTATTAACCAACTTCAAGTCCCTATTATTGTCCCCCTGACCCTATTATTGACGCCCCTCTGACCCCATTATTGCCCCCTCTGATCTTATTATTGACCCCACTGACCCTATTATTGATTCCTCTGGCTCTATTATTGACACCGTCTGACCCTATTATTGACCCCCTCTGGCCCTATTATTAACCCCTCTAACCCTATTATTGACCCCCTCTGACTATTATTGTCCCTCTCTGACCCCATTATTGAACCCTCTCATTCCATTATTGCCCCTTCCGATCCTATTACTGACCCCTAACCCTATTATTGACCCCTTCTGATCCTATGATTGACCGGCCTGACCCTATTATTTTCCCCCTCTGATCCTATTATTGTCCGCCTCTGACCCCATTATTGAGCCCTGTAACTCCATTATTGCCCCCTTCGATCCTATTATTGACCCCGTCTGACCCTATTATTGACCCCCTCTGACCCCATTACTGACGCTTCTGACATTATTGTTGATCCCCTATTATTGGCCTCTCTGACCCTATGATAGGCCTCTCTGACCGTATTATTGGCCTCTGACCCAACTATTAACCTCTCTGACTCTATTACAGACCCCCCCCCCCTGGTCCTATTATTGAGCCCCTTTTGACCCCATTTTTGACCTCCCTCGATTCTCGACGCGGCTGCGTCGGCGGCGGCGACGGCGGCACCGGTGAAATTTTTTTATTTTATATAGAGATATTATTCTTTCATCGCTCGTTCGAAGAGCGAATAAAGTGAAAACTAATTCGTAAAAAAAAAGCCACAGGGATAAATTCGTAATGCGAGAGATTTATTCCCTCGAATAAAATAAAGCGCAAACACGCGAGGCTTAACGAGTTAAAATCGGCGCGATCGTTAAGTCGATAAAAAAAAAAAAAAAAATGATCCGCAGCCCAGCTACAGGCATTTTCGCAGCGAACCTCTCGCCGACGTCCTAGCGATCGGTATCGCATAGCGCACAGTGTCGATCGGCAAAAAATAAATAAATAAATAATGCACCGGCCTTTTGTTGCTGGCGGTTCTCTCGATCTTTGTCGAGAGGACAGCGGGCCGTCTTATCCGTCTATCTGTGGACTCGGCAGAACACACACGTGTACTTTCTACCGGTCGATCGCCTCGGGCGTGCCGAGCGCAAGCGTCATCGTCGATCGGCCTAAGCTGCAACGCTCGGTCGTCAATCTTGCACGACGAACGAGCTCGTAGTAGTTACCTATATTTCATCTGGCGCAACCGGTACAACGCACTAACTCCAATTAAGCCGGTGTAACAAACTTTCCAGGCCTTCGACGGCCCAAGGAAGGAAATAATCGCTCTAGTGCCCCAAAGCGATCGCACTCGGGAGACTTTTTTTATTCCGCGAGTGCGCCGCGAATGAATTTTTATTTGAATTCTATAAATATTTATTTTTATTATATAAATATGTATTTAAGTTATATGAATATTTATTTTTAGTAAATGAATGTTTTTTTGTGGAGGACCCGTCAAATCGGATGCTCTGCAAAGGAAGGAACTAATCGCTCTAGCGCCCCAAAGCGATCGCACCCAGAAGGTTTTTTATTTGTCGAGTCCTTCACAAATAAATATTTATTCGAATTCTATAAATAGTTATATAAATTATATAAATTTGTATTTAAATTATATAAATATTTATTTGCGGGGCACCCGTTAAGTCGGATGCTTCGCAAAGGGAGGAAACAATCGCTCTAGTGCCCCAAAGCGATCGCACTTAGGAGATTTTTTATTTCACGGGTGCGCCGCGAATGAATTTTTATTTGAATTATATAAATATTTATTTTTATTAAATCAATGATTGTTCGTGGAGCACCCGTCAAATCGGACGCTCCGCAAAGGAAGGAACTAATCGCTCTAGCGCCCCAAAGCGATCGCACCCAGAATGTTTTTTATTTGTCGAGTGCTCCACAAATAAATATTCATTTGAATTCTATAAATAGTTATATAAATTATATAAATATGTATTTAAATTATATAAATATTTATTGAACTAAATGAATATTTATTTGTGGAGCACCCGTCAAATCGGACGCTCCGCAAAGGAAAGATCTAATCGCTCCAGCGCCCCAAAGCGATCGCACCCAGAATGTTTTCCATTTGTCGAGTTCTCCACAAATAAATATGTATTCGAATTCTATAAATAGTTATATAAATTATATAAATATTTATTGAATAAAATAAATATTTATTTGCGGGGCACCCGTTAAATCGGACGCTCCGCAAAGGAAGGATCTAATCGCTCTAGCGCCCCAAAGCAATCGCACCCAGATTTTGTTTTATTTCACGAGCGCCCCATAAATAAATATTTATTTTAATTCTATAAATAGTAATAGTAGTGAGTTTATTGCCAATACATAACATGTAACAATTTTTAATACCTAACACACATATCTCTGTTCACATATATAGCATATTGCCAATTGGCCATCATTGGCTCACAGGAATCACATAGATGAAGTGCTGGAGGCATTACATATGTTTAAAATAGTGAACAATATCTACGGCACCAAAATATTCATAATTTCTTGAATATTTCAGAAAGATATCTAATAAATATTTTACCAGCATTTAAAAATATTCGCAAAACGTTTTCAAAACAATTTAACCGCAATGCCTCAAAAACATTTTTGCAAAATAGTTCCGAAACATTTCAGAAATATTTCCTTCCCATGTGGGCAGCCATTCTGCAACTATTTATTTAAATTCTATAAATGATTATTTAAATTATATAAATATTTATTTAAATCCTGTAAATGACTATTTTAATTATATAAATATTTATTTAAATTTTATAAATAATTATTTTAATTATATAAATATTTATTTAATTTCTATAAATATTTATTTAAATTAAATAAATATTAGTTTTCGGATCGCCGGCCAAATAAATAATAATTCATTTCGCCGAAAAAAAATTCCACGGACATCGCGATGAGCGAGGCTCGCAATCGATCCTTCTCGCGAATTCATCTCGGCTCCAATTTTTTGCCCCCACAAATAATTTGTTGTTTTTTTTTCTGGTGAGAATGGAATCCGCCTTGCGTGGCGCGAGGCTTTCTTTTTCACTCGGAGCGCGTTTGTCTGCGCGGGCGTGAGTCGGTAACTTACTCTATATAAAACCGATCCGGTTTTGGGCAACGGACAGCTCCGCGATTTAGCTCTCTTCTGTGGTCGCCGGCTTCGGAGATCGGCGCGATTCTGTACTTTCGTGAAAGCGAACTTTGTAAGTACGGAGAGCGGCTCGGCTCGTAACGGTGTTACTCGCGGTGCGGCGTAGCTGAGTTTATTTAACTACGGGGCATGCGAGCGTTCACGTAACGATCGGTCGTAAAGCGAGACTTCATTTTTTTTTTTAGGCGTTCGCCAGCGCGTCTTACACTTGCCCGACGAATTCCGCGACTTTTTAGTGCCCGTTTCGGGCGCTATCGCGGCACGCATCGGGAACCGATTTTCCTACCGGCATGCGGCGAACGTCATCGTCCACTCGGGAATGTGCGGAAATCGTCCGGAGATGGCTTATAATGATAGACGGTATTTTGCAATTAGCATGTATCGAATCCGGAGCGTTCGCTCGCACGGCGAGAGGCGTAGAAAGCGCCGGTCTGGTGCGCACCTTTCAGAAAAAAAAAGTTTCGTTGTAAAAATAATTGCGGGAGAAGACTGTGATAGAAATTTTAGAGCGTCGAAACGGGGCCTGCCAAGGTTCTGAAGAGGTCTAGTCGGGACCTCGCCAGAGACCGATGTGGAGCTGCAAAATTTCTACGAGGAAAGTTCGTCTGTGTCCTCCGAGCTGCGTTCTTACCATGGAAAAAATACTCTTTGGAAAAAATATCCCTTGGAAAAAATACCCTTTGGAAAAAATATCCTTTGGAAAAAATACCCTTTGGAAAAAATAGCCCCTGGAAAAAATACCCCCTGGAAAAATACCCCCTGGAAAAAATACCCCCTGGAAAAAATACCCCCTGGAAAAAATACCCCCTGGAAAAAATACCCCCTGGAAAAAATACCCCCTGGAAAAAATACCCCCTGGAAAAAATACCCCCTGGAAAAAATACCCCCTGGAAAAAATACCCCCTGGAAAAAATACCCCCTGGAAAAAATACCCCCTGGAAAAAATACCCCCTGGGAAAATGCCCGCTGGAAAAAATACCCCCTGGAAAAAATACACCCGGGAAAAATACCCCCTGGAATACCCCCTTCAAAAAATAGCCCTGGAAAAAATACCCCCTGGAATACCCCCTGGAAAAAATACCCCCTGGAAAAATTACCCTCGTGCGTGTGCATACGCACCGGAGGTATTTTTCCCCGGGTCATTCTTCCAGGGGGTATTTTTTCAGGGAGTATTTTTTCAGAGGGTTTTTTAATGGGTATTTTTTAGGGAGTTTTTTTTAATGGGTATTTTTTAAGGAGTTTTTTTCAATGGGTATTTTCTCAAGGGGTATTTTTCACGGCGTATTTTTTCCGGGGATTTTTCTGGGATTGAATGTTTAATAGAAAATATTTATAAACAATGACATTTTTTCAGTTTGCGGGACTGCCGAAGCTCTTTTATTATTCCAAATTTCTTTATTATAGTTTTTATCTACAGTACCATAGTGATGACTGCCTAAGTTTCATCAGAATTATTAATTACAATATGAACAAAAAAAAACTGAAAGTGCTAATACTTCGATAATTTAAAGCAATTGGTAAGTTGATATTAGATGGACGTGCAGTATAAGTGCAGCTTAGATTTAAGATTCGAAAAAAAATCTCTTAAAAATGAGCAAAGCCGAGCGCGTGAGAGCGTCGACTATAGTGCCAAGCTCAAGGGTTCGAGGCCCTGTTGACCGATTAAAAAAATTATTCTCATGATCCCAATATGTAAAAATAAAAAAAAAACTACAGAAAAAGCAATTGCAGAATGATAAAAAACAGCATTGAACGTTAAAAGTATTTTTTTAATGCTTATTAATATTTTTTATTCAACGCTGGCCGGACATCGGCAGCCAACCTTGGGCCAACGTCGTTTGATAACGTCGGCCCGATGTTATCATCCCGACGTTAAAACGCCAACGGACCCACATTTGCGACGGGTCTCGGGTCGACTTTCTAACTCAGGCGGTCATAGTTGATCCAACGTCAGTCCGGCTTTAAAGCCAAACTTGGGCCTCCAAAATATCTACGAACCCTGGGAGAAAATTTTGCGCGCGACATCAGGCCCTGACGAGGCCGGCTGAGGGCCTCATCGGACCGTAATGTAACGTTCGAAAATTTCTACCCGGTCAAGTTATCCGCGATCTGCCCGAGATTCGCTCAAATTGCTTGGATCGGCCTGGCCGAGAATCACTCGCGCGGCATCGCTCGATTCGCCGAGCAAACAATAGCTGGATATCATTAAAACGGCACGAAATCGTATAAACAGCGTAACAAACATCTTATTTATTTAGCGAAAAAAACAACATTTTCTACAGCCTCTGGAGCGGCAGGGGGGTTAGGTGATCCAGCGAGAGAGCGGTACGATTCGTGTGTCACGCGATTCCTCGCCCGGTCGTGGCTTCGGTCACGAGGAAGAATCATCGCGTGTCTCGCCTGTTGTCCGAAGACGGTCAAGCGAAGGCGTTCGATTCACGCGGATGAACAATGAGCGAAGATACAAAAGTTTGAGAAAAAAAACGTGTCCCACTCTCTCCGATGGTCGGCGACGAGGATTACAAAGATCATGCGCCGAAACATCGACAACAATAGCGCCAACAACGATAAGAAAAAAAAAATCGGAGGCAAAATGGACCAGTCTGGCCGAGTCGTGTCTGGGAGGTCGAATCATCGCGATCCAGTCTCTAAATCCACGTCCTCGAAGTTTCATTCCATTTCGAAAAGAGTCCATTTTGCCCCACGAGTTCACTTTGCCCCACCCTCAAACATATCAAGAACAGTCCCTTATGAGTATCACTAAAAACTAAACGACTGTACATTAGCAGCACCGCAAGGAGACCCGAAAGACCCCTACCAAGTTTCCCATCGAAAGTGTCTTCATGTTACGCCTTGCTGTTCCTCTTGGTGCTGAAGTTGACGTCGTCGAGACTGGTCTTGAAGTCCCTGGGCTGCTGTTGGGTCGACTGGGTCGGCAGATAGCTGGAGTACTGGTAGCTCTGGGCCTGGGGTGTCTGAACGGTGACCAAGTTGGAGCTGTGATAAGGCAAGTTTCCTTGACCCTGATCAAGGGGGTAGTTCTGTTCGTTCTTCTTGTACCCTCCGTTGGGCGCGACTGGTCCGTCATAGCTGGGTTGCCCGGGCTGAGCGTCGTAGTCACTGTACTCCGAGGGTTGAGAGGGTTCATCGTCCTTCTCGGTCTTGGCCTCGGGTGGGATGTAAATCCCGGGTGCCTGCTGGAGTGAGACAGTTGTCACGGTTTTCTGACCGAAAGGGCCGTCAGCGAACTTGGGCCCAGCCTTGGTCAGCACCGTTGATCCCTGGTTGGAAGTCTCCTGTACCTTGATCACGACCGGATTCTGCCTGTTCCCGAACCCATTGAAGAACTGACCTGGGTTGTTGCCGATCTTGGCCAGATTGGAAGGATTGACGACATAGGCCAACCCAGTCTTGGCGATGACCTGCTGGGCCTGTTTGTTCCCATTGCCTTGACCCTCGAAGGAATCAGCCTGCTGAGCGTTCTGGTACTGAAACTGCCCAGCCTGGTTTCCGGTGTTCTGCGCCAGCAGTTTGGCAAGCGCCTGGCTCATGAGCTGCTCGAGCTGCTGGACCTTGGCGTAGGTCGTCGGCAAAGGATAGTCTGGCCCAACCGGTTGCCCCCCAACGCTGATCACCCGGTAAGTCGTCCGGGGCACTCCGGGAACGGGAAGACTCCTCAGATGAATGTCCGACGACTGGTCCAGCTGATTGTAAGGACTAGGTGTCTTGTAGGTGCTGGGTTGGCTATCCAGATCCTTAGATCCAGAGGAAAGGTAATTCCCTCCATCAACAAACTGCTCGTCCTTGGCCTCGGCGCTGTTGTCCGGATCCTCCTTGAACTTGTTCCTCCTGGTCTCGGTCTTCTTGGTGCTGGACTTTCCGGCAGTCTCGTTCTCCGATGAGGAATCCTCATCGCTCGATGATTCATCCTGACTGTGATGATGGTTAGGCGGCGGCGGAGGAGGTGCAGGATAGGGTTGGTTGTAGTAGTTGGGGTAGTAGTAGGGAGCCTGGTAGATGTAGTTAGGATAGGCGCCAGATGCGTAGGGATGGGCCGGATAAGGACTGGGCCCACCGTTGTAGGGTGGCGAGTAGGTGTTGTAGATTCCGTAGGGCGCCTGGGAATATGGATAGGGATTGGAATAGGAGGCTGCACCATACGGCGAGTAGGTGTTGGGGGTAGCGTACCCGGTGTTTGGGGCGTTGTAGGCCGAGTTCACGGTTCCGTAGGCGTTGGGTTGGGTGAATGAGCTACCAGACGGATAAGACTCTGCGCCGTAAGCGGCGCTGGGCAGAGAACTGGAGGTGGCGTAGTTACTTGTCGTCGATGACTTCGGATAAGGATTGTAACTGGGATAGTAAGGATCCCTCTGGTAGTTTCCAGCGAAACTAGCGGTGTAGGAATCCCTGGCGTCGAGCTTAGGTGCGTACAATTCGGCAGTGAGATGACCAGAGACATCACGTTCGGTGCCTCGTTTTATCAGCTTCGGATTGTAGGGGTACAACGGATAGATGGGAAGGAAAGGCTCGTCGTTGGGATTTGACGACGACAAGCGGCCGTTGGTCTGGTACCGTTGGGCGAGGATGACCGATGGCGCCAGAAGGAGGACGATCTGGAAAAATACAGTGTCAAGTTTGGTAAAAAAAAGTTCAAGGATCTTGGGATTGAGGACGCGATCTTGGGATGTGTCTACGAACCAGGAGCTCCATGACGAGTCTCGTCACTCGCGAACTTCTTCCTCGAACTCGAACTCTTTGGACAGCGAAGATCGACGGATTTGCTTGGCACCGATCGATCCTTCGTCGTTGATCCGGAGCTGATGTCGCGTTTTCCGATCGTGCGTTCGCGGTGTCCGAGCGTTTAATGACGGATCAACCGACATTGAATTTCTCATTTATACCCCGTACGCTTGATAAAATTGCGGAAACTAGTTTAACTCTTTTCTCTCCGATGACGGCCGACTATGCCGCGCACTGGTCCCGTACGTGGGATAGGCACCGGTCCCGCGTGCTCGCGTTCTCGTCTCTCTCTCTCGGGGATATCACTATCGATGCCGTTGATGCATTCGCGCAGTCCCCTGACTCCCGCCTCTGCGCGCCACCGCACGGGTTTACACGCCGGCAGTGAAAACCGCGAGTGCGTACTCGTTTTATGCAGCTTCGTTCTCGAATGAATCTGGAACTCGTTCGCGCCTCCGGGCGATTGGTGAACGCCCCGGAGTCCCGCTCCGGTGTGCCGAACCCGAAGGTGACTTTGGACGACTGGGAGTCATCTCCGTTAACGGTGAAACGTCGATAACTCAATGACATTGAAATTGGCTACGTTGCTCCAACCAAAGCTAATGTAATTGCAAAATGTAATTGCAAAATGAAATTGCAAAATGTGATTGCAAAATGTAATTACAAAATGTAATTGCAAAATGTAATTGGAAAATTTAATTGCGAAATGTAATTGCAAAATGTAATTGCAAAATGTAATTGCAAAATGTAATTGCAAAATGTAATTGCAAAATGTAATTGCAAAATGTAATTGCAAAATGTAATTGCAAAATGTCATTGCAAAATGTCATTGCAAAATGTCATTGCAAAATGTCATTGCAAAATGTCATTGCAAAATGTCATTGCAAAATGTCATTGCAAAATGTCATTGCAAAATGTCATTGCAAAATGTCATTGCAAAATGTCATTGCAAAATGTCATTGCAAAATGTCATTGCAAAATGTCATTGCAAAATGTAATTCCCAAATGTAATTCCCAAATGTAATTGCCAAATGAATTGCCAAATGTAATGCAAAATGTAATTGCCAAATGAATTGCCAAATGTAATGCCAAATGTAATGCAAAATGTAATGCAAAATGTAATGCAAAATGTAATGCAAAATGTAATGCAAAATGTATTGCAAAATGTAATGCAAAATGTAATGCAAAATGTAATGCAACATGTAATGCAACATGTAATGCAACATGTAATGCAACATGTAATGCAAAATGTAATGCAAAATGTAATGCAACACGTCATGCAACATGTGATGCAACACGTAATGCAACATGGAATGGATTCTTGCAATACATGCACAAAAAGTCCCCTTTCTCGTGCCCGTAACGCGTGGCGAAAGTGGCACTTTTCAGTAGGGCGGGTGAGAAAAATACTGCGCACGCCCAAGTCACACTAGTTACTTTTTCGCGCACATTTTTTGACATTCTGGTTACCTTTTCGCATTTGTTACAAAAACTAGTTAGTGATACTTGTACAAAAAATGCGAACTCCCGACGGCTGTTGGGAAGTGGATAACAATCGCCTTCAGCTCGTAGCGCAGACATCACTCGCCTTCACAACCTTCCTCGAAAGTCCACTCTTTTTCGCACCGCTACAGCGAAGTACCAGTTTTATCGTTATCGCTGCGGAAATCAACTGTTTTCGAAAAGTGACAGTGGTCAATGATCGGAGCAGTGTTGCCAACTTCCGCGCCATATAATTTCGTGCGCTTCGTTGAGCTCGCTAAACGATTTCCTTTCATCGGCTCGCGAGAGCGCAGCAACAAAGTTAAACCACCGCGGAACTTGGCCCAAAGTGCCGCGATTGTTCGCCGGTGAGATCACGAGGAACGGCGACCAACGAGGAGGAACTCCTCGAACGCCTCCCTAACTTCCGGTCCTCGCCTGGAAGATACGATTAAGATCGCTTTCCCGCCGCGCCGATCGTCGAAACGAACAAGGTGGAAAAGCGACCCGCCGGAATGACTTCGAGGAAGTGAGATAAAAAAAAGATCACGCAGGAAACGGCGATCAATCCGTGAACGCCGTACCCGAGAATACTTGACGCCAGCTCCGAAATTCGACCCATTGTTCTGTCCCATTGTATTCTCTTCCTGCGTAGACCTCTTCGACATGCGGATTATCCGGCTGGTTGGATTTTTTTTTTTTTTTTTTGCTTCCTCATAGAGAAAGCTATGTTTTCGGGGGGGGGGGGGGGGGGATATTTTGAGGTTTTAAGGTAGTTACTTGCGAATGGTGTTCACTTCACATAAGTTTCAGAGAAGTGGGAGGAAATTGCAAACACTTCTGGATGGTATAAGAATCAATTTTCAACTTTGATGAGGAAGCGATATGAAAATTTCAATTTTCAACTTTTATGAGGAAGCGATATGAAAATCTCAATTTTCAACTTTGATGAGAAAGCGATATGAAAATTTCAATTTTCAACTTTTACGAGGAAGCGATATGAAAATCTCAATTTTCAACTTTGACGAGAAAGCGATATGAAAATTTCAATTTTCAACTTTTATGAAAAAGCGATATGAAAATCTCAATTTTCAACTTTGATGAAAAAGCGACATAAAAATTACAATTTTCAACTTTTATGAAAAAGTGGTATGAAAATCTCAATTTTCAACTTTGATAAAAAAGCGATATGAAAATTTCAATTTTCAACATTTTTCAACATCAACGTTGTGTTTAACTTTTGCGCCAAAAATACTGACCGATTTACGTTTAGCGCGAAAAAATGCACCAACCTTGCGCTTTTGGTCAAAACCAATGTCGAATCTCTCCTCGGCGCGAAATTTTCAAATTTTATTTGTGTCGACCGGGAAGGGTATTTTGGTGCTTCTTTATCGGGACGGGGACGATCTCGTTTACCAGAGAAGGTCGATCGCTTCACTTTCTCTCAGACCATCTTGGAATCTCCCCTTCGGCCACGCCTCGCTCTCTTCCTTCCCTCCGCGCTCGTCCTCGTCGATTCCCGTTGCGTATCGGTGGATACTTGCACTCGCACGAGAACGAGCTGTACGTCGAGTGGCAACTGCGGAGATCACTTTTTCCAGATCAACGACGAGAGCTTGTTCCTCGTCCCTCCCTTTCTACGTAAATGGATCCAGCTTTCACGCGTGATCGTTCGCGCACGAGTTTGTGGAGATAGAATCGCTCGTTTTGTTTTTCATTAGTGATTTATCGGAAATCGCTACAATTCGCTGTTAAGGAAAATTGAGGCGTTGCGAGACATTCTCGGTCGTTAACGAAAACTGTAATGCACTTTCTTCGAGGGTTTTCAACATTTTGGGGCAAAATGAAGTTTTCAGACCGTTCGTCTGACAGTTGATCGGCCCTAATAATTTAGCTTAATTAATAATCAGCTTAATTGACATTTGGTCTAATTAATAATTGGCTTAATTAGTAATGGGCTTAATCGACCGCTGGTTTACTTAATAATTGGCCCAACTAATAATTGGCCTAATTGACAATTGGCTTAATTAATAATCGGCTTGATCGATAATTTGTCCAAGCAATAATTGATCTAATTGATGATCGGCTTAATTGACCATTGGTTCATTTAATAATCGGATGGATTAATAATTTAGCTTAATTAATAATCAGCTTAATTGACATTTGGTCTAATTAATAATTGGCTTAATTAGTAATGGGCTTAATCAACCGCTGGTTTACTTAATAATTGGCCCAACTAATAATTGGCCTAATTGACGATTGGTTTAATTAATAATCGGCTTGATCGATAATTTGTCCAAGCAATAATTGATCTAATTAATGATCGGCTTAATTGACCATTGGTTCATTTAATAATCGGATGGATTAATAATCGGCTTAATTAATAATTGGTTCAATTAATAATCAGCTTAATTGACATTTGGTCTAATTAATAATGGGCTTAATCGGCCACTGGTTTACTTAATAATTGGCCCAACTAATAATTGGTCTAATTAATGATCGGCTTAATTGACCATTGGTTCATTGAATAATCGGATGGATTAATAATCGGCTTAATTAATAATTGGTCCAATGAATAATTAGCCCAATTAATAATTGGCTTGATTAATTATCGGCTTAATCCATAATTAGTTTAATTAATAATTGTTTAAATAATTAGCTAATATTTAGCTTTACTCACAAGAATTCGGGGCTCTTGAAGAAAATTGGTTACAGTTTTCACCGACTGAGCAGAGACTGTCGGAGCGGAGATTTCGCGTAGAAAATTTCTCGACGACGATGTGGCTCAGGAATATGTTTCTGAAAATAAAATGTCACGACCGCGGTGACGCAAACTGAAACGTACTCGGTCGGTAACGAAAACTGCAATCCACTTTCTTTTGGACCAAAAACAAATTCTTATTATTTTTGCCGACAGTTAAGGACGCATCACACGTAAATTCTCAGTCAACAATGAGATTCAGTGAGAATCTTAACACTTCCTAATGGTATGAAAATCAGAAAAAATCAACTGTATTATGAATGCCAAAAACATTACTTTTGCATAGTAATAATGTCAAAATGGTATTAAAAAATTGCTGAAAAAAAAATAGTTCAACGAATAATCAGTGAACCTTTTTTTTTCTCTATTCAAATGAATTCATGGATTTTCGATGAGCGACATGAATTTTTTCGGAATTGTCTTACATTTTCGAATTTTCCGTCTTTACAGTTTCTTTATCGCTATAACTAAGAAACTGTTGGCGCAATCGACTCGAGACTTTTTGTGTGTACTGGGGAATCCTCCTACGGAAACATATCGCAATTCATGCATCGATCTTTTAGATTTTCGAAAAAAAAAAATTGTTGAAATATAAGAAAATTCTGAAAAAAATCATATGAATTATAAAAAATAATCAAGGAATTCATTTAAAATGGTAAAATAAAAAATGTTTCCATTTTTTTAAAACAATTTCTTTTTTTTATAATTTCTTAATAACTTTTTGGCATTATTATTGTGGAAAATCAAAGGCCTTGACATAATCAATGCGGCTGTTTTTTTTCAGATTTTTGACATATCGCCAGGTACTGAAATTTCGTATCGAATTAAACTTTTGGATGGTAATTTATGCATTCTTAAGCAGAGGCTAATAATTCAAACGCACCCATAATAATTTAGGCGCCATGGAAAGGAAAAAAAAATGATTTCACTTTTCGTTACCTACCGAGTTCGGATCCGTCGGAGCGAGTCGTTTCGCGTCGCCTCGACGGCTAGCGAAGGAATCGCGATACAAAGTAGTGAAAAATTTCTCGACCACGTTGTGGCTCGCGAGTATATTGTTCCTGCCGGTGGGCAATGATTTCTATGCTGAATTAGCGCGGTGAACCAGGCGGATGAAAAAAAAAAAAAAAAAAAAAAAAAAAAAAAAAAAAAACCTATCGTTAACTGGCGAATCAGACGGGATAATTCCAACCTCGGTCAAGTTACTGCGCGAACTGGGTCAGACCCGCTCTGCATTAATGCCAATAATTTTTCTTTTTCTCTCAAATAATAAGAGGACAAGTGAAAAACTTTCGATTGAGTGAAATAAATAAATGCATGGTAAAATATCGCATTAGCATCGAAGTATAATAACGGCTCTCGATTCTTAAGGTAGTCCTTGCGAATAGTCTTCACTTCGCATAAGTTTCAGAGAAATGAGAGGGAATTGCAGGCACTTCTCGATGGTATAAAATTTTTTTAAAAATCGAGCATATTAAAGATGCTGAAAACATTAATTTTGCATAATAATAATTCCAAAATGTTATTAAAAAAATTGATAAAAAATAAAATTTTTCAACAAATCTCCCGGAAACTTAATTCTTTTAAATAAAAATGATTCATTAATTTTTCTGAATACGTATTAATTTTTTCAGATTTTTTAATTCACTTTGTGACTTTCTACACATTTTTCCCATATAAAAAAAAATCAAAGTGAATTAAAAAATGTGAAAAAATTAATGCGTATTCAGAAAAATTAACGAATCATTTTCATTTTTTAAAAATTGAAATTTTCATATCGGTTTCTCATGATGTTCCTTTATTCACGAGGCTTCTTCTGTGACAAAGCATTTTCTGTATTTTTGGCTTCCTCGTAGAGGAAGCTTCGCGAATAAAGGAACATCATGAGAAAACGATATGACAATTTCAATGTCTTACTTCTATGAGAAACCGAAATGAAAATTTCAATTTTCAACTTTATGAGAAACCGATAGGAAAATTTCAATTTTCAACTTTATGAAGAAGCGCTATGAAAATTTAAATTTTCAACTTTTTTCAACATCAACGTCTTGTTAAACTTTCACGCAAAACGGTTGGCTGATTCAGGTTCAGCGCGTAAAAATACTCCATCGTCACGCTTCACTTTATCGGATCTGCGCTTGGTGCGAAAAAATACATGGAAATATGCGCTCCTGAATTTTCCCTCTCGTTTATCTGAAACTTATGTGAAGTGAACACGACTCGCAAGGACTACCTCAATTCGATCCTGGCCGCCTTTCGTTGCTCCCCCTTCGTGACGTCGGTCAGAGAGTAAAAACTCCCCCCCCCCTCTCCACCCACTTACGCCTGGGTTGTTACAACGAATATATTAATTTCACGACATTTGATCGCGAATGTGCCTCGTCAAGACTCGAGACACCAGAACCAGTCTCGGAAAATATAGTGAAATGTGTTTTCTACGGCGCGGTCCCCGTGCGTGTCGAATTGCTCTCTCGAGTGTCACGCATGTACCAGCACACAGATAAGCGAGCTCCTACTCGTGCAGACGGTCGGAGAAGCGTCATACCAGTCGGCCTTAACTGGGTCAACTGCATAGAGAGAAGAGCCGAGCTGCCGAGCTTCTCGATAGCACTGACGCACTAAATTTGCTACCGTTCACGCGTGGGCTGCTTCCTCGGCGTCACTCGCCCCGGATACGGAGAGATCAAGGCATTCGGATGTCAAGGAAGTGTTGTATAATTTTGTAAAATTTTTATAGCTGGACAAACATCAGGGTTTGGCTGGTACTTATTTTTTTATGTGAGCTGATTATTCAGCATCATTCGACCGGATGAGCAGAGATCAAGGCACATCAAGGAACGGGCAGCATTATCCTTCCTATAGCTGAATAAACATCAGGTCTAACTAGGCACAGATATTATAATATGTGTTGCTATCTTAGCGTTATTCGGTCGGATAAGGACACATCAAGGCAAATCAAGGAACATCCACCATTTTTTTTAATACATAAAAAGAAAGAATAAAGATCAGGTTTTGCCGGGCATAGATATTATAATATGTGCGGCTATTTTGGCATTACTGGACCAGACAAGGGGAGATCAAGGCATTCAGACGTCAAGGAACTTCCACCATTTTTTTTCTCACGCTTGAATAAACATTAGGTTTTGCCGCTCATAGATATTATAATATGTGCTGCTATTTTGGCATTATTGCATCACATAAGGGGAGATCAAGGCACGCGGACATCAAGGAACTTCCACCATTTTTTTCTCATAGCTGCATAAACGTCAGGTCTTGCCGGGGTGCTGCTATCTTGGCGTGATTGGGCCCAATAAAGAGAGATCAAGGTATTCGGACATCAAGGAACTTCCTCCATTCTGTATTGATATAGCTGAAAAAAACATCAAGTCTTGCCAGGCATCAATACATTTATGTGAGCTTCTTCTTCGACGTTATTCGCTCGTACAAGAAGAGATCAAGTCACATCAAGGAATGTCCATAATTTGTTTTTCTTATAGATGAATAAACGTCAGTTCTTGCCGCTCATGAATATTGTAATATGTGCCGCTATCTTGGCGTTATTCGGCCGGATAGAGAGAGATCAAGGCATTCGGACATCAAGGAACTTCCACCACTTTGTATTATTATAGCTGAATAAACATCAAACCTTGCCAGGCATTAATATGTTTTCGAAATTTTGACCGAATTAACCTTTTTGTTGGGCATTTACGTGTGATGCATCCTTAAGGAAACCGCGGCGAACACTCCAGCACGAACGAACCTCAGCAACGCGGGTGGCGCACACATTATAGTTAGTAACCAGATAAACAGCTCTTGCCCTGCATTAATATTGCAACGGGGCCTCCCTCAATTTACTCATAAATCCTGTGGTATCGCCGCGTCAGTTGCGGTCAGCTCCGTATGACTGCGGAACCGACGGACAGGTCGACCATTCGCCGATCCATGCAGGCCAAGACCGTCCGAGCTCTCGATTCTCTTGGCAGAGTGGCTTTACTTTCCCAAATAAAATAAGGATTTAGAAAGGGGCTACCGAGCTCCCTGGCCACGGCGATCGCCGCTCCCGGAGAGCGCACTCTCGTCGCCGGCCTTGGAGTAAAAGTCATCTTTTTGCGCCCGTTCCGAGCAGCACTTTTTCCGTTCGGGTACCTTTTTTTCCCCTTGATCTTTCTCTTTCGTTTTCCTCTCGAGCTATCGCGCTCGCGCTAGCAGTCCACTTTGTCGTCCCGATAGTTATTATAGCGTTACTTTTTGTCTATCGTGACAACGCTGATTCTATCATGACAACTTTCTCCAGGAACGACCCGTCGCGCTGGCGATTAATTATTAAATTACCAATCATTAATGATCAGTCATCGTTTCCATAACTAAATTTCTTCCCAAGGGACCGCAACGAGGAAACAAAAAAAAATTCGGCCATTTTTATTTTTTCTTTCATTTTATTAAAAACAACGAACACTATAACGAAGAGTCGTCTTTACCCAACACGGATCACGTAGTCTCTAGGCGATCCGTACATCAATGAATTAATTAATAACAATAAAAAAAAGACATGGTACAAAATAATACATAAATAAGCAATGGCTCCTCTTACATCTGGAATAACAATAAAGATCATAAATATCCGAGTCGCTTCCGACACCCTCCGAAGATATCGAGTTTCGAGCTTTAGCCTGCTCTACCGGACTCTCGTTGCTGTAGGAATTTCTCGTGAACAAAAGTGTCCTCGACGAGACCTCTGATTTGGTAGGTTGAAGGTGGATGGGCGATCAGTACTTTCCGTCAGGGCTGGAGTACGATATTGTGTCGTACTTGGGACTGCCTGGCGACTCGACGCTCTCGAAGGACTTTGCCGCTGGAAGGCTGAGGAATCGTGGGCTGTGATGGGAGTAAGAACCGTGGGGCTCGGCCGGTGCGCCGTACGAGCTGGAGGGACCGGAGTGACCGGAGGATGCGTAGCTGGATGAGGAACTGTAAGTGGAGCTAGGGCCAGCGTAGGTCACCGAAGGGCCAGCGTAACTGGAGCTGGGGCTGGAGTAACTGGAGCTGGGGCTGGAGTAACTGGAGCTGGGAGCGGAGTAGCTCGAGCTGGGGGCGGAGTAGCTCGAGCCAGAACCGGAGTAACTCGACCCAGAGCCGGAGTATCCGGAACCGGAGCTGGAGCTGGAGTAGGCGGTGTTGGGCGGAGAGTAGATGACGGTGGGTCCGGAGTAGCTGGGCCCAGGAGTTCCGTAGCTCGAGCTGGGCGGGGCGTGGGCCGCGCTGGGACTGGAGTATCCGGAGCTGCCGGAGGAAGCGTAAGAGCTGCCCTCCGAGGAGGCCGGTTGATAGTTCGAGTATGAGGCGGAGTCGCCGGTCTGATAAGAGCCGGAGGAGACTGGGAGGGAGTAGCTGGAACCCTCGGAGGATGAGCTGGAGAGCCCAGACTGTGCGGAGGGTGAGCCGTAAGAGGCGGAGGGCATCTGGGCGGCGTAGTCGCCGGAGGATCCTCCGGAGGAGCTCAAGGCGTAGCCGGAGGAGGAGCCGCCGTGGGAGGATGCCGAGGATGTTGAGGGAGTTCCGTAACTCGCTGATAGAGTCTGGGATCCGCCGGATACCAGAAGACCTCCGGTCAAGGAGTGAGATGATCCGGAGGCGGCTGGGAGACCGTAAGAGGAACCGGAGGACACGGCGCCGAGGGAGATCCCGTGGCCGGATCCCTGCGAAGAGCCCAGGACGAGGGGGAGATTGTAGCTCGCTGATCCTCCGGAGCCATGGGCGGAGAGACCGTGGGCTGCCGTGGCGTAGATGGGACTGGCGTAGCTTGGTGAGGATCCTCCGCCGTGCGCCCCAGCGTAGCTGCCGAAGGTAACGGGACCTATCTTAGATGAGGATGCGGAGAGCAGTCCAGGAGCTCCGTAAGAGATGCTGGGCACGGAGTAAGACGCTTGACCACTCTGACCGCCCTGGGAGAAAGATCCCAGGCTCAGACCGTGTCCTCCGGCGGATCCCAGGCTCAGACCGTGTCCTCCGGCGGATCCGAGGCTCAGACCGTGCCCTCCGGCGGATCCCAGGCTCAGACCGTGTCCTCCGGTGGATCCCAGGGACAAGCCGTGTCCTCCGGAACCACCGCCCAGACTCAACCCATATCCAAGGCCGAGACTGGATGACGAGAGCGGGTAGCCACCGGAACCATGACCCAGGTTCAACGACTGCAGTCCTTGGATTCCCGGGTGACCCAGGGAATATCCTCCTGATCCTCCTCCGAGTGAGTAACCACCCGAGACCGCTGGTGCGTTCACCGGAGTGAAGAAGGCCGGCGACCCACCACCGGAGCCATAACTCGGATATTCACCGACCCCACGCTTGTCCTTCCCAGGACCGAAAGGTCGGTGTCTCTTGTCGCCACCGCGGATGTCCCTTGACTTTGCCGAGCAAACTAGGGCAACCAGGCCCAGCATCACCTTCAATGAAAGTACAAAATGACACACTACATTGACAAGCCTTATCGGTTGACATCTTTGAGACTCACGAGTGTTCGCATCCTGTGATTCCTAGGGGTGGTTCTCGAAACGGATGTCGGCTGCTTCGATGACTTCGGCTCTTCGGTGACGCCCGATGGAACTCGAATGAGGCGAAAATGACTCTCACGCCGGCGTACCGAGTGCGGTGGTTGAGTCACAGTGTGTGTTGGTGTCTGATGGCAAGGCTATCCGGGAGGAGACCTTTTATATATCCGGATCCCCTCTTGCATGGCACCAGGAGAAAGAGAGGTCTAGGTGAAGGTAAAGCAGTTTGCGATCGCACGCACACACGCAGGGCAACACACATACCGCTAGAAAACGCGTTCACCAGCCCCCTCGGCATGACGACCCGAGAACGTCCACGCGAGAGTCACACACGATCGCCCGAGATCTCACGATCGCCCGGCCACCTGATAACGAGCTATAAAAGAAATGAGTTAATTCACTCGACCTCGCCCTAGTCGTCCTTTCTCTCGGATTGATTGTTCCCTCGGAGATTTGTTTTCACCTAACGATGAGACGATGAAGTTGACGAGGGAAGGAGAAACATCGGTCACGATGAAGAATCGTGAGTGAGGAAAGGCTTTGGTGGGCGTGAGGAAGGAAATCGATCGGGCGGGAAGGTGAAAACGTTTCGTTTTCCGAGACAATGAACTCGAACTCGCGTGTCGCGTCGCATGGCTATTTCATGGCTCTTTGCATATCTCGCTCGCGGATCTTCGTTTGAAAACCTTGGTGCGAACGTTCACCGCTCTGAATAAAACCGGTGACCTCTTCGCCGTTTTCCATTGGTTCTTGCAGATTTTATGGCGTGGATGCAACGCCGGGGCAAAATGAGACAGTGTGACCTACTGACAGGGGGCAAAATGGTACAGGCAATGATGTTTTTTTAAATTGTTTGATGAAATGGGAAACCTGAAAATAAGGACCGTGCGGGTCAAAATCGGGCGAATGCATTACGGACAGGGGGCAAAATGGTGCATGAAAAAATTTTGAAAAATATTTTTTGAAACATTTGAAATTTCGGGGTAAGATGCAGACATTTCGGCCGAGGCCTGACGCTTCACATCTTGAATTGGGCACGCGATTTTTTATATGACTGAACTAGCTCTCAAAAGCATTCTGATTTTTTATTAGACTTTTAAAAATTATTTATAATTATTAACAATTAAAAAACAAACTTACTGATCGCCACAATTAAAAAATGGTTTTTTTATCGGAAAAACTGCTCGGAAAAATCTGAAAACATTTCCAAAAACCAGGATAAGCCATCCATGTCTAGCAACCATAGCGTTAATCCCTTTCTAAGGCCCTCTAAAGATCTTCATAACGCTCTCATATTGCCGTCACACGACGCTTACCAGGCCCTTATAAGGCCCTAATAAGGCTCTCATAAAGTCCTCCCATGAATAAATATTTATATAAATCAAATTAACATTCATTTAAATTAATCGAATATTGTTTTAAATTAAGGACATGTTTGTTTACATTAAATAAATATTTATTCAAACCAAATAAATATTTATTTGCCTCGCGCCCCTCAAATAAATTCTTTTTCCGACCGTAAGCTTTCGAAAAATCCTATTAAAAAAAAAATCTACATAATTACATTAAAAAAAAGATAGCACGATGCGAAGATAAGACTATGTTCCGCGAGTTGTTCCCCTCACGGCATCGAACGAAATTTATGCAATTTGTCGGTGCCTTTCACTCTCGGTCCTCCGTGCCGAGTACGACTATATATTCATCGTGCTCTTTCCCTTCCGGTTGCAACAAGACATCAAGCAAAAGAAGTTACGCGGGCCTTCCTCGCCCCTTTCCCCCGATAAAACCCCGTGCCCCGTTGTTCCGCCGCTCGGGTGCGCCTCGCCGAAGTTTATCCCTTCCTTCCGCTCGGGATCCGACTTCACCGGAAGTCGCCGCAATTAATGCACGTTTTGCTGACTCACCGCTCTTCGCGATCCGCTGCGACGTCATTACACTTGGAAAGCAGCGTGCATTCCTGTTTGATACCTCGAAGGACGAAGACGCATCTTCGTTGCGGTAAAATTCATTCGCTTCCTACAATCATTCCGACTGAGCTCACTCGTCGCTCTCGATTAGTTGTTTTTTTTCCCCTCGCCTCGTAATGACTCGCGTGATGACTCCGTGGAGCAATTTTTGCCCCGCGACGACGAGAGTCTTTCCACGCGAAGCCGTCGAAGAGATTCCCGGAACGCGCAGAGTGCGCGGCGGATGTGCGTGAAAAGAGAGATCACGTGTCGCTGGCTCGGAATCGTAAGGGCGTATGTCTCGCGCCGTTGAGACGGTAGTTACGCCCGTTTGATTCCGAGTCGTCGATGTTGACGCCGATCCGATAATGACAACGTTGTGGCGGAGGGTTACGATAATAAGGCGCTTGGTCGGCCATTCAATACTCACCGCTGTCTGGGGAGGTTCCCGACGCGGAGAATAAGGTGCGTAATGAGTCGGTAGGCGGGGAAGCGTAATTACGTTTTCCCCACCGATCGACCGCGATGGATGCCACTTTGGGACATTATGCTGTTCGTTAGTCATGGAAAAATGCGTCCGTCCATCGAGGCCCTGGCAGAAATTTTGCACCGTTGTATCGGGCCCTGATTGGATATGTTAAAAGCTTGATAAAGTCCTCCTAAGGCCCGCATAAGGTCGTTATGAGTCCCTGCTAAGACCCTCGTAGAGCGCTCATAGATCCATTGTAAGCACCCATATGGTCCTTATGAGACGCTGACAAGAATCTGATAAAGTCATCGTAGGGCCTGATGAGGTCTCACAAGACCGTCTAGAGATCCTCATAACGCCCTCATAGATGCTTGCTAAGCCCTTATAAGGCCCTAACAAGGCTCTGATAAGGCCCTCATAAGGCTCTGATAACGTTCTCATAAGGCCCTCTAAAGATCCTCCCAACGTCCTCATAGATGCTTGGCAAGACCTTATAAGGCCCTAACAAGGCTCTGATAAGGCCCTCATAAGGCTCTGATAACGTTCTCATAAGGCCCTCTAAAGATCCTCATAATGCCCTCATAGGGCTCTCACACGACGCGTCCCAGACCCTTATAAAGCTCTCATAAGGCCCTCTAAACATCCTCATAACGCCCTCGTAGATATTTGCCAAGCCCTTATGAGGCCTAACAAGGCTCTGATAAGGCCCTCATAAGGCTCTGATAACGTTCTCATAAGGCCCTCTAAAGATCCTCATAACGCCCTCATAGAGCTCTCACACGACGCGTCCCAGGCCCTTATGAAGCTCTCATAAGGCCCTCTAAACATCCTCATAACGCCCTCGTAGATATTTGCCAAGCCCTTATGAGGCCTAACAAGGCTCTGATAAGGCCCTCATAAGGCTCTGATAACGTTCTCATAAGGCCCTGTAAAGATCCTCATAACGCCCTCATAGGGCTCTCACACGACGCGTCCCAGGCCCTTATGAAGCTCTCATAAGGCCCTCTAAACATCCTCATAACGCCCTCGTAGATATTTGCCAAGCCCTTATGAGGCCTAACAAGGCTCTGATAAGGCCCTCATAAGGCTCTGATAACGTTCTCATAAGGCCCTCTAAAGATCCTCATAACGCCCTCATAGAGCTCTCACACGACGCGTCCCAGGCCCTTATGAAGCTCTCATAAGGCCCTCTAAACATCCTCATAACGCCCTCGTAGATATTTGCCAAGCCCTTATGAGGCCTAACAAGGCTCTGATAAGGCCCTCATAAGGCTCTGATAACGTTCTCATAAGGCCCTGTAAAGATCCTCATAACGCCCTCATAGGGCTCTCACACGACGCGTCCCAGGCCCTTATGAAGCTCTCATAAGGCCCTCTAAACATCCTCATAACGCCCTCGTAGATATTTGCCAAGCCCTTATGAGGCCTAACAAGGCTCTGATAAGGCCCTCATAAGGCTCTGATAACGTTCTCATAACGCCCTCTAAAGATCCTCATAACGCCCTCATAGGGCTCTCACACGACGCGTCCCAGGCCCTTATAAAACTCTCATAAGGCCCTCTAAACATCCCCGTAATGCCCTCCCAATGCCCTCACATGACCCTCACCAGGCCCTTATAAAGCTCTCATAAGGCCCTCATAGGGCTCTCACACGACGCTTCCCAGGCCGAAACAAGGCTTTCATAAGGCCCTCTAAATATCCTCGTAATGCCCTCACAGGGTCCTCACATGACCCTTACCAGGCCCTCATAAAGCTCTCATAATGGCCCTTTAAAGATCCTCATAACGCCCTCATAGACACTCACCAGGCCCTTATAAGGCCCTAACAAGGCTCTCATAAAGTCCTTATAAGGCTCTAATAAAATTCTCATAAGGCTCTCTAAAGATCCTCATATCGCCCTCATTGGGCCCTGTCATGACCCTTACCAGGCCCTTATAAGGCTCTTATACGGCCCTGATAACACTTTCATACGGTGATCACAAGGTTCTCATAAGTCCGAGTAAAAATTTTCAAGCATTATGTGGGGCCCTGATAGGGTCCGGAGGAGGCCTGACAAGGCCTTATCAGGACCTTGTCAAACCCCGATGTAACGCTCGAAAATTTCCACTCGAGAGGCCCTCATAAAATCGTCATAGGGCCCTCATAGGGCCCGCACACGCCCCATGCGGACAGACCCTTATAAGACCCAACCTCATAAGGCCCTTATAAGGCCTTATAAGGCCCTTATAAGGCCTATGCGGGCAGACCCTTATAAAACCCAATCTTATAAGGCCCTTAAAAGGCCCTTTTAAGACCCTTATAAGGCCTTATTAGACCTTTGTAAGGTCCCAACGAGGCTCTGATAATGTCCTAATGAGGCCGAGATTAGAGTGATTGAGGCCCCGATTAGACTCTCATAATGCCCTGATCCAACATCTTTGCGAGAGAAGGGAAGTGTATTTATATCCTCGCAGCAAATAAATCCTTTCGCCACTACATATATCAACGGAAAAATTATAATTGCACGATCAGTCAGTAAATTATCGCGATCTCTTGATTATCCCTGCGACTCTCTGGAGAAAATGTAATTGGTAAGATTTTTTCTTCCTGTCTCTTTTTTGTGTCTCCGAAAGCGAGTCCGGACGTCGAGGGAGAAAGGGAAAGAGAGCGATCAAGAGATTCACGGATATCGCGCGCGCGTTCGCTGACCACTCGCGCTGGTCCAATGAAATCGAGAAGCTCGTCGGGCGCGAGCACGCTGAGAGATCCGTTCCGAGAGGAAACTTTTAATTTTTTTTTTTTTTCTTTTTCACCATCCACTGGATTCGCGAAGGGGACCGTTCTCTCACGGGCGGTTTCGTGACGTTCGCACGGAGCTATTGATTTCGTTTTACTTTCACCGTGAGACTTCGAACCCCATCGCGTTGCGTTCTTCATCTACATCGGGGTGGCGGAAGGCGAACGATCGGTGTGCGGCGCAGCGATCGAAAGACTTCCGATCGTCCGGCCGGTAATCGCACGCCGACATGAACGCAACTCGGAGAACGGACTCTCGCGATTGCTCCGCGGAACAATGGAAAACCGAAAGTCTCGTCGGGAGGCGCGAATCCTTTCGCGACTGGACGGTTCGGGCAAGGATAATCGGCGCGATTAGAGGATATCCTGTGGCGCGAACTGAACGGAGACGCGCGAGTGAACGATTAGAAATCGACCTATATCGTGTCTGTGGGAGCAAAAAAAAAAAGTACCTCCCTCGGATATCGGAGAGCGAAGTGCTCCGTTCGGGTCATCGAGCGAACTCTAATGACTCCGAGAATGCCCGGTCAGTAGAAAGGGGGGCAAAACGGACCAGCTGGAATTCGGTCTCCGTTCTATGTGGGATGAGACGCTTTTCATTTCTGTACTCTGTTGAACAATTTTTTTTGGCTGGTCCATTTTACCCCGCTTTCGTGTCCCGCCGATTGACGTAAGTGTAACAAATACTGGGAGGCGACAGTGTCGACGCTGGGTCTCAGCAGGTAAGCGAGCAGCTTGTTTGCGTCTCGGCGATGTCGGTAGTGAATAGAGGGGCAAAACGGACCAGATGAAATTCGGTCCCCTCTCCATCTGGGACGAGACACTTTTTATCTCTGCACTCCGAGAATTTTTTTTTTGCCTGGTCCATTTTACCCCGCTTTCGTGTCCCTCCGATTGCCGTAAGTGTAACAAATACTGGGATGCGACAGTGTCGACGCTGGGTCTCGGGCGGGATGAGAGCAGCTTGTTTGCATCTCGGCGGTGTTGGTTCGGCAGATAGAGGGGCAAAACGGACCAGCTGGAATTCAATCTCCGGTCCATGCGGGATGAAACACTCTTCATCGCTGCACTCCGAGAAACATTTTTTTTGCCTGGTCCATCTTGCCCCGCTTTCGTGTTCCTCCGATCGGCGTAAGTGTAACAAACACCGAGACGCGACAGTGTCGACGCTGGGTCTTGGCAATGAAGAGAGCAGCTTGTTTGTACGGTGGATAGAGGGGCAAAACGGACCAGCTGGAATTCGGTCTCCGTCCCATCTGGGACGAGACACTTTTCATCTCTGCACTCCGCAAAACATTTTTTTGCCTGGTCCATTTTGCCCCACTTTGGTGTCCCTCTGATCGACGTAAGTGAAACAAACACCGAGACGCGACAGTGTCGGGACGCGTTCTCGGCAATGAAGAGAGCAGCTTGTTTGAACGATAAATAGAGGGGCAAAACGAACCAGCTTGAATTCGGTCCCCGGTCCATCTGGGTCGAGACACTTTTCATCTCTGCACTCCGCGAAACATTTTTTTTGCCTGGTCCATTTTGCCCCACTTTCGTGTCCCTCTGATCGACGTAAGTGTAACAAACACCGAGACGCGGCGGTGTCGACACGCGTTCTCGGCAATGAAGAGAGCAGCTTGTTTGTACGATAAATAGAGGGGCAAAACGAACCAGCTTGAATTAGGTCTCCGGTCCATCTGGTTCGAGACACTTTTCATCTCTGCACTCCGCAAAACATTTTTTTTGCCTGGTCCATTTTGCCCCACTTTCGTGTCCCTCTGATCGACGTAAGTGTAACAAACACCGAGACGCGGCGGTGTCGACACGCGTTCTCGGCAGGGAAGGGAGCAGCTTGTTTGCGTCTCGACGATGTTGCCGGTTGACCGGTAGGCTAATAAGTCGGCCGAGATGATTTCACAGAGACGAGCTGAAAAAAAAAGAAGAAAAAAAAAAGGAGATATTGCGAAGAAATCCCGACGCGTCGAACTCGCGGCTGGACGGAGTCCGGTGTGCGGTGTGTTGGGGCGAGCGGTAAAAGTGCCGAGTGGAACTGGTTAGAACGAAAAGCTGAACTGGAATTGGGTCAGTAGCGGAAAGTGAATGGCCGACTCAGTGGAATACCGGCATGGGCCTCGTACGCGAACGAGTTAACACTGTACTTCATCGACCGGATTGTCATTTCCATGTGCAGAGCCTTGACTTTGGCTGGCTCGCTCCGCATTGCTCGAATCTCTCTTGATACCATTGCAGTACGCTGTGGCAGATTTACGCTGATCAGCGTAATCGGCGATCTCCGGGACGCTTTTAGAACGATGGAGGCGAAAAATGATAGCTTCTTTGATTTGAGACAGATTAGCGGTGTATTGTGCAGGGACTTCTTTTTTACTCCCGTGCAAACCCGGGCTGTTATGGCGTTTCTGTAGGAGTTAGGAAAGGGCGGGGCAAAATGGACCATTTTTTTTTTTACTCATTTTTCGACCCAGATAAACAAAAAGGTGAATCTCGAATCGATGAGAGGTGTTCCGTTTTGACACCTCGTCTCTACAGGTTATAAGCACAAGACTGAGAATATCGATTTCTGGTAAAGGGAATCGATAATGGGAATTTGGGCTGGGTCATATTCACACCACTTTGGTAGGCTACATGATTTATTTTTAAGTAAAGCCTTTCTTTCGCATGTGGAGCGAGCTTCAGAATCAGATATAACTATTATAATTAAGAGCTTCAGAATCAGATTCGTTCACAAGCTTTAAGTGACGATAGGAACTTTTTTTTATTTGAGCCTTTTTCGAATTTTAGGGATTGTAGGTATTTTTTAAACAGCGAATTTCTCCGTCTCACGATGGATTCTCGGGAAAACCGAAGTGTCTATCGTGTTTTACGGGAAAAATACATATCATAGGATGATTTCCGGATTTAAGCAACCATTCCTTCGAACCGTTACAGGGTCCCAAAAAAAGTTTTAAAAAAGTAACGAATGAGGCATTCTGGGATTTTTGGTCAAAATTGAGACTTAACAAAAAAAAAACCATGCGACCATTTTCGTTCTGATCACCAATCATATATCAGTTTTGATCCAAAGTCAAACGGGGAATCGGTAGTCGCCCCGGTGAAAATGTTTCTCTGAATAGATCTCTTAAAATGTCTCTGAATATGTCTGAGAATTTCCCTAAATATGTCTGAAAATTTCTCTGAATATGTCTGAAAATTTATCTGAATATGTCTGAAAATTTCTCTAAATTCTATGTCTAAATATGTCTGAAAAATTGATCTGAAAGTCTCAGAAAATTTATCACAAATTTCTCTGAATTTCTAAGTTTTTGCACTTTTTAAGATAAGTCAAAGGTTTTTCTGAATCTAAATGTTCTTGTCTGGTCTGAAAATCTCTGATTTTCTCTGCCGATTTCTCTTGATAACCATATGAACTTTGTTGTTTTTCTCCGGCTATGATTTTCTATATTCACGAACACTTATCTGGGAAACTCAAATTTTCGCTGATTCATAGCGATTTACGGAATGCGTAGATCTTCGACAGAACACGTAGTTTCTCTGAAATTTTCTGAACCAACATTAACTAGGAAAATCATAACGTTTCCGAGAAATGAAGTTTTTAAACAAAGTCTGTTCTTGGTAAGGGTAACAGAATGGGTAAAATTTAATTTTCTCTCAAAGTACTTTATCAGAAAAAAAAATCAGAGATTTCCAAAATTATAAAAAAAAAACCTCTGAATTCTTCTGATAAATTCTGCCTGCTAGAGATTCTGCCGAGAAAATGATAGACATATTTAGCAAACAGCAGAGAAACTCAGAGAAAAATTGCGGAAAATCTCTGAAAATCACTGAAACGGTCCTATTAGAGATTTTCAGAAAATTTTTAAAGAAACATTTTCACCAGTGCGTTAAAAATTGTTTATTTTCAAGTTGTCAGCGCGGGCGAATGACGAAGAGAATTGACGAATAACGCTCGAAACTTCGCACCGGAGACAACGACGATATTATGTATGCTCGGGAGATCGCCCGAGTAATCCAAGTCTAAGGACCGTGCCTGGCATTATCGAACGACTTTCGAGGTCACGATCAGACCGTCCCCGCCCGCGAACCGCGCGGTGTTACTGAACTTGTCCGTGTCAGCGCGTTACCCCCTGCCGCGGATTTGTCGCTGAAGCCGAGGACGGTGAGAGTTCTCACCAGCGTACGACCGAACGGAAGCGCACGTAGCCGATTTTCTCAAGCAACCGACTTTCCAACGTGAAAACACCACGCGGACCTCCCGCGGCAAACCTGAATTTAAGTTCATTAAAAAGAAGACAATAAAACTACCACAGTCAAGTCGATGCAAAAAATCATTGTATTTTCCTCGATTACATTTAATAAATAAGACTTATGTATTTACAACCTCGTGACAGTGAGCGAGATAACAGTGCAATCCGTAGTATCATCGACGACGAGCTTACAAATTTAAACAACATTTAGTTTCATTTTCTAAACTAATTCAACAAATTATCAACAAGCATTAAAGACGAGGTGAAACTCCACGCAGCGCAAGAGAGACCTCAAAGAGATCTTCCCATCCAAGAATTCTTGAAGACGGTTGACCTTAGGGATAAATGACGAGAGTATCGCCAGCCAGAGTCACCTGGCTGAGGGCGAGATGATCGTCTTTTACTCCTAGGAACAACCCTAGCTGAGAATGCCTGATCACAATTTTTGTCACCGACCGAGAATCACCCCATCCTAAGCGGAAACCTTCAAGAATTCTACTTCCACGCCTGCCCCGGCTTGGCCTGCGCGTAGGACGGGGCGTAGTTCCATGGATAAGTAGGCACAGCTGGTTTCTGGATCTGGTAGACATTTGGATAATAGTAAACCGGATAGACGGCTTTGACAGGTTTGAGAAGAAGAGGATTGACGACCGCCGGCTGAACGCCGTAGGTCGGCTGACCGGAAGCGACTGGTACCGTGGCCTGAGCCGGATGGACCTGGGTGACCGATGGTGCGATCGAGTAGATCGGATGAACGGGAGTCGCGGCGATGGGATGGATCGGTTGGACCGGCTGAAGAGGAATCAGGTTGACCGGGTTGGAAGGTTGCTGATGATGTTGACCGGGATTGGGCTGAGGTTTCTGGGATGACGGTGGCCTGGCCGGTGACGAGGCGCCGGTTCCTTGACCGCCAGCTGGTAGGGTCGGAATCGGGATGCCGAAGTGCGTCGGGGAAGATCCGGCAGGCTGGGCCGGGGTGACCGCTGAAGACCCAGCGCCGATGATGTTGGTCCCGTAGTTGGGGTAGCTAGCCAAGAGATTGTTCCCGATGACGGTGGGAACGAATCCTCCGTACTGTACGAACGAGTAGGTCGGAGCGGTCCCAGGAGGCGAGACCGCGGTCCCGACCTGGGAGCTTCCGTCGCCCTGAACCGGACGCTGAGCGGTCGAAGAGGTCGTGGTCGACGAGGTGGCGGTGGTTGTTGATGGCGATTGCGTCGCTGGTGTCGTTGACTGGAGTCCGTACAAGAATCCGGATGATGTCGTGCTGGTGGGCAGAAAGTGTGTTCCACCGAAAGCAGAGCTCCCACCAGCGAACGGTTTCTGACCGTTAAAGCTGTTCGGCTTGTCCAGTTGAGGACCTATCGACGGATTGATTTGGGTACCAAAACTGGCCAAGAGCGCCTGATTCTGGACATAGCTGCCGGTTGGGTGGTTCTGGGCGTACCTGGCACTCGCGGTCACCTCGGCTTTGCCCTGGGCTGTGACCAGGTCCCGTTGCAACTGGCAGATGAGACGGTCCTTCTCCAGGGACTGTATCTGCTGAAGTGTCTGCTGAGAATCCAGGACACCAGACGCATAAGACGGCAAGCGTCCCTGGAAGCCACCCAGATCATCGAGTCCCTGATTCTGGCTGCCTTGAGAAGAGCCGCTGACATCGAAGGTCTGAAACTGATTGTTAGGATTCTGCAGCTGATCCTGGGATCCCTGGAAATTCTGAATGGGCTCGTAGTTCAGATTGGCAGCTGGCGCTTCGTAGAGTTGGGATATGGCCTGAGCATTCTCAGCGAGAAACAGGGCAGCGTCGGAGATCTGTTGTTGATCGTGGAACTGACCCTGCACGAGTTGTTGGCTCTGGAAGTTGTTGTTGAAGTTGTTCTGCTGGTGTTGCTGGTGGTTGTCCGGTCTCTGGGTGGTTTGCTGGTTCGAGAAGACCTGCGAGTTGGAGTAACCGGGCAGTTTCTGGTTCCTGGGCGGAAGATAGCCAGCGGCGTTGGAATTGAAGGGTTCGTTGTTCTGACTGGCGATCGGGCTGGGCTCGACGAAGTCGTAGTTCCTGACGGGGCTGGGCACTTCCTGCTGCATCTGGCCACCGGTCTGCTGGGGGCGACGGTTGTGCGGGGCTGAATACTGATGCTGCGGGGCGTACTGACCGCTGGGCTTGCCGAGGTGAGGACCGGACTGCTTCGGTGGTCCGTATCTGGTGAACGGTCTGGATGTCTGACCGCCCGATGGCTTCGTGACGATCCTGCCACGAACCCCGCTGAGCTCCCAGCGCTGCGATGACGAGAATCTGTCTGGTCTCGTGTACGAGTAACCGGAGTCTCTCTTCCTCTGGGCATCGGACGACTTGGTCTCTCCGCTGTCTTTGGCTAACTCCACGACATCGAGCTGATCGATCTTCGTCGAGGAATCGCTCTTCTCCTCGGCCAAGACGACGGACAGGCAAACGATTGCGATCTGAGGTGAAGAGAAAGAAAAATTGAATGATCTTGATAGAGTGACTCGAATAGAATGGGAAAGTTTGATAGTTTGAGATGGGAATCTTACTGCCAATAACTTCATTGCTGCCCAGCGTCGGGGAATCCTTTTTTTTTTTTTTTGAATGAACACTTCACTGAATTTGTTGCTGCAGATTGAGGAGCCTTTTGTTTTGAACCTATCGGCACACCAGGCACAAGAGCGACTAATTTGTTCGAGGATTGACTGGCCCGCGCCGACTAAAACCACAGCCATACCTGCACATGTATAAATACAGTCGGGCCCGCGACGATACACGAATTACAATAGACTTTCTTGCCGGCTTTCATCGATCGGGACTTAAGCAATAGTGTTACGAATTCGTGATGTTACACGTATCGATACGCGACGGGGTTTCGGACTCGGGTTTAATTCAACGTTTTGGCGACACGTAACTGTACAGTTAGATCTTCGACGGTTGCACGCTCGCGTTGCGAATTCTTTTTTCTTTTATTTATAAACGTCACGTCACCAACTGCGGCTCGAACTTAAGCTCGGAATGAAGTTCGAACTTTATTTCATGCTCAAGTTTCAATTCAAGCTCGTATTTGAACATGAACCTAAGTTTATTATTGAGTTTATTATTAAGTTTATTATTGAGTTCACTATTAACTTTATACTTAAGTTCGTACGTACATTCCCAGGCAAAAGTGAGATTTAGAGAGGATTTGAACACTCCAATGGTATAAAAATTTGAAAATAATCAAGTGTATTAAATGTGCCAAGAACATTAATTTTTCATAATAATAATGTCAAAAAGTTATTAACAAATACCTAAAAAAAATTGTCCAACAAATAACCAGTAAACATTTCTTTCGCTTTGAAATAGATTCATTGATTTCCCAGAAGCCGCATGATTTTTTTCAGAATCTTCTTACAGTTTTGAATTTTTTCGATTTTGACATTTTTTAAGGCCATAACTACGGAACTGTTGGCGCAATAGCCTCGAAATTTTTGTGTATACTGTGTAATCGTGGTACGGAAACATATCCGAAATTCGCGCCTCTACATTGATTTTTCAAAATTTCGAATAAAAATATTTTTAGATATAATAAAGTTCTGAAAAAATTCATATAAATTTTAAAAAATCAAAGAATGTATTTAAAATGAAAAAGTAAAAGGTTGTTTGGTTTTTTAAAATTATTTTACTCCCAACCCAACATTTTCCATATTAATCCCAAAAATACGATTTTTTACGATTTTTTGTGCATAAAATCGAGATTTTCAATGGCTCATTGTACTCTAGGCCCAAAAAGGCCAGCGGATTCGTGTTCAGCGGAAAAAAATACGTCGAAATACATGGCAGTTCATTACAAAAAAAAATTGGTCAAAAAATTGCAAGGCAAAATTTGTCAAAAAATTGCAAGTCAATTTTTCTTGTTTTTCAACGTCCTCAAACGGCACGATAAAACGATTCTAAAACTTCGGACAAGGCCCTATCGTGTGTATTTTTTCCCGTACAACACGATGGGCACTCTGGATTTTCCGTAGCTCCATTGGGGGCCGAGATATTGAACTTAGAAAATCACGAAAATCGACGTTTTTCCAGAAGTGGCTCAAAAAGAGAAAAGTCGTTATTCAATCGACTTTTTTTTTGTTTCAAAGCTATAATATTCCACCTATTTTTTCCCGCTGATCACGAATATAACAATTATTTTAATATAACAATTATATTCGTGTCAAAACGACTTCATTGTCAAAACCCGGCAAAAAAATCTGTCGCCAGAGCGGTCGCTTCGGCGGTCATTAGTATGGTTAATTTCGGGAACAAAACAACCGTCGCTTTTTTGCGAAACGTGACAGCTGTCAATAACTTTGTTGGAGCAACGTTGCTAACTTCCGTGCCGTCAAAGATAAGCTTTTTGACGATCGGAATTAATTTTTCTAGACGGTTGCTATTACGATCGTTTATTCGGTCGCCAATCAAACAAACGACTTCATTGCCAAAACCCGGCAAAAAAATCTGTCGCCAAAACGACAGGTGCGGATGGCCCCGAGTATGGCCGACGATTACTTTGTAGCCGTTAGCAGGTTGGCAGCCGATGATCGGATCTCGACGAATGCCCAGCATTGGCTGAACTGTCGATTGACAACCATCTCAACATTGGGCTCAATAGTTGGTAAAACGCTGCTTACCAGAGTTGAGCCGCCGTTGGCGTATCGTCGTAACAATGCACCCAGAGAAAAATATGGTACTGGAAACTATAAAAGGACAACTATATTCATAGTTGACGTAACTGTGAATTAGTAGTTCGGACAACTATAAAATAGTTGGTCGTACTAATTTATAGTTGATTGATTTACTAATTCAGTTACGTCAACTATAAATATAGTTGTCCCTTATAGTTATCCCTTTATAGTTTCCAGTACCATATTTTTCTCTGGGTGTGCGTGTTCTGTTATACCAAGTGAATGTTCGCTCGCGACGTTGAACGACTTTGGCCCAGTACCTGCTAGCGACGTTCAGCCAACGTCCAACACCAAGTATTTATAAACAATGACATTTTTTTTTAATTTACGAGAATCCTTTTTTAATATTCCACATTCCACTATTGTAGTTTTATCTACAGTATTGCAGTGCAGACAGCCTAAGTTTCATCAATATTATTAATTAGAGTCTCAATACAAATGAAATAATAAAACTTAGACAATTCAAAGCAACTGGTATGATAGAAGTTAAAGCAATTGATATTAGATAAAGATGCAGCAGACATGCAGCTTTTATAGAAGATTCGAAAAAGAAATATATTCAAGGTGAGCGTAGCCGAGTGCGTAAGAGCGCGGACTAGTAGTCCGGGGTTCGCGGGTTCGAGCCCACGTTACCGACTAAAAAATTTATTCTGATGATTCCAATCTGTGAAGATAAAAAACTTCATAAAGGCAATTGTAGGATGATAAAAAAAGCCATTCAGAGTCGCGCAGATCGATTAAAAAAAATGTATTGCGTATTAGTATTTTCCATTCAACGTTGGCTGGACATCGGCCACCAAGATTGGGGCAACGTTTTTTTTTTTTTTTATAAATCATGGTTTATTGTTTGTCCGTATACATTTCTTAAGTTTTAGGCTACAATAACATAAAAAAAAACAAAAGCCTATACATATTGGGGCTTAGTGTAGGTTCGACTGCCAAGTGCAGTACTCGCTTACAAACATTTCCATTTACTTTAACATAAGTAAAAAAAATAAACATTTTTAACAATACAATAGCTCAGTTATATCCAACAAAACAGCTGTTGACATAGATTTTTGCCAATATAGCAATATAATAAAAGGAAAAAAATGGGGAAAAACCTTTAAAAAAAACTCTCTTATTCTTGGCCCAGAATACCTAAAAGGAAAAAAAAATACCTAAGACTAATAATAAAATTAAAGAGATATATACACTATATACAGAATACACATGTCATTCAATTCATTCGTTACCTAAGAACGTATAAAAACCAATTCATAATATCACAGTTAGGGACTAGATTCACAACGGATGAACATGTCTATTCTGCCGCAATTTTCGTGCATGCAGAGTTCTAATATGGGGACAGTCAATGCTAAGCCACCAGTATTTATCAAAATCTAGTCGATGAAAGTCGAGGTAATCACGGTTTGGTACTGACGTAGAAACCGTAAATCTGTCAGGATTGTCTGTATAATCGTTATGGTTAAACGAAATCCTTTAATTCGCTTTATTCCGTTTCCAATGATATAATAAAGGAATGTTATCAGCATTTTGCACAAGGCCCTGGCTATCGCAGTAAGGAAACGCTTAAGGTGTTATGTAATTGGTTCTTATTTGATACGTAGATTCTCTTTCCTCCTGAAATTTCATTGCCTGTATCACATCGTTTTCTGTCCTATTTAAATTACTAAAGTAGTCACGCGTGAGCTTAATTATAAAATTATTTATCCGTGGAATATCCGCCTTGTCATAGTTTATTCTGTTTGAAATATAATTTTGAAATTCGGAGTGCACCGAGCGGTGCATATACAAGCACGATCGTAGGCATTTTTTCTCAAACATTCGTATCTTTTCTATGACAGACTGACTCGTGTTCCACCAAACTGGAGCCGCATAAGTTATTATTGGCCACACCAAAAGTATATATAAAACTATTTTTGTTCTGTTTGATAAATATTTGTTATAGAAAATTGCACTATTAGCTTGGAAAGCTTTTCGAGCTTTAGTGATCTGTATGTCTAAGTGTTTATTTCCCCTGAGAAGATGGTCGATATGGACTCCAAGATATTTAACCATATTACTGTGTGGAACTGGCGTTTTAATATTAGTATTAGGGGATGTGATTTCAATCTGAAACTGCTTATGGCCTGCTTTATTTTTTGAGTTGATGTCATTTAACGGCTTTCTAAATAGAATGGTCTCAGATTTGGACGGATTAATTCGTAGATTCCAGGATATGTAATACTGGTTAATCATCTCGACCTTCTCCTCAAGTTCGACTTTAATCTTTTGTACTCGGTGGTTAGATGTGTATACTATTATATCATCTGCAAAGGCAATAGCTTTTGTACGACTCTGCTCACCATTAATATTATTTAAACTTAAAGTGTCACATGTATATATATTAAAAAGTATCGGTGAATGCACCGTCCCTTGCTGCAACCCCTCTCGGATATGAAAGTATTCTGACGATAGCCTCATGCCGTCACATTGGGGCAACGTCGTTTGATAACGTAGGGCCGATGTTGTCATCCCAGCGTTAACGTGTAGACCTGCATTGGCGACCAGAGTCGGGTCGACTTTCTAACTCAGGCGTTCATAGTTGGTCCAACGTCAGACCGGCTCTAAAACCGCACCTGGGATCGCCTCAGCGGTCATCAGTGTGGTCGATTTCGGGAACAAAACAGCCGTCGCTTTTAGCGTCGCTCCTTCGGTCGCTCGGTATGCCGGAGTCACCTTCGGGTTATCAAATGGGATGCATTTAGCATCTCATTAACTACCGGCTTTTTGTTCTAACGATAGCTAATCATCCTAAGGAGCGTTAATCGACCGTTGTCGTTCTTACAGACGATGTAAAAATGCCGCGATTCTTCCAAACGGCTGA
Source organism: Stenichneumon culpator (assembly GCA_964017025.1). Classification (NCBI taxonomy): domain Eukaryota; kingdom Metazoa; phylum Arthropoda; class Insecta; order Hymenoptera; family Ichneumonidae; genus Stenichneumon; species Stenichneumon culpator. The sequence continues at coordinate 4,675,032 of OZ024771.1, forward strand.
CATCATCTCGTCGGCTCTATTATGCAAAACGGTGCTCAAACGAGAGTCGAAACACGCCCACATGCAAATACACATACGCGGACAAAAAGGAGGGACCGACAGCGCGTTGTCGCGGTCGGAACGTTAAGGACGCCGAATAGTTTCCGCGGCAATTCCCGTCACGTGCGGCCACCGCGACGACTACTCGAGTTTGCGTCTGTGTCTTTTCACTGTCTCCAGGTCACAGTGAAAGTTCTAAAAAAAAAAAAAAAAAAATTCCCGTGGAATATCGGAGCACGCAGAAGTCTCATCCGCAGGGAAATATTCCCATTGTGTAACGCCCGACGGCTCGTGACGGTAACCGGGCCGTCCGGCTTTCCGCCACGTGTCAAACAAGTGTTGGGAACATCGAATTAAATACAGGTAGAGCACGTCGCATCAAAAACTTTTCCCGGGGACGGTCATTACAGCGGGTGAACAGGTGTCGGGTCGGCATCCGAGCGCATGCAAATGAATCTTGACGGCCCGCTCGTGAAGCACATACGACGCATATGAGGCATCCTCTGTTTTAGGTGGTCCTTGCGAATGGTGTTGATTTCGCATAAGTTTCAGAGGATTGAGAGGGAATCGTAAAAAGGGTTCTCGATGGTATGAAAATCTGAAAAAAAAATCAAGCGTATTGAAGATGCCGAAAAGATTAATTTTGGATAATAATAATTCCAAAGTGTTATTAACAAATTGATGAAAAATTGAATTTTTCAACAAATCTTCCGGAAACATAATAACTTTTTATTAATGAAAATTATTCGTTTATTTTTCTGAATACGTATGAATTTTTTCGGATTTTCAAATTCACTTTGAATTTTCTGACTTTCTACACGTTTTTGCCATATAAAAACAAAAATTCAACCAAATTCAAACATTCTCGAAATCTTAAAAAATACAATAAAATAAATCGAAGTCTTGACAAATGAAAAAATACAATTTTCACCTGAACAAAGCTTCCTCAGTGAGAAAGCAAAAAAAATGTATTTCACAGTAATAATACAGTCAATAACGGTGTTACACAAGTTTGTCACTCATATGCGTCAAGAAACATCAATTCGGCAGGAACTTTTTTTTGTGGTGACGACTACTTTCCGTACCCGTAGTAATACGGATAGCTTCGTCGATAATACCCATACGGATATCGATAACCGGGGTAGTACGATATTCTGTATCCTCCATAGTAATACGGTGAATAATAACCGTAGTAGAGTCCCCTCTTGTCTCTGGCAACATCCGGAATGGATTCATGGACGCTGACAGGATCAAGTGCCGATTCCTCGATGTAAGTAGAACTTAATCGTTCGACAGGTTCCTCAGCAGCGACCGCTGCTGCAACAGCAACGATGAGAAACACCTGCAAGAGCAACAAATCTCCGGTAACAAAAATGATAATGATCGCGATCACGATTACGACAACGATCATGACAACGATCGTGGCAATGATCATGGCAACGATCGTGACAACGATCATGGCAACGATCATGACAACGATCATGACAACGATCATGACAACGATCATGACAACGATCATGACAACGATCATGACAACGATCATGACTACGATCATGACAACGATCATGACAACGATCATGACAACGATCATGACAACGATCATGACAACGATCATGACAACGATCATGACAACGATCATGACAACGATCATGACAACGATCATGACAACGATCATGACAACGATCATGACAACGATCATGACAACGATCATGACAACGATCATGACAACGATCATGACAACGATCATGACAACGATCATGAATACGTTCATGACAACGATCATGACAACGATCATGATAACGATCATGATAACGATCATGATAACGATCATGAATACGTTCATGACAACGATCATGAAAACGATCATGACAACTATCATGACATCGATCACGACATCGATGGCGACAACGATCATGACAACGATCATGGAAACGATCATGACAATGATCATGTCCATGTTATTATTATTATTTTAAACCCTATATCATCTTATACTCACAACGAAGTACTTCATGTCGCAGAGGTGCTGCTAATTTGTTTGTTGTTTTTTCCTCAAATTGATAAACCTATATGCGTGTCTTCTCTGAATATCTTCGGAGACCGAATGATGTCCATGATATTTGAGACAATGCTTTATATACCGCGTCGGAATGGTCGACAGTATTATTGTGCATCGTAGACAGGCAAGGTCTCGGTGGGGTCTGCGGATGCACTTCACGATATAGGTAAACACGTGAGTGCGGAACACTCGATTGTGTGACTGTAAAACGCATCGACGAGCGAATAACTTCACCTTACTTTGGTCTTGCAGAATTACGCAGTGTCGCAGTACATGTGTGTGTGTGTGTGGAAAAGCTTATATGCTTGGCGAGTGGGGAGGGGGAGGGGGGTGAAGGAGAGGTCGACAGCCAGACGGATATATGTGATGCGGTATATTTACTAATGACATTGTTGTGTAAGAGATGCAAATTGGCGATTTGCCAGACACGGACGAGACTTCGATCCTACGGATTTTGAGGAAAAAAAAAAAAAATCGTTATAGTGTCCTCGTTCGCAATGCAGTTTCACGAAGCGTACAGAGAGTAGGCGAGCATGATTATGTCGGAATGAATTTTCGAAGAAGACCAAGTACCGAAGAAGTCGCAAGTGGGCGCACAGAAATTCTCGAGGAAGTCCTTAAAATGAAAAATTAAAAAACCTTTTTAATTCAGTTCTGTATTTCTTCATTTCCTGTCCACGAACTTCCGTCTTTTCCTTTTCTCGTTATTTTTTACAATTTTTTTTTAATTGCAATACCCGCGAATCCAAAGTAAGAGACATTTTGCTGCTTTGATACAATTTCTTAATCAACGATGTAACCGTAACATACGAAAGGTGTTGGCTAATAGTTATATTGCTGAGCAGGAAATTTTCACATCACAATTATGTCCTTGTAACTTTTGTTCAGAGGAATAGATAAGATTTTTTTTTTGTAACTGTAAACAGTAAGTAGTGTCGAATAATCGGTAAATTATGTGCTGCAGATTAATTATCATAATGACTTCATTTTTATATTGCTTCGAATAGGGCTCAAACTTTTGAATTTTAAAAATTTTTCACCTTTGATTTTTTTTTATATGGGCAAAATGCGTAAAATGTCACAGACTTCAAAGTGAATTTAAAAATCTAAAAAAATTCATACATATTCAGAAAAATGAAAGTCATTGTCATAAAAAAAAAAAATTCTATGTTTCCGGGAGATTTGGTGAACAATTTTCCTTTTCATCAATAATATCAATTTGTCAATAACATTTTGGAATTAATATTATGCAAAATTAATCTTTTCAGCATCTTTAAGAAGCTTGATTTTTTTAAATTTTTATACTATCGAGAAGTGTTTACAATTCCCTCTCAATTCTCTCAAACTTATGCGAAATCAACACCATTCGCAAGGACTACCTTAAGGTAGTTCTTGCGAATCATATTGGTATAAAAATCTAAAACAAATCAAGCGTATTAAAGATGGCGAAAAGATTAATTTAGCATAATAATAATTCCAAAATGTTATTGATAAATTGATGAAAAATTTAATTGTTTGACAAATCTCCCGGAAATATAACTTTTGTTAATGAAAATTATTCGTTTGTTTTTCTGAATACGTATGAATTTTTTCATATTTTTAAATTCACTTTGATTTTTTTTTTGTTATATGGGAAAAACGTGTAGGAAATAAATCTTTTCGCCGTCTTTAACACGCTTGATTTTTTGTAATTTTTATACCACCGAGAAGTGTTTACAATTCCCTCTCGATTCTCTGAAACTTATGCGAAATCAACACCATTCGCAAGGACTTTCTTAAGACCATCGCCGAAGCATCGCGTTCGTCTCAGTCGTCATTTTACCGGTCACTTATAGCGCAAAGTCACTAAAAGCGTAGCCAGATAAGTGCGTGTGCAGTCAGCGAACAACTCTTTGAGCAAAACATTAAAAACCAACGAACGATTTTCACTCTCCGAGCTGCTTGTATCGAACGACGTAACTTGCAACTTCTCACGATAAAAACGGAGCTCGACTCGAGAGGCGAGTCGAAATGTTGTCGAAGTCAGCGAATTACACAAGGCGACATTATTTTCCGATAATCTTCGGCACTGCTCTTGTCGCGGCTTACGTTGCTTTCGAAAACAGGTATTCACATTCTAATCAGTCAATCTCGTTGCCGATCCAATTGTCGACAACAAACACGACTTTGTCTTTCACGCTTGAATTCATGTCGCGAGAAATTTGTGGCATAAATTGTCTGAATTACGGAACATAACCTCAATTAAGATCTAATCAATTGTTCCGATTTTCTGGTGAAAATATTTTTCTGAATATGTCTGAATGTTTATCTGAAAGTCTCGGAAAATGTATCAGAATTTTCTCTGAAAGGTCGTCTGAATTTCTCAGTTTTCGCGCTTTTCAGAAAAAGGCAAAGATTTTTATGAATCTAAATTTATTTATTTATTTATTTATTTATTTATTTATTTTGATTTGTTGACGGATGCTCCTTTTCTAATTTGTAAAGTGTAACATGTATAAACTTATATAAAACTTGTCTTATAACTTATATAAAAGTTCATATTTATCTAGGGAAAAAATAAAATAGTAACCGCAATTCACAGATAATGGTGATAAAAAATTTCAGTAAAAAAAAATCCCTTCAATCCTATAAACGTTTGATTAGGTTTAGCCTGATAAAATTAGGATAAATATTTTGCGGTAATTTCCTGAACAACCGAACATAACCTCAAATAGCATGTAATTGTTACGTTAAAAAATAAAAACTTGCGTGCTTCAATGATAGAATGATTCAATCTTATTGTCAATCGAATTGTCAATGATAAACATTTCCTTGTTTTTCGTGCCCAAAATGCATTTCGCGAGGAATTTTCGTTGTACTCGCCGAAACAATCAAACATAACCTCTATTAACTGTTTCGATCCGCACGCGTGTGGTTGGATGATATTTCGTCCAATGAGAGGGCAGCTGTTTAAAAAGAAAAAACAAAAAAATCATGTTCAGATAAAGTTTTCTAATACATTTTCTTTTTTTTAACTGATTTCAGATTCTACTTCCTGCAAAGTACCATGGAAGAGGCTAAAAATCTCTACAAAGAAGATCCCGATTTCGAAGCTATGTACGAAAAGGCTCGCATGGAGAATGATGAAAGGAAACGAAAACTAAAACAATAATAATTTGTACGTTCGTTGAATTCATTTTATTTTTGCGATGCAATGAACTCTATGCGATAGAGACAGAGTTAAAATTTTGAATGAACTTTTCCGGACTGATTCTATATGACGAAATGACAAATTAACTCCGGGATTTACCTCATTAATCAAATACACAGTGCGCCGCTTAATCTATTTTTCATTTTGAATGTATTCGAAATTTTAACTCTGTTTTTCTCGCACTCATACGTGTTTAGCCTCCTCTCAAGAAAATTCAAAAAATATTCTTTTAACGTGCTTACGTTCCGTGATAGGACCTGGAACGATCAAAATTCACAGTGCGTTCTTGTTCCTCGAGGCTCTCTGGTCATGCCAGAGGGCTAAAATTTTTGTCAAATTGACATTCTACGATAATTAACATTCTAAAATGTTGAATCCATTTTTCTCCAAAGCGATTCTGCTAAAAGCAAAACGTATTACCCAGCTCACTGCGTGAATCAAATACGCAGTCCACTGTGCACAATTCGTTTTTCATTTTAGCGAATCGTTTTGGTGGAAAATGTATTCAGAATTTTAGCTCTGTTTCTCTCGCACTCGTACGTGTTTACCCTCCTCTTGAGAAAATTCAGAATTTAGTCATTCGTCATGTTACCTCGAGCCATCGAAATTCACAGTGCGTTCTTGCTCTCCAAGACTCTCATGTTGCGCAAGAGGGCTAACATTTTCATTGAATTAACATTCGACTGAAGCCTGCAGATCGGATGAGGTTGAACGGTTTACAAAAAAAGGCATTCGAGACAATCGAATTGCGAAGTCCGTTTATTCACAGCTTCATCAATCGGTTACTCATATCGGCATTGTTACTTTGAATTTTGGTCAGAGAAAAACCGTTTTAATTAGCTCGGGGAACTTTTCCTGCTGTCTTGAACGGCAACCATTATTTATTCATTTACTCAATTGTTTGTTTTATATACTCACTTATTTATATGATTTATTTGTTCGTTTATTTATTTATTTATTTGATCAAAGAAATAATGGACCTAGCTCGTTTACGGCTAGTTAATAATCGCCTGGCTAATTTGCCATTAGAAATTGTTTTGTCGAGCAGTTGCTCTACAAATCCTTAAAACTATAATTTGCCCACGCGATTTTAACCACTGTCTTTAGTACACATTATTTATTTATTTACTCAATTATTATTTTTGTACATTCATTCATTTATAGCATTTATTTGGTGATTGATTTGTTCGTTTATTAATTTATTAATCTGATCGAAGTAATAACGATCCGCGCTCCACTACGGCTAATTAATACTCGCGATGCAGTTTGCAGTTCGAACTTGTTTTGTCGAGCAGTCGCGCTTTCCAAATCCTTTCCTGGTGTCTCGACCCACTCCATTGTTGATTTGAATTTCAGTCAAAGCAAACAATAATAATTTCGTCAGACAACTTTTCCCACTGTCTTTAGTGACAATTATCTATTTATTGACTCAGTAATTTTTTTTATATAATTAATTTTTACGATTTATTTGGTGGTTTTTCTGTTCGTTTATTAATTCATTTATATGATCGAAGTAATAATCATAGAAGTAATGATGGATCGAGCTTCTCTACGACTAATTAATAATCGCTATGCAATTCGCCGTTCGAAATTGTGTTGTCGAGCACCCGCTTTCCAAATCCTTTTCTGGCGTCTCGACCCATTGCCGCGTGAATCGCCCGTGTTTCTCTCGTTGCCAAAAACTCACGAGGAAAGTCATTTGGCTCAGGTCATTGGCATAAAAAATAAAAAAAATCATCTCGATCATAAATACAGATCGACAGAAGCGGGGCGAAAAAAAAGGACTGTTAAAAAAGCAATCGAGTCAAAGATTTTTTATTGTTCGACACGCCGATAACAATGCTTCTACAGCGTGAATAACATTTGAGAGCGTTAACTTCTGATGACGGGAACGTTTTAGGTCCATCTGTAAATAATAAAAAACCTCGTAAATTTCGGAACATTTACGAATCGGGACGATCGGTGAAAAATTCTGAGTAACACAATTCAGATAGAGCTAATAATATGAATGATCATTCACGAAAGATTCAGTCAGGTAAATCATCATAATTGACTCGTTCGTAGAATATATATATATATATATATATATATATATATATATATATATATAAATTAAATAAATAAAAATGCATCGCTATATTAGGAAACGCACCGTTCATCAGTTTCTCTCGAAAATGCACCGTTCGACCTCGTTCGTTCGCCTTTCTGTAAAAAAATAAGTTAAAAAAATCGTTAAAAGACGTGCAATGCTTAAAGGAGATTCAGTTAAAAGTAAGATTCGAATGACTCAGTGGTAGTGACGAAACAAAGATTTGCATCATTAATGATATTTCAATACCGTGTTGTTACATCATCGTGGTTATTGCGTAATTATTTTTGGTACTTATATCGATGGTCGCATGCCAGAAGGGCGTATAAGGATACGATTTCAATACATCCGCCCTTATTAAATTAGGCCGTCGATAAATGGGCTTTTTCCCACCATTTCGACCTGGGTCTAAACATTCACATCTTGGATGGGGTCAGCAATTTTTCTTTATGTGGCAAAACTAACTGTGAAAAGCACTCAGATTTTTTATTAGATAAAAAAAATTGTTTATGATTAAAAAATACTTTTATTCATCGACATAATTTTAAAATCTGAAAAAATTCTAAAAGATCTTGTGTCATGTAGAAAAAAATGTTAAGATTTCAGCTGGAGTTAATTTTTCAATGTTTTCAAATTTTTTTGCGAATTTTTTTTTTTGTGACAATATTAGAAGAAAAAATCTGTCGATTATGGGTTATCACTCGACCATTTTCATATGCATCGCTGCATTGTTGGACATTTTTCCAGATTTTTCCGAAGAGTTTTTATTTCTGCTAAGTTAAAAAAGTTCGGAAAAATCGGAGTAAATTTCCAAATATGCAGCGTTGCATATAAAAATGGTCAACAAGCTGTAGCCGACAATCGACTGATTTTTTTTGGAAGTCCTTTCGAAAAAAAAAATTCAAAAAAATAGAAGGTGACGTCAGCTCCGGCTTAAACAATAAAAATTATCATATGTACCACACGATTTTTCAGAATATTTTCAGATTTTTAAATTGTGACGATCAATGAATTTGTTTTTTTAATTATAAATAATTATAAACAATCTCAAAAAATCTAAAAAAAATACCCAAGTGTTTTTAAGAGTTAGTTAAATCATATAAAAAATCGTGAGCCAAATCCAAGATGTGGAGGGACAAACCCAGAACGATTTGGAATTGAATACCTCATATTTTTATTTTTACAATTAAACGCTTACCATTAGCTCGTCGAGTCCCTTCCGAAGATTAACGTTGCTTTCGACCTTCTCCTGTTCCATTATCGTGTTCTCGTCGTCGGAGATTCTACGAACGCGACAGTGAACTTTTTATCGTCGTCCGCCATTGCGTCATTCTTAGGCTCGACGTTTCTTTAACAGCCGGCGAGAAGCTTTTTTTCGTTCCTCGACATAATTTAGCGGCAGCGCCTTAAGCAACTCTTCGAACGGAAATTCAGATTTTTTTTTCAAGAGTTCGACCTCCACCTTGTGATTCGTCGTCAACATCATCTCGGATTTCGCTATCGTCTCCGCGACGTCCTCAGAACTCTTGGCTCGTACTCGTCTGCAATAATATTTAAACAATTATTTGTATGGTTTTCCTTTTTTTTTATATACTCATGATTTTAAATTGAATATTTGTGATTTTTAATCTCAGACAAATGCCTCGTTAACATCACCGGGTAGGTTTGAGCATGAATGATTTCTCGCCCCTTCGGAAACGGTATATTAGCATCATAGAAAAAAAATACTCCTGTCTATTTACTCTTCACGATTAACGTGATAATTTTCTTTCCATCCGAACAAGAGAATGAAAAAAAAAAATATTCCTGACTTTATTAATTTTTTCTTTTTTTCGCATTCCACGAAAAAATATAATTTTCATTCCTTTCTGCTAAAAATAGCCTTTACAATACGAACTAAAATACAACACAAATTCCATTAAATAGTTAATGAATAGAGAGACATTTTTTGTCCTTAGATTGTTTTAGCCCGATTTATCCCTTTCAAGATATACGAACTTGAAAAAAAGTATCTTCTAAATGGATGGATTAAAAAATCTGAAAACAATTCTCAAACGATACTCTCAAGTGAAATAAAAATGTGACCCATTATGGGACAGATCTGAGAGGGTCGAAAAAAAGTGGCTGAGTTGACAGAGAACGCCTCATATATCGGCGGCCTAATTCGATAGAGGCGTACGACAAATTAAAATCCTATCCTTATACGCCCTTTTGGCAGTAAGCTAAATGGAAAGGAATTCCCCGTATATCGGATGCTCACCTCAACGATGCATCTTGAAAAAACGTATCGTTTAGAGACTCAAATCTCGAAGTGATCTGTAACAGAAACGAGAATCATTGACACACCATTGTTTATAAAAAGAGCATTTATGGATGATCATTTTTTTAAATTATGTAGATCAGATAGGAGCGAAAGACATTGCTAAGTGTGTCATCAACATTGGTCAGTTGAACTATGAAATCATCATTTGAACCGGAGCGGAAATCTGTTACGCGCATTGAATCGGAGATTAAGTATGCTTCGCACGTAAATTCCCAGCCAAAAGCGAGATTCAGTAAGAATTCGAACACTTCATATTGGTATAAAAATCTGAAAAAAAATCAACTGTTTCAAAGGTGCTAATAATATTAAGTTTGCATAATAATGTAAAAAAAGTTATTAACAAATTGCTATTAAAAGTAATTGTTCAACAAATAATCAGTTTATCTTTTTTTTCCTTTCAAAATGAATTCATTGATTTTTTAGAAAGCGCGTGAATTTTCTAAAGAATTTTCTTACATTTTTGAATTTTCCGTTTTGGAAATTTTTTTAAGGCCGCTACTACGGAACCGTTGGCGCAATCGCCTCGAAACTTTTGGTGTGTACTGCGAAATCGTGATATGTAGACACATATCCGAAATTCGTGCCTCTACATCGATTTTTCAAATTTTCGAAGAACAAAAATTCGGAATGTAAGGATATTCTGAAAAATTGATATAAATTCTAAAAAAAAATATCAAGGAATTTATTAACAATGAAAAAATAAAAGGTTTTCATAAAACAATAATAATCATAAAAATAATAATTTGTTAAGCACTTTTTGGCACTATTATTATGCAAAATGATAGATCTTGACGATTTATACGGCGAATTTTTTTCAGATTTTTTGCATATCGCGAAGTACGAAAATTTTTATCAAATTAAACTTTTGATTGGCAATTTATGTGTGATGCATCTCTAAGTATACCGTGCATACCTGTGCATTATCCAAAGTCGGTTTTGTTTCTTCTATATCGAAAGGATCTTCCCTTCCTCCAGTCTTGCTCCGGGAGATTTTCCGCTCAATAAAAATGCTTCCATTCCCCGTTAACATCGGTTTTCAGCGATTTCTGCAACACAAAAATGTACGATCGTCAAATCGAGCCGCGAGAGCAAATGGAACCGTTTTTTTGTCGTAACTGTGACATCAGATAGGAGCGAAAGACATTGCTAAGTATAACATCAACATTGATCAGTTGAACTATGAAATCATCATTTGAATCGGAGCTGGAAAATTCCTATGCGCATTGTATCAAAAACGAAGTGTACCTTCGGCTGATCAGATGAAATTCGATGAAATTTTGAGACAGCGCAATAACCCATGTCGCTGTTAAGAATGTTGCTCAGTTTCTTGCATCAGAATTGTTGTCCAAATTCTTATTTTTTTTTCTTTCTACATCGAAAATATCGCAATTTTCGATTCCTTGGATATTTTCGAACGGATCTTCTCTTCGTCTGGGAGATTTTCCGGTCGACAAAAATTCCTCCATTTCCGGTTAACGGGGAACTTATCTTAAGATCAGTTTTCAGCGACTTCTGTAACACAAAAATTTACTATCGTCAAATCGTGCCGGGACAGCAGATCGAAGCGTTTGTTTTTCTAGCAACTTTGGCGTCAGATAGGAGCGAAAGACATTGCTAAGTGTGACATCAACATCGGTCAGTTGAACTATGAAATCATCATTACATGGTGTTCAGTCAAAGGTCCGTACAAAATTCAAGGACAATTTCCAGGTCGTATTGGGAGATTTATAAAATTAAAAAATGAAAATATGCATATCGCGCGCGACGTATACGAAATAACATTTAATTCGATAACCGTGGTCGTTCACTTTGGAATCGGTTCACAAAAAAAAAAAAAAAAACCGCTCGAATCTATGTACGAGGTATTCTATACCAAATCGACCTGAACCTGACCCTTCACATGTTGGATTTGGCCCGCGATTTTTTATATGATTGAGCTAACTCTCAAAAGCACTTAGATATTTCTTTTTTTCATTTTTTTCACATTGTTTGTAATTATTTATAGTTCAAAAACGAATTTATTGATAGCTAAAAATTAAAAATCTGAAAAAATTCTGAAAAATCATGTGTTATACAAGAATTGTAAAAATTTGAGTCGGAGTGGCCCAACATTTTGAAACACGCTCAAATTTGCGATGAAATACAAAATTCGAGGACATTAGTTGGAATTCAAAGGCATTTCAGGACTTTTTCGAGGATGGGAAAAATCAGACAGTTCGGGGACTTCAAGAACTTCAAGGACCGCTGGGCATCATCTCATTATGCGCCGAGGCATAGAATAACAACAGCCTACAATTGAACAATTATTTAAATTATAGTTAATTTACATCTCTCTTCGAAACTTACTCGAACCTGATTCATGGCGAAGTTCTCACGATTCAGGGTTTTTTGAATTTGGCTTGAACGAAGATTCTCGGCACGTCGATTTTCTCCTTGACGTTTACGGTTCTCCTCTCGACGTACGAACAGGTCAGAGTCTCGAATCCCGCGGACTCGAACATCTGCCTGACTTCGTCCACGGAGAAGTAGTAGCTCCTAAAAAAAAATGACAAAAGTGCTTTACAGGCTTTGAACGATAACTACAAAGTCGAGAGATTAGATTTTGATTAGTCAGATAGGAGCGAAAGACATTGCTGAAGTATACATCAAAGTCGATCAGTTGAACTATGAAATCATCATTGAGTTTTATCGCAATTGGCGAAACTGCTTCTAGCAGTTAATAATAATAATAATAATAATAATACCTTGTGCCGTCTTGGCGCATATAGAAGTTCTCGGCGATTTTATGGCCTGGCTTGAATCGCAGTTGGGCCATGTCGTAGAGGCCGTAGTCCCTGAATAGCAGAACGCCATTTGTTGCCATAACGTTGAATAGATTTTCGGCTACTCTGCAATAGAATTTATGAATGCAGCAAATTGGAATTAAAATTAAAATTCAATCAAAAAAAATTCTCAACATTTTTGCCAATAAAGTGCATCGGTAATAGCTCGAGTTGGATTTGGTTTGATGCGAGGATTAAGATGTGATAAGGGAATGCGCAATCGAAGGCCCAAAATATGCCCAGGGTTCGGAGCGCTAGCAAAATAAAAATTCAAGTAAACTTTATCATTGGCAAACTTTGCCTTCGGCAATCCTCTTCGATGTTCATTCACTCAGTCATTGCAATTTGTACATGTATCTTTTTTTTTTTTCTAAATAAAGCGCATAGATAATAGCTCGAGTTGATTGTGGTTCGATACTAGGTTTAAGATTTGATACGTAGACATGCACTGCAAGGCCTTAACAACACTCCAGTTTCAGGGTGCGAGTTAAATCATAATAAAATTAAATTGTTCTATCAGCGTACCTGGCAAACTTCTCCGGATGTATAGCCGAAAGCACAAACACCAGAGTGACTATGTCGATCGGAGATTGGACTTTGTCGAAGCAGTTCTCCATCGTCACGTCGGTTTGAAAAGCTTCGATTCGGTCGGAGTCGTACAGCTCGTGTTTCTGGAAAGGCACATTTACTTTCTTAAACCAACATTCAATTTAGAATATGTAATAAAATATTAAATACATCAGTATTAAATAATCATCGAGAATCAAAATTTCACTTCCGGAATATCGAAACACAAGAACACGATTTCATTTCACATAAATCATTGTTTTTGTTTTTTTTAATTACTTGGTAAGACATTGCTGGGTCTCAGAATAAACTGCACAGTGTCTAACAGATCAAGGAACACATAAATTGCCAATCAAAAGTTTAATTTGATAAAAATTTTTGTACTTCGCGATATGAAATTCCACATTTCCAGGTTTTCTAGGTGAAAATCTGAAAAGTTGCAACACTGAGATTTCAAGGTTTCCAGGACTTTTAACATCGTTAGACAACACGAAGATATAAAAAATAATAATAATTGATTATCGAATCATGAGATTATAAATAATAATAATAATTGATTATCGAATCATGAGATTATAAATAATAATAATAATTGATTATCGAATCATGAGATTAAAATTGTTGTTTCATCACTTTGCAAAAGAAGGTATCTGTAAATTATTCCACAGAAAAGAGATCATGTTACAATGTTTAAAATTTACGCACTCCATCCGTTGTGAATACAGATTTAGTCGTTTAGAATGAATGCAGCGCAGTTTTTTATATGGCATGGCGGCATGTAAAGGGAATTCTTGACGAGTATGAAAATGCGATATTCGCATGAGACAGAACTTCCTTTTCTACGCCCATGCCATTCACATAATTTTTCCTAACAAATTCACGAAAATAATGCTTTTCGTTTTTGAGAAGTGTGTGTAAGAAGGTAATTTTCCGCACTAGTGCGAGAAAAAAGACCGTATTGCATCCGTACGCATGCACGGTATTTTTCTCCCACACAATGCAAAAAAAGTACTTGTCTGCGCACACTTTGCAGGAACAGAAAGCATGATTTTACAAGCGTGCCTTAGAAAATGGTATGTTACGATTCTAGTGAAAAAAAACTTTTTCTGACGAGTGTGAGTTTGCAGTACGAGCCAAAGGCGAGTGTTGCAATCGCACGAGTTCGGAAAATATGTTCGCACTAGTGTCGGACAAAGTTTTATTTCACAAGGTGTGAAAATGGGGGTATTCGCTAGCGAAGCATGCGCAAAAACCGCCATTTTTCCACCGAGTGAAATAAACAACTGTTTTCAGAAATTAACAAAATCGTCATTTTGCTTTTTTTCCCCATGTAACCCAAAACTTTAAATATCTAATTGAGTAACTAATCAAATTGAATTATCAATAATTATGAAAATGCTTTTCGGTTTCAGTTACGCGAAATATTTGAATTTATGAAAAAAAAAAAAAAAAAAAAAAAAAAAACAAAAAAGACACTTTTACAATTAGCCAGAGTATACGATCTATAGATTTTAAGTAAACGAATTTATCCGTTTACTATAATGCAGCAACCATTTTTGCTTCCTCATAGAGGAAGCTTTTTTTTTTTTACAAATTAACAAAATCGCCATTTTCTTTTTTTCCCCCTCGTAACCCAAGATCTTGAATAACTAATTGATATCTAATTGAATGACACAATTGATTGAAACGATTATTAATTATCAAATCACGGGATTAAAATCAGAATGGCGTATGTTCAGTGTATAACCGTATAAAATACGCCTTTCCGGTTTTAGTCACGCGAGATATATATATAAAAAAATCCAACGGAAGAGACCATTTTCAAATTATCAAAGTCGCCATTTTCTTTTTTCCCTCGTAACTTAAGACCTTGAATAGCTAATTGAATATCGTTATTACTGTTTTCTTTTTACTATTTTTTGTTAAAATTTTTTTTATTTTACCTTTTACGGTAACGGATACGCCTTTCCGGTTTAAGTTACGCGAAATATTTGGGTTTATAAAAAAAAGAAAATAATAATAATTACAAACAAAAAAGGCCATTTTACGATTGTCAAAGTCGCCATTTTCTTTTCTTCCCTCGTAACTTAAAGTAGAATAGCTAATTGCATATCGTTATTACTGCCTTTTAAAAAATTTTGTTAAATTATTTTTGTATTTTACCTTGACAAACTCGACGGCTCTCGGGGACAAGTCGCAGGCGTAAATTTTTTTGTAAACGAGTCCATCCTCGATCAGCGGATATATCAAGTTACCGACGCCGCAGCCGACCTCCATCATGGATTTCGGACCGCGCACGCTGCCGAGTTCCAGCAGTTCCCGAAACTCCCTAGTCGTCCAGTGTCGGTCCTTGAAGAATCTCGTGTCGTTTCTTTTGTAAAAAAGATCCCAGTGCTTGAGCGTGTCTTTTTCAAGCTGGCGCGCCCGAAACTCCGGCACGAGGCGAGAATTCTGCGCGCGCATGCGCTCGATCTCCTCGGAAGTGAGCTGCTTGGCCACGTGGCCGGCGCAAACCTCGCTCTGTTCACTCGTGTTCTTCATTCTTAACGGATTCGCCAAAGGAAAGATTTTTTTTGCTCTGAACAATTGTGTTTTACATTCTCGATTTAAGATATACTTTTTTTCTTTTAATAAGGCAGATTCTAGCGAGGTAAAAAGATTCGTCGCAGAACAACTAAGCGCGACTGTTCACCACCGGATCTCGCGAGGAAATGAGCGAGGAGCGGCTCGCGAACGAGGAGCTGCACGCGTCGGTGACGCCAGCGCCCTCCTGCGGCGCTTCTTCCAAGTGTCGGCTTCAGAGACACCAACGTAGAGGCTGGGAAACGGCATCGGTTACTTTGCCTGGCATTTAAGTAAATTAAGCGCTGCCAACCGCTAAAACTTTCGATGGGT
This sequence comes from Stenichneumon culpator, assembly GCA_964017025.1. Lineage (NCBI taxonomy): Eukaryota > Metazoa > Arthropoda > Insecta > Hymenoptera > Ichneumonidae > Stenichneumon > Stenichneumon culpator. The sequence continues at coordinate 4,691,016 of OZ024771.1, forward strand.
AACATATAAGATATAAGTGGCCGAAAGCGAAACCTCTATTATGACCAACATCGCCCAGCACAGTTTCTAACACACTACGATCCCCAAATCGTTTCCGTACAAGAGACACGATATATGTGCTTAAATGCAATTTCCATCTGACATCCTCGGAGTCGAAAGCATATTACAGTCAAAAAGGAAAATATTATGATGTTTATTGACAATAATACATAAAACCTGACGGATAAACGTTCTACACTCACCACCTAGTAAACCGTCCTGACTGAATGGTATAACAATCTTTGGATCTCCCGCCAAGGGCCGACTTGAATCTAAAGGGATTTCAAACGATACTGACTCAAATGACGGGGTAATTTACCGACGCTTGAAAGTAAGAGCGGTAGGCAATGCAGACATCTGCTTGTCACAACAACCGTTTTCATCGAAAAAATGGTAAGGGTAGGAAAAGGTTCTATAAAATGATTTTTTATCATAGACATTTTTTCAAAATCGTCATTTTTTAAAATTTCGAAAAAGGTACCAGTTTTACGGGTTTTTAATGATTTTTTCAAAAAAAAATTTTAGAAGCTTTTCGTTGCATATTGGAGTATAAATACTTGGTAACACTTTAAGACGGAATTTGGTAAAATTGTTATATTAAGGGGAAGTAAAAGTCACGTGACGAGGCCATGAGTGTGAAAGAGATAGTTGCAATTATAAAATTAACTTTATTCAATGGTGTTAATTTTTTTGAGAAAAAACTGAATTTGGGCCGGATGCGAAATTCCCGTGTGCATCCGGCTCGAATTTGCATTCTTCTCAAAAAAATTAGCCCCCTTGAGAAAAGTTCATTACAGTTTTCATTACCGACCGCGATATTTCACTTCGCCTTAAGTACTTGGCGTCGAGACGCTACCGCGTCTCTTGATAACCCAATGGACGAGATAAATTGCCGACACTCGGTAATACCGTGGCATGGAAGTTAGCAACGTTGCACCAATCGTATCATTAGCAGCTGTCACTTTTCTCAAGCAGATTACTTACTGGTAAAACGATAAAAAAATGGTATTCTAAGAAATTATATTATTACTATTCTATATATATATAATTATAATGATTATAAATATTGATATTTTTATATTATTATACATTATATAATATTATCGGCTCACTAGGAAAGCATCTTTCTGCGAAACGTGACTGTCAATAATTTCGTTGGAGCAAACTTAGAGCAAACTTGGAGCGAACTTCGCTAACTTCCATGCCGTGGAATACCAGCGGTCGGTAATGCAGATTCCCCCTTTATTCAAAGGTAAGATTGGAAACGCTCTCGCGACTTCTGGTAAGAAAGTTCCCCACCAACACGTGAGTTGGTGGCGACATGAAGAGGGGGAAGCCGTACCCAACTCACGACCAGCTCACAGCACTCAAAGTTTGGCCTTGCCGTCCGGAAGAGGGCAGCACTCGCGAGTCCAGTTTTCTTGCCGACTTCTTTCAATCATTAATTTTTTTTATAAAAAAAAAAATGAAAAAATAAAATCGATTCCATAATTTTTTGGCTCCCCGTCCCGGGAGAGACCTCGATTTTTCTCCTTTCTCTTCGCTCCATTCTGCGCGGACTCTTAACGCTTTATTACCTCCCGACCCACCGACTGCCAGGAACTCCGCGACTATTATCCAGCCCGAGTAGAAAACTACGTATAACCGATGGAGAATTACGATTTTTCGACATCGGCAACACTTCAACCTCTAGGTAATTTTTCTCATTTTCTCTCCCCCCCCCCCCCCCCCTCACCCCGCCCCACCTTTCGTACGGACTTTTCCCTCGTCGCCCTCCGCGTCTCGAGCCAGCCCGCGAAATTTAGATGGTAGCGCCGAGTTCGAGTACTTTCGATCCGGCGTTTCTCCCAGGAGTGCCGACCTCTGCTGAGACACCAGAAAATTTTTCGAGGGCCTCCTCTAATGTCTCGAATCGCCGACGAGCTTTTGGCTTCGGTGTACTTGCGAAATGGCTTTTCTGCGAAAATGAAAAAAAAAATAAAGAAAAAAATTGTGAGCGGGTTGGTCGTAAAAAATTTCCTTTTTTTACGACTAACTCGCTCATGATTTTTTTAGCCTACACGAAAAAAATAAAATGTTCTTTTGTCGCGAGGAAAATTGACGGAAGAATTTTCATTTTCAGCTCCATTTTTTTTTTTTTTACAATGGCCATTGAAAGAATTCTCTGTGATCGGAGAACGCTGAGGTGACTTTTGGTTAAGCAGTTTAATTTTTTCTGTTTTTTTTTTTTGGTGTAAAATTCTCTGTCGCGAACCGACTGACAAGCGGAACGAGAATAATTAAAACATATACGCGGTATTCATTAAATTTTATATGGAACGTTGCCCGTGCTTCGTTAAATTTCCGACAGGGGGGGGGGGGTGGGTTTGGTGTTTAAGCGGAGCAAAACGGAACATCGGGGCAAAATGGACCATTTTTCGTTTCATTACGGGTGGAGGACGGTGTTCCATTTTACCCCCTTCTCATTTCTATTCCGGGACTTGGGCGCAAGAATAATCTCCAATGCCTAATTAAAGACTTCATCCTTCGTTCACAGCATATCAGAGTGAAATGCGGAGATCATAAAGCAGTTCGATATGCTCGAGATTTCGGCGTTCATAGCGTATGGGAGTGAATTTCGAAAATCCTATATAAGATACGGGAGTGGAATTCGAAAATCATAAATCAATCCCATATGTTATATTCTTGAGATTTCGTCGTTCATAGTACATAAATTGTAAAAAAAAAAATCGTATGAAATTTAATGTACGGACTGGAAGTTTTTATGCCAAAAACTGGTATATTAAATATCATGTATAATTGTGATGAAAAAAAAGTTCGGTGTGTTAAAAACATTGGGAGTACTGTATTTTTAACAATTTTCGTTAATTTTTTCAGATTTTTTTAATTCACTTTGAATTTTCTGACTTTCTATACGGGTTTCCCATATAAAAAAAAAATCAAAGTGAATTTAAAAATCTGAAAAAATGCATACGTATTCAAAAAAATAGACGAATAATTTTCATAAAAAAAGTTATGTTTCCGGGAGATTTGTTAAACAATTGAATTTTTCATAAATTTGTTAAAAACATTATGGAACTATTATTATGCAAAATTAATCTTTTCGGCATCTTTAATAAGCTTGATTTTTTTTCAGATTTTTATACCATCGAGAAGTGTTTACAATTCCCGCTCAATTCTCTGAAACTTATGCGAAATCAGACGAAGCTGTTTTCTAAACGAGCTATCACGTCATGACATTTGCAAACATTTAACTAAGCGCGCGAAGGCATTTTCATTGGATACTTCACTGCAGCATTTCTCACAATCCACTGTCAACAATAAATAACATAAGGAAGCGAACCTAGCGAAGCGCTCGATCGCTGGCTGTAATAATAATAATATTAATATTATTATTATTAATAATAATAATAATAATAATAACAATAATACTATAAAACAAACAAATATATTAGAAATCAATAAACGCTCTATTAGTTTATGATGCAAATTAACATTTTTCTGCGTCCTTAACAAATTTCCATTGCTTGGCATAAACTTTTTTTCTGGTTGCACGAAAAAAAAAAAAAATAAAACCACAAAGCCCGATGCCTTCGGACCGATTTTATGTCCCTCTCTTGCCCAATCTCGTAAACTGTACCAGAGAGTGAGAGAACAAAAAAATATATATATAAATAAAAAAGACTCATGAAAGGTGCAATAACGCGTGACATAAAGTTTCATTACGGTGCACTATAAAGCTGGAGATCTCGAATGGTCGTAGGGGATGAGCGTTCATTATGGCATGAAGCCTCGGGCCGCAGCCATGGCTGGGATCGAGTGCGACACAAAATACACTGGGCTAGGCGGTTTATCTAAAAAGAAACGAACAAAAAGGTGGCGTAGATAACCGTTGTCGGTTCGAACCATATATTTATATTTCGCGCGTCAACGGAAGTCACCGATAATGTCAATTGGGCGATCGAAAGTGTGCAAGCAACGGCGATGAGGAAGGTTGGGCGGGTCTGTCCCAACGTTTCTCGAAGGACTAAGGGTCGAATTTCAAGACATTAGGTTGGATTTGGGACCAATCTTAATATCAAAGTTTGGCCCGGCTACTTCATAAAGTACTTAAATACGAATCGACTACTTCATAACGTACCGAACCGAACTGAAGATACATCTATCTTCAGTTCGAACTCAAGATCGAACGCGAACTGCAATCGAATTTGGTACCGCCGTTCGCGAGCCTCGATTTGAAATCAAAATCTGTACTTTAAAAAGTTAGGACGAAAATAAAAAAATGTCTTTTTGGAAACACCCTATTATATTATATTATATTATATTATATTATATTATATTATATTATATTATATTATATTATATTATATTATATTATATTATATTATATTATATTATATTATATTATATTATATTATATTATATTATATTATATTATATTATATTTCATTATATTTCATTATCGGTTCGCTAGGGAAGCAACTTTTTGCGAATCCCGACACCTGTCAATAACGTCGTTGGAGCAGCGTTGTTAATGGCATGGAAGTTAGCAACGTTGCTCCAATCGTATCATTAACAGCTGCCACTTTTCTGAATAAGATTATTTACTGATGAAACGATAAAAAAAAATTGTTTTCTATGACATTATATTGTTATTATTCTATATATAATTATAATAATTATAAATATTGATATTAATATATCATATTACATTGTAATATATTATCGGCTCGCTAGGAAAGCGACTTTCTGCGAAACGTGACAGCTGTCAATAATTTCGTTGAAGCAACGTTGCTAACTTCCATGCCGTCGTTGTTAACGGTCTATGGCTTGAAATTCATTGACTATTGGCACATGTGACTGTCGAAATGCCGGAGAATTCGTATGAGTGGGTTCGGTGTTTCCCGGAAATCGTGCAGAAATGCGGAGATCCTTGTTTACGGAAACGGATGAATCTCGGTGCCGGGTAGGAAGGTACGGGAGGATGATAAATTGAGAGTCAAGACCGTTCTCGTTTGAGCCCAAGCAATCTTGGCAACACGGCATCGGGGATGCGCTCACGCTTCTTTCGTTCTTCCGTGTTCCACTCGCGTTTCTCTTTGTTGATACGATCTCTGGCTCACCAGGACGACGGAGACAAGGCCGCGACGGTATGGAGAGACTCGAGCAGAAATCACATCCTACCGAGGAATTGGAGATGCGTGACAAACGTAGCGCCGGGTTTGCGCTCGGTGACGAGCCGCGGGACGTGCGTCGGGTTGCAAACACAAGTACATCGAAGTAGCATTTCGAGCCAATTCGAGAACTGTTCGTTGTCATGGTAAGGCGGGAACTTCTCGCCTGCCGTCGAATATGAAGACGAATCGACCGGTAACGATAACTGTATTCCATTTCAGAGCTGGGAAAAGTACTTCAAGTACCCAACTTGAAGTACCAATTACTTCAAGTACCGAACTTGAAGTACCAAGTACTTCACGTACCAAACTTGAAGTATCAAGTATTTCAAGTACCCAACTTGAAGTACCAAGTACTTCACGTACATTGTACTCAAAGTCTTATGTACTTTATGCCTTATCAAGTCCTCGGTACTTTAAGTACTTAAAGTACCTTAAGTTGTTATAAAGTACCAAAAAAAAATCGTATTTCGTTGTTTATCAAGTAACGAAAAAAATTGTTATCACGAAAATCATAAAAATTAAGATAATGCGACGATAGAGTTTATTCGGAAAATAGTAGAATTTCATGATACTCTGTGGGTTTCTGAATTATTTTTATTTGGTCGAATTCAGTATGAGGTCAATGGTACATCATGGAACGAATCAACGAAGTCAATGGTACATCAACGAATCGGCGAAGCCTAAACAATATTATGTTCGCGTTATAGAGGTATATGTCGACGTGGAAACGAATAAAATAAGGCCTCTGCAGATACCTGAGTTTTCAAATTTTATGTATATGTCGATATGAACATTTGTAAACTTGAGCTTCTAAGCTTAACTCAGTAGTAGGAGTGAAGACGATACGAAATAGAAAATGATATTTTTAAAAAGTCCGCCGTGTCTTTCATCCAAAAACATATAGAATAAAAGAGATAAATATGGGCTACTGCGATTAGGACGTAAATTAATAAAATATGGGTCGGTCCATATTCACCTGTTTCACCCAAAATTTATAAATTATAGTTCTATCAGACTATTTTAAAAGTTATATTAATAAAAAGATTTTCACATTCCACGCACAGTGTTTCACACGAACGTATTTCAAGTAATGGAAAAGAACTTTAAGTGCGGTAATTAAAGTACATATGTACTTAAAGTACATTGGAAAAATTGCAGTACTTAAAGTACACCTGTACTTAAAGTCTCGGAATTAAAGTACCAAATAAGTACAATGTACGGGCGGTACGACGGAGACAAGTACGGCCGGCTAAGCCGTCTTAGGGTCGAATTTTAAGACATTAGTTTGAACTTAAGATCGCTCTTGAGATTGAAGTTAAGATCGAAGTTTGTCCCAAACTTCATTGCGTGCTTAAGTTTGATCGTAAGTTCTAAATCTAAAATCAAGATTTTTAAACCGGAAGTGACGTTTCCCCGTGTGAAGTTACTTCCGGTCAAAAATTAAGAGATTTCAGCCAGAAGTGACGCTTTCCCGCATGACGTCACATCCGGTGAAAAAAAAACCAAGTTTCTTAAACCGTTCGTCACGACTTCCCATATGACGTCATTTCCGGTTTAAAAAGTGAGAGTTTTACATCTCGTAACTGACGTTGAAGAGAATCATTTTAAAAAATTCTCTGAGAAGTTGGTGAAGATGGCTTAAAACGGACCACTTTTTGACCGTTTTCTCATGCGGCACGGAAAGTCCCGTCTCAGACGAAGGCGGTTCGTTTTGCCCCGGCATTCCGTTTTCAACCGCGAAGCGCGGATGAACAAAGTGGAAACCCAGGAGGCCGGAGAGTTTACGCGCTTGTTTGGAATCCACGAACCGGCTCCGAACTTCACAAAAGGAGCCCCACAAATATGGCGGAAGTCAGGAGCGCGGCTCGTTTTAGCGCTAAACGTGGAAACGGGGCCAATGCAGTTTAATGTACAGAGAGCTCAGTGCTTTCCGGATTCTCCGCTACAGTGTCGAACGTTTCGTGGAACGTTGCACATACACGCCCGGAGAAAATAAAAACCCGGAGAGGACAAAGATAATCGTCTTAACCGAAGCCAACGATTCGTGGCACTGATTGCACCGGAATACGGCGAAATTGTTTTCCTTCTGCGACCCCTTCATCGGCGATTCTCTCTCGTTCTCCACCAGTCCCGGAAACCTTAAGAATACACTATTTATTCGCGGTCGTTGGATCTCGACGTGCAGTTTCCGCTCGCGGTGGCGCTTTGACGTTCGATTCAACGAAGCGGCCTCGAGTACGATTTTCAATGACAAACCTTCATTGTCGGATTCGATCGTTAGGAGTTTCTGGAAAGGGCAGTCGCTCGGATAAGTTGGAAACTTATCCTTTTCTTGTTGTTTATTGGGGTGACCTACCTGGTGGTCTCGCGGTTGGGCCGTTGCCAAGTTTACCTGGTTCTCATAGTGTAACGCTCACTATACGGTCGAGGGATTTTTAATTAATGAAGTCCGAATATATGTACACTGAGAGAAGGATCTAGTAAAAACTATTATATCACTTGAGAGACATTACCATAGTACAGTAGAACCCCGATTAACCGGGATGCTCGGGACCGAAGAGTCCCCGGATAATCGAAAGCACGGTTAATCCGAACTAGACAGCGAAAGTATATAAGTCAATAATGGCTAAAGATACAACTTTATTTTGACTAGTTACTTGCAGTTAATTGTTATATAGTGTGAACTAGAATGTCAAGCTTTGGATTTTTTTTATTCATTAACAGTACGTAAGGTAGTCTTTTTGCTTCCTCATAGAGGAAGCTTTGTGATGGTGAAAAAAATTTTTTTCGAGATTTTAATGAAAACGTGTTCAGAATGCTCCAAAACATCGAAAAATCACATTTAGAAAAAATGTCCGGATGTATGTGTGTGTGTGTGTGTGTGTGTGTGTGTGTGTGTGTGAATCAGACGCGAAAAATTCAAATGGCTATATCTCGGGTACGCCTCCACCGATCAGGCTGAAATTTTGCACACAGCTTGTGTGGTTAATAGTCAATGTTTCTGCCAAATTTCATCCAAAAATGTTCAGTTGTTTTTTTTGTACGCCATTTTTAATTTCTTCGAAAAAGTCTGTGCGCACCGTAGCGCTCGCAATTTTTTAGCTATCGGGCTACAAACGCGTACACAGATGGAATATGATCACCCGATGATCCCATTAAAATTTCAAGAAAATCGATCGAGCCGTTTAAATTTTATGTCATTTTGAATTTTTTGAATTTCATGAAATTTTTTTTTTTTTCAAGACGCATTTTTCCGTATTAAATATTGATCTATGAATAAAAAAAGTGTCAGATTCGTTATCAGCGTGAAAAAATACTTTTAATACAATCCCGGAGTGACGGCTAACGATAAAGTTTATTGGGCATTTTTATAGCTAAAATTTCAAAAAAGAGTGATTTTGGGTATTTTCAAACAGCAATTTCTTTGCTTCCCGATGAATACTCTATGATACCCTATGTATTTTTTCGTCTGGAGTACAGATTCGACAGCCGTTTTGACCAAAAGCGTAAGGTTGGTTTTTAACCTGAGTCGGCCATCAGTTTTGCTTAAAATTTGAATACGACGTTGATATTGAAAAAGCTGAAAATTGAAATTTTCATATCGCTTCCTCATAAAAGTTGAAAGTTGAACGTTGAAAGTTGTAAGTTGAAATTTTTATATCACTTTCCCATAATGGCCCTTTATTCGCAAAGCTTCCTCTGTGAGGAAGCCAAAAATATAGTAAATGCTTTCTCATAGAAGGAGATTTGCGAATAAAGGGCCATTATGAGAAAGTGATATAAAAATTTCAACTTTCAACTTTCAACGTTCAACTTTCAACTTTTATGAGGAAGCGATATGAAAATTTCAATTTTCAGCTTTTTTTTTAAAGTACGGAGTGACTTTGGTTTAAGTATAAAAAAACCTTGGAAGACGCACGGTTAATCCGCCTCCCGATTAATCCGACCCCGGTTAATCGGGGTTTTACTGTACATAGTAGTAGAGCGTTAGGGCGACACCTATGGTAGGAAGCACCGGATTTATGTAGGATCAAGACCGATGGTAGAGATGGAGGAAATAACGGATCTAAACTTTAATATTAAAATACCTTTGTTGAAAATGTTTCGGAAAGAGTGACAAACAGTAACGCGACTGGTTTCGGCAAAGTCTCCTAAGTCTCTCTCGGTTGCGTCAGCTTGCCCGACGCTCCCGATAGAGGCGCTCCCGGCGTGGGTACTATCGATATCGAGCGGAAGGTCGATAGTGTCGGGCGAACGGCCCGGGCTCCCACATTTATAAGAGTTTTTCTTAGATATTATGGTGAAAATTCTTGGAAATTCTGAGACTTTTCGCCATAAGTGGCGCCCTGGCGCCGTACTAATATATTCTACGGCATGGAAGTTAGCAACGTTGCTCCAACGAAATTATTGACAGCTGTCACGTTTCGCAGAAAGTTCCTTTTCTAGCGAGCCGATAATATATTATAATGTAATATAATATATTAATATCAATATTTATAATTGTTATAATTATATATAGAATAATAACAATATAATATCGTAGAAAAGAATTTTTTTTTCATCGTTTCATCAGTAAATAATCTTTTTGAGAAAAGTTACAGCTGTGATACGATTGGAGCAACATTGCTAACTTCCATGCCATTATATTCTATGGTAATTTTTCTTAGTTGATTGGTCATTTTTGCTAGATCCTTCTCTCAGTGTAGTTAGCTCTATTGAAATGAGACGTGAGCGAAGGAGAGTGCACGTTACAACGTTTCGGGACCCTGAGATGAACTGATACGAGGGCCTCACGGAAGTAGAGCTCTCGCCCATTGCTGCGCGCTGCACGGTATTCTTACGGGCGATAAGACGGCTGCCGCCCGCGCGTGGCGAGGGTAGTGGCTGGACCGCTATCGTGAGAGCGTTAGCGTTCGCACGGAAGGTGCTGACGGTACAAAGATTAGCGAGAGTCTAGATAAAATATTAAACTTGAGTTTCCTGCGCTAAAAAGACTCGAAATATGGGACCGTCACAATAGTCCGAAAAGGCAGGCTTGATGGCGTTCCCATGAAAATAGACTTTGAAACCGGAAGTGAATTTTTCCCGTGTGACGTCACTTTAGATCGAAAACTGAGACCTTCGAATGGGAAATGACGTTTTGGCTATGACGTCACTTCCGGTAAAAACGGAGATTTTCGAACAGGAAGTGACGTTTTCCCACATGTCACTTTCGGTCAAAAACCGAGATTTTCGAATTGGAAATGACATTTCCCTCATGTAACGTCACTTCCGGTCAAAAATCAAGATTTTGAAACCGGAGATGACATTTCCCTGTATGACGTCACTTGCGGTAAAAATCAAGATTTTGAAGCAGGAAATGACGTTTCCCTATATGACGTCATTTCCGGTCGAAAAACGAGATTTGAAAACCGAAACTGACATTTTTCTCCATGTAACTTCCGGTCAAAAACTGCGATTTTCGAACCAGAAGTGACGTTTTCCCGTAGAACGTTACTTCCGGTCAAAAATTAAGATTTTGAAGCTACAAGTGAAGTTTTCCTGTTCGACATTACTTCCGGTCAAAAATTAAGACTTTGAAACCGGAAGTGACCTTTTCTCATATGACGTCACTTCCGGTTGAAAAAGTAAGATCTTCAATTCGTGACCGAAGCATCAAAGAGAACTTTTTAAATTTTCTTTCGGAGCTCGGTTAAAGTAGTCGGTTTAAACGAACCATCTTAGGCGATTTTTGGCGCGACACTAAGGGAAGTCCCGTCTCGGATGCAGGCGGTTCGTCTTGCCCCGCATTATCCTTTACAGCCGCAGATCGTATGGACTGATCATTTCCAGGGTGTCGTATGCACAGTTCGTGAACTCGTGGCGGCTCCCGGAGAAACCCTTCGATGCTGTCCCACGAAAGCGAGGCGGGTCTGCAAGAAGCTTCCATTGAATCTCGAATACCTGTGGCTACGTGGCTTAATACAAGTGCCACGTTCAGAACCACGCTCGAGTGAAGATCACTGGAGACGTCTCTCTATCTGTTGCAACTAGTCGGTAGATCGGAACCGCTCCGAAGCTTTTGTGCTCCCCCCCGTTCACTTCTCCCTATCTCGTGCACGTAATATCTCAATCCCACGAGTACCGCCACTATAGCGGGCCCTATCATTACACATTCTGTCTCTCCGCCCCGTTATATATCGTTCGGCTCGTTCTATAGCATCGGTAAAATAGCAAACTACTTATTCATGATATGCGGACGTCTTTTTTTATCAACAATAACACAAGGAAAAGAAACAATAAACGAAAATTTGGAAACAATTTTTTTATTGTTTCATCTAATAAAAATAAAAAAAAATCTCATGAGTACCGCCACTATAGCGGGCCTTATCATTACACATTCTGTCTCTCTCCCCGTTATATATCGTTCGGCTCGTTCTATAGCATCGGTAAAATAGCAAACTACTTATTCATGATATGCGGACGTCTTTTTTTATCAACAATAACACAAGGAAAAGGAATAATAAACGAAAATTTGGAAACAATTTTTTTATTGTTTCATCTAATAAAAAAAAAAAAAATCTCATGAGTACCGCCACTATAGCGGGCCCTATCATTACACATTCTGTCTCTCCTCCCCGTTATATATCGTTCAACAATAACACAAGGAAAAGGAATAATAAACGAAAATTTGGAAACAATCTTTTTATTGTTTCATTTAATTAAAACAAAAAAAATCCCATGAGTACCTCCACTATAGCGGGCCCTATCATTACACATTCTGTCTCTCCGCCCCGTTATATATCGTTCGGCTCGTTCTATAGCATCGGTAAAATAGCAAACTACTTATTCACAATATGCGGACGTCTTTTTTTATCAACAATAACACAAGGAAAAGAAACAATAAACGAAAATTTGGAAACAATTTTTTTATTGTTTCATCTAATAAAAAAAAAAAAATCTCATGAGTACCGCCACTATAGCGGGCGCTATCATTACACATTCTGTCTCTCCTCCCCGTTATATATCGTTCAACAATAACACAAGGAAAAGGAATAATAAACGAAAATTTGGAAACAATCTTTTTATTGTTTCATTTAATTAAAACAAAAAAAATCCCATGAGTACCGCCACTATAGCGGGCCCTATCATTACACATTCTGTCTCTCTCCCCGTTATATATCGTTCGGCTCGTTCTATAGCATCGGTAAAATAGCAAACTACTTATTCATGATATGCGGACGTCTTTTTTTATCAACAATAACACAAGGAAAAGGAATAATAAACGAAAATTTGGAAACAATTTTTTTATTGTTTCATCTAATAAAAAATAAAATAAATCCCATGAGTACCGACACTATAGCGGGCTCTATCATTAAACATTCTGTCTCTCCTACCCGTTATATATCGTTCGGCTCGTTCTATAGCATCGGTAAAATAGCAAACTACTGGAAAGTCGATATCGGCGAGATCGGGACAAAACGGGCACCAAGACTGAAAATTATAATTTTTGATTAATTTATTATTCATGATATGCGGACGTCTTTTTTTATCAACAATAACACAAGAAAAAGGATAAAAAAAACTAAAATTGGAAACAATTTTTTTATTGTTTCATCTAATTTAAAAAATCCAACCCTCGATCGTCTCGTTATATTACGAGTCGATAGAAGGTTGGATTTTTTTTCTGCAGAGCAGAAAAAAAGCAGACTTACGCATCAGTAAAATAGCACTCTACTCGAAAATCGATATAGGCGAGACCGGAGCAAAACGGGCGCCAAGACTGAAAATTATAATTTTGGATTAATTTATTATTCATGATATGCGGACGTCTTTTTTTTATCAACAATAACACAAGGAAAGGGGGCAATAAACGAAAATTGGGAAAATTTTTTTATTCTTGTATCTAATAAAAAAAAATCGAACCCTCGATCGACGCGTTGTATTACGAGTCGATCGAGGATTGGATTTTTTTTCAGCCGAGCAGAAACTCTGTAGGTTTCTGAATTATTTTTATTTGGTCGAATTCAGTATGAGGTCAATGGTACATCAACGAATCGGTGAAGCCGAAGCAATATTATGTTCACGTTATAAAGGTACATGTCGACGGGGAAGCGAATAAAATAAGGCCTCTGCAGATGCCTGAGTTTTCAATTTTTATGTATATTTCGATATGAACATTTGTAATCTTGAGCTTGTAAACTTAACTCAGTAGTACGAGTGAAGACGATGCGAAATAGAAAATGATATTTTCAAAAAATCCGCCGTGTCTTTCATCCGAAAACATATAGAATAAAAGAGGTAAATATTGGCCACTGCGATTAGGACGTAAATTAATAAAATATAGGTCGGTCCATATTCACCCTTTTCACCCAAAATCTATAAATTATAGTTATATCAGACTATTTTTAAAGTTATATTAATACAAAGATTTTCACGTTCCACGCACAGTGTTTAACATAAACGTATTTGAAGTAATGGAAAAGAACTTTAAGTGCAGTATTTAAAGTACTTTAAGTACTGGGAAAAGTGGTAGTACTTAAGGTATCGGAATTTAAGTACCAAATAAGTACAATGTACTATAAGTACCGCCCAGCTCCAAAATGAAAGTACTTTCATAGTACAATTAAGGAAAATTATTAAAAATAAAGTATTCCCAATATTTTAAATACAGTGAAGATTAATTTTTCATCACAATTGTATATGAAATTTAATATACAAGTTTTTGCATAAAAACTTCCAGTCCTACATAACTGGCTAGACGGTATGTAGGCGAAATAACGCGGGAACGTCATTAACCTAAAAAAAAAAAAAATCAAATAAATCAAATAAAAAAAATGGGCCGCCCTTATCGGGGCTAATCCGGGCTCTTGGACGTAGCTGATCGATAATAAACTGTATATAGTACGTGGAGTGGATTCATAGGATATTTTTTTAGGATCAAAGAACAGAGAAATGTAATTATTGCTCGGGCTCGTGAGGCAAGTCGGCTCTCTGAAATTGCGATATCCGCGGGGCTTTGGCTGAACGATTTTTCGATTCCGTTTGACTGGCTATCGAAGCGAAAAGGGCGCGAGAATTTTTTTAAATTTATTTTTATTATTATTATTATTATTTTTTTTTTACAAGGCTGGCACACTTACATTTTCGCTGCACATGAATTCCGGTACTCAGAGCTCGGAAGTAGCGGTGCCTGTGGAGAGAAGAGCGTCGACGGCTGAGAATCCTAAAAGGGCGCATGCGAAGCCGTTTAACGTGTGAGACTCTGTAAGATACGCCCTTCTGCTTCTCGGCCGTCGACGTGCAGAATGGAAGTTGGAAATACCTGGCGAAATTACCCAACGAACTGGTAACCCTCGCGTGGGAAATCATGCAACGACCACTACTCGTAGCCAATTTTCAACAACGCAGTCTTGACGAACTTTTCTGGCAAACAAACACGATACGCAATGCGTTATTAGCTAGCACTGTTAAATTTTTTTTTTTTATTTAATTTAATTTTTTTTTTTTTTGCGAATCTGCCTTTGCGATATGTGGAGTGGAAATAAATGTGGTTAATTAATTGGTCCAAGGGTGGTCTCGGTGATCGACCATCCACAAGAAGTCGCATTGCGCTGGTTGCACACCTGGAGAAAGTTTATTCCAATAAAAGAATATTTATCACGGAAGAAGAAAAATGTTTATTGATTTCATAACCTGATAGAGCGTTTATTAATTTCTAATATATTTATTTTGTTGATGGTATTATTCTTATTATTCGGTAATGTTTGTTTGGATCTAATTAACAGATATATGAGTAAATAAATGGGTAATTATTTTATAAATAAATTTGTTATTTGTTCGGCGACAGACCTGCTGCTTTCGATCGTATGGGAATAATATGATATATGCATGACGCAGAAAGGAATTTTGTTTTTTTGAATTGAGTTTTCTGACTTTTTACACGTTTTTCGCATATAAAAAAAAGTTCAAAGTGAATTAAAAAATATGCAAAAATTCATGAATATACAGAAAAATAAACGAATAATTTTCATTAAAAAAAAGTTATGTTTCCGGAAGATTTGTTAAACAATTAAATTTTTGATAAATTTTTTAATAACATTTTGGAATTATTATTATTACGCAAAATTAATCTTTTCGGCATCTTTAATGCGCTCGATTTTTTTTCAGATTCTTATACCGTCGAGAAGTGTTTACAATTCCCTCTCAATTCTCTGAAACTTCGCGGGACTATCTTAATATAAACATCATTTGAAGATCGAAATTTATTTGATATTAATCAATCTTTTTACTGCGTGTGTTTTATTTTCCTCATTGCTCTTTCCTCGTCCAATATTTTTCTTGTTTTATTTTTTTTTATTTTTCCAGAACATCTAATCTGGGTCATGTCTGGGCTGCGCGGCTCACAGAAGTATCGGTGGTTTTTAGTCATGAAGCAAAAAGTGCGCGGAGAGGCTTTGGAGAAACAAGCTCCAAGTCCTTCCCATCCTCGCCTCCTCCACTGTTGGTCGTTGCAATCCTATGCAACTGCCGTACTTTACCGAGCCGGCGGAAGTCTTCTCCCAGCTTGCTTGGTTGGATCAAACACACTGTCGTTGTCGAGTCTACGCGGACGCGGAATTTTTATCGGGGATTAAGCTTCCCTTTGCTCGTCGACCGAGTAAACCGCAAACTCTCTCTCTCTCTCTGCCTCGGGCTCGAGCTCGAGGCTCCGAGTTTGCAAATGGTAAATGACGCTATGAATATCGATCGTTTGACGGAGAAGAGGATTTTATCCGAAGGTCCGATGAGGCTGCGCCTGAGAAACGAGAATGTGCAGCTGCTAGCCGAGTCATCGTAAATAAATTGGTCCTGCGCTGCGCGGTCGTCTCGAAGATTGAATATAGATTCGGTGCAGCGCAGCCAAGAGGTAATTGTCCTTTCGCGTTGCAAGTATGTCGTTATTACGTTTGCGTCGAGAGTAAGACAACAAAAATTTTCTCGGAGATTAATCAACGGGTGCTGAAAGTTTTAATGCATCACCCTAGCAAGTTGACGGACGGCGGCTTTTAGAGAAAAAACCAAAAAACGGACACGTCCGTTGGGGAAGGAAACGGACCGCGAAAACGGTAAAACGGACCGTACGTTTTTGGATTGGTACTTTTCCGTTTGCGGAAACCGAGAAAGGACCGAACTTTTTTATAAAAATTTTCTGCTAAGTTAGATCTTTTTTTGTTTTGCTTTTAATTCTGTTTTTAATGAAAGGACAATATGAATACGATCTTGGTCCTTTTTCGGTTGCGGAAAACTAAAACGGACCAAAGCAAATTTTTCGAAAAAAAATGTTCCGTTCGCTTTGGGTTTCCGCAACCGAAAAAAGACCAAATGCCAACAAAAAATGTACAGTCCGTTTTGTCGTTTTTTACGGTCCGTTTCGTTCCCCAACGGACGTGTACGGTAAACTGGATTTTGGATGCGGCGAATGAGAAACGAAAAGTCAGTGACGTTATAAAGTGACTATTGAGAACTTTAATTGGTAAACTTTGGTTAGTGCTCTTGAGGTAGTCCTTGCGAATAGTGCTCACTTAACATAAGTTTCAGAGAAATGAGAGGGAATTGCAAAGACTTCTGGATGCAATAATGGGAAAGCCACTTTCCCACAAGTGTAACAAGTGCGACACCCAGTGCCAAATGATCACCATTGATCTGTTTTCCTCCGTCCAGTCAGCGGTTCCGTCAACCTGGTAGCGGTTTGGGTCGACTTTCTAACTCAGGCGGTCATAGTTGCTCCAACGTCAGACCGACTCTAAAACCACACCTGGTTCAATTGGTAGAAGGTTGGCATCAATCGACTTTTCCGAATCTTGATGATTCAACCCGTATGCCACGATAGGTATTGTATTGGATGACATAAAAAGACTCGAAAAAGTCAATTGAAACGGCCTTTCCTACAAGTCTAACAAGCGCGACACCCAGTGCCAAATGATCACCATTGACCTGTTTTCCTCCATCTAGTCAGCGGTTCCGCAAACCTGGTAGCGGTTCAGGTCGACTTTCTAACTCAGGCGCTCATAGCTGATCCAACATCAGACCGACTCTAAAACCACACCTGGATCAATTGGTAGAAGATTGGCATCAATCGACTTTTCCGAATCTTGACGATTCAACCCGTATGCAATGGCAGGTATTATATTCGATGACATACAAAGACTCGAAAAAGTCAATTGAAACGGCCTTTCCTACAAGTCTAACAAGCGCGACACCCAGTGCCAAATGATCACCATTGACCTGTTTTCCTCCATCCAGTCAGCGGTTCCGCCAACCTGGTAGCGGTTCGGGTCGACTTTCTAACTCAGGCGCTCATAGTTGCTCCAACATCAGACAGACTCTAAAACCACACCAGGATTTTTCCAAATCTTGATGATTCAACCCGTATGCAACGATAGTTATTGTACTCGATGACATACAAACACTCAGAAAAGTCAATTGAAAGCGATTTTCCCGTAAGTGCAACAAGCACGACGCCCACTGCCAAATGGTCACCATTGACCCGTTTTTCTGAATCCAGTCACTGGTATACGAGTTCCGCAAACTCGCTAGCGCTTTAATGCCAGACTATCAAAAAGTCATTAAAACTAACACGGTGGGGTTGATCCTCCTGTTTCCTCCTCCGAGCCGTGCCCGTAATTTATGTAATTCAAAACGCCCGTGTACTCGCGCTGTGTTGATGACTCAACGGCACCCGATAATTCAAAGAAGAACTCGCGTAAATTATTTTAACAACCTGTCTCCCTGTAAATATCCTGTGACGGAGAGTCGGCGGCGCTTGTAAATCATGCGTGGCTCGTCACGCGCATAGTCCGGCGTTTTTGTACAGAGGGCCTCGC
Source organism: Stenichneumon culpator (assembly GCA_964017025.1). NCBI lineage: Eukaryota > Metazoa > Arthropoda > Insecta > Hymenoptera > Ichneumonidae > Stenichneumon > Stenichneumon culpator. The sequence goes on from OZ024771.1 coordinate 4,709,077, forward strand.
GTCGTTTCCGGTCGCTTGGTATGTAAAACCGTGCGGGACTTTAGTGGCGGAATCAACATTATTTCGCACGTAACGGAATAACGAGGGAAGAAATGGACGGCGGCAAGGTGAGGAGAGGGGTTTCTATGAAATTCCATGAATATCAAATAAATTGATGCAACGTTACCTCATACCGCAGCCGGGGCGCTCCACTTACAATTTCCTCGCGGGCTTTTCCGGAACCCGAGACCCCGAGTCGCTATCCTAGCGCTGTTCCGGACGCGCTCCCCGCTCGGGAAGTCGCGGCACGTAGCGCGACGAGCGACCGGGAGCGACTGCTATGCGGTATCGCATCGAACTTTTTCACCACCGCCGATTCGAAAATATATTTTTCAATCGTCATTTAATTGTAATCGGCCCGGGCGATCGATCATTTGGTTTTAAAGCGGCTGTCCTGAAAATTGACATCCATCGGGCGGAAGGAATTACCATTGTTGCGAAACGATTCGTCGACAGATTGGGTTCGGTTGGGTGGGGAACGAAAAAAAAAAAAAAAAAAAAAAAACAAGTTGACGAGGCGAACGTTTCGTCGGAGCGTGACGACTCTTTAACCGGATGACCGTCGGCTCCCTCGGCGCTCATTCAACGGACTGAAAAGTAAGGATGATGTATCGCGGGCTATAAAACTCCGGGCAAAAACTTTGGTTGGGTCGAACCGGGGCTCGGTGGTTGGGTTCGTTGTTTGCGTGGCGAAAGTAGCGGAATCGGAGGCTTAAAAGTGTCCGAGCCTCGTTGCGTTCGATGGTGAGTGAGGTGTCACCCGAGGATGGGGCAGAACAGAAGGCCGGGGCAAAACGGACCACTGTTTGGGAGTCTCGTATGGTGGGTACCATTTTGCCCCTTTGCCCTCTAGACGCTTCTTGAGAAGGGGCCTAAGGAGATTTCTGTTATTTATTATATACTCGGGGGTAGTCTCGAACCTTACGGCTACCCCATCTTTGCGAGGGTCGGGGAAGAACACGACCAGCGAAACGGACCATACGCTTGGTCCGGTGTGGGGTGTCGTCTTCGGTCGGGGAAACTGGAGCATAAGCGCATTTGCCGGTGTCGGAACGAGCAGTTCGATGACAACCGATGTTTCTCCCCCCCCCCCCCCTCATTCGCCCCTGGTTCGTCTGTTGGCGAGTAGGAAGCTCGTAAATCGGGTTTTCTTGGGAAACAAAGGGGCAGACCGGAGAGCGACTGCCCGCTTTCGATATCAATAATTGCGGCGTGGCCTGGATACAATTGTGCAAAAGGCATTTCGCGATGGAAAACGGAAATGGCAAACTCGTAAAGACAAACCACCGAGAGGAAAAAGGAAAGACCCGGGGAGAAATGCATTTTGACGGTAAATATAAAATGGTCCAGCCTCGTCGGGACTCGAGACAGTCGAGCCGCTGAGTTCCCTGACGAAGAATCATGACGATTGCCAAGGTAAGGTAGCCGCCACATTCGATATCGATTTTGTCCCCCGACTTTGTATACACCATAGCAATAACCAGCGAGATAGACCATATTGACAAGAGTAAACCGTGCAGGCCTTGTTGCTGTCCGTGCTGCTGAGCGGTGGTGCTTTTGGGATTTTCGCGGGACATCGAGAAGGTAAATTATCGAGGGATCAAGCGGTCCGTGAAGTTCGCTGGCTCGTCGTAGCTTTCCCCGCGGTCCTTTTTTTTTGTATGCGAGCGTGTTAATGCCCGGGAACGAGTTTTTAGCACGTTTCGCATCGGGGATTGTTGGCGTGGCTTATATCGGTTGTTCGCAGTGGGCGGCAGCAATGAGGACCTTGAGGATGTCAAGCTGAGGCGGGAGTCCGATGACGACGGTGGAAGCGGCGAGGAAAGGAGTGGGCATCATCATCATCATCACAAGGCCCATTCGTTCCAACACTTTCACGGTCCGGTGTCCGGTCATCATCAGGAAGTCACCTGGAAAGACAAGCACGGTCATCATCATCACGACTACAAGGCTCATCCGGAGTACAAGTTTCACTACGGAGTGGAGGACCATCACACTAAGGATTCCCATGGCCAGAAGGAGCATCGCGATGGTTAGTCATGGTACTGCTTCTATAGACTTCAATGATCCGGTCGTTGGGATTCGAATTTAAAGTCGTTCATGTGCCGGATTTGCTAGGGTAGTGTTGGGCTGGCATAGGGTAGAAGTCGCGAATATGTGCACGGTCCAAGTATTGGTGATTTGTGCGTTCATTGTGGTGGGCCATATCGACCACGTCTATGTTAACCTTATATTACTTCGTATGGTGACAACAAATGCCCTGGTGGAAATTCAAGATGGTTACATGAGGACGTGGTTAGGTTTGGAAAAGGCCCGATAAGACCCTGACAAGGCCTTTTACAGGGCCTTGTCAATTGTAGGGCATTACATCAGGCCCCGATGTAATGCCCTACAATTCCTACTTGGGTTCGTCTGTTGTCCCAATGCTAATCGGGGTGAGCCATGTTCCACACTTTACCCTATATTGGTTCACATTGTGAATGCCTTGGTGAACATTCCAGAGCCTTATCAGGACTTAATTGGATCAGGACTTGATTGGATCAGGACTTGATTGGATCAGGACTTGATTGGATCAGGACTTGATTGAATCAGGACTTGATTGAATCAGGACTTGATTGGATCAGGACTTGATTGGATCAGGACTTGATTGGATCAGGACTTGATTGGATCAGGACTTGATTGGATCAGGACTTGATTGGATCAGGACTTGATTGGATCAGGACTTGATTGGATCAGGACTTGATTGGATCAGGACTTGATTGGATCAGGACTTGATTGGATCAGGACTTGATTGGATCAGGACTTGATTGGATCAGGACTTGATTGGAGCAGGACTTGATTGGATCAGGACTTGATTGGATCAGGACTTGATTGGATCAGGACTTGATTGGATCAGGACTTGATTGGAGCAGGACTTGATTGGAGCACGACTTGATTGGAGCAGGACTTGATTGGATCAGGACTTGATTAAATCAGGACTTGATTAAATCAGGACTTGATTGGGTCAGGACTTGATTGAATCAGGACTTGATTGAATCAGGACTTGATTGAATCAGGACTTGATTGAATCAGGACTTGATTCTGTCAGGACTTGATGAGGGCCTGACGAGGCCTTTTGCAAGGCGTCATCAGGCTCCAATGTAACGCCCTTCGATTTCTCCACGGGTGCGCCAGCCCAGCAAACCAGTTTTCCTCCTTGGATAGATCAAGCTTCGAACCGCCAAGTTGAACTTTGTTCGGAGACGTCTCGATCTCTCACGCCCAATTAGAATGCTGAACTAATTCGAAATCACGGCCTGCCTCTTAATCAGAACCGGGATGATCCGCTTACTTTGAACTGGGTGTCATTATTGTTCCGCTTTCACTGCTTATTCCCTCCAATCTTACCATACCGCGTTCGCTGCCAGGAAGTGGCCACTTACTGTATTGAGGGATTCTCTTGCCCAATGTTATTCATTTGTCTCGCTACCTAAGCCTGCTATCCGGAATCTCTCTAATTCTCTGACTCATTTTTACTGTGCAGGAAAGGAACTATCTGGCGAGTACCACATTCACGAGCCAGGTGGCAACGTGAGGACCGTTAAGTATTTTTCCGATCACCACGGTGGATTCTTCGCCGAGGTTCACAATCACGGTGGTAACGATCATTCCGGTGGAACATACGGAAAGCACTGAACAGGACTTTCCGCGCAAACGTCAACCGTCGGTAGCGATTGTTGTAGTTTATCCGTAGCCATAATAATCGTCTCAAGAAATATGACACAATAAAAGAATACCAAAAAAAACAACAAAAAATACGTGTAACGAGAACTACAATGTGAGTTGGTTAAAAACCCGACGTACGTATAACGGCGTCAAAAGTCCAAGCGCGCGAATCATTCCTGTTTTTCCCCAGCATCGCCCTATCTTCGGATCGGACTCCGGGGGAATTGGAGCGTGATGCGCGACAGCTCACCCGTTCTTCCTCCCCGCGTTCCTTCCATCGTCGCCGAGACCATCCAACATGCGGGCTGGATGTGCGAAGCTCCGACCGATCGACGTTATTTAATCGGATCGCGAACTCGAACTCGCGGGCTCCTCGCTGGCGCGTGGAGGCGGAGAAAAGGGGGAACCAGCAGGATGGAGAGGAGTCGGAGGGAGACGAAGCTTCGAAGCTGACTCCTCACCGGATTATTTGCCGTTGGACCTCTCCACGTCCTTATCCAACGACGAACCTATCGGGCTTGCCGAGATCGTTAGCGGAATGGGCCACGAGCAACGGCAAGTGCCACCTGCGTTACAGAGCTGCGAACTTCGTGCAGCTTGGAGTGTCGTCATGGTTCGCCGAGAACGGTTCAATCGGTTGTACATTGCGAAACGAGTTTTCACCGAATGCCTCGTTCCGCCTCCGAGAGCTCTTCTCGCTGTCGTATCGCCGATTTTGCACTATCTTGTGAAAGAGCAGTCGTATTGTTTTTGCCCCTTTTGCCTTATTGCTCACCGACTCTTCGGTAATCAATGCACTCGTGACATTCCTGCTTTCCTTGTCAACCACTCCTGGGACACTTGGGAGAAGTGGGTTGGGACAGCCCGGGGAGTAGCTTCTCCGTGGAATCGATATAGGAGGGTGGTTATTTGCAACAAAGGGTGGTTATTTGAAACAAACCGCCAGGTTGCGAGTCCCAGTGTGAAATACCCTTCTTTCCCTCTGGTTACTTATTCTAAGTGCTATGGTAGGCCCGCATGCAACGACCGGGACCAATTACCAACGCAGGAGAGCTCAACAAGTCTTCAGCAAATAATAAGTGACATTCTTGCTTTCCTTGTCAAGATCTCCTGAGGAACTTCTGAGGAACTCCTGAGGAACTCCGAAGGAACCACAAGGAACTCCGAAGGAACCACAAGGAACTCCTGAGGAACTCTTGAGGAATTCCTGAGGAAATCTTGAGGAATTCCTGAGGAAATCTTGAGGAATTCCTGAGGAAATCTTGAGGAACTCCTGAGGAACTCTTGAGGAACTCTTGAGGAACTCCTGAGGAACTCTTGAGGAACTCCTGAGGAACTCTTGAGGAACTCCTGAGGAACTCTTGAGGAACTCCTGAGGATCTCGTTTTGATCTCATAATACGAGCTGGAATGCCTACAGCCGAAGCAAAACGCAAATGTTCGATTTCGATATAAAGCGACGTTGCATTCGATGGTGGCTTGTCAGGCAGCTCTAAACGCATGAATCTGCCGTATTTACGTAAATCTAGCGGTTTTTGATCTCATAATACGAGCTGGAGCGCCTACAGCCACAGCAAAACGCTAATGTTCAATTTCAATATAAAGCGACTTTGCATTCGATGGGGGCTTGTTTGGCAGCTCGAAACTCCTGACGAAGTCCTGAGGAACTCCTGAGGAACTCCTGAGGAACTCCTGAGGAACTCCTGAGGAACTCCTGAGGAATTTCTGAGGAACTCCGAACGAACTCCTGAGGAACCCCTGAGGGTCTCCCGAGGAACTCCTAGCGAACTCCTGAGGAACTCACGATACAGGAGGGTAGTTCTTTGCTGATGCAAACAGCAGGATTGCGAGTCGACGGCATGAAATATCCTTCTTTCCCTACGGTTACTGGTACTAAGTGCTATGGTAGCTCCGCAAACGACCTGGATTGTTCATCGCCGCGGGAGAGCTCAACGAGTCTTCGGCACTCAATGCGCTCGTGACATTCTTGCTTTCCTTGTCAACAACTTCTGAGACGCTTGAGGGACGTCTGTTGGGACAACCCGGGTGGTAGCTTTTCCGTGGGATCGATACAGTAGCTCGGTTCTTTGCTGAGGCAAACAGCAGGATTGTGACTCGACAGCGTGAAATATCCTTCTTTCCCTCCGGTTGCTGGTTCTCGTCTTGCTCTCGCGGATGGAATTCTCTTGGTCTCCTTCTGACACATCCTTCCTGCGGCTCTCACCGAGCCGGGGGCCGATGCAGCAACCTCGAAACAGCTGCCAAATCACGGTCTTATGTTACAGGCAACTCTCCGGTCGCCTTTTTCTGTTTGCCTCCTACCTTTATCGTTCGACTTCGCCGCGCACGGCTCTCTCTCTCCTCCTTTCGCCACTCCTCCTCCCGGCAATGCCGCGCTTTGCAGAAAAGTTGTTGGATCAAGCTACCACGCGACTCCACTCCATAACCGGGCTGACTGCTCCTCCGGCTCCAAGTTTAACTGGTAAAACTTCCGACCGCTGCGGTTTTAGTCTCTGGCTCCGCTCTTCCCGGCTCTTCACCTACCGCCCCGCGCCACCTGAGGGCTTAACGGATAACCCACCTATCTTCACGTATAATTACCAGCGTACATTTCAAAGCGATGACGGAGGGAACTCCTTCAGCCCCGCAGCTGTCGCTGCGCGTAGTCGTTACGACTTCCAACCGCGACAGACCTGCATGTTTTTCCTGCTGATGAGCTTGCCAACCGGGCCACATGCGAATTTGTCTTTACTCTCGTGACGCCGCGTTCGTTGTACGCGTACGGAAATATCATTGGTGCAAATCCTCTCTAATTATGAAGGATACGCGCCAGCGACGAGATGAACGTGTTGAACGTGTTCCGCTGAATTGGCGCAACCAGGACGGGGTTGATGGTTGTTGGCAGCAATAGGGTGGGAAGAGTGGGGCAAAATGGGGAGATTGGGAAACGACCCTGTTGCAATGATGGCGGAGTCACAGATTGCCTGTTTGAATTTTTTTTTTTAGGTGACATGGCACAAAGAGTGCGCGCTATTGAGCAGTTAAGTTGCGTGTCTATTTGGTCAAAGAGGATTTGAGGGGATTGATTTGAGTTTTCGGATTCGATGCTGATTTCATTAACGGAGCGAATGAAGGGTCCGCATTCTTTTTTTATTTTTTTTTACAAATTTTGTAAGAAAAAGAAATTCGGTGAGGTAGCCGTGCTAGAGTTTTTAGTAGGAGTTCGCATGGTTTTTACCCTCAGTATATCCAGAAAAACTATTTATTGAATTCAAATCAATTTCGATCTTCAAAAGACGTTTGTTGAGATAAAATAAATGTTTACTTGTTTTATAAAAATCCTTATTCGATTCAAATAGGGGTAGTTCATTATTCTCAGTAAGAAAGTGTATTCGGAATGACTGTTTATTGATTTGTACTTTAAAGTAAATGTTTATTGGATACAAAGAAATCGAATATATGGAAGTATGAGTTTGAATAGATATTTATTCACGCCAAAGATATTACATATGTGACGTCAAGACAGCGCTTGGCTATTGGTGGCGCGCATTACAGAGTCGTCAACGCGTTACTCTTCCGGAAAGATTTCTCGCTGATAGTACTAGATTATATTTGTTCCTTTCGAGGAATCGCTACATTGCAGAGCTGGGCAGTACTTAAAGTACATTGTACTTATTTGGTACTGTAATTCCGAGACTTTAAGTACAGGTGTACTTTAAGTACTGCCGTTTTTCCGAGTACTTAAAGTACATATGTACTTTAAATACTGCACTCAAAGTTCTTTTCCATTACTTCAAATACGTCCATGTGAAACACTGTGCGTGGAACGTGAAAATCTTTGTATTAATATAACTTTAAAAATAGTCTGATAGAACTATAATTTATACATTTTGGGCGAAACAGGTGAATACGGACCGACCCATATTTTATTAATGTACGTCCTAATCGCAGTAGCCCTTATTTATCTCTTTTATTCTATGTTTTTGGATGAAAGACGCGGCGGACTTTTTGAAAATATCATTTTCTATTTCGTATCTACTGAGTTAAGTTTAGAAGCTCAATTTTACAAATGTTCATACCGACATATACATCAAATTTGGAAACTCAGGTATCTGCAGAGGCCTTATTTTATTCGTTGCCATGTCGACATATACCTCTATAATGTGAATATGATATTGTTTAGGCTTCACCGATTCGTTGATGTACCATTGACCTTTTCGATTCGTTCTATGATGTACCATTGTCTTCATACTGAATTTGACCAAATAAAAATCAATTAGAAACCTACAGAGTATCATGTAATTCTACTATTTTTCGAATAAACTCTATCGTCGCATTATCTTAATTTGTATGATTTTTCGTTACAACCATTTTTTTGTCACTTGATAAACAACCAAATACGATTTATTAAAATACTTTTTAAGTACTGAAAGTACTGAGGACTTGATAAGGCATAAAGTACATAAGACTTTAAGTACAGTGTACTTTAAGTACTTGGTACTTCAAGTACTGGGTACTTTAAGTATTTTGCCGAGCTCTGCTAAATATATGTAGTTCGTTTCACCAAACCATTTTCTGAGTGTAGTGACTTAGACCGATTGACTTATTCCCTTCAATCGAATAGCGAAACAATTTGAACTGAATAATTTCATTCCGATTGACTGAATGGATTGTTGATATAAACAGTACTTGTTTTGGGTTTAATGAAAAAAAACTATAATTTCTAATTGACCATTAATTAGTTGAGTAAACCCGAATTTAGTTGACCTAACATAATTTTCGAGTAGATAAGTGTTACTATATTAACGTAATTATTCAGTCGTTTCAAAAAAACTGCATTGAGCGATTGTCCCAAAATGCATTTGTACGAACTGATAGAACTTTGACCGATTTACTTGACCTAACATAATTTTCGATTAGATCAGTCTCACTATACTAACGTAATTATTCAGTCGTTTCAAAAAAACTGCACTGATCGATTGTGCCAAAATGCATTTGTACGAACTGATAGAAGTTTGACCGAAGAACTTTTACCGATTTACTTGACCTAACATAATTTTCGATTAAATTAGTCTTACAATACTAACGTAATTATTCAGTCGTTTCAAAAAAACTGCATCGACCGATTGTCCCAAAATGCATTTGTACGAACTGATAGAAGTTTGACCGAAGAACTTTGACCGATTTACTTGACCTAACATAATTTTCGATTAAATTAGTCTTACAATACTAACGTAATTATTCAGTCGTTTAAAAAAAAACTGCATCGACCGATTGTCTCAAAATGCATTTGTACGAACTGATAGAAGTTCGATCGAAACCAATTCAACTTAACTAAATATGCCTAGTTCGTTTCACCAAACCTTTTTCCGACTTCACCGCTGGCACCTTCGAGAATGTTTGCCTACGGATCAACGCACGCAACCGTTCAATCGATTATCGATCAACCGATCCCGCTCATTTTCGGTACGTGCGTGAGAAAGAGCGAGGCAAATTATCGACTGTCCACGCAACGATCAACGAGTGTGATCGGCCGTTGCCTATCGGTGATCACTTTCGATTGCCTTCCTTCAATAGATTAACTTTTTTTTTTTCATCATACACACGTACCACAGCTTCACCGCTTCGGCAAACAATATCGCCTCTGCGGGTTCTTTCTTTACGTTTTCGTTTTCATTTCTTTCTTTTTTTTTTTTTTTCTTTCAATCTTTTTCCCTTCGCTCGGAGAGACTCGCGCGGGGCAACGAGGCGAAGCCTGTGAAGCGTGCGTGAACAGTTACGTGACATCGGAATGCGACACTTATGCATGGAAAATCGATTGGTCCGCAGAAGCCGTTTTTTTTGTCATATCAAAGGAGGCGATCGAGTCCCCGGATACGTCTCTATTGTGGATAAAATATAAAAATCTATGCACACCTCGGTGATCGTAATACCGTATGGCGTAACGTTTACCAATAAACGCCCCCGAGAGAGTCACCTCGTCATGACGGAACAAGACGACAGGGGGGGAAAATATCGCAGTTTTGGTATAAAAGTACCAACGAAGTCGACAGGTGTATCATTCTCATTCGAGAAACAGTTGTTCGAATCAGCTATTCAACGACAATGGCATTCAAGGTATGTAAATTGCACGTGGCCGATATTTTGTCAAAGCGACGATATGTTTATAAAAAATGAAGATTGGTGAAGATCGTAAACCTAAGTTCCACTCGTCTCGCGGTGAACCTGGTGAAAATATTTCTCTGAATGAGTCTGAAAATTTCTCTGAATATGTCTGAAAATTTCTCTTAATATGTCTGAAAATTTCTCTGAATATGTCTGAAAATTTCTCTGAATATGTCTGAAAATTTCTCTGCATATGTCTGAAAATGTCTCTGAATATGTCTGAAAATTTATCTGAATATCTCTGAAAGTCTCGGAAAATTCATCAGAAATTTATCTGAAAAGTCCTCTGACTTTCTCAGTTTTCGCACTTTCAATTAAGTCAAAAATTTTTCTGCATCTAAGAATTCCGGATTGTTCTGAAAATCTCAGATTTTCTCTGGCGACTTCTATAACTATGAACTTTAGTGTTTTTCTTTTGCTAATATTTTTTCTTATATTGACGAATATTTATTTGAAAAACTCCAATTTTTGCTGATTTAAAGCGAGCAACAGAATGAGTGGATCTTAGACCGAACTCGTAAGTTCTTTGAAATTATCTGAACAAACATTATCTAGGACAATCATGGCATTTCCAAAAAAAAATAGAAAGATTTTTTTTTTATGTCTACTCTTGGTACGATTAATAGAATGGTTAATTTTAGAGACAACTCGTATTTTCTCTTAACGCACTGTATCAGAAAAAATCAGAGTTTTCCATAATAAAAAATAAAAAAATTATGCTACTCAGAATTTCTTTCATAAATTCTGACTGTTGGATGTTGTGGCGAGAAAATGGTAGGGATATTTCGCAAATAGCAGAGAAACTCAGAGAGAAATTTCGGAAAATCTCTGAAAATCACTGAAACGGTTAGAGTTTTTGACACAAATTGTCATATGAAATTTTCACCAAGGAGTCAGAAATCTTTTTTTTCCCCATAAAAAAACCCTTCGACCTTTCGCGCTCTGGACAGCTCTCAAACGGGGTCGCAAAATATACCAAAGTTTGCGGGAAACAATAAAAGTTTGGAATTTTCACGATCGTCGGATGACTCCTTCCGAGCCGGCTGCTGCTGTTGCGACGGAACGGAGGATCTTCCGGCGGAAAAAGTTGGGGACACTAAAGATTAACAAATTTGCAACGAGGAGGGTTTTTTGGATATCGAATCTGTATCCGTTTTTTGGTATTTTATGAGGGAGCTTTATGAAAATTTCAATTTTCAACTTTTTACATTCTTATCACATACGAATAATTTTTAGCAAAATACTGTAATCCAAAAAAAGATTTTACTCACATATTGATTTAGGTGTTTTACACGCTCCAGAATGAAAAAAAAAACACTTATATCACTCGGTGGGAAAATGGCGGTTTTGCGCACGCGTGCGTAAAACCCCCATTTTTCACACCTGGTTAGATAAAATTTTGTATAATACTCGTGCGAGAAACATTTTCTTAACTCCTGTGATTGCAACCCTCGCCTCCGGCTCGCACTGCGAACTCACGCTTGTCCGAAAAAGGTTTTTCGCACTAGTATCGTAATGTACTATTTCTCCCTCTCCGTCCGCACGCCTCTCTGAAATCGCAATAACTCTTCGACAAGCCTTCGGATCACAGCGAAACTCACTGTGTGCCTTCCACGATGTAAAATGTAGTTTTCCTATTGAATTTCAAATTAATGAATCGATCCTCTTCGGTACTTTACCTTAAACGTGAAAAAAAATTATTTAAAAAAATAGTGAAAAAAAAAATGTTTTTAAACATTGTAAAAAATGGTCATAATTTTTTTTTTTTTTTTACGACCGGGCTCGTTCGATATCTCACTTGTACGGTAATGTTCCATCGAAAAACGCAGTTCGTCGCGGTTCTGGGCCTGCTGGCTTTGGTCGGAGTCGAGCGTTCTTCGGCGGGTGGTCACGCTCACAGTTTCGCCCACTATCACGGTCCGGTCGAGGGCCCCGGACACGAGGTTGTCGTTCACGATAAGCACGGACATCATCACGTCGATTACGTTGCTCATCCCAAGTACGAGTTCGCCTACGGCGTTCAGGATCATCACACCGGAGATTATCACGGCCAAAAGGAGCACAGAGATGGTAACGTCTGATACGATTAAGCCCAACGCGGATACGATCGTTTGAAGAGTAATCGGAAAACCGCGGTCGGTAACAAAAACTGTAATTTTTTTTTTTTTATGGCGCTGACCATTCACGACGAAAAGCGAATTCTGACAAGAAGCTTAATTGATTTCTGTTTCATTGAAGAATTTGCTTTCATTCGTAGATGGTCTGGACCGTTGAAAAAAATTAGATACAGATTTTATTATCGACTGCCTTGGTGAAAATATTTCTCTGAATGTGTCTGAAAATTTATCTGAAAGTCTCGGAAAATTTATCTGAAGTTTCTCTAACAAGTCCTCTGAATTTCTGTTTTCGCGCTTAAAAAAAAAGTCAAGGATTTTTCTGAATGTTAATTTTTTCTGATAGTTCTGAAAATCTCTGTTTTTCTCTGCCGACTTCTTTTGATGACTATGAACTTTGTTGTTTTTTCTCTGGCTAACAATTTTCTATATTCGCGAACATTTATCTGGAAAACTCAAATTTTCGCTGATTTAGAGCGGGTAACAAAATGAACAGATCTTAAAACGCATCCGTAAGTTTTCTGAAAATCTTTGAACCAACATTATCTAGGAAAATCATAGCATTTCCGAAAAAGAAAAAGTTTGTTTTGAAATCTTGTTAGAAGCAACAGAATAAGTAGATCTTAGAGACAAATTTTCTCTTAATGTATTGTATCAGAAAAAAAATCAGACTTCTCCATATTTTTTTCGGAAAACAGTCTGAATTTCTCTGATAAGTTGTAACTGCTGGAGGTTGTACCGAGAAAATGGTAGAGATATTTGTCAAATAGCAGAGAAACAGATAAAAATTTCTGAAAATGTCTGAAAATCCTTAAGCGATGTTTCACGGTTAGATTGGGACTGTACAGATGGTTTTTGCCGATTGCAGGAAAGAACGTCGCCGGCGAGTACACGATTAAGGAGCCCGGTGGCAACGTGAGGACCGTCAAGTATCACGCCGATCCCCACGGAGGATTCTTCGCCTACGTTCACAACTCCGGTGGCAACGATCACTCTGGAGGAACCTACGGCGGTCACGGACACGGACACGGACACGGTCACGGACACTACTGAATCGATAACCTGAACGTCGACTGATGCGCCAAACGAACTCCGACCAATTGTTAAACGAATTTTTCATGTTACGCTGTTCTGTTAATATTTCTTACCGATCGTTGAATTAAATTGGTGCCACAAGACACGAAATGTTGATTTATTCATGGAAAAGTCCCAAATACATGCGCAGGTATGCTTTCGAGTCGGTGCGAAATCCTTTTCCGCACGTCCAACCGAAGCTCGGTCGGTAACAAAAACTGCAATTGATTTTATGCAACTCATGCATGAAAAGTGCTACTTTTCGTGCCTGCCGAGAGTGGCGTAAGTGGCGTATTACAGCCAAGTGTACTATGAGTACTCGGCGCGTGCGCACATTGGGCTGAGCTTACTCTACCGCACGCTTCTCGTACTTTACGCACGCTCGTCTTACTTCACGCACGCTTGTCGTACTTTACGCATGCTTCTCGTACTTTACGCATGCTTCTTGTACTTTACGCACGCTTCTCGTACTTTACGCACGCTTCTTGTACTTTATGCACGCTTCTCGCACTTTACGCACGCTTCCTGTACTTTACGCACGCTTCCCGTACTTTACGCACGCTTCTCGTACTTTACGCACGCTTTTCGTACTTTACGCACGCTTCTTGTACTTTATGCACGCTTCTGGTACTTTACGCACGCTTCTCGTAGTTTACGCACGCTTCTCGTACTTTACGCACATTGTCAGTACAGTGTCACAATCAACTGGCACGGAGTAGCATTTCTCCTGCACTCGTTGCATAAAGTATTATGCGATACTAGTGCAGTGTAGCGAGCATCATACACGGACTGTGAAGTAAGGCGCACTCGCTTCACCGCGTGCGTATAAAGTTCGCTTTACTGCACTCGTATCCTAAATTACTTTTTTTCATTGCTCCTAACAACTTCCGCATTGAACGGGATATCAATGAGGCTCCATGTGAGAATTAGCTTTTGACAGTAAATTGTCAACATGGTAAAAATATTAATTACAGTTTTTATTACCGACCGTGGTATTGCACATACTCTGAATGCCCTTGATGCTCATTCCTGACGATGTTCGGTACAGAGTTCGGTGCATTCCCTTGGTGAGGTGATCTATGCAGTACGATTGTCCGGATGGGAAGCGGCGCGAAACGAGAGAATCGCTGTGTGCCGCGTTATTGGATATCTCGGGAGATCCGCGTCAAAAAGCGGAGCGGCGGAGGAAGATGAACAAGTTGGAATGGGTAGGAATTGAGGTCGTTGGAAAATGTAAAGCGGAAAGGCAAAGAACGAATGTCAATAAATGCGTACGTCGCATGGAGGAATTGCGTAGGGGAGATGAAGGAGTCGATAAGCAGATGCGGAGACTGCGAATACTGCCTCTTCTCTGTGCAAGCTTGGGGAGTTTATCAATGGCGCCATACCATACTGCGAAAAATATGTAGGGTAGAAGTGGTGAATATGAACCACTAAAAAGTTTGGGCTTGGATCTCCTCCTGCCCGAGACGAATTTCACTACGACGATGAATGACGATGAATGACGATGAATGACGATGAATGACGATGAATGACGATGAATGACGATGAATGACGATGAATGACGATGAATGACGATGAATGACGATGAATGACGATGAATGACGATGAATGACGATGAATGACGATGAATGACGATGAATGACGATGAATGACGATGAATGACGATGAATGACGATGAATGACGATGAATGACGATGAATGACGATGAATGACGATGAATGACGATGAATGACGATGAATGACGATGAATGACGATGAATGACGATGAATGACGATGAATGACGATGAATGACGATGAATGACGATGAATGACGATGAATGACGATGAATGACGATGAATGACGATGAATGACGATGAATGACGATGAATGACGATGAGTTACGATGAGTTACGATTAATTACGATTAATTACGATTAATTACGATTAATTACGATTAATTACCGAATAAAAATTTCCACCAGCGAAGACTCGGTACACAGGATCGGTATAGATCGATCCGTCGATGTAGGTACTCGAATGCTCTCTCAAGAACAAACAAACGAATCTGCCAAGCGACAGGTTGGTACCTCCACAGAAAAGAAGATCAAAGACTCTCGAACGGGCACTTCCGCCGAACGAATTCAACCTCTCGACATCTTCAGAACTTACCGAACGAACTACTTTTCGCACCGGCGATCGAGTATCGTCCTCAGGCTGATCCGAGTATCGGATCAGCTTTGATCTCCATTCTCGAGGCCGAACCAGAATGAGATACCGGAAATTAATATTCACAATCCTGTTTGGCAACGATCCATTTACGGGTACCGTTAATGGGACATTGATTGACATGTTTGTCCACGCTCCCCGACAATTTCTTTGTTCCACCACGGAAACTTGAATCCCGCTTCTCGACGAAACACAATCTAATTAAAACCGCCGCTGAGATCATAAGACGAGAAGTGCGTCGAGATTTTTTAATTTTTTTTTTTTATTTTTTTTTTCATCCCTTCGTCCGAGGAAAGCAAACTCGATATCGTCGTCAAGCCCGACAGATTGAAATGTCAAGTGGAGCGTTCCGGTAAGCTGGATACTTTCTCTCCCTCTCGCCCCGTTCCCTCGCCGGACGCACGCTCACCCTCGACCGGATATTAATCGAGAAATATTCATTGACGAATCTCAATCGTGTTTCGTGCAGCCAGGCTCCAGTTCCGCGAAGTGGCACACTCGAGATTGCAATTACCCGGAGGAGGACGATCGGCGAATGCGGCTCGAGAATCTCTGAAGGGGACATCCGCACCCTCGGAGCCTCCCGGAAGCAGCCCGCCAAATAATAACAACCAGTTTTTATCAGAGCCGGGCAAAGTACTTAAAGTACCCAAGTGCTTAAAGTCTTATGTACTTTATGCCTTGTCAAGTCCTCGGTACTTCAAGTAATTAAAGTACTTTAAGTTCTTATAAAGTACAAAAAAAATCGTATTTCGTTGTTTATCAAGTAACGAAAAAAATTGTCATAACGAAAAGTCTATTCGAAATATAGTAGAATTTCATGGTACTCTGTGGCAGAGCTGGGCAAAGTACTTAAAGTACCCAGTACTTGAATTACTAAGTACTTAAAGTACATTGTACTTAAAGTCTTGTGTACTTTATGCCTTGTCAAGTCCTCGGTACTTCAAGTAATTAAAGTACTTTAAGTTCTTATAAAGTACAAAAAAAATCGTATTTCGTTGTTTATCAAGTAAGGAAGAAAATTGTTATAACGAAAAATCATACAAATTAAGATAATGCGACGATAGAGTTTATTCGAAAAATAGTAGAATTTCATGATAATCTGTGGGATTCTGAATTATTTTTATTTGGTCGAATTCAGTATGAGGTCAATGGTACATCATGGAACGAATCAACGAGGTCAATGGTACATCAACGAATCGTCGAAGCCTAAACAATATTATGTTCGCGTTATATGTCGTAGTGTCGACGTGGAAACGAATAAAATGAGGCCTCTGCAGATACCTGAGTTTAAAAATTTTATGTATATGTCGATATGAACATTTGTAAACTTGAGCTTCTAAACTTAACTCAGTTGTAGGAGTGAAGAGGATACGAAATAGAAAATGATATTTTCAAAAAGTCCGCCGTGTCTTTCATGCAAAAACATATAGAATAAAAGAGATAAATATGGGCTACTGCGATTAGGACGTAAATTAATAAAATATGGATTGGTCCATATTCACCTGTTTCACCCAAAATGTATAAATTATAGTTCTATAAGACTATCTTTAAAGTTATATTAATAAAAAGATTTTCACGTTCCTCGCACAGTGTTTCACATGAAAGTATTTGAAGTAATGGAAAAGAACTTTAAGTTCAGTATTTGAAGTACATATGTACTTGAAGTACTTGGAAAAATGTCAGTACTTAAAGCACACCTGTACTCAAAATCTCGGAATTAAAGTACCAAATAAGTAAAACGTACTCTAAGTACCGCCCAGCTCTGGAATAAATCAATGCATTAGAATTCTCTTTTATCAAATAGAATGTTTTTTATTCGTGCGAAATAAATTTGTATTTTTATACACCTATGAGATAACTCTCATCGTGCACATAAATACAAATTTATTTCGCACAAATAAAAAACATTCCAATTGAATAAACAGAATTCTAATGCATCGATTTATTTAAATATGATAAACCATTTTTTGATTTTTTTTTCTTTTTGTATATCGATAACGTTATAATTTTTGAGAGCATCCCCGGACCACCCGCCGCTCGAACTTCCGAAATAGTACGCAAAGGGATGAAATTACCCTCACTTCGAGAAAACTTCTCGAACATAAACGACTCACCCCTGCCGCGAAGAATTGCGAACGAGCTCGCAGGGGCTGAGCAGGAGTCTGGGTGGTTGCTTCGGAATTGCCTGTTTTTCTGGCCCGTGACTGCTCCGCCAGGAGGGAACGGGGTGGTGTCCACGATTCCATTTGTCAAGCCGTCCCTGGGAATTCCGGACGGAGTCGGCAAAAAGGGGGATGCAGCTCCGGGAACGCGCGAGAACCGGAGGGCGAAAAATAGGAGGGTTGCAGTCTCGGATGCGAGAATAAAATAATTGTAATTCTTTTTCCTCGTCCCGCAGTATTCATCGCTTGTTCTCACTGTTATATTGGCTCAATTACTGTTACGTCCTTTTTTTTTTTTGCTTCCGTTCTCCTTAATGAGCTCTCGAGTGTAAAGCCGGTCATTCGCCGTCGGCGCTCGAGAAACGCCTCGACCTGTTGTTAATATAAAAACGGGTTGTTATTATTTTCGCGGGATTTTCGGACCAATCACGAATATTCGAATACCGAAAAATCTTTGACTTTTTTTCTGAAAAGTGCGAAGACTGAGAAATTCAGAGGACTTTTCAGGGAAACTTCTGATAAATTTTACGAGATTTTCAGATAAATTTTCAGACACCCTCAGTAACATGTAATTCTTCTCTTCATGTAATTCTACTGTTTTCGAATAAACTCTATCGTCGCATTGTCTTAATTTGTATGATTTTTCGATATAACAATTTTTTTCCTTACTTGACAAACAACGAAATACGATTATTTTTTTTGGCACTTTATAAGAACTTAAGAAAGTACTTTAAGTACTCAAAGTACCAGGGACTTGATAAGGCATAAATTACATAAGACTCTAAGTACTCTAAGTACTTGGTACTTTAAGTACTTTGCCCACCTCTCCTGAAAAACAATTTAAAATACATCGACTAAACCGCGTGAAATTCCCTGACTCTCTTCGACCGTCCACTTCGCCCCGCTCTCGCCCAATAACGCTCCTAACATACTTATTCGACATTGTCTCTTAGTGCCGATGCTGCCAGTTTCCGACCCGAACAGTCGGAGCAGCCGGGAAGGGGAGCGGAGATTTAAATCTTTCGGTTTTGAAATTTTATTATAGTATTTCTCGAGAGCCTCGCCGCTCCTCTCCTCCGATTCGCTTCTTCCCCGTATCTCGGTCGCTCCCCCTTTCAGCAGCCACCATAATAGTCGCATTATTCCCACCGCGAACCGTATAAACCGGATTGGATTACCCTCGTAAATTGAAAATTACCATCGGGTATCTCCGAGGTAAGAGTGTTTAATTCACTCGACCATCTCCGACACTCCTCAGACCGGAGCGCTCGATGAGTTTTCCGAGTCTCGCCCCTGTTCGGTGCGCTCCCACAACTGTACAACCACCCCCCCCCCCTCCCCCTCCCCTCCCCCACCCCCCCGCCGGGTCGACTTAAAGATACAGAGCCATAGAGGGGATAATTACAGTTTCGAGTTTTCGTTGATGCAGGTGCAATTAATGGAATTTATAATGGACCTTTTTGCCGTTGGAGTTACCATCGCGGCCTTTCAGAAGCGGTGACCGTGAAGAGCTTCTGTCGGAGCCAAAGTGGCCTTAGCCGCTGCGATGGAAGGCACTAAGAGTGGGTCGAAAAGTTTCGAGATCAAGATGAACCGATGGAGAAACTTGGCGAATTAAATGCGAGCGACAACAAATAGCGTGGAGTCTGGTTTGATTTCCGGGGAGGATTGTACGAAAGTAATGGGTGTATGGTAAATTTCGTTGCTGATGAGCGATGCGGTGGGGAATCCCCGATAGAGGATCTTTCGGGCGCCATCATGAGCGGTCTCTGATAATTTTTGAAATTGGCGGATTGAACGAGCAGGGGCAGACATCATCTAGTCCGGTTTGACTTCCGATAAGGATTGTGCGAATAGAACTGGTGTATGTTTAATTTCCTTGTCAATGGATGGCGCAGCGGGGAATCCCCAATAGAGGATCTTTCGGGCGCCATAACGAGCCAATCTCTGAAAATTTCCAAAATCGGGGATTTGGTCGAATTGGAACAAACATCATCTAGTCCAGTTTGATTTTCGAAAATGATTGTACGAATAAGACCGGTAGATGGTCAATTTCCTTGCCGATGGATGGCGCGGCGGGGAATCCCCGATAGTGGATCTTTCTAGGGCCGTAATGAACCAGTCTCCGAAAAGTTCCTAAAAAATTGGCAGATTAAACGAGCAGGGGCAAACATCATCTACTTGGGTTTGATTTCCGAAAATGATTCTACGGATAGGACTGGTGTATGGTCAATTCACTTACGGATGGATGGCGCGGGGAATTGCCGATAGAGGATCTTTCTCGGGCCGTAATGAGCCAATCTCCGAAAAGTTCCTAAAAATTGGCAGATTAAACCAGCGGGGGCAAACATCATCTAGTTCGGTTTGATTTCCGAAAATGATTCTATGGATAGGACTGGTGTATGGTCAATTCACTTACCGATGGATGGAGCGGGGAATTGCCGATAGAGGATCTTTCTAGGGCCGTAATGAGCCAATCTCCGAAAAGTTCCTAAAAAATTGGCAGATTAAACCAGCGGGGGCAAACATCATCTAGTTGAGGACACCCAATTGAGGATCTTTCGGAAGCCATAATAAGCCAATCTCTGAAAATGTCTAAAATTGGCGGATTAAACGAGCAGGGGCAAACATCATCTATCCCAGTTCGATTTCCGAAGACGATTGTACGAATAGGACTGGTGTATGGTCAATCTCATTTTCGATGGACGGTGCGGCGGGGAATCCCCGATTGAGGATCTTTCGGACGCCATAACGAGCCAATCTCTGAAAATTTCTAAAATCGGGGAGTTGATCGAATTGGAACAAAAATCATCTAGTCCAGTTTGATTTTCGAAAACGATTGTACGAATAAGACCGGTAGATGATCAATTTCCTTACCGATGGATGGCGCGACGGGGAATCCCCGATAGAGGATCTTTCTAGGGCCGCAATGAGCCAATCTCCGAAAATTTCCTAAAAAAATCGCAGATTAAAGTAGCGGGAACAGACATAATCAAGTCCGGTTTGATTTCCAAAACACGACCGTACAAACAGAATCGATCATCAATTTCCTTCCCGATGGAAGGCGGGGATTCCCCAAACGCGGGTCTTTCTCTTTCTCTTCAGAGCCTAGGATTGGGGCCAGATCAGAGTCGTATCAGGCCTTTTCCGGAACTGATAACGGCCCGATGTAACGCTCCAAAATTTCCGCCAGGTGCGGGCCGATCTCTTAAGCAGACCAATCAAACGACCAAAAAAAAACCCCATCAATTCCGGTTTGACGTCCGGAAACGATTGCAACAAACAATCGGTCTATCGTTTCCTTCTCGCCTATACCGCGTCGGGGATTCCCCGATTGAGGATATCTTTCGCTCAGCAAATGGTTGGCTCTCCGGCAATGAATAACGAAAAACAAAAGATACCTCTTGTTCCGCAGATCTTCGGGGTAACTCGGCTCAATCCTTAACCGAATGTCTGCCAGCGGATCCAAATAGAAGAACCATCGGGACGTAGCATCGAGATAAAAACTTTCGCCGTACGTGTTCCACTTCGAAACTCTCTTATGTACCCCCGGTATCGGCTCTTTTCCGAAGCAAACAAAGTGTATCCGAACTTTTGGAGAAAATCCATAGTAGTCGAGGCTGGAGGGAAGGAAGGAAGGCAGCAGCGAGGCCGCCCGGGGTTGGAGGGGCTGGTTCGGCCTCTTAAATTTTTCAACCCTTTGGCGCGTTCCCGTTTGGCGTTTCGCCGAGCCCCTCAGTGAGAGGACGGAAAAGAAAGCGACGGCTGCGAAACGAGAGTGGGAGCGCATAAATAATTAACCAGGGTAACTGATGTAAATTGTTCGCGCCGGCGACAATGGGCCACGTCGACGGGGGAAAACGCAGCGGACGAGAGAGCGAGGCCGACGAAACTGGAAAACTTTTCAAAGGCTGACGCGCCCCACCCTCGCCGTGGAATGGCTCAGAGAAGAAAGGATTAAGGCGTATGGAAAAGTTGCGAGTGTTTAGCGAGCGTAAACTTTCAGTTCACCTTCTGTAACGACCCGCTCCCACCCCCGGTTTCGCTGGTGCGCCTTGGTAGTCCCGGAGTTGCTGGATCGCCAGCGCGAAGATTCATTAGCCAAGGCTTGTCTCGGCCCGCGAACCGAGAGTCTTTGGGTCTGATAACTTTCGGCTGTCTTCCCTTTTTCCTCCTGCCATCTCGCTCACTCGGGCTTCTCGTCCGAGAAACTGTACAAAATCAACGGGAGTTTACGGCGAGAAGGGTCCTCGTCTTTTCTTTGGCCTCACTTTTCCGAATTCCCCCGAGTCTCGTTCGTTGACTCCTCGTTTTCATGGTCGAAGCTCAAATTCCGAAGGAAGATTCGAGCTATCTGCAATTTCCAGACTCTCGGCGATACCCCCAACAACCCGAAATTCGCCCACTTGCGGGTTCTTTCCTTTCTCGTCGATGATAACCTTTCAGATCCAACTTAAACTTAAGCCCAACTTGAGCGTCACTTGAGTTTAATTTGAGGTCAATCTGGATTGAACTGCACTTGAACTTGCGTTCAAGTTTTGTTGAATTTCAGTTAAAGTTGAGTAAAATTTCAGTTGGTGTCAAAGTTGATTCAAAGTTGATTCAAAGTTGAGTCAAAGTTGATTCAAAGTTGATTCAAAGTTGATTCAAAGTTGAGTCATAGTTGATTCAAAGTTGATTCAAAGTTGATTCAAAGTTGATTCAAAGTTGATTCAAAGTTGAGTCAAAGTTGAGTCAAAGTTGAGTCAAAGCTGAGTCAAAGGTGAGTCAAAGTTGAGTCAAAGCTGAGTCAAAGTTGAGTAAAAGTGGAGTCAAAGTTGAGTCAAAGTTGAGTCAAAGTCGAGTCAAAGTTGAGTCAAAGTCGAGTCAAAGTTGAGTCAAAGTTGAATCAAAGTTGAGTCAAAGTTGAATCAAAGTTGAGTCAAAGCTGAGTCAAAGCTGAGACAAAGCTGAGTCAAAGCTGAGTCAAAGGTGAGTCAAAGTTGAGTCAAAGCTGAGTCAAAGTTGAGTAAAAGTGGAGTCAAAGTTGAGTCAAAGTTGAGTAAAAGTTAGGTCAAAGTTGAGTAAAAGTTAGGTCAAAGTTGAGTCAAAGTTGAGTCAAAGCTGAGTCAATGTTGGGACAAACAGCGTTCAACTTGGGTTAAACCTGACTTGAGGTCGAGTTAAACTCTAAACACAACTCGAATTCAGCACCAATTCAATTTCAATTCAACTTGAGTTCAAGTTGAGTTTAATCTTCGGACTATAAATTCATCTCTCAGAATAATCCGCGCCTGGCAAGGGGGAAAGGGGCGACGTGCAAACAGATTACCGCCCCATCCTGAAAACACCGAAGATTTTTAACATACAATTTCAGCGACTATACCCAATTGTACTCACTACATTTTTTTTTTCATTATATTTTCGTTTTTGTAATTCAATATTGCATACGGCATGAACGGATAGTCACTCGAGCGCGTTTTCAAATTCAAGTAGGGAACTCTCGAAGCCTCCTGCTTTTCGGTGCTCGTTGAAAAAAAAAGCCCCCTCGATATCCGAGGCTTCGAAACATTTTCGAAAACACACTTGACCCAGTGCGCCACGGCAACCCGAACAAACCGGAGTGGCCGAGATAGCGATCGGCAGGAAATCGAACGTCGAGGATGAGTCCACTTTTTCATTCGCGCAAGAAAACCAATCTTTCGGACATTTACGCGTGGATTTTTCGCTGCCGGATCTGAAACCCGATCCTTCGGTGGTTCCAGCAGGATAGACATGGGTACGAAGCGGCGAAAGAAATGGGGGTGTGTGAGGCTTTTCTTTCGCCGTCGCCGTTCGCCCGGATAACATTAGAGCTTTGGTAACTTGCCAAGGTACATCTGCCAGCACTCACGAGAGAGCAAACTGGATACAGCGTATAAATATATATCGTGACGGTGCGCCTTGCAAACCCCCCTTGAATCGCCGACTCCAGGAGCGATGGTTCTCCCAAACGAGGAACCGAGCAAAGGAGAGCGCGGACCGCAAGATGCCAAGAGCTTTTGAGTTTCACCGCTCCTGATGGTCCGCGCCTTTTCTTCGAGCTTCAGGATAAATTTACGCGGCGAACGATCAAAGCGCCTCGAAGAAAGAACCTCGGGCTGGGGAATCCTCTTACTTGCCATGTAACGCTCCATCAAAGAGCGGGTCTCGGGTCGGGGCGATGTGGTTCGCCATTCGGAAAACAAGCCCCTTCATGAGGCAGCGAAGATACTCCGCGAGATCGCGGTATCTGCTGGCAGAGGAATGTCGAGATCGAATCTGATCGAACAGCTCTAAGGTGTGATTATCCTCGCAACGAGATGTGAGAGTCTTCTTGTGCGATGGGAGACTCTGCGACCCTTTTTGGATCGGGTTGTTTCCAGGAACGCGCTGGGAGGAGGAAATCGTCACAGAGTCTAATTGGCGAATTGTTCGGGTGGGAACAAACATCAACGCGTGTGGTTTGATTTCCGGAAACAATTGTACAAAAGGAATTGATGTATCGTTAATTTCTTGACCGATGGAAGGTGCAACGCGGATTCCCTAATTGAGGATCTTTCGTTAGGGTCGGCTGGTCTCTAAAATTGGCGAATTAAATGAGCTGGTTTGATTTCCGGAAACGATTGTATAAAAGGAATTGGTGTATCGTCAATTTCCCGCCCCATGGAAGGTGCAACGCGGATTCCCTAATTGAGGCTCTTTCGGGCATTGTAATGAGCAGATCGCGATAATTGGCGAATCAAACAAGAACAAACATCTTCCAGTTAGGTTGGATAACTCTAAGGTGTGACAATCTTTGCAGAGACATATAAAACCCATTTTACGCCATCGGAGCTTCCGCGACCCAACCTAGATCGAGTTCTTCCCACTTGGACTCTTCCGCCGTTCGAGAGCCCTCGACTCGCATAACTCACCGGACAACAACCGCGGCATTGAGTCACCGGAAGGAGGAAATTGTCACAGGGTCAAAAGGACTGTCGGCGTTAGGGTCGGCTGATCTCTAAAATTGGCGAATTAAATGAGCTGGTTTGATTTCCGGAACCAATATGGCATGGAAGTTGGCAACGTTGCTCCAATCGCATCATTAACAGCTGTCACTTTTCTCAAAAAGATTATTTACTGATGAAACGATAAAAAAAAATTGTTTTCTATGATATCATATTGTTATTATTCTATATATAATTATAATAATTACAAATATTGATATTAATATATTATATTACATCATAATATATTATCGGCTCGCTAGGAAAGCAACTTTCTGCGAAACGTGACAGCAGTCAATAATTTCGTTGGAGCAACGTTGCTAGCTTCCATGCCGTGAAACAATTGTACAAAAGGAATTGGTCTGTCGTCAATTTCTTGTCCCATGGAAGGTGCAACGCGCATTCCCTAATTGAGGATCTTTCTGGCATTGTAATGAGCAGATCGCAATAATTACCGAATCTAACAAGAACCAACATCGTTTAGTCAGGTTGGATAACTCTAAGGTCTGACGATCCTTGCAGAGACACATAAAACCCATTTTACGCCATCGGAGCTTCCGCGACCCAATCTAGATCGAGTTCTTCCTACTCGGACTCTTCCGCGGTGCGCGAGCCCGGGTCCTCGACCGTGAAAAACGGCGCATAACTCACCAGACCCTGAAGAAACTGGAGACGAAGAACCAGACGAAGGAACGAAGGAGACTCTCTCGGGCTCTCAGAGACGCGTTGAGAGGAAGAGAACCAACCGTCTGCCGAACACACGCTCGAAATGAAATTCTCCTCATTTCTTATCCACAGGCGGAAGGACCATCAGTCCGACAATTTTCCGCTGCCCTTGCTGCTGACCGCGCCCCGAACGCCATAGTTTTTTCGCAACTTTTGCCAACGCTGCTGGTTCGCCGTCTTCGTTCCTCTTTCCTCATTTTCCTCCAAGGACGATGATGAGATTCGTGAATTCGTTTCTATCTCACCCTCGGCGTTCTCCATGCTCGTTTCCTTCGACTCTCCGGTTCCGGCGATCGCGTTCCCACGGCCGATACCGATTTCTCGGACATCTCGCCCAGAAGCCGGCGGAGAAGTCGCCGGAGATGGAGAGTGAAGGCGCGAGCCGAAGAGGAGGGGAAAGAGCGAAAAGTGAATAGGAGCAAATGTGATTCGTTGCCGAGGGTGCAGCTTTGGCCGAGCCTCGGCCAGGTATTGCATTGCCATTTTGGCCTCTTGCCAGACCGGGAGTCCGAACTCGGGAATCTCCGATACTAGATAAGTCTCTTTCTGCCGTCCCTCTTGGGCGACTCGACCTTTACCTTATTTCTCATCGCACTCGACTCTAGGTCTTCCTATAGCCTCATGCTCGTGAGGAATCGGTTGGCGGGTGGATCTGGAAGGCGCTCGCCGTAGATAAACGCCGTCTTCTTCCTCTTCCTTCCTCTTCCGGAGGAACCGTCGCTACCCTTAGGATTTACAAGCCGAATTCCCTCCGAGGGATTTCCATAGAGTTAAAGGAGTGAATATTGGGGCACTAAAAAGTTTGGGCTTGACTCTTCTGGTCCCAAACGCAAATCCCACTTCCGTGGAACGAAGAATTCCGTGGAACGACGCGAATTCACAAAGGCCTAGTAATGAACGATTTTCAGGAATTTTTTTGTTCCTCTTTCTTCCGGAAATCCTATTGGTGGGTCGTGTCTACATTATTGCGCAACAGCGCTTCATCAAGTAGTCAACTAGTCAACTAGTGATGATGCTTTCGAGGCAGGAGTCAATAGAGCGACAGAGTGCGACATTGATTTAGTGGTTTAGTAGACATTTTTTTAGCGCAGAAGTGGGGCTCCGTCAGGGCCGTATCGAGGTTTCGCTGGACTTCATCAGGACCTGATGTAACGCTATGAAATTTCTACCAGGAAAGTCGAATTCCTTCATCAGGATCACCGTATTTTTGGCGAGGAAAAGACGGAGTTCCTTGATCCGGAAGCACACTTGGAGACCAACGAACGGCTGAAGTAGGGGAGAGCGGGGCAGAACGGCATACCGGGGCAAAATGGTACCGGGGCACGATGGGACCGGGGCATAATGGGATTGGGGCAAAATGGGATAGCATAAAATGGAGACCCCCGTATGATGGAATTGGGGCAAAACGGGATCGGGGCAAAGTGGGACAAGGTAAAAGTGGTCGTTTACTTCATTTTACTCTGCTGTTTTCCATCGCGCCGAGGCACACACGCTTCCCTTCTCCATTTTTTCCCCAATTCCAGTGTGCCGCGACGTTTCATTTTCGCCTATTCCATTTTGCCGCGGTCCCGTTTTGCCCCAATCCAATCGTCTCGCGCCAAGCTATTGTCCCTGGTCCCATTTTGCCCCAACTCCATCATACAGGGCACTCAATTTTTTGCTGTCCTATTTTGCCCCAATCACATTATGCCCCGGTATGCCGTTCTGCCCCGCTCTCCCCTATCCTTACCGGAAAACCTATCGCCGTGTCAATAATATCGCGCAGCAGCGCCTCGCCAACTGATCGTGATGAGGCTTTCCAGGCGTGAGTCAACAGATCCGACGGTCGGTAAGCCACATTGATGCACTCATTAGCCTAGTAGAATCTTTAGAGCCTGTAGTTGGTCCCGTATCAAGCTTCATCCGGACCTGATCAGAACCCGATGAAACTACAACATTTCTACCAGGGAAGTCATTGCCAGAACAAAGCTGAAGTCTCCATCTGGAAATCCTATCACATCGCCGTCTCAACAACCCAGCGCAACAGCGCTTCATCAACTCGTCCCGATGAGCCGATCAAGGCGTGAGTCAACACATCCGCCGATCAAGGCCTGAGTCAACCCATCCGCCGATCAATGTGGACCCGACGGCGCTTCAGCGACTCAAAAGAACTCCTAGGGCGATACGCTGTGGTTCAGCGATACGACAAATTGCGACGAATCATCCGCCGACTTCGAGTGCCTTCGCCTGTGTCGGGGCAAAATGACCCACGGAAATTTTCCATCCCGTCCTCGCTCTCCACGATCCGTCACTTTCTCCCAGCTCGAATCCTGCCGGAGCGGGTTTCCGGTCGAGAATCAATAAATCTCGGTCGCCGGCCTCAGCCGGAAGTTGATGATGGATCACGGTCGAGGAAGTTTAGCGTCAAGAGGAAAGTGCGGAGCGAAAACGATGAAAGCCTACCGCGGTTACCGATTTTGCCCGGCTCATTATCGGATGACCGTTCAGGTACGCATGCAAACGAGGCGCCGAGCCGTCGACAAGGCCCAGGAAGCCCACCCATCCAGCCGGCGCTGTTACCCTTGTTGCTGGTGTGCGTTCGGCCAATGCGAGGGTGAACCACTGGAACGATCCCTCGGCTCAGTCGTACATACGGCCAACGCCCACTTCTCGCCATGTCCCATCGAGCAGCCACTCTCAACCCCTCCGGTCGATGATTAACGAGAGTGCGGAGCGTCCGCGAATAGATGGACGGCCGACAGACGCACGCCGCTCATAAATAAGGATGATGAGGGCTCACCGGCTCCTTCGGGCCAGACAATTTCCAACGTGTTGCGACGTGGACGCGGGTGCCGAAAGTCACTTAACGATGTATCGCGAATGGGGCGCCGCGAAAAAATACTATAGCGAAGGGTGTCGCTTGAAAAGGCGTTAGGGTGGTTTATGTTGGGGAGGGCGGGGCAAAGCGGACCACCCGAGCGACGCAGGGAGTTTCATCGATTCACAGAGCACATTCTTACTCTTTCTGGCTCATATAGTTAATCTGCACTTTTTTTAGCGTCGCTGAATGCACTGTAAGAAGGGGCAAGATGGACCTCTCTGCGGTTGTGGTTGAAACCAATAAATTGAATTCTGAGAAAATTCACGACTCTCTCCCTAGCAACTCAAGCGACCATCGAAAGACCCAAAAAACGACCGGTCGTTTTGTGACATTTTTCGACCGGAATAACGACCGAAAAAAAGACCAATTGTTGAATTCAGTATGGGTCGTCTTCTTATCAATGACCGCAAAAACGACCTCGGTCGTTTTTGTGGTCATTGATGGAAAAACATCCCATGCTCAACCTCACAATTGGTCTTTTTTTGGTCGTTATTCTGGACGAAAAATGTCACAGAACGACCGTCTTTTTTTGGGTCTTTTGACAGTCGTTAACGACGGTCGCTTGACTTGCTAGCGCTTGACGTATTTCTCCTTCGAGACAGACAGACGGACAGACGGAATATTACTTTGCGATACTAGTGCGTAAAAGTGGACTTTCGGCGAAGGTTGGGAAGTGGCTGCACGAGCCGGATCGAGCGCTACAACGGCACGAGGGGAAGCCGAGTGCTGTTGTAGCGCGAGAGAAGGCGATCGCGGCCACTTCACAACACCCAGAAAAAAAATTTATTTGACGGCCACTGTTTATTTGATTTAAGTAAAATACATATTTAATTCAAATAAATACTTATTTAAATTAACTAAATAGTTACTTAAATGAAATAAATATTTATTTAAATCAAATAAATATTTTACTCAAACCAAATAAACGGTGGCCATTAAGTAAATTATTTTTCTGGGCGAACCGAAAACC
Organism: Stenichneumon culpator; assembly: GCA_964017025.1. NCBI lineage: Eukaryota > Metazoa > Arthropoda > Insecta > Hymenoptera > Ichneumonidae > Stenichneumon > Stenichneumon culpator. Next base: position 4,738,090 of record OZ024771.1, read on the forward strand.
CCCGAAAACCCCCGGGAATCCGCTTTTACGTAGCAGTATCGCATACTACTTTTTGTGACGAATGCATGAAAGGTTATGTTGCTGGCCGGGCGCGACAATAAAGGAAATCAGACAGCGGGCGCTTGCGCACAGTAATACGGCGCATGCGCGTCGCAATCGTAATACTGTGCGCATGCGCACAGTAATACGGCGCATGCGCGTCGCAATCGTAATACTGTGCGCATGCGCACAGTATTTACGATACGCGCTTGCGTTGCATAAATACTCATTACGACACGCTTCCGGTATTTACGAAACGCTTCCGGTATTTATGTAACGCCTTCTCGAAAAACACCACTTTATAAGGCCCACATAAAGCAGCACTTTTCATGCATGACTCACAAAAAATGCATTTTTTACATTGCATAAAAAATGCCAAACATTGAAAAAAAACGAAACTTTGGGGACAACAAGTGTTTGTCGAAAAATCAAACCGTTCGACCATCTCCGGCTCTTCGGGCCGTTGTCTGAGAGACTCGGGAGTTTCCCCCATTGCAACGAAGGGACCGCACCAGGACGGTAGGGTCGAAACGAGCTGCCGAGGAGGAACCGTGGTAACCAACATCGCTTTCGCATTGTTATCGCCGCGAGATTAACGAGGCCGGCGATGGAGAAACGCTTGTTTGTTTTCGGCCCCCGGTACGGAGAGCCTCACCCTAGTCTCTCCGTGTCCTGGTCTCGCGAAGAGCAGCCCGTAATGCCCGGGTACGCGCTGCTGTTGACGATGGCATTACGGCGTGTGCGCGCCCTCGGTCACGCTGCCGGCGATCTTCACCGCGCGGGGCATCATCAGTGTAACGATAACATCCCGGAACCCTCTCTGTGCGACTCTCCCAATGTTCACCGGAGGATGAAGTATGCCAAGGGGACAGCTGCTTAGCACGCGGGCAGATTTTCGGTGGAGCGTCGGCCCTCATTCTCTTGGTCCTCTCAAATATCCGCTATGTGGACCGTGAAGATTACGAGAGCGATTCTACAGCAGCCCTCAGCAGCCTCCGGCTTTTCATGCCTTACTGCGCACCCTCTCGTGTATGCCTCGTGCGAAAACACAAACTCCACTGTACACGGTGCACCGAGGTCATTGACCTCCGGTTCTCCATGCAACCGTACCTCATTCGGGAGATATGCGAACAAGACAGATTTTTTGGAAAGGGGGCGAAAATTGTGAGTACATTGCTGATCATGAATGCCTGGTTTTTCTGATTTATCTTCCTGGATATCTTGTTCTATGTCTTCACGGGGTCAAATATACCGAAGAAGATATCCAGCGGGACGTCGAGCGGGACATCGAGCGGGACGTCGAGCGGGACATCGAGCGGAACATCGAACGGGACATCGAGCGCGACATCGAACGGGACATCGAGCGGGACATCGAGCGGGACATCGAGCGGGACATCGAGCGGGACATCGAGCGGGACATCGAGCGGGACATCGAGCGGGACATCGAGCGGGACATCGAGCGGGACATCGAGCGGGACATCGAGCGAAACATCGAGCGGGACGTCGAGCGGGACGTCGAGCGGGACATCGAGCGGGACATCGAGCGGGAAATCGAGCGGGACGTCGAGCGGGACGTCGAGCGGGACGTCCAGCGGGACATCGAGCGGGAAGTCGAGCGGGACGTCGAGCGGGACATTGAGCGGAGCCATCGAGCGGGACATCGAGCGGGACATCGAGCGGGACATCGAGCGGGACATCGAGCGGGACATCGAGCGGGACATCGAGCGGGACATCGAGCGGGACATCGAGCGGGACATCGAGCGGGACATCGAGCGGGACATCGAGCGGGACATCGAGCGGGACATCGAGCGGGACATCGAGCGGGACATCGACCGAGACATCGAGCGGGACATCGAGCGGGACATCGAGCGGGACATCGAGCGAAACATCGAGCGAGACATCGAGCGGGACATCGAGCGGGTCATCGCACGGGACATCGAGCGGGACGCAAGGAAAACCAGGACTTCATGAACAGCAGTGTACGTACCGATGGGGTAAGATGGACAGTATAGGTGGTCCATGTTGCACAAATACCGATTTAAACTATCTAAAACTTCGCACGCTCACTTTTTTACGCCTTGCTTGTGAAGAGTGTCTTTGGATACCTGTTCCTTCCATGGAAGTAGGATTCACCTTCAGGCCTGCCAGATACAGTTCGGAACTTTTCAGTGTCCATGTTCACCATCTATGATGACACCGCCCACATTTCATGCATCTGCTTTATAAATTCGATACAGTTTAGCACAGTAAATGTCACTCCGGCTTTTCATGCCTTACTGGACAACATCTCGTGTATGCCACGTGCGAAAACGCAAGCTCCACTATACACGGTGCAACGAGGTCATTGACCTCTGGCTCTCCATGCAGCGTATCTCATTCGTGAGATTTGCGAACAGGGCAGAGAATTTTTTTTTTTTAAGGGGGTGGAGATCGTGAGTACGTACCGACGGGGTAAGATGGTCCAGTATAGCTGGTCCATTTTACGCAAATACCGATTTAATACATCTGAAACTTCACTCGCTCACTTTCTTATGCCTACTTTGCTAAGAGTGTTTTTGGGTATCTTTTCTTTCCACGGAAGTGGGATTGACTTCTGGGATTGCGAGTTCCTGGCCGAACCTTTTTAGTGGTCCATATTCACCACCTTTGCCCTACGATGACAGCGGCCATTTTTTACATGCACCGGGTTTGTAAATTCGATACACTTTGGCAAAGTAAATTACCCAATATTTTCAACCGAGCGCAGTGGTTGCGGCGAACGCAAGTTCTCCAATCGCCCCGATCATGTTCGGACGTTCTCCTGTGTGCAATGTCGAGCCAGCATCTGACGGAATGCATCGTTGTGTTTCGTGGAATTGAGCCTCCGCCTCGTCACTCGGGGGTGCAGTATCGGAGCTTCGGCCAATTTTTCGACTACATTTTTTTTTCCGTCGAAAAGATCAATACAACGTTTCTGGTTCGCGGCTTCGTCAGCGACACAGCTTTGCGTGATCTACAAAAATCGAAATTGGCGTACGCGAATAAATCCAAAACCACCGGGATTTTTCAACGACTCCGAGCTTTCCAGCTGTTGGGCGCTCGGACCTTCCTTCATCTCCAGACACACCCAGAAAAATAGTTTGTTACATTTAAATAAATCAATGCATTAGAATTCTGTTTATTCAAATGGAATTTTTTATTATTTGTGCGAAATAAATTTATATTTATGTCTCAATTAAGTCCTATGGGACTTAATTCACTCTATTAGGTAATTTTAGTTATCTATAGATGTATAGGCAAAAACAACTTCTTTGGATATCAACTAATCGCGATATTAAAAATTAAAAATTAAATATGTACGAAGAAACAGTGCTGTTGTTAAACAACGCGGACTTTGGGTGGAATTTTTGGACGTTAGTTTGTACTTAAGGTCGCTCTTGAGATCGAACTTAAGATCGAAGATTGGCTCGGACTTCATTGCGTGCTTAATATCTATCTTAAGTTCGAACTTAAGTCTGAACTTAAATTTGATCTGAAGTTCGAGTCAAGTTCAAATTTAAGATCAAATTTAAACTGAAAATCAAACTTAAGTTTAAACTTGAAATCAAACTTAAGATAAAACTCAAGTTCAATCTTAAGATCAAACTCAAGTTCAAACTTAAGGTCAAACTCAAGTTCAAACTTAAGGTCAAACTCAAGTTCAAACTTAAGGTCAAACTCAACTTCAAACTAAAGCACAAATCAGGTTCGAACTAAGGTTCGATCTCGAGTTCTAACTTAAGGCAGATCTTAAGTACGCAATGAAGTTATTAAGTTCGATCTCAAGTTCAGACTAATGTCTTAAAATTGGACCCTTAGAGAGCTACGGGGAGCAATTTTGCCAGAATCGACTCCCTTAGATCTTCGGAGATTCCTAAACAATTACTATATATCCTTATGCCGTATAATAATTTAGCAGTGATAGATAAATTGTACATTAAACGATATGCATGTTGGACCGACGACCTTAAGTATTTAAGAGCAAGTATTTATAACTTAAAGTTCAAAATAAAAACGTGTTAATTAAATAATGTATTATGTATTTGTTTTTTGCCTAAAACAAAAAACCAGAGGTGGAAAAATATGGAGATATCCATTTTGTAAATGAAAAATATAGTTACTGTAAATAATTAATGCATTTGTTTCAACTACAACATCGCATCAACAAATAAATACACTACGTAGATAATAAATATGCAGTTAAATAAAAAATTATACTTGATACAACATGCTAGTAACATGCTAGTAGGCAGATACAGAAAGAAGATAATTTATTTGTCCGAAATAAATTGTTTAAAACCGAAATATTTGTTATAACGAAATCTTATTTCGGGGTGCAGTGTCAATGTTTTTGTAACATGTCACTTCACACACAGAAAAAAAAATTATTTGACGGCCACCGTTTATTTGATTTAAGTAAAATATTTATTCGATTTAATTAAATATTTATTTGAATTAAGTAAACAGTTACTTAAATGAAATAAATATTTATTAAAATCAAATAAATATTTGACTTAAACTAAATAAACGGTGGCCGTCAAATAAATTTTTGTTCTGGGTGCATAACCACAATAACCAACATCGCAGAACCGCGCGTGGAATGCATTTAGCTCCTTGGCTCTGGGTCGGCGAGCGGAGGCCGTTATTGCGGCACGGTGACCAGCGGAATCGTTCTCCTGGATGGTTTCATGGGGTTTCCATCCCCTAGCATGATTCCTTCTCTCGAGGTCACCCAGAAAAAATTTAATACCAATCATTGACAATTTATTAAGGACGAATAAAAATGTTTATTCGCTTCATAGCCTAAAAGAGCGTTTATTCATTTCTAATATATTTATTTGTTTGATAGTATTATTATTATTATTCAATAACGTTTATTTGGATCTAATGAAGACATTTTTTTTCCGGGTCGACCAGGTCGCACGAAAATCGAGTGACAGGGTTAACCCAGAAAAATAATTATTTGACGGGTCGCCGGAAATAAATATTTATTCGATAAAAATAAATATTTATTTAAACCAAATAAATATTTATTTACAGCGGCCCTTCAAATAAATAATTTTTCTGGGTGTAGAGTAGAAGTAGAGAATACAGAGCAATACTGGTATGATTTTTGTTATTCACAAACGTGGTCCATTTTCCCTCCTGTTTTCCCGAGGAGTCATTAAGCAACAGTTTCTAAAGTGGGAGACCGCGGAGAATTTTTTTTCACAAACCGAACCGCAAAAAATTGCAGATCGCATGTCCCAGAATTTAAGACTCGGAAGCATCCATAAAAAAGTCCAGTACCGACTCATTAATTTCCAAGTTAATTTCTTTCTTTTTTTTTTACAGTCTAATATAACGACTGGAATGAGACATTTTTTTTTTATCACTCTGAGACCACGTTATGCACTGCAACGTGTACGATACCGAATTAAAAAGACGAAATTTACGTCGCTCGCGCAGATACCGAATTAAAAAGACGAAATTTACGTCTGTTTCGTAAAAGGGAAAAAAAAAGAAAAAGGCGCGCATGGACGCAACACCGCGAAGCCGCTTGGGTGTGTACGTGCCAAAAAGTCATAGGAATGATCGTCATATCGTTGAGCGTTACGGGCGTTACCGGCGAGCAGTAAACTTTTATTTCACTGGGTCGGCGGCTCGTCAACTTTTATTACCGAATCACCATAGCGTGTTCTGCTCTTTCCGTTAAAGCCGTATGTATGTATGTATACGTCGCTGAGATTTTTATGAATTATTGTGAATGCTTTTTTTTTTACCTAGCATGATTTTACAAGGGGTGCATTGAATCATCTTTCTCGTTGCGTACAGTGCGGCAGTCAGGTCGTCAGTTATGTCTAATTCCTGACATAGAAGCTGGCAACGTTGCTCAAAACAATTCATTTTCAGCTGTCACTTTTCGCAAACTGTTGCTTTCCTAGCGATGACGATAAAATTGTACTATATTACACTTAACTTTTTTTTTGCTGATGGGATTTTCAACTTGTAATTCGTTTTTGGCCAGTTTTCATTAAATCGATAAATAAATAAGTGCATAAATATTAGCAACTTGTTGTGGCTCGGACGCCGCGTAACTATATTATGAACTATGGAATTTAGAAACCGGAAATCTTGATTTTCGGAGATATTTACCAAAAAACGTCACCTCCGGTTTGGTAATCTCATTTCTGGACCGGAAGTGACGTTAGACCAGAGACGCGTCACTTCCGATTGGAAAATGTCATTTCTCAACCGGAAGTGACGTCAGACCGGAAATGCGTCATTTCCGGTTGGCGAATTTTATTTTTCGACTGGAAGTGACGTCACGCCAGAAATTCGTCACTTCCGGGTGGCGAATTTTATTTTTCGACTGGAAGTGACGTCACGCCGGAAATTCGTCACTTCCGGTTGGCAAATTTCATTTTTCGACTGGAAGTGACGTCACGCCGGAAATGCATCACTTCCGCTTGGAAAATTTCATTTTTCGACTGGAAGTGACGTCACATTAGCACTGCGTCACTTCCGATTTCAAAATCTCATTTGTTCGACCGGAAGTGACGCGACACTGGAAATTTAACTTCACCACTGGGACTGACGTCATATTGAAAATACGTCACATCCGGTCGGAAACATTCACTTTTTTACCGGAAACGACGCATTTCCGGTATGACGTTACTTCCAGTAAAAAAATGAAATTTGCCAACCGGAAGTGAGATTTGCGGATGATGCAGTGTGCACTATCCGTTGGAGCAACGTTGCCATCATCCACGCCACGTTAATTCTCCGTGTCTGACTTTTCAACGAGCCAACGGCGTCGCGCTTCTTTTTTTTGTTTATCTCTACAGAAGAGAAGCGAATCCGGCATTCCTCAGCTTCTTTTTATTTTCTTATCTCCGGAACCGTCCGACGATGACAAGGTGCCTGTTATGGCTCGATCAGTCTTGAGATTTTTCACCTCGAAATATCTTTTATGCAGACCCGTCGAGACTCCGAATGGAAGATCTATAGCTCGTTCTGCGTCACTCCTTCCACGAGCAGTGCTTGCGATGTGTGTATTTCCCGGACTTGGAGAGTCCATGGGCATCCTCAGGAGGCGGCTCTTCAACGTTCGTGTGTACCGAGTCCTCGAGTATCCAACATCGAGACTCCGCCACCACCTCCACGATTGGCGTTTGGAATATCAACGATGCTCACGTTTCAATTCCGTGACACAGCCGAGGGGTTTTCGAGGCGGCGACTGACGGAAGAATTGAGGAGGTCTTTTGGAGACGACTCCAAAGGACCTGCACGAGCTGCCCCGTCGTTCTCCGTGTGTCTCCCACGTGTTTTTCTCACACTTGTTCTCTGAACATATTTTAATATATTAATATATTTTAATATATTAATATATTAATATATTGGAAATATATTTTAATATATTAATATATTAATATATTGGAAATATATATTCGAGAATATATTCCAGAAATTAATATACTTCTGGAATTGAAATCTCTTTGTTGTTCGCATCCCATCCAACTTACGATCATTCCGCAAATTGCTGGGCTACCCCCTTGCTCCGGGGTTTCTTGACTAAATGCCAGTTGTGCAAGAACTTCAATTAACGTTGTTCAACTTTCAGACGCTGCTGGATGTAACTAGCTTCCACTGCCAATTCCTCTTCAGGGATACGTCACTTGCCAGTTTGAAAATCGCAGTTTTTTACGGGAAGTGTCGTGTCCCAGTATGACGTCACTTCCGGTTGAAAACTGGGATTTTTAAACGGGATGTCATGTTTTCCCGTATGACGACACTTCCGGTTGAAAAGTGAGATTTTATAACCGGATTTAATGTTTTTCCTTGTTACGTCACTCCTGGTCGAAAACTGATATTCTGAAACTAGCCATGTAGGTTTTGCCAATGGAACGGACGCGGCCGATGATCGGGCTAGTGTTGGCGTGGCGATTGTCGAATCTCCAAGGATCGGCAAATATTCGGCCAAATACTGGCTCGCCAATGGTTGGTTTGACAGATAATGTATAAGAAATTTGGCGCGGAACCGTCATTCGATGCTTGACCCGAAGATCTCTCGCTCAAAAGAGCAAACAGAACTTCCCATCTACGTTTATGTTGCGATATATTATGCGCCGCTCGCCAAAAAACCAGACCCTAAAAAGGAGCGACCTCTAAAAAAACAAGCCCTAAAAAACCAGACCAAAACAAGAGCGACCCCTAAAAAAACCAGACCCAAAAAAGGAGCGACCCCTAAAAAAATAGGCCCTAAAAACCAGACCCAAAAAAAGGAGCGACCCTAAAAAAACAAGCCCTAAAAGACCAAACCCAAAAAAGAAGCGACCCCTAAAAAACAGGCCCTAAAAAGGAGGGCCCCCTAAAATAACAAGCGCTAAAAAACCAGACCCAAAAAAGGAGCGACCCCTAAAAAAACAGGCCCTAAAAAACCAGACCCAAAAAAACAAGCCCTAAAAGACCAAATCCAAAAAAGGAGCGACCCCTAAAAAAGAGGCCCTAAAAAACTAGACCCAAAAAATGAGCGACTAATATATTATGCGCCGCAGAGGCCGACCTCAATAGAGGTGCGCACGATTGATGCACCACAATCGGCTGGCTAGCAACTCCCCTGCGATACCTTTAACTGACACCTCTTACGGGTGCTGGTTAGCCACCCGGGGTAAGCCAAAGCGAGAGTCCCCTGCTCTCGTCGGACGCGTCACCAACCACATCTTCTGTCACACGTAGGTCTCAAATAATATATCCACCACATGGACCAGCTGGTCAGCCCACTCCGTTCGCAACAAGGCATTCCCAGAATCCAGAACACTTCCGGTCGAAAACTGATATTTTGAAACCGCCGGCGACGTTTTCCCGTTTGACCTCATTTGCGATCGAAAACCGACATTTTGAAACCGGAAGTGACGCTTTGCAATAATATTACGTCGCTTCCCGTCGAAAACTGTTATTTTGAAACCGGAAGTGACGTTTTCCCATTTGACCTCACTTCCGGTTGAAAACTGAAATTTTGAAACCGTGTGTCACGTTTGCCCATCTGACCTCACTTCCGGTTGACAATTGACAATGAGATCTCGACACTGGAAGTGACTTCACAACGAAATTTTTCAAATCTTCCTGCCTCCACCTTTTCCCAGCGGATCCAAGTTTTGCGTCCACGATTCGTACGCGCCCTCCTCGCTCCATCCGCGAACGCGAGAACCTTATCGTTTTATAAAACGCCGTTTGAATTCATGAGTGCTCCGCGCTCCCCGCCAACTGATCCAGCGGATCCTCATTTGAATAATGCATCGAAACGACTGTTTGCCCCGAGCTCCCAGTTTCCCCGGAGCATCGAGAGAAACAGATCTGTCCGCGAACGACTGAAAGCCCACACATCGAATGACAAAAAAAAAAAAATACGACTAAGCTTCACGGAAATTTGTGTATGTATCCAGCACGCGGCTAGGCGGTCACCCATCCAACTACTGGTGGCGGGCGTGACGGGATAACTTCGGGGGACAGCCAGAGCCCTCGTGTTTGAGAGCGATGCAAGCGCTGCGCCGAAAAAAGTTGTCTATTTTGATAGCTATAATTGCGAGAGTTTTGTTTGGAATATAATAATTATTGTGAGCGGTGGAAAAACTTATTTATGAATTGTTGTGGAAATCTTTAAAAGTGTGAAGTAGGATTTTTATAGAATTTTTAAATATTTATATTATATATTATATATTTTTAATATTTAGATTTTTTAATATTTTTTGTATTAAAAAAAATAATTACGTAAGAACGTTTAAAATTTTTTAAAAAGTGGTAATAATCGTGTTATATGATTGGAGATCATATTATCGATTTATTTTTTTCATTTATATCTTTTAAACCTTTTTTTGGTTTTTTTCCTTTTATAGTCTAAAAAATGATCACATAACCTCGCAATTAGGCAACTGTAAACATTTTTTGGAACAAATTATTTTTATGGATGTCTAAATGGTTCTAAATTTGGTGAGTTACATGTTAACGACATAATGAATGAAGACTGCGATGGAAATGTCGATTGATTCGCAAGTTTCAAGTTTAAGCACGATAAGGAAATAAATTAGTTTAAAAAATTATTATTAGTCAACTAAATGGTTTTAAACTTTCGGGGCTTTATGTCAATGATCAAATAGTATTGCGCAGAAAATTTCAGCTGCATCGATGCATTTGTTTCGAAGATGTACTATGACACGGACGTCCGATGGGTTTAAAATGTGTAAAAAAAGTGATTTCAATACCCACTTTTACATGTAAGATGTGAGTGCCTAAAAATCTCCAAGGACTCCATCAGCTCGACGACATACCCAGAAAAAAAATTTATTTCTCCCCCACCGTTTATTTGGTTTAAGTAAAATATTTATTTGATTCAAAGAAACATTTTTCAAAATTAAGTAAAATAGTTACTCAAACGAAATAAATATTTATTTGAATCAAATAAATATTTTACTTAAACCAAGCAAACGCTGGCCGTCAAATAAATTATATTTTTAGGTGCATTTTGACTCGACACCACTCATGTGGAGGTGCGAACGACTTGGTCGTCTCGCGCCTCGGTAGGATGAGCGAGAACAAGGTAGCCGACGCAACACCGGCGACTGGCAAAGCTTCATCGGGCACAAGAGACGAAAGGAGTGCGAATAGTTTCCTGGAAAGTTACCAAGAAGACCGTGCGGCGAAGATCGCCGGGGCGAGCAGTGCGCTCGAGGAGTATGAGCTCTAAGAAAGGGTTCGGGCGCGAGAGTGTCTCTCGCCGCACAATATCCTTACCGCGTTATACCTTAAAACTTGGCAAGTATGGCTTTTAAGCATTTCCACGAGAATCCTAGCCGGGACACGCGACTCAACGTCCGTATGCGCTTGGCGAGCAAGTTGCGCGGGGTTGAGTGAGAATTCGGTAAGCATTCGGTATTCGCGAACGAGGTTTTCGCTGCCAAAATTTCAATTCCTCCTTTGTCGCGGTAAGCGAGTTCGCCCCTTCGGCCCCTTCAGCTCGCGGGGCGGGCGGCGAGAGCCGGCGGAACAATCGAACGAATTACACGCGGTGCGGAGAGCGAGTCGGAGCATTTTTCAAGAGTCCTCCTCAGCGAAATTTTCTCCGCTGACGGATATAACGCTCAGACCGGAGAAAAGTTCCGACACGTAATTGCTGTTGCGACGAGCGGTCATTAGATACAAACGAGCATAATTTCGCCGCGTCGCCCGCTGAAAGGTTTCGGTGAAAGCTCGGAGTCGGTGGAGCACGAAGATCGAGAACCCGCTGTAAAACACGTCGCGAGGGCCGCGAGGAGGGAAGGGTGAAGGTGAACGAGGTAGCGGGAAAAACTATTTTGTAACGGGCTGGAGGGATGTTGCGGAGAAAAATTACCGTCTCCCGGGTGAAAGCCGTGTCGGTGTTGAACGAGAGCAAGGAGGAGTGGTGGCTTTGGGTGGTTACCGTGTGGCGTCGTACGGGACGAGCCAGGGGTACGAGGAAGCGAACGAGCTGGATGAACGAAGACTCTCGGATCCTTCACCTAGGGCGCTTCCAACAGGTAGCCGTGAAACGGGCGTTCGCAGTTTAAAAGCAATTTTCTTGTCGCGCTGCGTCACATTCCTTCTTACCGGGGGGTCACCTAGCTTCAGAAAAGATAGAAACTCGATCCGACGGTAAAAGTTAAAACGGCAGGCAACACACGTGTGTACTCGTCTTTCCGTGCTTCCTTGTGCGTAGGTACGGTAGCGAATCCAAGTGGTGTAATCCCTGTGGCATATCATTTGCGTCATTGTGTGTCTTATAGGGTCCTTCAGGGTCTTTTAGATTCTTGTAGGGTTTCGTACGGAATTGTAGGGTGGCTTAGGGGCTCTTAGAGTCGCTTACGGTGTTTTAGGACACTTTAGGGTTTTTCAGGGTCGTTTAGAATATATAACCGTCTTTTACCATCCTTTACTCGCCTTGACCGCCCTTCACCACCCTTTACCACCCTTCGCTGTTACTTACTCTCCTTGGCCGCCATTCACCATCCCTTCACTATCCCTTCACTATCCCTTCACTATCCCTTCACTATCCCTTCACTATCCTTTCACTATCCCTTCACTATCCCTTCACTATCCTTTCACTATCCCTTCACTATCCCTTCACTATCCCTTCACTATCCCTTCACTATCCCTTCACTATCCCTTCACTATCCCTTCACTATCCCTTCACTATCCCTTCACTATCCCTTCACTATCCCTTCACTATCCATTCACTATCCCTTCACTATCCCTTCACTATCCCTTCACTATCCCTTCACTATCCCTTCACTATCCCTTCACTATCCCTTCACTATCCCTTCACTATCCCCTCACTATCCCCTCACTATCCCCTCACTATCCCCTCACTGTCCCTTCACTATCCCTTCACTATCCCCTCACTACCCCTTCACTACCCCTTCACTATCCCCTCACTATCCCATCACTATCCCTTCACTATCCCTTCACTGCCCGTTCACTGCCCCTTCACTACCCCTTCACCGCCCTTGGCTGTTCCTTGGTGTCCTTTACCGTCCTTTACCGTCCTTTAGTAAGTATTGCCGACATTTAAGGACTTTCTTTCACATCTATAATGTATCATAACTGTCGAACGTTTTTTTTATTACTTTTTCCTCTTCTACGAAAAACCAACCTAACTGATCGGATGGGGAAATACTTCCTGTCGTTATCCCATCAGTAACTCGTCTCCGTTTTGCAAGTGTCTCGTTGATTCCGGATTGTGGCGAAGCGCGCAAACACAGAAACAGCAGCAGGACGCCGTAGATATCCTCGACGGAAGTGATTCGTCGTTTCCACCGGTGGTTGCAGTCGAACAGCAACTACTGATCGAGCGATTCGCTGCAGCATCTCCCACGAGCCCGACATGTGCTTACTCACTCGCCCTCTCTCGGTGTTACATCCTCGTTTCCATTACTCTAATCTTCCATTCAATTCCCAGTTCTTAATGCCTGCTACTTATTCCTTCTGTCTTTGACCTCGACGCGTTCTCCCAAGAGGTTTTCCCACCGAGGATTTGCGAGACAATTTTCTCCTCTCGCACCGCGGAGACGTACGAAGAAGGAATGGTCGGAGGTCGAGCGGCACGGCTAGAACGATCGATTCGTACCCTTTGCGAAGAGAAAGAGACTTTACAGTGTGTACAGAGAAAGATCGATGCGATAGCGAGGAGGGCGAGAGGAAAATACTTTTTTCGCTCCAATTTTTTTTGTTCTTTTCTTCGAGTTTTCAAGAGCTCTCCGCCGGACCTTAATCTTCCAGGCTCGTGCCCCGAACACTCTCCTCTTCTTTATTTTCCATTAAGATCCTTTTTTTTCGAGTGGCAACCGGCGAGCCCGTGGTCTCGAAGACGGACCGCTCTTTGTTACCGCGATATCTTCGCGGTACAAGCTCCCTTCGCCAAGCAATCGTCCCGGACACAAAGTCCCGAGGGGACTCATTCATTTGCCAGTTCCGACAATCGTCATCTCACGATCTCTTTCTTGCTCTCGTCCCCGAATCTCGCTAATAACTTCTCTCGACTGCATTTGTCTTAGGGGCGGCACGTGCTTTGTGGAAAATTATTTGAGAAATGATAACAATTATATTATATTATATTATATTATATTATATTATATTATATTATATTATATTATATTACATTATATTATATTATATTATATTATATTATATTATATTATATTATATTATATTATATTATATTATATTATATTATATTATATTATATTATATTATATATTGCTTCCTCATCGAAGTTTTGTTTTGGTATAAAAAAATCGAGATTTTAATGAAAACGTGTTCAGAATGTTCTGAAGCATCGTAAAATTACATTTAGAAACAAATTTTGGTTGTGCGTGTGCGTGTGCGTGAATCAGACATGGAAAATTCAAACCGCCATAATTCGGGAATGCCTCGACCCGATCGAGCTGAAATTTCACACCCAGCCTGTATGGTCAATAGTCAATGTTTCTTCTTCAAATATCATTAAAAAATTTACATTTTATTTCTACTCGATTTTTAATTTCTTCGAAAGTGTCTGTGCGCACTCTAGCTCTTACAATTTGTTAGCTATTGGGCAAAAAGTGTACATAGGTGGAGTACAATCGTCCGATGATCCCCACTAAATTTGGAGAGAATCGATTGAATCATTTAAATTTTATGTCATTCTAAATTTTTTGAATATCGTGAAAAATGTGTAATTTCTATTAGACGCAATTTTCTGTATTAAATATTCATCCATAAATAAAATTAGTGTTAGATTCGTGATCAGCGTGAAAAAATACATTAAATATAGTCCCGGAGCGACGATTAACGAAAAAAGTTTATCGGTAATTTTTATAGCCAAAATTGCAAAAACTAGTGGATTTTGCATATTTTTAAACAGCGATTTCTTTGCTTCCCGATGGCATCGAGGAGAAAACCAGGCGCCTATCATATTCTACGAGAAGAAACACATAAGATGATGGATATGACGGGGTTGAAAAAGCTAGATAAAGACGTATCATTTGGATTTCTTGAGTAAAAATCGAAAGTGCCAAAATAAGTAAATTCAGGAACGTATAATTCCATAAAAAAGCCCAGATCCGACAAAATAAAACCGGACGTTGGTGTATTTTTAGACGCTGAACCTGAATCCGCCAGCCATTTGCATAAAAGTCTAACACGAAGTTGTTGAAAAAATTTGAAACTTGAAAACTTCATACCACTTTCTCATGGGGAAGCTTTCCGAAGAAAAGAACATTATGAGAAAGCGATATGAAAATTTCAATTTCCAACTATAATATAATATAATATAATATAATATAATATAATATAATATAATATAATATAATATAATATAATATAATATAATATAATATAATATAATATAATATAATATAATATAATATAATATAACATAATATAATATATTTTTCCCAACATCGTAACACAAAAAACGTTCTCGATCGCGGTGGTTGCAGTTTTCAGATTGCAACAAAAACGGGTATATATAATGATCGAGTGACAAGTTTTATCTCCGTACTAAATCATTTGTTTAGCCAACTAGACCGCACGAAGGGTTCGAGATACGAGTCACCGTTTACGATCCCGCTTGAGAACACGTACGAGGAGAGCCACGGACAGTTTCATCCCCTCGCTCCAGTCGGTCGGCCGCTCCCTTGCTCCGCAGTCGCCCGTCGGCTATAACTCGGTACTGCAACGCCCTGGAAACTGGAAAAGCTCGCCCGCATTGCCTGCAAGCTCGTAACGCGCTCCACTCCTTCTCCCTCCTCCTCTCCCCCCCCCCTCTTCCCTCCACCCCGCCGAAACAAAGTGGATCAATTCCACTCTGTTTGCCTTTGAGCATGGAAAGAAATTTATAGTACCTCCGCTGCGACGTACGCTCGCGCGAGCTCAACGAGGTCCGACGTACACCGAGCACCCTTATCGCCTGCGAGTAACCCTGTTCGCGCCGCGGCTTCGTTACATATTAAAACGGAACGCCATTTTACCTCGGAAGTTTTTCCTTTTTTTGTTTCAAACTTATGCGCACAAATTACAGGGCACGTCCGCGTGTTATTAAAATTATTTCACATATATGTAGTGAGTTAGAAATATATATATATATATATCCAATATATGTATATATACACACAGGGGGTAATGTTATTGTTAAATAATTAAAAAAAAATTTAATTGGGTTTGCGATTCGTTCAAAAAATAAAGGAAAAAAGAATACGTCACTTAAAAAAAAAAAATAATTAACTCGCGTTACTGGAATGTCGGTGGTTTTAAAGTTATCTTGCAGATGTTTAATGTCCGGTTAAAAAGAAATACAGGAGTTAACTTTAATGTCAAATGAAAAAAATGCTGTTTTTTTGTAGTCCTGGAAATCCTTGGAAAAAGGTAACGAAAAATAGATTACTTAAAAAAAAAAATGGGTCTATCGAATGATCGACCATCTGCATACGATTAATTCTCTTTCTAATGCGATAAATATAACGATATAATATGCATAGATACATTTTTTAAAGTTGTGATAAATTTACAAAGTTGTGATAATTAACACGATATTATTATTCACGATTTGAAAAAGCCATTTTTTTCCTCTATGGAGCCTGTAGTCGCCGATTGGCATGTCCGTTCATCAGTGTGTTTCATCAACTGTCGAAAATGCAATAAAAAATTTCGTTACTGAAAAATAAAAAAATTAATTTCGTGTCCCACTCTTGAAAATAATTGTAAATACTTCACCGTTTCTTCTAAAAAAAATACAAAAAGATACTTCCAGCAATTAAATTTCGGGGGTGTCTAAATGAACAAAACATCAGATGGTCTTTGGTTCATTTAGACACCCCCGAAATTTAATCGCTGGAAGTATATTTTTGTGCGAAGAAGCGGTAGACAATTTACAATTATTTTCAATAGTGGGACACAAAATTTTATTTTTTTATTTTCCTGTAACGAATTTTTTTACCGCTTTTTCTACACCCTACTGTTCATGCGTCCTGACGAACAACGTTGAAAATGAGTTTCGATGGATATTTGGGCGATTCGCGTGCGCCGCCGATTAAATCGGACGTCGAGAGAGCGCCGAGCAATCGAGTAGTCCGGGCGTTTAGAGTGAAATATCGTGCATCGCTCGGCGAGTCGAGTTGGTCTGTTCTGTCCCGTACTCGCAGTGAGAATACGCCTGAAATGTTTTCACCTGGCATTGCACGGAAGCAGCAGTCGGTGCATACAGCATAGTGAGCACTTGACTGTTCGCTCCTCCCGAATAAAAATTATTTTTTCTCGCCAATTTGTGCATTCCGCTGTGCAGCGTAGTCAATATATCTAACAGCTGCGAAACAGAGGGGCGTAACACCAACGCCAAAGCGCGCGAGTTACGCCCTTATGTTTCTCGGCCGCTGATCGGAGAGTCGACGAGTTTCCGGGTGGAGAGGCGCGAGTTGCCTCTCCCCCATTAGCATCGGTTAAAAGTGCTTTCCATTAGGCGAACGACGAGGAAACGCATCGCGGATCTCACAGACGGGAGGAATAAAGCCGAGTGTTCGGGTGTGTGGAGGGAAGAAGGCATGTAGGGATGATAGAGAGGCCAAGTTGAAACGGACGAAAGGGAGGCAGCGGTGCGCAGATACGGGGTAGTTCGGGGGTGTTGAGGGGTGTCGAGGTGGTGTTGAGTGGTGGGTGGGGAGAGGGTTGAGGGGCAGTTGAGATTTTTACACGCTGAACCTGAATCCGTCAGCCATTTGCATAAATGTCTGACTCGAAGTTGTTGAAAAAAGTTGAAAATTGAAACTTTTGTAACATTTTCTCATGGGAAAGCTTTGCGAAGAAGGGAACATTGTGAGAAAGCGATCTGAAAATTTCAATTTTCAACTATGATATAATATAATATAATATAATATAGTATAATATAATATAATATAATATAATATAATATAATATAATATAATATAATATAATATAATATAATATAATATAATATAATATAATATAATATAATATAATATAATATAATATAATATAATATAATATAATATAATATAATCAGAGCTGGGCGGTACTTAAAGTACGTTGTACTTATTTGCTACTTTAATTCTGAGACTTTAAGTGCAGGTGTACTTTAAGTACTGCCAGTTTTCCAAGTATTTAAAGTACATACGTACTTTAAATACTGCACTTAAAGTTCTTTTCCATTACTTCAAATACGTTCATTAGAAACACTGTGCGTGGAGCGTGAAAATCTTTGTATTAATATAACTTAAAAAGTAGTCTGATAGAACTATAATTTATACATTTTGCATGAAACAAGCGAATATGGACCGACCCATATTTTATTAATTCACGTCCTAATCGCAGTGGCCCATATTTATCTCTTTTATTCTATATGTTTTTGGATGTAAGACAGGACGGACTTTTTGAAAATATCATTTTCTATTTCGTATCGTCTTCAGTCCTACTACTGAGTTAAGTTTAGAGGCTCAAGTCTACAAATGTTCATATCGACATATACATAAAATTTGAAAACTCAGGTATCTGCAGAGGCCTTATTTTATTCGTTTCCACGTTGACATGTACCTCTATAACGTGAACATTCATTGATGTACCATTGACCTCATACTGAATTCGACCAAATAAAAATAATTCAGAAACCTACAGAGTATCATGTAATTCTACTATTTTTCGAATAAACTCTATCGTCGACTCATCTTAATTTGTATGATTTTTCGTCATAACAATTTTTTTCCTTACTCGATAAACAACGAAATACGATTGTTTTTTGGTACTCTATAAGAACTTAAAGTACTTTTAGTACCCAAAGTACCGAGGACTTGATAAGGCATAAAGTACATGAGACTTTGAGTACAATGTACTTTGAACACTTGGTACTTGGAGTACTTTGCCCAGCACTGAATATAATATAATATAATATAATATAATATAATACAATATAATATAATATAATATAATATAATATAATATAATATAATATAATATAATATAATATATCCTACCATCGTAACACAAAAAACGTTCTACAGGGAAGAAGGCATGTAGGGATGATAGAGAGGCCAAGTGGAAACGGACGAAAGGGAGGCAGAGGTGCGCAGATGAGCGCTGCATGGTAAACGGGGTAGTTCGGTGGTGTTGAGGGGTGTTGAGGTGGTGTTGAGTGGGGGGTCGGGAGAGGGTTGAGGGGCAGTCGAGAGTAGTAGTGAAGCGGGGCCGGGGGGGGGGGGGGGGGAGGGCGTCGCGGCGTGTGAGTTCGTCGGGGCTCCGTGGATGGCATGGAAGCGACAGAAAAGGAAGAGGCCCTGGATAATGGGTGAGCCGGGGTGGTTCCGGTGGGTTAGGTAGTATAGACGAGGACCGTCGAGATGGGAGGACAGGGTAACAAACCCCCGGAGCCGGCGGTATGACGGTGCGACGGGAGGTACACTATAGATGGGTGTCGCGCAACGCGGCGCACGCCGCCTACTCAAAATAATATCGCCGGGGGGTCATCAATCATCTCGCTCGCGTAATGAAAGGCCGAGCTTGCCGAGGATGAGCGATGCCTGCGCGAAGCCACCTCCGGCTCTTCCTCGTCGTTCTCTTTCCCGTCCCATCAATGACGCTTACGCGCGGAACGGCCCTCGCGTGACTAAACTGCGCCCGGTGACGTTTATCCTCCCGTCTATCGCGCGGCTCGGCGGATGAAACTCGCGAGGGCTGCAGACCGAATTATGTATTACGTATGTGTTGTGTGTATATTGCAGAGCTGGGCAAAGTAGTTAAAGTACCCAGTACTTGAATTACCAAGTACTTAAAGTACATTGTATTTAAAGTCTTATGTACTTTATGCCTTATCAAGTCCTCGGTATTTCAAGTACTTAATGTACTTTAAGTTCTTATGAAGTACAAAAAAAATCGTATTTCGTTGTTTATCAAGTAAGGAAAAAAAATTGTTATAACGAAAAATCATACAAATTAAGATAATGCGACGATAGAGTTTATTCGAAAAATAGTAGAATTTCATGATAATCTGTGGGATTCTGAATTATTTTTATTTGGTCGAATTGAGTATGAGGTCAATGGTACATCATAGAACGGATCAACGAGGTCAATGGTACATCAACGAATCGGCGAAGCCTAAATAATATTATGTTCGCGTTATAGATGTATATGTCGACGTGAAAACTAATAAAATAAGGCCTCTGCAGATACCTGAGTTATCAGAAATCAGACCGAAAAAAATACCAACTGTTGGGTTGAGGATGGGTCGTTTTTCCATCAATGACCATCGAAAGACCCAAAAAACGACTGGTCGTTCTGTGACACTCCGCGTCCGAAATAACGACCGAAAAAAATACCAACTGTTGGGTTGAGGATGGGTCGTTTTTCCATCAATGACCATCGAAAGCCCCAAAAAACGACTGGTTGTTCTGTGACACTCCGCGTCCGAAATAACGACCGAAAAAAATACCAATTGTTGGGTTGAGGATGGGTCGTTTTTCCATCAATGACCTTCGAAAGACCCAAAAAACGACTGGTCGTTCTGTGACATTCCTCGTCCGAAATAACGACCGAAAAAAATACCAATTGTTGGGTTGAGGATGGGTCGTTTTTCCATCAATGACCATCGAAAGACCCAAAAAATGACTGGTCGTTCTGTGACACACCTCGTCCGAAATAACGACCGAAAAAAATACCAATTGTTGGGTTGAGGATGGGTCGTTTTTCCATCAATGACCATCGAAAGACCCAAAAAACGACTGGTCGTTCTGTGACACTCCTCGCCCAAAATAACGACCGAAAAAAATACCAACTGTTGGGTTGAGGATGGGTCGTTTTTCCATCAATGACCATCGAATGACCCAAAAAACGACTGGTCGTTCTGTGACACTCATCGTCCGAAATAACGACCGAAAAAAATACCAATTGTTGGGTTGGAGATGGGTCGTTTTTCCATCAATGACCACCGAAAGACCCAAAAAACGACTGGTTGTTCTGTGACACTCCTCGTCCGAAATAACGACCGAAAAAATACCAATTGTTGGGTTTGAGGATGGGTCGTTTTTCCATCAATGACCTTCGAAAGACCCAAAAAACGACTGGTCGTTCTGTGACATTCCTCGTCCGAAATAACGACCGAAAAAAATACCAATTGTTGGGTTGAGGATGGGTCGTTTTTCCATCAATGATCATCGAAAGACCCAAAAAACGACTGGTCGTTCTGTGACACTCTTCGTCCGAAATAACGACCGAAGAAATACCAATTGTTGGGTTTGAGGATGGGTCGTTTTTCCATCAATGACCATCGAAAGATCCAAAAAACGACTGGTCGTTCTGTGACACTCCTCATCCGAAATAACGACTGAAAAAAATACCAACTGTTGGGTTGAGGATGGGTCGTTTTTCCATCAATGACCGCAAAATGACCACAAAAATGACTGATATCCAAAACGACCACAAAAACGATCGCCATCAGTCGCTTTACAAGTAGTTTTTCATAAAAGACCCAAAAAACGACTCAAAGAAAAGCTCCCAAAATGGTCGTATTTCGGATACTTTCTAATCACCAGCCAAACGACCCAACCCAGAGCTTTTTCAGTAATTCATACACCGGTCGTTTTTGTAATCTTTTTGCGGTCCTTGATGGAAAAACGACCGACACTCAACCTAACAATTGGTCTTCTATTCGGTCGTTATTCCGGACGAAAAGTGTCACAGAACGACCACTCGTTTTTTGGGTCTTTTCATAGTCGTTAAAGACACGGTCGCTTGACTTGCTAGGGAAATCACAAACTTTGGGCTCCAACTAAGAGAGCCAGTCTTTGGGTCGTTCGACTTGACGCGCTCCATACATGAGACCATCAAATCATCGAATCAAAGAGAGATCTGCTCTCTGTCGAGATTCCACTTTCGTCCACTATCGCATATATGGAAATTCCTATCCGAGAATTTGGCCGAAAAATTTATCCGCAACCTCAATAATACTCCCCACTTGTGCGGCGGATAACAATAACCTTTACGATCGCTGCGAACGAAAATTTGGCAATTCGACGGAATACGAAACAGAAGGAAATAAGGATCTCGGAATATTTCCTTTTGTTCTCATATCAATAAGCGCTTTGCCGGATAATACTCAAAGCACGTTTTCGTTGATTTGGCTTTTATACAGTACGATACTCTACGCCACGGCTTTCCCTGGAGCAGCGAAAAACAGTGCGCATGTGTGTTAATCCGAGCCAGCGAAACAGACACCAAGATGTGTCTGTGTCTCTGTGCATGCGTTTCCAGAAACGCGCTTCCTCGCTTTTAATTAAGAACCTCAATTCCTTTCCGAGAACGTCTTTCGCGTAGGAACGAACTATTATTATATCTGAAATAACACGGAAATGTAAATACAAGACGGGATGGAGAGTGTCGTGAAAGACAGTCACCGCGCTCGAAGACACCGCGAAGAGAATTCAACGGAAATGCGGAATATTTCATCCCGACGAGTGCGCGTTCGTCCTGTCTCGAGCAGTTTTGGTATGTTAATTTAGGAGTCGGTGAGGAAGGCGCGGGGTGGGGGGGGGGGGGGTAGAGGTGGGGGTCGAGAACTGTCATCATTGGAGCGCTTACGAAAAAGTGTTTGAAATACTGAGTCAACAGTTTCCCTACACATTTGGAGTGAAGTCCATTTTAATGCAACCGAGTTTTGTTGTCGATGGACCACTTTAATGAATGAACCGTCCCAGTTTCACAAATGGACCACTCAGGACTCTGAGATGCACTTGCATTTTGGGTCTACTGAATTGAGTGAAATTTCGCTTTTGACTATCGCTTCCTCATAACTCGGGAACGGTTTGAGATAGCCGGTTTTGAAATTAGGTACACTAGTAGAGTACACTTCTGTTCATTCAATGATTTTTTTATAAAGATTGAGGCTCCATTGAAGAAAACCTAAATAAACCTTGGGAAGTAGAAGTCTCATAATAACTAGCCATATCTTCACCCAGAGGAAAGATTTCTTTGTAACAAATAAAAATTATTTCAGAGAAATAAATTATCTTCTTTGTATATCTACCTACTAGCATTTTGCTTCTATCAAGTATAAGTTTTTATTTAACTATATATTTATTATCTACTTAGTGTATTTATGTATATCTAAATTTTTTTCCATTAAAAAATAGCATAATATAATACAATAATATGAATATTTATAATAATAATAATTGTATATACAATAATAATAATAATAATAATAATATAATAAACAGAATAATTTTTTTTTTTATCGTTTCGCCAGAAAATAAACTATTCGAGAAAAGTGACAGCTGTAAATGAGACCATTGGAGCAACGTCGCTGACTTTATCATCTCTATTCAGATATCTGGGAAGAAGCTTGACCCGCAGTGATTCGTCACACAGCCGAGAAATTAAAGTGGTCCATTAATTCAGACGGTCCAACCAACCCAAAGCCCCCCCTAAATTAGAGAAAAAACGTTCCCAGTTCGCCCGAGGCATTGAACCAGAAGTCGGCGAAGATCTCGTTCCCGAAGTTAATGGCCGGGACTCCTTTGACGCCAGTGATTGCGCGAGCGAGGAGTGTGACGGCTTTCGGAGGTCTTTTCACGAGGCGACCAGCGTCAGCTTCGTGCTGAGTGGCGCGCGGTGGCAGCGCCACCTTGCGGGACGCGCCGGCGAAAGCGAAGTGCCGTCAGCGACCGTACGGAGAAAATTTCGTCGCGGAGAACGTACGATAAACGGCCTGGTTTGCGAGACTTTCAGAACAGCGGTGTCGGTTTTCTAGTAATTATCAACGCGTGATATCTTCAAACTGAAAGCCTCGTAAATGAGATTCATCTATTGTAAAAATATATATGAGGTATTCCATTGTGTTTTTGTAATTTTTGTTAATTTTTTTTCGAACTTTTGGATCGTATTTTTTGTGATATCGAAAAATTGAACTTTTTTTTTTGAACCCCTATATATTAAAAACTATTGGTCGTACAAAAAACCGTTTAAAACATAAAAGTTGCAGTTTTAAATAAACTTTTGAAAACAAAATTTTATAGATTTTTTTGAATGCAATAAACGTTCATTTCTATGAAAAATAGACTAAAATATTGTTTTAAGTCAATACGTCATGTTTGATTTTTCTTTAAAAATTTCAGAATTTAATCGATATTTAAAGAAGTTGTCTTCGCCTATGCAGCTACAGGTATAAGCAAAATGATTCAGTTGAATGAAGTAACTCTCATAGGTGCACATAAATAAAAATGTCTATCACACGAATAAAAAAGAGACATTGAATTTGAATAAACAGAATTCTACTGCATTGATTCATTAAAATGTGCCGAATCATTTCTCTGTGTGTGACAAGAACTGAATTTACAGGCAGTCAAGAAATTGCCGTCTGGCTAACATACTGGGACAGGTTCGCAAAAACTGGGTCGTTTACCTTACGCTCGGAACAGACGGGGAGGTTTTACGGTGGAATAAAGAGTCCTCTTTACACGAGGAGGCCAGAGAGTCTTCGGGCTCGGAGGTGAGATACGGCGAAGGTGCGCGCGTATAGTTTTCTCGGGCGGATTACGAGGGTCTTTTCGCCGACGCTCATTTGCGTCGTCGTCGTCGAGCTTTGTGGCCCCTGCGAGGGTTCAAAAGCTCGCCCTCCGTCCGAGCTTCACGGACGGTTCCTGCGATGTAAACACGACTATCGACACCCCGGCTCACTTTCCCTCTCGTCCGCTCCCTCCGGCTTCGCGCGCGCGTTACGGCCTCTCCAATTCCCAATCCCACGGGCACTCCGGCGAGAGCCCGGCTCGCCTCCGTGGCCCGCACGTGCTTTTACCACTACCGGTAACCACCCTCTAAATACAATTTACGCGCTCTCCGCGCCGCAACGTCGTCGGAACACCGTTACGTACTCCTTCATTACTTTCCACCCGGCGCGCAGATGCATCGCAGGCCTCGAGCATTAACGCTCCGCGCCGTGTAATTTCATTTAATTCCGGTAATGGGAATAACGCGTACACGCGGCGAAGGCGCCGGCTAATGCGCGCTCATCCTTCGCCGCGGTTGGAAGTAGCGGGCGTGTTATCGGATCGGCGAGTCTGATGAGGCGCGAGCCAGCCACGCTGCGAGGAAGCGAATCTGGACGAGGCTCCATCTGGAGTTACCTCGAAGAGGTTGTGGTCAATTCGTGAGGATGGGAAAGGACCTAGAGGAAGGGATAGCCTTTATAGCGAGCCGGGCGAACACTTCGCTTGCGAGAAGGCTCCGCCGACTCGCCATCTAGCGGAAAGCGGAAAGACCTACCGCGGGTTAGGGCGGCCCGGTACAGTATATAAAAAAAAATATGCTTGTACACAGCCGATATGCTCTTCTGGAATGAAGTCATCGATATTATATTTTTCAGAATTTTTCAGAATTTCTCTGACGAATTGACTGCAAGAGCGTTGTGCCAAGAAAATGTTTAAGATATTAAGGAAATAGCAGAAAAAGTCAGAGAAAAATTTCGAAAAATCTCTGAGAAACACTGAAACGGTACGATCAGAGTTGTTCAGACAAATTGTCAGAGAAAAATGATCACCAGGGATGCCGTGAAGTTTGAGTGTATTAACAATGAAGGATGCAAAACCATTGTTTACTGCATCCGGTTTACAATTTAACCAGTCGAAATTTTTCCGCTCTCCCCCGCCCCTTCTTCCCACTCCGTCGCTACCGTCCGGTACAACGATATCAATTCAGCGAGATATCGCATGCCACCCGCGGACCGTAATCAAATATGAATTAGCAAGGTCCACACCGCGCGGTTAAAGGTCTCCAACTATTTTCCCGGTGTAAACCCTCCGCAATAACCGTTTCGGTTACTAGGCAGAGGTATTTTCTCTCGGTGCCCGACTCCGGAATCGTGGAGTGTTCGGTAATAGGTTGCTGCACCGGCTCGTGACCATTCGCCCTCGTTATTGGGTGGTATCTCTAAACGAGAGATAAAATTTTGGCGGATAACACCGAAGCGATTTTGGCAGTATCGCGGAAAATGTTTATTCCGAATCTCGCCAATATGGCCAATTTTTGGGACGATGTTTCACAGCGACAATCGCGACCATTTTTTCCTCCCTCCCCTCCGCCGCCGGTTCCGGGGCGACAATTTCGTTGGGTCTGAATCATCGGACATCGAATATCATCAATATTCAAGGCATAGAAGTTAAGCAACGTTGCTCCAACGAAATTATTGACAGTTGTCACGTTTCGCAAAAAGTTGCTTTCCTAACGAGCCGATAATATAATGTAATATAATAATATAAATATTTATAATAGTTATAATTATGTATGTACAATAATAATAATGTAATATAACAGAATAATTTTTTTAAAAATATTACGGCGAAAAGTAAAGTATTTGAAAAAAATGACAGCTTTTTTATTGTGATTTATTATTAATAATTATTAGCTCTTTGTTCCAACGAAATTATTGACAGTTGTCACGTTTTGCAGAAAGTCGCTTTCCTAGCAAGCCGATGATATAATACAATGTATCATAATAATATAAATATCAATAATAATCATAACTGTATATATATAATAATAATAACATAATATAAATAGAATAATTTTTTCTATCGTTTCCCCGAAAAATAAACTATTTGAAAGAAGTGACAGCTGTCAATGATACCATAGGAGCAACGTTGCTAACTTCCATCTCATCAATATCGTAAATTTTCCCCAAAAGGTCTCGAGAAACTATTCAGACCCGCGAGGCGATATCCTGTTTCCTGCAATTTTGAATTTTTTTTGAAAATTATAATAGTTAAGTCCAACAAACGCTTCATTAAGCGGGCTGTAACGGCGTTATTAAAATCGACGCCAGCCGAGCCACACTAGTGGTTCCTCCAATTCTCTTTTTTTTTCTTTTTTTTTAACTATACTCGTTTGCTTTTATTTTTTTTCCGCCGCTCCGTTTCTCGTTTCCCTCTCACATGTGGGGGCGAATACGCATCGGCCTCGGGGCACCTCTCGGTCAAATCCGGGTTAAAAGGCACTCGCGCTCTCGCCACCCTAATGAACCCCATGCAGACTCAGCACCGGGCAGAACCGCGCACCGCCCGGCGCGAATACAACGGCCTCGCACCGGCTCCGCGGCTTCGCCGAAAGTACAATAAAATTCTGCGCTCGACTATTCATTCCCAGATACGCACCCCAAAGGGATGTCTAATACACGAGAGGTCGGAGAGGGGAATAATTTTTAGGGTGTAATTTTAGCGCGAGAAATTAATTAACTCCGCGCTTTCGAGTAGTCGTGCTCGATAATTAAATTAAGGTACTGCAAATGGAAGGGAAGGTGTGTGTGGCGTGTATAGAAAATATAAGGGTAATATATAAAATATATTGGCGGTGGAAGATTAAGGGTGACGTCGAGCGTGAGCGTTTATCGCTTATGAGGTCGGCGATCAATTTATAAAAATAGTAAATCCGTTAACCGAAAAAAAGGTTTGGTAATATCACGGAAAATTGGTTTGAATCAATCGAGGCGCATTTAAGTAGATTGCACCGTTGTTGAAACAACAAAAGTGGTGTGGTTGTGTCAATTGCGAATAGCAGTTACTGCGATTACAACGTTGATGAAAAGTGAACCAAAACTGCATTAAATAAACAACTTTGTTTCGATTCAATCGTATCCACTTTATTTTCCATCCAGTATAATTCCAAACAGAGCTACGCGGTACTTAAAGTACATTGTACTTATTTGGTACTGCCATTTTTCCAAGTACTTGAAGTACATATGTACTTCAAATACTGCACTTTAAGTTCTTTTCCATTATTATTATTTATTATTATTTATTTACTATAAAGCTCTAAGGCAACGCCCCTTGAGAGCTAACTCCAAAAACAACCCAAACCAGTACATAGAGGCACTCCACCCACTTAACTCACACAACATATTTAACATATTCAACATTTCAACCGGATCTACAAAATTGCACCGTTGTTGAAGCAATAAAACTGGTGTGGTTGTGTCAATTGCGAATAGCAGTCACTGCGATTACAAGGTTGATGCAAAGTGAACCAAAATATATGAACTGCATTAAATAAACAACTTTGTTTCGATTCCATCGTATCCACCTTATTTTCCATCCAGTATAATTCCAAACAGAGCTGCGCGGTCCTTAAAGTACATTGTACTTATTTGGTACTGCCATTTTTCCGAGTACTTGAAGTACATATGTACTTTAAATACTGCACTTAAAGTTCTTTTCCATTATTATTATTTATTATTATTTATTTACTATAAGACTCCAAGGCAACGCCCCTTGAGAGCCAACTCCAAATACAACCCAAACCAGTACATCTACATAGAGGCACTCCACCCACTTAACTCACTCAACATATTTAAAATATTCAACATTTCAACCAGATTTACAAAACCGCGAGGCGACAATAAATATATAAATACGCAATAAATAAATAACACTAATGCTAATGCGAATGCGGCTGAATCGCCTCACGGTCCTCCTCCGCCATTAAAAACCTATGGCAACGGCCACGGAAAATCTCCAGTGAGGAAGCACTCTTCACCACCCGAGGCAGCAAGTTCCAAGACTTCATATACGTTCGTGTGAAACACTGTGCGTGGAACGTGAAAATCTTTGTATTAATATAACTTTAAAAATAGTCTGATAGAACTATAATTAATACATTTTGGGTGAAACAGGTGAATATGGACCGACCCATATTTTATTAATTTACGTCCTAATCGCATTGGCCCGTATTTATCTCTTTTATTCTATATGTTTTTGGATGAAAGACACGGCGGACTTTTTTAAAAAATATCATTTTCTATTTCGTACCGTCTTTAGAAACTTGCAGAGTATCATGTAATTCTACGATTTTTCGAATAAACTCTATCGTCGCATTATCTTAATTTGTATGATTTTTCGTTATAACAATTTTATTTCGTTACTTTATAAACAGCGAAATACGATTTTTTTTTCGATACTGTATAAGAACTTAATAGTACTTTGCGATACTAGTACGTAAAAGTGGACTTTCGGCGAAGGTTGGGAAGTGGCTGCACGAGCCGGATCGAGCGCTACAACGGCACGAGGCGAAGCCGAGTGCTGTTGTAGCGCGAGAGAAGGCGAGTGCGGCCACTTCACAACCGCCGTCGGGAGTCCGCTTTCACGTACCAGTATCGCATACTACTTTTTGTGACGAATGCATGAAAGGTTATGTTGCTGGCCGGGCGCGACAATAAAGAAAAAACAGACAGCGGGCGCATGCGCACAGTAATACGGCGCATGCGCGTCGTAATCGTAATACTGTGCGCATGCGCGCAGTATTTACGATACGCTTTTGCGTTGCATAAATACTCATTACGACACGCTTTCGGTATTTACGATACGCTTTTGCGTTGCATAAATACTCATTACGACACGCTTCCGGTATTTACGAAACGCTTCCGGTATTTATGTAACGCCTTCTTGAAAAACACCACTTTATATGGCGCCCGGCCCCCACATAAAGCAGCACTTTTCATGCATGAGTCACAAAAAGTACTTTAAGCACTTAAAATACCGAGAACTTGATAAGGCGTAAAGTACATAAGACTTTAAGTACTCGGTCCTTTAAATACTTTGTCCAGCTCTGATCCCAAACGAAAATGTCCAGTAAAATCATTTCCAAATTTCGAAAAAAAATCTCGAAAGCCCCATTTATAAAAAAAAAAAAAAAAAACGACGATCTCGCGATATCCCGTGACAAATCTCATTCCACAAAATTGCAATACACACGCTTCCTCGAACGATACTGCGATTTCATTCTTACTCCAGCAATCTCTGAAGGCCTCCACCGACGAAACAGTAATTTCTTTTTCTCCGCTCTCGTGTCTCTTTTCGCGCCCCCTTCGCTCTCCATCCGAGCAGACGCGCCGCGCTGTCTCGAGAAAATCGACGGATACGTAGATAGATAGGAGAGCCCGGAGCGCCGTACACAGATGCAGGAGGCTTCCGTCCTGTCACGCGATGATGCGACGTCGCCGGTATCGCATCGATAACGCACGCGTGCATTCCCTTTTCCCGAGGATGACTTTGTGCCTGCGCCTGCAAGCTCGATACACCGACGGGAATGGATTTTCTCTGTGTATATATTCCATCCGTAATATTTCACCGCGTGCGGTACGAGGAGAGAGAGAGAGGGAGTGAGAGAGAGATATTGCGGACAAGGCGGTGCTTCTGTGTCGCTGATGTCGGAAGCTCACGGCGTGTGTACGCTCTTTACCAGAAAAAACAAAAAAAAAAAAAAAAAAAAAAAAAAAAAAAAAAATGAACCGATAAGGGAGCCGAATGGAGTCTCAACGAGAGAGCGGAGAGAACACAGAGAGATAGTTTCTGTGTGTGTGTGTGTGTGCGTATTTGACTCCGGTGCAGAAAAATGCGTCAAAGCGTTACAGATTCCACGAAGCGAGGACATATCTGGGTGAGGTTTGTGGGAAAAATCTTGGTGGAAAATGTTTGCGGAGACGAGTCTTGAGAGCGGAGGGAGAGGGAGTGAGAGAGATAGAGGGAGAGAGACCGGAAGCGTGTATTTGCCCATTCCGCAATTTCGCAGAAAGAAGAAACCAGGGCATTCCATTTCATACGAACACTCAGCGGCGACCGTTGGGCAACCACCTTTTGCTACTCTGACATCCGTTTGAATCTCGCGTTCTGCTCTGCTCACAATTATGTAATTGTATCTAAAGAGGTGTCTTTATGAATGCGCCACTGGAAACGGCGAAAGGAATGAATATGAGATAATGGCGCGACCCTTCGTTCCCTCAAGCTAATTTTCCTTCTCTGCAGTCGCTGCGAAGCCAGGAATAATAGTAATAATAATAGTAGTAGTAGTAATAATAATAATAATAATAATAATAATAATAATAATAATAATAATAATAATAATAATAATAATAATAATAATAATAATAATAATAATAATAATAATAATAATAATAATAATAATAATAATAATAATAATAATAACAATAATAAATATTATTATTAAATGAATAAGTTTTCGCAACCCCTATATTTTTTTGCATCTTTGAGTGCTGTCCGACCAAGGAACAACGAATATGAATGCCAAACCGTTGCCAAAGGTACAAATGTGAAAATATGTGCTCTCAAATTGCAAGGACCAAGCCTGCACCTTTGTCCGAAATAAAAATGTATTAATATAGATAATGTATTATTTATTTGATTTTCGCCTAAAACAAAAAAACAGAGGTGGAAAAATATGGGGAATTTTTTTTCAATGAAAAAATGTTTACAATTACAAATAAAATATACATTTTATTCGATGAACTTGGCAAATAACATTTCATAGTTATATGACGTCTTTTACAGTGCACAAACGGGAAGCTCGCAAACTACGCGGTTTCGCGCTGCACAATTTTGCGAGCTCGAGCGAACGGGCAGGTTCTCAGTTCGCCCAAGATATTGCGATACGAGCGATACTCCTTTCGGCGCACATCGTGTTACGTACGTGGAGCACTCGCTATACCGTGAATTTTGCTAATAAGCATCATGCACGGTCGAACTGGGTGGGTTGAAACTATTTTCACTTCAAACACCGGAGCAAGGTTTATGGAAGTGCACACAAGTATGAGCGTAAACTTCGTCTCACGGTGCGCGCACAGTCGAATGAGCTTTTGATTATAACGGCCGCCCGACTGCGGGCCGACTCTACTCGTTTCAAGAGAGCTCTAATTAATGCGATCGCAATTAAATATGAAAGGGTTTAGGCCGGCGAAGGCCTCTCTGTACAAGGTGTTCCGTAGCTACGCCTCGCTCTGCACGAAACTGATCGACAATTTCATATTCCACTGTGCAAAGGCGCGACAAGGTGGCTCGGGGTGATATTGCCAATCGACGGGTGCGAAAAACTACACCGAAAAAAAAACCGGAATTAAAGTCGTCGGAGAAACAAATCAGGGGTTTTTTTTTTTTTTTTTTTTTAAGCACTAAGTCGTGGAAAACTGCATTCAACCACCTATTTTTACATGCATGACTGCGAGCCCTCGTGAGCCGATTTGTGAACGAGGGTTTTGTTGGAATTTTTCTTTCAGGAATTTTCTTGCAGGATTTTTCTTTCAGGAATTTTCTTGCGGGATGTTTCTTTCAGAATTTTTCTTTCAGGATTTTTCATTCAGGATTTTTTCTCCGGGGATTTTTCTTTCGGGATTTTTCTATCGGGAATTTTCTTTCAGGATTTTTCATTCAGGATTTTTTCTCCGGGGATTTTGCTTTCGGGATTTTTCGATCAGGATTTTGCTTTCAGGATTTTTCTATCAGAATTTTTCTATCAATATTTTTCTATCAATATTTTTCTATCAGGATTTTTCTTTCAGGATTTGTCTTTTAGGATTGTTCTTTCAGGATTTTTCTTTCACGATTTTTCATTCACGATTTTTCTATCAGGATTTTGCATTCAGGATTTTTCTATCAGGATTTTTCTTCCAAGATTTTTCTTTCAGGATTGTTTTTTCAGGATTAGTCTTTCAGGATTGTTCTTTCAGGATTTATGTTTATAATTTTTCTTTCAGGATTTGTCGTTCAGGATTGTTCTTTCAGCATTTTTTTTTCAAAATTTTTCTTTCAGGAATTTTATTTCAGGGTTTGTTCTCCGAGGATTTTCTTTCGGGATTCCATTGTATTCACCATTAATTGCCGTGCCCGGAATTTGTGTTGATTACGTCGAAAATACAACTTCCGTTGTACAGAGGGTGCAACATTTAATTGGCCCGACGGTTGCTGACACAGCTGTAATAGGATATTCGAGTGACGGAATCAAACAAGTTTTTTTCGGCTGGTGGTCGCCTGGGTGGAAATTCTGTACGCAGTTCCGTAACGTGGTTATTCGTTTCAGCGTGTAAATGTTGAACGTCACGTATCCTCCGACTGCTGCCTCGCCGCTGGAGAATTTAACGAAACGTACACAGCGCGCTCGACCGTTGTGAGAAGCTGCTTCGCCGTGCCTTTTTTGCTCGAGGTTTTTTTTTCTTTTTTTTTTTTTTTTTTTTGCATACGTGCTCGACACGTGTGTTCGCGGCACAAATTTGTATATGTGTTTACGGCTCTATACATCGTCTCCCGGATAACGGGAATAACATACTCGGTTTACTCGCTTCCTGCTGCTTTTCGCAGCAGCGCGGGCCAATTGACTTTTCAACTTCTATATCGCCAGGCAGTTGTCGCGGCGTGGCTAAAAAAATGAGGAAGCAGTGTGCAAATTAAATTTAGACATTGCTTTCTCATTTCTTCGAGGATAATCCATGGTGGCCTTTTTTTCTCCGGTAAAAAATTCCCTGACTTTTCTGTGACTTTTCATTGACCAATTAAAATTGTTCCCTGACCAAACTTCTAACGACTTGTATTTAAAAAAAATAATGATGCAAATTAAAATGCCTAATTATTTTATTCATATTTAATACTTTTTTTTTCAAAATGTATCCTTTTTTTTAAGTCTCCTTTTTATGTACTTCTTATTTATTTATAGAAGGTTCGGCGATAATTTATTTTTTCCCTGACCAATTTTTAAATTTCCTGACTTTTCCCGGTTTTTCCTGACCGCGGCCACCAGGCCATGGTGGCCTTTTTTTCTCCGGTAAAAAATTCCCTGACTTCTCACTGACCAATAAAAAATGTTCCCTGACCAAACTTCTAACGACTTGTATTTTTTAAAATTAATGATGCAAATGAAAATGCCTCATTATTGTATTCATATTTAATACTTTTTTTTCAAAATGTACCCATTTTTTTTTAAGTCTCCCTTTTATGTACTTCTTATTTATTTATAGAAGCTTCGGCGACAATTTACTTTTTCCCGACCACTTTTGAAATTTCCTGACTTTTCCCTGATTCCCGGAACAAAAGTTTTTTCCCTGATTTTTCCAGGTTTTCCCTGACCGCGGCCACCATGTAATTGCAGGAAGTCTGGATCGGTCAACAATCTTACTCATATAAAATGTTTCGCGAATGACTAAAAATATGAGGAAGCATTTTGCAAATTAAATTCCCACAATGCTTCCTCATATTATCGAAGTCATTTGCAAAGCTTTTTCTACGAGATAGTTGAAATTGGTCAACGAACTTTTTTATATATAGTGCTTCGGGAACGACTAAGAAAAATATGTGGAAGTCATTTGCACAATGCTTCCTCATTTCTTTGTTTACAATCGCAGTACTTTCTCCGCGAGGAAGCTCGTATTGGTCAAAGAACTTTCTCATGTACAGTGCTTCGTGAATGACTAAAAAAAACAGGAAGTATTGTGCAAATTAAATGTGCACATTAAATTAAAATTGTACATACTTCCTCATTTATTCAGAGAAAATTCACAGTATTTCCGTCATTCGGAAGCCTATATTTGTCAACACTCGCCCATAAAGAGTGCGTCGTGAACGACCTTCAAAAAATGAGGAAGTTTCAGGATTTTTCTTTCGGGATATTTTTTCAGGATTTTTCCTCCAAGGATTTTTCTTCCGGAGATTTTTCCTCCGTGAAAAAAAAGTTGCATTCCCATATTATCGAAAACATTCAACCTTTCTCACAGTCCGTGTTTCGCCATGACTTCTCAAAAAAAATAAAAAAATAAAAATAATGACGAAGTGTTGTGAAAATTAAATCTGCACCCATTTTTTTTTAAATAAAAAAAAAATCCAAGGAACCCAAAATTGTATTGTCCTCTCCAAAACTAAGAGAACTTCGCCATCACAGCATAGCACCGTAAACGCGCGAGCGTATTCGAGAATTTCAACCTCTCGAGCGCCGGTTTATGTATATTGTTCTCCATTCGGTAGGAAAGGTGCCGACGAAATAAAGGTCGCTTTCGCTCCGGCAGCTTCCCCGTTTCTGGTCCAGCTTATAAAGAGCATGCTTTACACTACGGCGCAGCTCTAGCGCCGGTGTGCAATTACCAATTACCTGGGACAAGCCGCACGGTGAAACATGCGCCGGGAATTCGGAGCGACGAATTCAGAGGAGCTTTCGTACATTCCAAAACGACTCTCATTGCTGAACCTCGACGGTTTTCTTCCCGCATGTGGCTCCGCTGCGAACGAGTGCGGAGCTGCGGAGGGAAAAACATTCTCGGCTTAAAGCTATACCTCTGTTATACGACTTTGGTAATTTTCTTCTCTCACTGACGTCCCTCATTTTTTATTTATAATTTTTTTTTTTTTTTTTTTTGGACAGACCGGAGTGAGAATAAAATTATTGTAGAAAAATAGCGCTCGCAGAAATCGAGGCGAAAGAGAGCGCCGAGCGTTTCGTCGAAGGGTAAAAATGTTGCCCGAGGTAAATTGGGGAAGCCAAATTTTTTTGGGTTGGGTGTGAAAATTTTCGAAGGACCGAAATGTAGGATCGCCGATATTTCGAAATTTCATCATAGCGGATATTAAAATATCGAGAAATGAATGGTTGGAAAATTGTATTTTCGATAGATCGCTAAGTCGAAGAACCGTTTCAGCGAAAAGGTACTTTTTTCAAGGGATTTCTCTTTTATGCGAAAAAATATTTTCAGAGGTCAACGTTTTGATTTGGGATGGCTGATATGTTGAAGATTAAAACCGGGTTAAGATAATATTTATAACAGTCCACATATCTACACAGTAAAAAATAATTTTCTATTGCTTAACAAATCTTCCGGAAACATAAGATTTTCTTAATGAAAATTATTCCTTTATTTTTCTGAATGCATATGAATTTTATCAGATTTTCTAATTCACTTTGAATTTTTTTAATATGGAAAACGTGTAGAAAGTCTGAAAATTCAAAGTGAATTAAAAAATCTGAAAAAATTCATACGTATTCAGAAGAATAAACGAATAATTTTCATTTAAAAAAGTAATGTTTCCGGGAGATTTGTTGAACAATTAAATTTTTCATCAATTTGTTGATAACATTTTGGAATTATTATTATGCAAAATTAAACTTTTCGGCATCTTTAATACGCTTGATTTTTTTCAGATTTTTATACCATCAAGAAGTGTTTACAATTCCCTCTCAATTCTCTGAAACTTATGCGAAATCAACACCATTCGCAAGGACTATGTGAGTTTTCGAGTTCGAAATTCGCGGAAAAGGCGCAAATATATCGACCGAGGGCGCCATCGATCGATCCCGCTGATCTACGCACGTGCGTACAAATGAGAATAATAAGTGCGCATGCTCCAAACTCGCTGATGAGGCTCCGAGGTGACAATCAGCCATGTCTCTTCCTCTTTCTCTCTGGGGACGTCGAGTAGATCAGACTGTCAACACCGCAGGAAATAGCGAGAGGATCTCGTGTTGGACGTCCTGGATCGGCACGGCCGGCCGATCAAATCTTGTAACGGTGCACGAATCGACTTTGTTCCAAGTCAGCGAGCCCCAGAGGAGAAACGAGCCTTCACATTCAAGATAAAACCGAACTCAGCTGAGTACTAATTTATTGTATTTCTTGTTTTTGTTTGTTTGTTAATTTTGGCTCTTGTATTGCCGTTATTTTTTTCATCGAATTGTGTATGTGTGTGGAAAGATACTGTATGGCGAGTGAGGTGTGCGTCTCGGCCGAGGAGATATAATTACCATTATTTGTTTATCACGTGTTTTCTTTCTAATTGACCAGCTATATACTCTCGATTCAATAATAAGAAAATGTTCATCAAGATTCAATATGTGTATGTGAGAGTCGAGAGTCAATAATTAAATTAAATTTGACGAAGTTGACTATAATTTATTTTCGTTATACTTATTTATTCGAGTCTCGTTATTTTTGTATCGTTATTTTATTGCAAGTGTCTTTGAAAAATTTCTTTATTTCTCACAACTACCTTAAACAACATTAATCCTCCATAAAAACAAAACAAAACAAAAATTAAAAAAAAACCTCCCATTGCATAGATAAATGTGAGGTGGGGGTATAACAAGGAATAAACCCAATGGAAAAATTCGCCTTCGGCTCTCAACACGTATCCGGTTGAGACCCCAACTTACTTTTAACTTTCTGCTCACCTTAAAAAAAAAAAAAAAAAAAAAAAAATCTTAATTACCACGCGATTCGATTATCCGATCAGCCGGCGAGCTTTAACGATGATTCGTGTATTAAACAACATTAACCCTCCATAAAAACAAAACAACAAAAAAATTTAAAAACCTCCCATTGCATAGATAAATATGAGGTGGAGGGTATAACGAGGCTTAACCCAATAGAAAAATTCGCCTCCGTGTCATAACACGTATCCGGTTGAGACCCCAACTTACTTCTAACTTTCTACTCACCTACGAAAAAAAAAATCTTAATTACCACGCGATTCGATTATCCAATCAACCGGTGAGCTTCAACGATGATTCGTGTATTAAACAACATTAACCCTCCATTAAAAAAAAAAAAAAAAAAAAAAAAAAAAAAAAAAACCTCCCATTGCATAGATAAATATGAGGTGGAGGGTATAACGAGGCTTAACCCAATAGAAAAAAATTCGCCTTCCTCTCTTAACACCTATCCGGTTGCCTTGCCCGTGAGACTAAGGGAGCGCAGCGATGGAGAATGGAGATTGAGGAGGAACAAGAAAAAAAAAAAAAACGATCTGCCCTGCAAGAGTCTCGAATATTTATGGAACAAGTTCAAAGTGCTTCTCGAGTAAGTTTAACTCGATATATTGCCGGGAATCTCGCGAGCGAACTAGCTTGGCAGTCTCCGCGTTCGTCTCAGTCTCGGAGGGTTGCAGCATCGCGAGAGGGTGGTTAGCGGGGTTGGGTAAGGCTGAGGGCGCATCCACGGTGCGTTGCCGTACGAGCCAGCCAAGCCCCGAGTGTAACGTTGTAACTCGAACCGTGGACGGTGTGTATCGTGCACGAGGTCGGATAAGGAAGCGAGTATGAGAGACGGTGTAACGCTCCGATGCTTTCGACTGCAAGCTCATCCGCGAGTGTGTACGGTGAGCCGATCGGTGTTTGAGCGAATGCCGTCGGGGACGCAGACGCGCGGCTCGGGTAAATAGATAAACATAAGATAATTTATGTGCATCGGATGAAACATAAGTCTATCGAGGCCTCGGCAAGATGCAAAGTTGAGATTAGTTCAGGTAATAAGCCGATAAAGAGAAGCCGGCGAAGGTTCGGGGAATGTTGATATCGTCATTATCGTCATTAGCAGCAGCGTCGCAACAAATCGAGCGTCGATCAAGGAGGGAGACTCGCTGCGCGCTGACTTCGCATAAGTTCGACAACAATAAGAGAAAATTGCAAGTACTTGTTGATGTAAAGATCTGAAAAAAATCATGTATACTAAAGGTACTGAGAAGATTTATTTTGCACAATAATAATTGCAAAATGTTATTAACAAATTCATCAGAAAATTAATTGGTTGACAAATTACCCGGCAAAAAAACTTTTTTTTTTATGACAACGATGCGTTTATTTTTCTGAATACGTATGAATTTTTTTAGATTTTTCAGTAAGCGTTGATTTTTGTTTTTTTTTTTATAGAACAAAAATCAACGATTACTTAAAAATCTGAATTTTTCTTTTTTTTTTTTATAAAACAAAAATCAACGTTTACTTAAAAATCTGAAAAAATTCATACGTATTCAGAAAAATAAACGAATCATTTTCATTAAAAAAAAACACCTTGTTGCCGAGTAATTTGTTAACCAATTAATTTTTTGATGAATTTGTTAATAACATTTTGCAATTATTATTATGCAAAATTAACCTTCTCAGTACCTTTAGTATACATGATTTTTTTCAGATTTTTGCACCATCAAGAAGTACTTGCAATTTTCTCTTATTGTTGTCGAACTTATGCGAAGTCAGCGCGCAGCGAGACTCCCTCCTTAAGGCCTTATACTGAGGTGCGCTTTCAGAGCAGGCCTGAGGTTGGACCAACTGTGACCGCCTGAGTTAGAAAGTCGAGCCGACTCCGGTCGCCAATATAGGACCGACTACCAGTCAAGGTAGTCCTTGCGAATTGTGTTCATTCCGTATAAGTTTCAGATAATTGAGAGGGAATTGTAAACACTTGTCGATGGTATAAAAATCTAAAAATAATTAAGCGTATTGAAGATGCCGAAAAGATTAATTTTGTATAATAATAATTTCGAAATTTTATTAGCAAATTGATGAAAAATTTAATTGTTTAACAAATCTCCCGGAAACATAACTTCCTCTATGAGAAAGCCAAAAATATAGTAAATGCTTTCTCATAAAAGGAGCTTTGCGAATAAAGGGCCATTACGAGAAAGTGATATAAAAATGTCAACTTTCAACTTTCAACTTTTATGAGCAAGCGATATGAAAATTTCAATAATCACCTTTTTAAATGAAAATCATTCGTCAAGGAATCATTTTTCTGAATACGTATGAATTTTTTCAGATTTTTAAATCCACTTTGAATTTTTTTTTTAATATGAAAAAAAAACGTTTAGATAGTCAGAAAATTCAAAGTGAATTTAAAAGTCCAAAAAAATGCATACATATTCAGAAAAATAAACGAATCACTTTCATCGAAAAAAAAAAAATTATGTTTCCGCTAGATTTGTTGAAAAATTAAATTTTTCCTAAATTCGTTTGATTTTTTCCAGATTTTTACACCATCGAGAAGTGTTTACAATTCCCTCCCAAATCTCCGAAACTCATGCGAAATCACCACCATTCGCAAGGCCTACCTTGAGCGCTCCCCATTCCTTTACAGCGCACACAAAACCTTCAGTGGGATAAAATCATCGGCATCGACGTTTGAAATGACGGAGAGGATCGAATTGAATTTCAAGCGAGATTCCTTGACAGGGCTTACGCGCGGGTCACGTGACCGTCGAAATCACTGCCACAATGGAAAGCCTCTATGAAAAACGGCAGCGCACCTCGAAGCACCGAACAGAAAAGCTTCATCAATTATTTCGGTATCGTTCCGGTGGAAAAGCGGCGGCACACGAGGCGAGAGGATCGCGAGAGAAGTAGGCGGAGTGGGGAGATTGAAGGAGCGAGCTTGCAGAGAAGCACCATTACATCCCCCGAGATAATGGCCCTTAATTGGGCATTAACGCGAGGATTACGCCGTTCAACGCGCCTTTCCCCTACCGGCTCACCGTTACAGCAAGCATATACTTGCACCCCCACTTGTGCCCCCCCTCCTTCTCCTCTCGCACTTATTACTCTATCGCCTCTCGGAACTTTACTATTTTTTTTCCCTATTATTCTCTCACCCTCCGCCGCTGGTTTCCCGTTTTTATCCTCTTTGTTCATTATTTTCAGGGAATAATCGGGCGAACAATAGTCGAGGGCCCTCTCGTTATGCGAAGTATGTTCGGTGAAGAAAATCTCACGTTCCCTCAGGGCGGCTCGAGGATAATTCCTCTCAGTTTCGTTAGCCCTCGAGTGGAATCGCGGGGGAAAGAACCTACGGAACTTTGATATATCGATGGGGTAATTTTGCAAGGGCATGTCGGCTCTGTGGAAACAGCGCGTTCGCCATTTTGGCGGATGGGCTGCTGAGTTGGGGCGATGTTTCCATGGTTTTTTTTAAGCTGGAACTCATGTATGGGGTACAATTGTACCCCAGACGGTATTTAAGGATATCTATGCCAAAAGTCGTTACCGGTCGATCTTGGTCAAACTTGTGTGGTCTACAGAATTATGTGGTTTTTTTTAAGGCATGGAAGTTGGCAACGTTGCTCCAACGAAATTATTGACAGCTGAGACGTTTCGCAGAAAGTTGCTTTCCGAGTGAGCCGATAATATATTATAATGTAATATAATATATTAATATCAATATTGGTAATTATTATAATTATATATAGAATAATAAGAATATAATGTTATAGAAAACAATTTTTTTTTATTGTTTCATCATTAAATAATCTTTTTGAGGAAAGTGACAGCTGTTAATTTTTTTTTAGCTGTTTTTTTTTATTTAACTTTTGTTGCAACAAAACATATGTTTCCGATCGATATGATCGAATATTCAATATGAATATATTAAATATTCGATTATTTTCCCATGGTGGATTTTCACTTATTAAAACATTATTATTAACTATAATTGTCATAAACTTTGTCTTTTTTTTTTAATTTTCGGTAGCGACTTCTAAAAATGCTTCGATTTCATTGGGATTTTGCAGAATTTTTTTTTTTTCTTATAATGACATCCGCGTGATATGAGAATTTTCTTTAGACCGGAAATCGTTCGCGACAATTAAAAAAATGAATTACAGTTTTTGTTACCGACCGAGCACCGACTGGATGGGAATGCTCCGATGATGGGGACCAAAATAAAACAACGATATTCGGTACGATATTCGTGCGTCACAATTTGGGTAAAAAACCCTTCGATTTATCTGACGCGTGGCTTGTACAGACGTTTCCGTTAGCTCCGCGCTTCCGTCAAACTTGCTCTCGCGCAATAACATACCCCGCTTCGGTCCCCAATATTGCAGATTTTTACACCACTCCATCGATCCTTCGATTTATTACTCGTGTTATCGAACTATTTTTCCGTATCAATCCGACATTTTTTTTTTTATTTCATATTTATTGTCTTTCAGCGTCGGTGCGTGGCGTTTCTCCCTTCCGTTCGATGGCGTGTCCGTCCGTCCGCCTGCGGCCGGTTTAGGCGTCGAACAGCACGGTTTTCAGCATGGTCGGTGCTGCACACGAAAAAAAAAAAAAAAAAAAATTCCCCCCTGCAAAACAAATTTGCGATTAAACAATTTCCAAAAAAATGATTGATAAAAAAAAAAACCCTTCAAAATGGATGAAATGATTCATGCGTGTATAGAATAATAATTAATATGGTCAGAAAACAATAATAGTAATATTTAATAATTAACAATAATAGCGTATTTATTAATCGTAATTATATCAATTCATGCATAATCTTCCTGATCGAGGAAGCAATGAGAAGCTCGTTCTGCCTA
The DNA here is from genome assembly GCA_964017025.1 of Stenichneumon culpator. Lineage (NCBI taxonomy): Eukaryota > Metazoa > Arthropoda > Insecta > Hymenoptera > Ichneumonidae > Stenichneumon > Stenichneumon culpator. Next base: position 4,779,552 of record OZ024771.1, read on the forward strand.
GTGCTTAAACCTGCATGCCCATTGGCTGTACTGCGTCGTGAGGGAAGACGTCTCCCGACTATATCGAAGATTATTAACAAATTCACATAATTACGATTAATTAATTATGCCATTATTCTATATCATTAATTATTTATATTGTTGTTTACTGACAATATTAATTGTTTCATACATGAATGATTTAGTCACACGTCCGAACATTTACTCTAAATGCATTTCGATCTTTCGGAAAATTTCGAAAACCGACTCAAAAATCTTCCTCATTGAGGATGCAACGATTATGACAGGCTCGCTCTGCCTAGTGCTTATGGCTGTATGCCGATTGGCTGTACTGCGTCGTGAGGGAAGACGTTCCCCGACTGTAGCAAAAATTAACAAAATGTTATAATTAATTAATTAATTAATTATTCCAATATTCTATATAATTAATTACTACTATTATTGTATACTAACGATATTAATTATTCTTTCATACATGAATTATTTATCCACACATTCGAACATTTTCTCCATACATAATATTTCAATGTTTCGAAAAATTTCGAACACCTCTCAAAAATCCCGAATATATATATATAAAAAAAAAATCTTCCTCATCGAGGAAGCAATGATAACCGGAGGCTCGCTCTGCCTAGTGCTTAAACCTGCATGCCCATTGGCTGTACTGCGTCGTGAGGGAAGACGTTCCCCCACTGTAGCAAAAATTAACAAAATGTTATAATTAAGCCTAATTAATTAATTAATTATTCCAATATTCTATATAATTAATTACTACTATTATTGTATACTAACGATATTAACTATTCTTTCATACATGAATTATTTATCCACACATTCGAACATTTTCTCCATACATAATATTCCAATATATCGAAAAATTTCGAACACCTCTCAAAAATCCCGAATATATATATATAATAAAAAAAAAATCTTCCTCATCGAGGAAGCAATGATAACCGGAGGCTCGCTCTGCCCAGTGCTTTGCCAATACACCGCCAATATTTTCCCGTCCTTTCACCCTTATTTACCGGCCATTGTGAAATCCAACGAGAAGTATACGCGAGGAGTCTGTCGGCCATCCACCGGTAAGCGACATTTGCATGAGAATGTCTGTCGCGCGACGACCGAGACCGGCTTTTGCCGTGTGTCGTCGTGCGCCGTCCTGTTACACACACTGCGATTCGTGTACAACGATCGTGCCGTCTTTCTTCCCTGGCCCGATACGAAGAGGAGAACATTTGTACTGGTGGCTGAGCGCGCTCTACCCAGTACGATATGCAGTACAGGCGGATAGAGAAGCGAATGGTACGGGGGGGGGGTGGGGGGGGGGGGAGACCAACCCTGGTTATATCAGTGCTTGCGGGCGGCCGACATCGTCGTCCTCGACGAGACCTACTCGACGAATCCGGAGGATACCCTACCGATTTTACGATTCTCCTGCCACGGTAGCGCCTCTCTCGCCAGTATCTCCACATCCATTTCGAGGCGACCGAATTTTGCTCCCGCATCTTCATCGCTTCCACGTAGGGGGATGTGTATAATAAACCGAGGGAGCTGCTCGCTTTGACGGGGCGGTGGTTGGACGAGGCGCGATGGGAGATTCGATGAATACGAAAGGGCCAATCGGTAAATCGGAGCATCGGGCAATAGTTTTGATTGAAGCGATCAGGGAGTCTTTTTGATTGAATCGATCAGGGAGTCTTTTTGATTGAATCGATCGGGGGGTCTTTTTGATTGAATCGATCAGAGAATCTTTGTGGTTGAATCTATCGGAGCATTTTTCTGATTGAATCAATCAATTAGACAATCTTTCTGATTGAATCGATCAGACAATCTTTCGGATGGAATCAATCAATAGGTAACCTTTCTGATTGAATCAATCAATCGGACAGTCTTTTTGATTGAATCCATCAGTCAGACAATTTTTCGTATTGAATCGATCGATCAGATAATCATTCTGAGTGCATCAATCAATCGGAGAATCTTATTGATTGAATCGATCAGACAATGTTCCTGATTGAATTTATCAGACAATCATTCTGATAGAATCAATCAATTAGATCATCTTTCTCATTAGATCGATCAATCTGACAACCTTTCTGATTGATTCAATCAATCAGACAATCTTTCTTATAGAATCAATTAATGAGACAATCTTTCTTATAGAATCAATTAATCAGACAATCTTTCTTATAGAATCAATTAATCAGACAATCTTTCTTATAGAATCAATTAATCAGACAATCTTTCTTATAGAATCAATTAATCAGACAATCTTTTTGATTAAATCCATAAGTCAGACAATCTTTTTGATTAAATCCATAAGTTAGACAATCTTTTTGATTAAATCCATGTCAGACAACTGTTCCGATTGAATCGATCAGTCAATCTTTCCGAATGCATCAATCAATCGGGCTATCTTTCTGAGTGCGTCAATCAATCGGACAATCTTCATGATTGAATAAATCAATCAGACAATCTTTCCGATATAAGCAATCAAATAGACAATCTTTCTTAGAATGTTCTTCAGCCTCTGATCTTGTAATCATCCACCTTACACCCCGCCTAACACATCTCTCGTCCTACTGGCAATCCGCAACAAGCTGTCATACAGATGCATCCTTTTCTCTATCTTATCACATTTTGTTTCTGTCCACACATGGAAACAAATTTGATGGGGCGCTTTTGTAAAATTGGCTTCATTACTGCGGTCCGCTTTCACTGACCGGGAACCGAATGGAAGTCTCGCTAGACTACTACTGTCGCTATTTCTCCTGGGGCCGACGACAGCTGGAGCAGAAACGAGAAACGAAATGGGCGTGAGAGTGGCAAGAATCTATCACATCCGCTGAACATACATAGTGTTCGGCGGATCGAGTTTTATGGGGTTGCGCTGAAAAGTTGAAAAAGTTTGGGATCCGCCTTTCGAATTATGTTAGAGCTCCACTGCGGATGCCCCATATAGTTATTCCAACACAGGTGCGATACCTATGACGTGTGTGTTAGTGGATGTGTGTGTGTGTGTGTGTGTACGCGTTACTGAAAAACGTGCGAGTTTCAAGAATCCTGTGTAACGTTCCACTTCGTCGATTCAGTCTAGTTGCATTCTGTGCCGAAAGAACCTTCGAAGATCGTTCACTCCCAAGTGCAACGTACAGCATGAAATATTTATGGAATGATATTGAGACTGGAAAGCTTTCCGTATAAACGTATACATAGAATTTGTATAGCATAATCCTTGACGACTGGAAAATGGAAGAGAGCCTCCATTTAAAATCGTATTTCACTGACTGACTGGTCCAACGATGGGGTGGATCAGAGTTCTAATCGAGCGAGTATGCCGCTTTTTCCGGGACCAACTCGCATTGGCATGTTAGTTTAGCCTGTTCAACAACCAAGCCTTGAATGATTAGATCCGAATTATATTGGCAAACAATTGTCAAATTGGCAAACCAAGTAGTGGTGAATCGATAGTCGGCCAAATACTTGGAACATTGATCAATGGTTGGGAACACTCGCTTAAATGCCAGCCAAAGGATGAGAACATTGGCTCGAAGATTATTCAAAGAAGATTGTCGCTAAGATTGGGTCGAAAATTTACCAAAGGTTGAGAAGATTGTCGCTAAGATTGGCTCGAAAATTTACCAAAGTTTGAGAAGATTGTCGCTAACATTGGCTCAAAGATTGGCCAAAGGATGAGCAGAATGTCGCTACCATTGGCTTGAAGACTGACCAAAGGTTGAGAAGATTGTCGCTAACATTGGCTCGAAGATTGGCCAAAGATTGATGAGATTGTCGCTAAAATTGGCAGACGAGAAAGAACACTGGCTTGAAGATTGGCCAAAGATTGAGAAGATTGTCGTAACATTGGTCACAGATTGAGAACATTGGCCAGACGTTGGGAACATTGGGTCGAACATTGGCAGAAGGTTGACAACATTGGCTCGGAATTCGGTCAAAGGTTAGTGAGATTACCTGAAACATTGGCCAATGTCTGGCCACATTGGTTCTTAAATCGCCAACATTGGCACGAAAATTCGCCATCGTCTGGTAAAATTGGCTCAAAATTCGTTCAAAGTCTGGTCATTGGCTCAAAAATTTGCCACTGTTTGGTCACATTGGCTCGAAAAAATCTGAAAAAGTTTCGAGGAACCTACGATCGTTACACCGCCATTGGCCCGACCATCGGCTGCTTCCGGTCGATCGGCGAAACTTAAATCGGAACACAACTCCTGCTAGACGTCGGCGACAAGAGAGCTGCAGATAACATGTCGAGGTATTATTCCATTCCTCAAAATGCAGTGAAGCGATGCACAAACTTGCAGCAAAGAATGTGATATCTTGAGCTGGCGGCGAGGGGGGAGAAATCAATTTGAAAGATTCACTCCAATGGCAACGAAAGCGTAGCAAGAAAGGGAGAAAAGACCGGTCGAGAGGAGATGTTGCTGCGTATGCATGGTACAAAAAAATATACTTGTAACATTTCTAACCGGAATACATACTCGCTTATTCCCAGCGTACATATTAAAGCTCACACTTTTGTGCACCGAGTGGGGAGCACTATGTATGCAAATACACGTGTCCCGGTTTGCACACTGGTACAACTGTATCGAGAGAGATCTCCCTCGCAGTAGCGGCCATGAATATGAGTACGCGAGGAGGACCAGGAGGGATGAAAGCGTACGTGAGAGTTTGCGCGGAAGCCAATCTTTCAATCTCGATGTACGCGAATGCTTTTCAGCGCTATACATATTTCCGTCCGTGAATTGAGAGCGCGTCTCCGCTATTGAGAAATACTAGAATGAAGGAGGGATAATTCTTATCGAAGCTCAGATTTGCGAGATACGGAGTGAAGAGCGGATGATATGGAGTGGAGAGCGGGACAAGATGGACCGGTTCGTATTTTTTGTGGCGTGAGGTTAGCAATGTTGCTCCAGCGAAAATATTGACAGCTGTCAGTTTACTCAATTAGTTGGCTTCGGAGAGAGGGCGAAATCGACTCGTGTTCTCCATTTTGAGATCCATTGAGACTTCTTGCAGACTGGAAATCAGCAAAAGTTGCTCCAACGATATTATTGACAGCTGTCATGTTTCGGAAGCAGTTGTTCTCGTAGAGGGGACGAAATGGATCTGTGTTCTCCATTTGAGATCCATTGAAACTTTTTATAGTGTGGAAGTCAGCAGCAGTGCTCCAACGAAATTATTGACAGTTGTCACTTTTCGGAAACAGTTGCAGTTGTTTTCGGAGAGTGAGGCAAAATGAACACGTGTTCTACATTTCAGATCCGTGGAGACTTTATACAGAAATCTGTTGAACCGTGATGTGTTGCTACATTGTCTCAGTGAAATCATTGACAGCTGTCACATTTCGTAAACAGTTGCCGTCCGAAAACACGGCGAAATGGACCGCTGTTCTCCATTTGAGATTCCTTGAGACTTTTTACGAGATGAAAGTCAGCAACAGTGCGCCAGTGAAATTATTGACAGCTGTCACGTTTCGAAAACAGGTGTTGTTACTTTCGAAGAGTGAGTCAAAATGGAAACGTGCTCTACATTCGAAATACATTGAGACTATTCATGGAAATCTGCCGACTTGTGATGTGTCGCTACATTGCCTCAGTGAAATCATTGACAGCTGTCAAATTTCGTAAACAGTCACCTTCCAAAAGCAGAGCAAAATGGACCGCTGTTCTCTATTTAAGATCCACTAACACTTTTTACCGGATCGAAATCATCGCCACTGACCCAGCAAAATCATTGACAGCTGTCACTTTTCGCAAACGGTTGCATTCCTAGCTCGGCGACAAAAAAAAAAAAGAATTATACACACTCCAAATCTGCCATGAATAACTCCTCGATATTTTTTTAGCCTTTCAGGACCACATTGAAGGCAAACCTTGCAAAAAATTCCTCTGAACTCCCCAGGACTGCACGCCATTTTTTTTTTCACTTTTTCGAGAGAAACAACAATGAAAATACAGCTCGTTACGCCGGACCTAACAATTGTGACAGCGATCGGTGGTAAAAAGAAAAATCCACACGCGTAACAAGGGAACGATTAATGCCCGGATAGTTGGCGTTTCCGAGGCGATAAATATTTTTCCTGCGCAGGGAGAAGATAAGGATTAAATAATTAAGGGTAACGGCAATTCGGCTTGACGAATGCCCGGTGAATCTCCGCCACCGAATGGATCCTCGCAATACGTTATTTTTTTTACCGGGGCATTCAGTAACAGCGCTCAGCTCGCACGCTCGCTTTCGGTGATATACGAATAACGATAAAAACGCAAAATGTATAGTCCGCGGTGGACCCCGAGAACGTTTTTCGCGTTGTTGATATTACATAGCGCTGCCACCTCCGCGGCTCCGCGTCCTCCTCCTCCATCAGTCAACGTTCTCTCAACGTTGCGCGCGAGAGAAACCGAGATGGGAAACTGACGGAGCGGCGCGACAAAACCATCGCTATGCTCCGCTGCAACCGAATGATAAATAAAAAAAAAAAAAAAAAAAATCGTGAAAATAAGCGTGAGCAATGGCATTTCGTTCGTTCGCGGGGTTTTACGTGCTCGGCGAACGAGGCGGTGCGCGCATGGATCTCCCGAGAAATGATACGGTCTCATCGTTCCTCTGTTGTGCGAGAGTCAACATAGGGATGCATATTTGCCTCTCCGCCTCATTTTTTTTTCTCTCTTTCGTTTTCCGCTTCGGTAATTTTTATCGGGGCGGCGTGAGGCAGCGGACGAGGCCGCGAAGCTTTTACAACTGACATGGGAAATTCTCGGAGCGGAAAAATGATTTTTTTTCCGCATTTTTTTTTTTTTTTTTTAGCAAATTTGAAAGCTTTTTTTATACGTAATTTTTTGTTACGTGGGATAGAAGAGCGTGCGAGGCGGACGTCGAAGGCGAAAGATCGGCGAGTCTAAGGGTTTTTATTTTGTGGGACTGAATAAAAGATTTCTTCAATTTTTATTTTTATTGACTTATTTGATTTTATTCACGCAATTAATATTGATGTTTATCACATTGATTTATTTATTATTAATAGTTTATTAATTCATTGAGTAGTTTCTATGCCAATTAATCGAGTTTTTTAAGTTTTGAATTTCTTTTTACTTCGTGAAGTGACATTTTTTTGTTTTATTTAATTCGATAAAAATAAAAAGAAGCATGTCGGACATTTTCGCCCGAATCTAAGTGCGTACCGGGTGATTCGAAGGGCGGACGTTGGAGGCGAAAGATTAGCGAGTCTTGGGGTTTTTATTTTGTAGACCAAAATAAAAAAATTAAAAATTTTATTTTCACTTCGTTAATTTTCATTTAATTAATCTTCAATTTCATTAATTCTTATTTATTTGATTTTTTCAATTCAATTAATATTGATATTTATGACATTTATTTATTTATTATTAATAGCTTATTGATTCATGAATAAATTTCTATTTTTATAAATTGATTTGTTTAATTTTTTATTCTTTTTTTCTTCGTGAAGTGAAATGTATTTATTTTATTAAATTCGATCATTAAATTAAATTCAATTAAATTTTTCAACAATTTGTTAATAACATTTTTGGATTATTATTATGCAAAATTAATCTTCTCGCCATCTTTAATACGCATGATTTTTTTCAGATTTTTATACCATCGAGAAGTGTTTACAATTCCCTCTCAATTCTCTGAAACTTATGCGAAATCAACACCATTCGCAAGGACTACCTTAAAAATCTCGTCGATGTATCTGGCGACCAGCACACATCGGATGCTCCAGCGCACTCCGCGACCTGCGTTCGTTTGCGAACGGCCCCGTCGAGAATAGAAGTAACGAGTAAAATCGTTTCGCGCTATCCGCGAGAGTTTCTGCTGTAATGAAATTTGATTTCCACCTGAAATTGTCGGGCCTCTCCTCGCGGCTGCAATAAAATCACCTGCTATCGTGTCCAATATCAATCAGCGCGGAGTTTTTTTTGCGCGCCAAAAAATTCGGCTGGAGAACCCGGGTGAAAATATTTCTCTGACAATTGTCTGAACATTTTCTAAAAATCTCTAACCCGATAGTTTCAGTGATTTTCAGATATTTTCGAGGCAAACCCCTTTTTATTTATCTAAAAAATAGTCGATTTTATACGAATCTACATGAATTACATTTTTTATTTATTTATTTTTTTACTACGCATTGAATTTACTACATTGAATCTTCATACAATGCTAAATATCCTGTAAAAGTGGGACCAGAATCGAAAGTGTGTTATTAGCAGAAAAAAATTATTTCAATTTTTTTTGTACGAAAAATCGACTTTCCTGTATCGGGAAAATTATGACTCTAACATCGTTCGAAAGTTGCTGAAAAATAAAAAAATTAACGTTCCTAAGAATTTTTTGAGCGACCAATATTTTCTGAGATATACTGATATTAAAAAAAAACCTAAATCTTGAAAGGTGCACTTCAAAAACTTAAAAAAAAATCACAGAAGCCCCTCTCAAGTAGTGCTACAAACTGGCAAATTTAAAAAAATATCTGAGAGGTAGACAGAAAAAAGTGGTCCATTTGATAAAGAATGCCTCTTATATTATATTATTATTATTATTATATGTAACATATTATTATAATTATTACAAACATTTACATCATTATATTGCATTATATTACATCCCATATATTCTATTGTCGGCTCGCTATTACAGCAACTTTCTGCGAAAGCTGACAGCTGTCAATAATTTCGTTGGAGCAACGTTGCTTCTATGGGTTTAAACTTTTCACCGGTCCATATTCGCCCCCCCCCCTGCCCTATCGCACCCGCCTAGCGTTACAGTACGGAATTCAACCCTTTATCAATAACCCCCGCCCCTCCCTCTTCACGGTACTCAATTATAACCGAGCCTATAATTATCCCCTGTAATTTTTTAATCGTCCACACCGTCGATTTCCGAGCGGTGTTTGATCGTCCATTGTGGATGGTTTATCGGCGGTGAAAATCGTAAGGGATCAAATATGTTGATAGCTTAATTACCGCTAATTACAATTGATCCGGCAGAGCGTTAAGCGCACAGTGCAGAGGCGATTCGGTTTGAACCGCCTCGGGCCGATCATCCGTGGACGAGTTTTACACCGAACGAAATTTCCGCCATTGGCGTGGTTACCTTTATTCCGAGCCCGGGTTCTCCGTCGACCCTGTCCACAGTCCGTCATCGGTCGAACGTCGCGTTTACCCGATCGACGACCAAATTTACCGGTCGACCCAATCACCGAACCGGCCGAGCGCCTTGCTCGGGCTCAACTCCCGTGGGTTGATTCGATGCTACAAATTTCTAATGCCAACACAGAGGGAGAACCATCGGCATCGGACCGGCCGCCGATGATGAGCAGCACGTGCGGGCAGCGTCTGCGTGACCCGAAATCCATCATCGACGTGTCGAATTACCCTGCCGACGCGGTCGGCGGGGTGCAAGTTCGGCCCCAGTTCGAGGGCGGAGGAGCGGATGAACAATTTTGAGGCCGGAAATAATCGAGAATCAAATTCGAATTTCGGTTCGAAATTTTTACCACATATTCTTGGATGGTTTTACTAACAATTTATGGAATTAAAAAATCGATTTTTTTTTTTCTAAAGCAATTTTCTCCCTTAATGAAGTTATTTTTGCCTGTAGAGCTACAGTTAAATAACATTATCTCATAGGTGCGCATAAAGAAAAATTTGTCTCGCACAAATTAAAAAAATAAAAATCCATTCGAATAAACAGAGTTTCAATGCATTGATTTATTTAAATGTAATAAACCATTTCTTTGCATGTAAGTTGGTTACTTTGGTACTCGTTAAACCAACTAGGAACTGGCAGCTACGCGATATGATAAGCGGATCGTACACTCGTACGTTTTCTCGTAAGTTTGAGGAAAAAATTGCCACTTACCGTTATCCGAAAAACTGGAACGAGTGGAGGATTCCATATCAGACGGTAATATCCACGCGAGACGAGAGTAAAGGAGAACCTTGAGCGGGGCGCATGCAGTGCGGAATCCGTGGAAGATCCGCGAGGGGTGGGAGTGGGGGGGGGGGGTTGAGGTAGGTTCGATCGTCCAACGAGATTGCGAAACGAGAGGTGCTCTTCGGGCCTTTAAGAAGTGGCTTTCCTGATACGCCTCGCCCTCGAAAGATTTCCACCCCCTTCTCCTCAGTCCCTCTCCTGCCGAGCACATATGCATAAGATATGTCAGGGGAGTCGTTATTAAATTCCATATCCCTTTCTCGGGATCCGGAATACACTAGGACCCCGATTTTTTAAAACCCGATTTTTTGAGACCTGATTTTTTAAACCCCGATTTTTTAAACCCCGATTTTTTAAACCCCGATTTTTTAGACCCCGATTTTTTAAACCCCGATTTTTTACACCCCGATTTTTTAAACCCCGATTTTTTAAAACCCGATTTTTTTAAACCCCGATTTTTTACACCCCGATTTTTTAAATCCCGATTTTTTAAATCCCGATTTTTTAAACCGCGATTTTTTAAACCCCGGTTTTTTAAAACCCGATTTTTAAAACCCCGATTTTTTAGACACCGATTTTTTAAACCCCGATTTTTTAAACTCCGATTTTTTAAACCCCGATTTTTTAAACCCCGATTTTTTAAACCCCGATTTTTCAAACCCCGATTTTTTAAACCCCGATTTTTTAAAGCCCGATGTTTTAAACCCCGATTTTTTAAACCCCGATTTATTAAAACCCGATTTTTTAAACCCCGATTCTTTAAACCCCTGATGAAACGATAAAAAAAAATTGTTTTCAATTTATTACATTGTTACTATTCTATATATAATTATAATAATTATAAATATTGTTATTAATATATTATATTACATTATAATATATTATCTTCTCGCTAGAAAAGCAACTTTCTACGAAACGTGACATCTGTCAATAATTTCGTTGGAGCAACGTTGCTAACTTCCATGCCGTACATTTATTTGATTTTCGCCTAAAACAAAAAACCAGAGGTGAAGAAATATGGAGAAATCCCTTTTTTTCAATAAATACAATGTAGTTACAAACAAAATATATATTTTATTCAAAGAAAAAACATAGTTACTATAAATAAATAATGCATTTATTTCAACTACAACATCGCATTGGATACAAATAAATACCGTAAGTAGATAATAAATATATAGTTAAATAAAAAACTATACAAGTAAAATTCTAGCAGGCAGATATACAAAGAAAATAATTTATTTGTCTGAAATAAATTTTATTTGTTGTAAAGAAATCTTTTCTCTGGGTGCACGCTCACGCACACGTACACGTATGCTTTTCGCACAATCCGAGCTGTTGCGTAACCGCGAAATAAAGTAAGTCTTCCCGACGCCTCGCTCTTCCAATTGGATTTCCCTATATATGTTTTTTTAATCTCGTTCACGTTACACACATCCATGAAAAACTCGAAAAAAAATAAATATATGCCGCGTGGACGTTGACGGGGAGAATAGCAAGTAGCACGTAGCGTGAGCCTTGAGTTTCATGAATATACTATAATTTTAACTCCAGACTGCTCGAAGGGTTAAAATTGCTAGCGACACCCCGAGTTCTTTCAGGATTTTATTATTATATGTTTTTCACATTTTGTTATAGTAATATAGTATATCTTTATTGTACTACTAGTAGTAAAAGAGGTTTATTGCCAAAGTTAATATTTATACAGTTATCTTCTTATATTAATTTTATGCCTATTGGTAATTTTACACCTTGGCAAAGGGCTGTCGACCTAAGTCCTTCAGCCCTCTTCATTTTATTCAAATAACAACAACAAAAACAATAATAATAATAATAATAATAATAATAATAATAATAATAATAATAATAATAATAATAATAATAATAATAATAATAATAATAATAATAATAATAATAATAATAATAATAACAACAACAACAATGACAATGTCAATGACAATGATAATGCTTTCCCATTTCTTATCACCAGAATCATCTGCATAAATCATTTAACGGAGAAAAAAAAAGATATTTTCGTATGGAAATTTAACGCACGACGGTGTAACCGTTACATTAGAAAAATGTGTTTCTTTGTCAATGATGTGTTATTACTACGTGGCCAATGAAAGGTTGAAATTGTAATGTGACGTTTTGTGTAACTCATGTCCGCCGAATGTATATTTACCAATGGCAGGTTAAATACGGTAAATTGAAATATAAATGGAAGCCCTCCGGCAAGCGTCGACTAGAGTCCATATTCGTGGGCAATTAATTAACTATCCTCGGAATATGCGCAATCAATCAGAACACCGAACCCATAAATCGATATTTGAATTTTCGGTTGAATCGTCGGTTCGACGATTTCAGTCGTCGTTCATCGCTGAGAGAGGGAATTGAAACAGAAAAAAATATATGGCGTATTTTGTGATATTAATTTTCATGTGTTAAAAAAATCTTTGAAACAAATTATTATCAAATAATAAATTTTTTAACATGTTGCAAATTTGCACATGACTTCCTCATGTTTTGCTGTTTTGCCCGTAACTTCGCCTATGTGCGATTTCGTGGTTAAATTTTGGCTTCGTCATGTAGGGAACTGTAATTAGAATAAGCATTAGAAGTTAGCAACGTTGCCCCATCGAACTTATTGAAAGTTGCTTTCCTAAGAGGCCGATAATATGATAAAATGTAATATAATATTATAAACATTTATAATAATAATAATAATAATAATACAAATTAATAGAATAATTTTTATGTATCGTTTCGGCGGAAAATAAATTATTTGAGAAAAGTGACAGCTGTCGAAAATAAATTATTTGAGAAAAGTGACAGCTGTCTAAAATAAATTATTTGAGAAAACTGACAGATGTATGACGTAGGCTAGCGGACGGAGACGCACAGTGCGCCTGCTACCTGGTCTGTAAATTAGCGACTTCCATAATTTAAATATAGCATCTATTTGATCGGAAGAAACGCTCACTTAATTTTTTAATTTTGAATATCCTGATCAGTCGATATTTAAAGAAATTGTTTTTGCGTACATAGCTATAGACGAATAAAATTATTTAGTTGAATGAAGTGGCTCTCATAGGTGCACGTAAATGCAAATTCATTTCGCACAAATAAGAAAACATTCCATTTGAATAAACAGAATTCTATTGCATTGATTTATTTAAATGTAATAAACCACTCCGGTTACGTGAACAAAGTGCCAGACACTTGCTGAGCAACATTTTTGTACTCGGGATGTGCACAAATTGCACAATTTTTTGAAAGTACGCTTCGTGACGCTCCCGTGTCTCTTGACTGGCATATTGAGCATAATTACACGGTAGCTCCTCGCTTCAAAAAAATGTCCTTTTTTTAAGTACTTGGCGTCGAAACGCTACCGTGCTTTTGATAAGCATGACGTAGTACAGCCACGGAGCTTAGGACGTGTCTACATATCCGGGAGCCCGATATTCCCGTTGCAGCAGCGCGGCGGGCCGCGACTGCACACATATATGTATATATATACATATACATGTGTGTGTGTGTGTGTGTGTGTGTGTGTGTGTGTGTGTGTGTGTGTGTGTGTGTGTGTGTGTGTGTGTGTGTGTGTGTGTGTGTGTGTGTGTGTGTGTGTGTGTGTGTGTGTATATGTGTGTGTGTACATAAATGTACATATATTGAGAACCAAAAGAAGGGGGAGGGGGAGTCGCCGGGATAGAGTTGGCCATTTTCCTATCAGGCCTCAGTCGGTAAAAACGTGTCGATTAGATATATATATACACACATGCATGTATATATGACGTGTTTCCAGAATTGCTGGAGGATGGTGGTGTTAGTGATATTGCAGGAGAAGGGAAGGCACGAGGCATTGAAATGCATACATATTCGCCGGTGCGAGTGGTTTGGGGCGCCCAGGCATTCACACATATCCCGCGTATCATCTTCCTCATCTTCTTTCCTCCGCGTGCTTTTTCCGGGCTTTCTCACTCAGCCTCCCTCGCACCGCTATCTATCCACTCCGCCGAGGAGGAGGGGCGGGGGTGGGGGGAGGGGGGGGTAGAGGTAACCTACTGGCTCTCGGACTCACCGCGACCGGAGAGAATATTTCTCCTTATCGACGAGTAGCAATAGCGACTCCGGAAGCACTTGGTCGTGCGAAGTCGAATCGGTGCATTTACGAGGGTGTGAGGATTCTCGAGGGCAGGTGGCTCTAAAAGTGAGAGGGTTTCCCGGCGACCACATCGATTTCGATGGTAGCGAATACGTATGCGGGAATAAAGTGGATCGTTCGTCACGACTCCTCTGTCGTATCTATATCCTTTAGGTTGTACGAACGAAATTCAATAAAGTTGAGGAATAAAATGAAAATTTATGAGAAAAGGTGTTGGGTGATTTTGGATGGAGATCCTATCAGGGCTTGATTATCGTTGGCGCTCGTAGTCCCTTTTGGGGCTTTGAGGCCTTTGGGGGCCGGGATTCACTTTTGGGAGTTGATTATTGCAAGCCCCTTTGGATGCGTCTTTTCTTGGTTCTAATTATTGTAGCCCCCTAAGCTGTGTTCTCTTAGGCCCCGATAATTCTAGTCCCCCTAAAGTGTGTTCTTTCAGGCCCTGATTATTCTAGCTCCCTAAGCTGTGTTCTCTCAGGCCGTAATTATTTTAGGCCTCCTAAGCTATATTCTCTCAGGCCGTAATTATTTTAGGCCTCCTAAGCTGTGTTCTCTGAGACCCTAATTATTCTAGCACCCTAAGCTGTGTTCTCTCAGGTCCTAATTATTTTAGCCCCCCTAAACTGTGTTCACTCAGGTCCTAATTATTTTAGCCCCCCTAAGCTGTGCTCTCTGAAATCCTAATCATTCTAGCCCCCCTAAGCTGTGTTCTCTTAGGTCCTAATTATTCTAGCCTCTAAGCTGTGTTCTCTCAGGTCCTGATTAATCTAGCTCCCTAAGCTATATTCTCTCAGGACCTAATTATTTTAGGCCCCCTAAGCTGTATTCTCTCAGGTCGCAATTATTCTAGCTCCCTAAGCTGTGTTCTCTGAGGCCCTCATAATTCTAGTCCCCTAAGCTGTGTTCACTCAGGCCCTCATTATTCCAGCCCTCTAAGCTATGTTCTCTTAGGTCCTATTTATTCTAGCCCCTAAACTGTGTTCTCCGAGGTCCTGATTATTCTAGCTAACTAAGCTGTCTTCTCTCAGGCCCTAATTATTTTAGCCCCCCTAAACTGTGTTCTCTGAGGTCCTAATTACTCTAGCCCCCTAAGCAGTGTTCACTCAGATCCTAATTATTTCAGCCACCCCCCCCCCCCCCCCCCCCCAAAGCTCTGCTCTCCGAAACCCTAATTATTCTAGCCCCCCTAAGCTGGATTCTCCCAGACCCTGATTATTCTAAGTCCCCTCACGCCGTCGTCTCAGAGGATGATTATTCCAAGGCGCTTCCGACGTAACCTCCTAGCCCTGATTATTCCAAAAACCACTAAGAGCCCCCTTGTTCTAAGTCTCCCTTACAGACCCTAACACTTTTTGAGCCCCTAATCGCCAACGTTGTTTTCACGCAAAAAAAAAAAAGCACAACCCTCACTTCCTACACGCGTTAGGGATAAAAACATTTCTAATTTCTAATCTTAACTTGCCAACCCAATCAAGTGCTTTGATTGCAGTATACAATACGTGTCGGATAGCCGTCGACGGAGATAACCGCTCGTTATCCAGGCCGAATGCCCTTCCGGCTCGCAAACCGTCAATCACCAACCAGCCGTTCGTCTGAATAATTACACGCGGCATACGAGAGAGGAAGGAAGAGGAAGGCGAGGAAGGGCCAAGGAGGCAGGGCTCGTCGGAGTAGCTCCAGACTATCCATGATTACCCCGGTCACGTCACCTGAGCCTTTGGCGAAGCCAGCAATGTCAATCAGTATAATTACTTGATCGGAATAATCCATCCGTCGATGATATCCGACACCAACACATAGGTCGCTGTTATACCGATCCGCTAAACCACTGTCAAGCTCGTTTATAAAAATGTCCCATCTAAATACAAAGCTCGGAAAGAGCCAATGTTCAAAGCTCGGAAAGAGCCAATGTTCGATCGCGCAATTAAACCCCCTTAAACGACAAAAACCGAGTCGCATAAAGTACCATCGTAAATCGTCGAAGCGAAGAGGACTTCGAGGCTTTTCCAGTACTCGTCGAGGACGGCGGGGAGGGGGGGGGGGGGGCAGGGCGACCAATAATAACGATGAAACAAAGTAAAATAAAAAAAAAAAGAAAACAAAAACACAAAAAGCTTGCGAAATATATGGAACAATGAATCGATGAAACATGCAAATTAATTTAAATTCGAGAGATACAAAGAGGGGGAAATATAACGCAGTTGACCTGCGTTGCGCGGGGATGGAATTGCAAATGAACTCGCTAAACTTTCCGCAGGGATGGGAGGATCGCGCGTGCAAGAGAGACACAGAGAGCGGAGAGAATGTGAAATGATACAAGAAAAAAAAAGAGTGATAAGCATTATTTAAATGTTATGCCTCGTACAACAATGGCTCCGTTGGAAACACACGACTTTTGACGTGACGCGATGGTATGCGGGCGGTCGGGTGGGGGGGGGGGGGCGGGGGGTCGGAGGAGGGATCCGGTGGTTAGGAGCGGAGAGTTTGAGTTTGAGTATAAACAAGGAGAAGAGCCGAACGGTGGCTCGACAGTGGGAAGCGGAAGGACGGTGAAGTAGTACGTAAAAGCGCGGAAAACAGGCGGGGCGCTCTCTGAGCGCCCTCTTGCGTCTCTCTCTGCTCGGGCTCTCTCACTGCACTTTTCTTTACGTCTCTGCATTATTCATAAGTGTCCCTATAAGCCGCCTGGCATTGGCGAAAGAGCGAATGGCGAGAGGAGGAGAGGAAGAGAGGAAGAGGTAAGCATCAAGGCGCGAAGAGGGCAACTGCGACTGGCGGTGCTCCGTCCGAGGACGAAGTGGAAAAATCGACGTCGCGGTGGCAGTGTGTACTCCGTTATGGGTGGTGCGGCCTGCACCGGGTCGGTTCGTGTATAGAATTGACCACGTGTGGAAATGACCGTGTGTAGAACTCACCTCTTGTAGAACTGACCTCGTGTAGAACTGACCTCGTGTAGAACTGACCTCGTGTAGAACTGACCTCGTGTAGAACTGACCTCGTGTAGAACTGACCTCGTGTAGAACTGATCTCGTGTAGAACTGACCTCGTGTAGAACTGACCCCGTGTAGAGCTGACCTCGTGTAGAACTGGCCTCGTGTAGAGCCGACCTCTCATAGAACTGACCTTGTGTAACACTAGGCATTGACGAAAGGGCAAATGGCAGGAGGAAGAGAGGAAGAGAGGAAGAGAGGAAGAGAGGAAGAGAGGAAGAGAGGAAGAGAGGAAGAGGGGAAGAGGGGAAGAGGGGAAGAGGGGAAGAGGGGAAGAGGGGCAGAGGGGAAGAGGGGTAGAGGGGCAGAGGGGGCAGAGGGGGCAGAGGGGGCAGAGGGGGCAGAGGGGTAGAGGGGAAGAGGGGAAGAGGGGAAGAGGGGAAGAGGGGAAGAGGGGCAGAGGGGAAGAGGGGGGGGGGGTAGAGGGGAAGAGGGGAAGAGGGGAAGAGGGGGAGAGGGGAAGAGGGGGAGAGGGGAAGAGGGGAAGAGGGGAAGAGGGGAAGAGGGGAAGAGGGGAAGAGGGGAAGAGGGGAAGAGGGGAAGAGGGGCAGAGGGGAAGAGGGGAAGAGGGGAAGAGGGGAAGAGGGGAAGAGGGAAAGAGGGAAAGAGGGGAAGAGGGGCGGGGGGGGGGGGGTAGAGGGGTAGAGGGGAAGAGGGGAAGAGGGGAAGAGGGGAAGAGGGGAAGAGGGGAAGAGGGGAAGAGGGGAAGAGGGGAAGAGGGGAAGAGGGGAAGAGGGGAAGAGGGGAAGAGGGGAAGAGGGGAAGAGGGGAAGAGGGGAAGAGGGGAAGAGGGGAAGAGGGGAAGAGGGGAAGAGGGGAAGAGGGGAAGAGGGGAAGAGGGGAAGAGGGGAAGAGGGGAAGAGGGGAAGAGGGGAAGAGGGGAAGAGGGGAAGAGGGGAAGAGGGGAAGAGGGGAAGAGGGGAAGAGGGGAAGAGGGGAAGAGGGGAAGAGGGGAAGAGGGGAAGAGGGGAAGAGGGGAAGAGGGGAAGAGGGGAAGAGGGGAAGAGGGGAAGAGGGGAAGAGGGGAAGAGGGGAAGAGGGGAAGAGGGGAAGAGGGGAAGAGGGGAAGAGGGGAAGAGGGGAAGAGGGGAAGAGGGGAAGAGGGGAAGAGGGGAAGAGGGGAAGAGGGGAAGAGGGGAAGAGGGGAAGAGGGGAAGAGGGGAAGAGGGGCAGAGGGGAAGAGGGGAAGAGGGGCAGAGGGGAAGAGGGGAAGAGAGGGCGACTGCGACTGACGGTGCTCCGTGCGAGGACGGGGTGGAAAAATCGACGTCTCGGTGGCAGTGTGCACTCCGTTAAAGGTGGTGCGGGCTGCACCGGGTCGGTTCGGTTTATATACAGGTGCGGTACACGGAGGATGGGGCATAGAGCGCGGCGGGTGATACGGCGGGAAAAGGGAGGGAAAAGTTTATCAGAGTGGCCCACCGGTGAGCGAGTAAACTCGAAGCCCGTGGCTTAGGTTGAGAGCGGAGTTTACCGTTGCATCTTGCAGAGCTGATACACCGGTGTAGGGAGAGACGGGAGAGCGGCCAGGAGCAGCTCTGCCAACCGGTGCGAGCGCTACTTTTGGCTAAGCGCTGAAAGCACCGTTAGCAGATTGCCCAGAGGCCGCGGCGACGAACGGGGAAATGGAGCTGGCCATCGGGAGTAGAGCCGCAGGGCGTGGTGAGACCGCGCGCTTAATATCCACTCGCGTTAATTAATCATAGGGATCTATGTGGGCGGGTGGTCGGCTCGTTAAGGGTTCAATGTTAATTATAAAAGCGGAACGAGGATTGATGTTTTATCGCGATAGCAGCCTGGAGAAAAATATTTCAGGCGTTGCGTCAGGCCCAGACAAGATCCGGAAAAGGACCTGACAACGCATTGTGTAGGTTTTGCATTTTGTAGGATCACAGTGTGAAGAAATAAAATGTGTCGTATTGAAATTTGTGTAGGACGGAACTGTGTAGTACTTGTTTCTGCGTAGGGTCGCGCATTGCGACCGCGACGGACTGCTCAGTGCAGAAGGAATCATGTGTAGAATCGATAATGTGTAGAAGTGGTCATGTGTAGAGTTCACCATTTGTAGAACTGAATGTGTGTTTAACTGACCGTGTATACAACTGACCATGTATACAACTGAATATGTATACAACTGACCAAGTATACAACTGACCATGTATACAACTGACCATGTATGCAACTGATCATGTATGCAACTGACCATGTATGCAACTGACCATGTATACAACTGACCATGTATACAACTGACCATGTATACAACTGACCATGTATACAACTGACCATGTATACAACTGACCATGTCTAGAACTGACCATGCCTACAACTGTTCATGCCTACAATTAACAATGCCCACAACTGACCATGTCTGGAACTGACCATGCCTACAACTGACCATGTCTAGAACTGATTATGCCAACAACTGATTATGCCAACAACTGACCATGTCTACAACTGACCATGCATACAACTGACCATGTGTACAACTGACCATACATACAACTGACCATGCCTACAAGTGACCATGCCTACAACTGACCAAGCCTACAACTGACCAAGCCTACAACTGACCGTGCCTACAACTGACCATGCCTACAACTGACCGTGTCTACAACTGACCGTGTCTACAACTGGGCATGTGCTCGATATTACCGATAAAAATGCTGTCAAATCATTCAACAAATCTCTTTTCTATTATTCTCTCCACAATAGTAACTTTGAATAGACACGTTCGATGGCGATAAAAAAAGTGTCTTTTCTCTACGCAAACTATATGTCTCCGTACGCGATAAAGAGATCGTTACGAGAATGCGTGGGAGGAGGAGCCGAACAAAAAGGCAAAGCTGGAAACTTACGTGATGTGTGTCACCGCCATAACCTGCGACGAGGAGAACGACAGACAGCGGGACACACCCCTACACACGCATACACAGCCCAGATATAGGAAACAAAACGGGCCGGCGGGGTACGCGAGACTAACTTCTTGTTTGCCGTCAAGCGATAACCGGGTACTCGTTCCGCGATACGACGGTTACGAACTGCCGCTGTACGAACGTGCGAAATAAACTCGGGAGGAAAATGTCAGCGAGTACAGGCGGAGATGAGAACACACACACACACACACACACACACACACACACACACGCGCGCGCGCACACTCACATATGTGGAACTCCAAACGCGAAACGGAGAGGACCGACGAAACGAAGCTCCGCGCACTGTGCAACATAATGAAAATAATACACGCCCGTTTATCAAGCGACTTTTGTAAAAGAAAGGGAGGAAAAAAAAACAGAAACGTCGTGAAACAGACGAATAATATCCATCAGTTAGCTGCCGGTGCTCGGGCGACATACGCGCGCGCGCCCGTGTTATATTTAGATACGTAATGCACGTTGACAGACAGTGATTCATCGTTTCACCTGACGGATTATGCGCGCACACACACCGGCGTCGCGCCGCTCACCGTGCAATATTCGAAGCTCACGAGCGACGGCGTTCCGCGGACCGGGTGGAACACGAGAGGACGGAGGGGAATCCCGGCGAGAGTCGGACGCGGTTTCCAACACGAGGAGGAGACGTCGGTGAACGGGAAGACCGCAATTGGCGCACGGCGCGCAAACCACTCGGGCCGTTCTCTCCTCAGCCTGTATATTGTTAACGCTGGATGGTACACGTGTACCGGCGAGGGAGGAGGACCATTGGCACGGTTATAGAAGCCCGGCTACGACGGGCCGATGTGCAGAACCGCCCGTGGAACATCAAGCGTCCTAGTCGGGATTCGGCTGAGCTTCCGTTTGGAATAAGCCAATTATTCTGTTTGAATGGAGCTTCGACGAGAGCCACTTTGCTGCTTAGATCGATGTGGATATTTACACTGGTTTCAGCGAACACCGATGGTGTATACCGGTACGTGAGTCGCAGCTTGGCAGTCGGAGAGATGAGAAGTGGAACGGGGGCGGTTGAGAGGAGTCTGCACGGGATGAACTGGATAGGGCGGGTGGAATTGCTACGGTTCTAGTTGGGAGTTCTCTTCGGGGCAGACCCACGGGCGGGATTTCAATCCCGAATGACTGTGCTCGTGCCGTAGAATGAGATGCGCTACGGCGGATGTACATTTGTATCGTTATACATTCCTCACACGTACATGCACAGATAGATCCGCGCTGCCTCGTCCGGGGCTTTGAGATTATATTTGCGTCGGGTGTATGGAGGGTTGTTTATTCCGGGAGTGAGAGAATAACGGTCTGCGAGTTTGAAGGAATAAGGGATAGCGCGGGTTCCTGGAGCGAAGACGATGAGGGGGATAACTTTGATGGGTTAGATTGGGAAAACAGTTGGATGCTTGGAACGTCATCAGAGGAGCTCCGGCGTCGTTCGGACCAGTTGGGTTGATAAAGTATCGCGGTTAGCGATGCGACGAGGAATGGCGCTGATGAAGGTCAAGATTCGGTGGTGACGGAATTTAATTCAATCGGTGGAGGTAAGTGGTGGTGCGTTGTCTTGTCTTGGCAATTTTTAGCAAACTAGGTAGTGATGTTTTTTTTTCTGGAAATGAGACTAAGTTAGATTGTTGATAACTCGCTCGGTCAGCCGCGATGGCAGCTGTCGTGAACGGTCTATTCGTTAAACTGGTCCATTGTCAACAAAAATCAGTTGCGTTAGTGGAACTCACTTCAAATGTGTAGGAAAGTTGTTGACTGAGTATTTCGAAGACCTCCTCCTAAGTGGTCCGATGATGAAGCTTATCTCCTATGACGAACTCAACATTCGTCCGTTTGGACGTAACAGCAATGTGATCAAAAATTCTAATTTCGGACGTTTGAGGTGAGGAAAATCGTCTTAGTTGGGTTCATTCAGACCGTGATATCTCGGCGGGAATAAAAGATGGGGCAGTGGGCCTTCACGTGTTGAGAAGAGTGATCGTTACGCATCAATATGGGCCACATCTCGTTATCGTGAGGCTTTTACGTTCCGAGATTTTTGAGTTTTTCGCTAATGGACTACAACCGCGAAGCGAAGATTTTCTCAACAATGCGACTATGGATCGACTCGACGCGATTCGGTGGGTTGGGGTTTGTTCGAGACATCGAAAAAATAGTCATAAACCAAATTTATCAAATCGATAGGCCCCAAAAAGCACGATTATCTCAATGTCCTGAATGGTCCATCGCTTAAACTGGTCCATTTTCGACAAAAATTAGTTGCATTAATGAAACTCACTCCAATAGTGTACGAAAGTTGTTAGCAGCCTATTTCGAATACTTTCTTCTAATAAGTGGTCCAATGATGGTTCTTCTACAACGAACTCACCATTCGTTGGTTTTGACGTAACAGGCAAAGTCATCCAAAGTTCTTATTTCGGTGAGATGAGAGAAATTTCGGTTTGAGGTGAGAGAAATCGTCTTCATTGGGTTCATTCAGACCGTGATATCTCGGCGAGAATAAAATCTAGGGCAATGGGCCTTCGCGCGTTGAGTAGAGTGATCGTTACCCATCAAAATGAGTCATATCTCATTGTCGTGCGCATTTTATGTTCCGAGATTTTTTAGTTTTTCGCCAATGGACTACAACCGTGAAACGAAGATTTTCTCTGCCTCGCTCCAAATATCCAGGAAAGTTGTTACCGGACTATTTCAAGCACTTCCTCCCAAGTAGTCCCACGATGACGCTTATCTCCTAACCTGAAATTCTCCTACAACGAACTCACCATTCGTTGGTTTTGACGTAACAGGCAAAGTCATCTAAAGTTCTTATTTCGGACGTTTGAGGTGAGAGAGATCGCCTTCATTGGGTTCATTCAGACCGTGATATCTCGGCGAGAATAAAAGCTAGGGCAATGGGCCTTCGCGCGTTGAGTAGAGTGATCATTACCCATCAAAATGAGTCATATCTCATTGTCCTGAGCATTTTACGTTCCGAGATTTTTGAGTTTTTCGCCAATGGACTACAACCGCGAAACGAAGATTCTTTCTGCCTCACTCCAAATATCCAGTCAAGTTGTTACCAGACTATTTCGCCCAAGTGGTCCATCGATGACGCTTATCCCCTAACCTGAAATTAGATTAATCCCGAGGATTTCACCTATAAATATACGCCAGTCAGAATGCGCGATCCAAGTGTTAATCGCAGTGGTGGATGTACATGAATGGTAGTGGCAAGCTTCGCTCCCAGTGTCTGGCCTGGTACGAGTGGAAATACGGAGTATCCTCTTGCAGAAACGTCTCAAGCCATCCAAGATATAGCCTGTCCAGTGCAGCGGCCCGCGAGCCTGTTAGCATACGTATGGCGCGATGCGTTGGTTGTTAGTAGTCGGTCGTGAACAGTAGAAACGTTCGGTACAGCACGGACAGTTCGGATAGGTCAGTCGGGTCTCTAACGTTCTGTAGCTGTACGTCTTGTTAGGATGGGCTGAATTATCTGGTTCACGGGAGCTCAGGTCGTCGCCCTTCCGGCAGATGTTGGTGGATCGTAGAATGTTTTCTTCTTATGTTCTGAGTGCTAACGTTGACGCGAGCAAGGTTTTGCACGAATCACTATAGGCTGATCGGTTCAGCTTCAGACCGGCCCGGTTACGGAAACTGGCCCAGTTTCCGATGGTGGCCCAGTTTCTGGCACTGGCCTAGCCTCTTACATGGGTCTCGTTTCTGACACTCGTTGTTAACCCTGGAACTCATGGACGGGGTCGAAAACCACCCCAAATCAAACCACCGCATGTGAACTGCGCTCCTAAAATGGAAATTGAAATTGTCGACTCCGGACCTGAATGATAATTCAATTCTACTATCCGATGATGTGTGCAGCCGGGTAATAGCCTCGGTTGCTGGTTTTTGCACAGGTTGATAACGCAGCGCGTAGATAATATTTTGCATAAAAATTTTCCAGTTGTCTAGTTGGGAGGTAATGTGTCATTTTTTTTTTGTCGAAATATTTGTTGCCACGGCAAAATATTTGCTGCCACAGCAAAATATTTTTTTGTCCCTATGTCAACCAGGTAAATCAGTTATGGTAACAAAATCGTTCTTGTCCCAACAATTTTTTTTTCTCCGTGTGCAACGTTTACAAGCTGGTTCAGTTATCCCGATATTAACAATCTAAATTTGTTACGGTGACAAAAATCTTGTTGACCCAACAAATTTTTTTTCTCCGTGTACTCGCTCCTCTCTCTCAATCTCAACAATTTTCCACGAGGATGATAGTCTTACCGCAGTGTCTCACATAGCAGACCGTTTACCTCAGTCGGCCGCCCCAACAAATACCGACGCGTTCAGCTTTCGGAGCCGAGTCGTACCATATCCTTGTTTCCCGGGCAAGGACGGTTTACAAGCTTGCATCCGCACGGTCAGAGCAAGGGGTTTTCCCTACCCAGTCAGAGCCCTTCACCTTACCTTGCCCGGCCACTTCACCTCCGCCACGACCTCGAGGATTACGAGGAGCATCCCAGCCGCCCCGTCTGAAACACACCGGGTTTATTTCGTTCCCTCATGGCTCGCTCCCCGGCCAACGCTGAGCAAAACCACCTGGCGAATGATTCAGAATCTGCCGAGAGTGGATTTGGTAAAATGGATGCCGCGGTAATCCCGCGCCGCGCTACAACCCTCCGCCGTGTCTTCTCCATTTTTGCTTCAACGCATCCAACCCCTTTTCCCAACGAAATCCCGGAAAGATGCGCCACAGGCCAAAGGGCTGCTTTTCGGCCAGCAATCTCCGCAGGTCTTCGCCGCGTTAGCGGACCACGATCGCAGATAACGCATCGCTCGAGACGAAAACGATAGCCGCCTAAAAATACCTCTAAATAGACCTCTGAAAATGGACCTCTAAGAATCCTCTAAATAGACCTCTAAATAGACCTCTAAAAATTCATTAAATTCGGGGACGCTTCGCACATCGCATCTTCATTTTACACCTGACAATGATACGGAGTGGCCCCCAGAAAATTCAATAATGCTCAATTTACAGGCAGAGAAAAGATTTCTGTGCAACAAATAGAATTTATTTCAGACGAATAAATTATCTTCTTTGTATATCTGCCCACTAGAATTTTACTTGTATCGAGTATAATTTTTTATTTAACTGTAGATTTATTATTTATTTGTATCTCGTGCGATGTTGTAGTTTAAACAAGTGCATTATATGTTTATAGTAACTATTTTGTTTTGATTGAATAAAATATATATTTTATTTGTAACTACATTTTATTCATTGAAAAAAGGGAGTTCTCCATATTTCTTCACCTCTGGTTTTATGTTTTAGGCGAAAATCAAATAAATGATACATTATCTAATTAACAAATTTTTATTTTGAACGTCAAATTATACGGACTTGGTTAATTATACACACCTCTAAAAATACATTAATTTCGGCGACCCTTCGCACATCGCATCTTCATTTTATACCTCACAATAATACGGAGTGGCCCCCAGAAAATGCTCAATTTACACCCAGAGAAAAGATTTTTTGAAACACATAAAATTTGTTTCAGATAAATAAATGATCTTCTTTGTATATCCGCCCACTATAATTTTACTTGTATCAAGTATAATTTTTTATTTAACTGTATATTTATTATACACTTAGTGTATTTATTTGTATCTCGTGCGATGTTGTAGTTGTCGCTGGTAAGCAACAATACGGTACTGTATGAGCGAGGAACGACTATCTGTTCCAACTCAGATATTTCATCGGTGCGACAGAAAATGCTTGGTATTAACCGAATCAAAAAAATAGCATTTCTGTTCGCGCGATAAACTTTTAGTTAGTACCGACAAACCATCCTGCGACTCTTATACCTTCTCAGGAACTGTTTCATGTGCGTGAAACGATTACTCATGTTTGCCATCTAGCGGTATTATTTCGTAGTTGCTATTTCCAATTTCCGTCAACAAAATGTTAATTGATATTACCATTTTCAGTGAACGGAAAGATTCAATATGAGAAACAAAATATCGATAATTTTGCCGTGTATGATTTGAATGAACTATACGTCGCCAAGTTAAATCAAATAAATTGTAGTTGACTTAATAATGAAGCGTTTTTGAGTGCACATCATTTGTGATTCAACAAACTAAGCCTTTTTAAAAAGGCCGGTAAGTTCGTCCGAGCTAAACTAACTTTCACTTTACCTCAACAAATTATTTAAATCAATTATATTGAACAGCATACATCTTACCGTTTAGCCCACTCCATTTTTGACAAAATAATTTGTTAGTATAATCATATAGATGTTTCCTTCAAAATAGACGAAGCTTTGAAAGAACGGGATTTTCAGTCTATTGATCGGCTTCAACTGAAACCTTTTTCTGTCTCCCTGACAAAAAATCAGCTCCATCCAATCCGACACACGCACGTGTGTGCGATGTCATTCAGTTATGTTGCGTCAGAAATTCCAATGAAACGTTTGCATGATTCAACCAAATAACGAAGTCCCGCAAAATATTTTGAGGTTTAGTACAACAAAACTATTTATTAAAAGAAAATAACGGACTGAGTTCTTCAAATTAAAAAATCAAAATACGCCTACATTTTAGTTGACCGATCATTGATCAAGCCAACTAAAGTGGAGAACATTCCTCTGAATAAATACAATGGTTGAACTAGGTTGGTGTTTCAACACTGATAATATCGTTGATTTAAACCCGCCTTATTTCATTTAAATAAAGATTGGTCAACCTGACTAAATTTCTAGCCAACTAAATGCATTTATTTGAATCAACTGAATTTTTTTCTCAGTCTACGAATCTGGAGATTATTACCATACTTTTCTCACCGTGTGGAGTGATTGGTGTTTCAACACTGATAATATTGTTGATTTAAACCCGCCTAATTTCATTTAAATAAAGATTGGTCAACCTGACTAAATCTCTAGTCAACTAAATCCATTTATTTGAATCACCTGAATTTTTTTTTCAGTCTACGAATCTGAAAATTATTACAATACATTTCTCACCGTGTGGAGTGATTGGCGTTTCAACACTGATAATATTCTTGATTTAAACCCGCCTTATTTCATTTAAATAAAGATTGGTCAACCTGATTAAATCTCCAGTCAACTAAATCCATTTATTTGAATCAGCTGAATTTTTTTTTCAGCCTACGAATCCGGAAATTATTACCATACTTTTCTCACCGTGTGGAGTGATTGGTGTTTCAACACTGATAATATTGTTGATTTAAACCCGCCTTATTTCATTTAAATAAAGATTGATCAACCTGGCTAAATCTCTAGTCAACTAAATCCATTTATTTGAATCACCTGAATTTTTCTTTCAGTCTACGAATCTGAAGATTATTACAATACATTTCTCACCGTGTGGAGTGATTGGTGTTTCAACACTGATAATATTGTTGATTTAAACCCGCCTTATTTCATTTAAATAAAGATTGGTCAACCTGACTAAATCTCCAGCCAACTAAATCCATTTATTTGAATCACCTGAATTTTTTTCTCAGTCTACGAATCCGGAGATTATTACCATACTTTTCTCACCGTATGGAGTGATTGGTGTTTCAACACTGATAATATTCTTGATTTAAACCCGCCTCATTTCATTTAAATAAAGATCGGTCAACCTGACGAAATCTCTAGCCAACTAAATCCATTTATTTGAATCAACTTTTTTTTTCAGTGTACAAATCTGGAGATTATTACCATACTTTTCTCACCGTGTGGAGTGATTGGTGTTTCAACACTGATAATATTGTTGATTTAAATCCGCCTTATTTCATTTAAATAAAGATCGGTCAACCTGACTAAATCTCTAGTCAACTAAATGCATTTATTTGAATCACCTGAATTTTTTTTCAGTCTACGAATCTGAAGATTATTACAATACATTTCTCACCGTGTGGAGTGATTGGTGTTTCAACACTGATAATATTCTTGATTTAAACCCGCCTCATTTCATTTAAATAAAGATCGGTCAACCTGACTAAATCTCTACCCAACTAAACGCATTTATTTGAATCACCTGAATTTTTTTTAGTCTACGAATCTGAAGATTATTACCATACTTTTCCCACCATGTGGAGTGGATTTGGCGAAATGAATGCCGCGGTAATCCCGCACCAGGCTACAACCCTCTGCCGTCTCTTCTCCACTTTTGCTTCAAAACGCATCCAACCCCTTTTCCCAACGAAATCCCCGAAAGATGCTCCACAGGCCAAAGGGCTCTTTTTCGGCTCGCAATCTCCCGCAGGTGTTCACCACCTAAGCGGACCCGGATAGGAGATAACGTATCGCTCGAGACAAAGGTCACCGTCTCGCGTGCACTTCCACATCGGCTTCTTCGCGCCTCGAGGTCAACCCCAACCGAGACCTTTTCCCCGGGAATGCACAGCATCCGGCCGGCGCCGCAGCATATCACTGCGAGGATCGTCAAGGCTCACCCTCCGCTCTCGAGATTTCGGTCTCACCGGGTGCAATCTTGCCACAGCGGAATGCGGAAACCCTCTCCGCACGGTCGTGTATTCCGCGATGGAGGACGCGCCGGAGGCGGCGTACGGAACACATTGTACATGCTGGATGACGTACGGATATAGCGGGGCTGTTTCGTCCGAGTCCCAGGCCAGACGGCATGAGGTCGGTCTGGCACTTCGAGCCACACAACGCAGTACGGGGCGTGAGGCTGCGGCCCGCCGAGTTCGTGACACGAGGCATTCCTCTCCTGGACGGCGGCGGAGGGCGCCTCTTGAAAAATGGAATGACCGGCCTGAATAGACTGAAATTCAGAGTGCGGAGTCGCGGCTCGGAGTTCCGAGGAAGTGGGGCAGTTGGGTGGTTGATTTAATTAGTGGGGCGGAGTGAATATGTGGGGCAATGTGGAGGCGTTTTGGGATTACATTGAAGATTTGGAGAGGGTGCTTTTGAGGATTAGGTTGGATGGGCCATCTTGCCCCATGTGGTTTCTCGAATTGTATCGAGGATGTAATTACGATACGACGAGATGTGATTTTCTTTTTTTTTTTTTTGGAAGCAAAGTTTATTAATTTCAGTGTCATAGACTGAGATTCAGAGTGCGGAGTCGCGGGTCGGAGTTCCGAGCTGGTGGAGAAGTTGGGTGGTTGATTTAATTAGTGGGGCGGAGTGAAAATGTGGGGCAATGTGGAGGCGTTTTAGGATTACATTGAAGATTTGGAGAGGGTGCTTTTGAGGATTAGGTTGAATGGGCCATCTTGCCCCATATGGGTTCTTGAAGTGTATCGAGGATATAATTACTATACGGCGAGACGTGCATTTTTTTCAGAGGAAAAGTTTATTCATTTTTGTTACTATGTAATTGCAGGAATGTCCATTTTGCCCCTGAAAATGTATTATGTGTTATCAAGAAAATAATAACGATCGAGTAATTCATTCATTTCTCTAAAGAAATTTTTTAAATTTTTTGTTGCTATTTAATTGCACGAATGTTTATTTTGCTCCTTAAATTTTTTTTCATACTTTATCGACTGAATAATAACTATAAATAGAAGAGAAAATAATTATCGAGAAAATAATGCACAAAACCGGCATAATATAATTACGATACGGCGAGTCGTGCATTTTTTTCAGAGGAAAACTTTATTATTTTTGTTACTATGGAATTGCAGGAATGTCCATTTTGCCCCTCATAATGTATGATGTATTATCAAGAAAATAATAACGATAGAGTGACTCATTAATTTTTCTGAATAAAAATCTATAATTTTTTGTTGCTAATTAATTGCACGAATATTTATTTACCTCCACATAATTTGTTTTTCATATTTTATCGAGAAAATAATAACGATACGATGTATCGTCAATTTTCCAGAATAAAAAATGATTCATCTCTGCAACAATCGCAGGAAAGTCCATTTTGCCCCACTTTCTTCACTTGTCCAGCTGCGTCAAACGCGTATAGCAGATTAATTTCGTGTCCCAAAAAAAATCAAAACAAAGTTAAAAAATCTTGTGTAAATCGATGAAACTCAGTGATTCGCCTAGACTCCAGGAAAATCCACTTTGCCCCATTTTCCCACCTCCAACCGAGTGAAGCGAAGTCATCAACCGTGCCTCATCCTTGACTCGCCATTAACGTCGCATATCCGAAACAGCTGTCGGAGACGTAATGAATAAAGTTATTTGTCCAACGTCGGCGACCGACTTTCTTGTCCCCGTGTCGTCCAGTCACGCGAGTTGATGCACAAAACCGGCATAATAGATAGTCCGATGTGCGCGAGCAGAAGTAAATTCGATAGACCGAAGCGAAGGTGGAACATTGTAGGAAGGTAACCAGCGGCAGCAGCAGCAGTCGTACGTGACTCTGGGAAACGGTACTGCAAAACGTATTTAAGCTCGCTGTCGGGGGTCTCGGGTGGGTAGCAGCTGCAGCCCGCGCGGGACTCCTCGGCGAAGGAGTAGAGGAGAGTGGAATGAGGACACGGAGGTGAAGGAAGGGACGTTCATCCCGGCTGGATTACACAGGGTCTAAGCCGCGTTCACTTGTCACATTTGTCACCTCGGCTATCCCCAGCAGCAGTTGGGTGAAAGGTCGTCGGGCGGCGGTAGTACGGACGGGGCCAAAAGACGTACGTCGTTACTCGTCGTCGAGCTACTGCATCCGAGTGCAAGATTAGGAAAAGAAGCGGATGAGAACAGAAAAAAAAACACGCTGCTTCTAACTCTCATTCCAGCGTCGGACTTCGTACTCTTCACTCAAAGTCACTTTGTAGGATGCAGGAAAATGACTGTACGAACAGGTAGAACTGATGGTATGTAAGACTGATTGTATGTAGAACTGGTTGTATGTAGAACTGATGGTATTCAGAACTGATGGTATGTAGAACTCATTGTATGTAGATCTGATGGTATGTAGAACTGATGGTATGTATAATTGATAGTGTGTAGAACTTGTGGTGTGTAGAACTTATGGTGTGTAGAACTTATGGTGTGTAGAACTTATGGTGTGTAGAACTTATGATGTGTAGAACTTATGATGTGTAGAACTTATGCCGTGTAGAACTTATGGTGTGTATAACTTATGCTGTGTAGAACTGATGCTGTGTAGAACTGATGCTGTGTAGAACTGATGCTGTGTAGAACGGACGGTGTGTAGAACTGATGCTGTGTAGAACTGACGGTGTGTAGAACTGATGCTGTGTAGAAATAATGGTGCGTAGAACTGACGGTGTGTAGAGTTGCCCGTGTGTAGAAATAACGGTGCGTAGAACTGATCGCGTGTAGAACTGATTGCGTGTAGAACTGACCGTGTGTAGAACTGACCATGTGTAGAACTGACTGGACGCAGCAGTCGTACGGACAAGCTCGAAAGACTCTACGTTGTTACTCATCGTCGAGCCACTCCATCCGAATGCAAGATTAGGCAAAGAAGAGGGGAAAAGCAAACAGAAAACACGTCTCTCCTGATTCTCATCCCAGCGCCGGACTTCTTACTCTCCGTTCATATAGTCATTTTCCAGAGACCCGTCTCTCGGTGCATCAAACGAGAGAATCTCCCTCGTCGGTAGACACCGAGAGAGACAGTACACTCCGTAAGCGGGTATAACAGTTGTACTCGGAGGATTTTCTCGACGGCTTTCGCGACACGAGGAGCCACCGACCACGGCGAAGGTACCGAGAGAAGTCACCCGGGATTTGTCGAAGAACGGGCGGGAGTAAAGCCAACGTCTGTGTAAACGGCACCGAGAGCCGCTCGTTTCGTCCCACCGCGATAACGAGATATTTTTCTTATCGCCCCGAGAATATTTCTCCCTCACACTACGCTGAGAACGACCGGGGACGGGCTTCTCCGATGGTAGATTCAAAAAATGAACCCAATCCGAAGAGACACGAAGTTGGATCGCTCCCTTCTGCTGAACAAAAAACATCCCGTAGGATTGTGTGACCATTCGGACGGATTCTGCATCTTACTTCGACGCATTTCCCGTTGAGATCTTATGCTGTGTCGAACTGATGGTGTGTAGAACTGACGGTGTATCGAACTGACAATGTATCTAACTGCCCATGTATCGAACTGACAATGTATAGAATACCGATAGATTTGTAGAATACTGACGATGTGCAGATTTGTAGAATACTGACGATGTGCAGATTTGTAGAATACTGACGATGTGTAGATTTGTAGAATACCGACGATGTGTAGATTTGTAGAATACTGACGATGTGTAGATTTGTAGAATACTGACGATGTGTAGATTTGTAGAATACTGACGATGTGTAGATTTGTAGAATATTGACGATGTGTAGATTTGTAGAATACTAACGATGTGTAGATTTATAGAGTACTGACGATGTGTAGATCTGTAGAATACTGACGGTGTGTAGATTTGTAAAATACTGACGATGTGTAAATTTGTAGAATATTGACGATGCGTAGATTTGCAGAATACTGACGTTGTGTAGATTTGTAAAATACTGATGGTGTGTAGATTTGTAAAATACTGACGATGTGTAAATTTGTAGAATTTTGACGATGCGTAAATTTGTAGAATACTGACGATGTGTAGATTTATAAAATACTGACGATGTGCAGATTTGTAAAATACTGACAATGTGTAAATGTGTAGAATATTGACGATGTGTAGATTTGTAGAATACTGACAATGTGTAGATTTGTAGAATACTAACGATGTGTAGATTTGTAGAATATTGACGATGTGTAGATTTGTAGAATACTAACGATGTGTAGATTTGTAGAATACTGACGATGTGTAGATTTGTAGAATACTGACGATGTGTAGATTTGTAGAATACTGACGATGTGTAGATTTGTAGAATACCGACGCCGGTACCGGATGCCGATTTCTCGACTCGCCTTTCCGCCAAGGAAAGTCCATCGGCGATGATTCGGCGGAGCGATAAGACACGAGAGCGTGAGTGAATCGCGATCGAACTAATCAAATCCTCGTTATTTCACGAATCGCGTGTTTACGCCGGAGCCGGAAATCAGGAAATCACGTACAATCCGTATTTCTACGGTTCGACACTTCCCCTCTCATTGTTATGCCTGATTCGGTAAATTCACCGTAACCGTCACCGTTTCGTCGCGCTTCCCGTTCGGGTTATCGCTCTACGTGATACATATTTGCACGCGTGACGATCGACGGCTGTCGAGACCGACGCGGTACTCTCATCACGTACACCCCAATCTGCATGTCACCTACGTTGCTCCTGCGCAACGATCGGCCTACCTTCTCTCCGTGTTGTCTCTCATCCCGCACCGTAAAACTTTCTAACGGCAGCCGCCGGGAGAGGAGCTAGAGAAGGTGGCACGGTGGGCACCGTAGCTGTGAATCCATCCGACGCATCGCTGACCCGATCGACGAGGAGATCGCCGAGGGGTATTGGGGAGAGTGGGGCAAAATGGGACAGCGGGGCAAAACGGGATAGTGGGGCAAAACGCAATTTTCCAATAATTTTTAGATGGCACTGTGAGGCAAAACTGGGCAGAAAATCCAGATGTATGGATGGGGCAAAATGGATCGTCCAAATTTTTATTGGAAAATTGCGGTTTGCTCACTGTCCCGTTTTGCCCCGCTGTCCCCTTTTGCCCCGCTCTCCCCTACTCCCTTGGCAAAGTTATCCGCTGAGTGTTTAATGGTAATGAATGGTATCGAAAGGTAATCAATGGGATTCCAATGGAAATTCATGGGGAATATTGAAACGGTACTTTCTACCATTTATTCTTAATGCGACTCCACTGGCAAATCGGTGGGAAATTTTAGGTGTTACGTTTTCCCATTCGTTACCAATAGGAGATCAATGGCAATTTCCTGGGAAAATTCACCTGGTACTTTTTCCCATTCATTATTAACGGGAGTACAATTACAAATGACTGGAAAATCAGAATGGTACTTTCTTCTCCCATTCGTTATTGGCGGGAGTTCACTGACAAGTCAATGGGACGTAACAAGTGGTACTTTTTCCATTCGTTATTA
Source organism: Stenichneumon culpator (assembly GCA_964017025.1). Taxonomy (NCBI): domain Eukaryota; kingdom Metazoa; phylum Arthropoda; class Insecta; order Hymenoptera; family Ichneumonidae; genus Stenichneumon; species Stenichneumon culpator. The sequence continues at coordinate 4,813,596 of OZ024771.1, forward strand.
ATGGAGATTCCATTAATAACGATTAATCCATTAATTGTTCCATTGGAGCATTACTGGGACAGCTGAAATGGTACTTCTTGCCATTCGGAATAAATGGGGACTGAATCGAACGGCAAAAAGCTGGAGAATCTTTAATGGCACGTCTAACTATTTATAATTAACGAGGAACGAGAATCGAGTCGACAAACACTAGAGAATCACGTGCTTGATTCTCTTTCACTTAAATGGTATAAACGATGATGAATTGCAGATAAATGAGTCCACAATAGCAGCTGGGAACTTAAGAATCGAAATTATTTATGAATAATAGGAGATGTTTTTTGGTGGCATTACAGCTTTTTTTATTTATTATATATTTAGACAATGCAGAAAACGACTTTTCTACATTCGTTTAACAACGAAATTTTATTTCAATTTGCACGACTGCCGAATGCTTTTTTATTATAACAAATTCCTTTATTATAGTTGTTATCTACAGTACTGTAGTGCTGAGAGCGCTAAGTTTTGTCAACATTATTAATTAAAGTGTGAATAAAAAAAAATGAAATAATAAAACTTAGATAATTTAAAGCGATTGGTAAGTTAATATTATATAGATCTGCAGTAGACTTGCTGCTTATATATAAGATTCGAAAAAATTTCTTCAAGATGAGCATAGCCGAGAGTGTAAGAGCGTCGACTAGTAGTCCCGGGCTCACAAGTTCGAGTCCCCATTACCGACTAAAAAATGTATTGAAACGATTCCAATGTATAAGATAAAAATCAATTGTAGAATGATAAAAAAATCATTTAGGAGTCGCGCAGATTGATATATATATTTCTTTATTGCTTATTAATAATTTTTGTTCAACGTTGGCGACATCGGCAGCCAACATTGGGTCAACGTCGTTTGATAACGTTGGGCCGATACTGGCTATTGAACTATGGACCAATATGATCATTCCAAAGTTGGCCCAGCATTAAGGCAGGGATGTTTCTGTACCTGCTCAGAACTAACCGCCAGTCCCGGCAATGCCGGCAACTGCGCCAAGACATAGCCAATTTGTAATTCGCTCATGGGTGGTCTCACGGTCGCCAACTGCGCTCACGCGATCACGATTGTTCGACGAGCGCGCGTGACCGATCGCAAGTAGCTATCGTTTTCCAGGCAACATGCATCCGCCTCCGCAGCGACACCGCCAATGCAGAAGAGAATCCGGATTCTTTATTTGGGTTTCCCTGAACGGCGACTGGGATAGTCTAAAAGTGACGAATTTGGGAGAAAAAAAATGCCAGGGTCTCATCAGACCCTTACAAGGCTCCAATGTACGACTCCAAAGTGTTTACCAGAGCAACTTCCAGTGATTTAATCTTGCTTCGGGGATGGGAATGGGTATGCTAGTGGGAGCTCCACATGGGGCGAGGATTGGCACAGCGTCGGCCACCGCCGGTCTTGTCTGAGATTCCCATCAGGGTTGGGTAAGAGTGGTGATCTGACGGGTAAATCCCACACTGAGAGAAGGATCTAGTAAAAACTACTATATCACTTGAGAAATGTTACCATAGCATATAGTAGTAGAGCGTTAGGGCGAGACCTATGGTAGGAAGTACCGGATTTATAAGAATTTTTCTTAGATATTATGGTAAAAATTCTTGGAAATTCTGAGACTTTGTGCCATAGGTGGCGCCCTAGCGCCGTACTACTATGTCCTATGGTAATTTTTCTTAGTTGATTGGTAATTTTTACTAGATCCTTCTCTCAGTGCACTTCTGTGGTATGAATGGGTACCCAAAAACGCATGTACTCAATTTTGCACCCTAACTAGACCTTCTTAGGGCCCGATGTAACGCCCGTATCTCCTACAGACGGAAGCGAATCCCACTTCTGTGGTATGAATGGGTACCCAAAAACGCATTTGCTAAATCTTGCAGGTTCACATCGGGGCCTGATGAGGGCCTGACAAGACCTTCTTAGGGCCCGATGTAACGCCCGTATCTCCCCCAACCGGAGGTGGATCCCACTTCTGTGGAATGAATGGGCACCCAAAAACGCATGAACGAAATTTCGCCGGATCACATCGGGGCCTGATGAGGACCTGCCTAGATCTTCTTAGGGCCCGATGTAACGCCCGTATCATCTACACCCGCAGATGAATCCCACTTCGGCGATATGAATGGGTGCCCAAAAACACATTTACCAAATATTGCAGATTTACAGCGGGGTCTGCTGAGGGCCCTGACTAGACCTTCTTAGGGCCCGATGTAACGCCCGTATCTCCTACACCCGCAGATGAATCCCCCTTCGGCGGTATGAATGGGTGCCCAAAAACACATATCCGAAATTTGGCAGGTTCACAGTGGAGTCTGCTGAGGGCCTGACTAGACCTTCTTAGGGCCCGATGTAACGCCCGTATCTCCAACTCACGGAACTGAATCCCACCTCGGTGGTTTGAATCGGTACCCAAAAACACATTCACGAAATTTTGCAGGTTCACATCGGGTCCTGATGAGGATTTGACCAGGCCGTCTTAGGGCCCGATATAAAGCTCTAAACCCTCCACCACCGTGATCATCCAAAGGTCAAGATCTCCTCAAATCCCATTTGCGCCACTACCCTGGTCCATCTTACCGGTCCATCCTCACCGCTCTCACCTCAACACCGGTCTCGATGCTGGGCCCATTCTCTTTCATTGAAGCTGACCAATCATTGTCACAGTTCGAACAACGGATCAAAGGAAGCACCCGGCTCTCTATTCATGGAATCACACAGTCTGGGGACCTCGGTGGGCAATTCGTGGTCGGCCTTCTTGGAACCAAGTTCAGGACTTAAAGAGTCTCCTGTCCCGCGAGTGGTGGAAATTTGCCGGCGCGACGGTGAAACTCGCCGGGGGGAGGAACATCTGGAGCGCCAATGGCTGGACCACTTTGTGTATCCCGCTCGGGCAAGTCTGTACAAATCCACCCGAACCTCTATACGTCTATCCCATCCCCCCAATTGGGGGAATTCGCAAAGTCCGCGATGCCGCTAGTCAGCCTTCGGGCGCTCCAAACAAACTTGGCGGGAGTTTCCAGCGTTCTTAAAATTTTGCATAATACCGGCGAGTGGGCGAGGATCTTTCCTCGCCATGGCACTTGCGAAAGTTGGTCGTCTTTTTTTGGCCCCGTCGAATCCTGGAGAGCGGCTCAGCTCCCTAAAATAACTGACCGGAGGGGCGTGCGATTGGCTGAGCGTCCTGACGGAACGGTTCGAAACGTCGGGTCGCCGTTCTCCCGGGAACTCCGGCGGATCTTCGGCCGATTCGGCCCGGTCGAAGTTCCCACTGCCAACGACCAGGGGCAAGAGCCGAGCCGCCGGGGTTCCACGTCGAAGTTTCGAAGGGTATTAAGTGTACGCCGAGGGACGAAACAGTGGCTGAAAGATCACGCTGTGGAGGCGCTCCTTCGCGCCTCCTCTCTCCAAGAATCCAAGGAATTTTCTCGGGCCATCCAATTGCCATCGGTACATTCTCAGCTACTGGCCGATGAACTCCTGCCGAAACTTTCGCAAAGTCACTACCTTCTCGCCACTGCGCCGTAAGGGAATTTTTACCTAAACGGGAAAATTCCAATAACTCCGGAGGGATTCTCGCTTCCATTATTCCTTGTCAATCCGGACAGCGGTTTCTTCGTCGATGGTCTCGACGGACTCGCGCGGGATGACGAAGGTCCGCGAGATTTGACGGGCGCCGATTTCCCGACAAAGTTTCGACAGCCGTCACTGCACGGAGAGAAGCATATCTTGGAATTTGACATGTGTCTGGGAAAGGCTACCAGAATTTTGTGGCTGTTCTGGACCTAGCAATGTTACGCTAACGAAATCATTGGCAGCTTTCATTTTTCGCCAACAGTTGTGTGCCTAGCGAGCTGATAGTAGAATACAGGGGTGTAAAGTAAAGTACGTTAGAGTATGGCAGAGTAGGGTAGAGTGCTATAGGATGCAATAGACTGCGACATAGTAAGGTAGAGTGGGATAGAGTGCGGTAGAGTGTTAGGGTAAAAGTGGTGAATATGGCCCACCTCGATTAACACGTAAATCAATGATATATGGACCGGTCCATATTCCCCACTTTTACCCTATAGAATGCAATAGAGTGCGGTAGAGTGCGGTAGAGGACGGTGGAGTATGGTAGAGTATGGTAGAGTATGGTAGAGTATGGTAGAGTACGATAGAGTACGGTAGAGTACGATAAACTGCAATAGAGCGGTATAGAGCGGTAGAGTACGGAAGAGGACGGTTGAGTACGATAGAGTACGGTAGAGTACGGTAGAGTATGGTAGAGTACGATAGAGTACGATAGAGTACGATAGAGTACATTAGAGTATGGTAGAGTACGATAGAGTACGATAGAGTACGATAGAGTACAGTAGAGTATGGTAGAGTACGATAGAGTACGATAGAGTACGATAGAGTACAGTATAGTATGGAAAAGTGCTATAGAGCGTGGGTGCGTGCGGTAGAGTGTGATAAAGTGCGGTAAAGTGCGAGTGTGATGGAGTATGTTGGAGTGCGGTAGAGTGTGGTAGAGTGCGGTAGAGTGCGATTGGATGGGATACAGTCCGGTACAGTGTGATTGGGTGCGGTAGAGTCCGGTACAGTGCGGTAGAGTGCGGTGGTGTGTGGTAAAGTATGGTAGAGTGTGGTAGAGTGCGGTAGAGTGCGATAGAGTGGGGTAGAATGCGGTATAGAGCGGTAGAATACGGTAGAGTGCGGTGGAGTGTGGTAGAGTGCGGTCGAGTGCGGTAGAGTGCGATGGAGTGCGGGAGAGTACGGCAGAATACAATATATTGTATGCAGCACTTTTGTGACTGCTGGCGCCACTGGAGAATAAGATCAGGTGACATTTAACAAGGCTCTAAACAAGATTGTTTTCTGCGAGTATCCAATTGAGGACCAGGTTCTTTCGTCCATCTTGGTTCCGTGCGACCTCCACCGGTCCATCGAGCCCCGCATTCGTGAGTGGCCTCGCGGTTCGAACCGTCTCGTGATTGTTCATGAACTATGGATAACTCAATAAATAGGTGATTGTGCGAACGGCCAGGCCACCGCAGTCAAAGCGGCTCGTTCCATTCGATTTTGATCGACAACAGACTGGGTATCCTTCTCTCACGGTACAACCGTACTCCGAGTTACGGTGACAAACTTCCATCTACCCCCCCCCCCTCCACCCCGCCTATCCTGATACGCCGGATGGCTGAAGTGCTCGGTTGTTCATTGATTTATCGTGCCGAAAATGGAGTTTTCATAGTTCGCAAATGACTTTTCGGCACAGAGTGGAGAATCGTCAAAGTAAAATATTATAAAAATAAAGTATTTAAAAAATATATCAAAAATATCAAATTTGTTGCAAAAAGAAAATTAATTGCATAAGTTACGTATCATTTGTGTACATGAAAGTATGCGTCATTTTAATATTTTTCATTATATATTATGTTTCGTAAAAAGTATTTTTAACATATGCAAAATATATTGTCCCATGTACATTTCTTCTTTTTCTATTCTCAAAACTTCATCCGTTAAAATGTTACCTTATATTTCTCCGCAAGCAAAATAAAGTATTGTAAAAATATATATAAAATATCAAATCAGTTGCAAAAAAAAGATATCAATTGCATAAGTTACGTATCATTTGTCTACAAAAAATTATACATAATTTTTATATTTTTTATTATATACTATTTACCTAAAAAGTATATTTAACGTATGCAAAATATATGTTCCCATCTACATTTTTTTCGTTTTCTATGTTTAAAACTTCATCCGAAAAATGTCACCTCATATTTTTCCCTAAGCACCGATGATGAGAGAGACGTCACTCCAAAAATCACTTCCGGCTTACTCCATTGATAAAAGCTTTTATCGAGTGCGCAATACTTTCGAGTGTATCGGAATTACTTTTTAAAAAAATCTGTACACGCATTCTCTCTGACGGGATCTCACGCGCTGTATGCGGATTCGGAAGCTACACCTCGCACCGGGTCTGCATACCAAAATCTTTGCGGCCAGTCACAGCCTTGCAAATACGAGCTGGTAAGAGTCTCACGTATGCGTTCTCTCGCACGTTCGTCGAGTTTCTTCGACGAACGACGAACTGCCACATGCATTCGTCGACCGTCAATTTTCGCATTAAGAAAACGACAGTTTTCGCGCATGGGAAAAAAAAAATGTGTCGATATCGAAGATTTATCTGTGACATACATAAATATTAGGCTGTGTCGAAAATAAACTATTTTTGAAAATATCCCTCCGGTCATCCGAATGAATATAGAAAAACTGTGTATTAGGAAGACGTCGGCCGACTGCAGCGAAAACGATTGGTAAATTAAGCCTAGAACTCACATATGGGGTACAAAAGTACCCCAGACGACATTCAAACTACGCTCCGACAGTAGAAGTTGATATTATCGACTCGTGACTTCCACGATAATTTGCAGAGAAAAGATTTCTTTATATCTGTTCGTAGGGGAGAGCGGGGCAAAATGGGACAGCGGGGCAAAACGGGACAGTGGGGCAAAACACAATTTTCCAATAATTTTCAGATGGTACTGTGAAGCAAAACTGGGCAGAAAATCCAGATGCATCGATGGGGCAAAATGGGTCGTCCAAATTTTTATTGGAAAATTGTGTTTTCCTCACCGTCCCGTTTTGCCCCGCTCTCCCCTATACGATCATATATTATCCGACCAGATTCATTTCCGATGCAGATATGGACACATACGATCAGATATGATCATTTTTTCCCGGATAGTATTCTATATTTAAAAAATTGTATATTTCAGATATATTAAAATATGTTTTCCCTCAAATATACAATTAATATCCTTGATACATCAATTAGTCAATAACGCTGCATTTCAGATAAGCCTTGCGTCCTTCGAATCGGAAAACAAAGAAAAAAATAATCCTCACAATAACCGAAGTGAGAAAATCATCGGGACTTGAGTGCGAATAATTGCATATTCTTGGTATTGAATAATCGCGCACAGAACAAACAAAAAAGGTAATCGGCCGCAGAGATTGTCGTCTAGTGAAGGGAACGACTCGATCGCAAGCTCCATTCGATTTAACAGCGATCGATCGAGAGAGAATAGAGTGAAAGAGAGGGAGAGCGAAGGATGTTAAAGTGCGAAATTCATGGCGCGGAGCGTAGCGATTTACAAACTCTTCCGCAGGCTCTCCGATTCGGGCGTCGGGCTAGATCGCCCGAAGAAAAGTAAACCGATCGCCAGCTCGGCGGTTTTTCATCAATCAGACCGCTGAATTATTTGCTCAAGAGTTAAAAAAAAAAAAAAAAAAAAAAAAAAGACTCGCAGATCCATGAAGAATGCGACAACCGATCTCGCGAAACGGGAGGAGTTGAATAATCGATCGCGAACGCAAGTTTGCGGAACGTTTCGCTCTCGCGGGCCGGCAAGCCGCTCCATTGAGTAACGACGACGACGAACCATCGGGCCGATATCTCGCTGGACCACGCTGAGATCGCTCGACATTCACGCGATTCGATCGAGAAGTCGTACTATAAATGGACCGGACGTGCAGCGATGCCGATCAGAATCTCACTGTCGTCGTCGCGCGCCGAATGAAGATCCTGAGTGTCGCGATGTTCTCCAAGGTTCGTAGTCTAGTAATCTGTCAATCGATTTATCGGCGAGCGAGGCGCGCAGTTGAAGGAAAGAGAAATAGATAGATAGGTAGATGTATTTATTTCGTGTTCTGAGGCCGCAGCACTCTAAGAACACCGTGCCGAGATACAAAAACGAGTCGTGGCCGAAAGATATACAAAATGAAATGAAGTGGCATGGAAGTTGGCAACGTTGCACCGATCGTATCATTAGCAGCTGTCACTTGTCTCAAACAGATTATTTACTGGTAAAACGATAAAAAAGAAAGATGTTCTAAGAAATTATATTATTACTATTCTATATATATAATTATAATGATTATAAATATTGATATTTTTATTATATATACTAGATTATATTATATTATCGGCTCGCTATGAAAGCAACTTTCTGCGAAACGTGACAGCTGTCAGTAATTTCGTTGGGGCAACGTTGCTAACTTCCATGCCGTGGAATAAACTACAAGAGATTAAAATACAACAAAATGAAGTAAACTGCAATAGAATAAAATACAACAAAATAAAATATAATGATATAATAAATAGGTGAAATAGGGGGAAAAAAGGTGCAAGCACTAATTTTGTTTTCCGCAGTCGAGCCAAATTCTGGTGATCCTGGGCTCGATGACGTTCGCCAGCGTGACCGGTAACAAGGCCCACTCGTTCCAGCACTTCCACGGCCCGGTCGAGGGCGAGGGGGTTAAGGTGACCTGGCAGAACAAGCACGGTCACGAGGACGTCGATTACAATGCTCATCCCAAGTACGAGTTCTCGTATGGCGTCGAGGATCACCACACCAAGGACTCTCACGGACAGAAGGAGCACAGAGACGGTGAGGGGTTGTTCGATCGCTCGGGAAATAGCTTTGGATCTCTGGCAATTTTTTTCGCGATAGCTGCAATCAAAAAAGTGACCGACTTCCTGGTGTATCGGACAAGCGTCGCGAGCGACCGACTAAGAAGCGGTTGCTTCTCCACAAAAAGTCACCATTAAAAATCATCTGAGTCACCTAAGAACCTCGAAACAACTAGAGAAGCAACCGGTCGCAACAGCCGTTTCGGTAGTTGCTTCTCTTTTTTCCAGGGAAAAGTTGCCTCTAAAACAGCAGCTCTTAATATAAGTGGAATAGCTACCCATTTGACAACCATAAATATTGTCAAATGGGTAGCTATTCCAAAAAAAGGTTGTTGTTTGGGTGCTTTTACAGTTTTTTTCTTGTGGACAAGCAACCTTTGCCTGTTTGGTCGAAGACCGAAAACAACCGAGGAATAACCATCATTCGATCGGCTAAGGAGGTGTTCACAGGAAAGCTTTGGACAGCTTCCTTGTGAAAAACCATGAGAACGGTTGTTATGTCAGTTTGTTTTTTAGTTGTTTTGATGTCGGGTGGGATTCTTCGGTGAGTCTTAAGGGTGGCAATTTGGGAAAAAGCAGCTGGTTGTTAATTGGTTGCCCAGATCGTTGTCCGATCCGTTAAGGCTGACCTCAAATGTTTCCTGGTTTCTTTTAGTAACTCTGAATATTACCGAAAAACAACCCATATGGCAATCATATGAACTAAAGAGCACTGAGCAACGTTTGTTGTTTCGGTCCGTTTACAGTGTTTTTTTTGTGGAGAAACAACCGTTGTTTCTGGTCGATCACCGAAAACAATCGATCTGTAACCATCGTCCGATCGGCTAGCGAGGTGTTGCTTTAAACAACTTTCCTGTGAAAAGCCTTGAGAACGGTTGTTATATCAGGTTGCTTTTTAGTTGTTTTGATGTTGTCTGTGATTCCTTAGTGAACCTTAACGGTGGCAGTTTGTGAAAAAGCAACTAGTTGTTAATTGGTTGCCCAGATGGTTGTCGGATCCCTTAAGGCTGACCTCAACTGTTTCCTGGTTTCTTTTAGTAACTCTGAATATTACCGAAAAACAACCCATATGGCAATCACATGACCTAAAGAGCACTGAGCAACGGTTGTTGTTTCGGTCCGTTTACAGTGGTTTTTTTTTTTTTTTTTTTTTTTTTTTTTTTTGGGAGAAGCAACCGTTGTTTCTGGTCTATCACCGAAAACAACCGACCAGCCATCTGATCTATTCCACTGAGGTTGACCAAGACTTCTATAGAACTGGGTCTGATTCGGTCAACTTTACAGGGTGAACGATTCAGAAAGCCTCCTCAATAGGCCCGCCATTGCCGAATTCCCCTCCTATCTGGTGAAAGATTTATCGACGAATTACTGATGCCGAATGACCAATTGGCTTGCAGGAAAGGACGTAGTCGGTGAATATACCCTTCATGAGCCCGGCGGCAACGTCAGAACGGTCAAGTACCATGCGGACCATCACGGTGGTTTCCACGCGGTGGTACACAATTCCGGCGGAAACGACCACTCCGGAGGAACCTACGGCGGCCACCACCATCGTCGTCGATAAATCATTTCCCCCCTCAAGTCGCCCACCAGTGTCGTCGCCCCACCGGGACATCCCGGCCTCGTGCGCGAAGGTGGGCAACCCTGCCTTCTGCCCGCCGGTGCTCGTGATTCGAATCGTTATTAATCGTCAGTACCTCCGTCTCCGTCGCGCATCCCTGGTCCATTCTACTTTACCTGTCTCGCCGTGCCTCGTTGTCGTTAATAAATTGTTTATACCACCCGATCATCCTTCTCATCACTGGGCCATGAAAAAAAAAAAAAAAAAAATGTCCGCAAGCAACGTGACTGCGGCTCGGAGCTTCTAGGGGTGAAGAGTCTGAATGGAATGCTTTTTCGCAAATTGTCGCTGTCAAGACTTAACGAGAAATGACTGACAACCTCCAAACAACTTATAAAGTAACCAGACGTAACAACCGTTCTCGTAGTCTTTCACAGGAAAGGTGACCTAGGCAACATCTCCGTCGCCCAGCGGATGACGGTTGCTGCTCGGTTGTTTTCGGTCATTGGCCAAAGAGACAACGGTTGCTTGAAAAAAAAAAGAAAAAAAAAAACACTTTATCGCACAGTCGTCGTTAATAAATTGTTTATACCACCCGATCATCCTTCTCATCACTGGGCCATGAAAAAAAAAAAAAAAATGTCCGCACGCAACGTGACTGCGGCTCGGAGCTTCTAGGGGTGAAGAGTCTGAATAGATTGCTTTTCCACAAGTAGTCACTGTCAAGACTTACCGAGAAATCACTGACAACCTCCAAACAACTTATAAAATAACTAGACGTAACAACGGTTCTCGTAGTCTTTCACAGGAAAGCTGTCCAAGGCAACATCTCCGTCGCCGAGCGGATGACGGTTGCTGCTCGGTTGTTTTCGGTCATTGGCCAAAGAAACAACGGTTGCTTGAAAAAAAAAAAAAAAACACTTTGTCATTCAGTTGTCGTTAATAAATTGTTTATACCACCCGATCATTCTTCTCATCGCTGAGCACCGAAGAAAAAAAAATGTCCCCACGGAACGAGACAGCGGTTCGGAACTTCTAGGGGCGTAGAGTCTGAATGGAATGTTTTTTCACCAACTACCACCGTTAAGACTTACCGAGAAATCATTGAGAACACTCAAACAACTAAAAAAGTAACCGAACGTAACAACCGCCCTCATAGTTTTTTTTGTACGAAAGCTGTCTGAAGCAACACCTCCCTAGCCGATTGGACGACGATTTCTGCTCGGTTGTTTTCGGTCATCGACCAAAGAGGCAACGGTTGCTCTTCCACAAGAAAAACCACTGCAAGTGCTCCAAACAAACAACCGTTGCTCAACGAGATGCTCCTTCCGTTATACGGTTGCTTAATAGGCTCCTTTTTTGCTAATATTCAGACTTACTAAAAGAAACCAGAAAACAATTGAGGTCAGCCTTAACGCATTGGACAACCATCTGAGCAACCAATGAACAACCAGTTGCTTCTCCACAAATCGCCACCGTCTTGAGACTAACCGCGAAACCACTGACAACCCCAAAACAACTAACAAAGTAACCAGACGTAACAACCCTTCTCATGATTGTTCACAGAAAAGCAGTCTAAAAGCCCCCCAAGCCGATCGGACAACGATTGCTCCTCGGTTGTTTTCGGTCGTCGACCAAAAACGCAACGGTTGCTTTTCCAAAAAAAAAAACCACTTTCCCCTTCAGTTCTCGTTAATAAATTCTTTGCACCCCCGATCGTCCTTCTCATCGCTGGGCCCCGAGGGAAAAAAATGTCCCCACTCAACGCGACAGTGGCTCGGAGCTTCTAGGGGCGGAGAGTTTGAATGGCGGATCGCGGAGTGCGGGGAGGGGATGCGCGCCGGCCGGGAGAAACAAAGCCTTCCATCCGAGACCGATGCGCCCTCCCTCGACGCACTCAACCAAGTTCGAGTGTGTCTCAAGAGCACGGGCGGCGCAGAGTTTCCGGGCGTAATTTGAATTACGCCGTATTAGCACCTCGTTATCGGGGGGCGGTGGGACGGGCGTACGTGCCGCGTACGAGTATCCCAGAGCTAACTCGCCATTTGGGATTCTGGCATAACGTTGATAGCGGGGCGGGTCGGGGGGGGGAGGGGGGGGGAGGGTGAGGATTTAGTCTGCGTACACAGTGTATCCTATTCCTGGAGCCACTCGGTCCTTATAACCTAACACCCGCGGAAAATCTGCTTACGTGCATACAAAGCCTGTGAGACTGCATCTCCGGACTCGCGTAGTGAGTCACGGGGTCCGCGCCCACGTTGTCGGAGATTCCCATCGCATTACCCGGGTGAATGGTTGACCCACGTGCGGGCGTGGGGAAACTTGAACAGGGTTGCGAAGGCTCGGAGGTTATTCGAGCTTGGTCGAGTGGGAGACCGGCACTGGGTCGCTGAATACATCTCATTCGTCGTCCGAATGATGTCTGAAAGGAGCTTTTGATTGTCGCACTTGCCACTGCGATTTGGGGGTAGAAACTACCTGAACATTTTTTTTTTAAGTCGATCGTGTCCCTGGCGTTCTGACTGATCGGAAAGCAAGCGGTCGATTGGTGCACCAAACCAACACTAATTTCAAGATTCCGAGAGGTTGATGTTTTGGTGATATTGAATAATCGACCGTTGTATATGTTGGATTTGGTTTACGGTTGGTTTACGGTTGAATTACGGTTGGTTTACGGTTGAATTTTCCTAAAACATCCTGATTTACAACCCTGAGGCAAGAGCTATCGGTGCCCTCGACACAAAGTCGGGAATTGGGTTTTTTTGGGAAAGTCCAACTGTAAATCAACTTTCAATCCGACACATAATGGTTAGTCTTATCAACCAAAAAGCTGACTCCAGAAGGTTGGAAATGCTGACTCCAGAACTTGAACGGTGTTGCAAAGGCTCGGAGGTTATTCGAGCTTGGTCGACTGGGAGACCGGCACTGGGTCGCTGAATAGATCTCATTCGTCGTCCGAATGATGTCTGAAAGGAGCTTTTGATTGTCACACTTGCCACTGCGATTCGGGGGGGAAAACCACATGAACTTTTTTTTAAAGTCGATCGTGTCCTTGGCGTTCTGACTGATCGGAAAGCAACCGGTCGATTGGTGCACCAAACCAACACTAATTTCAACCTTCCAAGAGGTTGATGTTTTGGTGATATTAAAAAATGGACCGTTGTATATGTTGGGTAGGAAGTTGGTTTACGGTTGAATTTTCCTAAAACATCCTGATTTACAACCCTGAGGCAAGAGCTATCGGTGCCCTCGACACAACGTTGGGAATTGGGGTGTTTTGGGAAAGTCCAACTGTAAATCAACTTTCAATCCGACACATAATGGTTGGTGTTGCGCTTGGTTTTGAGTTATCAACCAAAAAGCTGACTCCAGAAGGTTGGAAATGCTGACTCTAGAACTTGAAGGGTGTTGCGAAGGCTCGGAGGTTATTCGAGCTTGGTCGACTGGGAGGCCGGCACTGGGTCGCTTAATACATCTCATCCGTCGTCCGAATGATGTCTGAAAGGAGCTTTTGATTCTCACACTTGCCACTGCGATTTGGGGGTAGAAACTACCTGAACTTTTTTTTTTAAGCCGATCGTGTCCCTGGCGTTCTGACTGATCGGAAAGCAACCGGTCGATTGGTGCACCAAACCAACACTAATTTCAACCTTCCAAGAGGTTGATGTTTTGGTGATATTAAAAAATCGACCGTTGTATATGTTGGATACCAAGTTGGTTTACGGTTGAATTTTCCTAAAACATGCTGATTTCGGTGCTCTCGACATAAAGTCGGAAATTGGGTTGTTTTGGGAAATTCCAATTGTAAATCAACTTTCAATCCGACACATAATGGTTGGTATTATGGTTGCCCTAGCAAGTAAAGCGACCACCATACGACAGAAGAAACGACTGGTTGTTTTGTGCCGTTTTGACGACCATAAAACAACCAATAAAAAGACCATTTTGTCGGTTTGGATTTGGTCATCTTTTGCTTTATCGTCCCAAAAACGACCGAGATAACGTCTGCTCAAAAACGCTTGGTCGTTTTTTGGGTCGTTGAAGGAAATACGACCAAGCCTAAACCTAAAAACTGATCGTTGTTTTGGTCGCACGGTGGTCGCCAAAACGGCATAAAACGGTCGTTTTTTAAGTCGTTTCCCGGTCGATTTCAATGGTCGTTTAACCTGCTAGGTTGGTTTTGAGTTATCAAGCAAAAAGCTAACTCCAGACGGTTGGAATCGCAGTCGGTTTAGAAAAACAATCCAAATCCAACCCAAAGTTTTACGGTTGGTTGGTCCGTGAGAGATTTTTTTGTTCTTGTAACTTTTCTCGTCACTTCTGTCACGCTCGTGCGAATAAGGTGGACGCCTTATCGTCCTTTAATGAAAGCCGCAATATAATCAACACACGTTATGGTTTCATGTATCGAATTACGCGAAACCTGTTGATCGAACAACATCGGTTTACCCGCTCGTCGAGACAGTCGGAGCGACGAAAGTGTTCTGTGAGCGGGCGTGATACTGGATCAAAATCTAATCATCCGGTCTTCGCGATAGACTCTATTTTCTTCCGATCTTGCATGCTAATCTTCCTCCCCCTTCTGCCCCCCACCAATTACTATCTCTGTATTCGCCCCCGCGGCGAATTTGAATTGCAAAGCGCACCCCGGAACGGCAGAGACACAGTCAGAGCTGTTGCGACAATAGGCAACACTTAAATAAGCCGATTAGTCAATTGTGCAAATAGAGTCGGTGATTGATGTTTTCGGTCTGTTGATGTTATCACCGAAGCGCAGTGCGGTGTATTTGTTGTAATTTGCACCGCCCTCGAAACATCAGTCAGGATGTTTAACAGGATTTAAAGCCGAAAGATTTACGTTCTTTTTTTTATCCTTAGAGGGATGTGATCAGACACGCGCTTGCAGATACTCATATGGGCACTCATGGAAACCCACAAACACTCGATGACACTCAGAAACATTCGGACTTTCAGAAACCTGGAGTTTTCAAAACCCTCATAGACTCTCATAAATACTCAAAAACAAAAAAAACGTTAAAAAACTCAAAACGCTCAAAAGTCTTCAAAAACACTCAAAAACGCCAAAAGCACTCAATCGCGTGGTGTCCGCGAGTGTCTGCGTGAGTGTCCGCGTGAGTGTCCGCGTGAGTGTCCTCGTGAGTGTCCTCGTGAGTGTCCTCGTGAGTGTCCTCGTGAGTGTCCTCGTGAGTGTCCTCGTGAGTGTCCGCGTGAGTGTCCTCGTGAGTGTCCTCGTGAGTGTCCTCGTGAGTGTCCTCGTGAGTGTCCTCGTGAGTGTCCTCGTGAGTGTCCTCGTGAGTGTCCTCGTGAGTGTCCTCGTGAGTGTCCTCGTGAGTGTCCTCGTGAGTGTCCCCGTGAGTGTCCCCGTGAGTGTCCCCGTGAGTGTCCCCGTGAGTGTCCTCGTGAGTGTCCTCGTGAGTGTCCTCGTGAGTGTCCTCGTGAGTGTCCTCGTGAGTGTCCTCGTGAGTGTCCTCGTGAGTGTCCTCGTGAGTGTCCTCGTGAGTGTCCTCGTGAGTGTCCTCGTGAGTGTCCTCGTGAGTGTCCTCGTGAGTGTCCTCGTGAGTGTCCTCGTGAGTGTCCTCGTGAGTGTCCTCGTGAGTGTCCTCGTGAGTGTCCTCGTGAGTGTCCTCGTGAGTGTCCTCGTGAGTGTCCTCGTGAGTGTCCTCGTGAGTGTCCTCGTGAGTGTCCTCGTGAGTGTCCTCGTGAGTGTCCTCGTGAGTGTCCTCGTGAGTGTCCTCGTGAGTGTCCTCGTGAGTGTCCTCGTGAGTGCCCGCGTGAGTGTCCGCGTGAGTGTCCGCGTGAGTTTCCACTGGTCTTGTACCTTATTATTAAGTGGATATTCGACCAATAATTCCCTGATTTTGATAGCGATCCAGCGAAGCGCTGGGTTTTCGATGATTCTCATGCGCCGAGGCTTGCTCCCACTTCACTTTGAGAGCGAGAAGGACAGAAACCCTGTGTGTCCTGCTAATTACGGTACATTGATTTTAGCCCCGGGGAATCAGAAGCGCCCTCGTAGTACGTGCGTTGATTATACCGTCCGTTTGGACATTGCACCTCGATCACGAGCCCGGTCCGGCTTTATCCGTATACGGTACACATCGACACCTATTTCCCGAGCAACGCTTCACAATTCCGCCGCATCCCCAATTCCCCACGCAAAATCGTTTATTTTCATAGCCAGAACGATATATGATTCGATTCGGTTGAACGGCACGCTCAACCGAATCGCACGCTTCGATCAAGCCAGTGGGATGAAACTAGTCGCCTTAAGGTAGTCCTTGCGTACGAATTTTTTCAGATTTTTCAATTCACTTTGAATTTTCTGACTTTCTAAACGTTTTTTCCATATTAAAAAAAAATCAAAGAGAATTTAAAAATCTGAAAAAATTCATACGTATTCAGAAAAATAAACGAATAATTTTCATTAGAAAAAAAGTTATGTTTCCGGGAGATTTGTTAAACAATTAAATTTTTCATCAATTTTTTAATAACATTTTGGAATTATTATTATGCAGAATTAATCTTTTCGGCATCTTTAATACGCTTGATTTTTTTCAGATTTTTATACCATCAACAAGTGTTTGCAATTTCCTCTCATTTCTCTGAAACTTATGCGAAGTGAACGCTATTCGCAAGGTCTGCCTTGAAGAAGTTGATGACGCGTACACATCTGTACGTAAATAAAATTATTCAGCTGAATGAACTAACTCTCATAGATGCACATAAATAAAAAATAAAAAAATTCGCACAAATTTAAAAAAAATATTCCATTTAAACAAACACAATTCTAATGCATTGATCCATTCAAATATGACAAACAATTTCTCTGTGTGTGCTGCCGATGCCTTAACATCGCTCTCGGAGATGGAAAACTCAATTAATTTCGAACCTCGTAATTTATTTTCCATCCCCTTCGCGAAACAACATGCCCGAGAGACATCGCCGAATATCGTTTGAATAAATGGGGGAAGCAGGAGGGGGCGAGGTGGATGGCAATTAAACCGGGCCGGGAAGGAAGATTGATCGATCCTGCGCCCATTCCCGCACGTTGGGGTGTCCCTTATTTTCCCAGGTCATCAGCAACGGCGCCCACTCGAGAGCCCACTTTGTAGATCGACTGTGAGCTTGCTTCTGTTGACGCTCGTCGTCTTTCCTCATCCCCCGGTCGGGCGGTGCTTTTTTGCCGGATCCCCGCGAGCTCCCTTGCCCACCCTCGGTCATCCTTTCTTTCTGTATCTCTTCGTTCCCAATTAGCGGTAAGCTACCCAGATACGCCAATCACACTGATTTCTCTCCC
This sequence comes from Stenichneumon culpator, assembly GCA_964017025.1. Classification (NCBI taxonomy): domain Eukaryota; kingdom Metazoa; phylum Arthropoda; class Insecta; order Hymenoptera; family Ichneumonidae; genus Stenichneumon; species Stenichneumon culpator. Next base: position 4,830,967 of record OZ024771.1, read on the forward strand.
CCCTGCTTGCTCTTCGGCAAGCAACTCGCTCTTTTTTTTTTTGCTTTTAACGTCGGTTTCGCGTCGATTTAATCGCCAAATAGCCGTCGCTTCCTGCACGGATGGAAAGGAAGGAAAGGACGATGAAAGAAAAAATCGACATTCTAAAAGAACGAGTCCGTGTAAAAAATAATTTATAATAAAAAATAAAATAAAATATTTTTAAGAAATTATGAGAAGTTGGGGAGAGAAAAAAAATCTTAATTCGCCGTCGATTAAATCGCCAAAGAGCCGTCGTTTTGCGCATGAAAAGAACGGAGGGAAAGGACCATGAAGGGAAGAAACGACATTTAAAGAAAAACGAGGAGTACGCGTAAAAAATAATTTAGAGTAAAAAAATAAAATAACATATTTTTTTTTAATTATGAGAAATTGGAGAGAGAAAAAAAGCTATATTCGCCGTCGATTAAATCGTCAAATATCCGTCGCTTCCCGAACTAAACGAATGTAAAGAAAGGATGATGAATGAAAGAAACGACATTAAAAAAAAAAACCACGCGTACGCATAAAAAATATTATAGTTAAAAAATAAAATAAAGTATAAAAAAAATTATGACAAGTTGGAGAGAGAAAAAAAGATTAACTCGCCGTCGATTAAATCGCCAAATAGCGATCGCCTCCCAAACGAAACGAACGGAAAGAAATGACCATGAAGGAAAGAAACGACATAAAAAAACCACGAGTACGCATAAAAAATAATTTATAGTGAAAAAATAAAATAAAATATTTAAAAAAGAATTACAAGAAGTTGAAGAGCGAAAAAAAGCTTAATTCGCCGTCGATTGAATCGCCAAATAGAAGACCATGAAGGAAAGAAACGCCATAAACAAAACCACGAGTCCGGTAAATGAGTCGACATAAAAAATAATTTATAGTAAAAAAAAATAAAATATAAAATATAAAAAAAATATTACGAGTAGTTGGAGAGAGAAAAAAAGCTTAATTCGCACGTGCTGCTGGTGGGCTCTCACCAACGAACAATTAAAATTCTCCGTCGTTAAGCGTAAAGCGTCCGTGCGGTGCTGACTAAATTTCCGTGGCTACGTTCCTACCGCACTCCGAGGGGGACCAGCGAGCCCGTTGGCATGCACGCCCGAGGTATAGCACCGGAAGTCACGTGACGACGTTCGCTACCACCGGCACGAGAATAGCGAAATCTCATTCGTTCTCGTAGCGCGCGGAATTTTCTGGGATCGCTTCGGCTACAGGCAGCTTTTCAGCCTCTCCAAATTGCCCGCGAGCGTGAGCGTTCGGCGCCTCGCGTTAACCGTATTAAATTTTCGTGAACGTTTCAACCGGTGATTCCGGCCGTTTTGGAATTTTTTTAAGTATACACATTTTTGTTCTTATATACGGGGCATTCCGCGTCAAACCAGCAGCCCATCGCACTGCGGTCGTTTTTATTAATTTTTTCTAGTATTATTATGTTCTTACCGACACAAAAGGCCCTTCGAATTTTTTTTCAGATTTTTTTACCACCTGTGAATTTTTTTAATAATTCAAAAACTATCTTTTTTAAAAATCTGAAAAAATTCACACTGGTTCTATGATTTAAAATATGATTTTGAAGCAAGACACGATAATGGGATCTCAATATTTACTATTTCTTCCATGTCGCAATTGGAATTTTTATTTTTTAAATCGGTTATTAATTTCTCAATTAACAACGAATATCAATTTTTCTGAAGTTTATAAAAATACCAAAAGGCCTGAATACAATTGATATCGTTTTTAATTACATTAAAAGAAAATATATTATATTACATGTATTAAAAATAAATAAACGCTCTCAGGTTATGCAGCAATAAACATTATTCTTCGTTCTTAATACATTTTACATTATTGGAATATTTTTCTTTTCTGGGTGTAGGCTTCGATCCTCGAGTGATAACAATTTGTTGCAAGATCTATTTATAAAAAATGCGATTTTCGGTATTAGACGATCGGTAGATCGTTCTCGTCGTCCCCTTCGTACCGTTCGTACCCCTCGTATCGCTCGTACCCTTCACACCCCATGTACTCCACGTATATGAAAATATGATTTTAAATAGATATTTAAACGCGCCAATAAAATCGTATATTTGACGTCAAGACACGGCTGATATTCACCCCTCGTACCCTTCGTACCCTTCGTACCCGTTGTACCCCTCGTACCCCTCGTATTCGTCATACAGAGAAAAGCATTGTAGTCCTACTATTTTTTTTTGCGTCGAATCGAAGCGTCCCAAAAATTCACCTTTACACTATTTTTTAATATTGGTACATTTTCCTTTCGTAAGACATTCCACGTACCCCTCGTATCGCTCGTACCCCTCGTACCCTTCGTACCCTTCGTACCCGTTGTACCCCTCGTACCCCTCGTATTCGTCATACAGAGAAAAGCATTGTAGTCCTACTATTTTTTTTTTGCGTCAAATCGAAGCGTCCCAAACATTCACCTTTACACTATTTTTTAATATTGGTACACTTTCCGTTCGTAAGACATTCCACGTACCCCTCGTATTGAGATACATACAGAGAGAAGCATTGTAGTCCTACTATTTTTTTAAGCGTTAAATCGAAGCGTCCCAAACATTCAGCTGTACACTATTTTTTAATGTACCAATTTTTATAATGTGCCAATTCCGTTCTTAAGACATTCCACATACCCCTCGTATCGCTCGTACCCCTCATACCCTACGTAAGAAAATACAAAAGTTATGATTTTAAATAGATATTTAATCGCGTCAATAAAATCGTATATTTGACGTCAAGACAACGCGGCTATTAACCCCTCGTACCCTTCCTATTCTTCATACAGAGAGAAGCATTGCAGTCTTACTATTTTTTTTTTTGCGTCAAATCGAAGGTTCCCAAACATCCACCTTTACACTATTTTTTAACATTACTACATTTTCCGCCCGTAAGACATTTCACGGCATCCTCTGTCGCTGCTGAAAACGTTTGTTGCCGCACAATCAAAGCGCCAAAGCTACTAATATCGTGTTATAGGCAGTAAAAATACCGTTTCGCGCGCCGATAACTGACCGATGTGTAGAAACACCGCTCTTCTCCATTTCTCGGGCCGCAATGAAAATTTTTACGAGCATACGCGTCTCGCGCTCATCATTCGCCGCCGGTTCGCGCGTGCTCGCCACGCGAGGTTTTATCATCGTACTTTCCCCGAGAACCGCGCACTCGTAACCGCAAACCGGACATGCGTGCGCAATAAATTTTTTTTCACGCTGCCAGAGGTAGTCGATGAAATATCATCGTCGAAGATCACAGATATCCAAAGACGGAAAGTCTCGGTACTCGGTATCGGAACGCGAGAGAGTTTACGTATCGCGGCCGCAGAATAACGTACACGCCTCGCTATCTCGCTCATTGCTCGGAGTTAAATTACCGTGACCGATCGTTGTTTTTCTGTTACCTTGTATCTGTAACTTTTTGCTCGGGCCTGCGGTCGCTGGTCTCGCAGGGAGAGTCTAGCCCGAGCCGCGCGTCCCAACCGAGAGTTGGGAACTCTCCGCGGTTATCTCGCCTTTTACGATGAGCGCATGCACGCTCGGCCAGACTTTTTTAATTCCTCATCGTCAATAGGAAAATAATAATAATAATAATAATAATGAGGCATGAGAATTTCGAATACAATAATTCTATTATATATATGTATTTGTGTGTGTGTGTGTAATTTTTGTTTGGAAAGTTGTTTGTTTTTTTTGTCGCAATTTTCAAGAATCGCCTTATAAGTATTACGGTATTTTACTATGGTAAGCCAAGTATGTAAAGTTGGTTTTTAGTAACAAATAAAAATTGTACCGAAAGAATGTCTTAAAAAAAAAAAAAAAGCGGACGTAAATTAAATCAAATGCACCAAGGTAATGGTTTACATATTTATACATTTGTGTATATATTTACTTTAGTAATTATGTAGGCATTTTTCGTGATCGAAGTTCTACATATTACTCAGAAATAAAACGAGAATGAATCAAATATTGCATATTTACATAAAACTAGGTGTTCTTGATCTTATGATACGAGCTGGAGCGCCTACAGCAAAGCTCAAATGTTCGATTTCGATATAAAGTGTCTTTAATATTCGCAATAATGCAAATTAAAAGAAAAAGTCCGTCGATTTTGGGCTATCGCTTGACCATTTTTACGTGCAATTCTGCATTTTTTTCGAATTGTACCGGCTCAAATAAACGAAAATTATCATATGTGTCACATGATTTTTCAGAATTTTTTCAGATTTTTAAATTAAATAGCGATCAATAAATTCCTTTTTTAATTATCAATAATTATAAGCACTCTGAAAAAATCTTTTAAAATACCTGAGTGCTTTTGAAAGTTGGTTCAATTATATGAAAAAATCGCGGCTAAATCCAAGATGAGAGGGTTGAAACTCGGGTCGATTCGGTATGGAAATTCTCATACATTTATATACATTTTTTTGCGGGAAACAAAGTAACGGAGATGGAGCGAATTAGTATTGGGTAAAAGTCTCCCGTCTCGTTACGTCGTTATGCTCGGAGACCCGGCCAGTCCGGGGCTGCAGCGAGCGCATCCTCCTCGTCCAGCCGCAGCCGCCGCGGAAAATGTAACGTACGTACGTGTACGTCTGCTCATCGGGCACTTTCCCCGTCCACTCGTTCCGCAGACATTGCGCTTGACAGAGCGGGAGGTCCATCTGCGTACGCAAACACACGCGCAGGGACGGTAATGGCATATCGTATTCGTAACCGAGCGTGCTAACCGGACTTTCACGAGGTTCTTGGGCCGTTTCCGTTACGGCGACGAAGATCTCCGACCGGACGAGTCGTCGCGACGCGGACTGGTCGGGCATCAATCAAGATCGTCATCGCCTCGAGAAAGAATCGGTGTCGGGATGCCCCGTGAATTATTCCGAGCGTCGATGTCGCAGATTGTCCCGGGCCAAGATTTCTCTACCGTCCGACCACGCGCTGCCGTATCCACTGGGGGAGGAGAAACAAATTGGAATAACTGTAGACCGACGATATTTCGAATTTTTGTTATTGCGAATATTAAAATAACAAATTTGAATATTAAAATAACAATTTTTGTTATTATTTAATAATGTTTATTTGGATCCAATAAACAGATATTTTGGTCAAATAATAAAAAAATAAAAAAATCCTGACTGACCTACTACTTTTGATCGTATGGGAATAATGCTATATATGAGGCATTCTTTATCAAAAGGGCCACTTTTTTCGGTCGACCTCTCGGATGTTTTTTTAAATTTGCCAGTATGTAGTACTACTTGAGAGAGGCTTATGTGATTTTTTTTTAATTTTAAAGTGGACCCTTCCGGATTCAGGATTTTTTTAAATATCAGTATATCTCAGAAAATATTGTTCGCTTAAAAAATTCTTAGGAACATGGTTTGATCAAGATCGTCATTGCTTCGAGAAAGAATCGGTGTCGGGATGCCCCGTGAATTATTCCGAGCGTCGATGTCGCAGATTGTCCCGGGCCAAGATTTCTCTACCGTCCGACCACGCGCTGCCGTATCCACTGGGGGAGGAGAAACAAATTGGAATAACTGTAGACCGACGATATATCGAATTTTTGTTATTGCGAATATTAAAATGACAAACATTATTTAATAATGTTTATTTGGATCCAATAAACAGATATTTATGTCAAATAACTTTTTTTAAATTTATTTCGTGACAGACTTGCTACTTTTGATCGTATAGGAATAATGCTATATATGAGGCATTCTTTATCAAAAGGGACACCTTTTTCGGTTGACCTCTCGGATGTTTTTTAAAATGTGCCAGTATGTAGCCAGCATGTATGTGCCAGTATGTATGTACACTTGAGAGGGGCTTCTGTGATTTTCTTAAAGATTTTTAAAGTGCACCCTTCAGGATTTAGGTTTTTTTTAAATATCAGTATATCTCAGAAAATATTGTTCGCTTAAAAAATTCTTAGGAACATTAACTTTAAAATCTTTCAGCAAGTTTCGAATGATGGTAGATTCATAATTTTCCCGATACAGGAAGGTCCATTTTTCGTACAAAAAAAATTAAAAGAATTTTTTTTCTACTAAAAATACACTTTCGATTGTGGTCCCACTTTCACATGATATTTGGCATTATATGAAGATTAAAAAAAAAAAAAAATTCCCAAAGTGGGACCTGTTATAGTGGCGTAGTAAAAAAAAATGAACAAATAAAAAATTTAATTAATTTACATTCGTATAAAATCGACTACTATTAAGATAAATAAAAGGGGTTTGACCGTAGTCGGTAAATTTGACTGACACTATTGAGCAACTTGTTTTCAAACAGAGGTTCTTTCAATAAATTTTGTTGGACGTGTTTCCCTGGTTACCCTCTGCTGGTCACATTTTTTACTACGCAAGTATCGCAGGTCCCACTATGGGGAAACGTGACGAGGGCCGATACAGATCTATGACGTAGGCTAGCGGACGTAAACGCGCAATGCGCCTACTGCCTAGTCTGTGAAATTAGCGACTTCCACAATTCGAATCTAGGATCTATTTGAACGGAAGAAAAGCTCACTTAAATAAAAAATGTTTGAATATCGTGATTAGTCGATCTATAAACAAGTTGTTTTTGCCTATGCTATAGGTAAATAAAATGATTTATTTGAATGAAGTAATTCTCACGATCGAGCGGAGAATTTGGGAACCTGCAGATATTAGCATTGCAGATGGACGGGCGAAGTATCGAAGAGAGAAAACATATTATGCTTCACCGGGATTCGAACCCGGATTAATCGGTTACTGAATAAGAGCGCTAACCATTGCGCTAATGTCACCTACATGTTTCTCTCATTCGAATCGTCCTCTTATATGCAATGTAGGGCCCTTACAATATAAATAAAAATTTGTTTAGCACGAATAAAAACAAAACATTTAATTTGAATAACCAGAATTCTAATGCATAATGATTTATTCAAACGTAATAAACAATTTCTCACGTTGCGCAGCTCTTGGCAGGTTCTATTCGGTTCCTGGGCATGCCACGGTTTAACGCTCTAAATTTTTTACAAGGATACTTCGTACGCGATGAGAAAGTAAGAGAACGACGGTGTACCATGGAATAAGATGTGTCATCTCGCAGAACCATGCGGAACGATCGTGACGCGATTGACACACCGCACGAGTACACGCCGAGCAGACGTTGCATCGGTTGCACCGAGAGCCCTCACTCTCCCTCTCTCCCTCGGGACCGCGGTATGCACTCGTGAGTCGTGCGTCAACAGTCTTCTGGGAAGGAAGCTCCTCCGGAGTTTTGCGCTGTTTGCCATACAGTGAAGAGAAGCACACATGACGGAGCGTTCGTGGACTTTATGACATTCTAGAGGCTTGCCTCGCAGCTCGGTGAAACCAACCAACGAGAGTTTACACATCCAGAGGCTCAATGTCGCGGACCGCCGGGAAAGAGTCAACAATTTTTCACACCAGTTTACAACCAGCGAAGTCCAGGAACTAGGAGTTTTCAGCTATCCCTTCCCCGCTGTTTCTTGTTCGTCAACTTCTTCTTCTTCTTCTTATCGTCCACCTAGCTACGTGTGCTCTTGCCACACTTTCTGCTTGCATCTCACCGTAAATACCCTCTAAGCCAGCACGTACGCGAGGACTTGCACTCTTCTGCGGGGGTTTTTCCTCTCTGGATGGTGTAAGTGTTCCGCCTAAGCGTCGACCTTTCGCCACGCAACGAAGCTGTACGCACACTGCGCGTCATTGATGTCTGGTTTTCGTGGATGTCTTGCTCAATGTTTTATCGGGATCGCAGATGTCCGGGTGGACATCCGGGTGGACATCCGGGTGGACATCCGGCTGGACGTCCGGCTGGACATCCGGCTGGACGTCCGGCTGGACATCCGGCTGGACATCCGGCTGGACGTCCGGCTGGACGTCCGGCTGGACGTCCGGCTGGACGTCCGGCTGGACATCCGGCTGGACGTCCGGCTGGACGTCCGGCTGGACGTCCGGCTGGACGTCCGGCTGGACGTCCGGCTGGACGTCCGGCTGGACATACGGCTGGACATCCGGCTGGACATTCGGCTGGACATCCGGCTGGACATCCGGCTGGACATCCGGCTGGACATCCGGCTGGACATCCGGCTGGACATCCGGCTGGACATCCGGCTGGACATCCGGGTGGACATCCGGGTGGACATGTGGGTGGACATCCGGCTGGACATCCGGCTGGATATCCGGCGGGACGTCCGGCTGGACATTCGGCTGTGCATCCGGCTGGGCATCCGGCTGGACGTCCGGCTGGACATCCGGCTGGACATCCGGCTGGACGTCCGGGGCGACATGCAGCCTTGCTGAATGTGCTGTTATATCTTCAATCCCTTTCCATCATGTGGAATACGAACGAAAAACGTTGATTCTATGTCAGCACACGGGAGTCAAGCAGCCAAACAAGCCCCCGGCGGATGCAAAGTCGCTTTATATCGAAATCGAATGTTTGAGTTTCGTGATCGCTGTAGCCGTTTCAGCTTGGAGAAGAAGAACCAAAAACCTTCATTCTATATCACTACTCACAAATCATGCGTTTCGAGTCACCAAACACCCCCTTCCCTTATGCAAAGACACTCTATAACCAAGTCGAACGATTGAATTTCGCGATCGCTGGAGCCGTTTCGAGCGAGATATCCAGAACAACCAGACATCAATGACGGGCATTGTATCTTGTTCCGTACTTCGCTCCACCGTCCTATCTACCGCGAGTACACTGAGAGAAGGATCAAGTAAAAACTACTATATCACTTGAGAGATGTTACCATAGCATATAGTAGTAGAGCGTTAGGTCGACACCTATGGTAGAAAGTACCGGATTTATAAGAATTTTTCTTAGATATTATGGTAAAAATTCTTGGAAATTCTGAGACTTTTTGCCATAGGTGGCGCCCTGGCGCCGTACTACTATGTCCTATGGTAATTTTTCTTAGTTGATCTTAGTAATTTTTCTTAGTCTATGGTAGAAAGTACCGGATTTATAAGAATTTTTCTTACATATTATGGTAAAAATTCTTGGAAATTCTGAGACTTTTTGCCATAGGCGGCGCCCTGGCGCCGTACTACTATGTCCTATGGTAATTTTTCTTAGTTGATCTTAGTAATTTTTCTTAGTCTATGGTAGAAAGTACCGGATTTATAAGAATTTTTCTTAGATATTATGGTAAAAATTCTTGGAAATTCTGAGACTTTTTGCCATAGGTGTCGCCCTGGCGCCGTACTACTATGTCCTATGGTAATTTTTCTTAGTTGATCTTAGTAATTTTTCTTAGTCTATGGTAGAAAGTACCGGATTTATAAGAATTTTTCTTAGATATTATGGTAAAAATTCTTGGAAATTCTGAGACTTTTTGCCATAGGCGGCGCCCTGGCGCCGTACTACTATGTCCTATGGTAATTTTTCTTAGTTGATCTTAGTAATTTTTCTTAGTCTATGGTAGAAAGTGCCGGATTTATAAGAATTTTTCTTAGATATTATGGTAAAAATTCTTGGAAATTCTGAGACTTTTTGCCATAGGTGGCGCCCTGGCGCCGTACTACTATGTCCTATGGTAATTTTTCTTAGTTGATCTTAGTAATTTTTCTTAGTCTATGGTAGAAAGTACCGGATTTATAAGAATTTTTCTTACATATTATGGTAAAAATTCTTGGAAATTCTGAGACTTTTTGCCATAGGTGGCGCCCTGGCGCCGTACTACTATGTCCTATGGTAATTTTTCTTAGTTGATCTTAGTAATTTTTCTTAGTCTATGGTAGAAAGTACCGGATTTATAAGAATTTTTCTTAGATATTATGGTAAAAATTCTTGGAAATTCTGAGACTTTTTGCCATAGGTGTCGCCCTGGCGCCGTACTACTATGTCCTATGGTAATTTTTCTTAGTTGATTGGTAATTTTTACTAGATCCTTCTCTCAGTGTAGCAACTTACAACGAAGGAGAGGAAAGGAACTCAACAGAAGCCGATGAAGATGACCTCCTTCACTCAGCCGACATCTGGACGGAGGAAGAGACACGCGCTGGATGGACAAATGTGTCTTTCCAGTCACGAAGGGAAAAGCATTACCGCGCAATCGGTTCCGCACATTATTCTTGGCTCGACGCCCCAGTGTGCCGGGATCAACGCGATACCCGTGCAAGCCACACGACAACGTAGACGCACCCGAGGCATGTGTCCGACACGACGGTAATTGAAGACGCGAGCGAGAGTGAGAGTGCGACAATCGAAAGTGAGAACAGCCGAGAGTCGGAAAAAAATAAAAGAAGCAAGAGTGGGACCGCGAGCGAGCTGCTGCCGAGAAACCAGACATCCTGAGGTGCGGGAGGGATGAGCACATTCGGGAGAAACTTGTACACGCACGCGACCGGTGGTAGGGAAGTCTTTGCGCACAGAACCAACTCACTGACTCTCCCAGTATAAAAGTCGACAGTAGCGAGCAAGAAAGTTGCAGTTCTCACCCGACCGCCTCTCAATAAGTCGCGAAAGAAGAGGAGATGAATCTCAAGGTACAACCCCATCAGTCATTGTCGCATTGTTATTACCCGACCAAAGTTCAGCGAGCCATTCGTGGTCGTCACTGCGATTCCCGCTGGTCCCACCGAAGAAGCGGATCATGCCTCAGCGACCGGTGCAGGAATACGTCGGATCGGGATTGTTGATGGTGAAACGTAGGATGGGCGTATCAGTGGTGTTTTACCGTGGGCGAGAGGCCTTCGGCCGACAGCCTGACGGACAATGGTCCATCGCTGGAAATTGATATTGGGCGAGAAATCGAATGGACGCTTGGAGGATGGCGCCGACATCCCCAGCACAGAACGGGACCAGCGGGAGTGGCAGAGGCGGCTGACTGCAGTCGCAGTAAAAGGCATCCGAACAAGTTCTCCCTGGAGGAGTTCGTAATTAAAACCGGATGGTGGGCCGTGCCTTCCATCCTCACCGGTGTGCACAATGTTGTGTATGGATGTATCGCGTGCGTACTTTGGGAAGCCGGTGAGTGAGACAGCGCCGGGGCGCACCGGCCTCTTCGAGCCGGCATTCAATCAGTACTCTAGTCTAGCTCCGCGCCGATGGTACTCACTGGCTCGACAGACCGCCGCTGCTTTCATCCAGCGATTTCAAGAGAATCGGAAAATCTACGATGAAAGTACCGCGCGGAGAGGCGGCGCGCCCTCGCTCCCCGGCCTCCCGGCGCTCGTCGAGCGTCGTACCCGGCTCGTACGTTCAATGCCGCTGATTGTCTCGGTCGTTGAGTGTGTGTACCGACGGAGAAATAAGAGAAAATACAAGCCACCTCACGACAATTCCATTTCCTCGAGTTCCTCACTTCAATCGCGTCACTCCAGTCGATTATTTGCCCACTGAAATATCCTATTATCTAATTGAAAAACGACCGACTTCGCTGTGCGAGTTGTTGGAAAAACGGGATGTGTACATTGAGTTTTTTTGTTTTGTTTGTTTTCTTTCGATTTCCACTGGGACATCAGCAATCCTGTCGTACCCGGACAACAGCGCTCGTTCTGAGCGTCCTCGCGCTCTGTCGGACTACCACGGCGGGCGTCATATCTCTCCCGAACGATCCGCACAGTAGCTACCACTATCAGCATGATCCGCACGTGTCGGTGGCGAGTTCCTTCATGCATTTTCACGGTCCGGTCGAGGGACCGGAGTTCGAGGTCAAGGTTCCCTACGTCATTCACCACACCAGCGAGCACAATTATCACCACGGTGAGGAAGGTCAGGACCGGGGCGACGAACATGATCTCCATCATGGCTACACCGTCGATTACGTCGCTCATCCCAAGTACGAGTTCTCGTACGGCGTCGAGGATCACCATACCGGGGACTTTCACGGCCAGAAGGAAACTCGGGACGGTGAGAAGCCTACATAAGTTCATGTCGATTGGGTACTCATACGGATACTCACAGATACTTAGAGATACTTACAGATACTCACAGATACTTACAGATACTTAAAGACACTTACAGATACTTACAGATACTTACAGATACTTACAGATACTTACAGATACTTACAGATACTTACAGATACTTACAGATACTTACAGATACTTACAGATACTTACAGATACTTACGGATACTTACGGATACTTACAGATACTTACGGATACTTACGGATACTTACGGATACTTACGGATACTTACAGATACTTACAGATACTTACAGATACTTACAGATACTTACGGATACTTACAGATACTTACAGATACTTACAGACACTTACAGATACTTACAGACACACAGATACTTACAGATACTTACCGATACTTACAGATATTTACAGATATTTACAGATACTTACAGATATTTAAGGTATTCCATGTGAAATCGAACGGTCAAAAACCCGACCCTCTCCAAAAAGTTGCAATTTCACCACAATTCATGATTATTTACAAAAGGATTTTGTAATTTTTTTGAGAATTTTTGGATCGTATTTTTTTGAGATATCGAAAAATTTAACTTTTTTAAAAACCCCCTATACCTTAAAAACTATTAGTCGTACAAAAATACGTTTAAGACATAAAAGTTGCAGCCTTCAATGAACTTTTGAAAACTGAATTTTGTAGATTTTTTTGAATGCAATAAACATTCATTTCTATGAAAAATAGACTAAAATATTTTTTTTCAGCCAATACGTCATGAGTGATGTTTCTTAAGAAATTCTAGAATATACTCTCATGTACGTAGAGTGATCTCATATTTTTGTTTGGATGGGCGAGACGTCCGTTTGATAGCTGTGTACCGTTTAAGATCGAATTTTCATTAAAAAAAATAGATATATCTATTACTTCCCATTGAATTTTATAAAAATTGTGATACTATCCACAATAATGAAAGTTAAAAGATCAAATAAAAAAGGGTTTGGGGATTTTTCGTAAAAAAGGGGATATTCAGAATGAAAAATCGATCTTAAACGGAGCACAGCTATGAAACGGACGTCTCGCCCATCCAAACAAAAATATGATATCACTCTACTTACATGAGAGTATATTCCGGAATTTTCAAAGAAAAATAAAAAATGACGTTTTGACTGAAAAAAAAAATTATCATGAATTGTGGTGAAATTAAAACTTTTTTGGAGACGGTCGGGATTTTGGCCATTCAATTTCACATAGAATACCTCATTTACACATACTTACAGATCAAAATACTCACAGACACATCCCGTTACTCGCAGAACTCACAAATCCTCGTAGAAACTCACAGAAACTTGCAGATGCTCACAGATATTTACAGATGCTTACAGACACTAACAGGTACTCATACGTATATCTCGCTGACATAAACCAAAACTCATACGTATACCTCGCTGACAAAAACCAAAACTCATACGTATATCTCGCTAATAAAAAAAACAAAAGCCATTGACATTGAAACTTGAGCGTGAAGAGTTGAATTACAGAAGCTTGACTTTCCCTTTCCTCGATGACCCCTCCTTGGCGGATCCCTCGGCTTTCCATCTCGGCTCCGCAGGTAGTAGCGTGTCCGGTGAGTACAGCGTGAAGGAACCGGGCGGTAGCGTGCGAGTGGTTACCTACCGAGCCGACAAGGACGGCTTTCACGCGGTTGTTCACACTTCCGGCAAGAACGACCACTCCGGAGCGAGCTACAGCCCGGAGGCTCACGAGCATCAGGGCCATCGCCATCACGTTCACGAGCAGCAGCTCCAAGTTCAAGATCACGAGGACGGCGGAGACCACGAAGTTCACCAGTACGCCGCCGGCTACGATAATCACGAGGCGTACGAATGACCGATCGCGGTCGCGATCGCCAACCACTCAGTACCTGCATCCATCAAAGCGCCTCTCACCGCGCCCAACAATCTAATCGCTCTGTTTTTATACTAATAATTTTATATCTTTATTTTTTTAATTTTTTTATTGCTCGTTTGTACCGTACCAAAGTCCCTTGATCCATCGCGTTTCCCGTTATCGTACTGTTTAATGTAAATATTATTTTGCGTAATAAAGTATGTTCGATAAACTGTATACCAGTCGATGACGTCAATCCCCGTGCAGATATTTAGACAGGAGTGTTGTCTGGGCCCTTCTAGACTTCCCCGACTTTTTACGGGGCCTAGAATGGAAAATTAACCAATGCCCGACTAGGCTTGTCACACTTTGAAGTATGGGGCCTTTATAAATTTCCTTGTTAGGCCCCATAAAGGCTTCCTCGTTAAGCGCCCAATAAATTAGTACATAAATTAAATTGAGAAATATTTGTTTGCGGATCTTTCTTGGATTTTTGGGCATTGCTCATTAGAGATTCTTACTTATTGAAGATATTAGTCAATTTAGATCGCCGAAAAAAGACATTGTAAATTATTTTGCTGTTGGTAGGTTTCGAACCTGGGTCCCTGTGGTTGCTGCTCCGCGCCTTAGCCCACGCGGCAGTTCACATCTTATTAGAGTTCTTTTTTTATTGTCTATTTGAAGTTAAAGAAGGTTTTATGGCTACAGTTATATGAATGCGATTAAAATGATTGAAATAGAACTATTTATTCGTGAACGGTTAAAATAATTTTTTGTTACCGACATTGTGCCTTTTATTAACAACATTTAACTAACAATCGTTGCATTTTAATTATCAATCGAATAAAACGTTTGTAGATATTGTGCACTGAGCACTGTTCATAAGTAAATAAGGTTGAAAAATTGTTTATCGATATATGATTAACGATTGTTAATTAACAATTAATTAAAAATCGCTAATGAACTATTCGATAGTTGGTATGACCGAATATTAAAAGTTCACCAGTATCGATAAGCCTTGACGAATTAAATAACAATTGCACAATAATGCGTATACGTTTAAACAAATTATTGACTGCATTTTTCGCAGGCCCATCATAAATAAATACAAATGTAAAAAATTCCGTGACAATAATTGATTCAATTTCTGATATATTAATGTAATTGTTAATATTTTTCCTAAAAAATTATTTATCTATTATGTTTAATAAGAGTCCAGCACTAAGTTTCTAATTTTGAAAATCCTATTACGCAATCCCCAACAAACCTAAATAGGGTCTCTGTTGAAACCCTCATTGTAGATTGTTCGATTGATCCTGGGTTTTCCTTTATAGGACCCAGCAAGGCTAAATATGGGTGCCCTTCTATAGTTTCCTTGACTATCCCTTATCATTCTATTGTGGATTCCTATATTGGACTCTGTAGGGTCCTAATTTGGATTCCCTATTATGGATTCCACGGGTATGCCTTCTAATAGCCCCATAGTTTATCTCGGCCGCCCAACTAAATTTCTGCACGGGATCCCTTCTGCTCCGATGGTCTTCGTCGAAAACCCGGATCTCTCGTCTTTGCCATGAACTCCCTCGGCGCTGGTTCAAGTAGTGCGTCTTCGGGATATTTTTCGGATGCGAGTGTCGAACGCAACCCTGTTATCGGTGTCCCGGTACTCGTTATACGAAATTGCGGCGGTCGGGAATTTCGAGAACACGTCGCACGTTGAGCCGGCGAAGGAGTTACATGCGGTTTTGCGCGCGGTGAGAGACACCGGATACGTCGTCACACCGTCGAAGGCAGGAATATCCGCGTCTTTCGCGACGCTTGTGCAGACGCGAACTTCGAACGCACCTGTTTGGGCCCCTAGGGGAGGAATTCGGATGCGATGAACCGCACGTGACAACACGCGGGAGATGCCATCATCGTCAATGTTCTGCGAGCGCGAGACGAGTGAAGCCCCGCTCATCCGACGCGATCCCTCGAACGGGAGTAACGCAGAGACGTGATGAAACCTCGAGGCCGTTGGCTTCTGTTAAGGCCATGTAAAAGATGTAGCACGTGACATACAAGTGCGTGAGAGATAGATGCATTTTTCGAATCGATGCCATTTAAAACCGGTTGACATTTCGGATGAAACGGAAGCATCATCGGACGCGGAATTAAATTGTACATCTGCTAATGCTTTGCTTTTTCCCGAAAAGTCTACGGTCTCTGAATCGCGTTCATTACAGTTTTTGGTGACTGACGGAGTCGTTTCACATGTCCTTAAATACCTCGCGGATATTTCATGCTTTCGTCATGGCGATAACGTCACGGGTTGTCGGCCTTTCGGTAGGTATTCTAGATCAAAGATACGTTGCAGCGTATGCGATGCACCCGGAGAAAAGTTTATTCCAATTAATGAACATTTGTTAAGGACGAAGAGAAATGTTTATTTGCTCCGTAACCTAATAGAGCGTTTATTAATTTCTAATATATTTATTTGTTTGATATTTGATTATTCTTATTATTTAATAATGTTTATTTGGACCTACTGAACAGATATTTATGGCAAATAATTTTTTTTATTTCTTGACAGACCTGCTACTTTTGATTGTATGGAAATAATGTGATACATGAATGATGCAGAAATTAATTTTCTGTTGAATAAGTAATTTTTACTATCAACGAAGCATCCGCAAGCAATGTTTTATTAGTAAATAAACATACAGATCCGTTATCGACTTTAACTCTAAGTGACTTTAAGTCTAAGTGTCTTTAACTCTAAGTGACTATAACTCTAAGTGACTTAAATTCTAAGTGTCTTTAACTCTAAGTGACTATAACTCTAAGTGACTTTAACTCTAAGCGACGTTAACTCTAAGCGACGTTAACTCTAAGTGACTTTAACTCTAAGTGACATTAACGCTAAGTGACTTTAACTCTTGGTGACTTTAACTCTTGGTGACTTTAACTCTAAGTGACTTTAACGCTAAGTGACTTTAACTCTAAGTGACTTTAACTCTAAGTGTCTTTAACTCTAAGTGACATTAACGCTAAGTGACATTAGCGCTAAGTGACTTTAACTCTTGGTGGCTTTAACCCTTAGTGACTTTAACTCTAAGTGGCTTTAACTCTAAGTGACTTTATCTCTACGTGGCTTTAAGTGACTCTGATACGGCCTTATTATCGCTCTTTGTAAATCTCCAAAATCTCAGCCAGGAACTTGTAGAGCAATAGTAACGAACATGAACCACCCCAATTAGCACGTAGATCAATGCTAAATGGATCGGCCAACGTTCACCACTTCTTCCCTATACCTCTTGACTCTAAGCACCCAATTCTATCAGGGCTTCATCAGACCCTGATGTAAAGCGCTAAAATTTCTCCCTGGGTTCCGAAACTTATCTGTGCCAGTTCTAACCCTCAAAAATTTCGTCCGGAAAAGTGTACGGCAGACGTGGATGAATGTGGACCACCCCAACGAGTATGCACACCAATGATACACCGACCGGACCATGTTCGCCACTTTTGCCCCATACCTCTCAACTCCCTGCCAGCGCATGGGACCATTCACAGGCCATTCGGAGATTTCACTGTAGTACATATTACAGTTGAGTTGTATTAACGAGGTTGAACGAGGGATAGAGAGTGGGCACTGGCTACCCTAGGATGAGCGGCAAGTGGGTCAAGCATCGTTCCGCGCGATGTCATTCCTGCTCTCTCCTGCCCCTCCCCCTCTGCCCCCTGGCCGACCTTATAACCCATCCGTATAGACTACTCCGAGGCACCAGAAGCAGCATCAAAGCTTCGCCGAAGCCTCTCACGCTATGGGCATAGCCGGGGTCTCCCCAGGGAGCTACGTTACGGCCGGGTGATAATGACTGTATAGATATTCGAAGCTCGTGCAAGTCTAGCTCTCTCCCTCACTCGGTGGCATCAGCAACGGCGGCAATTTCCAGGCTCTCCACCGCCGCGCCGAACTACTAATTACCGCTCGCTACTCGGTCTCGGCTATCGGTTCGACACCGATTATTCGTCCATGCTCCACGCCCTCGGAACCAACCCTGGCTCGTCCAGATCGCGAGGGAGGCTTTCACGTCTGCCGAGTACACACGCGAATCGTTATATTTCGGCCCAATTCGGGACAATATGGCCAATAATAACAGTTCTGCGCTCCCGCAAACAAAATGCGCTCTTTTGGGGATTTTTTTTTTCTCGAAGTTTGGATCGTTCGCATGCTGTTGAGAATCGGGCGCTTCTCGTTATGGCTATGAAGTATGGAATTTAGAAACCGAACTGGCGGAGATCTTGGCTCGCGCGCTTCGCGCGCTCGCATGTCCGTTTGAGTGATGTGAGAATCTGTGAGTATCTGCTCGCGCGCTTTCATAAATTCACGCACTCGCACGGATTCCACAAATTCAAAAAAGAATTCTCTAATTTGCGTGAGAAGATAAATTTCTCCCCTCGCGGCCGCAGCTGACTTTCTTCATTGTATCGCGTTTGTCTGCATTGTATAAAAATTCGTTACCAATATTAATATACCATCATAAAACATCGGAAAACCTATGCCAACACTGTATGTCAGGTATTCAATACAAAATACAATATTCGTATAACACGTATTGATATAACAGTCAAGATTCCTGGGTTACTAACTGTTAGCATAACCCCATTCACAACAACAAATAAACTAATTCAAATTACCAATATTTGATACAATGTAGACAAATGCAATATTATAAAAAATTGACTGTGGTCGCAACACAGGCCAGATGTCACCATATCTCTGAGACCCATATCCCATTTTCACCGTCACCCCTCACAAAGTACGTCGCAAGGGTGGTGAATATCTATGAGTATCCGTGAGTATGTGCGTGAGTATGTGTGAGTATCCGTGAGTGTCTGTGTTATTATCTGTTTGAGTATCTGTGAGTATCCGTGAGCAACCGTGAGTGGATACTCACGGTTCTCCCGGATGTGTGAGTATCTGCGAGTATCCGTGTGAGTAGGTGTTTCAGCTCGTAAAATGAGATCAAAAAACGTAAGTTTTACGTAAATACGTATGATTGATGCGTTTCGAGCCGCCAAACAAGCCCCCATCGAATGCAAAGTCGCTTTATATCGAAATCGAACATTATCGTTTTGCTTCGGCTGTAGGTGTTCCAGCTCGTAATATGAGATCAAAAAGCCTTAATTTTATCTGTGTAAGTATCTGTGAGTATCTGTGTGAGTATCTGTTTGAGTATCCGTGTGAGTACCTGTGGGTATCGGTGTAAGTGTTCAATCAAAATAAACTTTATTATTATGTAGATTGTTATTTATTTATGTATGATATTATTATTTATGTTATTTATGTTATTTATTTTATTTATTTTATTTATCTTATCATTTATTGATGTTATGTTATTATCTTTAAAAAAAATCACTATAACTCAGAAACGGCTAGCGCAACCAAGTTGAAATTTGGTACTCACGTAGAGTGACTTACTCAATGACTTACCGTCAGTCGGTAACATTTTCGCGAAAAATTTATACCATATTTAGGATTACATGAAATTTTCAACTTCGTGTAAATCTTTCATGCCTCCGTCTCAAAAGTGCGCGCAAATATAACACAGCGAAAGTGTACTTTTGGCATTGAATCTCGTCGAAATCTATCCGAGCCTTTTTCTCCCGAACGAACAATATTTACCATCGCCGTTACTCGATGCTCTCGCAGCGTGCGCCCACCCGCGGTTCGGCCGGCTTCCATCTCCGCGATTACCTCGGATCTCCCCATAGAAACGATCCGCCGATTGATATAAAGCCAAACGGAAACCCCCATTCAAACGGACACACGATGCGCGAGGATGGTTTTTTTGTCGCTCTACTTTCGTCGAACCTATACAGCCTCGCATTTTTTTTTTCCTTCTATTATCAACAGCGATCCTGCAAAAGTTGATGAACAGCCGAGCCGATGGAACCGATGGAGATCTGGACTGTGAATCGAGGATATCAACATGCACGATCGGAGTTGAACGAGCTGCCCGCTAAAACGTATGCGTTTCGCGGGCCGCGGGTTGGGGCGGGGGGCGGACGGGGCGGGGGCGGACGGGGCGGGGGGGGGCTCTGCAATTATAATGAATCAAACGGCGAATGGACAGGGGGAGTGGTAGGAAAACGCACGCCGGGGATAATCAATAGGTTTGCCGATGGAAGTAGCCAATAGACGATATCCCAATGGACGAATTTCCGTATTTCAATTGCGGCCGAATACTGGCCCCCCTTTAACCCGTTGCTGTTTTTACTTCGACACCGGTTTATCCTATCCGCCCCCTTTTCGTTCGCCCAATTCCCAGCTCGATGTACCAGGACTGCAGGTACATCGCACCGGGCTATCATTGCACGGTGTTAATTTGTTAACTGCTAATTCGCAAACGAATCCCTCCCCACCTTGCGCGACCCCCCTTTAGGCAACAATGCAGCGGACCCTCGGCGAACACGGTACTTTTTGCTCATCTCATCCTCATAGAGGAAGCTTTGTTTTGGTAAAAAAAAAATTCGAGGTTTTTATGAAAATATGTTCAGAATGTTCCGAAGCATCGAAAAATCACATTTAGAAAAAAAGGGTGGATGTATGTGTGTGTGTGTGAAACGGACGTGAAAAATTGAAACCGGTATAAGTCGAGAATGCCTCGACGGATCAAGCTGAAATTTTTACACACAGTAAGTGTGGTTAATAGTCAATGTTCGTGCAAAATTTCATCCAAAAATGTTCGGTTTTTTTTTGTACGCCATTTTTAATTTCTTCAAAAATGTCTGTTCAAGCTCTAGCGCTCGCAATTTTTTAGCTATCGGGCTAAGAACGCGTGCACAGATGGAATATGATCATCCGACGATCGCATTATAATTTCAAGGGAGTCGATCGAATCCTTTTAATTTTATGTCATTTTGAATTTTTCGAATTTCATTAAAAATTAATACTTTAATTTAGACAAAATGTTCCTCATTAAATATTTATTTATTAATAAAACAACTGTTAGATTCGTGATCAGCGTGAAAAAATACATAAATATAGTCCCAGAGTGATGACTAACGAAAAAGCTTATCGGGCATTTATATAGCTAAAATAGCAAAAATGAGTGACTGCGTATTTTCAAACAGCGATTTCTTTGCTTCCCGATGGATACTCTATGTATTTTTTCGCCTCGAGTACAGAATCGGCAGCCGTTTTGACAAAAAACCCAAGCATGATGTATTTTTTCACGCGAAACCTGAGTCGTCCATCACTTTTCCTTAAAAGTTAAATACGACGTTGATATCGAAAAAGCCGGAAATTAAGATTTTCATATAGCTTCCTCATAAAAGTTGAAAGTAGAAATTTGAAAGTTGACATTTTTATATCACTTTCTCATAACGCGAGGAAGCCAAAAATATAGTAAACACTCTCTCATAGAAGAACCTTTGCGAATAAAGCGCCACTATAAGAAAGTGACATAAAAATGTCAACTTTTTTAACAAATATTTTCTCACATCGGTCTCGTTGCCTCATCACTTTTTTAATTAAAATTCCCGAGACGCTTACTAGCGTGACGTGTAGCGAAGAGAGGAGGGGGGAGGCACGAAAGTCTGAAAGTCTGATTGCGTGAACAGGACTCTTATTGCGGGCCTTTACTGAATTAACCTTCGCGGCTTCCACTGTAAATCGTCATGAGAACGGGGCACGGAGACTGACACGAGTTTTAATATTTTATTCGACCCCCCCCCCCCCCGCCCCACCCCGCCCCACCCCGCCCTTTTGTGCTCGCGGCTAAATTAATTCGAGTAGCGAGGAAAAAGCGAGGAGGCAAGGGAAGGATCTTCTTGCGAGACTTGCAACGTGATGGCGAACGCTTACTCTCTTTTCACAATAACATTCCGACCCCCCCACCCTCCCCCCTGGGTCGGGGGCTTCTGCAGCGAATTACAGCTTTTAATTAGTCCAGGTAGAGTATCGCACAATTAACATCCGGAGACAGCGAGAGCGCGCTCTTTCGGTTGAGAGGGGTGAAAGGGTGCAAAAAACCTCCTTTCATCGACCCTCGGCTCGGAGACTTTTTCCCGTCGCAATTCCGTCCTCCCTGAAGGGATAAGAGCGTCGCGGAGGGTTCCGGACGGCTGGGGAGGGAAGTTGTTTATCCGATTCCTCGGACGAGAACTCCGTCGGGCGGGACATTGACGGTAAGGTTGCTCGGCCAAGGGGCGGGGCGGGGGGGGGAGGGGGGGGGGGGGGTGGCGGAAGACGAATCGAAGGGGCAGGAGGGAGAGGGATGTGTAGGAGTTGCCAAGAAAAAGGGTACGTACGGTGGGAAAGGCGGCTACGGTAGGTCGAAGTTTCTTGCTTTTTTAGCCATCGCGTCGTTCCTTTTTCCCGAAGCTCTCCTCTCCGAGGTAGTATTAAACGAAAAGTCAATTACCGGCGAAGTTCTCCGGCGGTGGAGCTCCGGAAGGTCCCGTCGGACAGTGGCGCGCGGCCGAGGATGGAGCCGGGATAAGGACGAGGACTGCGAATTCCCGTGCAGTCTCGCACCGAGCGACTGTGAGTTTCGCGCCGTCGAGGAAAGCGCCGCTCCTCGGACCGGCGCACCGGAGGCAATTGAGTCGGGGAACAAGTTTTTGTGAGATTCTGGGGAAGGGCGGGTTGGGGGCGACGCGGTACACGCGAATGCGTAGGGTAAATCAGGGTGAGATGGCCGGGTAATATCTTTTAACTTAACAAACGAATGGCATGGAAGTTAGCAATGTTGCTCCAATCGTATCATTAACGGCTGTCACTTTTCTCAAAAAGATTATTTACTGATGAAACGATAAAAAAAAATGGTTTTCTATGATATTATATTGTTGTTATTCTATATATAATTATAATAATTATGAATATTGATATTAATATATTATATTGCGTTGTAATATATTATCGGCTCGCTAGGAAAGCAACTTTCTGCGAAACGTGACAGCTGTCAATAATTTCGTTGGAGCAACATTACTAACAATGGCGCCGCCACTTGCACAGTTTTCAGTGTAGTGGATAGAATGCGATTGCACAAAAAATTTTAAGATTGTAGGTGCAAGGATCAGTACGAGAGGTGAATCCCTATTTCGAGATAGCCTGAAATTTCTCGAGGTATATTTCCAGCGTTCTGGAGACAAGGTTAATTATAATTTTGTTACTAAATCAAGATTGTACACTATAGTTGGATCTTTCATGAAAAGATTGGCGCGTAGTAAACCTATTCTTTTTCATTCCTTCCCTAAATTTAAGCTGCGTCTATTTTTCCGAGAAAATGGGTGATATGGCAACTCATTTTCCGGGAGACATGACCACTTGTTTTTCAGGGGATATGGCCATGTCAGTGATGGCCATGTCATCCGGATATTGAGGGTGAAATGGCCACATAAGTGATGGTGTGCGTTTTTCCAGTAATTACGTGCAAGGGTCAGTACGAGCGGTGAATCCCTATTTCGAGATAGCCAGAAATTTCTCGAGCTATATTTCTAGCGTTCTGGAGACAAGGTTAATTATAATTTTGTTAGTAAATCAAGATTGTACACTATAGTTGGATCTTTCATGAAAAGATTGGCGCGTAGTAAACCTATTCCTTTTCATTCCTTCCCTAAATTTAAGCTGCGTCTATTTTTCCGAGAAAATGGGTGATATGGCCACTCATTTTCCGGGAGACATGACCACTTGTTTTTCAGGGGATATGGCTATGTCATCCGGATATTGCGGGTGGCAATATCCGGGTGATATGGCCAGTGAAATCATTTTCTTGTCCGTTTGGCATCTGAAACATTTGACGACGTCAATTACTGTCTTTCCATAGTTTACTTAGGCAAAATCAAATTTAGTAAGGCATGTTTTGTGCGATCCCGATGCTTCTCTAGGCCTAATTGACTACCATTATTACTGTGGCAATGTCACCCATAGTGTCCGGGTGAGATGGCCGATCGCAAATATTTCTTTATAGAGCTACAATTAAATCACGCATCGAAAATATCGAAAGTTCTGAGTGAATTACTTTAGTTTGAAGTTTCTAGAGTTGATTACAACAAAAATTAAAACGAAATTTTTATGTTAAACCTCCAATTTTCGTTGTTTAAAAAACCATCGCTATATCACCCCGAATTACCCTAGTTCATTCTCCTCGGCGTATGGAACGACAAACTAGCATGGCGGAAGGAACCGATTCACCGGTTTTTCTTGTGCTAGGGGAGAGCGGGGCAAAATGGGACAGTGAGGCAAAGCCCAATTTTCCAATAATTTTTGGATGCCCCATTTTGTCCCAACGATACATCCGGGTTTTTAAGCCCGTTTTGCCCCACATACCAACACCGCGACCATCCAAAAGATATTGGAAAGTTGCGTTTTGCCACATTATCCTGTTTCATCCCACTGTTCCATTTTGCCCCACTGTGCCCTACAGATGGGGTTTTTGTTTTTTTCTTGCGCTTCGTGCCTGTTTCTTCGCAGGTTTTGCCGGCGATCCTTACAATTGAAAGAAAATCAGCCGGATGTGTGGCTTCCACGGCGTTCTGAAGTTGGGTGTTGCATCTTGCGTAACCACCTAGAAGAAACCTTATTTTTGAATACATAGCTTTTCGCCACGAGTCCCTCGCAAGTTATTTGAATTTTGTTACAGACAAGAAAAATAAGAAAAGAGTAAATACGCGGATAACAGAAATTCGTGATAAAATAATTGCGGTGATAAATTAAACCGTCTCTGGCACACACGAAACGCAACAAGGAAATCAATACACGCTCATCGTCTAGGACATTTATTACATTTACTTATTAAGAGAACGAGGCATGGCTAAGCGGTGCTTTGTGGCCCGGGGAAATTCCGGAGCACGCGCACCCATTATTATTTTATTACGCAAGCGCGTAGATCGGCTGCATCGATTACTGACGCCCTCGCTCAAAATTCATTCATTTTAGAGAATATTGAAATTCACAATATTCCATAAATATTTCGGTTCAGGACGTCACACCCTATGCGTGTTCATAGAGTTGGAGACGCTTATGCCTAACTATGTATCTCTCGGCACTTCTATCGCCGACTCGTTTAAGCGTTGGGAAAACCGTCGCATCTACTCGAGAGTAGGGCAAAACTCAATTTTCCAATAATTTTTGGACGCCCCGTTTTGTCCTAACGATATATCCGGATTTTCAACTCCGTTTTGCCCCACTCACCACCATCGCCACCGTCCAAAAGTTATTGGAAAATTACGTCTTGCCCCGATTTTCCTGACTGTTCCATTTTACCCCGCTCTTCCCTACTATTGTCCATGGGCTAGACCTCGGTTCCAATTATGCGTTGATCTCCTTAGGTACTTCAATGACATCCGCATATCAGGATATGCGCGCTTTCTACCCACTTGAAGATAGTTTTCTATCAAATATAGTGTAAAAGTAACTCCACATGTAGCATAGGAGAGATTTAGTATAAAATGCGTACGAGACTCCGAAGAGCGAGAAAAGCTCTGTGCGACGAAGCTGTGTCCTGCGTAGCTAAGTTTTCGAAAATCGACATAGTCTGGTAGATTTTAGTACGAGAACTCGTGCATCACCTGGCTACGAAAAAATAAAATATAATTTCCGCGAGTACTGAAAAGAATCATCGAGTCTACATTTATTCTGCATGCTCTACCACGTGCGAGGGGCTACAAAGCCTCAAGTAGCCTCTCAACGCATCGCTCATATCTAAAGCAGTGTTGGGCAAGGTCTCCGTTCCTGATGTACCTTGACTCGAAAGCGAGACCGCCGTTGCGTTTCCCTCGGCAAGAACTCATAGAAAGCTCGTTAGAACGTAACATAGGTCCATTATTGGCGGGGGTTTTTGGGTTGATGCTAATCGAGCATAAATGACCTGATCACCGGAAATCTGGGTCAAAAACCGTACCGGAATGAACTTCGGGCCTGGATGGACTTGAAAAGGGGGCTACGAAGTCTCAAGTAGCCTCTCAACGCATCGCTCATATCCAAGGCAGTGTTAGACACGGTCTCCGTCCCTGATGTAAAGGACCAACGTCTTGACTCAAAAGCAAGACCGCCCTTAAGTTTCCCTCAGGGCGAATTCACAGAGAGCTCGTTGGGACGCAACATAGGTCCATTATTGTCGGGGGCTTTTGGGTTGATGCTAATCGAGCTTAAACGGCCCAATCACCGAAAATCCGCGTCGAAAACCCTGCCGGAATGAACTTCGGGCCTGGTCAGCCTTGAAAAGGGGCTACGAAGTCTCAATTAGCCTCTCAACGCATCGCTCATATCTAAAGCAGTGTTAGACACGGTCTCCGTCCCTGATGTAAAGGGCCAACGCTTTGACTCGAAAGCGAGACCGTCGTTACGTTTCCCTCGGCGCGAACTCATAGAGAGCTCGTTGGGATGCAACATAGGTCCATTATTGGCGGGAGCTTTTGGGTTGATGCTAATCGAGCGTAAATGACCTGATCACTGGGAATCTGGGTCAAAAACCGTACCGGAATGAACTTCGGGCCTGGATGGAGTTGAACAGAGGGCTACGAAGTCTCAAGTAGCCTCTCAACGCATCGCTCATATCTAAAGCAGTATTAGGTGAGGTCTTCGTTCCTGATGTACCTTGACTCGAAAGCGAGACTGCCGATTCCCGCAACGTGAACTTATCGAGAGCTCGTTGGGACGTAACATAGCTCCATCATTGGAAGGGGTTTTTGGGTTGATACTAATCGAGCGTGAATGTCCCGACCACCGGAAATCTGGGTCAAAAACCGTGCCGGAATGGACTTCGGGCCTAGTCGGACTTGAAAAGTGGGCTACGAAGTCTCAAGTAGCCTCTCAACGCATCGCTCGTATCTAAGGCAGTGTTAGGCGAAGTCTCCGTTCCTGATGTAAAAGGCCAACGCAGTGACTCGAAAACGAGACCACCATTACGTTTCCCTCAATGCGATCTCATCGAGAGCTTGTCGAGAAGTAACATAGGTCCATTATTGACGGAGGCTTTTGGGTCGATGCTAATCCAACGTAAATGGCCCGACCACCGGAAATCTGGGTTGAAAACCGTGCCGGAATGAACTCCAGTCCTGGGCGGACTTGAAAAACCACTACAATCCTCCTCCTCTACCTCAGTCGTGAAAGAGATTGTTTTCCTTCAAAGGGAATTTCAATTTTTTAAAGTAGGTTGCCGGTTACGTACGTTCCGTTATCTTGATTGTCTCTTACGCTTGGAGATCATCACGGCGATGAGGTAGACACGTAAATTATGCGCCGGATATCCCAGGATATTCGTATTCTCGATAGCCCGACTTCCGGAGCGGGAGCGGGAAAATCACTTACGCCACAACAACCGGATCGATCCTACTCCGGAGCTCGCGGGCCAGACACGTTTTGAGATTCTCGACGAGTACAGTCGTTCGATCCCGCAGGAGTTGCTCTCGAGTGTATACGCGATTCCGTACCGCCGTTCGGGTTCTTATGGTCGACGATAAGGCGCTCTCGGTGTGTCTGCCCGGCAATCGTGGTTTCCACTTCTGCACACCGCCTCTCTATTTCTCCGTGCCGTTCACTCTTTGCTCGAGCGAAATTTATTTATGAAAAATGTATAAACTCCTCCCGGCCCTCCCTCCGGCGACTGGATACTCTCTCCGTCTACCCCTGCCGTCTCTTACGTCAGGTGGTGAGGAAGGGGTCCGTGCTATAAATAAAATGTGAGACTGAACGCTTGGTTCGGCTGAGGAAAAATATGTGGAATATTATATACCGTAGGAAAAATTGAAAGCAGGCACGAGTGAACTTATATGAAAAGCCCAGCGCGGAGATAAAGAGAGGCTTCGATAGCCCTGCGCACGACCCACATTTAGCCCACAGGTCATAGAGCCGGCGGGGCTATTGATTTAGTTTCGCTCTTACTAAAAGATTGACTTCGTTTCATTGCGTTTGACCTCGTCCTACAGCAGCTTTTACTGCATTGATACTCCGGTAGAAACTCTATAGCGTTACATCGTGCTATTATGAGTTTTGGTAAGAAGCCTGATCCGTCCCTGATGATGTCCAGTAAATGGCTTGACCAAGCTCCAATGAGGTCTGAAAAAGTCTTGACCAGGCACTGATGAGGTCCGGTAAAAATCCCTGGGCGGGCTCTGATGAGGTCCTAAAAAAACCCGATCAGGTCCTGATAAGGTCCTAAAAAGGCCTGATCAGCCCCGATGAGGTCTGAAAAAGGCCTGACCAGGCCCTGATGAGGTCAGGTAAAATGCCTGGCCAGGCTCTTATGAGGTCCTAAAAAGGCCTGATCAGCCCCCGATGAGGTCTGAAAAAGGCCTGACCAGGCCCTGATGAGGTCAGGTAAAATGCCTGGCCAGGCTCTTATGAGGTCCTAAAAAGGCCTGATCAGCCCCCGATGAGGTCTGGTAAAAAGCCTCCCGAGATCCCGATAAGGTTCGAAAAAGGCCTAACCAAGTCCCGGCAAGGAACCCATCTAGCGCTTCGAGATTCCTGCCAGGGAACCCTTGCGAAGCCGACCCTCCAAAGTAGGATCGGTCCAGCTGGCTTTAAGCCAGTCACGCGCCAGTGCTCCTATGTAACCGCCAGCCAGACCAAACTTCACCTGGGCCCTGCACTCTTGATTCTCCCTACCGTTCGATGCCTGTCCCGAAGGGACTTGGGAATTTCGTCGATCCCTGGACCAGCTGCGACCCACTCTTGGCTCTCCGTCCTTTCTCTCGGTTAAAGATCCAAGATTATGCCGATGATGCACTAAAATGACTGGAACCTCCGGTGGGACGTCGAGGAGCTTCTTCTTCGAGCTTCGGAACGGCCTAAACGGTGGATTTGTGAATACCGGAGAAATATGGGAAAAGGAGAATCCGACGGAGACGGGTTTACGGAGAATGTCGTGTATACAGCAGTATTGGCATGAGAGTGAATCAGAAGATTCTGGCAAACGGAACGGGAGATACACAAGTATGCGCTACATACGCGCGAGTCGGAGGATTTCATACTCCAGCCCACTACCGGTGCCCGAGGTATGGGAATCCTTCCGCGGGCTCCCGGTCCTGACGCCTGGCATGGAACGGTAGAAAGAGAGCAGCGGAATAAAGCATTGTGAAGAGCCCCGAAACCCAAAACGTGACGTTGCATATTCGGAAGAGGATAGGGAACGCTTTCTTCATTCATACGCAATTTCACTCTTGGTGCCTTTGATATAGTACAAACACGCAGTATATACTCTATCTGTATGTACATGTGTACGTGTCTTTCACATTCTCTTAGTTTCGCAAGAGGATTCGGCTCCACTACCAAATTCCCTGTACCTTTCCGCGTTCTCCAGTTTTCCCCATCTTCATTCGCACTTTTTGGCGCCCCTTGGCGTCTGTTCTTCGGGACACTTGCCCGTCAATTTTTTTCAGCTTCCCCGAGGTGTCAGCCCCTTTCCTCGAGGGCCGAAAGCGCGACAACGACCCGAACAGGGAACCCTTTAGCAGATCATCAAATTCCACTGGGCACGCCCGAGTGGAAGTCCTCCAGCCTTCCCCAGCGCACCGACCTAAGGGGAGTTAAATTTGATGCAGGAGAAAGATCCTCTTGAAGGATAGTGAACCCCTCTATGCTCCTGCATATTCCAGGTCGGACGCTCGGTGGATAGCGAGAGGAGGGAGAGACGCTCGCCTGATCTCGCAAATGGAATAAGCAAGTGATCTTGTGTGTCGCCGGGTCGCTGGAAGGGCTTTCTTCCTCAGCTTCTGTACATCATGCGCTTTTTTCCTCTACTCACTGCCGGTCAGGCCGTTACTTCTGGCACGGTAAGCGAAGATCCATGCATCGTCGGAATTTCATAGTGATACGTGGGGACCACGGAGCGGAGGCTCTTCAGTCCGATTAAAGTGATTCTCTGTTAGGAAATTTATCAAGATCTTGGCAACGTGGTTCAGAATTGTCTTTGGAGTCGGTGAAACTCGCGGCGACGCAATCAAACTGACTTCCCGAAGGGAAGCGTCTTGCTATCCTCCGTTCGAGAGCAGCCCCAGCCATTGAAGGATTGATGAGGCCGCGTCGTTCGGCGTTTGAAGAAAACGTTTATTGCAGCTCATTGGCTATTCCTACTGTAACAGGACAGGTAGAGTTCGTCGCTTGGCCACTAGATGGCCGACTGGCGCGATTCGTTTCTCGCAAACGTATCGTGACCTGGGTGACTATAAGGTCTCTACTTGGACTACCATCCGGTAGACTCCGTCGCTCGGCTGTTAGATGGCCAACTGGCGCTTTGCTTCTTGCAAAGGGGTTCTTTTCTATTTCCTCCATGAATCGACCACACTCACCATGAATCGACCACACTCACCGAAGTAGAATGTTTCGAGCGTTACATCAGGTCCTGACAGAGTTTGGCTGAGACCTGACAACGCATTATCAGGACCTTGTCAGGCCCCGATGTAACGCTCGAAAATTTCTACTCGGGCACTTATATGAAGGTTACTCCTGATTGGGGCACTATAAATTCTGCTCATAATGCGGAAGTACGTAAGCGTACTTCCGGACCTGACGAGGCATTATCAGGACCTTGTCAGGCCCCGATGTAACGCTCGAAAATTTCTACTCGGGCACTTATATGAAGGTAACTCCTGATTGGGACACTATAAATTCTGCTCACAATGCGGAAGTAGGTAAACCTACTTCCGGACCTGACGAGGCATTATCAGGACCTTGTCAGGCCCCGATGTAACGCTCGAAAATTTCTACTCGGGCACTTATATGAAGGTAACTCCTGATTGGGACACTGTAAATTCTGCTCATAATGCGGAAGTACGTAAGCGTACTTCCGGACCTGACGAGGCATTAGCAGGACCTTGTCAGGCCCCGATGTAACGCTCGAAAATGTCTACTCGGGCACTTATATGATGGTAACTCCTGATTGGGACACTATAAATTCTGCTCATAATCCGGAAGTACGTAAGCGTACTTCCGGACCTGACGAGGCATTATTAGGACCTTGTCAGGCCCCGATGTAACGCTCGAAAATTTCTACTCAGGCACTTATATGACGGTAACTCCTGATTGGGACACTATAAATTCTGCTCATAATGCGGAAGTACGTAAGCGTACGCTGATTTTCTTCAGTGTCCCACGTGTCTCTGAGCATGGTAGGTCCGCAGTCAGAGCGGAATATACAGCCTGGAACGTTGGGTTGTTCGCAAATTTCCAAATTGCCGACCGAAGAAAATCTTTGACCTGACCCAGATTCCTTCATGTTACATTCGTGTGCGGGTCACTGACACACAATTGTATCAGAGACTGGCCTGCAATCCAGCTGCCACCTTGCATCCGTGCAATATGTCATGAAATTCCATCTACCATACAGCATCAATCCGGTTCAGAGCACGGACAATGTTCCTTCCGCAAGGTAAAATAAATCTAAAGAATTCTGATTTCGATATTTCGCTGGGACGAACTATCGAAACGTTTTACTGGTAGCCTCGAATTTTCACCGCCGGTTTCTCCACCATTGTCTGAAATTTAAATGCCAATCGCCGGTGGGTGGCAGACAGAAATTCGGAGTCGCTGAATCAAATCCGATTCAATGCTCAACGGAACGAATCACCTCCCAATGAGACAAGATCATTGGGTATCCCGGGGACGACCGGCGATGGCGCTGTGCAAACTCCGCGGGCTATTGGACAAGTAATTTCGAGCTGGAAGGAAAGAAAGAGGAATCCCGTACGAGTGAGCCACAAGAGGTGGAAGGTCTTAAAGAAAAATCTCGTCGAGTAAGTGAAGAATCGGAGGATCCTCTTTGGCCCCGAGCCAATACCGCCGTCCGTTCGCTCTTTCCCTCGTTCTCCCCCGGTGTTTCATGCAGGCACCGAAGCTCCCGCTTTTGCCACTGCTGCCTCAGTCGCTGTCGTACTCCTGATAGTGGAGATAAGGTCATGTACTTGGTTCTTTTTTTTCTTTCCAATTGAATTTTCATATCCCTCGACCGGAAGGAATGACCAACGACCGCGGATATCGCAAACAAGAAGGGAAGAGGATGAAGCAGGTTGCGGGTGAATCGGCCATGTTTCTCGTAATCTGAATGATGTCCCGGCTAGGTGCGGTGTTCCAACATTTACGAGGGAAACGAAACCCATCCGTCCCTTCTTTTCTCCTCGCGCCTCGTCTCGTTTCCCGGTGGAACAAACATCAGATAAACCAGCCTCCGTGCCGGGGAGGCCTGCCCATTCCATCCGAAAAATACCTGGCGCGTCTTCGGTGATATTTACGATGTGCGAAAACGTTACCGCTTTACGAGCATCCGGGCTCGTCGCACTTTCTCACGCTTCTGGCAGTCGTTTCGGCACCTGTAACGTCTTGCCATTACCCGAACAACGGAGTCACTGGTGAGAATGGCGTGGCACTCCTTTATCCGTCTTCTGCATCCGTGACGTCCTACTTTCGGTCGTTTTTATGTCGCGTGACGTATCCTTGCGATAAATTAGAAACCATCGGCGGAGTTTGGATTCCTCGTGACGGAGATCTTGAGGTTCCACATTAACTCCACATGACCATGTAGACACTGTCAGTCGTGGTGGTCTGCGTCTAGTGGACGTTTCAGAGCGTTACGTCAGGCCTTCAGGAGGCCCTGGCAAGGAGTGTCAGGACTGGTCAAACCCCGATCTAACACTATAAAATTGTCACTGCAATTGATTAATGATCGACTTTGTGTCGTTGGGTTTGATTCAGTTTGATTTGGCGAAAGATTCACTGCTTTTACTGTATTGATGTCCCGAGCAGAAATTTGAGAGCGACACATTAGACCCTGGCAAGGCTTTCTCAGCGCCTGATCATGCCTCGATGTAACGCTCTAAAATTGTTACTCAAACTTATGACTGATCAACTTCGCTTCATTGATCTCATTGGATTTGATTTCATCCTAGCGAACATTTTAGAGCGTCGCATCAGTCAGAGATGAGCCCCGGAAAACCGGTCAGGGCCTGATCATGCTCCGATGTAACGCTCTAAAATTGTTACTCAAACTTATGACTGATCAACTTCGCTTCATTGATCTCATTGGATTTGATTTCATCCTAGCGAACATTTTAGAGCGTCGCATCAGTCAGAGATGAGCCCCGGAAAACCGGTCAGGGCCTGATCATGCTCCGATGTAACGCTCTAAAATTGTTACTTAAACTTATGACTGATCAACTTCGCTTCATTGATCTCATTGGCTTTGATTTCATCCTAGCGAACATTTTAGAGCGTCGCATCAGTCCGAGATGAGCCCCGGAAAACCGGTCAGGGCCTGATCATGCTCCGATGTAACGCTCTAAAATTGTTACTTAAACTTATGACTGATCAACTTCGCTTCATTGATCTCATTGGCTTTGATTTCATCCTAGCGAACATTTTAGAGCGTCGCATCAGTCCGAGATGAGCCCCGGAAAGCCGCTCAGAGCCTGACAAGACCCCCATCTAAAGCTCCAAAAATTCCTACCAAGAAAATGAACCGCAAAGTCGACTCTCCCAGATGTGCCAGTGCCAAAGTGTCGTACGTTTAATTCCAGTGCACGAATGCAATCCGTAAATCTGGAATTGGTCTTTTCATTCGTCAATGATGGAAAAAGCAGGACGCACGGCCGGCATTGGCAGGTAACTCGCGCGAATGAGATTCCGGGCCATCGGAAGAACAATCTCTTGTTCTATGGAAGGGAAGGTGGGACGCGAATGGAAGTTAGGAAGAAAGGCCTTTGTCCTATTTCCCATTCGGCGTTTCCCATTTCCGTGAATGGCGCGCATGAGCGCTTACATGCCCGAAGATTCAATGCTACGTCGAACGGGGATGATGAGGAGAAGCGCCAAGATCAAAAGCTGGATGTGCCCGGTTGAATTGAAATCTCGAGGCGGCCGTCGCGACGACTGGATCGTCAAGCTTAGGGCGTTATTCGATGCATCAAAGACGGGGGAGAACGCAACGAGCGGCGGGTGCACAAAACCCGCAGAGCAGAAGCTCTCTGAGGTTCGATGTAAGAATCAAAAGCTCGGAACCGTCAGATGTACACAGAAGCTCGCGTGATTTCCCTCAGCCCTGAGGAGGACATAAATTGGCCTGTGCCGAGAAAGCTTATTCGCTCATTAATGTTGCATCGCATAATCCCAAGGCGTGTCGACAATCGGAGCCTTGACGACGGCGTAACGAAGCCAATTTTGAAGGAACACGGATGGATGGGCCGACTCTCGAGCAGGAGACGCGGAGACATCGATCCCCGCTGAGCAAAGGGATGAAACGAGGACGCGAAGGACCGTCGCGGAAATTGTAGATCGTTACATCAGGCCCTGACAGGGCCGTGCCGGATTTCACATGTAACGCTGTCAAGTTTCTGACGGTGTATGGCTCGCGGGATCCACCGGAAATTGGGATAATTGTTGGGAATTATTAACGCTTGAATAATTCAACGCTCGGAGGTTGATCGTTGATATTAAATTACTGATATTAAATTAACCCTTTGAGCCATACATTATGAAAACAAAACCTCGATATTTCTTGTGAAGAAATTAGTTCAAAAAAATTGAAAACTGAGCGAAAGAAGTTGGGACACCCCACGTCCCACCGTGACGCAAAGGTTAAAGGTTTATCACCGTAACGAGGGACGGAAAATTTGTTTGTTGTTGGGAATTTTTTTTTCTGCTGTACTGTTGGACTTTTTTATTGCCGTTTGACGCATTGGCGGTAAGCGCGTTTGGACTGCCAAACAAATTTTGTTATTCAAAATAATGAATAGTATTTTCTAATGAAGACTGTTTTTGACCGTAGTTAAACGAAAGTTAGAGACCATACAATGGCCTCTAACTTTCGCAATTCGTTGAATTTCGATATAAAAATTTAACTGAATATTCTTAACGCTATATAGAAAATGAAAAAAAAAATCAAAATCTTACTGTGGCGTATGCCCTGTTTTCGAACAACTTTAAAGAACATTTAGAATTTTTTGCATTCAATTTTATTGTTATTAAGTATTATTTTTATCTGTCGACATAAAAAAAATTTCTTGAAGTTCTTTTGTGGGCTTCCTGATTTCAACTTGACATATTATCACAAGAAAATGTTATTGTTCCTTAAAAAACGATGTATAACACAATCCTTCACATTTGACAAAAAAACTTTGATTTTTACCCATTTTTCAACACTTGGAATTATTTTTTATTATTATTTTTAAATATGAGACCGTCAAGGACTGAAGAATCTATTGAAGTGTATCGGTACAAATTTTCATAAAAATCCATCAAGACATTTTTGAGATATCAGGGACAGCGATCTTGAAAATCACGTTTTGAGAGAAACGCTTTCAAAGTTCGACCGCGCCGCCGCTCGAGCGCTTCGGCACTTTCCACATAAGGGTCTCTAACTTTCGTAATTCGTAATTTTAATTTCGTAATCTTCAAATTTCCATTCTTTAAACAAAACAAGAAAAAATTATGCTGTCTTTTCTATTGTACATGCAGATCTCGAATCACGCTAGAAATTTTCTGAATGGCCCCCGCCGCGAAAATCCAAAAAAGTTTCAAAATTCGATAAAAAAAAAAGCATAGCGCAAACAGCATAGCGCAACCCCTGGACGGTACAGGGTGCGGGGCATCGAGATACGTTTGAATTCGCGAGGTGATAAAAATCCATCGGCTGTCTGCCAGATCGATAATCCACGAAGGTATATTAAGATATACGATTTATGCGTCCGTATAATGCCTCGCTTGCCGGGTCGCTAGTACGTCCTGTGTACAGAACCGACGCACGGCGAGAGAATATATGCAGCGTCAATAGTGCGAGGCCTCGGTGAGATCCCTTCATCCTTTTTGCACCCCCGGCTCTGGAATAACGAGGCCAGGCCATTCGAGTCTAGGATTGATTGATTGCGACTCGGTCGAGGCAACGAGGTCGAGTCTCATCGTCGCCCCCCTCCTCCCATCCTCACCAAGCAACGGAGATTCGATTCGCCCCAGTATGCTCTCCCCGTGTCCCATCCACCCTCCGTACCTCACTATTTCTCCAGCTTCCGGTATCATGCTGCTGGAACCCCCCCGCACCCAACCACCGACACCGTCGCTGCCCCCCCCCCTTCTACGGGCCGGTGGAAAAGCTGCGAATAATCCACGCGAGAGCCGCCTCCTCGCCGAACCGCTGAATTAATCGTATACGAATCCTCCGAATCCTGGAAAAAAACGCTACAGATTTTTTTTCGGAAAAAAACCTCCAGGAAAACCCCCCGGAGAAAACTCTTTGGAAAAAAATCTCCCGGAAAAAACCCTCCGGAAAAAACCCTCCTGAAAAAACCCTCCGGAAAACCCTCCGGAAAAAACCCTCCGGGAAAAACCCTCCGGGAAAAACCCTCCGGGAAAAGCCCTCCGGGAAAAGCCCTCCGGGAAAAGCCCTCCGGGAAAAGCCCTCCGGGAAAAGCCCTCCGGGAAAAGCCCTCCGGGAAAAGCCCTCCGGGAAAAGCCCTCCGGGAAAAACCCTCCGGGAAAAACCCTCCGGAAAAAAACCCTCCGAAAAAAACCCTCCGGAAAACCCCCCGGAAAAAACCCGCAGGAAAAAACCCTTCGGTGAAAATCCCCCGGAGAAAAAACTCCCGGAAGAAAGCCCCGGAAAACCCCGGAAAAAATCTCCGGTACAACTGGGAAAAAAAACCCAGGAGAAACCCTCGGAAAAACTCCCCGGTAAAACCCTCCGGAAAAAAACCCTGAAAAAACCCCCGGGAAAAACCCCCACCCCCAGAAAAAACTCGTAAAAAAAAACCCCCGGTGAAAGAGCCCCTGGAAGAAAGCCCCGGAGAAAACCCCCGATCATAAGCTCACGAACTATGGGCACTGTCACGTCGCAATGTGTGACACAATGGCTGCGTAAAGTCGATTTTTCAGCTGACGTCTTTTTTCACCTATCTGATCATCAACTTTTTGGGGATATTTTTTTTGGGAAAGTTTTTTCCTTCCGGAGCTATTTTTTTCCGCGAATTTTTATTTACCCGGTCTCTTTTCCCGTGGCGTTGGTACACACGCCGGCCCGCCTCTGTCAATTCTTTCCCGCTTCGCCCAGAACAGCGCCCAGGGAAATCGATGAGGGAAAACCGGGTTACTGGTTCGTTGTCGCGACTGTCCATTCACGACTCCACCCCGCCTTCCCTCCGCCGAGTTCTCACTCTCTCCACCCCTCCCTCTCCCTAAATGTGTACCGGCACCAAACTCTCGTCGCAATGTGTGCAAAAGCCTCCCAGCCAACACACAACCCGAATAGAGACGCGGAGACGCGAGCGGTACGACGATAATTTGGCGACCTACCAAAACTTTGAATCCCGTTAGCCCCCCCCCCCCCCAACCACCCCCGAGGCTCTGTCATCGGAGGCAAAAATATGGTCGCCAAACACTCGACGGTGTGTCACCACTCGTAAGGGAAATCAACACTCTCGTCCTCCTCCCGTCCCCAAGCTTGTACGACAAACCCGATTTTTTATTTTTTTTTAAACCCTTCTCACCAACGAACCTCCGGTTCAGTTTCGTTGGTTTTCCATTTTTTTTCCCATCGATTCTCCATCAGATTCCTCATCCTCATAATCCTGTTTACATGCCATAAACCATCCCGGAAACCCGTGTCCATAACCCCCTCCAATAGGAATATAATGAGGCGTGAGTTTTACGAGGGCACCGCCGATACGAAATGAAAAATGACTACACCGAAAAGACCAAACCGGGACAGCTTGATCGGATGCCCACTGAAATAAAATCCCTCGGGAAAATCCCTGGAAAAAAAACCGTGAAAGAAACCACGAAAACACCCTCTGGAAAGAAAATCCTCGGATGAAACCCCCCCGGGAAAAAAACCACCGGAAAAAAACTCCCCCGGGAAAAAAACTCCTCTGGAAAAAACCACCCCGGGAAAAAACCACCGGAATAAACTCCTCCGGAAAAAACGCCCCCCCCACAGAAAACCGCTTGGACAAAAACACCCGAAAGAAAACCCCACAAAATGACTCAAGAAAAAACCCCCACAAGAAGACTCCTGGTAAAAACCCGGAAAAAAATGCTCGATCATAACCTCACGAACTATCAGCACTCTCACATCGTATTGTGTCGCAGAATGGGTGGTTTAAGTAGATTTTCCAGCTGATGCCTTTTTTCACCTATCTGGTCATGAAAAATGATTATACCTAAAAGACCAAGCCGGGCTTGGCCTGGCCGGATGCGCCCCCATCCGGCATCCGAATCATTCGAGTCTCAGAATCTGCTCTAATATCATGCATAGTTTAATTTAATGCCCCTTCGGGAGGCTCTCGGCGGATGAAGGATCAGCGGAACGGCAAAGCTGAGATTTCAGAGATCCTCCAGTGCCCCTGCCTCGCCACCCCCCGCCCCTGACTGACCGTGTATTGGACTCGATCCTCGACCCCCATAGCCGTTAGTCCATGGACGCATGGGCCCACGCAGCCGGGGTAAAATTCTCTCGGATCTCGAAGCGAAGTTCAATTTGGCGTGATGGAGGGACAAGGCACCGAAGGGTTGGCCGGATCGAATTGAATGTGTACACGTGGGCTGCCTGTTTGGCTGGAACGCGCCCTTGATGTCTTTCTCTCGATGGTACAAACCGGGAGCGGGGGGGGGGGGGCGAGGGGGGCGGATGCCCATGGGCAAGGTGGTCCCGGGAAATCCCCGGGTAATCCGCGTAAGGGCTGAAATGGATTACCGTGGTACTAGCCCCGGCGAATGGGAGACGAAGAGCTACCGGGGCAGTTGGTATCTACTGGCGGGGCGGGGGTGGAGGGGGCGGGAGGGTGGAAGCCCCCGAAACACTGGTTTACGGAATCGGGTTTCCGTTATCGGCATAACGGTCGAGGGTTCGAGCCTCGGGGTTATCTTTCCAGGAAGGGGAGGACAGGAGTGCAGCTGAAGACGGGTGGAAGCTACGAGGGGGAGGTGGAGGAGCTGGAGGAGGAGGAGGAGGAGGATGCTCGAGCTTACCATGAGGACGACGTCGTACCTACTATACCTCTCATCGGATTCCTACCTAGCTCGTTGCTCAAGCACATGTCATGGATCCGTAGGGTCGCATCCACCTGTATATGAGGGCGAATGATGGATCCGGTCGCATGGATCATGGTCATGCAGGTTGCTGTGGCGAGAGGGGGGATTTTTGTGCGGTTATGGGGTAACCCCGTTTCTGCGGTCGGGTTCCAAGCTGGGGCAGGTTGTTGGGGTGAGAGTGGGAATATGGACTACTTACATACTCGGGCCTGTATATCCTGAATCATGAAGATGAACCATTGGGATTCCTACCTACCGCGTTGTTGAAGCACACGTCATGTATCCGTAGGGTCGCATCCACCTGTATATGAGGGCGAATGATGGATCCGGACGCATGGATCATCGTCATGCAGGTTGCTGTGGTGGGAGGGGAGGATTTTCGGGCGGTTATGGGGTAACCCATAAGGGAACGGGAGGATAGGAGTGCAGCTGAAGACGGGTGGAAGCTACGAGCGGGAGGTGGAGGAGATGGAGGAGGTGGAGGAGGAGGAGGAAGCTCGAGCTTACCATGAGGACGACGTCGTACCTACTATACCTTTCATCGGATTCCTACCTACCTCGTTGCTCAAGCACATGTCATGGATCCGTAGGGTCGCATCCACCTGTATATGAGGGCGAATGATGGATCCGGTCGCATGGATCATGGTCATGCAAGTTGCTGTGGCGGGAGGGGCCGATTTTTGGGTAACCCCGTTACCCCATAACCATGACATCTCTTGTGAACGTTTCTTATAAACATGAGAACTACTTATGCACTGATCAAAGAAGGCTTTAGAAATTTCTTCGATTTTCTGATATTTTCTACGATTATAAATACCCACGATTAAAAAATTACTATGCATTAGCATATGTTAGTAGCGAGTCATCCGTTAAAATACCGCGTCAACTTTTATGTCATCC
This sequence comes from Stenichneumon culpator, assembly GCA_964017025.1. Taxonomy (NCBI): domain Eukaryota; kingdom Metazoa; phylum Arthropoda; class Insecta; order Hymenoptera; family Ichneumonidae; genus Stenichneumon; species Stenichneumon culpator. Next base: position 4,870,685 of record OZ024771.1, read on the forward strand.
ATGTCAGAAAAATACAAAATCGATCGGCAGCGCAATGGCAGAGCTCTTGTCTGGTAAGGCGAGGGTCGTTGGTTCTATCCCAACATCAGTCGAAAGTTTCTCCCAACATAATTAGATCGAGGTTTGGCCCATAAGCAATAGTAACAAGGCAGAAACACTCTAATGCAAGAATGAAATCTGGATTTTTTTTTCATATTATTTACTTTGAAATAATAACTTATCGTGACCATTTAAATATTGTATGGTTACCACTGAGAAATTTAATGGTTACCGTTGAAAAATTGAATGGTTATCCGAATGGTGCGCCAATTTACCATTGGATATATTCCAATCACTATGCCAATGTGTTTTTCTTAATGGTGACAAATAGTGACCAATGGTTCATTTTCATAAGCGTAAATTCACTTCAACAATGGCTGAATCTTGTTCAGAAGCCTTCGATGCATGCATTAGAACAATTTTACTTCGAACCGACAATACAACCCGAGTACAATAAATGAAAAACCGCGCGTTAAATGCCCCAAAGATGACGAAAACTGGGCCGCTGACTTTAACAACGTCGTGTAAATCGCCAAAAAAAATTCACTTGTCTTCTCCAAATTTCCCCAATACTTGAGCTGGTGTTACAAATCACTCACAGAAATAAAACTGAGCCGTTCGTGTGAAATCCGCACGGCACATTTTCCAGCCACGTAACGACAGCCGGCCTATCCTGAGAGCGTTTCCGTCCCGTTCGCACATCAGCCGCATATATCATACACCCGCGACACAGCCAATCCGACCCCCCCGCCCCTATCAGTACTCTCCTCTTCGTACGATTATGCAACCTCGCGGGCTTTCGCGAGTCTCGCTATCCGCATAATATACTCGCGAGAGCGTGAAATTAGTTTTCACTATAGAATTAACCTCGTCATTATCGTCTTCATTGTTATCTCCATATATTTACATCGTGTTATCGTGTACCCCCCCCCCCCCCCCATTCCACCACCCCCTTCCTGCATCCCCGAGGTCGTTGTTGTGATAAACGTCACGATTAACGACTTCATTGCTCTCCTCTATATTCCCGAACAATTCCCACGAGAAAATAATAATACCGATACAACCGTGAGAAACAGAGCTCTGTATTACCGATCATCATTAAAATTAAAACTATTATCTTGCCGGGTCACGCGGAGCTCGTTTCTCTCGCGCGATCAACGACGATCGAATACTTGATGTAAATTACAACGACAAAAATTAAAAAATTCTTTCGATTTCGTTCCTCCGCATTGGCGATGTGTATAATACAACTCCAATGAGGTCCGGTCGTGCTCCGGGAACTGATGAGGGTCAGTGACGAGATTCGATTCGCGCGGTGTTGAGTAATAATGCCGGTCGCGCGGACGCTCGGGTGGAATCAAGAACGACGGAACGATAGAACCGGCTATGAGTGGTTGGAGGTGGGGGAGCGTATCGCAGGGTGAGAGGCCGGAGATAGAAAGGCCGGCGAGATATGGAGACCCGGTCCATGCGGCGTTGATGCTGGCTGCCAGGTATGCCGAGTAAATTCCAACGAACCGTCACGGCATGACGGCACGCCTGCAATGTCTAATCAGTGCCAACTCAATTTGATCCCCCGGCGTTGGTCTCACCCTCTCGTTTGCGCCCGGGAGGTGAGGGGAATCGTCCCATTGTTGCACGATTCCACGCGTGTCTCGTTCCCATCATCGTGGACTGCGTTCCCAGCGCGGGGAAACGCTTCCCATCGTCGATCGGTACCATCGGGCAGAGAACTTCGTCCGGAGACTCATCCGAGCGACTCAAAGCGCTCCCTAATCCTCCGCGACTCGGTTAGAAGTAATCGAGGACACACGAGAATATAACGTCTACTAGCAGGTATGGTGGTTGCCACGCTCGCAAGGGTTTCGTAAAATAGGCCAGATATGCCAATACCCCTGTGATCTCATCATACTTCCACAAACGCCGCTTATAGAATATGATTCAAGAACATGCGTGAGTATCCGTGTGAGTATCCGTGTGAGTATCCGTGTGAGTATCCGTGTGAGTATCCGCGTGAGTATCCGTGTGAATATCCGCGTGAGTATCCGCGTGAGTATCCGCGTGAGTATCCGTGTGAGTATCCGTGTAAGTATCCGTGTGAGTATCCGCGTGAGTATCCGCGTGAGTATCCGCGTGAGTATCCGCGTGAGTATCCGCGTGAGTATCCGCCTGAGTATCCGCCAGAGTATCCGCCAGAGTATCCGTGTGAGTATCCGCCAGAGTATCCGTGTGAGTATCCGTGTGAGTATCCGTGTGAGTATCCGTGTGAGTATCCGTGTGAGTATCCGTGTGAGTATCCGTGTGAGTATCCGTGTGAGTATCCGTGTGAGTATCCGTGTGAGTATCCGTGTGAGTATCCGTGTGAGTATCCGCGTGAGTATCCGTGTGAGTATCCGTGTGAGTATCCGTGTGAGTATCCGTGTGAGTATCCGTGTGAGTATCCGTGTGAGTATCCGTGTGAGTATCCGCGCGAGCATCCGCGCGAGCATCCGCGCGAGTATCCGCGCGAGTATCCGCCTGAGTATCCGTGTGAGTATCCTTAAGTATCCTAAGTATCTGTGAGTATCGGTGTGAGTCTCGAATCGACATGAACTTTATTATTATGTAGATCGTCTCTGCTACCAACCAGCATTCGCCGTCTCCAATATTTGAGTTAAACATAACGCACACAGACCCTGGCCCAAAAATGCTGGAAGAAACGAACGATGCGAGAGCGGAAGTACAAATTGGCTGCGATGTAGAGAAAGAGAGAGAGAGAAAGAGCTCAGCGGCAGGAACGGACCGTAATGAGGGAGCGTGTTAGCTCATCCAACCACACAGCCCATTTTTACAGTACCTTGTACCGGCCGGGAGAAAAACGTACGCGAGGAAAACGCTCTCTGTGAGCAATTTGCGAAAGTAAGGAACAAAAAGTATGACGCTGTGAAATACCGGACGAAAGTGATAAAGGATCGTAATGATCGGCGGGACTGCCGGTGAAGGGGGAAAAAAGAAAAAAATAGTTCGAGACAAATCCACCGTTGTCGTGGATAAGCAGATAAATCGCGAGAAGGTCCTCGTAGCTGTTGGCGCGTAACGATGCGGGAACAATCCCGGCAGTTCGGGTTCGTCCGCAGGGCCGTTGGTGAGGGAAAAAAGCCGAAAAACATATTGCCAAGGGATCCGATAACCAGCGCAAAGGTTCTGACAATATTAGGCCGGTATTCGACATGATCGTAGGCTCCTATAAAATTTGAATGGGACGCTTGGAACGCGAGGAAGAACGGAGGAGAGCAAGAACACACTTGACTCCACACACGGAAAAAAGTTTATTCCAATCAAAGAAAATTTATTACGGACGAAGAAAAATGTTTATTTGTTTCATTACCTAATAGAGCGTTTACCTATGATCGAACTACAAATTGGCTATGTCTTGGCGCAGTACTGTTGCCAACATTGCCGGGGCTGGCGGTCAGTTCTGAGCAGGTACAGAAATATCCCTGCCTTAATGCTGGCCCGACTTCGGAATGATCATATTGGTCCATAGTTCAATCGCCAGTATCGGCCCAATGTCATCAAACGATGTTGGCGCAATGATGGCTGTCGATGTTGTCAAAGTTGAACAAAAATTATTAATAAGCAGTAAAAAATATATTTATCAATCTGCGCGACTCCTAAATGCTTTTTTATCATTCTACAAATTGCTTTTCATCTTCATACATTGGAATCATTCGAATAAATTTTTTAGTCGGTAATAAGGACTCGAACACGTGACCGCGGGACTACTAGTCGACGCTCTTACACTCTCGGCTATGCTCATCTTGAAGAATGTTTTTCGGAGCTTATATACAAGCTGCACGTCTACTGCACATATATATAATATTAAGTTACCAATCGCTTTACATTATCAAAGTTTTGTTATTTCATTTTTTAAATTCACATTTTAATTAATAATGTTGACAAAACTTAGGCTCTCAGCACTACAGTACTGTAGATAACAACTATTATAAAGGAATTTGGAATAATAAAAAAGCATTCAGCAGTCGTGCGAATCGAAACAAAATTTCGTTGTTTACCAATATTTTGTGTTGAACATTGGGTGAACATCGCTAGCAAAGTCGTTCGTCGTCGTGGGCGAAAGTCCACTTTCTTCACCAATAAAATAACAAAAGTATCATCGGAAGACGTGTTCTCTACTCAGACGACTATCGGCTGTGCGTCGGTCATATTTTTCTGCCAATACGAATCTTTAGTGTCGTTGCAGTGTAACGCCAGTACTCTTCCGCATGTCGGACTGGTACTGACAAAATTTTTTCGGCAATACTAAGACGAGTCTAGGTTCAGTCTATGCCCGATATTCATACGACTGTCGGTTAAGTACTATTTATGTTATGCCGTAAGTACTGGTCGCCAGAGCTGGGCCCGTACGAAGCCATTGATCAGTCAGTGCGGTAACGGTACTACTGGACAACACTTGCTAACCAACCTTGTTTTAGTACTGGACCGTGTTAGTAACTCAGGCAGCCCTTGGCTAAGTCTCTCATTAATTACCATTGAAAATCCCATTGATTACCATTAATTATTCGTTAAAGGAAATTTAATGGGGTTTTGCCAATGGACTGGTACTGACAAAATTTTTTCGGCAATACTAAGACGAGTCTAGGTTCAGTCTATGCCCGATATTCATACGACTGTCGGTTAAGTACTATTTATGTTATGCCGTAAGTACTGGTCGCCAGAGCTGGGCCCGTACGAAGCCATTGATCAGTCAGTGCGGTAACGGTACTACTGGACAACACTTGCTAACCAACCTTGTTTTAGTACTGGACCGTGTTAGTAACTCAGGCAGCCCTTGGCTAAGTCTCTCATTAATTACCATTGAAAATCCCATTGATTACCATTAATTATTCGTTAAAGGAAATTTAATGGGGTTTTGCCAATGGACTGTTACTGACGACATTTTTTAGGTAATACTAAGACGAGTCTCGGTTCAGTCTATGCCCGACACTCATACGACTGTCGGTTAAGTACTATTTATGTTATGCCGTAAGTAGCCTTGGATACGCACATGGGTATTCATTCCTAATATATTTTTTGTTTGATTCCTAATATCTAATGTCTAATATGTAATAGTCTAATATGAAATAATATAAAATAGTCTAATATCTGATATCTGATGTCTGATGTCTTTCGGACTTTTGAGCTGTCAATTTTTTACCTTCCGCACTTTAGAGGTGTCAATTTTTTACTTTCGGTTCTTAAGCGACAGCAACGCATATCGAAAATGCGAGTTATGTTGACCACGGATTTTTTTTAAACCGCAATCAACCACGACTGTCAAACACATGGTCTGGTTTGTTTGACTGAAATTGGTCATCGAACGTCTCAGGCTTCAGGCTCGTACCGCAGCCCATCAGAGAGCATTTCTTATGCGACAACAGTACATATCGAAAAATGTGAGTTATTTTGGCCACAGATTTTTTTTTATCCGCAACAATGTGTGTCAAATCGCACTAATTCATCTTACCCCGTCGGCCCTTGCTCACCACTTTTATCGCAGATCTTGGATCTTTTTCTCTTCTTGTCCGATAGTTGCCGGTTTATCGACCACTTCACGGATACTCGGATACTAAAATCCAACAGTGAGCCGGAGTGAGACTCGCGAAACACCTACTTCCATCAGCCTGGCGCCCCGACGGGAGTTAACGATAGAAGACGTAATTTTCGCTGGGGTGATGTTGCTTCTGCTACTGCAACCCGGAACCTGAAGGGAATCGTGCACACTCGCACCCTCATCTCGGCGCAGCCCTCGGCTATCTTGCTTGCCCGGAAGTTCATAAAAATCTGATGAAAAACCAAGGAGTTTCTCGTCCGACATGGCTATAGCCTTTACGTTCTGCCATTATCGATACGTACCGCGAAATTTCTCGGAGAAAAATGAACTCGAGGAAAAAAAACGATTTCTCGTCTACGGAAGGAGAAATCACCGGAAAGACTCGGAGAGTTTTTAATTTATTTTTCAATGAAAACAAAAATTTGACTCCAAGTACTTCATTTTTTTTTATCTCTTCGAAAAAGACGTTTATCGAAATATTCTTGGAAACAAACGGATCTGTGTATATTTATCTGTATAGTAATTATGTCGTCAACAAATAAAGAAAAAAAAATTGAACTATTTTTTTCACACTATATTTAACTAAAAAAATACATGTTTATGACAACATTGTAACATTGTTATAACATATAACGATGTTACAACAATCAAATAATTACTGTTTTCTCTGTTACCGTTACAGGGCTTACCGACCAATACTTAATGTAGAAAATTGAAGTTTATACATCAATTATCATGAGTAAGTAATCCGTTTGAACCGCATATGAGGCATTGCGTATCAATTCAGCCACCCAAAAAAAAATTCCCAAAAAATGGATAAAAATCAGGTTCATTGCTTCCAATATATATACCAAATTTCAAGTTTTTCATTTTTCATTTAATATGCACTATCTCGGAAACTATTAATCGTATCGATAACTTTAAAAAATGAAATTTCCCCTTTTTTATATCCCACAATAAAAATATATATTAAGAGTTGATAGTGTAATTTCAGGCCATATTTTATGGCAGAATCAACGAAAAAAAAATATATATATATTTTTACGGGAAGGACTTCCCATATCGTCATTGGAAAAATTCCCATAATTCGACTACTTTTGCCTTCGCCCACTTAGTTCGCTGCTTTTCAGACTGCTCTTCCGATCAGACACTCGTCGCCCCGCTGTCCTCGCCTCAGAGTGCATTTTGCCATTCCTATCATGATCCGCCGCTGCTTCAACCATTGCAATGCTGTCGGTCGAGATACGCTGCCACGAGTGAGCCATAAAAGGAAACGTCATACTCGATCTCCCGACTCTCCGCAGCGAAATAACACAACCCCGCTGTTCGGATCGCACCGCGTTTATCCAGTTATCGTCACTTCCCATCAACCTCCCTGTTACTCACGTTCACGAACAGGCACCACTCTCCCCACGAATTCCGCGGGACAGAGCGAACCACAATTATTTCACGACAGAGTTTGTTCCTCATCCGCAGTCCGGAAACCCGGCAATTTGTCTGACAGGTGGATTCGATCCCACGTGCATTCCTCCTCACAGTTTCGCTCGAGCCTCCGTCCATGTTCGCCTCGCACCGCACGAGACGCACGATCGAATCGTGCCCAGAGCAAGAAACCGTCCCAACTTGGCAGCCCGATGAAATACTTGGGTTGTTACCACGGGAAGCTCGAAATTACCTGGTATTACCGTGTGGCACGCCAACTATGCCCCTCACACCGCCGCCCCTGATGGTTTCGCCCTCTCGTAGCCTCCTCCTCACCCAACCCGCGATCCTCTTTCTACCGCTCGCTGGCAACTTCGTAGCTTTAATGTTACTCCCCCGACCCCGTGCAACGTGTACCACCAGCACCGGGAACGACCATCTCTGCCAGGTGTGCCTAACGTCGGAGTGTGTTTTCCCGCATTGTCCGGAAGCACGCGGCCTCTTAAATCAGCACGATTAGCGCGTATAGGATATTGCAGAATCATGCAGACATCCGCGCCCTTGCGGCCTTCCCAGGGACCATTGGGAGTGAACCTTCGATAGAATGTCTGCCCTCATGGATGCCCATGGTCATAGAAGTTGATCGGGGAGCGGCTATGACTCATTTTGTGAAAAGTGAGGATTTTGGGTGCCTTTCAGACAGCGATATCTTCACTTCACCATGGAATTTCGAGAAATCCCAGGTGCCTATCGAGTTCTAACGCAAAAAATAGATACTATGAGCTAATCAATGGGTACCTAATCCCATGTTTACTACCTGCACCGGCAACGACCATCTCTGCCAGGTGTGCCTAACGTCGGAGTGTGTTTTCCCGCATTGTCCGGAAGCACGCGGCCTCTTAAATCAGCACGATTAGCGCGTATAGGATATTGCAGAATCATGCAGACATCCGCGCCCTTGCGGCCTTCCCAGGGACCATTGGGAGTGAACCTTCGATAGAAGGTCTGCCCTCATGGATGCCCATGGTCATAGAAGTTGATCGGGGAGCGGCGATGACTCATTTTGTGAAAAGTGAGGATTTTGGGGTACCTTTCAGACAGCGATATCTTGGCTTTTCCATGGAATTTCGGAGAATGCAAGATGCCTATCGAGTTCTAAGGCAAAAAAGAGACACTATGAGCTTATCAGTGTGTACCTAATCCCACGTTTACTACCAGCATTGGGAACGACCATCTCTGCCAGGTGTGCCTAACGTCGGAGTGTGTTTTCCCGCATCGTCCGGAAGCAGGCGGCCTCTTAAATTAGCACTATTAGCACGTATAGGATATTGCAGAATCATGCAGACATCCGCGCCCTTGCGGCCTTCCCAGGGACCATTGGGAGTGAACCTTCGATGGAAGGTCTGCCCTCATGGAGCCCATAATCATAGATCGGGGAGCGGCTATGACTCATTTTGTGAAAAGTGAGGATTTTGGGGTACCTTTCAGACAGCGATATCTTGGCTTTTCCATGGAATTTCGGAGAATGCAAGATGCCTATCGAGTTCTAAGGCAAAAAAGAGACACTATGAGCTTATCAATGTGTACCTAATCCCACGTTTACTACCAGCACTAGGAACGACCATCTCTGCCAGGTGTGCCTAACGTCGGAGTGTGTTTTCCCGCATCGTCCGGAAGCAGGCGGCCTCTTAAATTAGCACTATTAGCACGTATAGGATATTGCAGAATCATGCAGACATCCGCGCCCTTGCGGCCTTCCCAGGGACCATTGGGAGTGAACCTTCGATGGAAGGTCTGCCCTCATGGAAGCGCATATTCATAGAAGTAATCGTAGAGCGGCTATGACGCATTTTGCGGAAAGTGAGGATTTTGGGTACCTTTCAGACAGCAATAGCTTCACTTCCCCATTGAATTTCGAGAAATCCCAGGTGCCTATCGTGTTCTACGGGAAAAAGTAAACAAGATGAGCTAATCGATGAAATTGTAAAACCGTTTTTTCGTGTCAATCAGCGTTACGATCCGGTCGATTACCATTACAAAACCCGAGGCGACCTGGATACATGGCACGGAGATACATTGACCGAAAAATCATTTCACCGACAAATCATATCACCAATAAATCATATCACCGATAAATCATATCACCGATAAATCATATCACCGATAAATCAAATCACCGATAAATCATATCACCGATAAATCATATCACCGATAAATCATATCACCGATAAATCATATCACCGATAAATCATTTCACCGATAAATCATTTCACCGACGAATCATTTCACCGATAAATAATTTCACCGACGTATCATTTCACCGACGAATCATTTCACCGACAAATCATTTCACCGACGAATCATATCACCGACGAATCATTTCACCGACGAATCATTTCACCGACGAATCATTTTATCGTTGGTCGATGCTCACCAACGGCTTCGATGAATGTGCAATAATTTGTCAACGCCGATGTAACCGATGTTTATCCTGGTGGCGTTGCAGGGTGGGACCATCTCGTTCTATGAGCGTTACGATCCGGTCGATTACCATTACAGAACCCGAGGCAACCGGGATACACGACACGTAGTACACTGTTGAGAGTGGTGTGCTCGAGACAACAAAGGGTCAAAAAAGGGTGGGCGATAGAGCCGGAGGTGGCGAAAGAGGAGATATACACGCCACCGGAGCACCTCGCGACGGGTAAACCCTGGGTTGCGTCAGGATACACACTGGCTGTACGAGTCTGTTACGAATTCCGAGTGGTTCACCACTGTCGAGAATCCTTGAATATTCAACGGAAATTAAACACCAGCCAGGGAGGATACGATATTCGAGAACCACTATTCTCTCTCTGCATCTTTCGTGAAAAATGAAACAAATAAAACCAGAGGCGTCGGTGCCGATGAAGTCTGCCTTTGATTTTCTCTCTTAATTTTCTCTATGTTAGTCGTTGTGTTGGAGAGTTATTTTAACCACTCCGGTTCTCACTCTCCGTCTCTTTCTGTGCACTCGCGACACTCCCGTATGCTAATGCAATTTGGATGAGTAGCGATAGCAGAATGTTCGGAGATGGTAATTGGCGCTAATGTTGTTTCTTTTTTTGTTTCCTTTTTTTGTTTCCGGCGCGGTTTTCCGTGTCAAGTGTTCCGACGAGAGTACAGCAAGACGGAAATTCGAGATCGGCGCGAAAAAATATGTCGGATGGAGCGTCGAGACGACATCCTTTTTTTCCCCTCTGCTACTCATTTACAGAAAAGTTACGGTTTTGGGTTCTTTCAGACAGCGATAACTTCGCTTACCGATGGAATTTCAGGAAATCCCAGCTGCCTGTCATGTTCTACGGGAAAAACTATACCAGATGAGATACGCACTGAAATTACAAAAACGTTTTTTCTTGCCGTTTCAGGGCGACGAAAAATGTTGAAAAAAATTAGGCAAATCGATTATTGCAGTTTTTTCCCTAAAAATGGAAAAAAAAATTTAGACTTCACATTTTAATGTACTTTTTCGCGTTGAGGACGAATCCGATGTCATTCCTATCGCATATTCTATCGGCGTCCTGGAAATCCTTAAAATAATTTTTTATGCCCCATCGCATAAAATCATTTTTTATGGCCATCGCATAATTGTCAGGATATTCTCTTCGCCCGGAATTTGCCTGAGGGTTTTCGGTACAATTCGTCGCGAATCAGATATCTCGTTGAGCTCGGTATTCTGAGCCGGAGCTTCGAAACGACAACGGCAAGCAGCAGCGTTCGCTCGGTATGTTTAGACAGAAATGATGGGAGATCGGTGTTGCCGGACAGCTTATGCGACGGGAAAACGCTCGAGACCACTCGTGGTGCCGCGGTGTTCCGAGCAGTGTAGGGTTATTGGTGGCCCTTTCGTCGGTGTTTTGAGCCGACGTGTAGTGGCCGGCAGGCAGGCCGGTATACAATCGCCCATTCGTACCCTCCTAGCCAAGCATAGGCTAGTATGGGGACACGTTTTGTCGCACATCACTACAAAATGTCCTCTTGGTGATTAATCGACGCCACTCTCGGGCCCCCTCCGCCACTTCGTACGCGTTACTGTCGACCGCAATCTCTCCCAATCGAGCGTGCGTGCATGTACCGGCGATACAAATATGCATATGGATACACAAGTACGTATGGATACACACATGCGTGTGAGCTGTACGTGTTTACGGTAAACACGCTCCGCAGTATGGGTAAAGGACGAATCCTGAATTTACAATCTCCGAATGACGAATATTCCAGACCCCAGAGCAGTGTGGGCTGTGTGGTACAGAGATGGAAATTAGCAAATTAGTGAGACCGGCTATTAACGAATATGGCGAGGGTCGGGCACGTTGAAATGTTTAAAATCTGTTGATACGTTATTAAAAGAAAAAAAAAATCTCTCTCGCTTAAATTTGCGGTGTACGGTTTGGACGATGTTAGAAAATCGTTTGTTGCAAATTCGTCCTGCAAGCTTGAACGCTGTGGGCCGATATCGTGAAGTGTACGATTCAGTTGTGTCACGATGAACCTGTGTACGTTTTAACGGTGTACGTTTGTATTTTAGGGCTCGCTCCTTTTTTGGGTCTGGTTTTTTAGGGCTTGTGTTTTTTAGGGGACGCCCCTTTTTTGGGTCTGGTTTTTTGGGGCTTGTTTTTTTAGGGATCGCCCCCGGTGAACGGTGTACGGCGCCTCAAGATGAGCCACCGCGTGGCTTTGGTAAAGAAAAATCCTAAAAATATTTCATATCCACGCCATCGTAAAGGGCATTTCCGAATATCCATTCCTTCCACTGAAATGGGATTCACCTCCGGAAGTAGGAGATCCACGTCGGATATTTTCAGTGGCCCACATTCGCCACTTTCATCCCACACCCACCCCACCTTCACAAGGTGCAACGAACATTCGCTCAATTAACCGACTCACGGACGCGTAACGCCGACACAATGGAAATTAGTCGAACAGTCACGATGATATTTACGAATTCCTCTTTCGTTTCATTTTTCTTCCGTTTTTATTCATTTCTCAAAGAACGCGACTCTCATCAAAGTTCATAAATCATTGGTCCTGGCGGGATCCTCGCGGTGGGTAAAAAGGAAGCGGCGAAAATCCATTCGCTCGATGAACAGGCGCCAGGAAGATGAGGGGAGCTTATCTCTTCAGACCGGTGCGGCGAGGAGACTCCGGAGAAGAGTGGGTTTTTTTTTACCCGCAAGAATGGCCGAGATCGTGGTCGGGAATCAAGTGGGGTGTTCTACTCGAGGATCACGACACCTTTTTTTTTCTTCTCGCCAGAAGAAGAAAAAAATCCGTCCCTTCCGCGAGATGAAAGGAAGTGCGAGAGGAAGAGCGCCGTGAGGAAGATATTCGTCACGAGCCCGAAACCTGAAAATCCCTTTCGATCTCTCATCCTGTGACAACTCCTCGTCGGCTCACTTTTGCCTCCGTGCAGAACTGGGCGAGGAGGCGGCCGCCCATTCCTCTCGGGCTGGCTACTATTTCCGGTTCACGCTTCGGAACGAGCCGTGAAACATCATCCCGCGCGAAACTCCCAGCGAAATGTGACGAGAATTCAGCGTACCAAAAGGGGAATTCTGAAAAAAAAAAAAAATGTAATACAAAAATTTCTCGGGTGTCGAATAACAAGGGACGGCCGTCCGACACGTGGCACGGAAGTTAACAACGTCGCTCCAACGAAATCATCGACAGCCGGCACTTTTCACACACTGTTGCTATCATAGCGGTAGAGATTTTTTTTTTTTAAATTCTATCTTCAATTGTGAATAATATTAATTTACGTATAATAACATTGTTATTATTATTATTATTATTATTTTATAGTTTATTATATTAACTATATATTATACTAGGGCTTCTGGTGGCTCGCGCGCTCATATGAAGTCTCAAAAAAAAAAAAAAAAACTGTAAGTAACCAAAGCGGAGCCCATAGCGAATAATCAAGACCTGGGCAGGAGGTTCTCCGCTCTCCCCTTTATGGACTTAAGCCCTTATTATTCTGTATTTCCTAAATACTTAAACCCGTACAATTCTAAGCCCAACTTAATAGACTTAACGGACTTAGAATAATAAGGGTTCAAGTCCCCCTTTTTATGGCCGTGTGCCTTTATTATTCTAAGTCCCTTAAGGAAATTGTGCAGCGCTTGAAAATGCATAGTAAAGGGAGAATATTAAGTCCCCCTCCCCTTTCTCGATTCTTCTAAACGCCGACGACGACGATGGCCGTGGTGGTGACGACAGCGCCGAGACTTTTATATATTATAGAGAGATATTATCATTTTTATTATACTAGCAGCTTGCTATGACCCGGGCGCTTCACGCCCTCGCCGTGGGCATGGAATATCAGTTTTCGATCGGACGAGACATTATATTATCTTATATTATATTATATTATATTATATTATGTTATGTTATGTTATGTTATATTATATTATATTACTAGGGGACTCGTGGCTCGCGCGCTCGCACCCCTTTATGGACTTAAGCCCTTATTATTCTAAGTCCTTTAATCCCCCTTGTACCCCTCCAACCCCGCGATTCTTGACACGGCAGCGACGGCGGCGAAATCTTTTTATATCATATAGAGATGTTATATTATATTATATTATATTATATTATATTATATTATATTATATTACATTATATTATATTATATTATATTACCACCGGATACGACGGACACCGCAAGCGCCTTTCCAGTTTCCAATATAACCTGTATAAATCCAAAGCTCTTATATTATTTTTCGACCTCCCTCCACCTCGCAGGTTATTAATCCCGAGGGTTAGTCCGTAACAGATCTTGCGGGCGGCTCGGCTCGCATCGAACGTCCTCGATAAATCAAGATTAAGATTGATCCCTCCGCCGAGAACCCCGTCCGAGCAACAGGAGAAAAATCCGCGGATATACCAAAAACCATCGGTCTTTCGCTCCGCGGGCATTTCCAACCAAAAAAAAAAAAAAAAAAAAAAACAAAACCCGGAATGGATCGATCGACGAAAAAAATTCAACTCCAACGTCGTGTTCCTCCCGATTATTGCAGCGGTCCACCGAACTCCGACGTGAACGTTGATTTATCGCCTAAAATTTCTCTTTACGCTCCCCACTCAACCCCCATTGTTATATTGTTTTCACAATCCCGCGATCTTCCCCTCCCCAGACGTAAAATAAAATACGCCGGGGCGGGGGGGAGGGGGCGTGCGAGGGGCTAGGAAAATGCCGAGTAAACAGGCCCCAATCAAAGATCACGGGCCATTAGCCACCGAGGGAAAATCACGCCGCGTCTGCAAGCTCTGTACGTTGCGCTCGCACACCAACCCGTCCTCGCTCGCGCCTCCTAATCGCGCTCGCGAAAGCGCGGTTGCGCGCACATCGGCTCTCGGGGAAGCTACATCCATGCCACCGCGCGTAGTACCGGGAACACACAGCCGGTAACACCCGAGTCCTCGGCGCTCCCGTTCGCCTCCCGTGGCCCGTACATAATGTTTTCGCGTCATTGGCCTCGCCTCCTCCCCTTAGCCTTTGCCTCTTCGTCCTGGGCCGTTTCGCTCCCCCCCCCCGCCCCCCGCCCCGCACCTTGCCCGCCGACCGGGGAATAAATCACCGCGCCGTTGACCCGCTCGTCGACGTGGTTACCGCCGAGTTACCTTAAAATTACACGGCTCGTTTCGCCGGCCTCGCCATTCCGGGGCGCGCTGGCGAGCCCGTTTTCGGTGGCGGCCCTTTGCGAAGGGATGAGGGGGAGGGGGAGGGGTAATGGAATTTGGATGTTTACGATGGGGGAGGCGTGTATGGAAAGTGCCGGGTAGGTAATTTTTGTTTTTTTGGGTTTGACCTTGTAGGGTGAAGGGATGAGACCGACGATAGGGCCAACCTTGAAGCTGCCGGGGCGAGCATTGGCACGCGAGGTTGGCCCGATTGTCTGTGGAGCCTTGATTGCCCGAGTAGAAATTTTCGAGCGTTACATCGGTCGCTGATAGGGCCCTGATAAGGCCTCATCAGACCCTTGTAAGGCTGTCTCAGGAGCTTATCAGGGCCCGATGTAGCGCACGAAAATGTCTACTCGAGTGATAAGCTCGGCCCGATGGTGGCAGTTAATATTGGCCCAAAGGTCATTTATGATGCTTGGCCGATCATTGGTAGGTTTTCTATATGTTAGTATACAATGTAGGTCTTCTATAGGTTACTTATATAGGGCGAGAATGGTTTTATCGTATAATTTTTTATCATTGTCAAAGTTGAAATATCTCTATCCTTTTTTTATGCTTCCCATTTTTGTATGAGATTATATTTTATATATTTTCTCTTGCGAGAACTCTCAAAGCGATCATACTCAGTCAATGTATTGCCTAAGCATTTATTGACTGTGGAGTACGGAACACAAAAATAATACGCATCTTCTGCAAGAATTAAAGAACGTGTCAATTCGCATGTTCTTATATCGAGGCTCGGGAACACTTTCGCTTGTGAGAAATGACTGGGTTTGGCGCCATCTAGCGGCGAAAGCCGCCGTTTGATGGCACAATGTTGGCGCCACATCGGCAAACGGACGTTTGACGAGTCGATATTCGACCGAACATTGGCCTAAGATTGGCAGAACAATGGTTCGTAAGTTCATGCATCGACAGACCAACGGTTCGTGAATCAATATTTAAAACAACATTGGCCTAAGATTGGCAGAAAAAATGGTTTATGAGTTCATGCATCAGCAGACCAACGGTTGGCGAATCGACATTCACCTGAACATTGGCCTAATATGCGCTAATAAATGATTGGTGAGTTCATGCTCGGCGAAACATTGGCCTCAAATCGACAAACTATCAATGGGCGTATCAATACTCGGCCAAGAGTTGGCCCCAAATCGACAAGCCAACCATTGGCATGTCAATACTTGACCTCAATACAATAAACCAACAATTGGCGAGCCCGTACCTGGCCGAACATTGGCTAAATGTTAGAGATTTGACAATCGCCACGCTGGCACTGGCCCGACCATCGGCCGCGTCCGTTCCATCGACAAAACCTACATAAGTGTGGCGTCAATTTTTTTTTTTTTTTTCTTGCTGTAGAATTAATATATTTTTTCCCCGACAAATGATCATTATCAACCTGCGCTCGTGCGCAGTACTGTTTTATTACTCCCTAGAGAGTAATAGGGCTAATTAGTCCATCCGGGCGCCCTATTATTGTTGGAGGAATAATGGTCATTGGCGAATATGACGATATTGCGGCGCAAGAAATCTAGTTATTTTAAAGCAGTCGGAAAAAAAGTATCGTGTGCTGCTACATGCGAGGAAGCGGATTTTCTGAATAATGTAATGATGGATGACGGTCTTGTTGGAATTTTTTAGACAAATTGTCAGAGAAATATTTTCATCAGGGTTTTAGTTAATTAAGACTCTAAACTTGTCTGTAATACCATTTATTTCAATACCTTTACTATTTTTAACAATCTTCTTTAATTTTCAAAGCCATTCGGAGCTTAAGTGGTCAGTAATTGGGCCGGTCACCTTAATATACTTCTTATTTTGCTTCCGCGTTAGGTTAATGTAGGTCGTTGTATGATTCGTGAAATAATTTGGTTCCAACTAGTCAATAACTTTTTAACATTGTTATTGTGCAAAATTGATATTGTTAGCACCTTTTCTATGGTTGATTCTTTCAAATTTTTATCCCGCTAGGAAGTATCGTGTGCTGCTGCACGCGAGGAAGCGGCTTTTCTGAATAGTGTAATGATGGATGACTGTAACGGCCTCGTTACAGTTTTTTAGACAAATTGTCAGAGAAATATTTTCACCACGGTTTTAGTTAATTAAGACTCCAAACTTGTCTGTAATACCATTTATTTCAAAACCTTTACTATTTTTAACAATATTCTTTCAGTTTCAATGCCATTGGGAGCTCAAGTAGTCAGTAATTCTGCCGATCACCATAATATACTTTTTATTATGCTTCCGCTTTAGGGTAATTGAGGTCGTTGTATGATTCGTCAAACAATTTGTTTCCAACAAGTCAATAATTTTTTGGCATTATTATTGTCCAAAATGAATCTTGTTACCACCTTTTCTATGGTTGATTAAAAAAAAAAATAATTACCTCGTTAGGAAGTACACAAAATTCTCTCCGAATCTCGCTTTTGACTGGGAATGTAACGATGCAATCTCCTTGACACGTTGGGCAACACGCTTCTCTGTGAAGAGCTCCTTCTCTTCACCGGTTGAGGAAGCGGATGTGACGAAGGAGAGGATCGGCGATATCGGCGCGAAGAGTAAAACGGCGAAGGTTCTCTTCCGTTAAATTTTCGTTGGGCGATACCTAAGGGTAAGAGGAGGAAGAATATCGACGAGGCACTCGTTGCTGCCAGGGAGTAATTGGGCGTTCGATGGCTCGATTGGCTCCGTCCGATATAACGAGCGGACAAGAGCGATCCCGAAGTTCCCGAGGCAGACGCTGGCTCATCCCACTTTCGCCACTTTGGGGAATCCCTCGATTCCTACGAGCCCTTCTGCCCCTTCTTCCCCCCCCCCCCCTGAGCCATTCCTTTCGATTCACTGACCCTCGCTTCCTCGCGGCCGAGGCGTTCGTGGACCAAATTGGCTCGTCCAACACAGACCAATCGGCTCTCCACGACGATCGACACATCCATCGTAGCTGTCGGCGATTATCTCGTTATTTTTACGACACCCGAAATCGGCGGTCGGATATAAATAATTAGGGCCATTCGAGGGAATGGTTTTTGCAACGAGTATTACAAAAATGAGCAATTTTGCGTCTTCTCAAAGGAAGCTTTGATCTCATGAAAAATGTTATTTTCGAGATTTTAATTTACACATGTTCAGTGTGTTCGAGATCGACGAAAAATGACAGCTAATAAAAATTTCTGGATGTGAGTGTGTGTCTTCGGTCTCCAAAATTGAAACCTCTATAACTGAAGAACGGCTCCATCAATCGCACGCAGCAAAAAAACACCCGACTGTGGCGACTGCGACTTACTTCCCGGTCTGAGTATGATGTTCGCTACAGCACACTAGTATCGCATAATATTTTCCGGAACGAATGCAGGAGAAGTGCTACGACGTGCCTGCTGATTGTGACGCTGTGCAGCCAGCGTGCGTAAGTACAAGAAGCGTGCGTAAAGTACCTGACTCGTGCGTAAAGTACAAAAAGCATGCGTAAAGTACGAGAGGCGTGCGTAAAGTACCTGACTCGTGCGTAAAGTACAAAAAGCATGCGTAAAGTACGAGAAGCGTGCGTAAAGTAGGAGAAGCGTGCGGTAAAGTGAAATCGGTCCGATGTGCGCATACGCCGTGTATTTATAGTACACTTGGCTGTAAAGCGCCACTTTCATGCATGAGTTACATAATACTAATTTACGATACTAGTGCGATAAAACTTTTTGACGAGTGTGACTTTGCAGGACGAGCTAAAGGCGAATGCTGCAATCACACGCGTTCAGAAAGAGTTTTACACACGCGACGCGCGCGTAAAACTTAAATTTTCGTATCGAGTGTATAAAATTTCTTTTCCTACTACTACTGCAGTCTTGATGGAAGTATTGATGGATGTCTTGGTGGATGTCTTGGTGGCTGTCTTGGTGGATGTCTGGGTGGTTGTCTTGGTGGATGTCTTGATGGATGTCTTGGTGGATGTCTTGGTGGATGTCTTGGTGGATGTCTTGGTGGATGTCTTGGTGGATGTCTTGGTGGATGTCTTGGTGGATGTCTTGGTGGATGTCTTGATGGATGTCTTGGTGGATGTCTTGGTGGATGTCTTGGTGGATGTCTTGGTGGATGCTTGGTGGATTGTATACTGGTAACTTTACTACTAACTAACTGTATACTGGTAACTTTACTACTAACTAACTGTATACTGGTAACTTTACTACTAACTAACTGTATACTAGTAACTATATACTGAAGATACAATGTCCCTCTACCTGTCGTAGGTTATCAAAGATGTTATTCCTGGGAGGTCGTGTGACCCTCCGAACCTTACCCTTTAAGACCATCATTTGTCAAGCAGTCAGACAAATTCACTCAGATTGGTTTTTCCCGATGCACCAAGAAAAACCTGGCGCTCTTCTTAAAATAAATTCCAATGGGACACGTCAACTTGTGCACACTCCTTTACTCGACGACTTCCCGAGTTCTTGAGATGCATAAGTCCGTGTTACAATATATATATAAGGTCTTCCAATAATCAGTGTGCTTTTATAGTCCACATCGACTTCGCGACCTTTCATCAATTCGCTCAATGAATACAGCTTTCTCTTTACGATTTTATTATATTTGTAGTGATATTTTACTTGGTGTTCTAGATGATGACAAATCGAGTTCTTGAGCACTAGAACTGGCTTTACACTTTTGAGGAGCAGCACTGACAGACAACCTATTAACTGCTTCAGCTATCCTCAGTGCTTTGCGGAATCCGATTTAGGGTAAGTGAGGGTGATATCACATAAGGCGGCGTCCATTAATCACATAAGGCGTTAGGTAGAGAAGGGTAGGTAGGAGGGGGGGGGGGGGGGGTAGCTGCAAATATCACGATTGATCATTTCGGGGTGGGGGGAGGAGGGGGGTTGGGTTTCATTACGTCTATTTTTTTAATTGTTCTTTTTTTCATTGTTACAAGATTTGAATACCGCGCCATTAAAGTGCATCTCACCTAGGCATCAAAAACACATCTACTATCAAAAAGTGATCTAAATGGGTTACATATATCCTTCTAGATGGTAACTATAAGCTATTCTACGTCCGTCAGTTACCTTTTTGAATGGGTGGTAACATTCGGATTCCGTCCAGACGGACAGTTGCAACCTATTGGGATCACATTTAAACAACTAATTTTGTTGTTTTTCCTCAATCAGAACTTAATCACTACGAGGGTATCACGTGTATCTTTTAAATTGTTCTTTTTCATTAATCTAGAGAATCAATTGTTACAAGATTTGAATACCGCGCCATTGACGTGCGTCTTTCCCAGGCACATCTACTATCAAATCCAAAACACATCTACTATCAAAAAGTGATCTGAATGGGTTACATGTGTCCATCTGAATGGTAACTATAAGCTATCCTGGGTCCAAAAGTTACCTTTTTGGATGGGTGGCAACATTCGGATTCCGTCCAGACGGACATATGCAATACATTGAGATCACTTTTATACAATTTATTTTTTGTGCTATATGAGTAATGATTGTAAGCATGAGTTCACTGCGCAGATGTCAGATGGCGCCACTGCCAGATTATTATTATTTTTTTTGACAATGCCAGAAGTCATCAGTGTTTACATTGCAAGTTCGCCGTCCTTTTTTCAACACACGTTGAATCGGATGGTTTCCTGTAATAAATTATTGTCTTCGCGTAATTCCATCTGACCTGGGCTCTCGGTAAGAAGGGAGCGAACATAATCCTTGGACGAAAGACGATTTTTGTTAAAGTTTTTAAGTTGTTAACCGACACATTGGATTTAGCTTTTTCAACATTTCCGGCCACATGAAGAATGTTTGCGTTTTAATTCAATTCAATAAAATTTAAATATAATAAAAGCTTTCGAACAAAATGTGTGAGTTATTGTTTATTTATGTAAACGGAAATTTATAGAGCCGCAAATAAATCACGCATCGAAAATATCGAAAGTTCCGAGTGAATTACTTCAGTTCGATTTATCCAGTTGGTTTCGACCAAAATTTAAAGGTTTTTTATTTACGTTAAACCTCCAACGTTTATTGTGTAAAAAATCACCGCCATGTCACCCCGACTTACTCTATACATGAAACGCCCCCCCTTTCCGTACATTTGCCGTGCCTCCGAGCCAGACGAGCGCCAGTGCGTAGCCGAACGAAGGATTTGTACTCGTGCAATCGATCACAAAGTCTTGTCTATTGCACCGTGTCTCTCTGTTCTCTCCTGCTCTCTCTTAACCGCTCTCGGCCGTCGGTCGAACAAATACAAGTCGACCAGTACGAAAACGCACCGAGCCCGTTCCGTCCCGGTGCGATCATCGAACCGTTGCGCACCCGTCGCGATTAACATTTACCATACTTTATACAGTATAAAATGGACGTGAATATAACGCATATGCAGCAAACCGGCCCGCGTGTTTATTTCAGGCTCTCCTCACGGCTCGAGTGAGTATTTGCACGATTTTGCACGGTCATTAAACAGCCCGTTAGATCAATTCGAATGGACTTTCTACGCTCGTTTGCCGTAAACAGTGGGTCGTTTTCGGGCATCATCGTCACGCTTGCCTACCCACCGATGTTGTTCATATCCGAGCTCCCTGTTGATTTAATACCGGTCTGTAGTGGGTGGACCCGCGGATGGTGGATCGCCGAAAGAGGCAGATGACGATAACGCTAGCGGGACAGGTGGAGAGTATCTCACACCCCCCCCCCCTCCCCCGCCAGGAGGAGGGAGGGGGGGGGGGTTTGATGAGATACCACCACGCTAGAATCGCATAGCCGATGTGTGCGGCAAGCTCGATAACCGGCGGCCTCTTTCCGAGATTGAACGCACAAATGGACCGGTAAATGTTTCGACGGGTCAGGCAATGCAATATATGAGAAGGGTAAATGGTCGGAGGAGAGTTCGGCCTGCAATCACGGGTTCCGGGCGCATTGGCCATCGGTTGATAATGCAGGTGGGAAAAACGACCGTTTTTCGAATAAGGTAATTAAATTGCTACATGGGATCACCGACAGTCTCGGGGCTTTTGGACCATGGTTAATTGGAGTAGATGGTTATCCGTGTAGGTTTTGCCGATGAAAGGACGCGGCCAATGGTCAGGCTAGTGTTGGCGCGGCTACTGTCGAATCCCCAACGGTCGGCCAATATTTGGCCAAGTATTGGCTCCGTGCTCGGCCGCGGTCGAATCGCCAATTGTTGGTTTATCGAGTTGAGGCCAGTGTTCAGCCGAGGATGAAGTTACCAGACATTAATTAATTTTCCGATTTAAGGCTAATGTTCAGCCGAATACCGATTCAGCTGAACATTATTTCACGAACCATCGGTGTGCCGATTTCAGGCCAATGTTCGAGCGAATGTGGAGTCGCCAGCCGTTGGTTCACCGATGTGACGCCAACATTGGGCCATCAATCATCGGCATACGCCGCCAGATGGCGCTAAACCAAGTTGTTTCTCGCAAGCGAAAGTGTACCCGAGCGTCGATATAAGAGCCTGCGAAATGACACCTTTTTTAACTTTTGCAAAGTATGTATGACGTACTCGGTAGTCAATAAATGCATTGACATACCAATATACGATATGTATTGGAAATACATTGAGTGAGTATGACGGCATGGAAGTTAGCAACGTTGCTCCAACGAAATTATTGACAGCTGTCACGTTTCGCAGAAAGATGCTTTCCTAGCGAGCCGATAATATATTATAATGTAATACAATATATTAATATCAATATTTATAATTATTATAATTATATATAGAATAATAACAATATAATATCGTAGAAAACAATTTTTTTTTATCGTTTCATCAGTACATAATCTTTTTGAGGAAAGTGACAGCTGTTAATGATGCGATTGGAGCAACGTTGCTAACTTCCATGCCATGTGAGTATGATTGTTTTGAGAATTCTTGCAGGAGAAAATATATAAAATATAATCTCTTGCAGATATGCGAAGAATAAAAGGAGGGATATTCCAACTTTTACAATATAAAAAAGTATTGCCTTAATCACCGACAGTCTCGGGGCTTTTGGACCATGGTTAATTGGAGTAGATGGTTATCCGTGTAGGTTTTGCCGATGGAACGGACGCGGTCAATGTTCGGCCAAGCACTGGCGGGCCAATGGTTGATTTGAAAATGTGCGGAACTGTGTAATGTGCGGTGTGTGGTTTGAAAATGTCCGGTCGCGTTTGACTTGCCAATTGTTTGTTTGTCCATTTGAGGCCAATGTTCGGTCAAGTATTTGCTTGCCATTGGTTGGAACGGCAACCCGCGGCCAATGCGATATAGATATATTTTATACCTTTCGTCCATTGCAGGAATTTGCCGACTCCCTTTACCAGAAACGACAAACCTTTCCCAGATTTCCCAGAATTTTTTATATACGTTATACTGTGGAAGTGCGGCGTGGCTTCAAGGAAATCTCGAATTTTTCATTTTGATTTTAAATTTAGATGTTCCGAAGTTTTTAATTTTTTAAGTAGCCGGTAGCGACTTCTAAAAATGCATTAATTTCGGAAAACTCTCGCACATAGCATTTTTATTTTATACGATAGTACGGGGTGGCCTCCAGAAAATTCAAAAATGTTCAATTTAACAACCACAGTAGTGGGCACATAATTTCCTGCCTACATTTTGGTATCAATGCTGCTCAGAGTGGTTCGCGACGCGTTTAATGACTCCCGCGGACAATAAAAGAGGCGCCATAGAGGTATTTAACCACGTTTGATTAGTGATGCGCACGTAATTGCTCGTGTCCTTGTTGACGATATCGCGCCCACGGCGCGTGGTACGAATTTATGGATGAACAGATTAATAATATTAGTTAAGGCATTTATTATTTAATATAATTTATTCCTTATTCCAATACAATATAATACAATAATTTCAGATTTCTAAAAAATTAGTGAATGAAGAATTTTTTTTTTATAGTACCTAAAAAAAGATTAAAATTATTAACAATAAAATATTAATTTTCATGGTAGCTCCTTCCATTTTTTTCTACCGATATTCGCTGCTATTGTAATAACCATTATAATAATAGTTTTTGTTTATAATTTATACGGGTTATAATTGTTATGCATTCGGACACTGAAGTTGAGAGACGTCCCGGCCATATCACAAATGCATTTGGCAGGCGCACTTCAAAAGCGTTTGTGTCACGGCCGGAGATGTTTCTCGACTGTAGTGAGGGAATGAATAATGATTATAACTCATATAAATTATAAATAAAAATCGTTGTTATTATTGTTATTATAATCGCAGCAAATATCAATGGACAACATAAGAGGGAGCTTCTGTGAAAATTAATATTTTATCATAAATTATTTCAATATTTTTGAAAGATTTTATTTTTGTTATAACGTTGTTTTTCTTTTTTTGTACTTTTCTTGGTCGTTCTGTAATTTTTTCATAGTCGGGAGTTTAAAAAAAATGGTATCATTGATTAACATAGTTGCCAGATGCATGCACACCGATCGACGATGTAACGCCCGCAGCGCTTTATTAAACCGTGTATTATTGCGTTATACGAAAATATTTTTTAATTAAAAAATAAAAATAAAAACACAAACGGCAGCTTGTAGAGACGATGTGAAAAACTGTGTGTAAATTTCGACTTTGTGATCACGATACCGGAATAATGTCAAAGAGCACTCGAAATTAAATGCCGTATTCAATTGACGTGGCTTCAACATGTACGAACTGCTATAAATGTAAAATGTCTATAAAAGTGGGCGTTAGTTATATTTATCGAGATTATTCCATCTTTTTCGATAATGAAGGATGGAAGGCGATTCTAATGGACACTTTCCAAGAAAAAAAAATGAGTGCCTAAAATGTTAAATAAAATATTGAAATATCGAATTATTGAATTAATTGAATCATATTTAAATAAATAAATAAACAAGATATTGAATATTATCTTTTGAGCCCCGAGCTCGAGCGCGACCCTCGGTGATGTCGAATTATTGAATTAATTGAATCATATTTAAATAAATAAATAAACAACATATTGAATATTATCTTGTGAGCCCCGAGCTCGAGCGCATCTCGCAGTGACGTCGCGCCTCGGTGAGGCGATTCTGATAGACACTTTCCAAGAAAAAAAAGTGACTGCCCAAAATATTAAATAAAATATCAAAATATCGAAATATCAATATATCAAAATATTCAAATATCGAATTATCGAAATAATTGAGTCATATTTAAATAAATAAATAAACAAGATATCGAATATTATCTTTTGAGCCCCGAGCTCGAGCGCGACCCTCGGTGATGTCGCGACAATCCGGAAGTCGCATTACTTTCGCTGGTAAAGTCATCGAATAAAATGGCCTGTACCGTAGACCGGTGACCTCTCGGTAGTGGCGCGTTCCGGAGGTGAGCGAAATCGATCGGGGGTAGCTTATCGAGTTCCACAGTGGTACTAACGCCGGTTCGAGCAGCCGGCCGGAGCCACTCGAGGGAACGAGCAATGAGCCAAGTGAGCTAGTGACTATTAAACAGAAATTCGCCTCACGGGTTATAATCGTAAATAGTTGGGTAAACGGCCTCGGGCCTTCGGCGACGTTGTCGTCGTCCTCTCCACGACGATATACACACATCCCTCACAGTGTACATATATTTATGTACGTTACGTTATACCGTTATGCGTCTATCGTTCTCGCGACATTGGCTCGCGTGTGTCGGCTACGGTGTGTAGAACAGCCACGCTTCGTGCACGCTTCGTCGGTGGATCTGGGTAAGCGGAAAGCCATGCGGTGTTGGGGTGGGGGGGGGGGGGAGGGGGAAGGGTCGGTACACATGCATGCATATGTATGGCCCGCGCGGTATTGTCGGCTATATACGTATTCCTACATTCTGGTCGGCATTGTATACAGACCGGCGAACTCTGGTAAACTCACACCAAAGCCCCGGCACAATTCGGTTAGCCCCATTCATTACCGACGTGTACCCATGGAATTATCACTCGTGTATACGAGTGATAATACGAGACGGACAAGAAGACTCTCCCTCGCCCCCCAAAGCCTTCCTCACATGCCGGATTCCGCCGTCGTGCAGGGCTGTCGGCATGAGCTGTGGGACTTTACCATCACGAATGAAGCGGGGAACATTGGAGATTGGGGAACAATTGACCGTCGGCCTGTCTTAATGTGGTCACGAGAACTCGCCTTTTTTACTTGTTCGCGAAGATCCACCGGTTGTTGTCTTGGTGATTTTATACAAATTTATGGTCATTTTGCCAAAATGTTTGCGCATTTTGCGAAAACGTTTCCGCTTTAAAAAAAGAAAAATGTTTGTGCTTCTTACAAAAATTTCTCGTCTTAAAAAAAATGTTTCCTCTTTTTAAAGAAATGGTTGTTCATTGTGAAAAAAATTCTTTTGCATTTTACAAAAATGTTTGTTCATATTTAAAAAATGTTTGTGCATTTTACAAAAATGTTTGATAATTTTACAAAAATGTCTGCTCATTTTATAAAAATGATTCATGTTACAAAAAGCTTACAAAAAAGGATGTTATTTTTCATGTTACAAAAAAGGTTTGCTTGTTTTAGAAAAATGTTTGTTCACGTTACAAAAATGTTTATGTTCCAAACTTTCTCGTTCATTTTACAATAATTTTCGTTCATTTAACAAACACTTCAATTCATTTTACAAATTGTTGTGCAAAAATGTCGAAAAATCCATAGGGTCTTCATGTCCCCCCAGCCTCCCCGTCCGTCTGAACGTAGGATTCCTCAATTGGATAAATTAATGAACACCGATGCAATGAGATATTGCACTGAAAATAAATGAATCGTGACAAATGAACAGAGTAGACAATCTCTCGCCAAGTCATCGACGTTGCCACGAGCACCGCTTCAACGACGACCGTCCTGTAGATGTGCCCAAAATTCTCAACCTACTCCCCATAAGTGATATCTCAACAAGAAGTATCGGATTAAGCAACTGAGACGCTATCAGCTTTCAAATAGCGTCGGCCCGTGTTTGGTTTGTCGCCGCGCCAATTTAGCAGCGTCTTGATGATTTATATCCGCAGGGCTCGAGTTTCGGGAGGCGC
This sequence comes from Stenichneumon culpator, assembly GCA_964017025.1. Lineage (NCBI taxonomy): Eukaryota > Metazoa > Arthropoda > Insecta > Hymenoptera > Ichneumonidae > Stenichneumon > Stenichneumon culpator. The sequence continues at coordinate 4,897,504 of OZ024771.1, forward strand.
AGCAGCCTCACCGGAGCGAAAACGAGGTCCCCGTGGGCCTCGGTTGCGCCGTTGATCTCGCCCGCGCCCGGAACACGGTGGTTCAACAATCGTGAACATAGCGTCGGAGAACTGAGCGGTTCGTTTTGACAGATGCCGCGTCGTGGGCGCTTAATCGAGTTCCCGTGTCGACGCGGTGGAAGCTCCGGGCCAGAGTGTCGGATGACAATGGCCGATCGTTCTAGCTTGTCGCCAGATTGGCGAGGATAGAAACGAAGCTCATCCCTCCCAATTTCCATCGTCTTCCGCGTCGAGCTCGCGTCGTGCGCAGCTTCCCACGAAACCCCTTGTGTTAATACCGCGGAATAATGCCCCGCGATCAGCCTCGTTGATTCTCCGGGCTGTATCGTCTCGAGCGTAAATCTGCGAGACGGCGAGGCTGGAGACTCCACAGATCAGTGGAGATCGGTCGCAACATCGATAACTCAACGATGACAATGCAATGCCAGTCGTAAATGTCGTAATATACCGTCTCAGTCGATCAGCCACGAACGACCGGTGATCAATAACGATATTCGACGACGAGTTATCGGGTACGATGAGAGGTATAGAGGGCCTCGTCAATTGGATCTAATTGCATCATCGAACTGGCTTGCTTTGTGATTTGTGGGTTTGTCTCCTGCGAACCACGATCTCTTTCTCACCAGCGTTGATTGGTGATTTGACAATAATCATAATCTTAATACAGTACAAAGTTAAGTCCTCAAGATTGAGTAATGTCCCTCGAGTGTCCCTTGAGTAATTGAAACCCCGCTGAAAGTCGTTAAAGTTGTCCAAGGGACACTCAAGGGACACTCAAGGGACACTCGAGGGACACTCAAAAGACACTCAAGGGACCCTCAAGGGACACTCAAAGGACACTCAAGGGACACTCAAGGGACACTCAAGGGACACTCAAGGGACACTCAAGGGACACTCAAGGGACACTCAAGGGACACTCAAGGGACACTCAAGGGACACTCAAGGGACACTCAAGGGACGCTCAAGGGACACTCAAGGGACACTCAAGGGACACTCAAGGGACACTCAAGGGACACTCAAGGGACACTCAAGGGACACTCAAGGGACACTCAAGGGACACTCAAGGGACACTCAAGGGACCCTCAAGGGACACTCAAGGGACACTTAAGGGACACTCAAGGGACACTCAAGGGACACTCAAGGGACACTCAAGGGACACTCAAGGGACACTCGAGGTATACTCAAAAGACACTCAAGGGACACTCGAGGTATACTCAAAAGACACTCAAGGGACACTCAAGGGACCCTCAAGGGACACTCAAGGGACACTCAAGGGACACTCAAGGGACACTCAAGGGACACTCAAGGGACACTCAAGGGACACTCAAGGGACGCTGAAGGACGCTGAAGGACGCTGAAGGACGCGGAACGACGCTCATAAACTCACAGTAACTCACACTCACTCTTACAATTAGCGAATACAATAAAAATGTTTGAATCAACGCCCCCGTTCACGCACATGGCGTTAATGCACGATTTTTCTCTTAGTTTCTACAATAATGATCGTGTCCAATGGAATATCCAACGAGCCAGAGCAAGGGACTCAATGAAAGAAAGTCACTTTATCAGCGGAAACGCATGCGATTTCGAGATTACAACCGTCGCGAACCCGCAGCACGCCGAGTTTCTCGGTGCATATACACGCACCTAGATTGCAACCGTTATCCAGCCGGCAAATACGGTGCAGTCCGGAGCCTACGTGACCCGTGGCAATTCATACCGCAAATCGGCTCCGAGTACGAGTGTATCAATTTAGTCCGTTTACCGCAGAGATCGCTTACCGAAGTTGCATCCGCTGTAGAAAATTCCCCCCGTTGCTCCTCTCAGTCTGGCCAGCAGCCGTCCAGTCGACCGACCCACCGAAGTCCTTTCGCCGTCGTCCGTCCGGACGGTCCTCGCGAGAGAGGAAATAATCAACGTGCACGCGGCGAACGCGACACCCACACATCGAAACCGTTTCAATACAACCAAACCAACCTCCTCGTACGCTCGCCGCAAGCCACGATAGTACCAACGAGACGCGCGCGCGATAATTGGAAATCACTATTATTTATGCAACCCGTACCAATGTACGGAGGGAAAACAGCGTGGTACTTAACGCCACGCTGAGAGAGGTCAGCCTACACGCGATAATAAACTTTTGCCATTGTTTCATCTACCGTACGTATACGATGCCGTATATTTTACTATTCGATATTTTCCTTTATTTTTCTTCTCTATTTTTGATTCCCCCTCGGCACGGTATTCATTAACCGATACACGCTATTTATAATGTTGGCGGTAAATTGTTAATTTATTCTCATAAATATGGAAACAACCGGAACTGGCGAGAGTGCAGCGCCGCGGAGGGGGGGGGGAGGGGTGGGGGAGAGGAAAATGATGGAGAGGCGAGCCGAGGGAACAGAAATGAGGGACGGAGGGAATTGCCGTGGGTCACATATGCATCGGAATGTCACATAAAATTATGGTTATTTGATTAAAGAGAGGGTTGTCAACGGCACGCGAACCGTACACACCGGTACGGGCCGTCGTCCGGCCCGTACCGGCGGTCGCGTGCATTTACATCCCGGGCGCGTGCAACGCACCAGGATCCGGTATTTTGTCGGGGGGCGCGAAGGGGGTTGGTAATTTCGGTCAAAACAATTTCGTCGAGGATCGACGATCGAGGGACGAGAGAGCGCGGGACGGAAGATCTAAACAACTCTGCCTTGTACTGGCCCGGACCACGGCCGATTCTATAAATTTACCATATCGAGGAGAATCTCGACCGAGCTATATGCTCCACCATTCTGTGGGGGGTTTCTATCTCCGCTCTGTGTGTACATACTTTGTGTACTGTGTAAACGCGCCGGAGTCTCCCGTCGGCATGTTGGGATCCCGGAATGCCCAACCGTAAGCGCGGCAACCGGAACACATTTGCCCGGTGGGATTTTCATCGCGTAATGAATTCATCCAGGTTCCTGTTGGGCGTTCCCTTGTTTCAATAGCGGCGAATTTGCGAAGTGTCGCGCGACGCTGTTCGACGGAATCGGCCAGGCCCGGGCCAGGGTCTGGATACGGGGACATCCAGTAGGTTACTAGATATTCGTTGTCCAGCTGTAACCCTGGTGGAGTTTGTAGAGCGTTACGTCAGGGCTAGAAGAGGCAGTGAATGTAAAGCTCTAGAGTTTCGACTAGGCAAATCTTCAACCCTATCAAATCGACTGTGTTCCCATTTATCGTTTTTCCAGGACTAGCTCCCTGGTAGAAATTCTGAAGCGTTACGCGGGGTCCTGAAGGCTTCGGGAAGAATGCTGGCCAGGCCCTAGCCAGGGTTTTGCTACTGGGACATCCAGTAGGTTACTTAATGTCCCAGTATATTCTTCGATATTCCTTGTCCGGCAGTAACCCTGGTGGAATTTGTGGAGCGCTACGACAGGGCTTGACGAGGTCCGGAGCAGACGTGGTAAGGCTCTGACCAGACCCTGGATGTAACGCTCTAAAATTTCCACTAGAGAAACCGGCCATCCTATAAAATCGACTGTGTTCCCATTTATCTTTTTTCCAGGACTAGCTCCCTGGTGGAAATTCTGAAGCGTTACGCGAGGTCCTAAAGGCTTCCGGAAGAATCCTGACCAGGCCCTGGCCAGGGTTTTGCTACATGAACATCCAGTAGGTTACTAGATATTCCATGTTCAGTAATAACCCCGGCGGAATTTCTAGAAAGTTACATCAGGGCCTGACGAGGCCCCGAATGTAACGCTCTACAGTTTCGACTAGGGAAATCTTCAATCCCATCAAATCGACTGTGTTCCCATTTATCGTTTTTCCAGGACTAAGTCCCTGGTAGAAATTCTGAAGCGTTACGCGAGGTCCTGAAGGCTTCGGGAAGAATCCTGGCCAGGCCCTAGCCAGCGTTTTGCTACTGGGACATCCAGTAGGTTACTTGATGTCCCAGTATATTCTTCGATATTCCTTGTCCGGCAGTAACCCTTGTGGAATTTGTGGAGCGTTACGACAGGGCTTCACGAGGTCCGGAGCAGGCATGGTAATACTCTGTACAAGCCTCGGATGTAACGCTCGAAAATTTCCACTGAGAAAACCGTCAATCCTATAAAATCGAATGTTCCTATTTATCGTTTTCTCAAGACTAGCATCCTAATAGGAAGTTTTCGGCGTTACGAGAGGTCCTGAAGCGCTCCGGAAGAGGCCTGGACCAGGTCCTGACTAGGCCCCAACTAGGATCCACGCATCAATGTAGGCCGCGAATAAAGAACGCATCGAAAAGACCGTGGGGAGGTGTGGTAGGTCTGGCTGACTTACTGCTCATAAGACCCTTGAACGTTGAAGAAACGCCTGGGGTACATATGTACCCCAGTCATGAGTTAGAGGGTAGAAAACAATGATACATGAGATCCAGGATTAATAAACGTCATTTGAAGATCGAAGCTTGCTTGATTTTGATAAATCTTTTTTCTGGGTGTGACGGACGGAATCGTAATTTTCCTAATACGATAGAGGAGGACGTGAGGAAAGCCACCGAGGAAGGAAAGTCGGGTCTCCGGGCGGGAATAGATGGAAGCTCATCCGCAGGATAGTCGCCTGTAAAAGCCACCCACTGGAACACTTTTATCATCGAGAGCTTCATCGTCATCCCACGGTTCAAGGCCCATTTCACTTATCCCTCTTGGCCTCGAGCTCACCGGTCGGCCCAGCCAACTACCTACCCACCCACCTCACTTCGATGAGATTTGCAATGGTAAATAGGAACTGCATTAAACGGGAATTAATTTCTTGCTAACCGTCCGCACTGAATATAGTTGCGAAAGCTTTTGCCGTGCCATCGGTGGAATCGAGTAAAAGGAAGATGGACACTTTGCACCTAGAATTACCGTGGATAATCCTGGTAGTACTTAACTCCATGCTCTCCCGCCCGTCAGGACCGAAGACTTTCCGATCGAACGCTCCGTTCGCAACTTCGGAAAAGGGCATCGACGGGAGAATCAAGTGTGAGAATTTTTCGTCACATGGAAGTCGACAAGGTCGCTCCAATAAAATCATCAACAGCAGTAATTTTTAGCGATAAACATTATATTATAATATATTATATTATATTATATTATATTATATTATATTATATTATATTATATTATATTATATTATATTATATTATATTATATTATATTATATTATATTATATTATATTATATTATATTATATTATATTATATTATATTATATTATATTATATTATATTATATTATATTACCAGCGATCGTTGGCTTCAGAGTTCAGTTTCATTAACTGATAACAATGTGGCTTTAGCATCGTACAGCTTATCTTAGTTTGACGTAGAGTTAAATTTATAAACTCCGACGAATTCGCATGACAATCCCATTTTTCGACCGGAAGTGACGTATTTCCGATACGACGTCACATTCGTTCAAAAACCGAGACTTTGTAACCAGAAGCAACGTTTCGTTCTGTAACGCTGCGTAAAAATCTCAAAAACGCGATTTGGAAGTTGGAAGCGACATATTTTCGGTCTAACGTTACTTCCGTTCGAAAAATGAGATTTTCAAATCGAAAAGTTAAATTGCCGTTGTCAAATTACATAGTCCATGTGCGGGGGCGCGAAAAGTGATTCGATAAATTTAATGTACAGAAACTTGAAATTTCCTTACATTATTTTCATTGATTGAACATTAATGTACATTTTTGTTGTAAAATAAAAATACCAAATATTAAAATTATAAAAATTTTCATAAAAAATCCAAGTTTTACTGTAAAGATTGCAGCGCACATGTGTTTGAAATATTAAAAAAACAGTTTATGTAAATAACCTTCCAATACCGTTAATTAATTTTCTAACAAATTTTTTTACAGTGTATTTATATTACATTACACCATGTCTTGTAAGTAAGTTATTACATTGCCCGCAAGAGAAACAACTCTTTGGGTGACGTCCGTCGATAATTTCGTCGCAGCAACGCTGCCAACTTTCAAGCAATAATTTTTCCACGAAAATCGTAAGCTGCTTTGATGTCGCTGGCAGTAACGTCGATGAATGATCTTCATGGAAACGACATTCAGCGGCGCAAGGGGCTTATCGAAAGGTGAAAAAAAAAAAAAATACCGGAGAACATGCGAACGCACAAAAGAGGGTTCAGTCAGTTGAAAGACGGAAAAACACGCGACGCGTCAGATATTCAGACCCGAGGGAAAAATGAGTTGACTAGCGAGAGAAAGGAACAAAAAAATAGCGGTTCTCTTTTTCTTTCCGAGCTATAAAACATTCAGTCACGAGTGGTGTGTTGAAGATTCTGCGTTTCGTGCTCGCGCTCCCGCTCGTGCCATTTTACCATCCGCCTCGTCCTCGCCGCATTACACGTCGAGACGCCCGTCTCTGTAACGACCGGCTACTCTCTCGACGTTTTTTTTTTTTTTATGTTTGTATATTACATTGACGCGGGAAACTTTTACGAGATCCGTGGAGACCCGGACGGTTCGTTCGTTCGTCGGTCGACCGGAGGATGGAGAGCCCCGACCCGGCCTCCGACGACCGATGTAATCATTTAATGGACTTTCTCGTCCTCGTTGCTACCTCACTTCTCGCTCCTCTGCTCCCGCCTGTTTCAATTTTACCTCGGGAACTTGCGCGACTCTTACGGATAGAAATCTCGTCGCGGAGATCGCGCAGTTGACTCGGAGGATTCTCCTACGTGACCCCATCATCTACGAGACTCGACGGGCTTATCAGTTTCGACTGCACAATTTTTTTCAGCTCAAGGCCCCTTGTTCGACTGTGCGGGCCCATCCAAAAACCGGAGAACACCGAGTTTCCCGTGTATGACCGATAGGTAGAAAAAGTACGCCCGGAAAAAATACTCCCGGAAAAAATACTCCCGGAAAAAATACTCCCGGAAAAAATACTCCCGGAAAAAATACTCCCGGAAAAATACTCCCGGAAAAAATACTCCCGGAAAAAATACTCCCGGAAAAAATACTCCCGGAAAAAATACTCCCGGAAAAATACTCCCGGAAAAAATACTCCCGGAAAAAATACTCCCGAAAAAATGCTCTCGAAAAAATATTCCCGGAAAAATACTCCCCGAAAAAAATACTCCGGGGAAAAATACTCTCGGAAAAAATACTCCCGGAAAAATGGTTGGTTTGATTTTTGTTTCGCGATACGAGCACTCAGTCCAGCTGGATCATTGTACTCGGGCTCCGTGGGGCACTCGCACCGCCCTAATTGTCCACGTTGTGTTTCTCAGACGCGGAACACAACAGACAGGCGTTCCTCGTGATGTCATTGACTTTATCGCACCTACTTCTGCGACTTTGACACCTTTTCATTAGGGACTTCCGGTTGCTCAGGGTTATTAATAAATAAATAAATAAATAAATAAATAAATAAATAAATAAATAAATAAATAAATAAATAAATAAATAAATAAATAAATAAATAAATAAATAGATTAATAAATAGATTAATAAATTAATAAATTAATAAATTACATTTTTTGTTATTTTTTAAAAGATTTGTGGAAATACTGGCCTTTGAGCGCGCGATGTATTTTCTTTGCCGACGGGAGTGAGGAAACCATCAAACGATATTTTTGTCCTTCGGACATTGCAAACTCTGATGACAGTGGGCATCTTCGCGACGCAGCGGCAACAGCGTGAGGCGTCGCTGAGAGAAGCTGGTTCGACCGTGCAGTCCCGGGTCGGTCGCGGGAACGTGTCTTGTAGTCGGTAAGCGTGGTAAAACAGTTTCGGAGTTGCCGGTTTGCGTAACACGGGGAGCGTAGAACGTAACGCGAACGGGAAACTCTCCGGTGGAAGGCATTCCGGACGTGGAGCGAGTTCCACCGACCCGGGGAACAAACTTCCGTAGTTCTGGCTCCGTTCCCCTCGCCCTCGAGTTCCCGAACCGGAAGCGCCGAAACTCGAGTTCCCGGTCCCGCTTCGGCCTCGCCGCTCGGTATGGGCTCGACTCCGGCGACGACGATTAACGTCTCCAATTTTCCGGACCGCTATTTATCTTCACCTGTTCGAGTTGTTTCGCAGTCACTCCGATCCCCCCTTTTGGATCTCCCGAGAGTTTCCGCCGAATTCGTCGCGTGCAATTAAATTGTCGCCGACTCTTATGCCCCGAATTGTATATTTCAATGGGCGACGGTCGGAAGTTCCGGGCGGTTCGAGGGGTGAACGCCCGGATTGATCGATCTGATAAAGATTAAATTTTTTTTTTGCGCCGTCGAGCCGGCACCGGAGAAATCCGGCTCTGGTACTCGCGATCTATCAAATAACTGTCGTTTCCGTGAAACGTATCGCGGGTGAGAGCCAACGCCATCCGCGTGCCAATTTAAACCCCGTGAAATCCCCGATACCGAAACGGAGAGATTCGAAAGCGCCTCCGGCACGAAGGCACGAGGGACGCGTTAGTGCCGTGTGCAGATGCGGATCGAGTTTCATCTGTGTTGGACCGGTGAGTAAGGTAATCGCATCAGAAGTTCCGTATCTGACTTCGCGATCTGAAAAATGGGAGGGTCCGAGTCCGTTACGCCGGAAATTGGTAGTTAAAGCCATAATCGTCAGTGTCAACTCTTTTTGATCACCCTCAGGTTAGGTTTGGTCCGGCTGTTACATCTCAACACTGGTACGAGACTGGCCAGATTTCCGAGTTTGACGCCGTCTTATGCCAGTGCATCAGAAGTCCCGTATCTGCCTTGGGGATCTGAAAAATGAGAGTTCGAGTCCGTTGGGCCGGAAATTGGTAGTTAAAGCCATCATCGCGAGTGTCAACTCTTGTTGATCACCCGCAGGTAAGGTTTGGTCTAGCTGTTACATCCCAATACTGGCACGAGACTGGCCAGACTCTCAAGTCTGGCGCCGTCTTATGCCAGCGCATCAGAAGTCCCGTATCTGCCTCGGGGATCTGAAAAATGAGAGTTCGAGTCCGTGGCACCGGAAATTGCTAGTTAAAACCATCATTGGGAGTGTCAATTCATGTTGAACATTCCCAGATAAGGTTTGGTCTAGTCGGTACAGCCCAACACTGACACGAGACTGGCCAGACTCCCGAGTTTGGCGCGGTCTCGTGCCAGTGCTGGTACGCGAGCTTCAGCCATACCTACCACACCTTGGTCGTTGGGCAGTTCTCATGTCAGACTCCGCTTAATCGTCACCGGAGGAGTAACCAAGCGTAGAGCCGATAAATAACACCAGACCCGGGGTGGAGCAAGAAAAGAAGAACCATCAAAGAACAGGATTCGTGCTGCGTGGTCCACGGAAGGAAGATACATCGATACAATCGTGTAAAAGTGATCACGCGATCGAGCGAAGTGGCGGGGATGAGGAGAACATGGCCGGGTGGAGCTACGGTTGCGTTGGTGGGCGAGGAAAAGGAGGGCAGAAGCGTCCGAACGAGAATTCGCCGAGGGGGTTGAAAAGGAGGAGTTAAAAATAACAACAGAAACCCTCACTATAAAGTCTTTTCCTCGGTTGGACGGAAGCGCCGACGGTCGAACGGCGAACGGAAACGGGGAACAAGGTAGAGCGGTGGGTAGGGTTCGTGGAAAACTACCCCTAAGTGTCGGTCTTTCGACCCGAGGAAGCGAGTTATGGTTTCAGTGCCCCTCGCCCACCCGGCCACCCAGCCCGTTGCAGTTCAATTCTCGTTCGGCTCCTCTCGGCAACCACCGCGCGCCGTTCCACTCGCCTGGAGATAGCGTGTCTCGCGGCCGCCCCCTATTTACCGAGTGGACTCCACCGGAAAGGAGAAATGCTTCTAAGGTCTTTCTCTCTTTCCCTTGCTCAAGATTTACCGGTTTAAAGAGATAAGAAAACAGAGGAAGCAAATGGACCGGAGTGGAACGCTCGCCGGGCAAGACCGCCAAGACGGGACCAATGCGAGAGAGCAGTCGCCGCTTCCATCTCCTCCTCTCTCGATCCATTTCTCTGCGAGGATCCAACAACCCTTCACCTCCGCCTCCGTACACGAGAGCGGTATCTCCCATTCCTTCTCCTTTCCACGATCCCTCGAATGGGGCTCTATCTGGGTTTGTTGCTCGGCGCGAACGGCCACCCACCTGAAACACAAGAGTGTCGTGGCAAATGGACCTAGGGTTGCTGGTACAGCGTCGAGGATCACCAGCTGGAATATGGCTCTCTTGGTCACCGAGGACCTTTGAGCGGCGGTCCCGCGATGCTCCGATAACGACCGTAGCTGCCAACCCTGTTGGTAGATACACGAGTGTACTTCTCGGGGAGTCCTCCTCATCCTGGTCCTGCGCTACTATGTGTTTCAATTGGATGGCTCGCTGTGCCGTCGTGCATGTGTAGGTAACCGGGACACGGAGAAAGCTGATACAATGGTAGGAGTTAGCAGGGGATCGCGCATGTACAAGAGCGGCTGTCAACGTTGGATGCTCTCTCCTGGAGGATCTTCGTCGGGTAGTTAACCCGGGGTCGGCACCGCGCGGGTTTCTCTCTATGCGATTATCCCAGTTCGTCGTCGGTAATCGATACCGTGTGAGGTTGGCGACGTGCTACAAGGCGAGACGATCAGCGAAGCAGTTATGAGAAATCCAGTCAAATCGGCAGCTGTCTAATTACGCCGAGGATGGCTCTACGGGTATGAGGTATTAATCTGCGAGGAGCGTTGCTAATCCCGGAACGCCGTGTCAAGAGTAAACAGTATGGTTTCGATGGTTCACGAAGCCCAGAGCGTGCTAATCCATCCCCGCCACCTTCTCTCTTGGGTGTTGTGTCAGGTCGAATCGGCGAGACGTCAATAAGGCCAGTTCACTACGGCTGACTAATACGAACTGGCTCCTACCGCTGTTGCTGTTACTCGTGTCCGCACAGACGAGAATCGGAAATCGATCGTAACACCTTGCCCCCAGTCGCTGTCGGCCCGTCCGAGCCGCGTGCTACCGTTGTAATTCGCGGAACACTCCACGGAGCGAAGCGGAGGATTCGCACAGAGTCATCAGGGAGAAACGACTGCGAGGCACGCCTTGACGATGACGAATGATGCCGCATCCTACCCTCCTTTGATTGCGTTCGTGGAAATGGCAGAAGTGACCGAGAACGTCGATGTTCCACTTGAAGGAAAGCCGACTCCTGAGGAACTGCGGTGACCTGCTATCTGCCAATGTGATGCGCCGTCGTCCGATTGTTTCTTTGATGCTCCATCTGACATTCTTTTGATTGTACTCCGATGATCTGTTGTCGGCCGATGTACTGCAACATCGCGAAGTTGTTTCTTGGGATGCGCCATCCGGTCGTCCTTTGATTGTGTTCGTAAAAAAGGCAAAAGTGATCGCGAATGTTGAGGTTCTACTTGGATGAAAGCTGGCTCCGTTGGAACTCTAATGAGCTGTTATCTACCAATGAGCTGTCCCATCGCTAAGTTGTTTCGCTGATGCTCCATCCGATTGTCCTTCCATTGTGTTCCTGAGAATGGCAGGAGTGACCGAGAACGTTAATGTTCTACTTGGAGGAAAGCTAGCTCCGGTAGAACTCTGATGACCTGTTATCTGCGAATGACCTGCCACATCGCCCAGTTCTTTCTTTGATGCCGTCGTCCGATTGTTTCTTTGATGCTCCATCTGACATTCTTTTGATTGTACTCCGATGATCTGTTGTCGGCCGATGTACTGCAACATCGCGAAGTTGTTTCTTGGGATGCGCCATCCGGTCGTCCTTTGATTGTCTTCTTAAAAAAGGCAAAAGTGATCGCGAATGTTGAGGTTCTACTTGGATGAAAGCTGGCTCTGTTGGAACTCTAATGAGCTGTTATCTACCAATGAGCTGTCCCATCGCTAAGTTGTTTCGCTGATGCTCCATCCGATTGTCCTTCCATTGTGTTCCTGAGAATGGCAGGAGTGACCGAGAACGTTAATGTTCTACTTGGAGGAAAGCTAGCTCCGGTAGAACTCTGATGACCTGTTATCTGCGAATGACCTGCCACATCGCCCAGTTCTTTCTTTGATGCCGTCGTCCGATTGTTTCTTTGATGCTCCATCTGACATTCTTTTGATTGTACTCCGATGATCTGTTGTCTGCCAGTGTACTGCAACATCGCGAAGTTGTTTCTTGGGATGCGCCATCCGGTCGTCCTTTGATTGTCTTCTTAAAAAAGGCAAAAGTGATCGCGAATGTTGAGGTTCTACTTGGATGAAAGCTGGCTCTGTTGGAACTCTAATGAGCTGTTATCTACCAATGAGCTGTCCCATCGCTCAGTTGTTTCGCTGATGCTCCATCCGATTGTCCTTCCATTGTGTTCCTGAGAATGGCAGGAGTGACCGAGAACGTTAATGTTCTACTTGGAGGAAATCTAGCTCCGGTAGAACTCTGATGACCTGTTATCTGCGAATGACCTGCCACATCGCCCAGTTCTTTCCTTGATGCTCCATCCGACTTTTCTCCGATTGTATTCCAGGAACCGGCAGGAATGGTCGCGAATTTCGAGCTCCGACTTGGGGAATAGCCGGCACCTGTGGCACTCCGATCACCTGGTATCTGCCAATGAACTGTCCCATCGCTCCTGTCTGCGTTTGACAGTAGCAGGCATCTCACAAAGTGTGACTTGTCAAGGCAGAAACAAGGGGTTCCACGCCCCTGACAATCACAAGCATATTTTCCCAGTTAGCCTACACTGAGCCGAGTCTTGAGCTGACGACCCGGTTGGTGAGAGCTTCGAGGAATTCGATATTGGTCTTATTGCCGGCAGCAGGCTAAGTGAGTTGTTTTCCCTGTTGTGGATAAGTTCAACTTCGCCGATGATCTCAAAAGAGGGTGAGAGCAGGTTTTTTCCAAGCCAGCACCTCAGAAGACCTTTGGTGGTTCGCTTGACGGAGGTTTCAACGGAAACTAAAAGAAACTTTGGTTGCTTTTGCTCTTAACGGGCGTGAGACCTCTAGCAGAACCTGAAGGTTTCGTGGCTGATGCTTTATATATCAAACGTCCCATCGCCAAGTTCTTTCTTTGGTGCTCCCGAAAAAAAAACCTGCCTCGATCGTAGGCGTCGTCCAAAATCCAGCTGGGGAGTCAAGAAACTGGCTTTACTGGCAAGCGTATCCTGGTGTTCGCCGTTGCTCGTGGATACATCCGGAAATATACAGTGTGTCCAGCAGCCACCGATCGATGAAGAGTATCCAGCGTAAACGAGAGAAGGAGACGGCCCGGTGAGTTCAGCGGACAAGGGAGCCCGAGGGAATGAATATTGACTCGTCCCTCGCCTCGCGTCCTGTCGCGGTCGCCGCGATGGCGCAGGCTCCCTTTGACCTCGGAGAGGCCGAAACGAAAATTAAACGTTGCAGACCAACCGAAGCTACTTCCAAAGTCGTACTTTTTTTATGTCGGAAGGAAGGAGAGAACCTCATTATCGGAAAGGGAAAAGGAGGCAACAAGAGGATCAAAACTCTCATGTCCTGGGAGGACATGAGAGTTTCGATCCTCTTGCTGGGTGCGGTCATGAGTGAACTCAGTGTGTTAATGGCCATACAACGTAGTCACGCGCCCTCCCAGTGAGATCTCGGAGACGGATGACTCCGTCACGATCGATAGGCCGATAGGTCGCATACCGGAGGGCTTGAAAATAGAGTTCCGCGAAAATTCAAGGAGAAACGCGACGGAGGGAACGATATGGTCTCGACTAGAAGCGCGATATAGAACCTTGACGGGACGGACGAAAATTCAATCGGAATATATGCTCCGCTTCATTCGGCTTCTTTCCTTCCATCGACCTGACACCCCTGTCTCGCTGGCCTAACGGTTATTTAAGAGGCGAAATGAACTCGACTCGAATCGATAGAAATTTCATGCATTTCTAAAGAGCACTGCTGAGTGGCAATCTCAACCGTGAAAAAAAAATGCACTGAAATTTTACGCCTCCGAAACTCTTTTTATACCAGATACGTGACTTTCTCCGTCGGCATCTGGATTATATTTTTTTAGATGAAAATGCAATAACGGGAGGAAAACTAGCTGCTGCTTTTGACCGATTGTAATTAACGTCGCCGGTCTCTTTTCGGACCGACGACCGGTCTGCCCCGCGTTCTCCCGTACCGCACGAATTTTTCCAATTTCAAAGGTCATATTCTCTAAAATTACTTCGCCAACCGCGATTTTTCGGTACTCCGTTTCGATGCTCGACGACTTCGGTGGTTTAATCAGCGACCCGGACTCAATCTCGCGTCTTGGTATCGCCGCTGCCTCGAATTTCCGTTTTACCGGACGGCATCACAATTTCCGTCGACTCCAGCGTGGATGGTATCCGACATGGTATCTGGGTGGGAAACTCTATCAGGCTGAACGCGAGGTTCGCCACCACCACGGACCCCTATGCATCCATGGCATGAAAGTTGACAACGTTGCTCAATCGAAATCATTGACAGCTCTCACTTTTCGGAAACAGTTTCTCTTACAGTGAAACGATATAAATATTGCATTGCATTACAGAACAATACATTACGTTACATTGAATTGCATTGCATTGCGCTGCGCTGCACTGCGCTGCACTGCGCTGCACTGCGCTGCGCTGCGCTGCGCTGCGCTGCGCTGCGCTGCGCTGCGCTGCGCTGCGCTGCACTGCGCTGCACTGCGCTGCACTGCGCTGCACTGCACTGCACTACCTTGCATTGAATTACATTGCATTGCATTGCACTGCACTGCATTGCATTGCATTGCATTGCATTGCATTGCATTGCATTGCACTGCATTGCATTGCACTGCATTGCACTGCATTGCATTGCATTGTACTGCATTGCATTGCACTGCATTGCACTGCATTGCATTGCATTGCACTGCATTGCATTGCATTGCATTGCACTGCATTGCATTGCATTGCATTGCACTGCATTGCATTGCATTGCACTGCATTGCATTGCATTGCATTGCACTGCATTGCATTGCATTGCACTGCATTGCATTGCATTGCACTGCATTGCATTGCATTGCACTGCACTGCATTGCATTGCATTGCATTGCATTGCATTGCATTGCATTGCATTGCACTGCATTGCATTGCATTGCATTGCACTGCATTGCATTGCATTGCACTGCATTGCATTGCATTGCATTGCATTGCATTGCATTGCATTGCATTGCATTGCATTGCATTGCATTGCATTGCATTGCATTGCATTGCATTGCATTGCATTGCATTGCATTGCATTGCATTGCATTGCATTGCATTGCATTGCATTGCATTGCATTGCATTGCATTGCATTGCATTGCATTGCATTGCATTGCATTGCATTGGACTGCACTGCATTGCATTGCATTGCATTGGACTGCACTGCATTGCATTGCATTGCATTGGACTGCACTGCATTGCATTGCACTGCACTGCACTGCACTGCACTGCACTGCACTGCACTGCACTGCACTGCATTGCATTGCACTGCATTGCATTGCATTGCATTGCACTGCACTGCATTGCATTGAATTGCATCGCATCGCATCGCATCGCATCGCATCGCATTGCATTGCATTGCATCGCATTGCATTGCATATCACAACACCGGCTTGATAAAAAAGCAACAGTTTCCAGGACGTGACAGCAGTGAACGATTTCGCTGGAGCCGTTTCAATCAGTTTCTATTCTCGCGCGAACCATCAACTGCAGCAAGGCGTATCGTGGTTTCCCTTCTCGAAATTTGTTACGCGGCGAAGCTGCAAGATTGTTTTACCCACCTCAATACGTAAGAAGCCAGCCGCTCCAGCAGTAGGAGAATCATAAAACACAGAGGACCATGCGCCAACGAAAGAATTTCACCGGTACCTCTTCGAACTCCTCGTTTCTCATTCCCCCTAGGAAATCTATGGAAATTAGCTATTTCCATAGTTTTTTTTTGTTTCTAACAGGAGTTTCGCCACTTCTTTCCACCTGGCGGATCTCCCTGGGAACACGCGAATTTAATTTAGCGAACGTTCGGTGAAAATTCAATTCCCTTACGTACGGAACACGGTGGATGTTTTGTCAAAAGCACGAGAAGAGCTCTCTCACGAGCTCTGCGGTTGGATCTCCCTTCCGTATCGAAACTGGTGCATCGAATATATCTGCGAGGGGGTGTGGGAATGGTAGTTGGGACAGTGGGGGAATGATAAAGTGGAACTCTCCTATCTATTGTCGATGTAATCTATTGTCGCTCGCAGAGAGCCCGAGAAACTCTAACAGTTTCTCTGTCCGAATCTGAAATATGCTTGACAGCGGGAACAGCAGGAACAACGTTGTAGGGGTGTGCTAGGAACGCGATATCGTGCCCCGGCATCCCTCCCGCAGAACCGGTCCCAAACACTTGAAACGTATCGTTATTTTATAGTATTCTCGTAGAGAGAACACGCTTCGCTGCATTCACGACAATAAGCTCCGCGCACCGTGCTTTTCCCTTCTCCGCTCTTCTCTCACCCATGCTGTTCTATTCATTCGTCCCTGGTCCAATTCTTTCTCTTGGAGGGTGCGAGTGTCTGCGTGACTGTTTTCCCTGTTCTATTGAAATAGACAAAACGCTTGGAAAAAAAGAGCTGCATCGGACATTGCCCAAATTGGCCATTCGCTCGTACGTCCGTGCACGTTTTACCGGCAGGTGCGCTGCTACTCATTAATGCCTCGTCTGTTTCCTGACAGCATTTGCATTCAGACTCTCCCGGAATTGTAATGAATGTCGTGGTAAACTTATTTGATGCCTATTAATTATCTTGAAGTTATTCGAAATTATCTGTCATTGTTCGTTAAAATAAAGAAAATAATATGTTCAAAGAGGGATTCAATGAAAGTAACATAAGGTGACTTGAAGTGAAATTATTTAATGATTCATAGTGATTGAAAATTGAACTAGTTAATGAAAGGAAAAGAACTGGCTGAGGCTGAAGCGAGAATGTCAAAGATTTGGAATTCCTCGTCGTACCTTCCTTCAACCTCGCAATGGAAGTCGATTGAATCGATGATAAAGTCGATGATTATGAATATCGGAGGTGATGACATAATTTATCGTTGGAACTTCAGTTTATTTATGAGGCGAAGTATTCAGATTATTTATTGAGGGACTGAATTCAAAATTTAATTTCTAGTATAATTGGTTGTATAGGTCAAGACATCTAATAATTATTAACCGCGTATGTATAATCGTTTCCAGAAGTGGGTTAAATTGAGAGATCAATAACTTGATATGTCTCGGCAGTCATGACGTTCTGAGAATATGTATTGAAGGGGTGTTTTTCCACCCTTGGAGGAGCTTCTTTTATCGTTTTGATCGGGCCTTCGAGTCATCCGTTGCATCAGCTGTGCCCTTCCGTGGTCACTATGAATTGGTTTTGTCGTCTTCCGCCGCTTATTTGAATAATTTCACACTATTTTAACACGACTTTAATAATGATTTTCTGGTTAAACAAAAGCACGTTGATAAATTTCGTTTTAAATTACTATAATACAGAAATTTGAATGATGTTTTTATCTCGTTTCTATCAAAGCTTACTGCTCGATTAATTAAATCTGAATATTGTTTACAAATGCCAGGTGTTTAACTGCTAATTGTTTCATCTTGTTTACACAACAATAAAGGTCTAGAATATTTATTTTTGATGATATTGGTTAATGCTCTGCTATTGACTATTTTATCGACAGTAAAAATATGTTTTTAATATATAAAATAATTTCCCCGATTATCATAATAATAATTCATAATTTGTAAAATAATTTTTTATCAACTTGATTTGATTTACAATGATTTTCTGGTTAAACAAAGTACTTTGATAAATTTCGTTCTAAATTACAATAATACAGAAATTTGAATGATGTTTCTGTCTCATTTTTATTGAAACGTATTTCCCTATTAATTGAATCTGTTCAAATATTATTGCTTATAAATTCCTGACGTTCAACTGATAACTGTTTAACCTTGTTTACGCAATGATGAAGACCTTAGATATTTATTTCGAATGATATTGTTTAATTCCCTGCTATTGACTATTCTATTGACAGTAAATATACATATTTTTAATATATAAAATAATTTCCCCGATTATCATAATAATAACGCATAACATATTTATAATAAATTTTGTATCGACTTGATTTGATGCGTGCATTGCTGTGCGAGTGCATGCATTTGTAACGGGTAACGAGAAGAGTGTCTTCGTAGTGACCGCATTGCTTATTCGACCGGCGGGGTCTCCACGGCGTACTGCCGGGAATCTTTTATCGATAACGAGACACGAGAGGCCCTCCGTTACCACTATTTTCTCTCTTTTCTCCGTACTCCACGAGAAACCAGTGAGACAAATTGAAAAAGCTATTTAGTTCACGTTGTGATCGTGAAATTGTGTACACGTGTATACGTATATATGTATATACGTATAATCCATATAGTACTTTTCTGATGGCAGAGAGCTCGACTTGGGTGAAACAGCGCTAGCGGGCCACGATCGTAAGAGTGCTTGCCGAGAAAATTGAAGAAGTTTTGCACCCGTTCACTCCGACTCTCTCAGTGATTTATATATTATTGGAAAATTTCTCGTCTCGTTGGTTGCACTCTCCCTCTTCTCGATCTTCCACCGGTAACGCATCAAAGTACAGTAAAAGCTTTGACCTACAAAAGTCTTCCGGGTCCTCGACACTTTTTAAAAGTACTACATCAGCAGCGCGGCTGGTTCGGCAAAGGGACTGCTTATCTTTGTACAGCTATAAGGCCTGCAAAAATAAAAGACAATGGCTCCAAAGTCAGAGTTTACCCGAAGTTTCGGTGTGATTGATTTATTGTGTGTTTACACCTCATTGATCTCGAAAAATACAGCTCTAATAAAAAATTGAGTATAATGAAACTTTTAGGGTTGAAAGGGGGGCGTTTAAGAAAAAAAAACTGTCCACAATTAAAAATAGCGGCGTTATGATGGCCCACATGTTTTTTTTTAAAGGAAACATGACTTTTCTTTTTCATCAAAAAATTTGTCTGATCAAAACTAACAACTTTTGTAGGAACAGTGCGTGTGCGTGTGCGTGTGCGTGTGCGTGTGCGTGTGCGTGTGCGTGTGCGTGTGCGTGTGCGTGTGCGTGTGCGTGTGCGTGTGCGTGTGCGTGTGCGTGTGCGTGTGCGTGTGCGTGTGCGTGTGCGTGTGCGTGTGCGTGTGCGTGTGCGTGTGCGTGTGCGTGTGCGTGTGCGTGTGCGTGTGCGTGTGCGTGTGCGTGTGCGTGTGCGTGTGCGTGTGCGTGTGCGCGTGCGTGTGCGTGTGCGTGTGCGCGTGCGCGTGCGCGTGCGCGTGCGTGTGCGGGTGGCCGCACACGCACACGCATAGAACGGTATTTTGACGTAGCGCGAGTACGGTACGGTATACACCAAAATTGCTGTGCAAACAAGAGAGGAGGCAAACAATATCCGGATTCCCGGATATTGTCGAATTGTGTATGACATACACCGCAGAGAATGCGCGGGGGTGAGTGACCAAGGGAGGAGGGTGGGCGAGCGGGAGGAGCAGAGTTTTTGGTATCATGAAAGACGAGGGAGTTTCGAGTAAATTGGACAAGTTTGCAGCGCCAGAGAGGATTCATTTATTATTGG
The DNA here is from genome assembly GCA_964017025.1 of Stenichneumon culpator. Taxonomy (NCBI): domain Eukaryota; kingdom Metazoa; phylum Arthropoda; class Insecta; order Hymenoptera; family Ichneumonidae; genus Stenichneumon; species Stenichneumon culpator. The sequence continues at coordinate 4,917,114 of OZ024771.1, forward strand.
TAGTTCCGTTGGCCCGGTCGAGGCTGAAGGTGGGAAGGACCGCGGTTCCCGCGACTCCCGCGCTCGTTTCGGTCGCCTCTCCCTTAAAAATTCCATAAATATCAACCCTCCGCGAGTTCGCCACGAGCCTCGCGTTTTTTTCCCTCCATTTACCCGGAAATCATGCTCCAGCCTTCCGGGGCTGCTGGCTCTGGCGCTCGGCAGCCCCCGGGGCGCAGGGGGGGGGGGAGCGGATTTTAAAATAAAATGATAAAAAAAATCGACGCACGGGTATGGGAGAAAAAAAAATTAAACCGCAGGACACGCGTTTTTTTTCGACCTAACGCCAGCGAGAATAGGAAGGGGGACGAGAGCTTTCGCCCGGCGACCATGAAGCTGCCCCCCCCCCCACTCCAAAGTTTTTTTCCCCACGGCCTCTCGAGTTTTTCCCTCTCTCGCCTCTTTCTCCCTCCGTCCCGTCGAACGATAATAATAACCGAGCGCGCTGATCTCATTATTGCCGGGCACGCGGGCCCGTTATTCTGCGTTAGCCGAAAGGTTCCCCCGATTATTATGGACAAAGAGAGAGAGGGAGAAAAAAAAATAAAAAATCCTGCTGCCCGAGCTTCCGGCGAATCGAAAACCGATGAAGCAGAAATATTTTTTCATCAGCTTTTTAATACACGCAACACAATACGCTTTTGCCCCGGCTGCCGGTCGTCGAGCCAATAGCCCACCAGCTGCGCGCGTAAGAGCCAACGTGTTGAAGCAAATTATCGCACTTCTTGTGGTATTATTCTATTTGTCGATACGTTAATTAAAAAAAAAAAGTAGCAAGTGCAGCCGCGTGTAACTACGGAAAATACACGAGAAATCATCTTCAGCAATTTTGGGGCCGGGTCCGAATTTACTTTATTTTTTATTGGGCTTCGGACTGGGTACAATGGATTTCAAGCATTCACATCAAGGACCTAATTATTAAGTCTCCCTGAAAGCGTGACTTAAAAACTTAGGGTGACTCCGGAATATATTTGTTTAAATATTCGGTCGAATATTCGGATGAATATTCGGTCGAATATTCGGATGAATATTCGGATGAATATTCGGATGAATATTCGGATGAATATTCGGATGAATATTCGGATGAATATTCGGATGAATATTCGGATGAATATTCGGATGAATAGTCGGTTGAATATTCGGTTGAATATTTGGATGAATATTCGGATGAATACGGTTGAATATTCGGATGAATAGTCAGATGAATATTCGGTTGAATATTCGGATGAATATTCGGATGAATATTCGGATGAATATTCGGATGAATATTCGGATGAATATTCGGATGAATATTCGGATGAATATTCGGATGAATATTCGGATGAATATTCGGATGAATATTCGGATGAATAGTCGGTTGAATATTCGGTTGAATATTTGGATGAATATTCGGATGAATACGGTTGAATATTCGGATGAATAGTCAGATGAATATTCGGTTGAATATTCGGATGAATAGTCAGATGAATATTCGGTTGAATTTTCAGATAAATATTAGCTTGAATATTAGGTCGAATTTTCGGTTGAACATTTGGTTGAATCGCTTCGACCATAAGACTATGTCGACAACACTTTTCATTCAGACCTTTCGCTAACAATTACTTTCCATAAATTCCTAATTCCAACGCGTGACCGAGCAACACTGGTTTCGTCCTTGCTCCGATATGCAAGGAAATATTTCAGGTCGGGACTGACTCGTGTCTCGCAATGAAAATGTTACGACGATCGCGTGTCGCCTATCAAGGAACAAAGTTCCGTCAGATAGAGCGCCGAGACCCGCAGATGGCACGGGTTTTCAGAGTCGCAGGCGTCTTTAAGTTCGTTCCCTGAAAGCCGTTTATACGAATTTATATAGTCCGCGACTGAGCACGATGCAAGGAGAGGGATACACAGGCGAAAGTGGTGGATGTAGGAGGATAGGAGGGTTGGCCGGGACAAGAAATATGAATACGTATTTTATGCACACAGCCCTCTCTCCCAACCCGGGCTCTAAACGTTCCTCGCTCGAAGCTCACTCCGTTTATAATGCGAGTTCTCTTTCTCAGTATACTTTAGCGTAGCGATCGCACCACGGTGCCAAGACGAAGCACGCAGAGCCCCGGTACACTGGAAGCATTTATGACCGACAAACTTTATCTTTCCATTGGTACTTGCCCGGTACACTTGCCGGTACGGTCTTTGTGTTCGTGTTTCAACCTATGTCTCGCACACGCTCTTTTGCAGTCGCATATCGCTGCAATAAAAAAATATAACTAGTCTCCGGCTCGTTTTATTAACGCCCGTGGGCGATAACCGCGGAGGCTGTAGACAACGATTTTTTTCCGCGATTTTCAATGTTCCACTGTCAGCCAAAACTGACGTCGGATGCGTGTGCAAAAAAACGTAAAAATACATAGTCCAAATTATTTGTTGCCTTGAATTTTTTTTTTTCAAAAAATCGTCTTTATCTTTTTGACACATTTTTTCCCACGATTGTCATTGAGCCTTCATGGTTCAAAAAATAATTCCGAAATTTTGTAAAATACTCACCGTCGTTATTTTTTTTTTGTCCGGTGGAACATGCCAGTCACCTGTCACCTGTCATCTGGGCTGTTCGGTAACTCCATCGGGAAGATATCGCGAAGAAATTACTGACGTTTTGGAAACACCGACAATCGCCAATTTTCGTCAAACGAGTCGTATGATATTTTTTTCCGCTCTCATCGTCGCGTGGCTATAAAATTTTGTGGCTTCATGAAATTTTGTCTTCGGTGATCCACGCGAAACTCATCAATGGCGCAGGGTTATACGACTAACATGGCGATGACTTCTCAAATCGACGTTCCCGAATGGCCGCAGTAGTGGCGAGAAATTTCTCTTGAATTCCCAGCGAAACGAGAAAACGAGACTGCAGACCGCGATGATTGGCTATCCAATACGCGCTCTCTGCTACCGTTGGGGCGACGTCAATTGCAACAATTTCGACGTTTACGATGGGGGATCGTCACCTGCACCGTAAACGGTATACTGTATGTTGTAATAATATTCTTCACTGTGTCCAGGTATCATTACGCCGCGGTTGAACCGAGCTTGTCGTTCGTCTCGAGTACTCCTCGTTGCTTCATCATTGTACACAAGATTGCCTCGACAGGTTTTCACCGTCAACGTTTTAACGACGGAATGCCGGCGACGAAGGTGTTCGTCGTGGCCCGTGACACGCCCGAAAGTTCGCTGACCCTAGCAGACATTTTCGAACGTTACATCGGGGCGTGACAATAACCCAGCGGCATATAACCCAGGCATAGGCTAACACAAGGCCACCACGACCCAGGGACGCCACAACCGAGGGGCACCACGACCGAGTGACACCATGCTCCAGAAACACCATGGACCAGGATCACCATGACCTAAGAACTCTATTACCCAGGAAAACTATGACCGAGGAACACGATTAACCAGGAACACTAGGCCCGCGGAACACTATGACCCAGGAAAACTATGACCCAGGAATATTATGACCCTGGTACGACCCTAGAAAAGTACGACCGTGGAAAATTATGACTCTGAAACACTATGTCCCTGGAAACCTATGGCCCAGGAACACTGACCAAGGAACACTATGGCACAGGAACACCATTACCCAGGAACACTATGGCCAAGGAACACCATGACCCAGGAACACCATGACCCAGGAACACTATGACCCAGGAACACCATGACCCAGGAACACCATGACCCAGGAACACCATGATCTAGGAACACCATGACCCAGGAACACCATGACCCAGGAACACCATGACCCAGGAACACCATGACCCAGGAACACCATGACCCAGGAACACCATGACCCAGGAACACCATGACCCAGGAACACCATGACCCAGGAACACCATGACCCAGGAACACCATGACCCAGGAACACCATGATCCAGGAACACCATGACCCAGGAACACCGTGATCTAGGAACGCCATGACCCAGGAACACCATGACCCAGGAACACCATGACCCAGGAACACCATGACCCAGGAACACCATGACCCAGGAACACCATGACCCGGGAACACCATGACCCAGGAACATGAATTTTTTTGCTTAACATCAAGCTCTGACAAAACTCTACCAAGCCTCGTCAGAGCTTTAACGCAAAAAAAAAATCTACCAGAGAAGAGTCAAAGCTTGCTGTAAAAAATTTGCACGCGCTATCTAACTTGTCGTCGGGGCTGCAAGCTCGATTAGATAGAGAGTATAGCGCCGAGACTCGGGAAAGATTTATGTGTTTACGCGCTGCCCACGGCAACTTTCTATTTTCTCCGACTCCACTGACAGGCATTCTCCTGTACCCTCCCCGTCCCTCCTTTCCTTTTATTTTACTCGTCCCAGCGCTGCAACTCTCATGCAGCGAGCATTGAACGACGAACCCCCCGAAACCGAGCTCCGATTCAGCCGCGCGAAGCTTCCCTCGCTGGCTTCCCTCGCTCCTCCTCGTATTCCCAGCTTCGAGCTTTCCTGCCCTTCGCGCGACCGACTGGCCAACGTTTGGCCCACCGCCAGGAGGCGTCAACGGCGAAAACTGCTTTCGACAGCGTAGGACACCGCCAAGCTTAACGATATTTTTCCGTTTTCGAACATTGTTGCAGGAATGGGAGGGTGGAAAAGAGCTTCCCACTCCACCCGAGCCGAGACCAACGGGAGCCTCTTCGCTATCATTATTTGATTGGATTGTACTCGAACCTTAATGAAAATCGAAATGGTCTACACTTGACCCAGAAATCGCTTTGCATCCTTCCCTCCGTCTGTGAACGGTGGGAGTATTCATGGGAATAATTCTCGGCTACATATATTCCACAGAATCCTCACACTCCGGTATCACACCTTTCTACGGTTTTTTTTCGATCAGTGTGTTTTCTCTTGATTTTTTTAACCATTGACGTCCGACCACTGCGAAGCTGTTCAGTGGACACGTGGCACGTACCATTTCCAGAGGTGGAGAACGAAATAACGTCAGTCCTCTCTATACCGTACAGAAAAGCGGTCGTAGCAGTAAAGGATTTTCGTTCGAAGCAGTTCGTTCGCCGTGGTCGACTCCGGGGGGTTCGATCTGGCTCGTCCAATATCCACGAGTCGCTCGTGGTCAAGAATAAAAATCGCTTCCGTTGCGACCAACTATCGAGGTCTCTCCGAAGCTTTCGAAGGTGAGTCGACCGAAAAATCGTGTCCGGCCAAGGCAACGACACGAAATAAAAATAAAAAAAGGAATGCTTGGAAGAATAGGTTCCTCCTCTGGCCAGTTTGTGGGTCTCTGAGGCGAGGGCAGAGAAGATGCTTTGCTTTAAAATTCATAGGGGTCTCGAGATACTGTGAAATCTAACCTTCGATTCCGTGTGAAAGGTGAACAAGCGCGTTTTCGACAGAGTGTCGGAATTTACATCGACTTCGCAGCCTCTTAGAAGGACTGGTATGCGACAAAGGCGCTCGTGTAACAATCCACCGATCCCGTGCTAACGCGAAAAGTCGCATTTGAGATACAAAGTGAGTTAAAAGCATCCCTGAGTGGCAGCTTGCCTGGGTGATAATGTCTCTGGGTCGAGCGTCCCCGGCTTACAGCGTTCCTGGGTAAGTTTCCTTGGCTGCAGCATCACTGGCTTACAGCATCCCTAGTTTATAGCGGTTCTGGGTTATGGTGGCGCAGGCTCATAGCGTTCCTGGGTCATAGTATCCCAGGCTTATAGCGTCCTTGGGTCACGATGCGTCCCCTGGGTTACGGTGCTTCCCTGGGTCACGGTGCTTCCCTGGGTCACGGTGCTTCCCTGGGTCACGGTGCGTCCCCTGGGTCACGGTGCTTCCCTGGGTCACGGTGCTTCCCTGGGTCACGGTGCTTCCCTGGGTCACGGTGCGTCCCCTGGGTCACGGTGCGTCCCCTGGGTCACGGTGCGCTCCTGGGTCACGGTGCTTCCCTGGGTCACGGTGCTTCCCTGGGTCACGGTGCGTCCCTGGGTCACGGTGCTTCCCTGGGTCACGGTGCGTCCCCTGGGTCACGGTGCGCTCCTGGGTCACGGTGCGCCCCTAGATCACGGTGCCTCGGAGTCATGGTGTGTCCTTGGTATCTGTTATTAACAAATTGATGAAAAATTTGATTGTTAACCCGGAATTGATCCGGACCCGGTTAATTGATCTCCCGCAAACATAACTTTTTATTTAAATAAAAATGATTCGTTTATTTTTCTGAATACGTATGAATTCTTTTAGATTTTTAAATACACTTTGAATTTAAAAAAAGGGAAAAACGTGTAGAAATTCAGAAAATACAAAGTGAATTTAAAAATCTAAAAGAATTCATACGTATTCAGAAAAATAAACGAATAATTTTCATTAAAAACTTATGTTTCCGACAGATTTGTTGAATAATTCAATTTTTCATTAATTTGTTAATACCATTTTGGAATTATTACTATGCTAAATTAATCTTTTCGGCATCTTTAATACACTTGATTTTTTCAGATTTTTATACCATCGAGAAGTGTTTACAATTCCCTCTCAATTCTCTGAAACGTATGCAAAATCAACAACATTCGCAAAGGCTATCTTAAGCCCATACCCGTTGTCTTAATTAAAACGCGAAAGTAATATCAATCTTTACCACATGCGAAAGGAGATGACACCTTGTCGCTCAAACACTCAGAGCGAGGCGATACACATACGTATACAGCGGTGTAACGATAGCATCGGTGAAACTATCTCGCGGCGATCGATTGGGAAAATCACCGTCGGTGCTAATGAATGCAACACCTCAGGGGATAATTATTCAAACCATTATAAAAAAATATAATAAATGATTATCAATTATAGGCTTATTTGAGTTGAATATTTATGTAGAAATAATTCTCCATAGTCAGTAAATAAATAATTAAATATTAATAAAGTAGAATCAAGTTTGGTAAATAATTCAGGTCTAATCGCCGATATAAAATTATCATAAAAATGATGACTTATTGTTATAATAATCGGGGACATTATTTTATATATTAAAATCATATTTTTACTTTCCACAGAATACACAATAGAATAGTCAATGCTGACGAATTAATCAATATCAATCGAGATCAATATTTAGGAGATTACATTTGGAACTCAGTTCGTAAATAAATATTTTGAATACGGATAAATAATCCGGAGATTCGACGATAAATTATTTCATCACCTGTAACTATTCGTCAACTTCCGAGAGGTTAGATTCGAAACTGGGCAGTGTTCTGCTAAAGTGTCACATGCGATAAGCGTGTGATAGAGAGAAATCTCCTCGACCGTAGATGCAGGAAAATGTTGATCAGGACGTAACAGTACGTTGTTTAAAGGTCAGAAGTTTGAAAAAATCGTGCGACATTTTTCATCCGAAAAGAAATTCCAAAAATGCCCCAGTTGAGGACGAGATTCACAGGGATGCTCCGTTAAGGCTTCGCGAGTGAAGAAACTTTGATGAGTTTCGCGTGACAAATTGTAACCGCCGTTATCCGCAAGAAGTACGACAGAGAGACCTGTTAACGAAAGCCCGAATCTCCGGAACGACGGCGAGAAGGTTCCGCGATACGGAACCAACAAACAAGAAATGGAAGCGACAAAGGAAGGATACAGTAAAAAAAAATAAAAGGTACTTTTAATGGTAGTCTTTCTCGGGTACGGAAAGCACGTCGGCTTGTACACGAGATAGAAAAGACGAAAAAAGAAAAGGGAACGAGATTAAATACGGAAGGAGAGAGAATGGAGTGTTGACTGTAGAAACGGCGTAACGACGGAAAACGAGCGGCGGTGACTCGGTGTCCCCATAATTATACACTGCGACAAGGCGTGTCAAATCTCGGCATGCGATGACGGGTCGGGGCGAATTACGCTTGAATAAAAGAGTTAACAAGACTGCGTAGCAGATTTTAGCTGCATAGTTTTGATTCGTTGCAAAGATATACCACAGTGTAAACAAAATTTTGTTCGAAAATTAATGAACAGTATTGGAAGCTTTTTTACATAAGCTGTTTATGAAATTTCAAACACATGTGTGTTTGAAATTTTACAGTAAAATGTGTATTTTTCATGAAAATTTTTGTGAGTTTCAAGCAAAAGATTTGAAATTTTAATACTTGGTATTTTTAATTTACAAGCCAAGTGTATTAATGTTTAATTAATGTAAATAACGTCAGCAAATTTCAAGTACCAGTACATTAAATTTACCATTGATTTTTACAGTGCATGCCACGGACGTCTCATGGAATGAAGATTGAAAAAAAGTCATTTTAATAGGCACTTCTTACGTGTAAGGCGTGAGTGCCTAAAAATTGAAATCGGCCCTTTGCCGCGTCTTCTCCTGGTCTGACTAGCGAGGTTCTTTCCATCTCGTCGGGATCGCCCGTAGAGGCAGCTCATTTATACACGTCGAGGTGTTGTTCGTGCAGCATTGAAAAAAAAAATTCAATTACGCCGAGAGCTCTCACCGCCAGCGAAATATAAATCTCAATATTATAACGAATATTTGATTTTTTTAAAGCGATTCGCTGATGAACGAGAGCAATTCATTTTTTTTTTTTTTTGAGGATCAAATCAAAGTTCATTAATAATGAATTCTCTTGTTGCACCGACAGGCAAACCCACCGGGTTGACCTGCGAGTAAACACACAGCGACGAGCCGACCCAAAGCGGGCTTGAAGAAGTGTCTGACAGCGGCGAACGCTGGCCACGAGACGAGGGTGAGAGGAGTATAAAAAAGAAGAAGAAAAAGGGTATGAAGCGATCCGACGAGAACGCGGTTAGTCAGAGAAGAGAAAAGAAAAGGAGTGAGCTGGAAGGACCGCAGGACTCTCGGGCGCGTGTCCTATTCTGTCGGTTATAATAAAAAGGGGGCAGGCGGAAGGGGGTGGGGGGGGGAGAGACGGTGAGAGAGCGAGAGAGAGAGAGCACTCGGCCCCTCAGCGGGGTCCTCGACGCTCAGCGACCCTCTCCGAAAGGGGGGGAGGAGTCGGGGGAACGGAGAAAAAGATCGCCGGAACGGAGAGCGAAGGGTTGTCAGGAAAGAAGAGGGTGCGAACAATGAGGGAAGGGTTGCATACGTAATGGCGAGAGGACCGGGAGCGTGAATTCTCAGGAATACAGAGAAGTTCCATCGTCCCGACTGCCATTCCGCTGCGAGAATAAAATTGAAGTATGAAAATCGCTTTGTCATTGACCAGAAATTCTATTCCGCGTCTCGACGAGGGAGAATAATAGTACGAATATCATTTTCCTCGGTGTGGAGGGTTGTTGAGAAAAAAAAAAAAAAAAAAAAAAAAAATACAATCTACATGAGGCAAAAAGATATTGCTTTGAACTTAAATTCGTCGCATCGTGGTTTTCCGCTTTGACAAGCCAAGGAGATGCTCGTTCCGTAATCCGCTGACGTTTCCCGGTGCCTTTTAGAGGTCCTCGAATCTTCTCTCCTGCGCGACTCCCCTCCCCCCCGCCACCCCCCCCCCCCCCCCCAGTGGCGTCTCTCAAACTTGTTACCGTCTCCAATCTGCAGCTACAGAGTGTCCTTTATGACTCCTTTTCATAATCCCCGGAGTAAGTAATGGTGGACGTTGCACGTATACAGAGCCGTGAGCGCCTTGGCGGGAGAAGTGCAGCGTATTAATTCGATTTTGCTTATCCGCGGCCGCCTGCCAGACGACCGAGAGACCGGTCGAGGAGAAGACGACACTAATTGCAATTTTTCATTAGCGAGGAAAACGCAATTAGTCCATCGTTCTTTCGTACCTTTCTCCTAGTCAGGCTTTCTCCTCAACGCTAATCATTAATATAGCGTGATAAGAAGAAGCTCGCTCGATGGCTCGTGAATTGAACTTTTGATACCAGAGTTCCCTCTCGCTATCTCCCCCGACTTCGTTCGCTTCTGCAAAGACAGGAGAACGAACGCTCGGCCATTATTTTTTGTTTTTGTTTTATTTTATTATGAAGACTATGAAAAAAGGACTTTTAATAGCCAACAAAAGATGCGATGAAAGAGTTCGGCTTCCGAGGTAGAAATTTTGTAGCTCTGAATCAGGCCTCGAGGCCCTGAAACGGCCTGGCAAGGTTCCGACTGCGCTCCGATATAACGCTGTGAAATTTCCGTCCGTCGGATTCTTTCGGCAAGAAAAAAAATGAGTCCACGCGCCTGATAATTATCTCGCGTACGGTGAGGCGAAAGCGAAGACGGTATTTATGGGACAAGAAAAGATGAGAGTCTGGCCGAACGGAAAGGGAGAATGAGGACGAGAACAAGGACCTTTCTTCCAGAGCGTTCCTGTAACGAAGTTTTCGCGTAGTCCAGTCGTTGTCGTTCTCGTCGAATCGGAAAACAATTTCGGGCTCCCGGTCGGCCTCCGGGCTTGGGAACGGCTGCCGGATCTTGGAAGTACCGGCGGGCGAACGATGGAGGCTCAAAGCACTGGCTGGGATGAGAGGAAAGCAAAAAAAATACACATTGTACCGAGGCAAGCGAGCTGACGGTTTCCTTTTCGGGATGGACGAAGGTACTTCGACGTTTCTCCTTTAAGCGGCTTCGGTAGTGGATAAACGTGGCCCGAAACACGCGAGCTTCGCCGCCGGAGTCTATATCGTATCGGAGAATCGTAGTGAATAGACGTCGGATGGCTAATAAAGACAGTAAACTCTATCCTTCGCGAGACGTAGATCGTTTCAACGAGAAAACAGTGTTGTCCATTACAGTCGCAAATATTTTCGCATCGCTTCCTCCCACTTGCCGATGTAATACCGAGATAAATAACGAACCGCGTTCGTAGGTTCTTGCTTCCGGAGGCTTTCGGCAATCGACGAGTCCATCTATACATCGACCATCGATCGTCGCTCAGATTGTTCTTTTCATTGCCGAGACGTCCTTCGGACAAAAGAGAAAATTACAGATTTAGATGCTAATATGGCAGAATCAAAAGCAGAGCTAAAACAGTAATCAGACAGAACCGAAAGCAGAGCCAGAAACACTATGCCCCGAGAACACTAACCCGGACACTCTATGACCCAGGAACACTATAACCCAGGAACACTATGACCCAAGAGCACGATGACCTAGGAACACTATGACCCAGGAACACTATGACCCAGGAACACTATGACCCAGGAACACTATGACCCGGGAACACTATGACCCAGGAACACTATGACCCAGGAACACCATGTCCCAGGAACACTATGACTCAGGAACACTATGTCCGAGGAACACTATGTCCGAGGAACACTATGATCCAGAAACACTATGACCCAGGAGCACTATGACCCGGGAACACTATGACCCAGGAACACTATGACCCAGGAACACCATGTCCCAGGAACACTATGACTCAGGAACACTATGTCCGAGGAACACTATGACCCAGGAACATTATGACCCAGGAACATTATGGCCCAGCAACACTATGACCCAGGAACACTGAACCAGGAACACTATGACCCAGGAACACTATGACCCAGGAACACCATGTCCCAGGAACACTATGACCCAGGAATGGAGCAAGTTTGACCAGGAAGTTTGACCAATAAAACAGTATCATTCGTTACACTAACAAATATTTTCGTACGCTACTTCCTGATGTAATAGCGAGATAAATAACTAACGGCGTCCGCAGGTTCTTGCTTCCCGAAGCTTTCAGCAATCAATGAGCGCCCAGCACCAAATCGACCATCGATGATCGGTTCTATTGTCCATTTCATTATAGAGACGTCTATCGGACAATAGAGAGAATTATAGGTTTCGATGGTAATACGACAGAACCGAAAGTGGAGCTCTCGGCACACCCTGCGTCCCACTGGGGTGAGACTGCGGTGGTCAATTCTTTCGCGGTACCGTCGCGATTATCGTTCCTGTCACGTGTATCTTTTCCGTACCCTGACCCTTATATCCTTGCAGCGGGTCACGAAGGAAAGCGAAGTTGAGGCGAAGTGAGACGTCATGATAGACATCCTTGTCGCAGTCCTTGTGCAGGCATAACTTCCGTTTAACGGCACCAAGGAAAACTCACTCCGGTACGTGAGAGTCGTTTTCTGCATACAGTGTTCCACGCCCGTCCCTGCCTTAACACCTGCTCTATCTGCCGTCTCGGTAGCCCACCCTATATGCCGCAGTTTGTAGAGTACCGAAGCTTGCTCCCGACCGCCTTGGAGAGATGACGAACGATCGTGACGAGGCCGAGATATTCTCCGGGTCGTGAGGCTGTTCTCTGACTCGTTCCACTGTACGGAGTACATGGGACGCGGGAGAGAGAAGATCGAGTTCCTTACAACGAAAATTTTATGACGCCTGCAAATACGAGCAACCAACGACGCCGCCGGGGTAACCGCGGGTTTGGCTGCGCATAATGTTGCCGTTACTACTGTGTCGGAGCTCTCGTTCACCCGATCCTCCTTTTCCCAGGCTTCGCTCGCTATCCGGGCGCTTTCTCATTCGTCTCTATATTCTCCAGTTTTCCATATGGGTCACCCGGCGATAATTTCCCAACGTTGTTCGGTGTGTACTGTGCACGAAGGATGAATCGAAGGGAAACTGACGCTGGAGCGAATAGGATGGGATGCAAAAGTTTGCGGCCCTGCCTGTAGCTGCTGTGTACGTAGTATAATACCAAAACCTACTTGGATGTTCATCAAAGTTAGTACAGAGGAGTTTGATGACACCGTGGGACGCGCGCGTCGTCCACTCTCACGGCTGTTGTCACTTCTGTATATCCACGATCAGCCGCTACTTCACGAGCTTTAGCTCGGTAACAAACCCGCTCTCTCCTGTAAATATTCGCGCATCTCCCGGTTCACATGATATTCGAGGATGATGAGTATTTTTGATATTCGGAGGTAGGATAAAGCCCGCTGGATTTCGTGCCGAAATGATCGAGTGCCGGAGGAACGGTTCGAGCTACACGGAATAGTTTTCCAATAAAACTTTTCTCGTGTCAAACTATTCACCCTCGTAGACAAATGCAAGCTTTTTTATCATCATGGAAGTGTGAGAAAATACGCGATGAAAGTTGATTTCTAAATTCCAATCTCCCCTCGGCCCGTCTGTCGTTCTACTGGTCTTTCGGGTATCCCAGAGACCGTGATTACTTGGACTTAGTCTCGTTGCTCGACAATTTAGTCTAAGGTAGTGCGGGGTACATATTGAAGGACATATTGACCCAGAGACACTATGACCCAGGCACTCTATGACCCAGGCAGACTATGAACCAAGCACACTATGACCCAGGCATACTCTGACTCAGGAACACTATGTCCCAGGAACACTATGATCCAGAAACACTATGACCCAGGAACACTATGAGCCAGGAACACTATGGCCCAGGAACACTATGGTCCAGGAACACTATGACCCAGGAACACTATGACCCAGGAACACTATGAACCAGGCACACGATGACCCAGGCAAACTCTGACTCAGGAACACTATGTCCCAGGAACACTGTGATCCAGAAACACTATGACCCAGGAACACTATGGTCCAGGAACACTATGACCCAGGCACACTCTGACCCTCGATACACTGTGACCCAGGCACACTATGACCCGGAAATACTGCGACCCTTGGATACGATGATCGAGCGATACTGTAACCCAGTGTGATTATGACCACTGATACACTGATACACTGATACACTGATACACTGATACACTGATACACTGATACACTGATACACTGATACACTGATACACTGATACACTGATACACTGATACACTGATACACTGATACACTGATACACTGACACACTGATACACTGATACACTGATACACTGATACACTGATACACTGATACACTGATACACTGATACACTGATACACTGATACACTGATACACTGATACACTGATACACTGATACACTGATACACTGATACACTGATACACTGATATACTGATACACTGATACACTGATACACTGACACACTGATGCACTGTGGCCCTGGACCACTATGACCAAGCGACACTATAATCTAGGAATACTATTAATCCATACACAGTACAAGCTACGACCACGATTATTCAGGGACACTATAACCCAGAGATATTATGACCCCAGGGAAACTTTGACATTTGCCCCGCCCTTCCCTACTTGAAATATCTAAACCGGTTTATCAGAGATGTCATGCGAGAACGGATTTCACGCAGTCTGGCACGTAGGAAAACGAATCCTTGACCGGCTGACATGCTCTCTGAGCTTTCATTAAGCGGGGAGTATAAGGAAAAGTAGGCGTCGAATGGCCTGATGCTAGAAAAGGGGTGGTGAACGTTATGTGGCGCGCCCAGTGGAAGCACATTCCGTTCTAATGAAGTACGTCCCGCACGAAACATACGGCCAGCAGCAGCAGCCCTCTCATACCTTCACGGACTTTGCTCGTTGCTATTGCTTCTCTTCCTATCCCGCACCGGCGACATCACCTCCCGGAAATTACGATGGGGATGAGAGTGTCGCGTTTAGAGAGCTACGTCATGCCAAACTCGTGTCCCCGTTACTTTAGCCCATATGTCTGTATATATATTCCGCTAATTCCTCTCCTTTCCTGGATTCAGAAATACCTCTGGGGGTACATCTCTGCTGTCTGGCGCTGTGTTGACTGGTTCCCCTGGGCTCGACACTATGCTGGCACGTGCAATTAACGCTCCTCCCCCATCCCTAAGCTAATTTCATCAACCATCGAGAATGACGGCTTTTTACCAGGAAAATAGCAATATCAACATTCGCAGAATTCATTGAGCCGGAAACAACAAAGGGCAAGGGATCTCACACTCTTATCGCATATCTCGTTTCCCGATGCACAACAATTAGACAGTAAGAGACAGTAAGAACCTGAAATGCGGCAATAGTGAGTAGCTTCAAACGTTGTAGTATAATATAATTACCAGAGAATGCAATTTCCCCCTCAGGAAAAAAAAAACGATTGCACAGCGGAGCGTCTCGAATTACTTGAAAGAGAGAAGAGACGCTTCACTATATGCTCCCGCATACTCCGCATACATGCGCGTATGCGGAAGAGATAAGCTTTCGGTTTGAATGTGCAATACCGCAATTGGTTTGGAACGAAGGGAAAATGGAGAGGAAAAAAAATGTGGAGTCGGTGTTTAAATATAAGAATGGAATATACAGGGTATGAAGGATATGAAAAAAGGAATACAATGAAAAATGTATAACGGTTGTGAATAAGCTGAAGACGCTCTATGCGTCGCGCGTTTTCGCATATTTTTTCTTTTCTTCTCGATGCATTATGTTCCTCACGAGTCTTGCGGGTACGAGGAAGAGCCTCTCACTGACATCGTTTCGCTCTGCCAAGTAGCGAAAGAGGCTTCACAGCAGGGCGCGCCGTGCAGTAGCACGTTAATTTTCAGTTAGCTTCGAGCCGAGGCCGAGGCGTTGGTTGCTAAAGACGGGTATAGAGGAGAACAGAGGGAGACTGGAAGGAAGAGGGTTGAAGAGACTCTTGCCACCACGACGTTGATGGTAACCCTTTCCCGGGCCATCGCGAGAGAACAGAGTTGAGTACGGTGGCAAAGGGCGCGAACACTACAAGCCACGTTCGTCCTCCCCGCCCTTGTCCTGCTTCAACTCTTGTCTCGGATGGCAAAGTGCAAACCCTGTTTTGAACTCGTGGCCGGTTACGAGGGTCGACGAGCATAAAGTTCCCGCTGTCACGAGAAGCCAACGCGAATATACTGGCCGACGTGAACGACAGAAACAACAAAAGAAACGTAGCGAATACAACTGCGTATACTTTAAAAATGTAATAACGTAAGAGCTTTAATCATTTTAAAACCAACTACGATCCAGGGACACTAAGGCCCACGGACTCTAGGACTCGCAGTCACTATGGCCTCTGGGGCCTATGGACACTGGAGACCATGAACACTGGACGTATGAACACTGTGCATATGAACATTGGGCATATGAACACTGGGCATATGAACACTGAGCATATGAACACTGGGCATATGAACACTGGGCATATGAACACTGGGCATATGAACACTGGGCATATGAACACTGGGCATATGAACACTGGGCATATGAACACTGGTGCCTATGGACACTGGGGTCTATGGACCCGGATCACGATGTCCCAGGAGCACCGTGACCCAAGTGCATCGGGACCCAGGAACACCATGGCCTAGGAACACCGTGACCCAAGAATGCCATGACCCAGGAACACCTTCACCCAGGAACACCATGACCCAGGAACACTATGGCCCAGGAACACCATGACCCAGGAACACCATGACCCAGGAACACCATGACCCAGGAACACCATGACCCAGGAACACCATGACCCAGGAACACCATCACCCAGGAACACCATGACCCATGAACACCATCACCCAGGAACCCCATGAGCCAGGAACACCATGACCCATGAACACCATCACCCAGGAACCCCATGAGCCAGGAACACCATTACCCAGGAACCCCATGAGTCAGGAACACCATTACCCAAGAACACCATGACCCAGGAACACCATTACCCAAGAACACCATGACCCAGGAACACCATGAACCAGGAATACCATGACCCAGGAATACCATGACCCGGGAATACTATAACCCAGGAATACCATGACCCAGGAATACCATGACCCGGGAATACTATGACCCGGGAATACCATGACCCAGGAACACCGTGACCCAGGAACACCATGGCCCGGGAATACTATGACCCGGGAATACCATGACCCAGGAATACCATGACCCAGGAACACCGTGACCCAGGAACACCATGACCCAGGAACAACATGGCCTCATCGCTTATTAAAGATATTTGTCACTTTCAGGGCTCGCTAGATATGTGTTCACATGAAAAGCGAGCTTTCGATGCGAGATCCTAAGGGGAGTCGCAGAGATAGTCTGCAAATTGTGTGACACTTAATGAATACATATCCGAAAAGCCGTATCTATTGTGTATCATGTATAGTGAGATAGAATCGCCGGGAAACTGGAAAAGCCTAACTATTAAGCTGCTGCGCATGATGAGAGGGATGAGTAGACGAACTGCGGAGTTCGAGCTCGGAGAGCAAACAGAGTGCATGGGGAGCAGAGGAATCGGTATGTAGGAGTTGGAGGTGAGTTTCGCGTTCCTCGTATCGGTCGGAGGAAGCCAAACGAGTATGGCGTACATACTACCCAGAGATCCAAAGCTTCAGGAAAAGCGGGCCAAACTACTCCCAGACTTCCACGTTGATTGGTTAACAAGCCTGAGCAGAACGGTGGAGCACAGTTTCGCTGTTGCTCCCGATGCGGCAGCTCAGACGGTATTGGATGCTTCGCGCACAACCTCCGTAGGCACGAGGCGGACGCTTGATTCTTCTCTTTCACAGAAACCGCGCTATTTCGTCGACATGTAAGTTATTATCCCGCTTCTGTAAACTCTCTTCACTGGGCACCCGGCACTCTCTGCCTCGAAGAGCCAGATCCACGACAGGCGTAAGCATCGTGCGCAAAAATTGTGAGCCTGCGACCTGGATGCGTTTGGTGATTCGAACGACGAGGGATCAGAGATCTGGTCCTAACCATCGGGACCAGATCTAACGGTCAGAGCCTCATCAGGCCCCGATGGAAACCTCTGAAATTTCTGTCAAGATCCGCGTACTCCGGAGAATCGGTCGGGTTTGATTTTATCAGCAACAGAAGGCAGGAAGTTAAGGGCCAAGGGTACGACACCACCTATTCGATACAATGGGTGCAGGCTCCGGTTACCTGGATCGATGACCAAAGTGCTGTTGCTTAATCCCCGTGAAGTCGGATCGTTAGAGGATAGTTCAAACGATCTCGCTAAACTCTCTTCCGAGTTTATAGTGCGCACACAAGACCAGCGCTGCGGCCACGTAGTTGTAACAAGGTGGTCGTCGGCTATTCACAAAGTTGCCGAACGGTTATATGGCCTGTTTACATTTATTCCCAAGAGAGGATCAAGCCGGGGACAGTCGGCCAGACTAAAACTGGAGCAAAGACCGTGTAATTGGGCGAAGCCGGTTCCTCGCAACAGTTTCCCCGAGGGTTTCGTTTGTCCGGCGTTGACGACGAGACACGCGACGTTTTAACGAGCTCCGCGCGATATCGCAGCTTTTGACAATCAACGATCTTACCCGCCAACCGAGAATCCGTAATCTGGAAGATGATTTGTTCTTCGCAGACTTTGAAGCTGCAATTCTATGGTTGCTTCGCGGTTGTCGTCAACCGTCCCTGGCTACAGAACAAATTTGTCATTCACAGCTTGCTGGGCTGGTACGCAACAAGAAGCTACGATTATTTAGCGATCAGGAAAACGTTTCTCATGACAGACGGAATCGCGGCTGAAAAAAAAATCCTAAATTATTCATGAAATTTCGGTAAAAAAAGAAGAAGAGCCTTCTTGCATCGAAAAAGTTTGTCGGGTTACGATGTCATTGGGTAACAGGTGAAGTTTACAGATTGGCGGTCGATCTTAGGTCCAGACCGGCGAATGGTGAGTTTGACCGGTGAGAACCATTAATGGATAGTCTCTCTTTTGAGTCAAGGGGTTAGCCCTTTACGCGGGGACGGAGACCTCGCCCTGATCAATTCCTTCACTATCGATTAATAAGGACTGCCCGATCAATGCCTGATCTGGACCTGGCCGATCAATGCCTGATCTTACCAGCCGTAGGCTAGCCTGGTCATGCAGGTCGTGTGTATTCTAAACCCGGCTCAAGTAAGGCCTTCCATAAAACGGCAAGCCTAACCGTTCCCTCATCACGACCTGATCAGTCGTAGGGCATGCCTGATCAAATTTCTAAGAGGGTACGGGACTTCAGTCTCGGGAATCGAACCCGCGACACTTTCCAGTCTTTTGGTTTCCCACACCGATGCGCTGGACCATTTCGTCAAGTATTTTCCTTGATAAAGAGTAACAAAGCCGCACCTGTGCATGCGCCATCTACAGACCAGCTGTGTAAAATTCCGACCGGGCATGTCCCCATTAACGACCACCTTTTTTCACAGCATGAATGAGAGAGGTTGCATAGGTAACACGTGAAGTTTACAGATTGGCGGTCGATCTTAGGTCCAGACCGGCGAATGGTGAGTTTGACCGGTGAGAACCATAAATGGATAGTCTCTCTTTTGAGTGAAGGGGTTACTTCTTTACGCGGGGACGGAGACCTCGCCCTGATCAATTCCTTTACTATCGATTAATAAGGGCTGCCCGATCAATGCCTGATCTGGACCTGATCTTACCAGCCGTAGGCTAGCTTGGTCATGCAGTTCCCTCATCACGACCTGATCAGTCGTAGGGCATGCCTGATCAAATTTCTACGAGGGTACGGGACTTCAGTCTCGGGAATCGAACCCGCGACACTTTCCAGTCTTTTGGTTTCCCACACCGATGCGTTGCACCATTTCGTCAAGTATTTTCCTTGATAAAGAGTAACAAAGCCGCACCTGTGCATGTGCCATCTACCGATCAGCTGTGTCCAATTCCGACCGGGCATGTCCCCATTAACGACCACCTTTTTTCACAGCATGAATGAGAGAGGTTGCATAGGTAACACGTGAAGTTTACAGATTGGCGGTTGATCTTAGGTCCAGACCGGCGAATGGTGAGTTTGACCGGTGAGAACCATAAATGGATAGTCTCTCTTTTGAGTCAAGGGGTTAGCCCTTTACGCGGGGACGGAGACCTCGCCCTGATCAATTCCTTTACTATCGATTAATAAGGACTGCCCGATCAATGCCTGATCTGGACCTGATCTTACCAGCCGTAGGCTAGCCTGGTCATGCAGTTCCCTCATCACGACCTGATCAGTCGTAGGGCATGCCTGATCAAATTTCTACGAGGGTGCGGGACTTCAGTCTCGGGAATCGAACCCGCGACACTTTCCAGTCTTTTGGTTTCCCATACCGAGGCATTGCACCATTTCGTCAAGTATTTTCCTTGATAAAGAGTAACAAAGCCGCACCTGTGCATGCGCCATCTACAGACCAGCTGTGTCCAATTCCGACCGGGCATGTCCCCATTAACGACCACCTTTTTTCACAGCATGAATGAGAGAGGTTGCATAGGTAACACGTGAAGTTTACAGATTGGCGGTTGATCTTAGGTCCAGACCGGCGAATGGTGAGTTTGACCGGTGAGAACCATAAATGGATAGTCTCTCTATTGAGTCAAGAGGTTAGCCTTTTCTCAAGAGATAATTCTCAAGTGATAACCTCACTTGTAAGAAACCGCTCAGGTCGTGACGGTAATAAAAACGATAATATCATGTAATAATTATTACACTTACCCTGCACTTTACAATCCCTTCACACTACACAAATTCCTGAATACTTCTAGACAACTAATAAACGTTTTTATGCATTGGCAGCCTCGTAAATGGCCTTCTACGCCGGAATGGTCTGTAGAGGCAGCATGGTCGGGAATTGTGACATTTACCTTATGGAAATTTCGTCGCAAAATGATTCACGGATTCGACATAAACAGAGGAAGAATATTTGCCACAAAGAAGCGGGAGCTTACACGCGCTACACAAAGCGGGACGACTGCGAAGGAGTCTCTGAACGATCATCTGTTAGAGAAAGCACATTGATGTTGCGCTGATTCATCGTGACAAGACCCGAGGGATGAAAGTTAGCCCTTTCAGCCCACGTCGATCTCTCTCGGTCCCGAAGCTTTCCATGATTCGGCTGATGGAGGCAGCGAGCTTGCGGACGATTTCCACGAAGGTCGACCCGCAAACGAATACGACGAAACTCCAGCACCTCGTATCTTATTATAGCGCCAGCTTTGAGGGTTAATTTTCGCTCAAAATGCCCGCGATTTCCACGAGGTTGAATCTTTCCACCTTTGCTTTATATTCACTGCGACCCAACCACCCCCCCCCCCCCCCCCCCCGCCCCACCGCAGACCCCACTCTTTCTGCTTTCCAGTTTTCCTCTGTGTGCCTCCAGGGCACTAGTTATCCCTCCCGTTGGACCGGAGACTCGTTTACTAGGCGCTTCCATGACGCAGCCCCACGAGGAAACACCACCAACGATGTGCTTCGCCCCCTCGGGCGCGACCCCAATGTAACGTAAGCGTACGCTGTGTCAGTCATGCGCGCGTACGCACGGGCCGCAAACCCGCACCGCATTCACACAGGCTTATCGCTATTCTATTACACTCCGTGTATTGTGTGCGCTTTAGCATACTATCGCGTAACTGAAAAGCATTCGGGGTTCTTTCCGTGTGTACTGACGTTTCTAATTATCACGTGGGCGCGGGCGTTTCATTTCGCGGCTCTAAAAAGAGCCCCCTTCATCGAATTCCATTGTATTCCTGTTTTCATGCATGGTAAATTCGTGGCGGCGCCACTTCCGGTTTCGAAATTTTGCTTTCAATGCGGAAGTGAGGTTATATGGGAACACTTCACTTCCGGTTGGAAAGTTAGAGTTTTGAGACTGACGGTGAGGTTGCAGAGAAATTATGTTGTTTTTTAATGGCATGGAAGTCAGCAATGTTGGTCGAATCGTATCGTTAACAGCTGTCGATTTTCTCAAACAGATTATTTTCTGGTGAAATGATTTTAAAAAAAATTGTATTCTATGGTATTTTATTATTATTATTATTGTTCTATGTATGAGGTATTCCATGTGAAATCGAACGGTCAAACACCCGACCCTCTCAAAAAAAAGTTGTAATTTCACCACGATTCATGATTATTTACAAGGGATTTTTTGTAATTTTTATCAGAATTTTTGGATCGTATTTTGAGATATAAAAATTGAACTTTTTTAAAAACTCCTTATATATTAAAAACTAATAGTCGTACAAAAAAAAACGCTCAAGCCATAAAAGTTGAAGTTTTAAATGAACTTTTGAAAACAAAATTAGAAAAAAAAGTTGTGGATACAATAAACGTCCATTTCTATGATAAATAGACTAAAACATTGTTTTCAGCCAATACGTGATGTTAGATTTTTCTTTAAAAATTCCAGAATATACTCTCATGTATGTAGAGTGAACTCATATTTTTGTGTGGATGGGCGAGACGTCCGTTTCATAGCTGTGCTCCGTTTAAGATCGATTTTCAATAATTTCGTTGGAGCAACGTTGCTAACTTCCATGCCGTGTTTTTTATGCCTTACGTCATTTCTGGTTTAAAAGTGGAATTTTCAAACCGGGCGTAACATCGCGAAGAAATGTTCTATTTTTTCTGTGTGACGTCACTTACGGTTTAAAAAGAACATTTTCATTGGAGACACGGATATCGTTGTTTAAAAATAGCGTAAATCGATACTTTTCAGAAAGAGAAAATGAAAAACAGCTCGAAATCAATGTTTCGGGGTAGCAAAAATTGGCCGATGGCCAATAAATGCTATTAAAAAGTTTCACCTCACAAGAACAGTGTTCGAGGTTGCGCATGTGAAGCGCGGTGTCTATGAATCAGTGCGATTCTAACATTTCTTTGTGAACAATTTTGCAGCGTTACATCGGGTCCTGACGAGTGTCTGACTAGGCCTTTTCAGGGGTCGATTTAACGCTTCAAAATTCCGACCGTCGTATTACGCAAAATAACCTTACAACAAACTTATCCTTATCTCTTATTTATTTTCTTATTCTTATTAGTTCTATTTTACTTATTTTCGGTACTTTTTCGGTACCTTGCCTCTGCTATACACTGAATAAAATTACTGCGTGAAAATTAATGTACCGGTATTGGAAGCTTTTATTCATAAACTAGTGTATTAAATTGAATATACAAATGTTATGTAAAATGAATGTACGGTATATAAAAAATGATGAAAAAAGTGGTATTTTAAATAAAAGTTCTTTAATAATACTCAGTGTTTTAAAATTACTTTAAAAGTGCTGTAATTTTTCATAATATTTGTACACTAAATTTAATATACTGGTTTATGCATAAAAGCTTCCAATCCCGGTACATTAAATTTACAATTTTTTTACAGTGTACACTGTAAAAAAAAAATCGTATGAAATTGAATGTACCAGTCTGGAAGTTTTTATGCGAAAACTGGTATATTAAATTTAACGTACAATTGTAAAGAAAAATTAATGTACAGTGTCTTAAAAACATTGGAAATACTTTACTTATAACAATTTACTTTAATGTCAATGAAAAATAAAATCAATGTTCCATCACAATTGCACATTAAATTTAATGTACCAGTTTCTGCATGAAATCTTCCAGTCAAGTATATTAAATTCACAATTCCTTTTTACAGTCAACATAATATTAAGGCAGTTTAATATGAAGATATCACCAAAGCTCTTGTTTCGCCTCTTTACTGTACGTTTCTCTATCTTCACTTCGTACTTTGATCAATAACTCGACACGCTCCTCTTGGACAGTTTACTCCAGAGCACGGAATAAACATTACTTCCTCCTTCTCTCGCTCTCCATAATTCCGTCAAATTCCCAATACTTTTCCTGACCATAGGCAAAAAAGTCGACCTCCCTTACCGCCGACTGCCCCGCCAACTTCCCTGCGAATATCGTATTTGACACGAGTCAAATACGATAATATCGTATTTCTCCTACACTTCAACATCCGCGAATCACGGAAACGCGGAACTTTTCCATGTACACGCGAATTGACCTCGAAGAGCTTCGATCGAACGGCGCTCTTCCTGCGCGGCCCCCCCAGACGGCGATGAGCACCGAGACCCAGACCTATCCCTAGTTCGCCTCGTCTATAGCCGCGCGCGTTCGAGCTTCTCCTCGCCCGTTCGTCGTTATCTCAGCGAGCTGGGTGCCGACCGTGCACCCGTCTGATGAATGGTCGTATCCGCGAAGGCACGAACCGTCACGCGAAACATTATTTATCGGCATCCCGTGCCTCTCACCCGCGCCTCCTCGCCGCTATGCCGTGCCGATGTACCCTCCGAGACAACGCTCCGGGCGTCACGCCCGCCTCCTCGATCCTCCGCCAACTTTCCGATGGAACGTTCCACCCATTATTTTTTCTCCCTTCGCGCTTCTTTTGTGCTCGCACGCTCCGCTGATACCTTTCTTATCGAGCCGCGGTGTGTTTTGCCGACGACCCGATCGTTACTTAATGAGATTGAAAATTTTTCTCACCCGAGACTCCGGACGGACTTTCGGTCGCTGGTCGGGCGGTCTCGGGTCGACGGTCAGGACACGCGTTCGCCGGGCAAGTCGTGCCATTGGCCCGTCAGGGCTTTTATCGCGAGCGTAGTTTTCCGACCCTCACGCTTTCGTCCTCTGTGTTTTCCACATCGGTCGAGTCTACAGAGACGCAAATAAAAGAGCTCGCCTTCGTGTGGCACCGGCACGAACTCTGTAGGCGCGGAACGTTTGTGCGCTAGGGACGGAGACAGGGAACTCAGTCCGGAATGGGAAGGAGACGAGGTCAATGGAACTCTCGACACGAAACTACGATGAAAAAGAAGAAAATTCCGCTCCTTCTCGTAACGGGTCGCTCTCGTTAAATTAGCGAACAATGACGCCGAGTTTAGTCGGGCAGTTATCGCGCTGGGGAATTTTCAAAAATTCGCTGGCGTCGCGCACGATACAGGACTGGTGTTCCGAAGATCCTGACGAAAATCCTCCCCGCGGTTCGCCAATTTTACCCTCCGACACAAAATTCTTCTCTCGCATTCTTGTCATTTCGCTTTCCCGACGAAACGAGAGATACTCTACGTGGAGGGCGAGGGTTCTCTTCCGCGAATTTCAAGTATTCGCTGAGAGGAATTTTCTACATGTGAACATTTTCGTGGGAGATCACATTCTGAGAGGCAATGTGGAGTCGAGATTGCGGGTATGAAAAATGAGGATCTAGAATAATCAGGTTCAGATTATTACTCCGGGCCCCAGGCCGGAATCCTCGAGCAGCTCGTTGGGACTTTGACCCAGGGCCGCGACTCAGAATATTCATATCCTAGTATGGGTGAGACTTTGACCTCTTATGGGTTTAGAACAATCTGATCATGGGACAGGGACATTTAAGAGCATGTGAAACACTATGGATTGCGAGAGAGAAAGCATCAGAGAGAGAGACGCGCTGAGAACGTGTTTCACATGCTTTTAAAATAATCAGGTCGAGCTTATTACTTCAAATCTTATCCCAGGATCCTGGGACAGCTCCTGTTAAGACTTTGACCCACGTGTGCCGTTCAGGATAAACAGATCTTAGGACGGCTCTTAGTAAGCCATGACCTCCTGAGTACTAAGGATCATTGGGTCGAGCTGGTTATTTCAAGTCTTAGCCCAGGATCCTGGGGCAGCTCCTGTTAAGACTTTGACCTACATGTGCCATTCAGAATAAACATATCCTAGGACGGCTCTTGGTAAGACATGACCTGCTGAGGAGTTACGATCATTAGGTCGAGCTGGTTATTCCACGACTTAGCCCAGGATCCTGGGACCGCTCCTGTTAAGACTTCGAACCGCGTGTGCCATTCAGAATAAACAGATCCTAGAACGGCTCCTAGTAAGACATGACCTGCTGAGGAGTTAGGATCATTAGGTCGAGCTGGTTATTCCACGTCTTAGCCCAGGATCCTGGGACCGCTCCTGTTAAGACTTCGAACCGCGTGTGCCATTCAGAATAAACAGATCCTAGAACGGCTCATAGTAAGACATGACCTGCTGAGGACTTAGGATCGTTAGGTCGCGCTGGTTATTCCAAATCTTAGCCCAGGATCCTGGGACAGCTCCTGTTAAGAATTTGACCTACGTGTGCCATTCAGAATAAACGGATCCTAGGACGGCTCTTGGTAAGACATGACCTGCTTATTACTTAGAATCGTTAGGTCGCGCTGGTTATTCCAAATCTTAGCCCAGGATCCTGGGACAGCTCCTGTTAAGACTTCGACCCGCGTGTGCCATTCAGAATAAACAGATCCTAGAACGGCTCCTGGTAAGTCATGACCTGCTGAGGACTTAGAATCGTTAGGTCGCGCTGGTTATTCCAAACCTCAGCCCAGGATCCTGGGACAGCTCCTATTAAGACTTTGACGCACATGTCCCGCTCAGAATAAACAGATCCTAGGACGGCTCTTGGTAAGACATATCCCTGGTAGGGAATTAGGATTATTAGGTCGATCTGGTTATTTTAAGTAGCAGCCCAGGATACTGGGATAGCTTCTATTGAGATTTAACGTGAAAAAGTCTCCGAATAATCAGTGCCCAGGCTGCTCCTGGGAAGACTAACCGATGCGGACATAAATACGAAGCAATTAAGACTAGGGTAGATGATTTCACCTACAACTCTTCAGTGAGTAACGCAGTTTACCCACAACTTTTTTCAAATCTCAGCCCGACTCTGTCAAGTGCGTCAGCTCGCACACGTACGCGCGCAACTCTTCTCCCGGCGAGGCAACAAAAATGCAGATTATACGAGGATTCGGATACATAAATGCGGGACATGTTAGTTGTCCCTCTGTGGATGTCAGCCCTCTTGTCCTCTACGGCAATTCGAAAACTATAACTCGAGCTCTCTCTCTCCCTCTGGCGCCCCGTGCGAGCCCGCGTCGTCGTCGTTCCCCTCGCTGGCACAGGGTTTCCTGTGTGGTAGGTCGGGTGGTTTTGTGTAAGCCACTGTGTAGATGCCCGGCTACCAAACCAACCAACCCTCCTCTCGCTTCTCCCCTTTCCGTTTCCCTCTCGTTCTCTCCCTCATCCCTTTTGCGTACATTCTCTCGCTCTCCTTCCCCGACAGCCCTCCCGAAACCCCCCTCCGTCGATTCTACATCCAACCTCATAGCTGCGAACGCGCGGGAGAGAGGGTCGCGCAGGGGGTTGCGAAACGGAAGCGCGCATGCTCCCGAGAACGGGAATCTCCCCAGTCAGGGTAAATCTGCCAGCGGGTTGAGACGTGGTGCGTGATCGCTTCACCGCCAACACCTGCCTCTCCGTATCTATACTTATAACCTGTGTACAACATGTCGCGGATACAAACAATCCTGTGAGGCACCTTACAAAAAAAAAAAAAAAAAAATCCATCAACGCCGAAGAAGAGAGAATTGCTCGATCGAGGACTGCAAATGCAAAATGGATTCATTGTTTATCGGTGATTAAAAAAAAAAAAAGAAAAAAAATGAAGTCGGTTTTCAGTTTCCGTTTGATTGATCACGAACCGCGTTGTCGTACGTTTGATGTCGTGCACAACGAGCGTGCCCCGAGTGCACGCGCGTAGAGTCTCAGCTGGGACGCATCTCGGCTTTAGAGGATTTTAAATACAACGGTGTGACGGATCGTGTAAAAGAAACAAATCGGTATTGTGCTGCGGGTCTTGGTCGATAAGATAGTTTGACCGGTGCGTACGGTGGAATCTTGAGTGGCGTTGGCACGCGACTTCTGTCAACGTTGGTTTGCATGCAGTGCGCGGTAATCTCGGCCTTGATTCAGTTTCGACTGGGTCATCGACTGTGTGCGCCTAGCTTAGTCGCCGGTCGGAAAGTGACTAACGAGAAAAGTTTAGCGCCACGAAGCCTCGGCGGGTTGAATTAATCGCCGGTGGCGCGCCGACGTTGTAATTGCAGCCGGCTGATTTAAT
Organism: Stenichneumon culpator; assembly: GCA_964017025.1. Classification (NCBI taxonomy): domain Eukaryota; kingdom Metazoa; phylum Arthropoda; class Insecta; order Hymenoptera; family Ichneumonidae; genus Stenichneumon; species Stenichneumon culpator. The sequence continues at coordinate 4,944,648 of OZ024771.1, forward strand.
AATCCGTGGCTAATAATCGGAACCGGCCAGCCGAGCGTGCACGGTCTTTTCCCGAGGCATACGCAGGGTTGGATCAGAAGCTGGTGAGAAACGATCTATCGGATCGGGTAGCCCACCAATCCTGCGGTTTGCGTCGGTATCGCCCGAGGTCCCCGAAATAACTTCAGCCCAACAAGGATACCCTCGGTGATGTGGCGGTCGCGAACTTTGCCCCAGAAGGTTTGACTCCGGCCAACGCAGAAACTCCACGAGCGGCAGATACACCGATCAACCATCCGCCGAAAGAGCTTTCCCCATGAATGATATCGACTCATCCGAGTTGCGGCACTTGATCCCAGGTGGGACCCGAACTTTCCCATGCGGAAAGTTGAGCTCGCGTGTTCATACGCCAGTTACGTGATGCATGCGCTTGGAGGACCCCGGCCAAATCCAGATCCAACGGCGAGAACGCGGAGAACGACCACTTGCCCCGTTAGCAAGATTCCTATCGGTCGGCTATCATTCGCTGGTCGGGCGCTGGCCAGGAGTTAATTAATTCGGCGCTGCGGGTCCGCTGGGCTGGTCCGGCGACGCATAGTCCTCAGAAGTCAGGGACATCGTGATTAGCGCCAGGACGTGCGGGAACGCGCAGTGACGAAGCGAGGGATTTTTAGGAGACCTACTTGTTGTTTCGTCCCAATGAGACCGGCTACGGCGTGAGCGGTGGCGGCCGAACTTTGACCGCGGTGGTTTTGTGATGTGCCTGTGCCACCGAGAGAGTGCAGTGACCGATAGTAAAATAATTGGAGTGTCCGGAAGAGGAGCCGGGGTCTCGAAGGAGCAACAACAACAGGGATATCATGTTGCAGGATTGTTGGGTATAGTTTGATCGGCGCGCGAGCCCGACCGCTCCTGCTAGTTCGTGTCACGGGGGGTGGAAAAAGTTGACGGAAATGGCTCTGAGATGGCAAGCGAGGCTCTCAATTGCTGCCATTTTATTCATGTGCACGGAAGGTAAGACAACAAGGAGTCGTCGAGTTTGACGGTACTGCGTCGATCCGTTCCCGGTAGGGACCGGAGTCGGTATAATCTTGGCTCCTTACATAATAGAGTCATAAAGTTGACGATAAATTTTCACCGCTGCTAACGGCACACTGAAGCAACACCGACGCCCAACGAGTAACTGTAATACCGGGTACCGTAAATTCGGTAAGAAAGTTTGTTCAGTTTCGCGATGCTGAGCGCCCGCTCAGGAATCTCCTCGCTCGCCGTGGAACTCCCTCCCTCTTCCTCTCAACTGAAACTCGAACTCTCTGTGGTGGGGCAAAAAGTTTGCTGGCTCAGATTCGGCAACGGTAGCTGGTCGGGGTCGTAGGAAGCGGTTCCGACCGCCCGCGCCGCTGGAAACTCGTTGTTTCTCCTGTTCCCGGACCGGTCTTGCTGCCCCAACCTCCGCGATCTCGGGGCTCTTTCCCCGCTGCACCATTCCGAAAGAAAAATAAGAGCCGCGCCGGGAGAGGCCGGGGTGCCGGTCGAGGAAGAAACGGAACGAAAAAGAAACCGACCGAATAGAATCGCGAGAAAGATGGCAGCTCTCTCTCTCTCTCTCCGTCTTTACATCCAGTTTCTCCGGGGTGGGCGTTGTTGCTTTTCTCCGCACGATCAGGCGCCTGAGCGAAATCCTCGGCTCTCTCGCTCCAGCTTCGCGAGCCTTTCTGCCGCGGTTGTTTTGCACTTTTCCGAGACCGAAAGAGAGATGAAGAAGTCACGGGCATCGTGGCCGTCGGCGATCAAAGCCCCGCGATTGGAATCTCTGATTCGACTCGAACCTCAACCGGGATATCTCGATCTTCCGTATCTTTCTCGCGTTGTTTTATCGCGCTCCCGGCGCTGCATCGCCGGTCGGCGGACCGACGTTTCTCGCGATTGCCGGACGTCACTGGGAGACCCATCGAATTATTCCAAGTGCCCTGACGGAATTGGGATTCGCCCTGGAAAGACTGTTCTCCAAGGGGCGTCATCTCTGTTCCTGGCCGAAACTCCATTTTCCCAGTTGGTTTGCCACCGTCCGAGTGCGGATATTCAATCGAATGCCCGCACTGGACACTCGGTACATCCACTGACACTCGGTGAAGTAATGGTTATCGTAACTATTATTACACCGAGGCGTATTGGCGAGTGCGCGCCGACTGTGTGGCTGTGGGGACGTGTGCTCTGGCGATAACAGTGCGGAGGGTGGCTGCGCGCTCGGGATTCGACTAGCTGGCACAGTGTGGCTACCATGCGACCGCGGAATTTCTCGATCGACTCACTTCGCAGGTGGTTGCGTTAACGTGGATGGAAAACAGTAGTTGCTGGACCGGATCACGCTTCGGTTGCGCGCTATTTCTATCGTAATTTCGTTGGATGTCGGTTTTGGTGGATCATTCGCTAGGTTGTCCGGTTGTGGCGGTGATGAGGTTCGCGGAAGGCCTGATGAGGTCCTGGTGAAATCCAGAAAAGGCCTCAATGGGTCGCAGTAAAGATCTGGTATGGTCCTGATCAGGTCCGGAAATGGCCAGATAAGGCCTTGATGAGGTGCGCGCTATTTATATCGTTATTTTGTTCGATGTCGGTTTTAGTGGATCATTCGCTAGGTTGTCTGGTTCTGGCTGTGATAAGGTCAGCAAAAGACCTGATGAGGCTCTGATAAAATCCAGAAAAGGCCTCAATGGGGTGCAGTAAAGATCTGATACGGTCCCGATAAGGTCCGGAAAAGTCTTGATAAGGCCCTGCTGAGGTCTGGAAAAGGCCAGATAAGGCTCTGATGAGGTGCGCGCTACTTTTTATCGTTATTTTGTTCGATATCGGTTTTGGTGGATCATTCGCTAGGTTGTCTGGTTCTGGCTGTGATAAGGTCAGCAAAAGACCTGATGAGGCTCTGATAAAACCCAGAAAAGGCCTCGATGGGGTCCAGTAAAGATCCGATACGGTCCTGATCAGGTCCGGAAAAGTCTTGATAAGGCCCCGATGAGGTTCGGAAAAGGCCAGATAAGGCCTTGATGAGGTCCGCACAATTCTTATCGTCATTTTGTTCAATGTTGATTTTGGTGGTTGGTTAGCTAGGTTGTCTGGTTCTGACTGTGATAAGGTCCGTAAAAGGCCTGATAAGGTCCTCATAAAATCCGGAAAAAGCCTAGATGGGGTCCAGAAAAGATCTGATATGGTCCTGATCAGGTCCAGAAACGGCTTGATAAGACCCTTACGAGATACGTAAAAGGCCTGATAAGATTCAAAAACGGCTTCGATGAGGTTTGGAAAAGATCTGATAAGATCCTGATCAGACCCGGAAAAGGCTTCATGAGGTTCGAAAACGGCTCGATGAAATACGGAAAAGACCTCATAAGGTCCGGAAAATTCCTGATAAGGCCCTGATTTAACCCTCTGAAAATTCTACGAGGGCATAAACCATGACTAGCGAACGATGCCGAAATACATGTCAACTGCCACCCTCATCATACTCACTTTTTCCACATTCTCCTCTCCGCACGCAATTTCCATGCCGAACATTGTTTGAGCGACAAATTTTTCCGCATAAATTTGCGAACCTGCTCGGTCAAACGACTAACGAGTAATATTTGCATAGTCAATCATAACCGATATTCAATATTTCCCCTAATGGACGTATCTCTCATCATCCGTATTAAAAAAACGATAGTAAAATAAAACCATGGTCGTGTCACCCGGCATTGTCGTACCGTCCGCGTGATAAAAATGTGTCGATATGCAAATGCGGAAAGACAAAATAAAAGGCGCGTTCTCGTATTCGCTCGGTGCGAGTGTCTCGCCCAGCTGACTTAGCGAGCTAAAAAAAAAAAAAATAATTCCATCAGCAACCGTGACGAGACGGCGATGTAGGCGTCGGGAATATCTACAGAAGGAAATGCGCCGAGAAGCGAATGAGAAAGCTCCGCCGGGTCGATGCTGACTTTATTAAGCGACAACGAGATTTTTATTACGATAATCAGAGCGAGATAGGTAACCGAGTGAGCAGCCGAGGGAGAGCAAGGCCGAATAACGAAAACTCGGTTACAGCCGGTGTTCGCTTCGTCTCGCTGACTCGTTCACTGCTGAGCAGCCTCCCTCGAGCGGTGAGAGGGCGAGAGCATTCTCGTTCCAGCCCGGCGAAACGTGGGATTACTTTGCGCCCACGGGAGCGTTATCTTCCCACCGTACTACCACCCCGAATTAGGGCGAAGCCTCGTTTACCCGGCGGGCGTCCCTCCTCACCGTGGCCCTCGCGCGACCTCTCTTTCTGGACGAGTTTTAAGTTTCCTCGATCATCGCCAGTCCCACGGTGACGTGGATTAATTTTTTTTATGAATATTCCTCACTCGAACTGCAGGAAATGAGAAGAGGAAGAAAACGAGATGAGCTCTATTGGGTTTTTATCACCTAAGAATCAGACCCCAACCAGTCGCTCGCAAAGAGATGTGGGGGAGCGGCCGCGTGGTTGGAACACTTGAATTGACGGACCACTTCCATGTCTCGGTCATACTTAGATTTTAATTTAATCCACAAACGGAAAAAGCAAGGAGGGCATCGTAAGTTCTTTTTTCGGAAAATTGAGCTAAGAAATATCGTGTTCGCTGGACCCATTCAGACCTTAATATCTCGGCGATAATAAAACCTAGGGCAACGGGCCTTCGCGCGTTGGAAGGAGTGATTCCTACCCTTCAAAATGCGATGAGGTTCATTACCTTCAGCCTTTTACATCCCGAGATTTTTTAGTTTTCGTAAATGGGCCATGCAGCGAAACGAAACGTTTTTCGGCAACGATGTACGGAGGCTTCCGCGGGGTTGGTTCATTCCTCAGCAATGCTACGAGGAATCACGGTACTAGAGGTTAAGGTTCTTTCGTGATAACACAATAAGGTCGTTCACAAAATTTTAATTGAATTCGTTGGCGGAAAGGGCAATGGCGTCCCAAGTTCTCATTTCGGACGTTTGAGCTAAGAAAGCCATCTTCGTTGGATCTATTCAGACGCGCATATCTTGGCGACGATAAAACGTCGAACAATGGGCCTTTGCGTGTTGCAAAGAGTGATTATTACCCTTCAAAATGCGATGTGGCTCGTTATCGTGAGCCTTTTACGTCCCGAGATTTTTAGTTTTTCATAAATGGACCATGCAGCGAAACGAAAGGCTTTTCATCAACACGACGATGTAAAGAGGCTCCCGCGTGGTGGATTCTTTCCTCAGCAATGCGACGAGGAATCACGGTGCTGTGGGTCAAGCTTCATTAGAGACACCAAAATAGGACCGTACAATTTTTATTGAATTCGTATGCGGAAAAGCAAAGGCACACGAAGGTCTCATTTCGGACGTTTGAGCTAAAAAAGTCGTCTTCGGCGAACCCATTCAGACCTTAATATCTCGGCGATAATAAAACCTAGGGCAACGGGCCTTCGCGCGTTGGAAGGAGTGATTCCTACCCTTCAAAATGCGATGAGGTTCATTACCTTCAGCCTTTTACATCCCGAGATTTTTTAGTTTTCGTAAATGGGCCATGCAGCGAAACGAAACGTTTTTCGGCAACGATGTACGGAGGCTTCCGCGGGGTTGGTTCTTTCCTCAGCAATGCTACGAGGAATCACGGTACTAGAGGTTAAGGTTCTTTCGTGATAACACAATAAGGTCGTTCACAAAATTTAAATTGAATTCGTTGGCGGAAAGAGCAATGGCGTCCCAAGTTCTCATTTCGGACGTTTGAGCTAAGAAAGCTATCTTCGTTGGATCTATTCAGACGCTCATATCTTGGCGACGATAAAACGTCGCACAATGGGCCTTTGCGTGTTGCAAAGCGTGATTATTACCCTTCAAAATGCGATGTGGCTCGTTATCGTGAGCCTTTTACGTCCCGAGATTTTTAGTTTTTCATAAATGGACCATGCAGCGAAACGAAAGGCTTTTCATCAACACGACGATGTAAGGAGGCTCCCGCGTGGTGGATTCTTTCCTCAGCAATGCGACGAGGAATCACGGTGCTGTGGGTCAAGCTTCATTAGAGACACCAAAATAGGACCGTACAATTTTTATTGAATTCGTATGCGGAAAAGCAAAGGCACACGAAAGTCTCATTTCGGACGTTTGAGCTAAGAAAGTCGTCTTCGGCGAACTCATTCAGACCTTAATATCTCGGCGATAATAAAACGTAGGGCAACGGCCCTTCGCTCGTTGGAAGGAGTGATTATTACCCTTCAAAATGCGATGAGGTTCATTACCTTGAGCCTTTTACATCCCGAGATTTTTTAGTTTTCGTAAATGGGCCATGCAGCGAAACGAAAAGTTTTTCGGCAACGATGTACGGAGGCTTCCGCGGGGTTGGTTCATTCCTCAGCAATGCTACGAGGAATCACGGTACTATAGGTTAAGGTTCTTTCGTGATAACACAATAAGGTCGTTCACAAAATTTAAATTGAATTCGTTGACGGAAAGGGCAATGGCGTCCCAAGTTCTCATTTCGGACGTTTGAGCTAAGAAAGCCATCTTCGTTGGATCTATTCAGACGCTCATATCTTGGCGACGATAAAACGTAGAACAATGGGCCTTTGCGTGTTGCAAAGCGTGATTATTACCCTTCAAAATGCGATGTGGCTCGTTATCGTGAGCCTTTTACGTCCCGAGATTTTTAGTTTTTCATAAATGGACCATGCAGCGAAACGAAAGGCTTTTCATCAACACGACGATGTAAGGAGGCTCCCGCGTGGTGGATTCTTTCCTCAGCAATGCGACGAGGAATCACGGTGCTGTGGGTCAAGCTTCATTAGAGACACCAAAATAGAACCGTACAATTTTTATTGAATTCGTAGCCGGAAAAGCAAAGGCACACGAAGGTCTCATTTCGGACGTTTGAGCTAAAAAAGTCGTCTTCGGCGAACCCATTCAGACCTTAATATCTCGGCGATAATAAAACCTAGGGCAATAGGCCTTCGCGCATTGCAAAGAGTGATGATTACTGGTTCGTTATCGCAAGCCTTCCACTTTCCAAGATTTTTGAGTTTTCCGTCAATGGACAATACCGCGAAACAAGCATTTTCTCAACGATTTGGCTTCATTCAGACATCGAAAAATAGTCGATTGGACTCTATTGGTGGATCATTCGCTAAGTTGTCTGGTTCTGGCTGTGATTAGGTCTGCGGAAGACCCGATGAGGTCCTGATAAAATCTAGAAAGGGCCTCGATGCGCTCCAAAAAAGATCAGGTCTGGAAAAGACTCGATAAGGTTCAGATGAGGTTCGGAAAAGGCCGAATAAGACCCTAATGAGTTGCGCTCTATTCCTATCGCAATTTTGTTCGACGTCGATTTTGCTGGCTCATTCGATCGGTTGTCTGGTTCTCGCTGTGATAAACTCCGCAAAAAGCCTGATAAGACTCTATAAATAAAATAATATATAAATACTGCAAGGTGTGCTATGTTATAAATCGCACAAAAAAATTCCACTCAAATCACGTCTGATCGACCGAGCGCTACAGTAAATCTAATATTGGCATAATCAAAATGGTGGGCCCAAAAAGCAAACAGCATTTCAGAGTTCTGGATGCTCCAGCTGTGATAAATTCCACTTTTTATCCATTAAATCGGTCCATCAACAACAACAAATCCGTCACACAAATTGACCCAACTCAATTTATGTAGAAACGTTTTTAACCGAGTATTCCGAACCGAATTTTTTTCTCAAATGGTGAAAATTTCTACCCCACTTGGGCTCTCACGCTTTCCGAGCTCCGAGCCCCGAGCCTTTTTTCAAAAACTCATAAAAACTCGGTCCCCCTCGTCCCTTAATCGAGGCCCGCCCAGCGGGGAGCTTTCCTTCGGCAATCCGGGAAAAAGTGGCGAGAGGAAAAATTAGCGGAACGACCGCACGAGAAAGATCAAGGATCGCCGTCGGGCGTCGTTGGAAAATTTAACTTATCCGATAAATAACGCATCTCCGGTGACGTCGGAAACCTCGTCAAAGTCTTCGTCCCCGTTTGAAAAATTTCATCCGTCAGAAGCTTACCAGAGAAAAGTTCGGAATCTTTCTTCGTAGAAAAAAAAAAAAAAAAAAAAAAAAAACACAAAAAATTTCGCCGTAGGAGAGCCATTCTTCTTTAGCGATGGGACGGCAGACACGCCCGAGCTAAGTGACTCAATTAATTCGTGGGGGTTTCGTTCGTCGGCCCCTCTCGATTCCTCACTTCTTCCACTTTCATACGGGATATATCAAGCCGCCCGCGCACTCTCTGCGGCGCGAAGACGAGTCGAGCCACTCTTACTTCACCCTCGTCATCCTTCTTTTCCCTCCCGGCCAGCCCCGAGAGCTCGCGGCCGAGAGGAGGGAAGGAAAAATCTCCGATTTATCAAGAGAGCGAGGCGACCGCGTATAATTTTTTAGTATCTCAGTGGAATCCCGTGAATCTTTTAATTAACGCTACGAGAATGGAGCTCTGGGTATTTTTTTTACCGAACTCCTTCGTCATTCTTATCTTACCGAATATTAAAAAAAAAGATTTGTTGACCGGCGATTTTTTCACAGCATTTTGTGGCGTTAAAGGAGGAAAAATATTAAGAGCACTACTTTTTTTTTTAAATAAAATTGAATGTTTTGTTCAAATTGTTAGCGAAAAGTTATTTTTAAAAGGTAAATAAGATGCTTTATTATTCGAATTATTTTGAGTGCGCTGGCCCAATTATTTAAAAAAAATGTATTCTGTAATATATTTTTTTTTTCACAAGTAACAAGTTTACGTTACGAGAATAGAGCTCTGGGCGTTTTCTTATCCGAACTCCTTCGTCATTCTTATCTTACCGAATATTTAAAAAAAAGATTTGTTGACTGGCGATTTTCTCACAGCATTTTGTGGCGTTAAAGGAGGAAAATATTAAGAGCACTATTTTTTTTATTTAAATAAAATTGAACGTTTTATTCACATTGTTAGCGAAAAGTTATTTTAAAAAAGCAAATAAGATGCTTTCTTATTCGAATTATTTTGAGTGCGCTGGCCCAATTATTTAAAAAAAATGTATTCTAAAATATATTTTTTTCACAAGTAACAAGTTTACGTTACGAGAATAGAGCTCTGGGCATTTTCTTATCCGAGCCCCTCCGTCATTCTTGTCTTACCGAGTATTAAAAAAAAATCTTCGTTGATCGGTCTTTTTCTCACAGAGGAGCGCACTTTGTTTCATTAAAGAAGAAATAAAAAATTAATAAACTGCTTTTTATTTTTTAAAAATTCAAAATCTTATTCAAATTGTTAGAAAAAAGTTATTAAAAAAAGTTGAAAAAATGCATGTATAATTTCAACTGTTTTGAGTTCCACGATCCTAAAGTAAATTTAAAAAATTAAAATATCAATGTAACCAAAGTAGGTAACCAAGATCAAACCACAGGCTCTAAAATAATGCTATAAATTTAATGTCGAGCCGCGAATCCTCGTGAAAGAGATTCCTTAAAAATCGTACTAAAACGGCGAGGAAATCTTATGAACGCAAAATCTCGTCTCGGAGGTATTCAATAAAACCGTCGGGGGATAAAAAATAGACGATCGAGTATATAGACAGACGGGGAACTGTATATAGCTGATCTCCGTCGCCTCAGAGCGATCTCGACAGACTGCGCCAACCGGGAGTAGGGAATTAGAGAGGCGAATGAAAATTCCAGCGCCGAACCCAGGACGAATGTGATTCAGTATTGAAAAGTGATCCCCTTGCTCGGTCCTTTTAACGTCGTCTAGCTGAAACAGACAGGGCACCGAGGCGGGAAGGCGCGACGGGATTCGGATTCGTCTTGCTCGGGGCCGCCCGGGTAGGAGGAAAATCCCCGAACGATCTAAATATTCAGAGATCCCCGCTGGTACGAGGGTAACGACTGAGCGCTCTTAGGATCCGCCTCATTTTCTTCACTTCGAAGACCTGCTTCACACGAAAAATATATATGTATATTTTTATTTTTTTTTAGCAGTAATCACTCAAATTTCCACGAATTATGCGTAATGCAAGAACAATTTTTTTTTTTTTGAATTTGTGCATAACAGCGAATTGCTTTGAGGAAAAAATGGCTTCCGATCGGCTAAGTGCTATAGTAAATGGAAAAAGTTGAAAATTTAAGGGATTATATCGCTTCATCATTACAGTTGAAAATTTAAATTTTTATGTGGATTTCTCATAAAAGTTGAAAATTTAAATTTTCATATTGCTTTCTCATAATGTTCCTTTATTCGCAAGGCTTCTTCTATGAGAAAACATTTCTTGTATTTTTGGCTTCCTCATAGAGGAAGCTTCGCGAATAAAAGAACATTGTGATATGTCATATGAAAATGTCAAGTTTCAAGCTACATGAAAATTAAAATTGTTAAGCTACATGAAGATAAAATTTTTTAAGCTATATAAAAATGTCAATTTTCAATTTTTATGAGGAAGCGATGTGAAAATTTTTATTTTCAACTTTTATGAAGAAGCGATATGGAAATTTCGATTTTCAACTTTTATGAGAAAGCTATGTGAAAATTTTGATTTCCAACTTTTTTCAACGTAATCGTCGTGTTAGATTTTTATGCAAAACGGCCGGCTGATTTAGGTTCAGCGCGTAAAAATACACCAACGTCACCCTTCACTTTGCCGGATCAGTGCAATTTTTTTTTTTTTTGGCAATTTCGATTTGTACTCAAGAAATCCAAATAATACCGCTTTATCTAGCTTTTTCAACCGCATCATATCCATCATCTTGCGTATTTCTTGAAATAGAACATGACAGGCACCAGGGTTTTTCCACGACGCCATCGGGAAGCTAAGAATTCACTTTTCGAAAATCCGCAAAATTACTCACTTTTGCAATTTTGGCTGTAAAAATTGCCGATAAATCTTTTTCGTTAGTCGTCGCTCCGGGACTGTATTTAATATATTTTTCCACGCTGGTCACGAATCTACCACTTAATTCATTCTCAGATTAATATCTAATACGAAAAATTGCGTCAGAAATAAAGTACTAATTTTTCATGAAATTCAAAAAATTCAAAATTACATAAGATTTAAACGGTTCGATCGATTCTCCCCAAATTTAATAGGAATCATCGGGCGATCCTATTCTATTTGTGTTGACGTTTTTGCCCCGATAGCTAAAAAATTGTAAGAGCTAGAGTGCGCACAAACATTTTCAAGAAATTAAAAATCGCGGACAAAAAAAAATACTGTCACTTTTTTGAATGAAATTGTGAAAAAATATTGACTATTTAACCGGAGATGCTGTGAGGCAAGACTATTCCGTCTTGCCCCACAATTCGTTCCGCCGTGCAAATTTGTAAATGCCCATCCGTTTAATCGCACCAGCATCGTTAGCGAGTAAAATTTATCCTCGGCGAGATCCTCCCGTTTTCGGAACAAACAGGTGTTCGCCACTCGATGAAATAACGGCTCAAGAATGGAGAGAACCATCTCGTCGGCGCAACCCTCTAATCGAGTGAGCACTCCCTCCCTCGCCGTCAATAAATACCGTTACCCGCGTTACTCCGTATCGAGTTTCGTCCCTCGTCTTCGGAGAGCCCGGGGAGCTCTCAGCGACGAACGCAACACCGCCTCCTTCTCCTTCCTTAACGTGGCTCTCATTTTTATTTTATTTTATTTCATTTTATTTTATTTTTTTATTTTATTTTAGTAATAATAGTGGATTGTACTGAAAATATGCCAGATGGTACAATTTTTTGAACATAGCATGACTTAACGTAGATTGACATGAAAACATATATATATTACCAGTTGACCATCGACTTAAGTCCTTTAGTTTTTATTTTATTTTATTTTATTTTATTTTATTTTATTTTATTTTATTTTATTTTATTTTATTTTATTTTATTTTATTTTATTTTATTTTATTTTATTTTATTTTATTTTATTTTATTTTATTTTAGTACAAGAATTTTATTAGTCAGAATGTTTACATGAGTAAGCGGGTGTAGACAGATTTTTCGTTTGTATTTTCCTTTGCCCAATGAGCCATCGACCGGAGTCCATCAGCCCGTGTAGCTCATACTTGTTTGCGTGTTTGCATTTATATGCGGGGAAGAGTGAGTGCGTAGGTGTTGTATTTGATTTATTTTGGGGCGATTAAATGCGACTATGTGTTGTGGAGTATGTTCATAATTTCTATTATTGTGTGCGACTGAAATTTGTGTTTGGGTCTTACATTAGCAGGTCGGTTGTTGCATAATATTTTATTTTATTTTACTAGTAATAATGGATTGTATTGAAAATACGCGAGATGGTACCATTTTTTGAACATAACATGACAGAACGTAGGTTGACATGAGAACATATATATATATCGCCAATTGGCCGTCGACCTAAGTCCTTTAACTTTTACGTTATTTTATTTCATTTTATTTTAGTAGTAAATGCCGATTTATTGAAGATATGCCAAATAGTACCATTTTTTGATCATTGCATGACAGAACGTAGAGTGACGTGCGAACATATATTGCCAATTGGCCATCGACCTAAGTCTTTCAGCCATATTTTATTTATTTTATTTATTTTATTTATTTTATTTATTTTATTTATTTTATTTATTTTATTTATTTTATTTATTTTATTTATTTTATTTATTTTATTTATTTTATTTATTTTATTTATTTTATTTATTTTATTTATTTTATTTATTTTATTCTGTTCTATGCATATATATCGCATATTGCCAATCGACCATCGGATGCAGTCCTTCAGCCATTCCATTTGACTTTATTGTAATTTATTTTAATTTATTTCAATGTATTGTAATTTATTTTAATTTATTTTAATTTATTTTAATTTATAACGTATCGCTCGCACACACAGTTTTCCGTGCGAGTATTCTCGATGCTCCGCACTCGACAATTTTCAGCGGGTCATAATTGCAAATCACCAAAGTGCCTCGCGCCGTGTCCCGTCGCAATTAAATTGTAGCTCGCGGAGCTGCGATTCTCGAGACGACGGGAACGACGAGGATTCCGCTATCGGATGCGAGCAGCGGATAGGCAACCTGATGTACAATGAAGCGAGCGATCCCGGGAATTATTGGAGGCCCGAATCCCCGTGAGCAATTTCGGAATTACGATAGATTCGTTACCGTTGGTATAGATTCTCATTGAGCCCGGTTGTAATTACGAATCCATCAAATTTCGATGCGATGAGGGATCTGGTCGCACGGTCGTTTCTCCGGCCGGCGCTCGGGTATCGAATCGACGAGCTGCCGAGCCGGGCTCGCGTTAACTCCATCCATATCCGTGCGGTCTCATCTATCCCGTTCCCAATAGCGCGCTTCGAGAGGTACTCTTTGCACTCGCCTCATATCCGATTCGCCGGTCACTCCCGATACAGATTCCGCAGCGGTAGGTTCGAATTCGTGATTCCCGATCGGCTGGAAATTGATCGCTGATTGACTCGAGAACTCGAGAACTCGAGCTCGAGGCAGATGGAAAATAAAAGGGCGGACAAAAAATAGGAACGGGAAAAAAGACAACGAAACGGTGATGGGCGGGTCGAGTTGGAAACATTAGGTCGGTGGAAAACAGACTTTACCGATCCCATTCCGCCACACATCAGGACTTATAGCGCCGCCAGACACGAGCCTATTTATGACGGGATTTTTTCCGGGGGTTTATTCCGAGGAGTTTTGCCGGGGATTTTTTTCCGGGAATTTTATTCTGGGGATTTTTGTCCGGGGATTTTTTTCCGAGGATTTTTTCCGGAGATTTTTTTCCCGGGAATTTTACTCACCTTTGATAAAAAATCAAGATTTCCAAACCGAATGTGATGCGTTTACGTATGGGATCACTTTCGGCCCAATGCTCCGATTTTCAAATCGAAAGTGACGTCACAACGACATTTTTTGAACATTGCCGCGTGACGTCACTTACGGTTTGAAAGTGAGATTTCTAAACCAAAAGTGACGTCGCAATGAAAAAAAAAAAAATTACTCCGCGGCGTCACCTCTGGTTTAAGTCTCAGATTTGCAAATCAGAAGCACCGTCGCACCGAATTTTTTTTTTTTATTTCTGCATGACGTCACTTCTGGTCTGAAAGTGAGATTCTCAAACCAGAAGTGACGTCACAACGAAAGTCTAAAGAATTGCTGTGTGACGTCACTTCCGGCTTAAAAGTGAGATTGTTAATCCTGAAGTGACATCACGGAGAATTTAAAAAATATTTATCCGCCAAGCAGTGGCGTAGTAACATTTACCCAATCCTATTTAGTGCTCGGAAGACCGACGGCTTCACTCAGATATGAAGTTTTGGTATACGCAGTCAGCGATGTGCCCTTTTTCCAATTACGGCAGAATCCCACCTGAATTTTTTCCGACGATAATTTTTTTGCTTTTTTCCGACGATAATTTTCTTGTTTTTTTTCCGACGATAATGTGTTTATTTTTTTCCGACGATTATTTTCTTGGTTCATTTCCGAGTGTATTTTTCCCAGGAATTAGTTCGAGGTTTTCCCGAAGTAATTTTTCATGCAAGTAGTTTTTTGTGGGGCATTTTTTTAGGGTTTTTCTTCCGGGCGTTTCTTTCCGGGATTTTTTTTGCGCCATTCCTAGTCCGAACCTCTCTGATAATTAAAATAACAAAAAGATTAAAAAATCATTGATCGTGTAAATACGCGCTTCGAGCGAGAGGAATGAAAGTACACATTCGCGAGGGAGATTCGCGTGGATGTTCCGTATCGTTTGCGCGCGCCAGCGCGCACGAGAACTCGCGGAATATAATTTATTTTTGTCGTTGAACGAGCTGGCAGCATCGGTAGCGGTGCTCCCAACGAAAACTCGTTACCCGCGGCGACAGAGTGCCGGACGATCTCGCAGCCATCTCCGCACCGCGCTGCGCACACATCGGCGCGGCACGTATTACGCTACGAATATAATTTCGCCTCTCACGTATTTTACATTGTTCGGTGAATAATCGAGCGAATACGAGTATATTCTCACGTTAATATTTCCTCTGGAAAATTTTCCCCAATTTATTAGCGGATGCTTGATTATACGCCGTGTGTACGATTTGAATCGTCGGCATTGTTCATAACGCGAGTGGATGGACGAACATCTCTCTAGACGGTAGAAAACAATTGCCCACACTTTTTTCAACTGCATTTCGTATGGGTGCTGTCAAGAATTTCATTACATCGGCGTGTAGAGTTGAACCGTATTTTTTTTTTTTCCATAAAATTGCTGAATCAGATGAGGCGAGATCCTGAGATAGAAATGCTGAAGTTTGCTGCACTGCCGTAGTGCAGCGCAGTTACTGTACTTGGCGCTATGCACAGGTGCGGCATTTAATGTTACGCTCCGTTACACTGTTTAGCGTTGTGCCGAACTTCGCTACTTGGCGTTATGCTCAAGTGCGGAATTTAATCGTACGCTGAGTTACGCTAATCAGCACTATGCAACTTAACGCTACGCAACTTAACACTAGCCAAATTAAAGCTACGCAAATGAACGCTACGCGAATTAATGCTACACACCTTAACGCTACGCAACTTAACGCTACGCAACTTAACACTACGCAAATGAACGCTACGCAACTTAACGCTACGCAACGTAACGCTAGGCAAATGAACGCTACGCAACTTAACGCTACGCAAATAAACGCTACGCAACTTAACGCGACGCAAATGAACGCTACGCAAATGAAAGCTACGCAAATGAACGCTACGCAAATGAACGCTACGCAAATGAACGCTACGCAAATGAACGCTACGCAAATGAACGCTACGCAAATGAACGCTACGCAAATGAACGCTACGCAACTTAACGACACTTAGCACTACGCTATGGTAAGGAACGACATTTAGCTCTATGCTAGACAACCTTATATAGCGCTATGCTGGACAACACTATGTAGCGCTATTCTAGACTAAGCTATGTAGCGCTACTCCATGTAGCCCTATGCCAGACGACGCTATGCTGGACTAAGCTATGTAGCGCTACGCTATGTAGCTCTATGTTAGACTACGTTATTCAGCACTATGGTATACTACGCTATGCTACACTGCGCTATTAGCGCCACGTTATTCTGGAGTACGCCATTCAGCGCCACGCTATTCTAAAGTACGCCATTTAGCGCAACGCTACTTAGTGCTACGCTCTGCTTAGCAATACGACACTTAGTGCTATGCTACTGCGTGCAACACTGTTTAGCCCTACGCTATTAAGTGCTACGCTACTGAGTGCTAAACTTCTTAGCGCTACGCTATTCAGCGCTACGAACTTCGGTGCTACGCAATTCAGCGCTTCGCAGTTCAGCGCTTCGCAGTTCAGCGCTACGCAATTCAGCGCTCCGTAATTTAGCACTACGCAATTCAGCGTTACGCCATTCATCGCTACGCTCTTTTGCGCCACTTCGCGCTCAGCTAGGCTGTTTAGGGCTATGCTACTACGACCTGGCGCTACGCTCCAAAACGCCGCTTAGCGCTACTGTTGCAGGCCATTTTTTCGCCACAAAACTTGTAGGCATCGATCGTTCACGATCTTCCGCAATTTCATTTTCCGCCTCTCAGTTTGATTCCCACATAACGCATGCTCAAACGCTGTGCAATATGCAGAGAGCAGTAATGCATCGCATACTCCAACGCATTAGTGTCATTGCTATTTCATCATCGTTACCGCCGACTTTGGCGCGTAACGTACTAGCGGCGCTGAATTGGATTCGCCAGATTGTACAAGTCCATCGAATTTATTAATTCTACTCGTCCTCGCCGGCCCCCGAGCGCCACGGAATTCATGCATTCAGTTTGGAGCCCCACAGAGTTTACCCGCTCGCGATAATTCCGTGTGCCGAGCTGGGTAATCCTCGTTGCGGAGAGGCACGAGAAGGCCGCTGCAGTATAACATGCGAAAACCGGACCGGTGCTCAACGTACCGACGAGCACTGAAAATATTTCTGCGGAACGAGGGGTGAGGGGCAAAATGGACCAGCTTGGAAACACAATGTAATTTCGAAATCGTCGATTCGGAGGCTCGCTCGCGACGACCCGTCCGTCCCAGACGCTACTCATCCGAACCGGTCCATTTTAACCCGCGTCATTCGATGTTTCAATAATTCACCTTTAAATCTTGACGATAATCAAAATACTGTGAGTCGTGAATTGTGACGGAATTAAATGTGTGTTTTTTTCACTTATTTTGCTGGATAATTCATTTTGTACCTTTTTCATATTTATTTATTTTTTGAAATTTTGGTTTACTTTGTGTCTGAGAAAAGTGGTAAAATACGTTTCGTCCGCGAAACTCCCGGAATTCCTTGACTGGTCCATTTTGCCCCGCGCTCGACTATATCTCCGCGTGCGAGGGGGGGGGGGGGGGGGGTGTCGCAGTGTGTTTCTACCCCTGGTCGAGGAAGGCAATTTTAGTCCATTTTGTACCTTTAAAGAAAAATTGAAATTTTTGTTTCCTTTGACTGAGAAAGATTGTAAAATGCGTTTCGTCCGCGAAACTCCCGGAATTCCTTGACTGGTCCATTTTGCCCCGCGCTCAAATATATTTTTGGAAACAGGGGAGGGTCGCAGTGTGTTTCCACCCCCGGACGGAGACGGCAATTTGAGTCCATTTTGTACCTTAAAAAAAAAAAAAATTGAAAATTTTCTTCACTTTGACTTTGACAAAAATAGTAAAATACGTTTCGTCCGCGAAACTCCAGGAATTTCTTGACTGGTCCATTTTGCCCCGCACTCAACTATATTTACGCGAGGGGGGGGGGGGGGGCGTCGCAGTGTGTTTCCACCCCCCGACGGGGTCGGCAACGTCGGGATAGTGGGTCACGAGTCGCGACTAAAAGCGAGCACGATCCTCTCGCGCTCGCATCAGCGGCTCCACCACGGTCAGCGATATATGACACAGGGGCGGAAGAATTTATATGCAAAACGCATATCCACCGGAGCGCACGAGGAGGACGAGGAGGAGGAGGGCGCCGAGCGACAACGCTCGACCGATTGACCGCGCAAAATCGCCTATTATTTTTTCGGCTATTTCATCCGCGATAACAATGCAAAATGCGAAGCCGCCTACCCGCGGCGGTTTAACTACTTTAATTGTTTATTACCCTTTCGACCCTCCAGCCCGTCCCGTTCCGACGCGATTTTGCTGGTCGGACCGCCCGGGAATCCGATCGCCTTTTGAAATCCAACCTCGCGGATTTTACTGCGGTCTTTTTCTCTACTCCAAGCCTCTCGAATCTGCGTCCTCTTCCGCCTTTTTTTCGGGAGTTTTTCCATCGGGGCCTTTTTTTGGGGGGTTTTCTGCGGGTTTTTTATGCCATTTTTTTAGGCATTTTTTCCGAGGGTTTTCCTTCCGGCGACCTTTTTCGACAGTTTATTTCGGGGTTTTTTGTCGGAGAGTTTTCCTCGAGGGTTTCCCTTTCAGGAGTATTTGTCAAGGTTTCTCTTAGGTCGTTTTTCCGAAGATGTTTTTTTAGGTTTTCTTCCGGGTGGCTTTTTTAGGTTTTCTTCCGGGTGTTCTTTTTTTAGGTTTTCCTTCCGGTTATCTTTTTTTTAGGTTTTTATTCCGAGAAGTATTTTTCTGACTTCTTTACCGGACGATTTTCTTCGAGGGTTTTGCTTCCTGTGAGCTTTATTTGGGCTTTTTTTAGTTCTTTTTCAGGAGTTTTTTCCAGGTTTTTTTTCGAGCTTTTTTACCGGTGGGTTTTTTAGAGGGTTTTCCTTTTAGGGGTTTTCGTCCGGGTTTTTTTTGGTGACCTTCTTACCGATGGGATTTTTTTTCGGTTTTTCTTCCGGGTGTCTTTTTTAGGTTTGTCTTTTTGGTTTTTCTTTCGGATGTATTTTCTTTTTTTGTTTTTTTTTTCCAGGGTGCTTTATGTCTTTATTTGGGCTTTTTAGATTCTTTTTCGGGTTTTTTTGGAGTCGTTTTTCGGGCTTTTGTATCCAACGGTTTTTTTAGAAGGCTTTCCTTCCAGGGGTTTTTGTCCAGGTTTTTTTTATGGTTTTTCTTCCGAGGGTATTGTTTTTTTAGGTTTGTCTTCCGGATGTCTTTTGTTTGGTTTTTCTTCCAGATGTATTTTCTTTTTTTTTCGGGGAGCTTTATGTCTTTATTTGGGCTTTTTAGACTCTTTCCTCGGGGCTTTTTGGAGTCGTTTTTCGGGCTTTTTTACCGGACGGTTTTTTAGAAGGTTTTCCTTCCAGAGATTTTTGTCCAGGTTTTTTTTTATGATTTTTCTTCCACGAGTATTTTTCTTAGGATTTTCTTCCTGGTGTCTTCTTTAGGTTTTTTCTTCCAAGTGTAATATTTTTAGGTTTTTCTTCCGAGGAGTTGTTTTCGGGCTTTTTGGAGGAAATTTTTCGCCATCATCCCCTTCGACGCGGATTTTTTCTCCCTCCACGCGTACACCTCTTCCGGTTCGTTTCGTTTTTTTCGTTTTTTTTCTATCCTCTCAATGCTGTTTCCCACGTTCTCGTCCTCTTATCCCCGTTACGAAGTAAATTGCTTCGAGTGCGCTCGCTGTTTCCCTCCCGAAGGCGCCGGTCGGAGCGGTACTGGCCCGGGTCTCTCTGCCAGGCCCCCGCCGCTCCCTCCGCGCCGGCTCGCAGAAGTAGAAGGCAACGCAGCAACGGTGGAAAAGACTCGACCTCGTTGGATCAGCGCTTTTCTACGACGGTAACTCTCGCGACTAATGAGAATTCTGCCGTCGGCCTCCTCGGCAAACCCCGCCGTCGTCCACCCGACGTCGCCTCCATCCTCATCCCTCGTTCCTGCCGAACCAGTCGTTACTCTTCAGACTCTCGACCGGGGTCTCGAACCTCTGCTCCGTTTCGACTGGTGTGCAAACACACACACACACACACACACACACACACACACACACACACACACACACACACACACACACACACACACACACACACACACACACACACACACACACACACACACACACACACACACACACACACACACACACACACACACACACACACACACACACACACACACACACACACACACACACACACATGCCGAATGTTGGCCGTTGCTCCGCGGAAGAATTGAAATCGCGTCGGCATTAAAACGTCCCCGGGAATGCGAAACGCTCGCGAGGCTGCTCGGGCCTCATCGATACAAGGAGAATGCGAAGCATTTCCTACTCCACTTGTCTGAAACAAGCCGTGAAGAGAAAATTCATCGGGATCGTCGAGTGTTTTTGTCTAATTTTTTTTTTTTTTTGTCTGATTGGGAAACTGCTTGCGAGAATTTTGTTTTTTGGGACGGAGAACTAAAGATAGGAAGATCTTGGGAAGTATCAATGGGAGGCGTGACTTTGTGCTGGATATGATGTGGGATGATAAGCAAGTGATATCGTGTTCGGTGCGAAAAAATACGTGGAAATAGGCGGTTCGGAATTTTCTTCGGGAGTCTTGAATTTTTTGGTAGAGAATTGCATGGGAAATTGCCCTTTGCTTCGTTTTTAAAACTTTCTTTTGTCGGTGAGTAACCGTATGGAAAAACGGTTTTGTAACTTTACTGAGTACCTTATCTTGTGTATTTTTTCCCGTAGAACACGATAGATACCTGGGTTTTTTTGTAACTCTATCGGGAAGCTGAGATATCGCTGTCTGAAAGTAACCGAATTCATAACTTTTTATCGAAATGACTCCATGAATTAAAAAAAAATCTAAAATCGTTCAAGGGCTGTACCTGATGTATTTTCTTCTTGTTGATCACGAATCTGTAGCTTATCTTACTCATAAATCAACAATGGATATAGAAATCCTCACCGAAGGTGAACAAAAATATTATCGATGGTGTTTGACTCACTCTTTTAAACTTTTTCATCGGCTTATAATGGCTCTAAAAAACGGTTTTGTAATTTTACTGCGAACCTTATTTTATGTATTTTTCCCCGTAGAACACAATAGGTGCCTGGATTCTTCCGTAACTCTATCGGGAAGCTGAGATATGGCTGTCTGAAAGTACCCGAATTCATCGACTTTTTTCGAAATGACTCCATAAGTAAAAAAAAATCTGAAATCGTTCAAGGGCTGTACCTGATGTATTTTCTTCTTGTTGGTCACGAATCTGTCGCTTATCTTACTCACAAATCAACAATGGATACAGAAATCCTCACCGGACGTTAAAAAATATATATTACGAACGGTGCTTGCCTCACTCTATTAAACTTTTTCATCGGCCTGTACTGGCTCTAAAAAACGATTTCGTAACTTAACTAAGTAACCTAACTCGTGCAATTTGTTCCGTAGAACACGATAGAAACCTCGGTTTTACCTCAATTCCACCGGAAAGCTGAGATATCCCTGTCTGAAAGTACTCGAAATTTTAACTTTTCTCAAAATGACTCGGAAAGAAAATTGTTCCGAGTCTATATCCGGTGTATTTTTTTTCCCACGACCACAAATCTCTGACTTATCTCACTCATAGCTCAATAATTCATATACAAAACCGCACCGGAAGTGAGCAAAAATTGTAATCACTAGTGTTCGTCGTTGCCGAAACTATTTGATTGCATGCAATAAATCAAACAAATATTATCTGTTTCAGACACTATGAGTATGGGAGATCGAGGCGGAGACCTCGATCGTCACTCTGGCCAGGTTAGGCCCCGCCAGCAGATGCTCGATCCCGTGACGGGCCTCAAGATGAAGCCCGATCCGACATTCGATTACGCGCAGTCAACAAACGTGACGGCGCTCATCGGCAAAACGGCCTATCTGACGTGTCGCGTTCGTCACCTCGGTGACAAAACGGTATGTAATTTACATAATCAACGTAACACACACAAAAAAAAATTCTAATCAATCAATGCTGCACTTTTCACATCATCGAAAATCGACCGGTCAGAATTAATTATCACACAGCCCGTCATTAATGTCTGAATGCCGTCCGTCCATCAGCGGCTCTGTTTTCATGGTCCAGGCATTGATTTCGTGCCGATTTAACTCGAAGAATTTTTTTTTAGAATATATAGAAGAAGTCTGATAACGGACAATATAATGAGGTATTCCATGTGAAATCGAACGGTCAAAAACACAACCCTCTACAAAAAAGTTGTAATTTCACCGCAATTCATTATTATTTACGAGGGGTTTTTGTAATTTTTTTCAGAATTTTTCGATGGTATTGTATTTTGGTGATATCAAAAAATTGAACTTTTTTTAAAAAGCCCTATATCTTAAAAATTGTTAGCCGTACAAAAAAACGTTTGAGATATAAAAGCTGCAGTTTTCAATGAACTTTTGCGAACAAAATCTTTTAGATTTTTTTGAATGCAATACACGTCCATTTCTATGAAAAATAGACTACAATTTATTTTTTAATCATACGTCATGTTTGATTTTTCTTTAAAAAATTCCAGAATATACTCTTAAGTGTGTGGAGTGATCTCATTTTTTTGTTTGGATGAGCGAGACGCCCGTTTAATAGCTATGCTCCCTTTAAGATCAATTTTTCATTAAAAAATCCCTTTTTTATGAAAGACCCCCAACCCCTTTTTTATTTGATTTTTTAACTTCCATTATTGTGGATAGTGTCACAATTTTTATAAAATTCAATGGAAAGGAATAAATATCTCTCCTTTTCATAAAAAAAATCGATCTTAAACGGAGCATAGCTATTAAACGGGCGTCTCTCCCATCCAATCAAAAATATAAGATCACTCCACACACTTACGAGTATATTCTGGAATTTTTTAAAGAACAATCAAACATGACCTATTGACTGAACAAAAAAAAAATGTTAGTCTATTTTTCACAAAAATGGACGTTTAATGCATTCAAAAAAATCTAAAAAATGTTCATCTCAAAAGTTCATTTAAACCCGCAGCTTTTATGTCTCAAACGTTATTTTGTACGCCTAATAGTTTTCAAGATATAGGCGTTTTTAAAAAAAAGTTCAATTTTTCGATATCACAAAAAAACACCATCCAAAAAATCAAAAAAAAAAACAAAAAAAACAAAAACCCCTTGTAAATAATAATAAATTGTGGTGAAACTACACCTTTTTTGGCTAGGGTCGGCTTTTCGACCGTTCGATCTCACCCGAATGCCTCAACATACATTTATAGACCACACAGTACAGAACTCTACGTAATAATTTCCAGCAGTCGGGAGAATGCGGAAAGCGATTATCAGAAAATAACGAAATTAGGCGAAGTCGATTGGGCGTTAATCGGCACGTTCTCGCCGCGCTCCGGCGAGCGGGTTTCCGCGAGTCCATCGGGGATGATCGAGGCGCTGAGGGACAGAGTGGCTCAGGCAAATTCAATTTTATCCGAGGCACCGGTTCGACCGTACCGTGTGGCGGAGCTGTTCTCCGCACCGTTGTACCGCGGATATCTCCCCGGGCTGGCGGTCTCCGTCCTCCGTGCTTTCTCTTCAATTATCCCTACCTCACTCGTTTAACTGGACGTTCGTGCAGGAAAGTTATGCCCGCCATCCCCGATGGCGCCCGTTGAGGTGGGGGTGGTTTGACATGGGAGCGACCACGGTGGCACCGCAAACGTCTCTCGCCATGTTCGCCGACCGGACTGCGATTCCCACATGACCGACAATTGAGTGCCTTCTCGCCGAAACAATATAACAAAGTTCCGACGGTGCAATTGATAGATTATAAGTACGGCAGGCGAGATCGTACCTGTAGATTGTACATTGCTGCAGGCTGGTGGGGGGGGGGGGTGGGGGGGAGGGGGTGATAAATTACGAGCGAAAAGTGGAGACAGTTATGCGCGGCGGCGATCACCGAAACGTCGAGCTCGACTCTTTTAATCTCGTCAATCACGATGAGTAACTGAACTGTCTCGTAGCGAGTGTTATTAACTAGCGCGGGAGGATGAGATGATTGTTGATTTAATTGATGGTTCGTTAAATATATGCGCCTGCGGAGATGAGGGGGATTGATGAGCTGGAGGGAATAAGAAAAATTGTTGCGATTGCAGTAATTCGTCGGGTGAAAATGTCTTTAGGGGGGCTTCTGAGTAAGAAATGTCGACTGAAAGCGTTAGAGGCTAAATTTTCTGTGGAAGATGTAGATCAAGATGTTCGGAAAAACTTCGCCCTAAGTCCTCTAAGTACCTCTCTTGATGGGACTTGGAGGAATTAGGTCCTGGAAGTGGGCCATCTAGCAAAATACCGAGAAAGATATTGCCCTAATTCCCTAAGATTAACTACCATTGCCCGATGAGATTGGTGATTTTGTTGATGATTTGGACGAGGTGAATTATTCTAGAGGGAATAAGAAAAAATGTTGCGATAGCAATGATTCTTCGAGTGAAAATATCTTTAGGGGGGCTTCTGAATAAAAAATGTCGACAGAAAGCGTTAGAGGCTAAATTTCCCGTGGAAGATGTAGATAAAGATGTTCAATAAAACTTCGCCCTAAGTCCTCTAAGTACCTCTCTTGATGGGACTTGGAGGAATTAGGTCCTGGAAGTGGGCCATCTAGCAAAATACCGAGAAAGATATTGCCCTAAGCCCCCTAAGATTAACTACCATTGCCCGATGAGATTGGTGATTTTATTGATGATTTGGACGAGGTGAATTATGCTAGAGGGAATAAGAAAAAATGTTGCGATAGCAGTAATTCTTCGTGTGAAAATATTTTTAGGGGGGCTTCTGAGTAAAAAATGTCAACAGAAAGCGTTAGAGGCTAAATTTCCCGTGAAAGATGTAGATTCAGATGTTCAGAAAAACTTCTTCCCAAGTCCTCTAAGTACCTCTTTTGGGGGGACTTGGAGGAATTAGGTCCTGGAAGTGGAACATTCAGCGGCCGCGAGAAACTTACTGCCCTAAGCCCCTAAGATTAACTACCATTGCCCGATGAGATTGGTGATTTTGTTGATGATTTGGACGAGGTGAATTGTGCTAGAGGGAATAAGAAAAATTGTTGCGATAGCAATAATTCTTCATATGAAAGTATCTTTAAGGGGGCTTCTGAGTAAAAAATGTCAACAGAAAGCGTTAGAGGCTAAATTTCCCGTGGAAGATGTAGATCAAGATGTTCAGAAAAACTTCGCCCTAAGTCCTCTAAGTACCTCTAGCAAAATACTTTCAAAGATATTGCCCTAATTCCCTAAGATTAACTACCACTGGCCGATGAGATTCGTGATTTTGTTGATGATTCGAACGACGTGAATTGTGCTAGAGGGAATAAGAAAAATTGTTGCGTTACCAATAATTCTAAATGTGAAAATATCTTTAGGGGGACTTCTGAGTAAAAAATGTCAACAGAAAGCGTTAGAGGCTAAATTTCCTATGGAAGATGTAGATCAAGATGTTCAGAAAAACTTCGCCCTAAATCCTCTAAGTACCTCTAGCAAAATACGGAGAAAGATATTGCCCTAATTCCCTAAGATTAACTACCACTGGCCGATGAGATTCGTGATTTTGTTGATGATTCGAACGACGTGAATTATGCTATAGGGAATAAGAAAAATTGTTGCGTTACCAATAATTCTAAATGTGAAAATATCTTTAGGGGGGCTTCTGAGTAAAAAATGTCAACAGAAAGCGTTAGAGGCTAAATTTCCCGTGGAAGATGTAGATCAAGATGTTCAGAAAAACTTCGCCCTAAGTCCTGGAAGTGGGCCATCTAGCAACATATCGAGGGCGATATTCAGAAAGATATAACCCTAAGCCCCTAAGATTAAATACCACTGGCCGATGAGATGATTGTTGATTTAATTGGTCATTCGTTAAATATTTTCACCAGCAGAGGCGAGGCGAGGACCAACGGTTGGCGAATCGATATCCGACTGAAAATTGGCCTAAAATCGGCTGACCAATGATTTCTGAGCTCATGCATCAACAGACCAACGGTTGGCGAATCGATATCCGACTGAAAATTGGCCCAAAATCGGCAGACCAATGATTCGTCAGTTCATGCATCGACAGACCAAAAAGTTGACGAATCGACATTCAGCTGAACATTAGCCTAAAATCAGGAAATCAATGGCTGGTGCGCCTTCATTCTCGGCCGAACATTGGCCGCGAATTGTCAAACCAACCAATAGCAAGCAAGCACTTGGCCCAACATTGGCCTCAAATCGACAAACCAACAATTGGCGAGTCAAACGCCGCCAAGTATTGACCACGAATCGTCAAACCAACCATTGGCGATCAAGAACATCACCGACCATTGGCTTAACTATACGGATTCACCAATCGCCACGCCAACACTAGCCCGACCATTGGCTTAACTATACGGATTCACCAATCGCCACGCCAACACTAGCCCGACCATCATCCGCTTCCGTTCCATCCGCAAAACCTACATCGGCGATTTTACGTCCCTCTCTAAGCGGGACTTAGAATAATTAGCTCCAATCGTGTTTTTCTCAAGTAGTTGTACTCACAACTTTGTTTTTACATCCCCCTCGACGAAACACAATGACGAACTCCACGAAGCCACCCGTCGTGATTCTCTCCTCGCAGGCAACTCGTCTCTCGCCGAAGGACGCAACGCCCCAGCTGCATCCTCACAATAAATTTCACATTACAAAACGTTGAATGCGACGGATATGCACGGCGCATTGTCGAAATGAAAGTAAAATAAAATATTCCAGAAGAGGGCCGGAAGAAAAAAAAACGGAACCATCGCACACAGTAAAAATCCCATGAGGGCGAGTCTCGTACGCGTTGAATGTGGGTCAACCGAAACATTCGCCGACAAACAACGGCGCATTGGCGCGTGGTTACGCGCATCAACGAGGAACGTACGCTTATCACGGGACGGTTCCTCCGTCTTTTTTTTTATATATATATATTTTTTTTCTATTTTAAATAAAAGTAAAATAAAATGAAAACCGACGGGAGAGCCAGCGAATCGGTGGACGCACGGAGCGTAACCACAGAAAGGAGAGGAAGATTCGCGAAGCGGAGCGAAAAATTCGTTTTCCCAGGGATATTTCGGTTGCCGCGGATGCGAGCCGGGTGGACAATTTGCAAGCTTCCGCGGGCTGTGCGGAGCCGCCAGTGGTAGCTTGACTGTGTAAATTTAGCCGACAGGAGCGTGGGAACGACCGTTCTCGTCGGCGGCCTTGCGGCAAAGTTTCCTCGGGAGAATTTCGCGTCTCCTGCATGAACCCAGCGGGGCGTTCGCCACTTCGTGCATTCCTCTCGAATCATTGAAACCGCGATCATTCCGTCACTGTGGGATGCGTGCTGGTCGTTTTCGGACCGTCGAGCCACAATCATTTCGCCGACAAATTATTTCGCCGAAACGTTTCGACCGATAAATTACTTGATTAACGAGTTACTTGACCGACAAATTACTTGACGGACAAATTACTTGACCGACAAGTTACTTGACCGACAAAATATTTGACCGACAAATTACTTGACTGACAAATTACTTGACCGACAAGTTAGTTAACCGACAAAATACTTGACCGACAAATTACTTGACGACAAATTACGCGACCGACAGATTATTCGACCGACAAATTACTTGACCGACAAGTTAGTTAACCGACAAATTACTTGACCGACAAATTACTTGACCGACAAGTTACTTGACCGACACGTTACTTGACCGACTCGTTACTTGGCCGACAAGTTACTTGACCGACAAGTTACTTGACCGACAAGTTACTTGACCGACAAATTACTTGACCGACAAATTACTTGACCGACAAATTATGTGATCGACAAATTACTTGACCAACATATTATGTGATCGACAAATTACTTGACCGACAAATTATGTGATCGACAAATTACGTTATGAACACATTACTTGACCGACAAATTACTCGACCGACAAAATACTTGACCCACAAATTACTTGACTGACAAATTACTTGACTGACAAATTACTGGACTGACAAATTACTTGACTGACAAATTACTTGACTGACAAATTACTTGACTGACAAATTACTTGACCGACAAATTACTTGAACGGCCAATTACTTAAACGACAAATTGCTTAACCAACAAATTGCTCGACCGACAAATTACTTGAACGACCAATTACTTAAACGACAAATTGTTTAACCGACAAATTATTCGACCCACAAATTACTCTACCGACAAATTACTCAATCGACAAATTATGCGACCTACAAATTACTCGACCGACAGGTTAAATTATGTGTCGGTCAAACATATTTGTCGGTTGCCCGTTTTGTCGGTCAAACATATTTGTCGGTTGCCCGTTTTGTCGATCGAATGATCGTCGGTAATCCGACGTCTCGGTCAAATGATCGTCGGTCAAACGCACCACACGCCATCGAGATATTTCCGAGCCAACCTAGCGCGATGCAAGCGGGATCGATACCGCATCGCCGTCGATTAAGTCCCGGAGAACAGTCCAATCCATGCGCGAACTCAAAACTCCAACCAGGTCGACGCAATTCACCATATAAAAAAAAAATAAATAAAGCGCAAGTAAAACGATGTTTCGATGTTTGCTTTCGCTGGTTGCATTATTCGGAGAAATATACTGCACCGTAAATGCATAAAGAATTGCGCCCGGGGCTGTTTTTCCGATGTGTATTTGTTCAAGTACCGGTACTCTCTCGTTCTCTGTGATCGACGATTTTCACGGACGTATTTTTCGAGGAACGGAGAATGGAATTGAGAGAGGGAGAGCCCGAGAGATATTTCTTTTCGTACCAGGTGCTCGCACGGCCCGTGATTTTCTTTCTCCACCTTCCCGCCCGGATCCGCCCGTTTTATCTTTCAATATGGACACACCATTAACCATTCCCCGCACGCCACCTTGTCACTCCGGGGAAGCGCGACGATTTTTCCCCGAAAGCGTACTTCACCGGAACGCAACGTTCATCTTTGCTATTTTTCTTTTCTTTTTTTTAATTTTTTAATTTTCTTTTTTGTTTAATTTTAATTTTCTTTTTTGTTTAATTTTAATTTTCTTTTTTGTTTAATTTTTTAATTTTCTTTTTTGTTTAATTTTTAATTTTCTTGTTTGTTTAATTTTTTAATTTTCTTTTTTGTTTAATTTTTTAATTTTCTTTTCTGTTTAATTTTTTAATTTTCTTTTTTGTTTAATTTTTTAATTTTTTTTTTTGTTTAATTGTTTTATTTTTTTTTTTTACGAGTTTGTGTACCTCAGACACACGGAAAGGCGGAGAGACGTGCGCGCATCGGACAGCGTGCTCCGATCGCTGAGTGACGGGAGCCTGGATCAATAACGATTTAACGTTACAGTGGGTAAGCAAAAGGGGAGAATCGCTTCGGGCATCCGAAATCCGCAGACACGAAAGGGCTCCCTTACAAGGGGAAAATAAAACTGTCGAAAGTCACGGCCTCCGAGGTTTACGATATCGCTCAAATTCCGCTCACTTGGCGTGTAAGCTCGCCGAAAAAAAAAAAAAACGATTCGTTTAACGCTTCGCATTCATCATGTCGGCGACACGGGGAACTTTCAGAAGCCCTACTTCGGCGTCCACCCTTCTGTCATCGCGATCGATTTTTTTTAAATGGGTCGGACGTGAGCGCGGGCGGGAGGAGGAACTGTTGTAGGGGTGTCGGATCGGGTGGACGGTGAGGCGCACACCCAGAAAAACTATTTATTTATAACAAATAACATTTATTGCAGACGAATAAATTATCTGCTTTGTGTATCTGGTCACTGATATTTTACTTGTATCAAGTATATATATATATTTTTTTAACTATATATTTATTATGTACTTACACCCAGAAAAAATATTTATTTATGGTAACAATTTTTTTTTTCGAATAAAATATATATTTTATTTGTAACTACATTTTTTTTATTTAAAAAAATGGAATTAATTTAATGGGTTGGACGTGAGCGCGGGCAGGAAGAGGAACTGTATAGGGTTATCGGATCGGGTGGACGGTGAGGTGCACACCCAGAAAAAAGATTTATTTATAACAAATAAAATTTATCTGAGACGAATAAATTTTCTTCTTTGTATGTCTGCTCACTAGCATTTTACTTGTATCAACTATAAATTTTTATTTAACTGTATATTTATTGTGTACTTAGTGGATTTGTTTGTACCTAGTCCGATGTAGTTGAAACAAATGCATTATTGATTTATGGTAACTATTTTTTTTCTTCGCATAAAATATATATTTTATTTGTAACTACATTTTTTCCATTAAAAAAAAATGGATTTAATTTAATGGGTTGGACGTGAGCGCGGGCAGGAAGAGGAACTGTATAAGGCTATCGGATCGGGTGGACGATGAGGTGCAGACGCAGAGAAAAGATTTCTTTATAAAAAATAAAATTTGTTTCAGACGAATAAATTATCTTCTTTGTATATCTGGTCACTAATATTTTACTTGTATCAAGTATAATTTTTTCTTTAACTGTGTACCTTGTATATTTATTGTGTACCTAGTGGATTTGTTTGTATCTAGTGCAATGTTGCAGTTGAAACAAATGCCTTATTTGTTTATGGTAACCACATTTTTTTCATTGAAAAAAGTGGATTTTTTTAAATATACATGTCAGAGCTGAGCGATACTTAAATCACATTGTACTTATTTGGTACTTTAATTCCAAGCATGGCAAAGAATGGCACTACTTAAAGTACTCCCGTACTTAAAGTCTCGGAATTAAAGTACCAAATAAGTACAATGTACTGTAAGTACCGCCCCGCTCTAATTTAATCTCAAGAAACGCTTACATAAATGTTTAATTTTAAATATCGTGATTACTCGATATTTAAAGAACTTATTTTTGCGTATACAGCTATAGGTAAATAAAATTATTCACTTGAACGAAGTAACCCTCATTGGTGCACATAAAAAAAAAAAAAAAAAATTCGCACAAGCAAAAAAACATTCCATTCGAATAAACAGAATTCTAATGCATCGATTTATTCGAATCTAATAAACCTTCTCTGGGTTTCGATACGACCCGAATTTTAAGATTTTTTTTTTTTTAACGTCAAACCTCCAATTTTCATTGTTAAAAAAATTCATAGTCATATCACCCCGACTTACCCTATATATCCACCTCACCGATAACGACTGAATATCCTCCGCGGAACGAAAGCACCACGGGTATGCACACAAGAGATCTTAAGGCCATTTCTGATATCGATGCATAACCGAGAGATGAGCCGCGGTGTGAATATCGACGAGGGCCTCGCTCGAGACAGACGGAGAGAGTCTTCCTCACCGACTCCTTCGGATAAAGGATTCTCAAGTATTTTCGCATAGAGAAAACCTCGCGCGCCTCGGAGGATCTGAATTTCTACGATCCACCACTAAATCCCCCCCCTCCCCTCCCGCCGCCTCCTCGCCCCTCCCATCCGGAGATTAATATTCCAGAGCATTGGGTATCGAAGGATCGCGAAGATCTCGCAATCGGATTTTCTCATGACAGAAATATGTGGGAAATGGAGTATACTGGAAGTCGCGAGAGGAGAAAATACTTTCGAAGGAGCGATGAGAGAATATGCAGTGGGGATAAAAATTTGCCGCTGTAACCCATGGAGGTTTTGCCGATTAAGGGAAAATGGCGGATCATCGGGCCAGTGCAGGCGTAACGATATTAATAGGGAAACCTTCGGACAATGTTTGGCCAAGTACTGGTTTGCCAATCGTTGGTTTGTCGATTTGAGGAAAATGTTGGGCCGAGCATGAATTCACCATCCATTGATCGATATTGGCACCATCCACTGCCGATATTAGGCCAATGTTCGGTCGAATATCGATTCGAGAACCGTTGGTTTGTTGATGCATGAACTTACGAACCGTCAGTCTGGGGATTTTTAGGCCAATGTTTGGCCAAGTATTGGCTCGCCATTGGTTGGTTGGATAATTTGCGGCCAATGCTTGGCCGATCGTTGACTCGCCAATTGTTGGTTTGGTTCGTCTGAGGTCAATGTCTGATTGAGCATAAATTCACCAACCATTGGTCTGCCGATTTTGAGCCAATGTTCAGCCGAAGATCGATTCGCCAACCGTTCTTCTGTTGATCCATGGACTCACGAACCAGTGGTTTGTCGATTTGAGGCCAATGTTCGGCCGAGCATGAATTCACCATCCATTGGTCTGCCGATATTAGGTCGATGATTATTGATTCGCCAACCATTCGTCTGTTGATCCATGGACTGACAAACCATTGTTCTGCGGATTTTTAGGCCAATGTTTGGCCAAGTATTGGCTCACTATTGGTCGGTTAGACAATTTGCGGTCAATGCTCAGCCGATCGTTGACTCGCCAATTGTAGGTTTGTCGTCTGAGGTCAATGTCGGACCGAGCATGAACTCACCAACTATTGATCTGCCGATTTTAAGCCAATGTTCAATCGAAGATCGATTCGCCAACCATTCGTCTGTTGATCCATGGACTGACAAACCATTGTTCTGCGGATTTTTAGGCCAATGTTTGGCCAAGTATTGGCTCACCATTGGTTGGTTAGACAATTTGCGGTCAATGCTCGGCCGATCGTTGACTCGCCAATTGTAGGTTTGTCGTCTGAGGTCAATGTCTGACCGAGCATGAACTCACCAACTATTGCTCTGCCTATTTTAAGCCAATGTTCAATCGAAGATCGATTCGCCAACCATTCGTCTGTTGATCCATGGACTGAAGAACCATTGGTCTACCCATTTTAGGCCAATGTTCGGGCTTATATCGACCCGCAAGTCGTCCATATTTTACGCTTTAAGACCATCTTCAGCGTCGAATCGCAGAGCGAACTATCGCAAGGACGATTGACTGCGCCTCGCGAGGTCGAATATCGCGCGTCGAGAATCTACGGAAATAGAGCGGTTATTGCTCTCTGCACAATTCTTCGGCAATATCCGCGGAAGTGCCGCGGATGAAGATATTTCGTCGCAATCTCGAATTAACTTTAAAGAAAGAAAATTTGTTATAGTATAAAAATATAATTTTACTATAACAAATATAAATTTGCTATAGTAAAATTAGTTTGATAGTATCGGGATAACAAAACCAGCTTGTAACCATAGCAAAATTTTTCGCTTGGAGCGATTTTCTACCGTACCAAAGTTGCATAAACTGCGAAAGGTAATTCCTTTCGGAGTTTAATTCATATACATATACAGCAAATTTTAAGAATTTACAATTGCAAATGCAGACATTATTATCAATATAATCTTTTAAGATATATGTTGAAAAACTGTGGATTTATTTGTTTGTTTATTTGTCCCACCCCCTATTATTAGCCAACTTCACGCCTCCATTATCGCCCAACTCCATGCCCCTAATATTCACGTCCCGGTTATTAGCCAACTTCACGCCCCTATTATTACCCAACTCCATGCCCCTATTATTAGCCAACTTCACGTCCCTATCATTAACCAACTTCACGTCCCTATCATTAACCAACTTCACCTCCCTATTGTTCACCCAACTGCACTTCCTTGTTATACACCCAACTTTACATGACGGAGTGGCTACAGTCCTGGAGTGGCTAAAGTCCCGGAGTGGCTTAAGTCCCGGAGTGGCTTAAGTCCCGGAGTGGCTAAAGTCCCGGAGTTGCTAAAGTCCCGGAGTGGCTTAAGTCCCGGAGTGGCTAAAAACCCGGAGTGGCTAAAGTCCCGGAGTGGCTAAAGTCGCGGAGTGGCTTAAGTCCCAGAGTGGCTTAAGTCCCGGAGTGGCTTAAGTCCCGGAGTGACTTAAGTCCCGGAGTGGCTAAAGTCCCGGAATGGCTAAGGTCCCCGAGTGATTGACCCTTTGTGATCAGGTTGACGCCTTCGGAGAATATGATCCTTTGTGCTGAAGTTGACCTCCCCTTTTTTTCGTCCCGTCCTCCGCTAGTAGACGCTAGTTAGTCTTCAAATAAATGTATGTACGAATCCATAACTCTCCTCTTACCAGTCTTTACTCAGCCGTCAAATTACAGCAGGCGTCGTTTTTTCGCATAGCAAACTAAATCGTCGCAATAACAAGAAAGTTTTGTCGCGATATCAAAACCAGTTGCTTCTGCGTAGTAATTTTTTTTTTTTTTTGCTGCTTTTCTAACCGTTTTGCTGCGGAAACGAAGTCATTGTCAGCAAAACTCATTCTGTTAGAGCAGCCGAACAGTTTTTTCTCGTTGCGCGAAACGGGAAACTACGGAAATGGAGCCGTAATTACTCCCCGGACAATTCTTCGGCAATATCCGCGGAAGTGCCGTGGATGAAGACGCGGCGGAGTCGAGAGTCAGGGAAATTGGGAGAGGACGGATGAGGCGAGGTCGCGGCGGTTTAACCCTTTGCGATGCCAGCGAACATTGCCAATTAATATCGGTTCTCGTCGGGTCGCAACATTCGCGGGGGTCTTAACGGAACTCGATGGGAGAGACAAGAGTCGGGCGCAAGAAACTCCGAGGAACCGCGCCGGAGATTATTTCCGTTCGCCGATCCTCGATGACGGAGAGAAATCGAGGCGGCTCTTGATGAAAAACCCATCGATATTCCGCGGTTGTACGTCGTAGCCGGCGGCCTTCCACGCGATGTACTCGTAAGCCACTGTCATGAATTATTCGAGCAACTCGCCGGCACTCTCATTGAAACTTACTTCCATTTATAGCCCTTTTTTCTCCTTATCGGAGTCAAGTTTTTTGTTACTCAATTTGTAGCTTCGATATTCCCGAACCGATTTTTATCAGTCTCTACTGCTATGGCTCAGAGTGGTTTGTTGGGGGTGAGGGGGGTGATTCTTTGTTATTTGCACTCCGCTTTACTGCATCGGCGATGCCGAGCCAGGATACGACTGGCGGGTCGCGCTTCTCCCCCGAGAACGTTCTGCCGCGAAGTGCACCCAGAGAAAAGATTTCTTTGTAAGAAATAAAATTGATTTCGGACAAATAAATTATCTACTTTGTGTATGTCTCTACTTGCGTATTACTTGTGTCAAGTGTAATTTTTTATTTAACTGCATATTTGTTATCTACTTGGTGTATTTATTTGTATCTAATGCGATGTTGGGGTGGAAACAAATGCATTATTTATTTATAGTAACTATATTTTTTCATTAAATAATATATATATTTTATTTGTAACTACATTTTTTTTCATTGAAAAAAAATGGATATCTACATATTTCACGATCCCTGGTTTTTTGTTTTAGGCGACAATCAAATGAATCATACTTTATCTAATTAAAAGATTTTTATTTTGAACTTTAAATTATACAGAATTGGTCTGAAACACGAGTCTCATTCATCCCTTCCTCCGGTGTTTTCAGGTGTCCTGGGTGCGGCACCGGGACATCCACATCCTGACCGCTGGAGCTTACACGTACACGAGCGATCAGCGGTTTCAGGCGTTGCACAGACAGACGTCCGGACAGAACAGCGAGTGGACCGAATGGACGCTTTGCATAAAGTGGGCACAGGAACGAGATCAGGGAATCTACGAGTGTCAGATATCGACGATTCCACTCAAGTCTCATCAGTTTCACTTGAACGTCGTCGGTTGGTATTAATAATAATAATAATAATAATAATAATAATAATAATAATAATAATAATACTAGTATTATTATTATTATATATACTGTATTATTATACATAATAATACAGTTCATAATTATTATAATATTATAAACAATTTTATTATTATAATACATTGTATTATATTATCGGCTGGCTAGGAAAGCAACTTTCCGCGAAACGCGATGGCTGTCAATAATTTCGTTGGAGCAACGTTGCTAACTTCGATGCCTCCGAATTTTTTTTTGCCAGGATATTCGTCCGATGTCCCTCTCTCGGGTTACGCCCAAGAGAGGGACATGTGATTCATTGCCGTCGGCTTACAAAAAGTAATTATCATTAACGACCTTCTCTGTTCTCTCGTTCGTCTTGCCACTCCCATCTCCAGTGCCAACGGCAACGATATTGGGCGGACCGGAGCTCTACGTCGGGGCCGGCAGCACGATAAACCTCACGTGCGCGATACGATTCAGCTCGGAACCGCCGGCCTACATATTCTGGTACTACGACGACAACGTCCTGAGCTACGACAGTCCTCGGGGCGGTGTATCAGTTATAACCGAGAAGGGCACCGACGTCACGACATCCTGGCTGCTGATACAGTCGGCACAGGCATCGGACTCCGGGGAATACAGCTGCAAGCCGAGCAACGCAAACACCGCGTCAATCAGAGTGCACGTGGTTAACGGTGAGCAAACAACTGCCTTACACCTGTACCGTGTATTATCGATAAGTACACTAGCGCTGTTATTAAGTCTACGAAAAACTAGCGGCAGGCCTTCAGGAAATGTAATCGATAAGATAGCGGGGCAAATACCTCGGGTACGCTTTGATGTAAATATTGCAGTATCAAATACTTGTAGCTTGTGTCGAAGTACGTTATACCAAATCCTTTAAGTATCAAGTATTCGAAATACCAAATACTTGAAGTAGGGATTGAAACGCCAAGTGCCTGAAATCTTCGACATAATAATAAAGTTCGTGACGATAGGACACTCGCACGGATACTAGCACAAACATTCACAGATACTCAGAGATACTCACAGATACTCACAGATACTCACAGATACTCACAGATACTCAGAGATACTCAGAGATACTCAGAGATACTCAGAGATACTCAGAGATACTCAGAGATACTCAGAGATACTCAGAGATACTCAGAGATACTCAGAGATACTCAGAGATACTCAGAGATACTCAGAGATACTCAGAGATACTCAGAGATACTCAGAGATACTCAGAGATACTCAGAGATACTCAGAGATACTCAGAGATACTCAGAGATACTCAGAGATACTCAGAGATACTCAGAGATACTCAGAGATACTCACACGGATACTCACACGGATACTCACACGGATACTCACACGGATACTCACACGGATACTCACACGGATACTCACACGGATACTCACACGGATACTCACACGGATACTCACACGGATACTCACACGGATACTCACACGGATACTCACACGGATACTCACACGGATACTCACACGGATACTCACACGGATACTCACACGGATACTCACACGGATACTCACACGGATACTCACACGGATACTCACACGGATACTCACACGGATACTCACACGGATACTCACACGGATACTCACACGGATACTCACACGGATACCCACACGGATACCCACACGGATACTCACACGGATACTCACACGGATACTCACACGGATACTCACACGGATACTCACACGCATACTCACACGGATACTCACACGGATACTCACACGGATACTCACACGGATACTCACACGGATACTCACACGAATACTCAATACTTGCTCTCAAAAATTACGCTTAAAACTTTTTTCACACAAAACTTCAGCCGCCCGCAACAAGCCGCTTAGTAGCCTCGAAGAATTTCGCAAGCATAGAAGAAAACTAAATTCTTGGAGTCGATAACTTCCGTACATCGACGGCGATTATTTTACCGCCAAATGTGATTTTTTTTCCAAATTTTCATTACGAAATTACTTTCGATTGAGAAATTTTTGTTTATCAACCGTATAAGTGATTTCGTCCATTCATTGGTGCACTCACGCTATCAAATAATTCAGAGCATTGATCGTACCTCGAAAAAAGTCTATATTACAAGAGTCTTGTCTTCGCCATCGTATCTGGTCGGGTAACAAAAAAATCATCGGTTTTCATATCTGGTCAATTTTTTTTTTTAATAAAAATAAACATAAAAAAATAGTTGAAAAATAAACAAACGAAAATAAAATATTTAAAAAATAAATAAATAAAAATAAAAACGAGATCGTGAGAGAATCTTCTTTGTTTTCGACGAATCAGATCGTATTAAAAAAAGTATCTCAAGTACCGCAAGTACTTGGGGTATTTGACTAGTTCTAATTTAAAACTCGACTCTATTATCCTCGACGATAATAATTTTTTTTTTTTTATCACCGAGCGCTGCACCTTCGATATACGGCCTCGCGTTGTAATACAGAAAGAGCTTTTGTACACTATGTATCTCAATCGAAAATTTCTGGGTTACCAACGATCGTGTTGTTTCTCGCTCGCTCTCTCGGCAAAGCTGGCCTTGCAGTTGGAAAAGCTCCCGAGCATAATTCTCTTTCTATATAGCTTACGAAGGAAGAGCTTTCGAAATGTCTGAAATTTACGATTCACGAAACTGGTAAGGCCGAGCGCGAGATAGAGAGTAGTGAGAACTGGTCCAGTTCTCCCTCGTTCCCGTCCCGGTCGTAGATATGGCGCGGACGTAACGGAAATTGCATTTCGATTCGTTTTATGAAGCTTCACCGATTGTGGAGGAAACGCCAGAGGAAACGCTCCTTTGACAATGGAAGTGTGAAAATCGGCGTGTCACTTACAAAAAAAAAAAAAAAAACAGAAAATGATATCGCGATATTCTTGTCTCCTCCATCGCATCTGGTTGTATTTTTTTAAATCAACGGTTTTCATTTCTGGTCAATTATATAAGCCGATAATATTTTTTTAATAAAAATAAAAATACAGTAGGAAAATTAAATAATAAAAATAATGTAGTTAAAAAATTAAAACTAAATAAAAATAAAAACACGATCGCGATAGAATCTCGTTTTTTCGGTCGTACCAGATCCTATTTAAAATGAAAATCATCGGTTTTCATCTCTGATCAATTATGGAACCCGATATTTTTTTTTTAGTAAGAATAAAACTAAAATAGTTGAAGTATGAAAAAATGAAAATAATGTAGTTAATACATTTGAAAAAAATAAAAACGAAATCGCGAGAGAATCTTGTTC
The DNA here is from genome assembly GCA_964017025.1 of Stenichneumon culpator. NCBI lineage: Eukaryota > Metazoa > Arthropoda > Insecta > Hymenoptera > Ichneumonidae > Stenichneumon > Stenichneumon culpator. Next base: position 4,983,305 of record OZ024771.1, read on the forward strand.
TTTTCATCGCACCAAAATAAAAAAAAAAGAATCATCCGTTTTCATCTCTGATCAATTATATAACCCGATAATTATTTAAATAAAAATAAAAATAGAACAGTTAAAAAATAAAAAATAAAAATAAAATAAAAACGACATCGCAAGACAATTTTGTTTTTTCCTCCTGTACCAGATCGTATTAAAAAAAAAAAAATTTTAACTCATCGCCTGAATCTCCGTTCAATAATAATCTGCGACTAAATTTTCGTTAATGTTCTTCTGTTACAGGCGAGAGACCGGAAGCAATGCAGACCGGCACAGCGGGCCCGATACTCTCTTCGAGCTGTCTCCTCGTCTCGCTCATAATTTTGTACATATCCTCGGTGTAAAACGCTGCCCCCAAGGTTAACCGTGAATTAACGATTTGTTGAACAGTTCACACACACAGACATTATAAATGTAATATATACAAATATAGTGCGGTATAAACGAAACCCAAAAAAAAAAAAAAAAAAAAAAAAAAAATGCGACAACGGTCCATACGAAGGACATCGGGAAAAACGACCTTTTCGAGCGAGCGTTTCGGGGCATTATCGGCCGTTTAACCGTCGATGTTGACAGCGATTGGCAGTAAAGTGGGCGTCGTCGGATAAATAGTAGACGAAAGGGCTTCGGGAACGGACACTGAAGCTAAAGGAGCATCGGTACATCCTGCAAAGTCCTGGCTCATCCCCGGGTCGGTGTCCGATACGAGCCGTGTGTTTTGATCGATCCACTTTTTTTCGCCGCCCGACGGCGGAGGAGGAAGAGTAATGGGAGACGGCGGAAAGCGGGAGAGATCGCCGACGGGAAGTTTCCGGAGAGCGAGAGAGCAGTCTGTGCCATTAGCAGAAGCGGGCGAAGGAGGGAGACGGAAGTGGGGGGGGGGGGAAGAAGGGATAAGAAGGGACGCTAATCTGGATTATCCGCGAATGGAATAGCGCCGTTCCGGAAGCTTTTCCGGTCTGTCTCGTCGCGGGTCTCCCGTCTCTTGATTCCCGCCAATGTCACTTCCGGTCTTCGCGTCACTTTCTGTTCCGCGAAGCGACGAGCGCCCGATTACCTCTCGAAAGGGTCGGCGGATCCGATTTCCAACAAAAACATTGGAGCCGAGACGGTTGAGAGGAATCCTATGGGATCGCTTCTGAAGGATCCGGGAAAGAGCAACATTGTTGGAGTTGGTTCGGAAGTAGCTGTTTCTAGATCGGCGGTGTGATTGAGATCGGTTGGCGGGCGCTACCGGGATTACCGATCGCGGTCCTGGTGAGGAGTGAGAGTGAGTTTGAGGGATTTTCTGGAATGGCGTGACATTGGCGTTTATTTGCGGAGGATCAAGCGATCGTGATTGGGTGAGAAAAGATCGGCAAGGGAATGTTTTCTTTGTTACTGGGATCGGTAGAAAGGCATTGCGGGTGGGGATTACCGATCGCGGTCGCGGTGAAGGAGACGTGAGATCGGAGTCGAGGTCGTCGCGGGAATAGCGTGACATTGGGGTTTATTTGCGGAGGATCAACCGATCCCGATTGGTTGAGATAAGATCGGTAGAAAGGCACTACAGGCGGGGATTACCGATCGCGGTTGTGGTGAGGGAGGAGTGGAGGAATTTTCGGGAAAGGCGACATGGGCGTTTATTTGCGGAGGATCAACTGATCTCGACTGGTTGAGAAAAGGTCGGTAAAAAGGCACTACAGGCGGGGATTACCGATCGCAGTTGTGGTGAGGGAGGAGCGGGAGTGGGTTTGAGGAATTTTCGGGAAAGGCGACATGGGCGTTTATTTGCGGCGGGTCAACCGATCTCGATTGGTTGAGATAAGATCGGTAGAAAAGCACTACAGGCAGGGATTACCGATCGCAGTTGTGGTGAGGGAGGAGTGGGAGTGGGTTTGAGGAATTTTCGGGAAAGGCGACATGGGCGTTTATTTGCGGAGGATCAACCGATCTCGATTGGTTGAGATAAGATCGGTAGAAAAGCACTACAGGCAGGGATTACCGATCGCAGTTGTGGTGAGGGAGAAGTGGGAGTGGGTTTGAGGAATTTTCGGGAAAGGCGACATGGGCGTTTATTTGCGGAGGATCAACCGATCTCGATTGGTTGAGATAAGATCGGTAGAAAGGCACTACAGGCGGGGATTCCCGATCGCGGTTGCGGTGAGGGAGGAGTGAGAGTGGGTGTGAGGAATTTTCGGGAAAGGAGACATAGGCGTTTATTTGCGGAGGATCAACCGATCCCGATTGGTTGAGATAAGATCGGTAGAAAGGCACTACAGGCGAGGATTACCGATCGCGGTTGCGTTGAGGGAGAAGTGAGATCGGAGTCGAGGTCGTCGCGGGAATAACGTGACATTGGTGTTTATTTACGGAGGATCAACCGATCTTGACTGGTTGAGAAAAGATCGGTAAAAAGGCACTACAGGCGGGGATTACCGATCGCGGTTGCGTTGAGGGAGGAGTGAGAGTGGGCATTTATTGGTGGAGAAAAAATTCGTATTTTTTGGTGGAAAAAAGATCGGTGACTAAGATCGGCAACGGAAGATCGTTTATGTTGACCGGTAAATAGTGAATGATCGCTCAAAAGGTCCGGTATTTGTAAGCGCCGTGACTCCGCGATCGCTTCCTACCGATCCGATCGGGGAAAAAAAGAACGTAGTCTTATGCGATCGGTACGAAGGCACTACGGGCGAAGATTACCGATCGCGGTTGTGGTGAGGGAGGAGTGAGACTGGGTTTAAGATCTTCACGGCAAAGGAGAAACATTGGTGAAAAAAAAAAAATTAGTAATTATCGGCATCGACAACAGAAAGCAGTTTTTTGCTACTGAGATTGGTGGAGAAAAGACAGGTGATGATTAGGATCGACAACGGAACATCGTCTACGTTGACCGGTCAATACTGAATGGTCGCTCAAAAGGTCCGGTATTCTTCCGCGCGGTGACTCCGCGATCGCTCCTTACCGATGAGATTAGCGAAAAAACAATACAGTCTTATGAGATCGGTGCAGAATAACCGATTTCGATTGATGCAGAAAAGATCGGTGACTAGGATCGGCGACGGAAATTAGTGTTTTTTTTACTGAGATCGGTACGAGGGCAGGCGGAAATTACCGATCTCTGTTGCGGCGAGGGAGATATTACACCGGGGTTGACGTTTGCTCGCGAAATGTGCAACATTATCGTTTACTGGCAGACAATCAACCGGTCTCGATTGGTGCAGACAAGATCGGCACTAAGGTCGGCGACGGAAAGTAGATTTTTTTTACTGAGATCGGTAGAACGGCGGCATTAGAGGTGGGGATTTCGCCGTCGTTGAGGTCTTGTTTGCAGAGGCGCAACATCAGCGTTTATTGGCGGACACGAACAACCGATCTCGATTGATGGGGAAAAAAATCAGTTACTAGTCTTTTGCTACTAAGATCGGTAGAAGTCAACTACAGGCGGGGATTACCGATCTCGGTGAGGGAGAAAATTCGCCGTGATTGAGGTCTTGTCAGCAAAGGCGCAACATCAGCCTTTATTGACGAACGATCAACCGATCTCGAACGATCGGCAAAAGCTGAGTGACTACGATCGGCGACCGAATATCGTTGATATCGACCCGCCAATGTTGAATGATCGCTCAACAGCTCCGGTACTCTTGAGTGCGGTAACTCCGCGATCGCTCCTTACCGATCCGATCGGGAAAAAAACAACGTACTCTTATAAAATCGGTGCGAGGGCGCTTCGCGCCGCGATTACCGATCTCTGCCGCGGTGGGAGAAACGACACCACTATCATAGCTCTTAGGGACACGCGCAACAATGACCCTTGCCGATCCCGATAGATCGGCGAAAGCTCGCTGACTAAAATCGGCGGAGAAATGCCGCCGATTTTTATCGGCCAATACGAAGCGATCGCTCGACAGATCGGGAATTCGTGAGCCGCTCTGAATGACTCTTGTCGGGCTTGAAAATCGGATGAATCCCTCAATCGGTCGAAAAGCGGCCGAATAGTTAATTGGAAGCGGCGCGGACGCGTGCGGGTCACGCTCGCGGATTGCGGGCCGATAATTTATGTCCACTGGACGGGCCGATATCGTCGAGTGGTTTCGGGAGATTCCTCTCCATAATTGGATGTATCGATCTATGTTCCGTCTATACTCGCGAACGCAACGTCATAAGCAATGTTATATAACCCCCCCCCCTTCTCCCTCGCGGAGAATCACTGTGGAAATAACGAAGGCTCGGCACGTGCGATAAACTCGTTAATCGACGATAGCTGGCTCGCCGTCCCGTTCGCGCTATTTCTCGCTCGATCCGCGGAAATCCGTATCGGATACGGTCTATTGAACACACACGCTGCGAAATCGGACCCGTCGATCAACGGCCGAGAAAATCGATCGCCCGATACGGTACGCCGAGCCGCGGGGAAGTGTCGGGAAATCGCCGATCGCGAAGCATCCGAACTCTGCATTTTTTTTTTCGAATATTCATCTGGGTTTTTGAAAATACATATTCAACGACTTCATCGTCGAGAGATGCCTCTATAGAGTAGCCAGGGGGAGGGGGGTGATATGGCCCGCACCGGGTGATACGGTAATCGTCTGCAGACTGTTCTGACTTTTCTTTTCCAACTCGACCGGTACGATCTCCATTTTTTAATTAATTTTTTTGATCAATTGTGTTAATTTTTTTTTTTATTTTTTTTTTACTATCTCCCTGAACACTTTTTTTTTATTTTTACGTAAGAAATGGTGTTTATAAGAATTTAAAAAGTTGAGGGCTTAAAAAAAAAGTCGTGATGCCCGATGGGTTTGACCTAACTGAATGGAATTTCGTTTGGCTTTTCGGTTTTTTTTTCTCAATGAAAATTGTCGCCCGACGACTCCCGCTGATTAGCAAAAAAAAAAAAAGAAAAATAGTAACAGCGCGCACGGTGCAGCGTGTCCCTGGTGATTATTATTATTATTTAATGAAAAAAGAATTATCCGCGACTTATTCAGCAACGATGTTTAAATACGTAGAATGTAGGTAAATCATATATAGCAGATTGGCAGCAAAAAATTCCAGAATACCGACTTGTTTAGTTGTCATTTTTTTCGCCCTCAGCCCTTCAATGTTTACAGAGACGCCCAGTACCAATTTTCCACCCACTTTCCGCTTAAAAAAATAAAACTCGTCCATGTCACCAGGAATTATCACAATACCGCGAAGTAACCATATTAACATATAATTTACAAAATCGAAACGATAGCCGGTCAAAAAAAAATTCAGAGTTTGGTATATCGTCGTCGAACAATGTCGATCCCGCACGCAAAAAAATATTATTTCACGAGTTCCTCGCAAATAAATATTTATTTGGATTATTGTAAATCTTTATTTCAATTAAATAAACATTTGTCCTGATTCAGTACACTAGCGGAACTTACTAATGTGACTCGCGCACCTGGCGCGCTCACAGTATTTGTGCAAGAGCCTGTGAGTACCTGTGAGTATCACTCAGTAGTAACTGTGGGTATCTTTGAGTATTTGCGACTATCTGTGAGTATCCGCGAGAATCCGTGAGGATCCATATGCGTATCTGTGAGTATCTGTGAATGTGTGCGAGCACCTGTGAGTATCCGTGTGAATATCTGTCAGAATATGTGCGTATCCGTATGAGTATCTGTCCGTATCCGTATGAGTATCTGTCCGTATCCGTATGAGTATCTGTCCGTATCCGTGTGAGTATCGGTGAGTATCTGTGAGTATCTGTGAATATCCGTGAGTATCTGCGAATGTCTGTCAATAACCGTGAATATCTGTGAGTATTTGTGAGTATTATGAGTATTTGTGAGTATTTGTGAGTATTGTGAGTTTCTGTGAGTATCTGTGCATATCCGTATGGGCATCTGTCAGTGTATGTGCGTATCCGCATGTGAGTATCGGTGCGTACATGTGAAGATCCTTGAGTTTCCGTAAATATCTGCGAGTATCTGTCAGTATCCGTGAGTATTGTGAGTATTCATGAACATCCGTGTGAGTATCGGGGGTACCTGTGAGTATTTGTGAGTGTTCATGTGAGTACTGTGAGTATCTCTGAGCATGTGTGCGTATCCGTATGAGTATCTGTGCGTATCCGTGAGAGTATCTGCGAGTATCTGCGAGTATCTGTGAGCACCTGTGAGCATCTGTGAGCATCTATGAGTATCTGCGAGTATCTGCGAGTATCTGCGAGTATCTGCGAGTATCTGCGAGTATCTGCGAGTATCTGCGAGTATCTGCGAGTATCTGCGAGTATCTGCGAGTATCTGCGAGTATCTGCGAGTATCTGCGAGTATCTGCGAGTATCTGCGAGTATCTGCGAGTATCTGCGAGTATCTGCGAGTATCTGCGAGTATCTGCGAGTATCTGCGAGTATCTGCGAGTATCTGCGAGTATCTGCGAGTATCTGCGAGTATCTGCGAGTACCTGTGAGTATCTGTAAGTATCTGTAAGTATCTGTGAGTATCTGTGAGTATCTGTGAATATCTGCGAGTATCTGTGAGTATCTGTGAGTATCCGTTAGTATCTGTGAGTATCTGTATCTGTGAGTATCTGCGATTATCTGCGAGTATCTGCGAGTATCTGCGAGTATCTGCGAGTATCTGCGAGTATCTGCGAGTATCTGCGAGTATCTGCGAGTATCTGCGAGTATCTGCGAGTATCTGCGAGTATCTGCGAGTATCTGCGAGTATCTGCGAGTATCTGCGAGTATCTGCGAGTATCTGCGAGTATCTGCGAGTATCTGTGAGTATCTGCGAGTATCTGTGAGTATCTGTGAGTATCTGTGTGAGTGTCCAATCGACACGAATTTTATTATCATGTAGAAGATATTTATTTTAATCTCTATTGACGATTTCATTTAAAAAATATTTACGAATCGAACACATATTTATTTAATTCAAACAAAATATTAATCCGCCGTGCGCCAGTCGAGTGAATAATTTTCCCGAGTCCGAGAGACACGGATCGGATCGAACGGTGCGGCGGAAGCGGTGCTCGGTGCCGGTTGTTAATACCGTCGCCAACATATGTTAATCCCGCGAGGACGAGCCATCGTCCAGCTTGAGTCCTGCGGCGGGAGGGCACGGCGATCGTACAGCATCGTCCACCACCGTGTACGAAACACGCGGATAGGCGTCGAAACACGCGTGGAACACGATATGCGCCGATGGGGCGGCGGCGGGTCGGAGGGAACCGCGAGTACGGTACACGTCTATGAATTAGCCCCTTAATGCTCCTAATCCATCGAGCCCGACGCCCGAGTTAGGGAGGGATCGTGTACACCGTCTGTTCTCGCATGTTTGATTTATTAACGGGATCGAAAATTACACACTCGGCCGCGTATTGGGCGAGCACCGGGAACCATAACTGATAGGGCTGTACGTGGCACGGCGACTCCCTCGCATCGACGGAACTCTGCAATGAACCGATAAAAAAAAATAAAAAAAAAAATGTTTCGCCTCGAGGGAGAAAGACGTCGGTGACGAGTATAAATTTTTCGTACCGCGGAGAATCGCGATAACTCGACGGGAGACACGCGACTGATGGAGCTTCTATTCCATCGTTTAAAAAAAAAAAATAAAAAATAAATAGAGGTGAACAAAAAAAATTGACAAAAAACGTACGGGGAAATTAAATAAATAAAGGTATAAAATAGATTATACGATACATTAAGGGAAATCGAGAGATGGGGGAAAATATATATATATATAAAAAATGAGAGATTGAACACATTGTACATAGTCACGCTGTATATTGATATATAAAATTGTGAGGGTGCGATATTGCGTTCCGTCGTGCGTGACGGACGGTGGACGCTCGACGCGAGGGCAGGGAGTTGAAAACGCGCGGGGATGCTCCGACTTTAGTAGGTTGGGCGGTGCATTTTTTATTATTTTTTTTTAAATATTTATTGCGAGTTGCACGGACGGTGAATATTCGACGGAATCCGGACGAATATCGCAGCGGATGGTTTCGTCGATATATTTTCACCGGACGTACAAAATTAAAAAATTAAATAAAAACAAAGTGTAAAAAAATATTGATTTTTTTTTAAATTGAATTGAGTGACTTTTTTTTTAGTGAATATTCGACGGAACCCGGACGAATATTGCAGTGGATGGTTTTGTCCATTTATTTTCAGCGGAAATAAAAAATAAAAAAATTAAATAAAAATCAATTGTAAAAAAAATATTGATTTTTTTTTAATTGAATTTCATTTTTATTTTTAGTGAATATTCGACGGAACCAGGATGGATATCGCAGTGGATCGTTTCGTCGACATGTTTTCACCGGAAATAAAAAATATAACAAATTAAATAAAAATAAATCGAAAAAAAAAATATTAAACAAAAATCAATATTAAAAGAAAATTTGATTTTTTTTTAGAGTGTGGCTGCTCCGTCGTGTCTCTTGCAGCCAGCTGCTCACTCCCTCCCTCTCCCGATCTCGTTACCGTTCCGAGAAACTGAAGGGCGTAACTCGCGCCGTTTACCGTGCGAAGGGAGCGCTCACATGCGCCCTTGTGTTTCCGAGAGGTCGGTGCGGATAACTCGCCGCAGCGAAACTCGCTCGAGCCCTTATCTCGCCGGGGCAACGAGGGTGAGGTTAATTTCATCAGAAACCGCGCGGAACGAGGGACGGATAGCCGACTTGGTTAATTTTACTCGTCCGTTTCAAAATTCGCCTTTACCCGGAAATGTACGTTTCCCTCGACGCGCTATCGTTCCCCTCTTCGACCTCCCGACTTACGCTGTCGAATTAACATCGGTAATTGGACTGAGGAGCCAGCACGCCCGGACCGAGCCGAGACTCCTTCTATGATCTAAAATTATCTCCGTCTTTTAGTAGATTAACAATTTTTCGGACACCATTTTTTTTTTTTTTACAATTTTTCTTTTATTACATTTTTCTTTAAATTCAGTAATTGGGCGAAGAGTAATTGGGCCAACTCGCTTGGACCGAGCCGAGACTCCTCTGATCTAAAATGAGCTCGCTTTTTTTTTTGTAGGTTAACAATTTATTAGATACCATTTTCTTTACAGTTTTTCTTTCATTAATTTTTTTTCTTATTTGGTTGAATTTTTTAATTTGGTTTTTTTTATTGGTCGAAGAGAGCCAACTCGCCAGGACCCAGCCGAGACTCCTTCTCTGATCCAAAATGAGCTCGCTCTTTTTGTAGATTAATAATTTTTCAGACACAATTTTTTTTTTACAATTTTTCTTTTACAAATTTTTTCTTATTCGGTAATTGGTCCCAAGAGCGCTAACTCACCTGAACCTAGTCGAAATGTCTCCTCCGATCTGAAGTAATCCCGCTTTTCCTGCAGATCAACAGTTTTTCAGACTTTTCTATTTAACCATTTTTATTTACAGATTAACAATTTTTCAGACACCATTTTTATTTTAAAAATTTTTCTTCCATACATTTTTTCTTTTACTTCCGTAATTAATCCAATTGAGCCAACTCGCCGAGACCTTACCGAGACTTTTCCCTTTCAAACAATTAATAATTCTTCAGAACCTAAAAAAAAAAAAAAAAAAATCACATCTCTCCTTTATTTTATCTTGACGAAATTGCATGCGTAATTTGTCGAAGAATTTTCCTCCGATGCCGGGAATGTCCGGTCCCGCGAGAATTTTTCTCATAGCCGGCTCACCCCCTCGCTATCAGCCGTATCTGCCGGTCTTGATTAACCCTTTCATTCGTTCTTTGCGCGAGAGCGCACGCGAGAATGGTCACAAAAAAAAAAAAAAAATAATAATAATAATGAAAAAGTAGCCTTTGGATCCCGAAGGTTCGCCGCAGTGTCGACCTCCCTACACGCATTAGGGGGGGGGGGGGGGGGGGGGGGTTGAGGCGATATTCTTCTGAAACGCGCGGCGTTAACGTTATGAGTCCGGAGTGAGACGAGAAAAAAGAGCGACGACGCGGCGCGAAACCAAAAAAGCAAAAAAAAAAAAAAAACCAAAAAAATAAATAAAATTCGCTGCGGCCAGGAGGGAGAGAGCGGTGCAGAGACCGAAAAAAAAAGAGCGAAGCACCGACGCGGTAAACGAGGGTAAAAAACGGGTGCGAGAAGTTTGGATAGAGAGGAGAAAAAGCGTGCGAGTGAAGAGGCGGCTGAAAGCACGAGCGTGCGGTATAGAAAAAAGGGGGTAGAAATGGAGAGAAGGTTGAACAGAAAAAAAGAAGGAACAAAACACATTCAGCCCGCGTTTCGTGACCGCGAGGCGCCACCGTTCCGCGCACTGCTAATACCGTGAGCGTAACGCGGTGCCATAATGAATATTGTATTACACAACGAGCCGTTGTTCCGTGTCGTGTGTGACCGATGAAAACTTAGGTTTAACGTGGGGAGAAAGAGAAAAAAAATTGGAGGGTCGATTTCCGCGAAAAGAAAAAGTACTTCGAGGACGATGTTGACCGAAAAAAGTGGTTGAAAAAAAAAAAAAAAAAAAAAAAGTGAGATTGCCGTGTATAACAAAGATGTCAAAAAAAAAAAAAAAAAAAAATGAAACCAACCGTAACGCAGTGATATCGTTAGATTAGATAGGTATATTATTGTACATAAACATGACATTACGATGTTTACTAAATAAAAAAAAAAATAAAAAAAATGAAACAACTGAGAAGGTGAAAAATCAAATATATGAGAAGAGTAAATAGTTTTATTTCTGCAGTGCAGAGTCGAGTTTCCGTGGATGTACGGGGCTGAAGAACTTTGCCATTATTTCGTACTCCTTTCATGTTTCCCTCTCTTTTTTTTTCGTTATTCCATTTTTCTCGTAGTCCGTGTGCGTCGCGATTCTTCGTCGCTTTTTGTGCATTCATTGGGTCTCTTCGTGCGGCGCTTTTCTCTGACGGAAAGTGTCCGCTCTATTGTGTGCGAACTCGAGGAGAGAAGAGCAAACGCAGCGGCGCATTGGCTTTAAAAAATCGTCCGAGACGGGAGCGGCCGCCTATTTCAATTTACCTGATTCATCTTTCCGACGGGCACTTTAGCGAGTCGTCGAGATAGGAATTCCGAAGATATATCGTCGTGCTGTCGCGAAGATAGGAGACGTCTTCGAGAATTCTTTGACGCAAGACATTTTTTCACGTAAAAGAGAAGATGGGTAAAGCCCTTTTCAACATCCACGACACTGACACGTCCGGGTGATATATTTTTGTCTATATATTCGCTAATTTTGTTTTTCACATTATCTTTAGTCGCATTATTTATAGTTTATTTTGGTTAAGTAAGTTGGTTAATTTTGCTCAGTAATTCGTTAATTTTGTTTTTCATATTATCTTTAGTTGCTTTATTTAGAGTTTATGTTGGTTAAGTTTGGTTTTGGTTAAGTTAGGTTATCTTATTGCATTACATTCTGATTTATGGGGAATGTGTTTTGTACTCGTCGTTGTATTTTGGGCGGCACGGCGACCTGAGGGGGCTTGCCTCAGGACACGAATAAACGACTCTATCCATTTATCTATATATATATAGATCGAAAGTCGTCAAACTTAAGCAATGTCCGTTTGTAGCCCTCGCACGAGACCCTCGGATGCACTTGGAAACACTCAGAGACACTCAGAAACATACGGAAACACTCAGGAGCACTCGGAGACGCTCGGAAGCACTTGTGGATACTTAGTAAATACTCAGTGACACTTAGCAAACACTCATAGATACTTAGCAAACTGTCATAGACACTTAGAAGCACTTGGCGAGTTTCATAAACAGGCGTAGACATTCAGGAACACTCGGAGACAGTTAGCAAACACTCATGGACATTTAGCACACACTCATAGCCACTTAGAACATTCGGTGACTTTCAGAAACACGCGGACACTCAGGAACACTCGGAGACACTCAGAAACATTCGCAGATTCTCATAGACACGCATAGGAACTCAGAGGCACTCAGGAACACTCGGAGACACTCAGAAATACGCGGGGACACTCGGGAACACTTAGAAATCCTCGGTGACCCTCAGAAACCGTCAAGCCCTTTCAAAAACCGTAAAATGCTCTTATAAACCCTCATAGCCACTCAGAAACCCTAAGAGAATCTCATAAGCCCTCATAATCACTCAGAGGCATTTAGAGACACTTACATAGACTCAGAGATACCCAGAATCACTCAGAGACACTTGGAGACACTAAGAAACACTGAGAAACAGTCGGAGACGCCCGCCGATGTTAAGTGACACTCAAAAGATACTCAGTGATACTCAGTGACACTCAGAGATACTCAGTCGCAGTCAGTGACACTCAGGGATACTCCGCGACACTCAGTGACACCCAAGGATACTCAGTGACACTCAGTGACAGCCAGACACACTCAGGGTTACTCAGTGACACTCAGTGACGGTCAGTGACACTCAGGGATACTCCGCGACACTCAGTGACACCCAGGGATACTCAGAGACACTCAGTGACGGTCAGTGACACTCAGGGATACTCAGGGATACTCCGCGACACCCAGGGATACTCAGTGACACTCAGTGACGGTCAGTCACACTCAGGGTTACTCAGTGACACTCAGAGATACTCAGTGACACTCAGTGACGGTCAGTGACGGTCAGTGACACTCAGGGATACTCAGGGATACTGAGTGACACTCGGGGTCACTCAGCAAACTCAGAGACACTCAGGCATTCAGAGATATTCAGACACCCTTATTGTACAGGAGCGAAACTCATGGTTACTAGCACGAGACCCGAGGCACGCGTTATCCCTTCGCGGCGTTTGGCGCATAGTTCGACGCGATCTTTGCATGCTCACCTGCGGACCGGTAAATGTAAACTTTTCTTTTCCCATGCCGATAAGAAGACCAACGTTAACGGACACGAAGAGCAAAGTGAGCTCGGGCAACGTTGTCTTCATTAACTTTAACCACTCATTATATCGTTTAAAAAGAACTGCACCGAAGTGCACCGAGGGTGCAAAAAAAGGCTCTCTTTATTCTTGTCCCCTTTTTTTCAAATTCCTTTCAACCCACCGCGAAGCGGAAGAGGACCTCGAAGAGATCGCGGTGGGGACGTTCGCGTGGCAACGTACCATTTAGTAATCGCGAGAGGGACAGAACGAGATAAAGGGTTGCGCGCACCGCGGCGAGGAAGCAAGGGAACAAGGCAGAGTCTCTGGCTTTCGTCCAAATGAAAGCTAACCAACCGCGAACGGATCTCGACGAGACTCTCCGACTCTCTCGCGCCGTACTCGCTCGGCCATCCGTCTCCTTTCTCAACGGTCACGTTGTAAAGTTTCACCTCGCAGCTACTTCCACGGGGGAATTTAATTGCCCGACCGACGGCGAGGGAGACGCAGGGTGAAATTTGCCGGCATACGCGGTGAACACTGTTTGAGCCGTCTTGGCCGTACTCGGCTCGCTGTACCAAAGAAAATTCTTGTTTATGTTGCACTAAATCGGAAACTCGGCAACACGGCGAGAGAGGCGAACTCTCGTCTGAGGGCCGAAGAGGTAACCAAGGACGGACGTTCTTCACCCCTATTAAGGTAGTCCGACCGGTACAGTTCGGCCAAAAGTGCACTGTAACAATAAATTGGAAATTTAATTTACTGCAACTTGAAATTGGCTTGCATTATTTACATTAATTTGAAATTAATGTACATTTTTTTTGGAAAATGAAAATATTTATTAAATGCAGATATTGAAGTTACAAATCTTTTTGGCCGTAATTTAGAAAAATTTTCATTAAAGATTAAAAATTTTACTGCAAAATTGCAACGCACATGTGTTTGAAATTTTAGAAACTGTTTATGTAAAAAAGTTTCCAGTATCGTTGATTATTTTTCAAACTAAATTTTTTTACAGTAGGAGTTTCAGGGAAGAATTCAAACATTTCTCGATGGGATAAAATCTGAAAAATATCAACCGTATGGGAGACGCTGCAAATACTGTTTTTATGTAATAATAATTCCACAATGTTATTGACAAATTAACGATAAAAATAATTCTTCAATGAATTAACCGGCAACTTAACTATTTTTTTCTTTGAATTCTCCCCTGGAACTCACGTTTGCCGGGACTGTACCGCTCGGACTGCCTTAAGGTAGTCGTTGCGAATATTAGTGTTCACTCCGCATAAGTTTTAGAGAAATGAGAGGCAATTGCAAACACTTCAGGATGATATAAAAATCTGAAAAAAAATCAAACATATTAAAGGTGCTGAAAATATTAATTTTACATAATAATAATTCCAAAATGTTATTAAAAAATTGATTAAAAATAAAATTGTTCAACAAATCTCCCGGAAACCTAAGTTTTTTTTAACAAAAATGATGTTTTCACTTCTCTGAACGCATGTGAATTTTTTCAGATTTGTAATAGATTTTGACTTTTTTGTTTTTTTTACATGGGAAAATGTGTAGAAAGTCACAAATTTCAAAGCGAATTTAAAAATCTGGAAGAAATTCATACATATTCCGAAAAATGAATTCATAATTTTCATTTTAAAAAAATTACGTTTCCGAAAGATTTATTGAACAATTTTATTTTTTATCAATTTGTTAATAGCATTTTTGAATTATTACTACGCAAAATTAATATTTTCAGCACCTTTAATATGCTTGATTTTGTTTAGATTTTTGTACCATCCAGAAGTGTTTGCAATTCCCCCTCATTTCTCTGAAACTTAGGCGAAGTAAACGCCATTCGCAATGACTACCTTAGCGCGATGCAGCGAGAACCAAAGAAGCGGCATCGGGGTGAGTTTCATGCGTGAGGTTTCAGGTCAAGCACGGAGTTTCCTTGTTCGACGAATAAACGGAGAAAATTGCGAAACAGCCCGCAAGAGAGCCCGAGACAAAAGGGAGACGGCGAGGAGAGGGGGAAGTGGTGAGTGGAGGGGGTAAAAGGTCTCGAGAAAAAGCGTAAAGCCGGGAGAGGGCAGAGACGACCAGCTGACCGAGGTAAGAGAAACAAAGGTAAGTGGAACGCGATACTTCGCGCATATTTCTACATAGCGTTGGAGTAGCTACTCGCCGACCTACCGAGGCCCTTCCCGCGAGTCGTGCAAGCAACGTTGAGCAAACAAGCTCGCGGGACTCTCGCTTGTTTAACGTTTTACCCTCGAGCCACCCAACGTTTCCGTCGTTCTCCCTCGTACTTCCTCCTCCTCCCTCGTCGACCTCACTCGCAACGCTGAAATCCTAATTTCCCTTCTCGAATTGGCCGCGAGCTGCTCCCTCTTTATCCTCGCACAATTCCCGGTCCGACGATGCCCCGCGTAATCACCGAATCCCCCTCCCGCACCGCCCATCTGGGACGATGCCAGGATAAAATTCTCGGTTTTTCACTTAAAAATTCTCTCGTTTCCGTAACTGTTACGCTTAGCCGGCGAATTATTGTTATTATTATTTTAAATATAATTGGGTCGTTGTTGAGAGAGGCGAGTTATTTCGCGAGACCTTAGCGTTGAATTACTTTGATGTTTCGCATCCGCCACCGGGCGTCGTGCGTTTGCTCGGTAGACATTTCTGAGCGTTGGATCGGAGAGTTCTCAGTGGAGGTTTTAGAGCCGGGCCGACGTCGGGCCAACTATGACCAGCCGAGCTAGAGACTCAGACCGATTCTGGTCGCCGATGTAGAGCCGACTACCAGTTAACGTCCGGATTTGTTACGTTCGGACCTGCGAATAGTGAGTTCGCTCATATTACATATAGATTATATATTACATTATAGAACCATAAACATTGAATAGTCTCATAAACATTTTGAGTCAAGGCGTTAGCCCTTTACTCGGGGACGGAGACCTCGCCGTACTGCCGAGGATTTAATAAAGGAAATGACGGATAGAGGTATTGAGCCTTCTGAGAGCCCAACGCCGGAGTGGTTATCAATGGAATGTTTAGCCAAAGCTGGGCATTTGTCGAGATCCGATCATCGGCTGTCAACCTGCTGACGACTAGCCAATCGTTGGTCATACTTTGAGCGTCGGCCAACCGCACCTGGGTTGTTCCTGACAGGCTTCTTCTGGACCTCATTAGGCGTCTTCTGGACCTTATTAGGCGTCTTCTGGACCTTATTAGGCGTCTTCTAGACCTGATTGGGAGTCTTCTAGACATTATTAGGCGTCTTCTGGACCTTATTAGGCGTCTTCTGGACCTTATTAGGCGTCTTCTGGACCTTATTAGGCGTCTTCTGGACCTTATTAGGCGTCTTCTGGACCTGATTAGGAGTCTTCTGGATTCTGGACCTCATTAGGCGAGAGAAGAGGCCTGACAGGCCTCTTCTGGATCTCATTAGGCGTCCTCTGGACCTCATTAGGCGTCCTCTGGACTTCATTAGGCGTCTTCTGGACCTCATCAGACCTCACCCTGACCTTATCGAGTCTCTTTCGGACCTCATCAGACGGGCCTCTTTCGGAACTCATCAGGCCTCTTCTGGACCTCATGAGGTCTCTTTCAAACCTCATCAGGCATCTTTTGGACCTTATCAGACCTCACCCTGACCTTATCAGACCTCACCCTGACCTTATCAGGCCTCATCCGGACGCACGAGACCGCTTCCGGACCTCATGAGCTCTCTTTAAAACCTTGTCAGGCCTCTTTCGGACCTCATTAGGTTCTAACGAGGCCCATTTCGGACACCATCAGGTTCTTTCAGGCCGCATCAGGCCCTTATGAGGTACATTCCGGATCGCATTAGTTCCATTCCGGACCGCATCAGGTCCTGACGTAACGCCCAGAAATATTTGCCGCTGTCACTGACCTGTTTTATTGGTAGTCGCAAAAGAGCGCGATCCGTTTTCACGTTTAACTGCAAATTCAGTTAGACAGGATGGAGTAGAATGCAATGTCCGCCGTTAGATAGACGGTTGGGCTGAGGTGCATGCCTTGAATATCTCGCTATTTGTGCTTTGGACTTTACGAGACCCCTGCGAGATGGTCCGTGCCCAGTATATAGAAAGCCCCTGCGTACGTAGTAGGGCAGCGAGCGGAAGACGAGAGCCGTATAGTTGCGATACTATCCGGGACGGAGAGAGAGGAGTCACTAACGCCACTGTAAAATAGCACGTTTGCGCAGGATAGAAAGCCGGAGTAGAGAGAGAGCGCGGGAGCGAGAATGAGAGAGCATGGAACGAGAGTCGTGGGAGTGGAGCCTGGAAGCTTTAGACGAAAAAGAGATAGGGACGCGAGAGCGTTGGCCAACGTTTTACGGCCTTGGCTAGATGGTCTGGAACGTGGTGGCGAAATAAAAAATAAAAAGACGGAAAGAGACGAGGCCGAAGGAGAGAGAGAAAAGGCGAAGCGTTGATGCCGGCTACCGGAGATGGAGAATTGTAAGAGGTGGAAAAGCTGCGGAGCGGGTCGACGCGCATTACTGATACGCTCTTTTCCATTAACCTCTTCTTGTCGCCGTAGTACTTCGAGGAACGAGAGGTACCGTCGTTGCACTTTGCTCCCGAAGAACATTCGATGATGTACTTGGATTCCCTCGGGAACTTTAGAGCTACCGAAGACATAAAACGAATACAGGGTAATACGGAATCGGCCTGAATTTCCCGGGTGACGAGGAGCAATTAGTTGCGGTCAATACCGCATATTATAGGTAGGAAAATACTTTGAGTACTTGAAGTACGCATGGGAGTACCAAGTACTTTTTGTAAGCATGGCAACGCCAAGTACTCGAAGCACACATGAAAGTATCGGGTACTTGAAGCAAGTATTGGGATACCAAGTTCATGACGTATGTATTGGGGTACCAAGTTCTTGAAGTATGTATCAGGGTACCAAGTTCTTGAAGTATGTATTAGCGTATCAAGTTCTTGAAGTATGTATTAGGGTGCCAAGATATTGAAGTACGTATTGAATAAGGTCGTACTAGGTACTTGAGGTAGATATGGAAGTACCAAGAATTTGAAGTACTATTGAAGTGGCGAATACTGGAAGTACCGTTGAAGTAGCGAATACTTGAAGTACCGTTGAAGTACCGAATACTTCAAGTACTATTGAAGCACCGAATACTTGACGTTAGTATGGAAGTACCACGTACTTAGGGTGTTTAATGAAGTATCAAGTTCTTGAAGTATGTATTCGGGTGCCAAGATATTGAAGTACGTATTGAATAAGGTCGTACTAGGTACTTGAGGTAGATATGGTAGTACCAAGAATTTGAAGTACTATTGAAGTGGCGAATATTGAAAGTACCTTTGAAGTAGCGAAAACTTGAAGTACTATTGAAGTACCGAACACTTGAAGTTAGTATAGAGATACCATGTACTTAAGGTATTTAATGAAGTATCAAGTACTTACAGATGGTATTAAAGTCCCAAGTACTTCAATGACGTGTTGGGTGCCAAGTACATGCAATACTGGGCTCTGGCTCACCCTTGAGTACCGAAGTGTTGGATACTGGATACATTAAGTACCCAAGTGAATCGATCAGTACACGAAGCAATCGACGTATATGCCCAATTCTGGTATTCTCGAATAGATTTCGTAATTTGCAAATTTTGGGGTGAGTGTCAGTTCAAAGCAAAACATCGCTCCCGACGCAGCGGCAATACGCTCTGTATCGTGGCGTTCAATTGAACGAGCGGCGTTACACGTCGGGAGGCGTAATTAATATCGAAGGAAGATTCACGCGCTCCAATTAACCGAAGCTAAATTCTACGGGGCGTGTGTGCGTGTGCCGATCTGGCTGCGTAGTCGTGCGTAATTCTACGCCCCAGAGTTCTCTCCGCGCCTCTGTCTCTCGCCCGCCCTAATCGAGGGATTCGTTGCTACACTGGATCGGTGCCGCTGATTGCCAGTCGTATAATATCGGCCGACTTCGACGTATTCCCCATCTAACTCGAGCAGGCTAATATACGTTTCGAGGGTGAATAACTTTCGATACGCCAAGTACGAGTTGTTCTCCTGGCATTCGCGGAAATCTGTGAGGAAACTTGGTATAAGATGAGGGACAAGGGGTGCGGCCATCGGCGGCGAAGATGAGCCTGAGGGATGGTGGAATAATGACGGGGGCGAGCGGGTTTGTTCATCGACTGGTGGGTAAGGGACGATGAGATATGTTGGCTCAATCACGCGGGCAAATTTTCTTCGGCCCCACTCGAGATCTTGGGATTACTGTAGTGTTACATATAGAGAACGTTCTCGCATCGCGCCGGATCCCGACAAGTACAATGGCAAATTTACTCAGCACTTTCGCGGCTCCTGCCAAACCGCCATTCAATGGCTCAACCAATTGACTGTGGAATCCTATGCACCCGCTCGATGGACTCTCAAGTTCGCAGAGCAAACGACGCACGGTTGACTCGCACTTTGATGAACGACCCAAACCCATCTCTCCCCCCCCCCCCCCCCCCCCCCCGGTTATTGACGTATCTCTTCCAGAGACAGAGCGACCACCGGGAAACAGAGGGACTCATACCACAAAGTTTTACATGATCCGCCGGTGTTGGATGCACCCTTGCATCCTTGGCCGTCGATATCCATCCAGTCGATGTAGACCAAGTTTGAGGGATCGATTCCCATCCGGCCGGATGATAGTCAGGTAAGTACACAAGGAGAATCCCGAATCTCGTGAAGACGTGGCAAGGATATTAGGCGAGGACCAAGTCGGGATACGTTAGAAGTGTCGTTTTCGAGAGGAGTTTCCAATGGGCGAGCTGGAACAGACCGTGGAGATGGGATTGCCAGCGATAGCATGAGGGAAACGCTTGTGGTTAGTCGGTTGCGGCTAACGTACGGTATTCCCTTTGGGAGTTCAGATGTCCTTGCACACCGCACCACCCGGCCCGGGACCATCGTCTGGCTCTGGCCTAATTGAGGTATATTGCAAGTAGTTGGCGGTAACATCGAGGGGACGAGAATCCTGCGGAGTGTGCAGGACCGCGACAGTCCTCGAAGGGATTCTTCAACAGACGATGCTTATCTGGACGAAGTACTCCTGCTGCTTCGACTTCCGCACGAGGGAGAAAACCCCGGTAGATGCTCTGAGAGAGATTAAAAGAATGGTGGTTGCTTTAGAGAGATTTAGCACTTTGGAAGATTCAATCCTCTAGAAGGCCTGATGCACAGCTAGAATGAAAAGTGTCGACATGTACTGCTACAATAACTGTACCCGTGGAGTTTTTGTTTCATGCGTGGAGAAGCGGACACATTGATGGTTGGTCCAAGAGTGTTTTGACGGATCGCTAGCCACCAGTTGGTTTGATCTCAGCTAAGTGGACCAGCGTCTTCTGAACTTGTCACTGGGACACTTTGATGGTTGGGTCGAGAGTGTTTTGAGGTATCGCCAGCCAACAGTTGTTTTGTCCCAAACCCAAGCAGGAAATTGGTGATTGCTAGAAGGAACATTCTTTGATTCTTTGCTAAGTGGGCGTGAGTCCTTTGAACTTGTCACTGGAGCTCTTTGATGGTTTGTCCAAGAATGTTTTGACGTATCGGCAGACAACAGCTTTTTTGTCCTAAGCCCAAACAGGACATTGGTGATCGCCAAAACATTACTTGATTCTTTGATAAGTATGCTTGAGTGCCTTAATCTCATTACTGGGACACCTTGATGGTTCGTCCAAAAGTGTATTGACGTATCGCCAGCCAACAGCTGTTTTTACCCCAACCCCAGCGGGACATTGGTGATTGCTAGAAAAAGCATTCTTTGATTCTTTGCTAAGTGGGCGTGAGTCCTTTGAACTTGTCACTGGGGCTCTTTGATGGGTTGTCCAAGAATGTTTTGACGTATCGGCAGACAACAGCTTTTTTGTCCTAAGCCCAAACAGGACATTGGTGATCGCCAAAACATTACTTGATTCTTTGATAAGTGTGCTTGAGTGCCTTAATCTCATTACTGGGACATCTTGATAGTTTGTCCAAAAGTGTATTGACGTCTCGCCAGCCAACAGCTGTTTTTACCCCAACCCTAGCGGGACATTGGTGATTGCTAGAAAAAACATTCTTTGATTCTTTGCTAAGTGGGCGTGAGTCCTTTGAACTTGTCACTGGGGCTCCTTGATGGTTGGTCCAGGAATGTTTTAACGTATCGCCAGCCAACAGCTTTTTTGTCCTAAGCCCAAACAGGACATTGTTGATCGCCAAAACATTACTTGATTCTTTGATAAGTATGCTTGAGTGCCTTAATCTCATTACTGGGACACCGTGATGGTTCGTCCAAAAGTGTATTGACGTATCGCCAGCCAACAGCTGTTTTTACCCCAACCCTAGCGGGACATTGGTGATTGCTAGAAAATACATTCTTTGATTCTTTGCTAGGTGGGAGTGAGTCCTTTGAACTTGTCACTGGAGCTCTTTGATGGTTGGTCCAAGAATGTTTTAATGTAGCGCCAGCCACCAGCTTTTTTGTCCTAAGCCCAAACAGGACATTGGTGATCGCCAAAACATTACTTGATTCTTTGATAAGTATGCTTGATTGCCTTAATCTCATTACTGGGACACCTTGGTGGTTCGTCCAAAAGTGTATTGGAGTATCGCCAGCCAACAGCTGTTTTAACCCCAACCCCAGCGGAACATTGGTGATTGCTAGACAAAAACATTCTTTGATTCTTTGCTAAGTGGGCTTGGTTTTCCTGATCTCGTCAATAGCACACTGTGATGATTTTCCAAGAGTCTATTGACGTATGGCCAGCCAACAGCTGGTTTGTTTCAAATCCAAGCGGGACATTGGTGATAGCCAGACACAATATTGCTTGATTCTTTGATCGGTGGGCATGAGACTTCTGATCTCGTGATTAGGACACTTTGATGGTAGGTCCAAGAATGTTTTGAAGTATAACCAACTGCTTGACGTATCACCGCTGTTAAATGTGTTATCGTATCACAGCTTCTTTAATCCCAAACCCTATCGGGATATTGGTGATTGCCAGAAACAACATTCTTTGATTCGCTTCCTGGCAAACTGAGATTCCTCACGAATGGTTTCCTTCTACAGCCTCCTTCGGGACATCTGATCGGAATACCAATACATTTTTATCCAAAAGTTTCCCAAACATGGATTCTTTTTATGGGCTAGGATAAGCGCGATTGAGCCTCCTGATCTCGGTCATTAAACGAGGCAGGGAAGAAAAACATGGAACACCGTTCGGCAAAGGCTCATCACGAATGCGCGTGAGGGTTGGCCTTATAGCTCTTCGCCACAGGGCGGATACAGTTGCAAGTGTCTCCTTCCATCCTGCGTGCTCCACCGACGGGATTCTGGAACGCATGGTGGATCCGAGCGAGATGGATAAACAACTCGCGCGGCTCACGAGTGGATAACTCTTGGGTATCGGGCTTGCGTACCCAAGTGTTCGACGAAGTTGGAGTGGCGCGTTGAACGCTCCTAGTTGCGATCGAACTTTAGATATGGAAGAGGAAGATTTCTGGGACCGCGACGAAGCTCCTCACAATTATCATTGTAACTAGTTTGTATTCGTGAAACTCCACCAAGAGATGATCCTCTCGGCGAAGTTTGCCGCTCGAGTATCCGCCCAGGTCGAAATCTTACCTGCACGATAGATGGGACGCATAAATTCGCCCAAAGTTTCGATGGCTGACTAAGATTCATAATCATAAACAGATGGTTCTTTTTTATTCCCAACCCGCTGGTAGCTTCGTCACACTGGACGGGAGAAGAAGCAACCCTTGCGCGAGGGGCGTCTAAGTGCCTCGATAAATCTCCGTAATCTCGCCGACGGACTTTTTCTCTCGGGCCGCGTCACTTTCCAGCGATCATGGCGGGTTCCTGGCTGCGCGGAATAACCAAGCAGGAATTGCGTTAGTGAATTCAACGAGGCAGTTAGGTGGCACCGTGGGGTGGTTTCTTGAGTTTCCGGGGACGAACGAGCCAAGGCCTTGGAGCGGTGAGGAGAAGTGACGTAAAACTAGGGTGGGCTCCGATGAGCGCAGATTCCAATGGTTCATGAGTTATTCGGGAGGGGACGAGGAGGGTGGGGGGTGAGACATAAACGTGAACAGAAAACATTAAGAGCTGATGACTCTATTAGAGCGAAGGACATGAAAAACTTTGCTAATATCGCGAAGATCCGTTAACCAGATAGGAGAAACATAACCAGCGGTATAAATTATTGTATCCCATAATGCTTCGTCGCGCTCTTCCGCTTCGCTGACGGTTTCTCCCTTATGGGCGGTATGAGGAAACGAAATATACAAAGTGCTGATGTGAACGCAAAGTGGAACGAGGTGTATGCGGATTATATGTACGACGAGGTGGGTGGGTGAGGGGGGGGGGGGGGTGGGGGGTTCGGAGACAGAGTGGGTGAAATGCAGATAGACGTTGCAAGAGTGGTGATGGTACATTACCATGTGTATATAGACGGGGAGGAGAGCAGGAGGGACCGGGGCGGTACCGCGGGTATATCTCAAATGGGCCGCGTATAACTGCGTGAGAAATGGCACTGTTTTGACACTCGCTTCTCACACTCGCGTACCCTCGCCCCCTTGTATACCCTCGCAGTTGCAAAGTTCCTGTTTTCCGTTTTAGTCCGAAAATCTCTCGCTCGCGAACTCGGTGCAACAATCTACGACGCGAGACTCCCGAGACTCGAGCGTTTCGGCATTGATCTAGGAATTCAGCTGAATTGATAGGGGGCGGGGAGGAATAGCGGGAACACTGGGAATTCGGGTGGTTTTACGGTAATCGGGGAAAACAAGGGGGTTTTGGGGCCGCTGATAATATAATATAATATAATATAATATAATATAATATAATATAATATAATATAATATAATATAATATAATATAATATAATATAATATAATATAATATAATATAATATAATATAATATAATATAATATAATATAGAAAGTTGGGGATTCGTTTATATGGGGTATTCCATACCAAGTGGGCCACCCAAATGTTGCGTGGTCTCAAAAACTGTTCATACATTTTTTTCAAGTTACTCACTGTCAAAAATGGCCACAAATTATTTTCGATTTTTTAGCCTTATCGTTCACCGAAAATTTAATAGCGCTTTCTTTTTTTAGTTTCACTTCGATTTGCTCTATTTTTTAAACTATCGATTGCACAAAAAAATGTGTATTAATAACAATTTTGGTATTTGAATGTACTTTATAAGAAAAATTGTTCATAACCACTCCGAATAATTTTCACTATTTTTTGGGCAATTTTCGGTTCTAATACCCCGAGAGCTTAAAAATTATCGGGTATTTCCCGATTGTTTCGTTGCGTAGCAACGAGCGAGATAAGTTTTGCTTAAAAAAATCCCGAGCGCGCAGCGCGAGGGATTTTTGAGCAAAACTTATCTCGATCGATGCTACGCAGGGAAACAAGAGGGAAATACCCGATTAATTTTTAAGCTTGAGGGGTATTCGGCTGATTATTTTTTCAACCTCAATTTCGACCAATGAGATTGTGGTATTTAACATTTTCCTGACAAGGTTTTATTTCGAATTTCTAGAATATTTTTATATTTAGGGTTTCATCTGAGGTTGTTGCATCCAGCACATATTTTTTCTCTGTACAAAATCCAGTAAATTGGGCCCAAATCGACTTCTTGCTC
Organism: Stenichneumon culpator; assembly: GCA_964017025.1. Lineage (NCBI taxonomy): Eukaryota > Metazoa > Arthropoda > Insecta > Hymenoptera > Ichneumonidae > Stenichneumon > Stenichneumon culpator. The sequence goes on from OZ024771.1 coordinate 5,007,807, forward strand.
TTCTCTGTATTAGCCGGGACATTCTGTTTGATTTTTTTAGAGATGCTCTCTAGAGATTCATCACCAAATCGCTTTCTTCGCTCACTCATGTCCATGCTCGTGAATGGCAATTTGACGTTTCATCATTCGCATAGGTTACAAGTGACAGAAAAATTAATGTTTATCGCCTAGCAACCTAGCCGGAAAATTTTCGAAAAATTATCGATATAATTTAGACCTAGTTGTACCACGTGATGTCAAATACCGCGCTCTCATTGGTCGAAATTGGGGTTGAAAAAATAATCTTCAAAATTTTCCAGAATTTACAAGTTACAAAAAAATTTTCGTGATGGCAAATCCATCACGCCAATTTTGCAAAACTTCGCAAGTTTTGGTCGAAAAATGTCAGAAGTTTCGATCAAAACTTGCAAAGTTTTTTTGAAGAAAATCTAAGTGGTCCCTCTAAATAAAAAAAAGTATTATTACTTTATTCTGTCCAAAAAATAGTGGACATTATTCGGAGTGACTATAAAAAAATGTTCTCATAAAGTACATTCAAATACTTGAACTTTCATTGATACACATTTTTTTGAGCAATCTGTATTTTTAAAGATAGAGCAAATCGAAGTAGAACTGAAAAAAATAAAACGCTATTTAATTTTCGGTGAAAAATTCGGTTAAAAAATCTAAAATAATTTGTGGACATTTTTGACAGTATGAGTAACGTAAAAAAAATGTATGAACATTTTTTGAGACCACGCAAAATTAGGGTGGCCCACTTGGTATGGAATACCCCATATATATTTGCCCACGCTCTGGACGGCGGAAGGGGGAGCTGATTATTGCCCTTAGGATTCCTCCCCGGCCCGGATAACTATTCTCCTATTACACTAATCTGATACTATTCTCTACATCTCGGTGAATTGTGCACAATAATGCGATGTGAAAAGTACCATCTGTCGATGATCTCGCTGCTGCAACTCCTTGCCATACTTTTTCACGTAAAATCCTGAGCCCATTGACAAAAAAGTCTCTATTTTTATTCTTTATTTTATCGCGAAAACCAACTTTTGCCACGAGAAATCACCTGTTTTTTTTTTTTTTTTTCTTTCGCTCCGTCGCATTACACACACAACTCGGTCTTTTCGCATCCGCCTGGTATCAACGATCCCTCGTATAATCTCATTGCCCCGCGTCCCTTCTCCGACGCTTCTCCCGCCTACTTCCGAGCGGAAGCGCCGGAAACACACCTTTCCACACCGCGTAAATGCATCCCACCTTTGAAACGCTTCGCTTCTCGTCGCGTCGAGCGTAAACGCACTATTACAATCCCCCCATCTCGCGTACACTCACCCATACAAAATTGCACATTGAAGCTACACCGGACCGTTTGACCGGTCGGTGAGGCCGACACCCTTGAATTTCCATCTCTCTCCACACACGAGTCACATCACCCGTGCAGTTCGCTCGCCAGCGAGGTCGTCGCGACTTTCCGCGTGACGAATCCTCGACTTCCAACCCGCCCCCCCTCCTCCCCCCTCCCCCTGCCGAGCGCCGAGCCGGCGAGAATAATTCGATTACCTGTAATCAGAAGTAGCGTTATTATTATTATTATTTTATTTATTTTTTATGCCCTCTCACACCCTAAGCCGAGGACGTAGCAGAGGCAATTTTCGCACGAACGCATTTCCATCCACCCTTCGTAAATTGCGAATGAATCGGCGCAAAATTTGTGATTCTAGCTGTAGAGGGTCGAGTCGAGGTGGGGGATGGGGGAGGTTGTAGGGGAGAGCGGGGCAAAATGGAACAGTGCAGCAAATCTCAATTTTCCAATAATTTTTGGATGCACCATTTTCTCCCAACGATACATCGGCATTTTCAAGCCCGTTTTGCCCCAATCGCCACCACCGCCGCTATCCAATGGGTATTGCAAAAATTGGGTTTTGCCACGACATCCCGTCTTGCCAAGTCATAGAAGTTAGCAACGTGGCTCCAACGAAATTATTGACAACTGTCACGTTTCGCAGAAAGTTGCTTTTTATTATAACAATACTAGGAAAGCCGGTGGCTCGCACGCTTCGAGCGCTCTCACCCCTTTATGGACTTCAGCCCTTATTATTATTCTAAGTCGTTTAAGAAACGTATGCCCTTACATTTCTAAGCCCCACTATTAGGGCTCCATTTTTAAACAACTTCATGCCCCTATTATCGATCCCCTTTGTACCTATTATTGACCCCCTCTGACCCCATTATTGACCCCCCCCCACGATTCTTGACGTGCCGGCACTGGCGACATTTTTTATATTATAGAGATAATAATGATAATAATAATAATAATAATAATAATAATAATAATAATAATAATAATAATAATAATAATAATAATAATAATAATAATAGAATCAATTTTTTCCAATCGTGCCGTCGGAAAATAGCTATTTGAGGAAAGTGACAGCTGTCAATGACGCCATTGGAGCAACGTCGCCAACTTCAATGCAATGTTTTGCCCCACTGTTCCGTTATGCCCCGCCCTCTCCTAGGTGGCCTCGCAGGCGGTATGGGGCGCATCGAGAGAAAATAAATGTTCTCGGAACGTTTCGCCCCGCGATGTACTCCCCCCCCCCCCCCCCGGGTTTCCTCGTCTGATTTATTGACACCGCTGTGACGACGGGGGCTCAAACGAGACCGGCTTTTTCTACCGGTCGCCGGTACCGGCAACGCGGCTATACGGCTGACCACAACCGACTCCCTCCACTTTGTTAGCTGTTAGCTTATATACCGTGTGCTGCCCGGTCCGCCATACCGAGGGGGTGGGGAGGGGGAGGGGCGGGGGGGGGGGGGGTAGGAAAAAGCTAGGGAGAGCTCGACCATCGCACCACCCAATCAGCGAAATGCCCGAGTATCCTGCATTATTTCGAGGCTCCGCTGTGGTCAACCCCCCCCCTACCCCCCCCCCCCCCCCCGGCCGCGGCCCCCCGCGTTGTAACCCGGGTACGGTAAAGCTTTCTTCCAGGCCGGCGGAATAGACTGCCCAACGGGGAATCAGCGCGGGTCATTCGGGGCTTCGCGGGAGAGAGAAAAATTTGGGGAGAAAATTCGAGGGCGACTTTATTATTCGGGCACAACGAGAAAAAAAGTTTATTCCAATAAAAGAAAATTTATTAAGGACGAAGAAAAAAATGTTTATTTGCTCTATAACGCAATGGAGCGTTTATTTATTTCTGATATATTTATTTGTTTGACGGTATTATTTTTATTATTTAATAATGTTTATTTGGATCTGATAGACAGATGTTTATTAAAATTATTTAATTATTTGTTTATAATGTGACAGAATTGCCACTTTCGATCGTATGGGAATATTGTGATGTGTGAATAAGGCGGAGACCAATTTTTTTGTTGAATATGTTATTTTTACTATCAACGAATCGTCTTTTATTGTTGAATAAGCACGCAGGTCCGTTATCGACGCACGATTTCCTTAATCACATCGCTAGTTATATATAACTCATAACATAACCGATCTCGAAGTTGATTTGACAGTATTATCCTTATTATTTAATAATGTTTTTACAAGCGAAAATAAAGACCCGGAACAGATGAGGAAAGGCGGCTTGATGGCAGAAAAATTGCCAGAGCCATCAGGGGAACTTGGGGAAGAAAAAAAATAAAAATTAACTTCTTATCTAGGAAAATGCTTGACGAAATGGATTAAGTCTACGATTTTTGGAAAGTGTATGGTTAAAGCTATCGATTAATGTGAAAGTCATCCTCGAATTCACTTTCATCACGTTTGACAACGCCATTCTTTTTCCCGGTCGACCTTATAGGGGTCGCGAATGGGTACATTTACCTTATGGTATGGTACTTTATGGTATGGTACCTTATGGTATGGTACCTGATGGTACCTTATGGTATGGTACCTGATGGTACCTTATGGTATGGTACCTGATGGTACCTTATGGTATGGTACCTGATGGTACCTTATGGTATGGTACCTTATGGTATGGTACCTTATGGTATGATACCTTATGGTATGGTACCTTATGGTATGGTACCTTATGGTATGATACCTTATGGTATGGTACGTTATGGTATGGTACCTGATGGTACCTTATGGTATGGTACCTGATGGTACCTTATGGTATGGTACCTGATGGTACCTTATGGTATGGTACCTGATGGTACCTTATGGTATGGTACCTTATGGTATGGTACCTTATGGTATGATACCTTATGGTATGGTACCTTATGGTATGGTACCTTATGGTATGATACCTTATGGTATGGTACCTTATGGTATGGTACCTGATGGTACCTTATGGTATGGTACCTCATGGTATGTTACCTTATAGTATGGTGGCTCATGGTATGGTACCTTATGGTATGGTACCTTATGGTATGGTAACTTATGGGATGGTACCTTATGGTATGGTACCTAATGGTACCTTATTGTATCGCGGAGATCCGAAGTTCTCGGTAGGTGTTATTTTTTTAAAGGGAAACGAATCTTTTGCAGGGTGGATGGTGAATGTTGCGAATGGAGCGGAAGACGCTTCGGCGCCGATTCCGCTGGCGGATGTTGACGCTTTGGGCTCGTTTCTCGTGTTCCGTGGGAGCGGCCCGGGATGGCGAGTTTGGGTGGGCAAAGCCGGCGAGAGAATCCGAACAGCTGTCACCGACGGGCGAGAAACTACTTCTTGCAAGCCGGGTTATATAATCAGAATAACGATGACAACGACAGGGGATTGCGGGTGGAGCTTGGTGGAGTGCTCGAGGACCATTGCTCGTGGAAATAAGTCGTTCGGAATAGACTCGATAAAGTGGAGCCCCAATTTTCTTTCACTCTTCGTGGTTAAGGGAAAATGTGGCGTAACCGCATACCGTGCAGAAATTTGGATGGGGATTCGGCTGGATTCTTGCGACGCCCGGAGAAAAGATTTCTTTATGACGAATAAAATTCATTTCGGACAAATAAATAATCTCCTCTCTATATCCGCCTACTAGCATGTTACTTGTATCGAGTGTAATTTTTTTGTTTGACTACATATTTATTATCTACTTTGTGTATTTATTTTTATCTAATGCCGCGTTGTAGTTGAAACGAATGCATTATTTATTTATTGTATTTTTTTTCATCGAATAAAATATATATTTTATTTGTAACTGGGGTATTCCATACCAAGTGGGCCACCTTAATTTTGCGTGGTCCCAAAAAATGTTCATAATTTTTTTTTAAGTTGCTCATACTATCAAATATGATCACAAATTATTTTAGATTTTTGAACCTTATTGTTCACCGAAAATTTGATAGCGCTTTCTTTTTTTAGTTTTACTTCGATTTGCTCTATCTTTAAAACTATCGATTGCACAAAAAAAAAAGTGTACGAATGAAAGTTTAGGTATTTGAATGTACTTTATGAGAACATTTTTTCATAGCCACTCCGAATAATTTCCAGTCTTTTTTGGGCAAAACAAAGACGTAATATTTTTTTTCGTTGAGAGGGACCATTTTGATTTTTTTCAACATTTCATCAAAATTTCGTTATTGTGTTTACAAGTTACAAAAAAATTGGCGCGCTGGTAACTCCATATCTTCACAAGTTTTGGTCGAAAAATGTCAAGAGTACTTCAAATATTTTCAAAACGCTAACTAACTAATAATAAACAACTAACTAATAACTCCCTATCGGAAACCGATCACGAGTCGGGATTCCCTAACAAATTTCTTCACGGGATGCTGCCGAAAGTCTCGCCAAATATCCCGCCGAACAACCCGTCGAACATCCCGCCGAATCGAAATGACAGTAACACTTGTAACGCGAGAAAATCGGAGCTCCCCTGCACCGCGAAAGCAACAATTCACTTTTAACTTCAACATTTCTCCATGCATAAAGAAAATCCGCCAATAAAGTTTCATCTCTGCAGTAGAAGAGAAAATCGGCATGCAGCATTGCCGCCAGAACTCCAACCGAGGACTCCGCTCCGGATGCGTGCGTTCATCTCGGGTCCTCGACAGCTTCGAGAGAGCAGTCGTTGAGAAACTGTTTTATCGTTCCTCGGGGTAGCGCCCTGCCGTTTCTTGCCTCAGGAGAAATGCCCCAGGGGTCCGGTCTCTCCCTCCCGTTATTACCGGGCGGGGGGGGGGGGGAGGGTGGGAAATAAGCTCGTCGTTTCGTGACCGAAAGCCCGTTCTCGCACCTTCGAGCCTCGAGAACCCTTGACGGAAGATCAAGAGGGGTACTGGAGCTGACGCCCTAAGCCCTTAACACCGAAGTCAGCACGTCACGAAAGATTAAACCACATACGCGGGTTTCGCCGGTGAGGGTGAAAACGATCTATCGTCGAGAAAATTCAACAATTTCCGGGTAAAAAAAAATGTACGTGACTTATCAGGCACGTATCCATAATTCGTGAGTGTAATTGGTATTGGTATTTGTGTGTTTATTATGTTCTAGGAAGATCGAGAGGGGTAATGGAGCTGACGCCCTAAGCCCTTAACACCGAAGTCAGCACGTCACGAAAAATTAAACCACATACACGAGGTTCGCCTGTGAGAGTGAAAACGATCTATCGTCGAGAAAATTCAACAATTCCCGGGTAAAAAAAAATGTACGTGACTTATCAGTCACGTATCTATAATTCGTGAGTGTAATTGGTATTGGTATTTGTGTGTTTATTATGTCCTCGTTAGACTTTGGCTCAATATGCGTGATTACAGTGAGAACATAATACACTGAAAGAAGGATCTAATAAATATACATTGTATATTTATTATGTATGTTTCCTGGGTCCAGGACTATAGCTCCATAGTTTCCTGGATCCAGGACAACCGCTTTATAGTTTCCTGAATCCAGGACTACCATTTCATAGTTTCCTGAATCCAGGACTACCGCTTCATAATTTCGTGGATCCAGGACTGTCGCTTCATAGTTTAATCGATCCGGAACTATCCCTCCATAGTTTCCTGGATCCAGGACTATCGCTCCGTAGTTTCCTGGATCCAGGACTATCGCTCCACAGTTTCCTTGATCCAGGACTATCGCTCCGTAGTTTCCTGGATCCAGGACTATCGCTCCGTAGTTTCCTGGATCCAGGACTATCGCTCCATAGTTTCCTTGATACAGGACTATCGCTCCGTAGTTTCCTGGATCCAGGACTATCGCTCCATAGTTTCCTTGATCCAGGACTACGGCTTCATACTTTCCTGGATCCAGGACTATCGCTCCATAGTTTCCTTGATCCAGGACTATCGCTCCATAGTTTCCTTGATCCAGGACTATCGCTCCGTAGTTTCCTGGATCCAGGACTATCGCTCCATAGTTTCCTTGATCCAGGACTACGGCTTCATACTTTCCTGGATCCAGGACAAACGCTTCATAGTTTCCTTCAGTTCATAGGATCCAAGACTACTGCTTCATAGCTTCCTGAATCTACGTCTAACGCTTCATAGTTTTCAGTATCCAGGACTATATCTCCATATTTTTCGATATCTAGGTCGATTACACCGTAGTTTTGTATCTCCACAACCTTCATAGTTGGTGTCAGCCAACTATGAAGGTCAGCTTCATAGTTGGCTGACGCCAACTATGAAGGTCAGCGAACATTTTCACCTACTCGAATGTCGATACGACCTGTTCACTTGCTCGAATGTCGATGCGCACTTTTCACGTACCAGAATGTCGACAAGAACTTTTCAGACGCTCGACATTCAATCCGAACTTTTCACGTGCGCAACTTGCAATAGAAACTCATGACGCACTCGACTTATAAGACGAAATTTTCACATACTCGAATGTCGATACGAACTTTTCACGTACATGACGGATTTTCATATACATATACAAGATGAACTTTTGACTTACTTGGCCGGCGCCAACTATAAAGGCTCTAGACGTATAAAACTACCGTGCGATTGACCTAGACGCTGAAAACTACGGCCGAATCAACCTCGATATCGAAAAATATTGAGACATAGTCCTGAATACTAACAACTATGAAGCGGTAATCCGGTATCGAAGAAACTATGGAGTCGTCTCTCGACGCCGACAACTACGAATGAATCGACCTAGACTTCGATAATCCTGTCCTCCAAGACCTGGTACCTGAATTGTATGTCGCACTCAAACTGATAACACCTAAGAATTCGGTCGTTGTAGCAGAGGGTCATTCCAAGTATAAATTTTCTAGCGTTAGATCGGGCTCTGATAAGTTCCTGAGAAGGCCTGATAAGGGTCTGATAATGCCTTACCTGGACCTTGTCAGATCCCGATGTAACGCTCGAAAATTTCTACCCGCGATGTTACAACCGGTCTGGGATCAACAAATGTAGAAGTCCCTAAAAAGCCCATAATTCGGTCAAAAGATCAACATTATCCTGACGAAATATGAATACATGACTGACACATCAAGTACATTTTGTTTAACCGGAATTGTTGACTTTCCTCGTGAACTTTTTTTCCAGAGGCGTTTTTACGGAGATTCATTATAAAAAAAAAAAATCCTAGAGCAGCGTTCCCGTCGCCGATTAAAAAATCCCAGTTCCGCTCGCGCCGAATGGTTGTTGGTTGGTAAACCCAGCAAATTCGTTCTCTTTAATGATCTTCCAGGTGTTTTCGACTCCCCCGAACAAGGGTCGTTCCGTCGTTACTATCGCCGAGAGCTTTCGCCGGCGGAACTTCAAACGAAGCCTCGCCTGCGAGCTCTCTTCGCGGTGGTGTGAGCTTCGTCGTTATACGGTTTTACCCTGATAGCTCGGGCTTACGAAGAGACACGACGTCGTTGGTGAGGATACCCGGGTCTTCCATTAACGCCGATGCAGAAGTCACTGACACCGCAGAAGGGTTAAGATGGGATTGGATTTCCTGTCCGTGAGTCCGACGATCGCTCTCCCGCTTTTGCCTCCATTTTTTTTCTACCCCTCTCCTTCTACCCCTCTCCTTCTACCCCCTGGTCACGATGCACCGGAGTGCATCGCCTCTTCTCTCTCTCTTCCCCCCCCCCCCCCCCCCCCCCGATGACCATCCCTTCATGGATTTCCAAGACACTTTCCCAGAGCTGGGCGGTACTTAAAGTACATTGTACTTATTTGGTACTTGAATTCCGAGACTCTAAGTACAGGTGTACTTTAAGTACTGTCATTTTTCCAAGTACTTCAAGTACATATGTACTTCAAATACTGCACTTAAAGTTTTTTTCCATTATTTCAAATACTTTTATGTCAAACACTGTGCGTGGAACGTGAAAATCTTTTTATTAATATAACTTTAAAAATAGTCTGATAGAACTGTAATTTATACATTTTGGGTGAAACAGGTGAATATGGACCGACCCATATTTTATTAATTTACGTCCTAATCGCAGTAGCCTATATTTATCTCTTTTATTCCATAAGTTTTTTTGATGAAAGACACGGCGGGCTTTTTGAAAATATCATTTTCTATTTCGTATCGTCTTCGCTCCTACTACTGAGTTAAAATTAGAAGCTCAAGTTTACAAATGTTTATATCGACATATACATAAAATTTGAAAACTCAGGTATCTGCAGAAGTCTTATTTTATTCGTTTCCACGTCGACATATACCTCTATAACGTGAACATAATATTGTTTAGGCTTCGCCGATTCGTTGATGTACCATTGACCTCGTTGATTCGTTCTATGATGTACCATTGACCTCATACTGAATTCGACTAAATCAAAATAATTCAGAAGCCCACAGAGTATCATGAAATTCTACTATTTTTCGAATAAACTGTATCGTCGCATTATCTTAATTTGTAGGATTTTTGGTTATAACGATTTTTTACGTTACTTGATAAACAACGAAATACGATTTTTTTTTTATTTATAAGAACTTAAAGTACTTTAAGTACTTGAAGTACCGAGGACTTGATAAGGCATAAAGTACATAAGACTTTAAGTACAATGTACTTTAAGTACTTGGTACTTCAAGTACTGGGTACTTTAAGTACTTTGCTCAACTCTGCACTTTCCTCCTCCCTTGCCACGCTCATTCCAACAAGACATAAGAGTCTTGCAAGGAAGACGACGCGTTCTGGGATGAAAGAGTGGGTGACTGGATGATTGGCTGGGATTCCCCCCTCCCCCCACCCCAAGGCGAATTGCCTATCGGCCAAATCGAAACTGGCGATAACTCGTACACTTTTTTTAAAATTATTTTGGCACACAGAGTTATGGACCAACGTATAGAAAAAAATTCGTTGTTCGGTTTTGGCTTCGTCATATAGAAAGCTGTAATTGAAATACAATTTTTGCAGAAAAAAATAAAGGAATATTATGAAAAAGTGATGGGAAAATTTCAATTTCCAATTTTTCTGGGGCAGCGATATGAACATTTCAATTATCAACTTTTTTCAACAAATTACTTTGCAAAAATGTCATAGAATTAAGACTGCCAAAATTTACACGAGAATTTATTATAGGAAATCGCAAACTAAAATTTGCGGATTTCGTCGTTCTGAGGCAATTTTTAATCTACTTTTCACCGCTGATTACAAAACTGCAACTCAATTTACTCTTTGCGCGATATTTGATTCAGAAACTCGTGACACGCGTAAAAACAAATTTTTCAAAAGATTCAACATTTTCAAAATCTCATAAAATTTACACAGGTGGATCAATTTTTTGCAAATTTAATATGGATCATTATACAGTGTTTGTCCGTTCTCGTGCCAGATTCAAACTCGATACCTCCATGTTTACTCTTATTATATCGTCTTCGGTAATAAAAAAAAAAAAAATCAAAATCCCATAAAATTTGACCGCTTCAATAGATTTCGAACAAATTCAATACCAAAGCTCTTTCATCAAAATATTATATACGTGCATCCAGAAAAATAATTTATCAGATGGGCGGCCCGCAAATAACTATTTACTATTTGGTTTAACCAAATATTCATTTCAATTAAATAAATATCACTCAAACCAAATAAATATTAATTTGCCGGGCGTCTGTCAAATAGATTATTTTTCTGGACGCCTGCAATTTCAGAACATAAAAACTTATTTATTATCACGACAACAAAACTAATATTTCTCAACCTTTCAGACTATTTCAAGTACTCTGACCCTAAAACCTCGAAATTATTATTTATTTTTACGAAAACATAGTCTTCCTCTATGAGGAAGTAAAAAAGAGTGAAACGACTGGAGCAACATCGTCTCAAGATTTCTATTCCGCGCTTTCTCCCATTGATTCATAAGCGACGATTTATCCCCGTCAGGACAAACGATGAGGGGGGGGGGGGGGGGTGAGAGGAACGGTGGAATTGTCATAATCTTTTATTCATCCTCGTATTCATTTCATTGTCGTCACCATAGTCGTCAGTCACGAGTTACAGCAAGTAGCCTCTCCTTGCTTTTCCCCGGGGGGTGTAAAATAAAATCCACCGGCAAACTCTCTCCCCCCCCCCTCCCAGCCCCTTCCATCACGGGCTCTTTCACCGCAATCTAAGTTCCCGTCCACTCGGTGGAATTGCGATTCCAAGTCGCCTCAACTGCCGTTTTCGTAACCATCGTCGAGTTTGCGTGCATTTAGAGAGACTTCTCGGGAGGGAGTGAGGGAGGAGCGTTGAGTGGAAGCGAGGGAGGTTAAACTTGAAACTCGCGGGGTGTTCCTTCCCCCGGGTGGCTCCGGCGCTGGTGGGTCCAAAATTCTCTCCGGAGTTTCTAAGAGTTTAATCCGAGTGGGTTACACAGTCGACTCGAAATGTCTTTCGACAAGATTTAGAGGATCCACCGTCGGGCGCTTCGGCAACCCAAGGTCTCGTTCCATCGCGCCGCAATGCTCCGGAGGCGTCGGCGACGCGGTCTGTGCGGCTCTTCCGCGCGGATTCGGATGAGAGGATTTTCGTTATCGAGTGGCTAATACCGGTACTCTTAATCGGTCCCGTCGATTGCCTTGTCAAATTGCTATGGTGAGAAGGTCCGGGGTGGGTTCGGATTTTCGCCGTATGTATGGTGCGAGATGCGGAGATCTGCATTGCCGGTTGGGAGTGGAGGAGATGGTTGGAACGAGGGCTGCGCGGCGATAGATCGCTTCCACCCTCACTGACGAAGCTCGCGTATGAGGTTTAATCTTTCGGGACGCGCTGACTTCGGTGTTAGAGGCTTAAAGTGTCGGCTCTGGAACCCCTCTTGATCTTCCGTCAAGCGGTCTCGAGGGTCGAAGGTGCGAGAACGAGCCTTCGGTCACGATATCACATATAAAACTACGGTTCGATCGATCGGGGCAATGAAAACTCCGGACGGATGAAAGTAGATATCGAAAAGTATGGAGACATAGTCCTGGATCGGGAAACTATGAAACGGTAGTTCTGGATCCGGGAAACTGTGAAGCGGTAGTCCTGGATACTGAGAACTATGAAGCGGTAGTCCTGGATCCAGGAAACTGTGGAAGAATAGTCCTGAATCCAGGAAACTGTGAAGCAGTAGTCCTGGATCCAGGAAACTATGGAGGGATAACCCTGGATCCAGGAAACTATGGAGGGATAGTGCTGGATCCAGGAAATTATGGAGGGGTAGTCCTGGATTCAGGAAACTATGGAGAGATAGTCCTGGATCTTGGAAACTATGGAGGGATAGTGCTGGATCCAGGAAACTATGGAGGGGTAGTCTTGGATTCAGGAAACTATGGAGAGATAGTCCTGGATCTAGGAAACTATGGAGGGGTAACCCTGGATCCAGGAAACTATGGAGGGATAGTGCTGGATCCAGGAAATTATGGAGGGGTAGTCCTGGATTCAGGAAACTATGGAGAGATAGTCCTGGATCTTGGAAACTATGGAGGGATAGTGCTGGATCCAGGAAACTATGGAGGGGTAGTCCTGGATTCAGGAAACTATGGAGAGATAGTCCTGGATTTTGGAAACTATGGAGGGGGTAGTCCTGGATTCAGGAAACTATGGAGAGATAGTCCTGGATCTAGGAAACTATGGAGGGGTAACCCTGGATCCAGGAAACTATGGAGGGATAGTGCTGGATCCAGGAAATTATGGAGGGGTAGTCCTGGATTCAGGAAACTATGGAGAGATAGTCCTGGATCTTGGAAACTATGGAGGGATAGTGCTGGATCCAGGAAACTATGGAGGGGTAGTCCTGGATTCAGGAAACTATGGAGAGATAGTCCTGGATTTTGGAAACTATGGAGGGGTAGTCCTGGATTCAGGAAACTATGGAGAGATAGTCCTGGATCTAGGAAACTATGGAGGGATAACCCTCGATCCAGGAAACTATGGAGGGATAGTCCTGGATCCAGGAAACTACCGAGCGATAGTTCTGGATCCAGGAAACTATGACGCCGTAGTCCTGGATCCAGAAAACTATGGAGGGATAGTCCTGGATCCAGGAATCTATGCAGGGGTAGTCCTGGATCCAGGGAACTAAGAAGGGATAGTCTTGGATCCAGAAACCTATGAAGGGATAGTACTGGACACCGAACACTATGGAGGAATCGATCTGGACTTTCACAATCGTGTCATCCACGACCTGCTACCTGATCTTGTCGCAGTCAAACTGATCATTCTGATAAACTGAACTGAACATTTTGTAACGTTACGAAAAAAAAGCTGCAAAGTTATTTGCATATGACTTCCCGATTTATTACAATTTTTCCGATAGTTTCCTCCACGAGGAAGCCAAAAATCGATCAACGAACTTTCTCACTGAGAAAGAAATGCTCGAAATTATACCAAATGTGAAACGTGCAAATTACTTTGCATCTCTTTTTGTTCTACAACGATTACAGTCTTTGGATGATTATCGCAAATCGGTAAGATCAATGACTAATATTGTCATTCCCTTCACTCATAGATCTTTATTATCAAGACAGCGACAATCACCTTACCGTAAATCGTTATTAACAAAACTCTGAAAATCCAATTCTGGAATTCCGAATAAAACCGATTAATTGATCTCCCAAAGTAGGACCAACGATCTCAAGTAAATTATTGAAAAACAAATTAAAAAAAAAAAAAACAAACCATCATGTAGGAACACGCGAAGCGATTTAAATAACCCGTGATATTCCGACCAGCAGAAAATTCGACTCCGCTCGAACAAGGAGGATTCCTGATGGCGTTACGTGCGCTCGAAGTATTCAGAACAAAAAAAAAAAAAAAAAAAAAAAAAATGACCGCTGCCGCGTTCGCGAGTGGTTCTTGGCGCGTCGGTGTGCGAGAGCAACATGCGAATATTCTCTCCGTACCGGAAGCGCAGAATTCACCGATCCCCGTTGTATATCGACTAACAAATACCAATTGCCGGCTTTCATTAAATCAATCGTCCACTTCGCGACCGGCTGTGCTGCTTGGTACATAGCAGTAAACGTATTATAGCGAAAGAGAGCTTGCTCTCGTTGCCGTGTATAGCTTATACAACTCGAAATACAATGATACAATGAGGCTAATCCGCTCGCGAAACAAGTACAGAGCCGCTTGTCCTGTTCCCACCGGGTTTTCATTGTATCGGCTATTGCCGCCCCGCCATTGCGACTGGATTCACGTTGTACCACAGCGTTACTTCCTATACCGTATTCGACCTCATAGCAGCCGCCTCTGTGTGTGGAGACACGTACAGTGCGTAAATGCAATTGCGCTTACAACGGACATTGCAATATCCTCGTTACACCCGTGCACTATCCTGTATCGTATATTTTGATATTCAATCCCCCCCCTCTCATCCCTCCCCCCTCCCCACACCGCTTTCCTTGCTATGGAATCCGACATATATGCCATTTTACGGAAACAACATCGATTCATCTGCTGGCCTCGATCTCACTGATGGAGTTTTTCTATTTTTTTTTTGCTTCTTTTTTTTTTTCTTTTTTTTTTGTTTTTACGAACTTTTGCTGGGATAAATGGATTCGTTGTTGTAATGAGAGATGGATCGATGATAATTTGTTGATACAGCGGGAGCGGAATTTTACCGCGTGGGAAGTGTGGAAGACATTGTTGCGGGCGCGGCGATACTGAGAGGGAATTTGGCTTTCGGTGTTTCTGTATTTTGTACGTTCGGCTTTCGGAAATTGTGGGTTTTCAGTATCAGCTTTCAGAATTTTCAGTCGGGTTTTAAACTTTACAAAATCAGGTTGTAGAGTTTCCAAATTCAGCTTTCAGTATTTTCGAATTCAGGTTTCAGAAGTTGCGAATTCAACTTTTAAAATTTTCGAATTCAGCTTTCAGAAATGCAAAATTCAGCTTTCAGAAGTGCCAAATTCAGCTTTTAGAATTTCCAAATTCAGCTTTCAGCGTTTCCAAGTTCAGCATTCAGAGTTTCCAAAATCAGCTTTCAGAATTTCCATATTCAGCTTTCAGAGTTTCCAAATTCAGCTTTCAGAATTTCCAAATTCAGCATTCAAAATTTTCGAATTCAGTTTCCAAAATGTCAGACTTCAACCTCCACAGTTTTTTCAGTAATGATTTACGGTAACAAGATAGTCACAGACTCAAAAAAAAAAAACACCTTAGTGTGAACCGCAACTCATGAATCACGGATCTTACCAGTGGGTAAGATCGATGATAGTTTTTGGAAGCTTATTGTAAATGTTCAGTAACCTTCCAAAATCTATAAACACTGTAAACCAAAAAAAGATGTAAAGGAACTTGCGCATAGCGCTTCTAATACATAACTCAAAACTACAATTTAAAAAAAGTAAAAAATTGAAATTTTCATACCGCTTTCACACAATGTTCCTGTATTTTTTTGTCTTGTGCAAATTGTATTTTTATTAAATCTTCCTCTACGAGCCAAAATGGCAAAACAAAATTTATCACAAAGGAAGTTCCGCGCAAAACCATAAAACACGAGGAAGTCATGTGCGAATCACTTTGCACCCTCTTTATTTCCCAAAAAATATCTTCCTCTATGAGAAAGCCAAACCATAAAAAAAAAAATGTTACACATTTGCCCTAATTTTATTTTTATTTCACACTCTCATCAACAAAACTACAACGTCGACAAAGCTCCAACCTTTCTTTATCGATTCCCGTATAATCACCCGAGAGGACACGATTTAACGTCACTGCCCGAAGCCGTCGACGAGTCATCGCCGCGCAAAAGTTCTCCCGGTCAGGCTATCGATTATATAAATTTTTAATCGAATTCGGCAGACTTTAGTGGGCTTGCCTCTGACAATATTATTGTTATCTGCACCGGGGCGGTTGAGTGGTTTCTGTACACTCTGCACAGAACCAACAACAACGAAACCGGCCCGCGTCACCGGCGATCGCACCGTCGAGAGCGCACTCGTGTTCCTCCAATCGAGTATTCACGCTCGAATTAACGACGAATTATAATAATTAATCAACGGCGCTACAAATTCCTATGAAAAATAAAATAAAAACAATGAATTCACACCGTTAATTACTCATGCCCGTGTAGCAGCTGCATCAACGTGTCGATGGTTCACGATCCGTCGAACGAGTATCGTATTTATTTAAATATTAAACACCTCTCCATTAAATATCTGGCAATTTATGCAATGTGTCGCGTCTATCGACCAACTGGAATAATCTACATAATAATAAAGTTCATGACGATTGGACGCCCACACCGGATTATTATTATTATTATTATTATTATTATTATTATTATTATTATTATTATTATTCAAGTAATAGTTTTCATGAACCTTTTTTTTTGCATTTTCGAATACCGTCCGATTGGGGAACAACGAATATAAGTGCCAAACCGTTGGCAAATGTACTATCCGAAAATATTTGCTCTCAAAGTTGAAAAAAAATATTGCTTTTTCGCCCCTCTAGACAAATTGGGCGCGAAATATATCCATTTATCCACGCGCGTGTATGCGAGTACACGCGAGCACTCTGATGCACTTTTTTTTACCTCATATGCACCGAAAAACAAATAGTTACGGTTTTTATGTGTATTTTTCAAATGGCGGCGAAACGTTGTATTTTGTTTTTCCGACCGCGAAACGCGTCAAAAGTGGTCATTGTTTGCACTCTCGAGGTGCGTCCAATGTCGTAATTTGAAAATATTCGCTCTCGAAGTTGAACTCAATGTCCGCCAACATACTTTTTATGGCATGGAAGTTTTCAAAGTTGCTCCAATAGTATTCGTAGCTGTCACTTTTCCACAAACAGATTATTTTCTGGTGAAACGATCTTAAGAAAACTGTATTCCCTGATAATATATTATTATTATAATTGTCATAAATATTATATTATATTATATTATATTATATTATATTATATTATATTATATTATATTATATTATATTATATTATATTATATTATCGGCAGGCTAGGAAAACAACTGATATTCGTATTTTTTTACCTCATACGCACTGAAAATGGTCAACAGGTATTAAAAATCCATCGACGTACGAACGAAAAATTTTATTTACCTAATTGTCTTCAACAGCTGAAATGGGAGTACTCTTTTTACAGCCATTGAAGAGAATTAGATAAATAAAATTGTTCGGTCGTTTCTCGATAGAGATATTTTGTAACTTTCGCCCATTGCAGGAATTTGTCGACTCCCTTTACCAGAAACGATTTTGTTGCAACAAACATATCTTTTCAATTAAAATATTTGATTATTTTTCCGCGGCGGATTTCCAACTTCTACAACATTATGTAACTATTAGGTGTAATTGTCGAAAACTTGGTTTTTTTAACCCTCGGTAGCGATCTCCAAAAATGCTTCTATTTCATAGGGATTTTGCAGACTTTTTTTCTTATACGTTATACTTTTGACTTTGAATGTAGATGTTCCGAAGTTTTTGATTTGTTTAAATAGCCGGTAGCGTCCTCTAAAATAGTACTTTGCGATACTAGTACGGAAAAGCGGTCTTTCGACGAAGCTTGTGAAGTTGGCTGCACGTGCCGGATCGAGAGCTACAACGGCACGAGGCGAAGCCGAGTGACGTCTGTAGTTCGAGAGGAGGCGAGTGCTGCGTATTTCCCAACCGCCGTCGGGAAACCGCTTTTTCGTACAAGTGCCGCATACTACTTTTTGTGACAAGTGCACGAAAATTCCCGCTTGTCGTGTCTGTAAAGCGCGGGCGGGAGAATAGCTGGAGTGCCAGATAAGTGTGCGCGAAAGTAACTAGAGTGTGAAAAAAGTGTGCGCAAAAGTAGCTGGAGTGTGAAAAAAGTGTGCAAAAAAGTAACTAGCGTGTAAAATAGTATCTACAGCATTTTTTGCGCATCCTCTGCTAGAAAGCGCTACTTTCGCCACTCTATACAGGCACGAAAAGTGGGACTTTTCGTGCATGTGTTACAAAAAGTACTATTTTGTAACTAGTGCACGAAAATTCCTGCTTTTCGTGCCCGTAAAGTGCGTGCGCAAAAGTAACTAGAGTGTGAAAAAAGTGTGCGCAAAAGTAGCTGGAGTGTGAAAAAAGTGTGCAAAAAAGTAACTAGCGTGTAAAATAGTATCTACAGCATTTTTCGCGCATCCTCTGCTAGAAAGCGCCACTTTCGCCACCCTTTACAGGCACGAAAAGTGGGACTTTTCGTGCACATGTTACAAAAAGTACTATTTTGTAACAAGTGCACGAAAATTCCTGCTTTTCGTGCCTGTAAAGTGCGTGCGCAAAAGTAACTAGAGTGTTAAAAAAGTGTGCGCAAAAGTAGCTGGAGTGTGAAAAAAGTGTGAATGAAAGTAACTAGCGTGTAAAATAGTATCTACAGCATTTTTTGCGCATCCGCTGCTATAAAGCGCCACTTTCGCCACCCTTTACAGGCACGAAAAGCGGGACTTTTCGTGCATGTGTTACAAAAAGTACTATTTTATAACAAGTGCACGAAAATTCCTACTTTTCGTGCCTGTAAAGTGCGTGCGCAAAAGTAACTAGAGTGTTAAAAAAGTGTGCGCAAAAGTAGCTGGAGTGTGAAAAAAGTGTGCAAAAAAGTAACCAGCGTGTAAAATAGTATCTACAGCATTTTTCGCGCATCCGCTGCTATAAAGCGCCACTTTCGCCACACTTTACAGTCACGAAGAGCGGGACTTTTCATGTGAGTGCTACAAAAATGCATTCATTTCGAGCACCCTTCGCACATCGCATTTTTATTTTATGCCTCGCGATAGTACGGGGTCGCCCCAATAAAATTCAAAAAAAAAATTATTTAAGGACCACCCCATCATATGGGCTATGGAAAATTTTGTTTGGTGTGACAAATGTCGCCTTTCGCATAAGCGGCCTCAATCTCTCGTCCCGATGCTATCGAAAACAATAAAAAATACGCGTGTGTGTGTGTGCGCGTGTGTTCGCCGATGCACGATGAAAAATAAAGCCCAGAGAAGCAGCGCAATAATCGGCACGCTCGGAATGATTTTGTAACCGGTTGGGGCGGGGGGGGGGGGGGGGAGGGGCGCGTGTACGAGAGAGCTTCGCTGTAGCTATTCAGTTTCCGTTGGCGAGCATCCCTCGTGTGTTTCAAAATAATACAACGGTGAAAATTCGTGCATCAACTGTATATAATTCGGTGATGCGAGCACAATGCTCGCCATAGCGAGACCGTGGAAAATTCTCGGAGGCACGGAAATGCTTCCGTACGATATTCTCTCTGTATGAATATATTCTCTCTGCAACGGAATCATTGACAGCTTACACTTTTCGCGAACAGGTGCTTTTCTAGCAGCAATATAATATAATATAATATAATATAATATAATATAATATAATATAATATAATATAATATAATATAATATAATATAATATAATATAATATAATATAATATAATATAATATAATATAATATAATATAATATAATATAATATAATATAATATAATATAATATAAGGAACGTATCGTCAATCTAAGCTCTGACTTCGCGCATGCACACCTAGAAACCATTACAAGCTTATGCAACAACCGACCTGCTAAAGTAAGACCCAAGGACAAATTTCCGTCGCACACAATAAGAGAAAATATGAACATGCTCCACAACACACAGTCGCGTTTAATCGCTCCAAAATAAATCAAATACCACACCAATGCGCTCACATTCTTCCCCGCATATAAACGCAAACACGCAAACAAGTATGAGCTACACGGACTGAAGGACTCCGGTCGATGGCCCATTGGCCAAAAGAAAATACAAACGAAAAATCTCTCTACACCCGCTTACTCATGTAAACATTCTGACACGGCATGGAAGATAGCAACGTTACTCCAACGAAATTATTGACAGCTGTCACGTTTCGCAGAAAGTTGCTTTCCTAACGAGCCGATAATATATTATAATATAATATAATATATTAATATCAATATTTATAATTATTATAATTATATATAGAATAATAACAATATAATATCATAGAAAACAATTTTTTTTAATCGTTCCATCAGTAAATAATCTTTTTGAGAAAAGTGACAGCTGTTAATGATACGATTGGAGCAACGTTGCTAAATTCCATGCCATCATTCTGACCAAGAAAATTCTTGTACTACTATAATATAATATAATATAATATAATATAATATAATATAATATAATATAATATAATATAATATAGTACTTGATAGCGTCTCACTTAAAATAGTAATTTGCCATACAAGTGCGGTAAAGCGAGCTTTATACGCACGGTGTGGAGTGAGTCATACGAGCAGCACGAGTTTCGCAAAACCTTCCTGTGGTACGATTTCGGTGAGTGCGACTCACTTCACAGACCGCGTATGATGTTCCCTACACCGCACTAATATCGCATAATATTTTTTCTAACCAATGCAGGAGGCCTGTCATGGAGTACCTGCTGATTGTGGCGTTGTACCGCAAACGTGCGTGAATTACGAGAAGAGTGTGTAAAGTATGGGAAGTGTGCGTAAAGTACGAGAAGCGTGCGTAAAGTATGAGAAGCGTGCATAAAGTAAAATTGGCCTGATCTGCGCATGCGCCGCGTATTTTTAGTACACTTCGCTGCAAAGTGTCACTTACGCCACTCTCGAAAGGCACGAAAAGTAACACTTTTCATGCCTTTGAGTTACACAAAATCTTTTTTTCACACAGCGCTGCCGCGACTCTTGATATTTAAAAAATAATAATTTCTTCTTTGATACTTTTTAAATAATATAATTTCTCTCTTGATACATTTTAAATAAAAATTTAATTGGAGCACCGTTTCCGGCTCTCACCCCACGTATCCTTGCCATATCTCTTCGATCCCGAAGTAACGGAACCGATGCGAGACCGAAAAAGAATATTACGGATAAATCCTCAATTCAACGTGAAAATGCCCTTCACCGAAAAGCACATTATTACGATTATGAACTAATACACGGTTCGGTTTATAGAGTAGCTACCCACATATCCTGCGATATATTCACAGAGGAAAAATCTCTGAAAAAGGGGTCTAATAACGCAGAGCACGGAGTACATTGCGAGGGCGATGAGTCAAAGCAAGCATCGCCATTAGGGATAATTTTGAGCGAGTGATTATACGCATGTAGGGTTAAAGTGGTGAATATGGCCCGTTACGTACAGCATTGATTTACGCGCTAATCGAGGTGGGCCATTTTGCCCCTCATCCGAGCTGCTCGCTCTTCGGCCGCTCGAGGTTCTCGGCTCTGTGCAGTCCATGGATCTGGGTCACGCGAGAGCCGTCTGGGTATCGAGCACGGTGAGCGGGAATCGTGTGCGAGCCGAACCGGGATCGCTAGATAGAGGATGGTCAATAGGCAAGGGATAAAGGGAAATTCCGTTCGTTCACCGGTGCGTTACAGTCGACGCCGGAGCCGTGGGTACGCGCAGATCCTCTTGCGGTTTCAGCCCGTTCGACAAAAAAAAAAAAAAAAAAATTCAATGGTTCTCCGAAAACCATATTGCGCCCCGATAAATTGCCGGCGAGCGGGCTTTAAAAAAAAATCATAAATCGTCATCGAAATTTGGAAATTTGGAAAAAAATGGGTGGTCCATATTCACCCCGATTTCAAGCCAATTTGCAAAGGTACGACGACACCTTTTTTTTTTGGGCAGCGAGATTAGTTATCTCTCCGGGTAGGTACATCATAAATTTCGCTCGAGCGTGTAAATTGTTAACGAAGTTTTAAATTTGAAACGCGCTCTCCTTCCGTCTCTCGCTGGTGTCGCTCCTCGGCGGACGACGACGGTGGAGGCGCGACTCGCGAGGCGGCACGAAGCGAAATGAGTCTTGGAGACTCTGTAACTGGGTGATCAATTAACCCCTTCGCTGTCAGATGGAAAAAAATATTTCGTGCCAAATATGTAAAAAAAAAAAATTTTAACCGCATGCAGATTTTATTGTAAAGGTTTTTGAGGCCGCTGGATCCGAATCTGATATCAGGTTTTCATAAATCGAAATGGCGGATCCAACATGGGGAAAAATTTTGAATTTTGGATTTTGAAAATCTGACAGTGGATTCAGATTCGACGACCGCAGAAACCATAAGATACCCATTTTTATTGAAGCCCAAATGTTTTTTGGAATTTGAGAGAGCCATATTTGATCCGCCATTCCGAATTAAGAAAATTTAATGGTGGATTCGGATTCCGCGACCTCAAAAACTATAGGATATGCATTTTTATTGAAAACGAAATATTGTTTGGGATTTTGATCCGCTATATTCGATCCGCCATTTTATATTTTGCAAGTTTGCGTTCAGATTCGGATTCAGAAATATCAAAAACCTTAAAATACCCAAGGAGAATTAGATTGTAATAGTATAAATTTGTTTTTTTCAAGATGCCCCTATACGGGTCATGAAGCAAAAGTGGCACGACTTTTTTTTGCTCTTATAGGGGCGCCTGACAGTGAAGGGCTTGAAATATCTCGCATAATCGACCTCCGATGGATTTATTAACAAGCACTTATTAACGAAGTTGCGCCAAAATTCGGCATATTTTTTATTTTTATTCTTTTTTATTAATTTATGTTACAAATGTCTATCTTGTATTATAGTTTTCAATTTCAATTTCAATTTCGATTTCGATTTCGATTTCAATTTCAATTTCAATTTCAATTTCGATTTCGATTTCGATTTCAATTTCAATTTCAATTTCAATTTCAATTTCAATTTCAATTTCAATTTCAATTTCAATTTCAATTTCAATTTCAATTTCAATTTCAATTTCAATTTCAATTTCAATTTCAATTTCAATTTCAATTTCAATTTCAATTTCAATTTCAATTTCAATTTCAATTTCAATTTCAATTTCAATTTCAATTTCAATTTCAATTTCAATTTCAATTTCAATTTCAATTTCAATTTCAATTTCAATTTCAATTTCAATTTCAATTTCTGAAAAAATTCCTTTTTTTTATAATTACAATTAAAAATCACTAGCTATAGCCATGATGAATCGGCTACGCCGAGTATCCGTCGGCTTTGTAGGGGGCGGGGAGGGGTCGAGCTCTCTTTGCTCATCGAATCCCGTGCCCGGCAAGCGTTTCCAATTATCGCGATTACGGGACGGGAGTGTGTCAGATAGATAGAGAAAGATTACCGCGAGTCGAGTTTCTCGATGCTGCCGCTCTCGCTCCCCGCTATCTCCCTGCGAACCCAGCGCGATAGATCGCTCTCGCTTTTCCGTCGAGATAATGTTAAACAGACCGCTCCTACAATCGCCCTGGAATCGCTCGGTGGAGAGCGACAGAGAGAGCGGCTAATCTCGACTGTGAGCAACTCGGATGCTGAATCCGCGGCCCAGACTGCAGCGCCGGACCGTATATACCGAAGATATTTACTGTGGAAGCCTCCAGAAGAGGCGCCCCCTCCCCCTCCCCCTCCCCCCCTCCCCCTCCCCCCTACGGCACAGAGATAGAGTTCACCGTTAACCCCCCAGCTGGGCTGGGCTCACTTTTGGTCCCACCAAAAAGTGAAAAAGCTCGGGAAAAGTTGTAGGCCGGCGCTCCACTAACCTCCTCTATCCTTCCTCTCTTCAACTTCGCTCTCCGAAAACTTTTACCGCGCCTCGAAGCCCCCCTTCCCCCACTTCCGGCTTCCTCGAGCCGCCATCCTCGCAGCATCCGAAAGTAAAACGAATTGAAATTTCTTTCCATTACCTCGCTCGCTCCCCTCTCGTCGTTTTTTTTTTTTTTTTTTTTTGGAGGAATAAAAGTGATGAGAAGTTTGGAGAGAAAAAAAGAATATGTTCCGGATGGAGCCAGCGACAAGACGGAGAAGCGCTTTGCTCCCGCGATCCAAATTGAATAACGCGATTGGCTCCGCGTCTACGAGAGAAGAGGGACATTGTTTGCCTTTGTTCATTCATCAACGGGATGCTGTGATGGTCTCTTAGGGTATGGTCGAGGTAATGTATGAATGATGGATAAGCGCCGAATAACGTTTTTTTTTCACTCGATGGGAAAATTGCGGTTTTACGCACGCTTCGCGAAAACACCGATTTTTACACTTCGTGTAACGGTCCCATAATTCGGGATCCCGTGATCGTTCATTCTCACACAGCATCCGATCTTAGAATGACAGTCGTATACTTTTAATCCCGAGACCGTTAGGATTTTCGGTGCTCCCGCGATCCAAATTAAATAACGCGATTGGCTCCGCGTCTACGAGAGAAGTTGGACATTGTTTGCCTTTGTTAATTTATCAACGGGATACTGTGATGGTCTCTTAGGGTATGGTCGAGGTAATGTATGAATGATGGATAAACGCCGAATAACGTTTTATTTCACTCGGTGGGAAAATTGCGGTTTTACGCACGCTTCGCGAAAACACCCATTTTCACACCTCGTGTAACGGTCCCATAATTCGCGATCCCGTGATCGTTCATTCTCACGCAGCATCCGATCTTAGAATGACAGTCATATACTCTTAACCGCGAAACCGTCAGCATTTTCGGTGCTCCCGCGATCCAAATTAAATAACGCAATTGCCTCCGCGTCTACGAAAGAAGTTGGACATTGTTTGCCTTTGTTAATTCATCAACGGGATACTGTGATGATCTCTTAGGGTATGGTCGAGGTAATGTATGAATGATGGATAAACGTAAACGCCAAATAACGTTTTATTTCACTCGGTGGGAAAATTGCGGTTTTACGCACGCTTCGCGAAAACACCCATTTTCACACTTCACGCAACGGTCCCATAATTCGCGATCCCTTAATCGTTCATTCTCACGCAGCATCCGATCTTAGAATCACAATCGTATACTTTTAATCGCGAGACCGGCAGCATTTTCGGTGCGACCGCCCGCTTTCTCACGGCAACGATCCGGCCGCTGTTCACGTCACGGCGTCAAAAATAATGAATCAGGAATCCACGAATTATGCGACCGTTACAACAGTCGAGAGGGAGATGAGAAAATCTTCATGGCGGGATCCGCGCTCGATCGCCTCAGCGCGGTTTGTCAGGCCGATGAGGTTCGAATACCGGAAAATCGGTCGAGAGCGCGGAGCAACTAATTTCCACAGAGAGGGGGGGGGGGGGGGAACTCTTATGAGCGGGCGGAGAGCCGGGTTGGAGCGAGAAGCTCGGTTTGGATTGCCGGTGGAAGAGCATATGGGATAAACGTCGGCAAACCGTGGGGGATCCGTAGCGGAAGTGACGATCGGGAGAAGTGAGGATGCCGAGCGTCGGGGACAGACGATGGTTTCGCCCTCGGGGGCGGGGAGGGGCAGAGCGAGCTGACCGAATGCATGTGCACTCCGAGGACACATACCGGTTGAGCTGGAACAGTTAATTTGAGCACCGGAGCTGGGCCCAGTTGCGCGGTGAGCTTCTGTCCGTTCCCGGTAGCGAGGAACACGATTGGAGGATGGTCAGGAGGGAGCCGAGAGAGAAGTGCTGGAAAGGGGGGGGGGCGGGACGATGAACGGGGGGTGGCGGTGGAGACCGGAGGCGAAATCACAAGTTGCCAAGAGGCATGTAATGTCGTCGGATCTGCAATTCCATTACCGGGGCAGCCGTATAGGGTGTCCAATGGGCGGGAAAGGGGTTTTGAACGCGTTATGCTCAGCGGCTCTCGAGGATCAGTAGGAGTGACGCTTATCTTCACCGAGGTCGCGAATCAACTCCCTTTTCTGCCAGGAACGTTCGGGGTGATCTCGGGGTATGCGACATTCTCATTGCAATAGCGACTTATAGTGGCTCGCTCGCTCGCATGGATTTCGTAAAATACTCTGGTAATGTGAGTATCTGTAAGTATCTGTAAGTACCTTTAAGTATCTATGAGTAACTGTGAGTAACTGTGAGTAACTGTGAGTAACTGTGAGCATCAGTGAGCATCAGTGAGCATCAGTGAGCATCAGTGAGCATCAGTGAGCATCGGTGAGCATCGGTGAGCATCGGTGAGCATCGGTGAGCATCGGTGAGCATCGGTGAGCATCGGTGAGCATCGGTGAGCATCGGTGAGCATCGGTGAGCATCGGTGAGCATCGGTGAGCATCGGTGAGCATCGGTGAGCATCGGTGAGCATCGGTGAGTATCGGTGAGCATCGGTGAGCATCGGTGAGCATCGGTGAGCATCGGTGAGCATCGGTGAGCATCGGTGAGCATCGGTGAGTATCGGTGAGCATCGGTGAGCATCGGTGAGCATCGGTGAGCATCGGTGAGCATCGGTGAGCATCGGTGAGCATCGGTGAGCATCGGTGAGCATCGGTGAGCATCGGTGAGCATCGGTGAGCATCGGTGAGCATCGGTGAGCATCGGTGAGCATCGGTGAGCATCGGTGAGCATCGGTGAGCATCGGTGAGCATCGGTGAGCATCGGTGAGCATCGGTGAGCATCGGTGAGCATCGGTGAGCATCGGTGAGCATCGGTGAGCATAAGTGAGCATAAGTGAGCATAAGTGAGCATCGGTGAGCATAAGTGAGCATAAGTGAGCATAAGTGAGCATAAGTGAGCATAAGTGAGCATCAGTGAGCATCAGTGAGCATCAGTGAGCATCAGTGAGCATCAGTGAGCATCAGTGAGCATCAGTGAGTATCAGTGAGCATCAGTGAGCATCAGTGAGCATCAGTGAGCATCAGTGAGCATCAGTGAGCATCAGTGAGCATCAGTGAGCATCAGTGAGCATCAGTGAGCATCAGTGAGCATCAGTGAGCATCAGTGAGCATCAGTGAGCATCAGTGAGTATCAGTGAGTATCAGTGAGTATCTGTGAGTATCCGTGAGTATCAGCGAGTATCCCTGAGTATCTGTGAGTGTCCGTGAGTATCTGTGATTACCTGTGGGTGTCTATGAGTACTGAGTATCTTTGAGTGTCCGTGAGTATCTGTGATTACCTGTGGGTGTCTATGAGTACTGAGTATCTTTGAGTGTCCGTGAGTATCTGTGATTACCTTTGGGTGTCTATGAGTACTGAGTATCTGTACTCACAGATTCTCATCTGAGAATATCTATGAGTATCCTGTGAGCATCTATCAGTACTTGTGAGTACCTGTGAGTCTGTGAATTTTTGAGAGCATCTGTGAGTATCCATAAGTGAGTATCCATATCTGTGAGTGCGAGTGTATCTCTGAGTGTCCGTGAGTATGTACGAGTGAACCTTTGATTACGATCATGTTGTAACCTGCCGAAAAAAGCTTTTCATCACTCGTGTTTGACGGGATCCTCCGTATCCACAGGGCTTTATCGGTTGGTCAGCATCCTGTCTTATTTTTACGAAAATTCCTGCCAGCTTAGGCTCTTTGAAGGCACTCATGGTGTTACGTTTGCGCTGAGATTCGAGCTTTTCCGCGCGTTATGCAAACTCCGGCGGAGTCTGGAATATCTCAGCCGTGGAGGGAGGCGCGGGACGGCGGAGGGGGTGGAAGGAGAAAGCGTTCGGCGAGCGAGACTGTCAGAACAGCACTGGAGTCGGGGCTGTCGGGAGTTACCGAGGGGGAGGTAGGAAGAGAGAGAGTTAATTCAAGCACCACGGAGGATGTCGGGGGTTGCTCGCCCTCGGGGCAAGTTCCCGCCCTCCCGGGCCAACGGTGTCACGGATGTGTATGCTAATGGAGACCCCAGGGAGATATTCCTGACATCCGACATTCCGAATTGGCCGTTGGGAAGGCCTCTCTCGCACCCTCCAACGAAGCCAACCGACCTCGTATAATTTCCCTGAAACTATCGGACGTCATAAACTATGTGTCAAAGTATTTCCGTAAGCTTCTAACTATACTGATACTCCAGGGAGGGGCTTTGTGCTTTTTTAATCGATCAACCACCCAAATCGCCTTTTCCGCCTCATACTGTATTGAAATATTCTCGTCTGAGGCGCAACCAGATTTACATAATGCCATCGGCAAATTGAATGGCCCATTTACATCAATGAACAGATATAACGTGACCCGATTTAAGAGCTTCTCAACACTTTAACGGAGTACAACGCTCAGGAAAAAGATTCTCTTCGATGGAGAGTCGTATTCTGATAGAGTTACGTTAAACTGCTAATCGTCAAGTAGGTAAATTTTTTATCTGTCGTAGTTGCATGATGGCAGAGTTTCGGGATAAGCTTGTCTTTTTATTGAGGCTTTGAAGGGACATTATCAGGCCTTATCAGATGTAGATGTGTCAATTCAATAGCCCAGGCAAATTGAATGGCCCATTTACATCAATGAACAGATATAACGTGACCCGATTTAAGAGCTTCTCAACACTTTAACGGAGTACAACTGTCCGGAAAAAGACTATCTTCGGTGGAGAGTCGTATTCTAATAGAGTTACATTAAGCTGCTAATCGTCAAGTAGGTAAAGTTGTTATCTGTCGTAGTTGCATGATGGCAGAGTTTGGGCACAAGCTTGTATTTTGATTGAGGCTTTGAAAGGATATTATCAGGCCTTATCAGGATAAAATGATTACCAAGAAACATGTAGATGTGTCAATTCAATAGCCCAGGTAAATTGGAATTAGATCCGTTTCAATTAACATTGCGAAGTTTCAGAAACTGAGTAGGTAATTGCTGCGTGAGTGTCAGAAACTGGGCTCACGCGGGGGACATAAAATGCGGCAAACCAATACTTGACCAAACATTGGCCTAAAGTCGACAAAGCAATGATTGGCAAACCAATACTTGACCAACATTGGCCTCAAATCGACAAAGCAATGATTAGAGAACCAATGATTGGTAAACCATTTGGCAAACCAATGATTGGCAAACCAATGATTAGCAAACCAATGACTAGCAAACTAATGATTGGCAAACCAATGATTGGCAAACCAATGATAGGCAAACCAATGATCGGCAAACCAATGATCGGCAAACCAATGATCGGCAAACCAATGATTGGCAAACCAATGATTGGCAAACCAATGATTAGCAAACCAATGACTAGCAAACTAATGATTGGCAAACCAATGATTGGCAAACCAATGATCGGCAAACCAATGATTGGCAAACCAATGATCGGCAAACCAATGATCGGCAAACCAATGATCGGCAAACCAATGATTGGCAAACCAATGATTGGCAAACCAATGATTAGCAAACCAATACTTGGCCAAACGTTGGCCTAAAGTCGACAAACCAATGATTGGCAAACCAATGATTGGCAAGCCAATGATTGGCAAGCCAATGATTGGCAAGCCAATGATTGGCAAACCAATGATTGGCAAACCAATGATTGGCAAACCAATGATTGGCAAGCCAATGATTGGCAAACCAATGATTGGCAAACCAATGATTGGCCAAACGTTGGCCTGAAGTCGACAAATCAATGATTGGCAAACCAATACTTGACCAAACAGTGGCCTAAAGTTGACAAAGCAATGATTGTCAAATCAATACTTGGCCAAACGTTGCCCTAAAGTCGACAAAGCAATGATTGGAAAACCAATACCTCACCAAACATTGGCGGAAGGTTCCGATATTGATATCGTTACGCCAACACTGGCCCGCTAATCGGTCGTTTTCGTTCGATCAGCAAAACCTCCACGGACTTTCCCACACATTCCAAAACTCCGCATAATTTTTAATCCCTAGCGAACGCATAAGAACCGATACCCTGGAACTTCCTTTCTCCATCTCCGGACCCGAGAGAAAATTATATTCTCCCCGTTTTCGCGGCACGGAGTCAACACACCCTCCCAGACGGAACCAAAAAAAGTTTCCGTGTTCCGTCGAAACGACGTACAAAACAAACGAGATTACAGTCGGCGTTGAAAACAATTTTGCCTCGCGCCCCGAAGAAAACACGTCACGTGCCATAGGAACTTTAGCCTGAGGGAGAACAACTTCGGGCCAGACGTAACTTCGGATATCCTCCCAAGTCTCCACCGGGGTGGAGGGCAAAGGAATATTCGTGAACTTCCGCGCAGAGGCGCGAGATGTGTATCGAGTGTTGGTCCAATACCGAAGGGACGGATTGTGCGTCGTTCCTTCTCACGAGGAACGACGGCTATTGCTTGTTCAAGGAAATCGCTGTAATCCGGGAATTCCCGGATGTCCCGGCTTCTTTGTCGCATCACGCGAGTGCCCAGAATTCCAAGGTGGAATTCAGCAACGGAACTCTCATCCAGGCTGGGAGCCACACAAAACGGTGGACCTGTCACTCCCGAGCTACTTACCATTCATCGCCGCTTTCGCCCCGAGAACTCACCGTATGAGGACAAGGTACAGAGTGAAAAAAGCTTGTACTTTTTACAACAACTTGTTGTCCACAAAGGTCCACAATTTTTTTTATCTTTATTAATTTTATAGTTTTACAGACAAAGGTACAAACTAAAATTGTCAATGACACGGAAAATAAATTGACAGGTTCGTATATTCAAATAAGTGACGAACGATTTTGTCATTTATTTGACAAAATTATTTTTACGAAATTTCGCATTATGATTTTACGGCATCATTTTTTACTGTGTAAAGTAACCTTTTGAGCAGCATTTGGGTCAAAAGGCGTGAATGTTCATCGACGATTATTTCACCGCGGTCCGATACAATGCATCCGGATTAATGGTTTGTTACGTTTAAATAAATCCAAGGAATAGAATTCTGTTTATTCAAATGGAATGTTTTATTATTTTGGCGAAATAAATTCGTGTTTATGTGCAGCTATGAGAGTTACTTCATTCGACTGGATAATTTTATTTATCCATAGCTTTATACGCAAAAACAACTTCTTTAAGCCTAGAAGTCATGTATCATTTTCTCTACCTTCACATACGTTCAAATAATATAACTTAACTTAATATAACTTATAATAACTTATAATAATAATATAACTTAACTTAAGAAGTATCTTAGGCGAGAGCACGTTAAAATTACACAGCGGGGCAAAACGGGATAATGAGACAAAACGCGATTTTCCAATAACTTTTGGATAGTGGCCATTGTGGTACGTGGGGCAAAACGGATCATCCAAAAATTATTGGGAAATTGAGTTTTGCCCTTACTGTCCCGTTTTTTTCCCTCTGTGCCATTTTGCCCCGGTCTCCCCTACATTCGATAGTTGTAACAACAAAAAAATCACTTACTTACATAAAACACTAACGGGAACTCCTGACTGGGGTATTTTAGTACCCCAAGCGAGATACGCTAGAGTCCTGTGCGACAAGCAGCAAGTAACAGCAAGTTTAGGAGTGCAGTTTGAATATCGTCTGGGGTACTTTTGTACCCCATAAATGAGTTCTAAGGTTAAATATAGACTAATGACGATGTTAAAAATTCTTTAAGTAAGCGTTTCTTTCGATCGAATACATACTAGACGTAAATTATGGGAGACGCTAATTCACACACCAGATAACAGGCGCGCTGTGCCTTACCATCCGCTACACCCAGACAAATAGTTAATTACATTTAAACAAATCAATACATTAGAATTCTGTTTATTCAAATGAAATGTTACATTATTTGTGCGAAATAAATGTGTATCTATGTGTATCTGTCGGAATTACTTCATTCAACTAAATCATTTGATTTATCTATAACCGCATACGCAAAAACAACTTCTTTAAACATCAATCTATTAATCGTCACTACAACCACAGTACTCCATTTTGCCCCGTATCATTTTCATTTCATCCAGCCGACCCAAACGACTATCAAGAATCAATCTCAAGTCTTAAAAAAAAAAAAATTAAAAATCCAACAACATATTCCCTAAATCGATAATACCCTCCTAATCATCTGACTGGTCCATTTTGCCCCGCTCACGCCAACACCGACTGAAATTTAATTCGTGCCAGGTGCTCCACTTGTTCCCGTATCCACAGTCGGCCCGACAGATTAGCCCGACAGGAGGATCATGCCCAGCGCACGAGTGCTTTTGTAGCCGCGTGTATCAGTCGTGTGCCGAGTGGGGGGGGGGGGGGGGGAGATAGGGGGGGGGAGTGGGGGGCGACGATGGCAAAAGGATCGCGAGTGGGATTATGCGCTGCGAGTCTCTTTATGACGCGAAAGCAGGTCGTTCGGAAGCCGCGAGGAGTGAGAGAGCCGAAGAGGGAAGCGGCAAAAAACGCGGAGGCTCCGTCAGCAGCACGCTTGACTTTATGATGTTTTTTGATGCAACAGCAGGCCGCCCCCTGCGAGCCCCACCCGGGCCTGGCGAGGGGTTCGGGTTCCGAGGCCCGGAAATGAACTCGAGAGTGCAGCTTCCTCTATCTGCTTTCAGCCCGCTCGCAATGGAATAAACACAGAAGCACTTTCATAGTCTGGCATCAGAGAGCGGAGTCCCGTTCCCTTTGGCTCTGCCCAAATCGTACGTACGCGGAGAGTCTGCCGTAGGGGTGAGTGGGCGAACGCCGGCCAGCCGAGGGAGACCCTTCACGTCTCGGCTGTTGAGTGGAATTTACGATGGAAAATCTTGAATCGCTGCTGGCTCTGGGAGATCGTCTGGCAATTAGTGGCGCTTTGGGCGATAATGTGATTGGCAAGGAAGTCGGAAAAGAGAGCTGGAAAATTACTGTTGGTAGGAGGAAGAAGCTTGTGTGGGGGGTTTACTTATATGCTAAGATTTTTTTTATCCGGAATAAATTAAGCTCCGAAAGTGTGACGTTTTTTTTTGGGAAAACCAATCTGCGAATCTGTGAATCTGTGAATCTGTTAATCTGTGAATCTGTGAATCTGTGAATCTGTGAATCTGTGAATCTGTGAATCTGTGAATCTGTGAATCTGTGAATCTGTGAATCTGCGAATCTGCGAATCTGTGAATCTGTGAATCTGTGAATCTGTGAATCTGTGAATCTGCGAATCTGCGAATCTGCGAATCTGCGAATCTGCGAATCTGCGAATCTGCGAATCTGCGAATCTGCGAATCTGCGAATCTGCGAATCTGCGAATCTGCGAATCTGCGAATCTGCGAATCTGCGAATCTGCGAATCTGCGAATCTGCGAATCTGCGAATCTGCGAATCTGCGAATCTGCGAATCTGCGAATCTGCGAATCTGCGAATCTGCGAATCTGCGAATCTGCGAATCTGCGAATCTGCGAATCTGCGAATCTGCGAATCTGCGAATCTGCGAATCTGAGAATCTGCGAATCCGCGAATCCGCGAATCTGCGAATCTGCGAATCCGCGAATCGCCAATCTGCGAATCTGTGGATTCGTAATTCTATAAATTTGTGAATACACAAATGTATTGTATATACATTTCGCGCAGTTGTTTGTTTCAAGAACCCCAGTTTTCAAGGATCCAGGGAACCGCCCTAGAGGAACTCGTCCCAGGCGCTGATAAATATTCCCCTATTATATACTATTCTGGTATTCCGTGAGTCTCGGTGAGTTGTGTACGATGACGCGTCACGCAGTGGCGTTGAGTACACGTTATGTATATGCTGTAAAATCGTTTTTCCACAGGAACCACTTCGTCATTGACTCCGGCAAACCGGCCGCACAGCGTCCGGCACGGTGGTCGAACAGTCGAAAGGCGCTTCGCCGTAAGAGCGAAGGAGGCGAGTGGGAAAGCGAGGAAGACGAATCGGACGAGTCTTATTACCACGAGGGATGAAGAGTTCGGTTAGTGCCGGGCTGAACGTAGCGCGGAGGAGGAGAAACGGACCGAGGGAAGCAAAAGCATTCCGTCGGAAAAATAAATCCACCGTCGACTCTCTCACCGTCGAGATCACTTTGTTATGGTTTCGCCCGCGAGTAAGAAAATTCGTGTCGGCGGAGCGGATCCGCTATCTCGGCCGCCCGACTCTCGTTCACGCTCCGATGTTTACCAAATTCTACGAGGACGTCGTTGGAAAAAAGTGGGTCAAATATTGGGGCGGTTAAAAATTGCCTCGGATCGTTCCGAAAACGCGCACTCGCGGTCGCAATAATGAAGGGAGAAATTTTCGGCCGTCGCGACGGAGGTTCGTCGACTCGAGAGGTCCGGCTCGTTGGGAAATTTTTACGAGCTCAAAGCCTCTCCGTCGACCCAAGGCTCGTTAACGGCTAGTTTGAAAAAAGGTAAAAAAAAAATGAAACACGAATCTGTCCACGTAACGAGAAAAAAAAGGTAACGCCTCGCCAGAACCTCGAAACGGACTTTGAGTCTTGTCAATTATTTTTACGGCCAAGAAATTACCGAGTGCCGATTTTTTTCCGCGATAAGTCGGAGTAGGGTGAGTCGGGGTGATATGGTCAGGCGGGTGATATTTCTACCCTTAAAAAAAACCATCCGTACACAGTAAAAAAAGGTTTGCACTTTTTACAACCACTTATTGTCCACGAACGTCCACAATTTTTTATTTGTCAATTTTCAAGTCTTACAAGCACTAAGTACAAACTTAAATTGTCAACGACACGGGAAATATCGTCAAAATAATTTTATTAAATAAGTAAAAAATATGAAAAATAAACTCGTTTGTCACTTGTTTAATAAAATTATTTTGACGATATTTCGCATTTCGATTATACGAAATTATTTTCTACTGTGTAGTATCTCGTAACGTAAGAAACGAATGGCGCTGTCGTTTGTACAGTTTTTAGTGTATGTGGATTAGGGTGTTTCCCAAAAAATACATTTAAACATTTTTTTCTCCCATGCTTTTGTGGATATCCTTACCAAAAGTCGTTTCCGTTCGATCGTGATCAAACTTATGCGGTCTGCAGACAAAAATACGCTTCATTTGTTGGAATTTTTGAAGATTTTTTAACCGTCCAGTTTTTTTGCAACGTGACTTCAAAGGTGCGTATTTTAACATGGGAAGGATCGAAGCTAGTCTCAAAAAGCTGAAAATTGAAATTTTCATATCGCTTCCTTATAAAAGTTGAAAGTTGAAATTTTTATATCACTTTCTCATAATGGCCCTTTATTCGCAAAGCTCCTTCTATGAGAAAGCATTTACTATATTTTTGGCTTCCTCATAGAGGAAGCTTTGCGAATAAAGGGCCATTATGAGAAAGTGATATAAAAATTTCAACTTTCAACTTTTATGAGGAAGCGATATGAAAATTTCAACTTTCAGCTTTTTCAATATCAACGTCGTATTTAAATTTTAAGCAAAACTGCTGGCCGACTCAGGTTTAGTGCGAAAAAAAACCAACCTTACGCCTTTGGTCAAAACGGCTGTCGAATCTGTATTCGAGGCGAAAAAATACATAGTGTATCATAGAGTATTCATCCGGAAGCAAAGAAATTGCTGTTTGAAAATACCCAAAATCACTCTTTTTTGTAATTTTAGCTATAAAAATGCCCAATAAACTTTTTCGTTAGCCGTCACTCCGGGATTGTATTATAAGTATTTTTTCACGCTGATCACGAATCTGATACTTTTTTATTCGTAGATTAATATTTAATACGGAAAAATGCGTCTTGAAAAAAAAAAAAAAAAAATTTCATGAAATTCAAAAAATTCAAAATGACATAAAATTTAAACGGCTCGATCGATTTTCTTGAAATTTTAATGGGATCATCGGGTGATCATATTCCATCTGTGTACGCGTTTTTAGGCCGATAGCTAAAAAATTGCGAGCGCTACGGTGCGCACAGACTTTTTCGAAGAAATTAAAAATGGCGTACAAAAAAAACAACTGAACATTTTTGGATGAAATTTGGCAGAAACAGTGACTATTAACCACATAAGCTGTGTGCAAAATTTCAGCCTGATCGGTGGAGGCGTACCCGAGATATAGCCATTTAAATTTTTCGCGTCTGATTCACACACACACACACACACACACATACATCCGGACATTTTTTCTAAATGTGATTTTTCGATGTTTTGGAACATTCTGAACACGTTTTCATTAAAATCTCGAAATTTTTTTTTTTCACCATCATAAAGCTTCCTCTATGAGGAAGCAAAACGATACAATGTAGCGTTTTTTTCCGCCAATTTCTGTTCGATTGAAATAAAAAAAAACTAACCGACTGAAGAGTCCTTTTGTACTGCAGATTGTGTCCAAATTTGAAAAAGATTGTACAACTTACACAAGAAAAGATAATACAACTTTTACAAAAAATTCAAAAATTTCAAAATCCTATAAAATTTAAACGGTTCGATCCATCTTCGCCAAATTTAATACGAAACATTGTACAGTGTTAGTCCATTCCCGTGCCAAATTTAAGCTTGATAGCTTCACGTTTACTCGAATTAGACCGTCTTTAGTAATTTTTCAAAAAAATCAAAATTCCATAAAATCTTACTGCTTCGATAGATTTCCGCCAAATTCAATTTCAGGACGATCGTTCAATATTTAAGCAAGTTAGAGCTATAGCTCTAAGGTCATGGTATACCACGACCTTTTTTCAAAAATTTCAAAATCGCACACACACACACACATAAATCCGGACGCCAGCTAAAAATCACATTTCTCGACGTTTTGGACTATTTTAAGTACTCTGACAATAAAATCTAAAAAAAAATCAAAAATTTCACAAAAACAAAACTTCCTCTATGAGGAAGCAAAAACAATACCAGATATTAAAATTCAAAATTTTTTGGCTGAAGTTATCAAAAACTTTAAAAAAAAAAACAAATTTACTGCAAAAATTGCAAAATTGCAACGCAAATGTGTATGAAATTTCATACAAAAAGTTTATCTAAAAAATCTTCCAATAACATTCATTACTTTAAAAACAAAATTACCGTCTATTTTACCCCGGACACGCTTTCACGCCCGTTCTTGAACGAATAAACACATCGAGCAACATTTCCATTCCTCGAGCGATTTTCAGCGAAGCCTCCCTTCTCGGAAGTCTCCGCTCGGGAGACCAATTTTCCATTCGCGTGTCACGGTATTTTCCGTCGCGGCGATAACGGCGCCAAGGGATGATTATTTTGCATCCTCTCCCGTCCGGAGCACGAGCCGCGGTGTGTGTGTGTGAAAGTGTGTGTGTGTGTGTGTGTGTGTGTGTGTGTGTGTGTGTGTGTGTGTGTGTGTGTGTGTGTGTGTGTGTGTGTGTTTTCATGCCTCTTCTGTGTCGCAGTTTTTTGGCTCTAATAAATCAGTATGGAAAGGGAAAATCGATCGCGCATGAGCTTCGACGATAGCTCGCTCACGGACGCGCACACACACATTTTCCGTCTGTCCGTCCGTCCATCCGGCGGCTCGGCTCCGGGCGTCTGACCCGGTACGGTCCATGTCCACTTCTCGAGAATACCGTGGCGTCAGCCTCTACTATATACGTAGGTTCGCCCTCGCTCTCCATCGCTGCCCTCATCCAGAGAAAAGATTTCTTTAGAACAGATCGAATCTATTTTGGACAATAATTATTTTTTTGCATTTTACTTGTATCAAGGATAATTATTTTTTATCTACATATTTATTATCTACTTAGTGTATTTATTTGTATCTAAGGCGATGTTGCAGTTGAAACGAATGCTTTATTTATTTATAGTAACTATATTTTTTTCATTAAAAAAATTAATTTCTCCGTATTTCTCCACCTCTCGTTTTCTAGGTTTAGGGGAAAATTGAATATATATAATAACATTATCTAATTAACACACTTTTATTTTGAACTTTATTTTATACAGATTTGGTCTTGATTACTTAAGGTAGTCCTTGCGAATGGTGTTAATTTCGCGTAAGTTTTAGAGAATTGAGAGGGAATTGTAAACACTTCTCGATGGTATAAGAATCTGAAAAATATCGAGCGTATTGAAGATGCCGAAAAGATTAATTTTGCACAATAATAATTCCAAAATGTTATTAACAAATTGATGAAAAACTTAATTGTTTAACAAATCTCCCGGAAACATAACTTTTTTTAATGAAAATTATTCGTTTATTTTTCTAAATACGTATGAATTTTTTAAGATTATTAAAATCACTTTGATTTTCTCTTATATGGGAAAAACGTGTGAAAAGTCAGAAAATTCAAAGTGAATTTAAAAATCTGAAAAAATTCATACGTATTCAGAAAAATAGGTTGAACAATTAAATTTTTTATCAATTTGTTAATAACATTTTGGAATTATTATTATGCGAAATTAATCTTTTCGGCATTTTTTCAAATTTTTATACTATCGAGAAGTGTTTACAATTCCCTCTCAATTCTCTGGAACTTATGCGAAATTAACACCGTTCGCAAGGACTACCTTAAATAACTTGTGCACCGCGTAGGAAGTAGGTTTTTTTTTGTTTCAATATCAGTATATCTCAGAAAATATTGGCCGCTCAAAAAATTCTAAGGATTACTAACTTTTTAATGTCCCTTGAAAATGAATTTTTATTTTATAGTCATCTCCTAAATGGATATCCCAATAAATAAAATTTATTGGGACATCTAAAAATAGGGAAAAGTCAAAAACTTGTAACATGGAAAAAATCGATGAAAACGCAAACAAAATTGGTTTTGCATGGGTTTGAAAATTTATTTTTCTTGAAACATTGTGGGTAATCAAAGATAATGATAATTATTATAAAAAAGTATTAAAATTATACAAAATTATAAAAAAATAATATGCCTATACGTCCAAATGATATAATAGCAACATTCAACAGTTCTAACAAAAAAAAAAAAAATCACTTACATAAAACACTAACGGGAACTCCTGACTGGGGTATTTAGTTACCCCAAGCGCGCTGCGTTAGCGCCCTGTCCGACAACCAACTGCCAGTAACTGAAGTTACTGGCAGCCTCAACACATCTTCAGATCATGGAACTAAGTTATCGTGGAGGTCCCAAGTCGATAATGTCAATTTCTACTTTAGGAGTCCAGTTTGAATATCGTCTGGGCTACTTTTGCACTCCATACACAAGTTCCAGAGTTAAACAAGTTGTTTTTGCGTATACAGCTATAGATAAATAAAAT
Organism: Stenichneumon culpator; assembly: GCA_964017025.1. Classification (NCBI taxonomy): domain Eukaryota; kingdom Metazoa; phylum Arthropoda; class Insecta; order Hymenoptera; family Ichneumonidae; genus Stenichneumon; species Stenichneumon culpator. The sequence continues at coordinate 5,046,863 of OZ024771.1, forward strand.
TATTCACTTGAATGAAGTAACTCTCATAGGTGCACATAGATACAAATTTATTTCACACAAATAAAAAAAAAACATTCCATTCGAATAAACAGAATTCTAATGCATTGATTCACTTAAAAGTAACACAACATTTCTCTGTGTGCTTGGAGGGAACGAGCCACGCGACCCGCGGCGCTACCACGGCGATTCTCTTCCGCCGCGTGACCCGCGGAGATCCTCGCTGCGCTCGAACCTTCAGTTTCTACCGGAGAAAGTGGAGAGGGTGGCGAGTAGAAAAATATAAAAAAAAGGTTAAAAAAAGGTAGAAGTAGAAGAGAAGCGAGGGCAGAGAGTAAGGATCGGGCGAATCTCTGGAGCACTCTGGCCCGCCCGCCATTCCCCAAATCCGACATCGAGGACGCTCCGGGCCAGGGGGAGGGAGGGAGGGGTGAAAGTAGAGAGCTTCTTTATCTCCATACCCGCCCTTTGTGGCTGGTCGTCTGTGGCTTCCCGTTTCTCCTCCTCCCCTCCCGGTAAACCGCAACGAATGTCTCCACCGAATATCTCCTTCTTTATTACCGACTCGCTCTTCGTCTCGCGAATTTCCACTTATACTTCGGGCATTAATCCATTCCTGGCTCGGAGAGATGGGAGTGGACTCGGATTTTATTTACGCCGAGGGCTGCCTCGGGGAGGTTTTTTTTATTTTTATTTTTTTTATTGTAAACAAGGCGATGCGAAATAGACTCGGTCGGTAAGGAAAACTGTGAAGCCGAGCTGGGCAAAGTACTTAAAGTACCAAGTACTTAAAGTAAATTGTACTTAAAGTCTTATGTACTTTATGCCTTATCAAGTCCTCCGTACTTTAAGTACTTATAGTACTTAAAGTACTTTAAGTTCTTATAAAGTACAAAAAAAAATCGTATTACATTGTTTATCAAGTAATGAAAAAAAATGTTATAACGAAAAATCATACGAATTAAGATAATGCGACGATAGAGTTTATTCGAAAAATTGTACAATAACATGATACTCTGCAGGCTTCTGAAGACGATACGAAATAGAAAATGATATTTTTAAAAAGTCCGCCGTGTCTTTCATTCAAAAACATATAGAATAAAAGAGGTAAATATGGGCTACCGCGATTAGGACGTAAATTAATAAAATATGGGTCGGCCCATAGTCACCTGTATAACCCAAAATGTATAAATTATAGTTCTATCAGATTATTTTTAAAGTTATATTAATACAAAGATTTTCACGTTAATATACCATTCAATATGCCATCAAACATTCTCTAGCTTTTTACCGTTCGATTCCGTTCCCATGTAGTATTCTGAATGGTGAGAAATACCATTTCAGCTGTCCCAGTTACGCTCCAATGGACTACGATTAATAACGAATGAGAAAACGTACCACTTAAAATTTCCCACTTATTTGTCAGTGGAGTCCCAATAAGAATTAATGGTAGAAAGTACCGTTTCAATTTTCCCCATGAATTTCCATTGGGAACCCATTGATTACCTTTCGATACCATTCATTACCATTAAACACTCCATAGAAAACTTTGCCGAGGGCTCCACTGTCTAAATATATAATAAATAAAAAAGCTGTAATGCTACCGAAAAATGTCACCTGTTATGCATAAATAATTTCGATCCTTAAGTTCACAACTACTGTTGTGGACGCATTTTTTATCTGCAATTAATTATCACTTACATCATTTAAGTTAATGTTTCTACTCGCCCGCGCGATTTCCATAGTGTTTCTCGACTCGATTCTCGTTCCTAGTGAATTATTAACAGTTAGACGTGCCACTTACAACTCTCTAGCTTTTTACCGTTCAATTCAGTTCCCATTTATTCCAAACGGTAAGAAATACCATTTCAGCTGTCACAGTTATGCTCTAGTGAACTACCATTAATCAAAAATGGAAAAGGTACCACTCTTTACGTCCCATCGACTTGTCAGTGAACTCCCATTAATAACGAATGTGAGAAAGTACCATTTGAATTTTTCCAGTCAATTAGAATTGGACTCCCATTAATAACGAATGTGAGAAAGTACCATTTGAATTTTTCCAGTCAATTAGAATTGGACTCCCATTAATAACGGATGAAAAAGAGTACAAGTTGAATTTTCCCAGGAAATTGCCATTGGCCTCCTCTCGGTAACGAATGGGAAAAGTGCCATTTAAACTCTCCCACTGGTTGCCAGTTGAGGGTCCCATTAAGAGTGAATGGTAAAAAGTACCGTTTCAATTTCCCCTATCAATTTCTACTAGGATCCCATTGATTGCCTTTCGATATCATTCATTACCATTAAACGGTCATTGAAAAACTTTGTCAAAGGCACCGTCCGTTGATTCTCGTCAAAATTTTGGGTCTCCCGTTGTCATGCGTAGATGAGTGTAAACTATTTTTCAACGCTGGCGTCCGTCGATACGCGCGCTGCGGGTTCCCCGGGCGTTTTCCGATCGTTCCCGCATATCCGTGTATCGGCAACGGCACAACAGCAGCCTGCAGCTCGCCATCATTGATATACGTGGAATATACATAGACGATGGAAAAAAATTGTCCCGTATGACGGGGCTCCAACGAGGGGCTCCCTTTGAAGTGGCAATATGTGCCTCAAAACGATTTCCGGAAATCTGATAGATTTTCGTTGATATTCAACGTTCCGCTCGTATAAAAAGCGGCTATGTGGATTTTTTTTTTTTGTTTTTTTAATCTCCCCATCGCGAACATTCCCCGAGTATTGATACTCCCCAATATCCGGCGATAAAATGTACCGTATCAGCTCGATAATTGATTACCGATAATGCACTTCGAGCTTCTGCTTGCCCATTATCAATGATCCGATATTTCAGAGTGCATCAGTATTGAAAAAAAAAAATTTAATTATAAATATATATGTATGTATTTATAATTAATTTTTTTTTTCATTACTGATGCACTCTGAAATATCGGATCATTGATAATGGGAAAGCAGAAGCTCGAAGTGCATTATCGGTAATGAAAGAAAAAAATTAATTATAAATATATATATTAGGGTGGTTATAAAATTGAAATTTTTTACATTTTCTATGGACCACCCCGTATTATCGTGAGATATAAAATAAAAATGCGATATGCGAAGGGACCCTGAAATTAATGAATTTTAAGAGGTCGCTACCGCCTATTTAAAAAAATAAAAACTTCGGAACATCTACATTTAAAGTCAACATGAAATATTCGAGATTTCCTTGGAGCCACTCCGCACTTCCAAAATATGAAGAACAAGAAAAAACTCTGCAAAATCCCTATGAAATGGAACATATTTAGAATAATAATAATACAATATAATAGAATACAATTTTTTTTATCGTTTCACCAGAAAATAATCTGTTTGAGAAAAGTGACAGCTGTTAATGATACGATTGAAGCAACGTTGTTAACTTCCATACCATAAATAGAGTGGAATTGGGAACTCTTGGCATTTGATGTATAAACTGCGAAAGGTAAACATAACATTTTCATTAATAACATTTTGGAATTATTATTATGCAAAATCAATCTTTTCAGCACCTTCCAAATGCTCGATTTTTTTTTTAGATTTTCATCCCGTCGAGAAGTGATCGCAATTCTCTCTCAATTATTTCTTAACGCACGTGGGCTCAGACTGTCCGCTAGTACTACATTAAATAGAGCTGCAATTGAATCACGCATCGAAAATGTCGAAAGTTCTCAATGAGTTACCTCAGTTCGATGTTTCTAGGGTTGGTTATGACCAAAATTTAAACGCTTCAAGTTAAACCTCCAATTTTCATTGTTTAAAAAATCGTTGCAATATCACCGCGACTTGGCCTATGTATTAAAAAAAATAATAACCGTAACAGTGCAGATGGAATGCAGGAAATTTAAGCCAGACAGAGAAAATCCACAGTAGCGACCCAAAAAAAAAAAAAAAAAAAAAAAAATTGTACGTTAACGATACTGGACAGGCCATTTAGTAAAAAGTGATTGTTCGGTATGAGCGAACACTTTGTGTATTAAAAAAACAGTCCCGGCTGCGCGAACAAAACTGGCGACCAGCGTTTGACACTCGGATGGACTGCAAAAAAAAGCGACATGGCATTCCGCGTATGCTTCGACCAGCTAGCGACGGGGATGAGGTTAAAAAAACGGGCAAAAATAAATTTTAAAAAGCTGTTGTAAAAAGCTTCGAAAAATTGTATGTCATCCGGGTCTGCCGAGTGCGAGACGGCAAAAAGGATGGCTGTCACATATCAGCCCGGAGAAAGGTTCGGCGTCTCCGTAGGGCGTGAAAGAGGGTCGAGAACGGGAGCGGATCGGCCGAGGGTTGGAGAAAAAGGGTCGTCGTTATCCGAGCCAGAACCATTGTACTTTCTTGGATTTTGCGACCCGCGAGCTGTCCGTTTTTCGGTCGAATTTCGACGTAACGAACGTACGGTCGGATCGGATGTGGCCAATAGTTGGGCGAAGCTGGAGACCAACGTTGCGAACATTGGCATACGAGCTTGGCCCAATCATCGAGAAAACCTTGGTCGATAAGTATGTAATGGAATGACGGCTGTTTTACCGCAGATGGGTTGCGTGTCGAAAGCAGTTTATCGCTTCTGTCCGCAGTTTCCGTTGTCATGGATTTTATCCATAACTATTTTTAACGAGGTACCCCAATTAATCGGGTTTTTACGTTAATTATATTGGTTGATTATTGCAACATAATTATTTTTCCCTGGGAAATTGTCCATTGCTCACAGCAAAATATCACTCTTATTTTTATTATGACATCCCTGTGAAATGGGAGGAAAGCAATATTTGTCGAAATTAAAGTTACGGCGGGACGTAACAAGAACTTGCCAATAGCGGCAGCCAACATTGGCTCAAGGTCGATATTTGGCTGAATATTGGCCTTAAATCGGCAAATCGTTGATTGGTGAGCTTCTGTTTGGCCGAACATTGGCGTTAAATCCACAAACTAATAATTCGCGAGTGAATACTCTGCCGAGTATTGGCCGCAAATTGTCAAAACAACCATTGGCGAGCGAACACTCGACCGAACATTGGCCTCCAAGCGACAAACGAACAATTGGCGAGTCAAACGCGACCGATCATTGGCCGCAAAAAGCCAAACACGACTGATCATTGGCCGCAAAATATCAAACCAACCAATGGCGAGCGAATACTTTGCGGAACATTGGCCTCAAATCGACAAACCAACAATTGGCGAGTCAAACGCGATCGAGCATTGGCCGCAAATTGTGAAACCAACCAATGGCGAGCGAATACTCTGCCGAACATTAGCCTCAAATCGACAAAACAACAATTGGCGAGTCAAACGCGACCCAGCATTGGCTGCAAATTGGGAAACCAACCAATGGCAAGCGAACACTCTGCCGAACATTGGCCTCAAATCGACAAAACAACAATTGGCGAGTCAAACACGACCGAGCATGGTCCGCAAATTGTCAAACCAACCAATGGCGAGCAAATACTCTGCCGGACATTGGCCTCAAATCGACAAAACAACAATTGGCGAGTCGAACGCGACCGAGCATTGGCCGCAAATTGTAAAACCAACCAATGGCGAGTAAATACTCTGCCGAACATTGGCCTCAAATCGACAAACCGACAATTGGCGAGTCGAACGTGACCGAACATTGGCCGCAAATTGTCAAACCGACCATTGGCGAGCAAATACTCTGCCGAACATTGGCCTCAAATCGACAAAACAACAATTGGCGAGTCAAACGCGACCCAGCATTGGCTGCAAATTGGGAAACCAACCAATGGCAAGCGAACACTCTGCCGAACATTGGCCTCAAATCGACAAAACAACAATTGGCGAGTCAAACACGACCGAGCATGGTCCGCAAATTGTCAAACCAACCAATGGCGAGCAAATACTCTGCCGGACATTGGCCTCAAATCGACAAAACAACAATTGGCGAGTCGAACGCGACCGAGCATTGGCCGCAAATTGTAAAACCAACCAATGGCGAGTAAATACTCTGCCGAACATTGGCCTCAAATCGACAAACCGACAATTGGCGAGTCGAACGTGACCGAACATTGGCCGCAATTTGTCAAACCGACCATTGGCGAGCAAATACTCTGCCGAACATTGGCCTCAAATCGACAAACCGACGATTGGCGAGTCGAACGTGACCGGACATTGGCCGCAAATTGTGAAAGACAACCATTTGCGAGCCCGTACTTGGCCGAATATTGACCTAAAATGTATGCGGCCCGACCATCGGCCGCGTTCGTTCCATCGGCAAAACCTACATGCGAACCCTCCCGACCGCGAAAATTCATCTCGAAAAACCGACACTCGTTTCACGCCTCGAAAAAATGTTTCGCCTCGTGAAAATTAATGGCGACAATTTTTATTTCATAACTCAATGGCGCTGCGTCGAAGCGATATTGCGCTTTTTTTTGTATCCACGCTCACCAGATCGAGGAATTTTCAATTTCTACCCGAATTTAACTATGGCGTGCCCGCGCGCCTCTGCTCGCAGTTTTATCCGCTCGCAGCATCCGCACTGGTCCATGAATGGAAATGTGACGTATTTTTTTCTGGATTTTCCTATCGTGTCGATTAATTCATGAAGTGCAAAAAAAAAAAAAAAACCGTTCGTCGAACAATGCTCGATTTAACGAGGCATAATTTGACGGGATAAAAAAAGCATACCCGACAGTTCGACTGGCGTAACGATTTGGTGACCGGAGGCTGCGACACGGCTGGCTATAAATTTATATCGACGACTTCGTCGAGCCATGTACTACGTGGGTTTCGAGAGTCCGTGTTTGTCGTACGTAACTTATTTATCGAATTTCCACTCGCCCGAGCTCGCTCTAACGAGCAAAAGTCACGGATCAAAGTTCCCGAATACGAGTACTCACGCATTAAAAGAGCGGCTGTTTGCGCGCCGAGAGAAAATAGCGCACGGTCACGGTGCGCCGATCTGGGTGGCGAACCGTTTGCTCATTTATCGGTCCGAAAATACAAGTGGTCAACATCTCGGCGAGATCCGGGTGTACCGAGCCGGAACGGGCGAGCCGCACGGGAACGCTGTTTATTTATTTATCAAGCTCGTGACGGGCCTGAGGGCGCCTACAGTAGAAACTCTCTCGTGTCAACTTTTGGTTGAGTTTTGGTTGAATTTTTCTTGGATTTTGGTTGAATTTTGGTTGAATTTTGGTTGAATTTTGGTTGAATCTTGGTTAAATCTTGGTTGAATCTTGGTTGAATCTTGGTTGAATCTTGGTTGAATTTTGTTTGAATTTTGGTTGAATTTTGGTTGAATCTTGGTTGAATCTTGGTTGAATTTTTATTGAATTTTTATTGAATTTTTATTGAATTTTTATTGAATTTTTATTGAATTTTTATTGAATTTTTATTGAATTTTTATTGAATTTTTATTGAATTTTTATTGAATTTTTATTGAATTTTTATTGAATTTTTATTGAATTTTTATTGAATTTTTATTGAATTATTATTGAATTATTATTGATTTTTTATTGATTTTTTATTGATTTTTTATTGATTTTTTATTGATTTTTTATTGATTTTTTATTGAATTTTTATCGCATGTTTATTTATTCACCACTATTTCCGAATACCGAGCCGTCGGAGGGTTCGCGTCTCCGTGGATCCTCGCCCGGTGCGACTGATAAGGGCATTTCTCCCATGTTAAATGGCGCGGTAAACGCCCGTCTGTTTCCCAGCGTTCGACATAAATTTCCCGGCTGCGGGGAGGGGATTGATCGGGGTGTTGTCTCGCGAGGAGAGCTGTCGAGTCTCCGGCTGTTAACTTACGAAGAGTTTGTGCAGCCCCGAAAGGCCGTATCAAGCACAAACATCACTCGTCGAGACAGATCGGGCGATGATGGGATTTCGTCGCGGTCGACCTTCGCTATTTGCGGGAGCTCCTCTTCCACGACTGTCTCCTCGGATCAACACCCACGTTTGTTTTTTCAACGGTCTTCATCGACCTTCCCGTATTTCGTGTCGTTTATTGCGGTCCTTTCGACGTCCGTTTATCCCGGGACAACGCCCATGGGTCTTGTTGACCCGAGCCGCTTCGAGACAAACTTACTTTTTTTTTTTACAATTTGTTTCAATCTTTGCAGCAAAACCTCGACTATCCGAGGGCTGTCTGAACGGATGGTGAACGAAACGCGATGTACTGTGAGCACTGGATCGTACACGGAGCATCGGATAGTACTGGTTGAGTACTGAAATGCTTCAGCAGCAGTTAGTATTTGGGTACTGAAGTTCTGAATCATTGGGTAGTACTTGAGTACTTCAGTACTTAAGCACTCCGTAGTATTTGAGTACCGAAGTAGTTAAACAATGGATATTAGTTGAATACCGAAGTTCTTAACCACTGGGTAGTAATATAGAGTACTTGAGCAACGAGTAATATTTGAGTACTGCTATTCCTAAGTAGTGATCAGTACTTGAATAATAAAGTGGTTAAGCAATGGATGTTATTTGAGTACTGAAGTTTTTAAGCACGGTCATGTGCACTGGGTTGTACATGAGGAATTCGTAAGCAGTAGGTAGTACTTAAGTACAAAAGTACTTGAGCAATGGGTATTATTTGAGGGCTGAAGTTCTTAAGCAGTAAGTAGTATTTGAGTGCGAAAGTATTTGAGCAATAAGTATTGTTTAGCATTGCGTAGTACTTGAGTAGCGAGTGGCACTTAAGTAGGGAAGTACTTGAGCAATCGGTATTGCTTTACATTGGGTAGTACTTGAGTACGGAAGTACTTGAGCAATCGGTATTGCTTAACATTGGGTAGTACTTGAGTACTAAAATTTTGAGTACCGAGTAGTACTTAAGTACGGAAGTACTTGAGACCTGAAGTGTTGTGAACTAGGTGAATCAAATCTCGTAGTACCGGGTACTCGATAAATCAAGTACCTTCGAACCTTAAGTACTCGGCGTATTTGGCCAGTTCCGTAACCGACCCTAAAACCGCTGGAAACGATCGAACGTGTCCAACCTACACATTTCTTCCATTCGAACCTTTCGATTTCACTATATCCAAAAAAAAATCATACCAATATCAGACGAGGAACACCTATTATTTAAGTGTATTGAAGTTCTTAAGCTGTTGGTAGTACTTAAGTACAGAAGTTCTTAAGCTGTTGGTAGTACTTAAGTACAGAAGTTCTTAAGCAGTGGGTAGTACTGGAATATTAAAGTACTTGAGCAATCGGTCTTGCGTAATTGCAATACTCGATAAATCAAGTACCTTCGAACCTTAAGTACTCGGCGTATTTGGCCAGCTTCGTAACCGACCCCAAAACCGCTGGAAACGATCGAACGTGTCCAACCTACACATTTCTTCCATTCGAACCTTTCGATTTCACTATATCCAAAAAAAAATCGTACCAATATCAGACGAGGAACACCTATTATTTAAGTGTATTGAAGTTCTTAAGCTGTTAGCAGTACTTAAGTACAGAAGTTCTTAAGCAGTGGGTAGTACTGGAATATTAAAGTACTTGAGCAATAGGCATTGTTTAACATTGGGTAGTACCTGAGTACCGAGTGGTACTTAAGTACGGAAGTACTTGAGCAATCGGTCTTGCTTAATTGCAATACTCGATAAATCAAGTACCTTCGAACTTTAAGTACTCGGCGTATTTGGCCAGCTCCGTAACCGACCCTAAAACCGCTGGAAACGATCGAACGTGTCCAACCTACACATTTCTTCCATTCGAACCTTTCGGTTTCACTATAATCGAAAAAAAAAAAATACTATACCAATATCAGACGAAGAACACTTTCGCCGGAAAAATTACTTTCGGTCCCAGCGACACATCTCATTTCCAAGTGCTGTCCGAACGGAGCTATAACTCTTCTATTTTGCGAATTGGCGATGCCACTCCTCACAATTGAATGTTATCGCGTGACCGTACAATAAACGCTGAAAAAATATAACGTACGATACAATAATAATAAATACGAGGGAAGAAGAGCGGAGCGAGGCGAGGGAGCGGAATGGCGCGGAATAACATGGCACTCGCTCGTAAATCATCCCCTAAGAGAACTTTTCTACTTACGCTCGCGGCTACGCTCCACTCGGCGATGTACAACCGACACGGGAATTGCCCGGTTATTACGAGAACAACAATTGCACCGTGTACGCCGCGAGAGTTAACGCGGCTCCGACCTCACCTACAGCGATCCGCCGAAAGCCCTAATTCGGAAGAGCAGCCGCGCACTTCCGAAACACCGCGGCGAAACAACGGGGTTCGACAAAAGTTTGGGAGAGTTTTGGCAACATCGACTCATCGTGGAGAATTCTGTCCTGGTGGAGATCCTCGAGCGTTACATCGGGCCCTGACCAGGCCCCGATCAGCCGTTGGCCCGGCCTTGTCCTGGTCTGATGTTTCCACTAAAAACTTACGAGAGGGTTCGCGCAAGTTGCGCGTGAATTTCAAGCGTTCATAGAGCATCGATAGAAATTTGTGATCTCGAACTCTACTCGGGTCCGACGATGTCAACGTATTATATATACAGTATAAAACGTTTGTACTTTTTACAACAACTTTTTGTTCATAAACGTACAGAATTTTTTATTTGCTAATTTTCCAATCGCACCAACCGGCTTTTAGTCTTACAGACGAAAGTACAAAGTTAAGTTGTTAATAACATGGGAAATTAAGGGACGAGTTTGTGTGTTGAAGCTGGAACATACGAGCTTTTGGCAATCATTTAAGAAAATTATTTTTACGAAACTTCGTATTACGATTTTATGAAATTATTATTTACTGTGCAGATTAGGGTGTATTTCGAAAAGGACATTTTTAACAAAATTTCTCTTACCCTTTTAAAGTGTAGATTTGGATCAGAAATTGAACCTCCCTAGCAAGAAATTCTAAGAGGCGCCGCATTTGACGTTTGTGCCCAAAACATGCGGCACGTTTTAAACGAAATTGTCAACGACCGCCTTTCGCGAGATGTTTTTTAGATCGAAATATATACTTCTACGGGATGGGAGACTTTTTGTCATTTTTTGCAGTTAATCCAAAATACATATTTGTATTTTTTTTATTTGAATATAGGAAACTGTCAAAATGTTCAATAGTCTACATTTTTTGAAAAAATTCTTTCCACCCTTCAAAGATGGAGATTTAAATCTTAAATTGAACCTCGCGAAAGACGGGGCCAAGAAAAAAATCCTCAGAGTCGCCGCATTTAACGTTTGTACCCAAAAAATTTGACGACTTTTTGGATATAAACGACGGATGCAGCATCTCTTAAGATTTTTTTTGCTTAGAACTGCTGTTTGCGAGTTTCTATTTCAGATTAAAATCTATACTTCTGGAGGGTGGAAAGAATTTTTTTCAACAAATTTACCCTACTGGACATTTTCAGAGTGTCCTATATACGAATTTCAAAATCGAAGTCTTTTGTATTTAATACAAAAAAAAAATGTCAAGAAGGTAAGCTCTCGACCCGCAGAACTATATATACTGATCGATAAACAATCCAGTAAAAGGCGGTCGCTGACAATTAAGTTTGAGAGGTGCCACGTTTGTTGGGTGGAAACGTCATTTTTTGCTGGGTGCCGCCTTTCGCGAGGTTCAATTTGAGATCGGAATCTGCACTTTAAAAGGTGTAAGGAAAATAATTTTTAAAAACCTTTTTTGAAAAATCCTAATATAGATATTAATGTTATTACGCGCGAATATGTTACATTTCATTTGAAATTGAATAAATCTGGACCGAAGCTTCAATTTTCATTCCTAAAGGAGAAATCAATTCAGCATTAGGTCCTTGGTAGTTTGTTCTGAGCGGTTCACTCGCGAAGCTGATCGACGTACCTTTCGTGCCGTTGGCAACCAAACCCGCCATGTCACCCGTCATCGATGTGGACTTTGCAGCGTTTCACGTATAATTTTTTTTTAAACTCGCATGGACCTTTCGCCGTTCGACTGGTTGCGATGTCGACGAACAGTGCTGGTTGCGTGGGTTTCTCGATTACCGAGGCTTAATTGCATTTTCCGCAATGCTTCGAGCCTCAAACGACGCTTGCCTCCTCCCCACTGCTGGATTGGGTCGACGGGAGTTTCGGTAGGGCCAAACGTCCGACCCGATTTGACCCAGATCGGCGCCGCCGCGGGCGATATGTAATCCCGTAATAGAGCCTTGACCCAGTGGATCAGCGTTTCACTGTTCCACTGGCTGTCGGTCTGTTTTCCTTACGGGCGACCGCGTTCATTGTTTCCATTCAGCATCGCGAGGATCATTGTTCATTGCACTTAGCGTCCCGCAGTGATCATCCGACGCTGCACCAAGCGAACCTACGCGCGATCTCGTTTCCAAAGCTCGTCCGGTGCTCGCCGACCGATGTCAAAGCATCCGAGGGCAATGTCGCCGCGGAACCAACCCGAGCCGGGCACACAACGAGCACCGAAAACCCGATCAGTTGACTCTTGTCAGTACACAAACCACTGACATAACCAATAAGCAACCGAAAAATCGCATGGCATGGAAGTCAGCAACGCCGCTGCAATGAAGTCAATGACAGCGGTTGCGTTCCGTTGCGTTCCGCTGCGTTGCCTTGCGTTCCGTTGCGTTGGTTTTTAGAACTGCGGTCCCTCCCCCCAGTGAGAGGAAATAACCGATACTCGCACCTAAAGTCGTTAATTCCTAACCGAAAAAGAACCTTCAAATGGAAATCAACCGGAAACCAACCGGAAACCAACCGGAATCCAACCGGAAACCAACCGGAAACCAACCGGAAACCAACCGGAAACCAGCCGGAAACTAACCGGAAACCAACTGGAGACCAACCGGAAACCAACCGGAAACCAACCGGAAACCAACCGGAAACCAACCGAAAACCAACCGGAAACCAACCGGAAACCAACCGGAAACCAACCGGAAACCAACCGGAAACCAACCGGAAACCAACCGGAAACCAACCGGAAACCAACCGGAAACCAACCGGAAACCAACCGGAAACCAACCGGAAACCAACCGGAAACCAACCGGAAACCAACCGGAAACCAACCGGAAACCAACCGGAAACCAACCGGAAACCAACCGGAAACCAACCGGAAACCAACCGGAAACCAACCGGAAACCAACCGGAAACCAACCGGAAACCAACCGGAAACCAACCGGAAACCAACCGGAAACCAACCGGAAACCAACCGGAAACCAACCGGAAACCAACCGGAAACCAACCGGAAACCAACCGGAAACCAACAGGAAACCAACCGGAAACCAAACGGAAACCAACCGAAAACTAACAGGAAACCAACCGGAAACCAACTGGAGAACGTGCTGTTGCCCGGATCTTCTAAAGTAGAGAAGGATTTGTTTGCAAGTTCCAGACAAACGTCATCGCCGAGTCGATTAACACGCAATCCCCCGGTGCATCTGCAAAAGCTGGAGTCTAGCAAGAAACTCGCCGACAATTTTACTCAGGGTACCTTGAGAAACAACAGTTGAAGAGAAAACCTCTGCGACCTATGAGCTTTTGCTCCCCGGAGGTGAACACTTGGCGGAAATCTACTCACCAGCCAGCAGCAGCAGCGACACGGCCAAAGCTCTTTCTCGTTATACGGGGCCCTGGAAGGGTGTAACAAGTGGCGGAAATATGTAGGTAACTATGGAGAAGATTATTTTCACGTGTTACCTTACGACTTGGCATAGATTCGCTCCAGTACTGCCAGGCCAACTCGTTAAGAGAAAGTAACTACTCGCTGAACTGGTACTATTGAATTCCCCACCCGACAATGCAATACGTCTTCATCCCTTCTGGCCCGGCACAGTGCAATTTCGAGTTTCAAGGAACCCTATTCTCTTATCCGTTGGCTTTGTCCCATTGTTGCGGATGCCGACGATTCCTCATTAACAGCATCGGTCAATATATCCGGAGCGAAAATAAAACGCTTCCTTCTCGTTCGTCTCTCGGTGTTTTCATTGGCGTGTGTAGAGCCCTACCAGCAATAGTATCTTTTTTCTCTTCGCGTTCCTCGTTTCTCCTCGCTTGGGTTCGCAATCTCTTTTCTATATCGGTGTAAGAATTAGGTCGTCGGAAAGGAGAGAGGCAAGAGAGTCGCTTCCCGAAGCTGGATGGAGGGTTAGCAGTATTAGTAGTAGCCGGAGGAGCACCGTCAGGGAGTGCAGGGGCGAGTACAGGACGACCGATATCGCGGCACGAACTCCAATACCCATCCTACGAGCTCCCCCGTCCCCGGATGGGCCGGGGGTTCCGAGTGCTACGTCAGCGAAGCGTGACGGCGGTAAGAACCACATTGCATCGACGATTCCTCGGCTTCCTAGGCTCGAACCTCGGAACACCGGCGGAGGTTCAAGGGGATCGTTCAGTGGGGTGAGACGTATCGATTGACACTTGTCCCAACTATCCTTTCTCTCTTTCACCTCGATACATTACGTCATATTTTTTCGCTCGTTGTTCCCCATTGTTTCTTCAGGGCTGCGCTACTGAATTTCGATTCCTCATGAGTTTTTCCTTACTTCTGGGCCCCGGGTCACTTCTGGAGCCTTCTGGAGTCTTTTTATGTGAAAATGTCAGCGGTGGGATTTCTGAGTGGAGTGTTCTTAGAGAGAGTTGTGGTCAAAATTAGAACATTGGACGGACTCAGAGTAATCAAGCTCGCGCTTGGAATCGTCAGATCTTAGGTTTCTGAGGGCGCCCTATGCTTTTGGAGGGACTGAAAGTAATTGTAACCTGTGATGATTGTGTCTTAGATGGGGTTACAGTCTTTAGGGCTTAGGACAGCTTTTGGGGAGACTGTGACACTGGGCGACTTGGAATAATCAGACCCTAAGGCCCTGGAAGGGTGTTGATCCCTAGGGGACTTAGGACCTATGGGAAGGCTCTCACAGAAAGTTAGTATAACTTGAACCCGGCCGGTTTTCGGAAGTCTTAAACGTTGGTCGACTTGGAATATTCAGGCCCTAAGATTCTTGGAGGCTTTGATCCCTAGAGAACTTGGGATCATCAGGCCCTATGGGAAGGCTCTCATTGAAACTTAGTATAATTACAACCCAGCCAGCTTTGGGAAGCCTTAAACGCTGGACGAATTGAAATAATCAGACCCTAAGGCTCTCGAAGGCTGTTGATCCCTAGGGGACTTAGGATCATCAGGACCTATGGGAAGGCTCTCACAGAAAATGAGTATAACTTGAACCCGGCCGGTTTTCCGAAGTCTTAAACGCTGGACGAATTGAAATAATCAGACCCTAAGGCTCTTGAAGGCTGTTGATCCCTAGGGGACTTAGGATCATCAGGACCTATGGGAAGGTTCTCATAGAAAATTAGTATAACTTGAACCCGACCGGTTTTCGGAAGTCTTAAAGGCTGGTCGACTTGGAATACTCAGGCCCTAAGGTTCATGGAGGCTCCAGACCCCTAGGGGACTTAGGATCATCAAGCCCTATGGGAAGGCTCCCATAGAAACTTAGTACAATTAGAACCTGGTCGGCTTTGGGAAGCATTAAACGCTGGGCGACTTGGAATAATCAGGCCCTAAGGCTCTTGAAGGCTGTTGATCCCTAGGGGACTTAGGATCATCAGGACCTATGGGAAAGTTCTCACAGAAAATTAGTATAACCTGAACCCGGCCGGTTTTCGGAAGTCTTAAACGCTGGTCGACTTGGAATATTCAGGCCCTAAGATTCTTGGATGCTTTGATCCCTAGAGAACTTGGGATCATCAGGCCCTATGGGAAGGCTCTCGTAGAAACATAGTACAATTAGAACCTGGCCGGCTTCGGGAAGCATTAAACGCTGGACGACTTGAAATAATCAGACCCTAAGGCTCTTAAAGCCTGTTGATCCCTAGGGGACTTAGGATCATCAGGACTTATGGTAAGGCTCTCACACAAAGTTAGTATAATTAAAACCCCGACAGCTTTGTGAAGCCTTAAACGCTGAGTGACTTGCAATAATCGGGCCCTAAGACGGCTCTTGTCCTTTGACCTGTAGGCAACTACTCAGACCCTAGAGCAGACGCTCTTTTAGAAATTTATTATAATTAGGACCTATGCCGCTCTTGAAAAGGATTAGATCCTGGGCAACCAGAGACTGAGATTAGGATCCTGGGCCCTAAAACGTCACTTCGGAAGACTTTGGCCCAAGGGCACCTGCAACAATAGCTTCGAAGGGAGCCCTACGTTCATTTCCACCCTAAAACTATCCTCCGAACACGACCCGTTCACATAAAATTTCACTTCGTACTCTTCGTAGTGACACTCACTACCTCTTTCCTCCCCGTTGAAAGCTCACCACCCCCCCCCCCCTTTCCACAGTCGCGAAATTTCGAACCACCCCCAAAACTCCTCGACGACGACGTATTATATTTCTCCTCATTTTCTTGGTTCCTTTCCCGCGGCGCCTAATGCATGTAATCCCCGGAATTCGGCCGTCTCCGTGCATTTTTCCCTCGTTATCCTTTGAAGTCGGCAGGAAACCGGAGAGGCGGGGTGGAGCACACGCGCGCGGAGGACAAGCATCGAGGCAGGAAAAGGTATCGCGGGCGTCGACGGGGCAGAGACTCAAGCAACGTTAGCAAAGGAATAATGGGCGAAAGAGAGGACAAGATCGCGGGGGCTGCGCAGGCGTAGGGCGGGTCGAGGGGGGGGGGTAGGAAAGGTCCAACGGCGATATAACGAGAGAGCGAGTAAGAGGGATGGCGCCTGCCGGTGGAACCGTGGCGCGTCTCGGAGAGAGAATTCTTGTGTGCCGTACCGTAAGAACAGCAACGATGCAAGCTCCGCTAACTTGCCACAAGCTCATGATAGAGAGCTTGCAAAAGTTCAACGCCGTCGTCGGGGATGACGACGATGTCAGAGGCACGCAAAGGGCCAACACCGGCGTCCATTCCCATGCGGTCGCGCAAAGAAAAATCGTATCGGTTTCATAAATCTCTCCCGCCCTAAGCTCGTTCCACTTGAATTCTCTCGACGGAATTTTCACAAGGTAAACGGCCAGAAAAATCCAAGCCGAGTCAAACGGGCGAGATACAATCAAGAGAATGGCGGCGACGTACCAGTAGGAAAGGTTAGTTATCCTCGGAGCCGTTCGAGCGGAACACAGGAACGGCGAGGGAGAGCCCTATAACGCCCCAGTGGAACGATACCGTTATAGTCAGACACGAGGTCGTCACTCTTCGCTGCTGATGCGCTCTTCTCTCTCGTCTCCTCGTTTCCGCGTACCGAATGCTTTCCTTCTGTTTGCCTCCCAGGGGTGCATCCGCCGTAGAATGGGCACGCACATTCGCGCAGCGTCACGTGACACACGGAATGAAAAATACGGCTTATTAGGTTGACAAGCGTTTTATAAGAATGGATGTGTCCCGCGCACTGTGGCAAGCAGACGAGGCGCTCTGGCAGTTTGTCCATGGAGTAAGGCGGGTATTACCGAGAGCCGCGTTCGCGGGGAATAGGGGGCGGGTTGGGGCAGGCCGGGGTGGGGCAAAACGGATGGGAGATACAGAGCTCGAGGCGGATGAGTACAAACACGGACGGGTAAGACGCGTTTCTACTGTGTCTCGACGGCATTACCGGGAGATAGAGAGCCCGACGGAAGAGAAGTAGACGAGGAGCAAAAGGAACGACGTTCCACTCCACTGTACGTTCGCGTACCGTTCCTTCGCCCCCGCCCCACCGCGCGGCTGCTGCGTCCCTGGTGAAAGAGGAGCGACCCTACGCTCTCTCGCTGAGGAAAAGTATATGCTTGACAAAGTTGCGCCCGTCCAAGACGCCCATCAATCTTACTCACCTTGCAGTTTTCTCATCCAGGACGCGGAAGCACCTAACGAAAGACCGTGATCTCGTGTAAACCGACCTTTGCGATCCGAGGTGCACGACGGCGGAGGCGGGAGGGAAGGGAATCGGCAGGATTGTAGTGCAAGATTACCAGGTGCGCGGGAGGTGAAGCATTTTCAGAGACAAACCCTATGAGGCTTATGGAAGGGGATAAAGGAACTGTGGGAAAATTGTCGTTGGAAGGAAAAGCCCGGGAAATAAACCTCAGACAAGAAACCCTTGGATATAAAACTGAAAAAGAAGAGCCGGGAAATAGACCTCAGAAGAAAAACCCTCTGAAAATAAACCTCGTAAGATAATCTTTTGGAAATGAATCTTGGAAAATAATCCGCTGGAAAGAAACCTGGGAAAAAGAAGACCCTGGACATAAACCTCAGAAAAGAACCACCTGGGAATAATGCTGTGAAAATAACCCTCTGGAAAGGAACCTCAGAAAAGAAGCCCCTGGAAATAAAGCTCAGAAAAGAACCCCCTGGAAATAAGCCTCAGAAAAGAACACCCCGAAAATAAACGTCAGAAAAGAAGTACCTGGAATTAAACCTCAGGAAAGAAGCCCCTGGAAATAAACCTCAGAAAAAAAGCCCCTGGAAGTAAGCCTCAGAGAAGAATCTCCTGGAAATAAGCCTCAGAAAAGAACACCCTGGAAATAAACCTCAGAAAAGAACACCCTGGAAACACCCTGGAAATAAGCCTCAGAAAGGAAACCCCTGGAAATAATCCTGAGAAAATAATCTCCTGGAAATAAACCTCAGAAAGGAAATCCCTGGAAATAAGCCTGAGAAAATAATCTACTGGAAATGAGCCTCAGAAAGGAAATCCCTGGAAAAAATCCTGAGAAAATAATCTCCTGGCAATAAACCTCCGAAAGGAAATCCCTCGAAAAAATCCCTCGAAAATAATCCCCTGAAAATAAGCCTCAGAAAGGAAACCCCTGGAAAAAATCCTAAGAAAATAATCTCCTGGAAATAAATCTGTCAAAATAACGCCGTGGAAACAAACCTCAGCCAAAAACCCTCGGCCATAAATGACCTCGCGCAGGTTATAAGGCCTCCATCCGTGACTGAACTCCTGGGTCAGGGCGGTTTCATTTCTGACCGACGTTTTCATTTTCACCTAACCTGACCATCATTTTTCGGGCTTTCTTTTTCCTACCCCTTTTTCCTTCCGCTTTTTTGCCGAATTTTTTTACGAGTTTCTTTCGGTTTTTTTTTTTTTTTTAATTTTCGCCTGCGCGGTCAAGCATCTCCGCTCAGCCGCAGCTTCCTCGTTCCCCCCGCTCGTCCCGCTATTCGAAGAGCCTCTCCCGGATCAATGGTAATTTCCGACTGAACGCGTCGGGACGAAAGCCCATCGCAAATCGGCGAAAGGAACATCCCCTTTCTCGCCTCTCTGCTAATAACACGAGAATCTACCTCTCGCCCTACCGGTAAGTGCTCTGGAATCACGAGCCGTCTCGAGTACCAATTCCTAAGCGCGATTAAGGTAATTGAAATACCTTTGGAATCCAATATCGCCGAGGAGGTTGAGCAGAGGTAGACCAAGGAGGGGCACGGGGCGGGGGGGGGGGGGGGGGGGTTGGAAAACGGTACACTCCATTCTCCCTTATTAAGCTCATAGAAACGTGCTTCTGGGACAGCATGCGTCTCCCCCTCCCCTCCCCCAACCCGTGGCTTTGTGGGGGTGGGGGGAGGTTGGGGGGGGGGAGGTGAATCAACAGGCAGAAAGTCATCCAGCATCCGGTGTCCTTTACCATGGCCTCCCCAGACCACCGATTCGAAAGCCAATCGAGAGAATTATCCCCCTTTTCGAAATAGCTCAATCGTCAAAGTAGAATATTCCACGGTGCGTTGTGAATTACGGACCTCGAAAAGCCGCACACCGTGCGATCGATACCGGAAACAAACGCTCTACCGCGCTCGACGAGCAACGGCTATTTCGTCTCGCTCCGGTCGATGCATAATTTCGTCGCTCGAGCCTCATCGCGGATTTAACTGGGTATTACATGGATTTCGGGCGGATGTGTTTACACTGGGAGAGAGGGGCAGAATGGACCATTTTCTATCAATTGGTTGATCTTCGCTGTATATTTAGGATAGAAATAATGGCGGGGAAAATGTGATAATTGTGGCCTGGTTCGTTTTGCCCCGAATTACCTTTTTGGGTGCTTTTGAGCTCGAGCCATCACGAATTTTAATGGATATATAGATGGATTTCGGGCGGATGTGTTTACACTGGGAGAGAGGGGCAAAATGGACCATTTTCTATCAATTGGTTGATCTTCGCTGTATATTTAGGATAGAAATAATGGCGGGGAAAATGTGATAATTGTGGCCTGGTTCGTTTTGCCCCGAATTACCTTTTTGGGTGCTTTTGGGCTCGAGCCATCACGAATTTTAATGGATATATAGATGGATTTCGGGCGGATGTGTTTACACTGGGAAAGAGGGGCAAAATGAACCATCTTCTCTAAATTGGTTCTTTTTCGCGGTATATTTAGGATAAAAATAATCGCGGGGAAAATCTGATAATTGTGGCCTGGTTCGTTTTGCCCCGAATTACCTTTTTGGGTGCTTTTGGGCTCGAGCCATCACGAATTTAAATGGATATATACATGGATTTCGGGCGGATGTTACACTGGGAAAGAGGGGCAAAATGGACCATTTTCTGTTAATTGGTTCTTTTTCGCTGTATATTTAGGATAAAAATAATGGCGGGGAAGATCTGATAATTGTGGCCTGGTTCGTTTTGCCCCGAATTACCTTTTTGGGTGCTTTTGGGCTCGAGCCATCACGAATTTAAATGGATATATACATGGATTTCGGGCGGATGTGTTTACACTGGGAAAGAGGGGCAAAATGGACCATTTTCTATTAATTGGTTCTTTTTCGCTGTATATTTAGGATAAAAATAATGGCGGGGAAAATCTGATAATTGTGGCCTGGTCCGTTTTTGCCCCGAACTAACTTATTTGGGTGCTTTTGGGCTCGAGCCCTCACGAATTCAAATGGGTATTATATTACATGAATTTCGTCCTTCTATGTTTACACGAGGAGAGAGGGGCAAAATGGACCACTTTTTATTAATTGTTTTTTTCGGCGTATATTAAGGATTAAAATAATGGCGGAGAAAAATCTGACAATTGTGGACCGTGGTGTGAAAAATAAAATAAAACTTAACTCGAAAAATAAAATAAAATTTTAAATTTGAAAAATAAAATTTTTAAGTTAAAAATACTCCCGCGCCTGCTCGGCATTGCTCTCAGGTGGAAGAGTATCATTGAAACATTACCATTAAAGCTATTAATTCCGGATAAAGGGACACGCAGCTGCGTGTCCTTTTATCCGGAAATCCGTAGGGTTCGCCGGCCGAGGCGAGCGCGTGCATGAAATAAATGAGTTATTACCACGACGACAAGCCGCGGGTTTGTACCGATCGCCTGACTCTCATCCTGACATATAATTACCGGGGGGGTTATAGTTTAGTGTTTATCGGCGTTATTATCTGAGAGGCGGGTCGTTCGTCGCCGGAAGCAGGGGAGCGACACTGACCAGCGTGTCGCCAGGGAACACCCACCCATCCACACTCGGGGGCATAAACAAGGTATCGGGTTAATCGATAATAACATTCCGTAGTCGTCAAATGCACTCTTCGGCGGCATAAAGCGAAGTTTCCTGGCTCGGCTGGCGCCTCAAAGGAAAAGGAGTCCCGAAAAAATAATTCGAAAAAAAACCCTCGGAACAAAAAATCCGAAAAAACACTCGAAATAAAAATCAGAAAAAACCACTCGGGAAAAAAATCCGATAAAAACGCTCGGAAAAAAATTCGAAAAAAACGCTCGGGAAAAAAATTCGAAAAAAACGCTCGGAAAAAAAATCCGAATAAACATTCGAAATAAAAATCAGAAAAAACGCTCGGGAAAAAAATCCGAAAAAACACTCGGGCAAAAAACTCAAAAAAAAGCTCGGGAAACAAATTCGAGAAAAACGCTCGGAAAAAAAATCCGAAAAAAACCCTCGGAAAAAAAATCCGAAAAAAACTCTCGGAAAAAAAATCCGAATAAACATTCGAAATAAAAATCAGAAAAAACGCTCGGGAAAACAATCCGAAAAAACACTCGGGCAAAAAACTAAAAAAAAAGCTCGGGAAAAAATTCGAAAAAAACGCTCGGGCAAAAAATTCGAAAAAAAAACACTCGGGAAAAAAATTCAAAAAAAACCTCGGAAATAAACTCGCCTCCTGTCGAGCTGCGAGCGTCACTCGGCTTCGCCTCGTGCCGTTGTAGCTCTCGATGCGGCTCTTGCAGCCAACTTCACAGCCCTTGTCGGAAGACCGCTTTTCCGTACTAGTATCGCAAAGTACCGTTGTTACCACAACAAATACTTTTGCTGTCACTATGGTGACATACGATATTTTCTACGACAGCGTGTGCTATGCTGTAGTGACCAAAACTTTTCTCTGCGTGAGTGCAAGGTGGTTCGAAAACTACGAGCTGCCTCCGAGCAACAAAACGCCCTTAGCCGCCCGCCGCCTCTTCCTGCGCGGGGAGAAAACCCTTTCCATCGCGTGTTCCTTCCTCACGGGAGTTTGAAGCAATAGTTCAGCGTACGCGGGCCACTCGGGTTACTTTTATCTACGTCGCAGCTCGTCGCGACGCACTGAGAGCGGACTGAGACATGTGTGCTCAAAAGTGTGCATGTGTGTGTCTGCGAGAGTCGAGAATTTTCCTGCGCGAAAACGGCCCGATCGCTAAAAAAAAAAAAGTTTCGACGAGCGCTCATATACGACCGAGAGAAGCGACTCGCTCGGGCGAGTGGTAATAAAAATTCTGTCGTTGCAAGTGCTAGCGGGCGTACGACGTCGTCGTCGGGCTCTAGAGCGGCAGTAAAAACAGCGAAAAAACGGGCGGAACGTTAAACTGCCTTGCGGAATATCTTAATCAATACGCGCGCCCATTGTGACGTGTTCGCGCATCTGAAATTCAGGGCGACGAGGATAAGGCTGAGCGATTTCGTCATGGTTTTCTCTCCGAGCGTGTAGGAAGTATGGCTAGGAGAGAGAGTACTTGAACTCAAATATAAAAAATTTAAATGTGAGATTTTGGTCCGAAAAGATTTGTGACATGTGCCAGGATGCAAAAAAAAAAACTATTTCCGTATGTATGTTGGTAAGGTGAAGGGCCCAATGACCACCTAAGATCCGCTTGACATTGAAAATTTATTTATTTATTTATTTATTTATTTATTTATTTATTTATTTATTTAATTATTTATTTATTTATTTATTTATTTATTTATTTATTTATTTATTTATTTATTTATTTATTTATTTATTTATTTATTCATTTACATTTTTACTTATTTATATATTTAATAACCGGCCGAGCCCAATGACGATAGGAAACCCATCGCCCAAGGAACGATGTGAGGAAGATCGATCGATTATAAATTCCATACATTTCTCGCTGGTACATAAGATGTATGATGTGAAATGTAATTTTTATTTTTTGTTTTTCATTTTGACGGTGCCCCACAATTTTGACCAACAGTTTTAAGTGCACTTAAATATTGACGGACGGACCTGCTTTCAAAATGAAGGAAGATTGTTAAAAGTGTTTGAGGTATTGAAATAACTGATATAACAAAAAAGTTTAGTCTTCATGAACTAAAACAAATAATTTTTTTATTACTTTTGACAATTAAAAATAATAATAAACTCGAAATATACGCACTGTTGTAAATTACCCTATTAGTGTTCTACAATTTTTTTTATATAGTCGATATAGTGACCGATCTAAGGCCTATTCACTGACCTATGCCCAATTACTGACCACCTAAACTTCGCATGACATTAAAAATGAACGAAGATTGTTAAAAATAGTTTAGGTATTGAAATAAATGGTATTACAGAAAAGTTTAGAGTGTTAATTAAATGAACCACGTATTTTATTATTTTTGACCATTTTTAAACTAATAAACGCGAAATATACGCACTGTTGTAAATGACCCGATTAGTGTCACATAATTTAGTCATAGCCCATGTAGTGACCTATCTAAGCTCTAATCACTGACCTATTCCGTGTTGCATCTGTGCCAGGTTAGTGACCAAATATAACTCACCAGCGTGTTCATAGCCTTGACTGAAATATGCGGACAGTAATGGGCGCGTAATACGACGTCTTTACAGACTTAATTCTGACCCACGTATTCTCCGGCGAAATTGTAATTTCTCATTCTTTTTTCGCGCACTGCTGTTTTAATGACCCTTAATCAGACAGTACAACCTATATTCATCATTTTATTCGCTTCTGATAAAAAGAACGAACCGAATTAGAAACGCAACCGATTAACAAAACTGACAAGAAAATTGCCTGCGCGAGCTCATTTCTGGCGGGTCTACAGATAAAACTCTAAAACGCGACGATTTTATAACATTTTGTCCCAATTCTTAGTCAATGACACGATGATGCACGACATGCACTGAGGGAATAATCTAGTAAAAATTTTGCCGATCATCTAAGAAAAATTATCATAGCAAGTAGTATTACGGCGCCAGAGCGCCACCTATGGCAGAAAGTCTTAGATTTCCAAGAATTTTTACCATAATATCTAAGAAAAATTCTTACGAATTCGGCACTTCCTACCATAGGTGGTGCCCTAACGCCCTACTAAAGTAAACGGCCCAGTTTCCGCCACCTTTAGTTGAGTGGCCCAGTTTCCGCCATCTTCAATTGTTAAATAGAACATTTTATAAAAAAAATATACGTATTGCGACGTTAATCAAGAGCAAAATCCGTTCTTCAACATGTCCTCGATTTCTTTTGTATTAAACAAAAACTGTATTTATTATTAGTGTAAATTACGTTCGATGGCGGTAACTGGAACAGCGGCGGAAACGCACGCTTCGCGTGCGCAAAAACCATGGCATGGAAGTTAGCAACGTTGCTCCAATCGTATCATTAACAGCTGCCACTTTTCTCAAAAAGATTATTTACTGATGAAACGATTTCAAAAAAATTGTTTTGTATGATATTATATTGTTATTATTCTATATATAATTACAATAATTATAAATATTTATATTAATATATTATATTACATTGCAATATATTATCGGCTCGCTAGGAAAGCAACTTTCTGCGAAACGTGAAAGCTGTCAATAATTTCGTTGGAGTAACATTGCTAACTTCCATGCCGTCAAAAACCGCCATTTTTCCACGGCTCAAAAACATGAATTGAAGAATATAGCGTTTTTCCCAGATATACAAGCGCCACGAAAAGTAGCAATTGGTGCAACAAATGACTATATCTCTCAAGCGATACAGTCATTTATTACTTCGCGTGCGCAAAAACCGCCATTTTCCCACGGCTCAAAAACATGAATTGAAGAATATAGCGTCTTTTTCCCAGATATACAAGCGCCACGAAAAGTAGCAATTGCTGCAATAAATAACTATATCTCTCAAGCGATATAGTCATTTTTACAAGATCCTTCTTTCAGTGTAGAATTCTATATCGTAGATAATATGATTAATGGGCCATGGTCAATATCGATTGGGCCATGGTCAATAATCGGGCCTTTCATCTCAGGTCTGTTCCGCCCGGAAAGACCGTAACCTGTTTATTTTTAACAGTGGCAATAATGGGCTTAAGTGGTTCGTTCCTTGGAAACCTTACTTATGCATAAAAATCTTGCCGCAAAGTGATGGTCCGTTTCACCTCGCTCACGGCCTCAGAAAGAGAAAATCATAAAAACAAGCGTTGAAAAACATTCTTCCTTTTCTCCACGGAGATCCGACTGGTAGAAAGGTATTAAATATTTAAATTAAATCTAACTCCGGAATGAGGTCATTCTATAGGAATATTTTGATCAATAGACCGGGGACGCAATGTGACGTGTTCGCCCAGTGGAAATTGAGGACGATGAGGATAATGCACGGTGACTTGGTTATGGTTTTTTTTATGACGCCGAGTACGTCTCTCGGGAAAGTGTAGGGGAGAGCGGGGCGAAATGGGCACGACAAAGCCACCCTGCAAACTAAGGATCCGTTTTCCCCCGGCAAGCGCAAAAAAGCTATTTTTCTTTTCTGCACTGCGCGACCTAAATTCGTCATGAACTGCCAGCTTCAGTCTCAGTATTAAAGTAAAAAAAATGCAAATTCTAATTACAATTCAAATTTCAATTTAAATTATAATTCAAATTACAATTCAAGTTGCAATTCAAATTACAATTCGAATTACAATTCAAATTGCAATTCAAATTGCAATTCAAATTACAATTCAAATTGCTATTCAAATTACTATTCAAATCACAATTCAAATTGCTATTCAAATTACTATTCAAATCACTATACAAATTACTATTCAAATTACTATTCAAATCTCTATTCAAATTACTATTCAAATTACTATTCAAAATACTATTCAAATTACTATTCAAATGACTATTCAAATTACTATTCAAATTACTATTCAAATTACTATTCAAATTACCATTCAAATTACTATTCAAATTACTATTCAAATTACTATTCAAATTACTATTCAAATTACTATTCAAATTACTATTCAAATTACTATTCAAATTACTATTCAAATTACTATTCACATTACTATTCAAATTAATATTCACATTACTATTCAAATTTCTATTCCGCCGAAACGAGGTCATTCTATGACTGGCAAAAAAAAGAACACGAAGATTTTTGTGGCTTCGATGATATACTCCGAATAATGCAACGGCCGCTGGCCCTTTAACCCTCCGGAGCTGTCCTCCTCACGCTGTCACCGCTCTTGTACGTGAAAAAGGGCAGGGCGTTGCAGCGGAGCATCAATACAGAGAATATAGAGAGAGCGGGCCAGGAAGAAGTGTGCAGAAAGGCCACTTAACCGTCTATATCACGTATCTTACCAGTGGCCGATCGTCGTTGGACACCCGAGCCGGACGCGACGATTGTTCGTCCGAACAATGTGGGAGACGTAGCGAAAGGCGCTACGACGTAGCCACTGGTCTCTATATAGTTTATATTCTTTGGCTCTTTCACCCGATGGCTTCTCTCCCCTCGAACAAAAGGAAGATACAGGATTGCCGACACGTCACCGACCCTAAAAAAAAAGGAAAAAGAAAAGATGGTTGGGTAAGACGTGAACGAACGAAAAGACACTGCCCTGGTTGATATTTTAGGTCGGGGCCCGATGCGGTCTTAAAAAGGCCTTGTCAGGCCCTGATTAGAGTTGCTAATAAAAGGATGGACAAGTACGTTTCAGATCAGGCCCTGATAGGGCCTTGCTAGAACCTTATCAACGCCCCTAAAAAAGAGAGTGCTAAGTAAGTCAAAGACTTACCAAAACCGAATGTCCCCTAGTAAACGGTTTAGATCAAGCTCGTACAAGCATCGTGAGACCCTTATCAACGCCCCTAAAAAATAAAGGGTCATGTAAGACAAAGACTTAGTGAAACAGGAACTCTCCTAGAAGAAGTTTCAGATCTGGTCCTAATAAGGCCCTAAAAAGGCTTAGACAAACGCTTATCAACGCCCCTAAAAAAGAGAGAGCCAAGTAAGACAAAGACTTAGCGAAATAGGAACTCCCCTAGTAGACGTTTTAGAGCAGGCCCTAAAAAGGCCTTTCCTAACCCTTATCAACGCTCCTTTAAAACAGAGGGTCATGTAAGACAGACTTAGCGAAACAGGAGCTCCCCTAATAAACGTTTTGGATCAGGCCCTAATAAGGCCCTAAAAAGGTTTTATCAGACCCCTATCGACGACCGTAAAAAAAGAGTGTCAAGTAAGACAAAGACTTAGCGAAACAGGAACTTCCTAGTGGACCTTTGGATCAGACCCTAATAAGGCCATGTCAAACCCTTATCAACGCCCCGAAAATGCCCTTAAAAGGAGACTGTCAAGTACGACAAAGACTTAGCGAAACAGCAACTCCCCTTGTAGACGTTTTAGATCAGGCCCCAATAAGGCACTGAAAGGGCCTTGTCAGGTCCTTATCAACGCCTCTAAAAAAGAGAGTACCAAGTAAGACAAAGACTCAGCGAAACAGGAATTCTCCTAGTAGACATTTTAGATGAGGCCCTAATATGGCCCTGAAAAGGCCTTGTCCGGACTTTATAAGGGCTTTGCCGAGCCTCATCAGGTCCCGATGTAACGATGCAATCTAAAATTAACCCCGATGTCACGATGTAATCTAAAATTGGCCCCGATGTCACGACCTAATCTAAAATTGGCCCCGATGTCACGACGTAATCTAAAATTGGCCCCGATGTAATCCAAAATTGTCACCCCCGTCATCGCGCCGCCCAACTGTTCCTGAGACAAATAATCGATAATCAATCAAAATAATTATTAGCGGTGCCAAAACTGGGCGGCACAGAAAAGAAAAGCCCCGATCAACGTACCGTAATTATAACGGGAGGTGTGCGCAACATAGTAAAGGAATTCCCTAATGGAAGTTCACGTTTGCAGCCGATAGAAACACAGTCTGCAAGCTCCGCAGGTCGTGTTTCGCGTTCGTCAATGTGGAGTCTATCACGTGGGAGTGCGCGACTCGGCGATGTAATTAAAATCCAATACACCGTTTTCCATTAAAAACACCGACGCGTGGGCGATGCGTAAAGTGATAGAGTCGTTCGCCGCTTCGGACCAGTCATCGACCACGTTACCACACGACCTCGCGTGAAACATTATTCCAGCATCGAAGAGATGAAAATACAAACCCGCCCGATCGGCGACACTGGCTCGACACTGGAGTGCCAATCACTGTGCCATTATTTTTACCCGTCGCTTGTATACACGTCATGTTTTCATTAATTCGACGCATCCTTCCAATTTTTGCGCATTTCCTATTGTTTGCTTTTTTTTTTTTATACATTGCAATCGGTCGGATATACGCGATCGAACGAGAACGTGAGCTTTTTCACCCTCCCGAGGGAGAGCACACTGTGCGCGGCTTGGTATTTACTCTGGGTGCTTGTCCATCAGTCAATTTTCCATTCAACGTTCCTCGCAACGTGGCCTCGCCTCGCGATCCATCGACCGACTCTATTCAATATAACCGCGTCGGACGGGCTGTGTACGCTCCGCAACAAATTTATTCAGAGAGCGCGTGTACACATGCGCGTCACTGTCGTCCCTTAATAATCCATTAATTATACACGTCGGCGATGGATACGTTGCGGAATTTCGCTCATGAAACCCCGTCTTGGAACTTTGTGTTTAAAAAAATTTATAAAAAAATTGCGACTCGAAACCAAAGACCACGGTTTGTAAGATCCGTTCTCCGTTCGAAATCGTCACGTATTTTCCTTAAAAAAGAAAAGATTTTTTTCGAGAACGAAATAATTGACAATTTTTTTTATTTTTTAAGGAAGTGATGTGACGATTGTCAAACGGGAAGTGACGTATTTTCGGTATGACGTCGCTTCCGGTCGAAAAATTGGATTTCCAGACCAGATGTGACGTATTTTTGGTCGAAAAATTGAACTTCCGGACCAGGCGCCACTTATTTCCGGTATGACGTCACGTCCCGGCGAAAAAGTGAATTTCTGGACTGGAAGTGACGTACTTTTGGATGGTATCAAAATCTGAAAAAATCAAGCATTTTAAAGGTGCTGAAAAGATTAATTTTACATAATAATAATTCCAAAATGTGATTAACAAATTGCCGAAAAATAAAATTGTTCAACAAATCTCCCGGAAACCTAACTTTTTTTTATGATAATGATTCGTTCATTTTTCTGAATACGTATGATTTTTTTAATCTAAATAATAGTCGATTTTATACGAATCTATATGAATTAAATTGTTTACTTGCTTATTTTTTTACTACGTCACTATCAAAGATTTCCCTTTGGGAATTTTTTTTTAGAATCTTCATACAATGCCAAATACTCTGTAAAAGTGGAACCAGAATCGAAGGTATGTTTTTAGTATAAAAAATTATTTTATTTTTTTATTTTTTAATTTTTTTTGTACGACAAATTGACTTTCCAGTATCGGGAAAATTATGACTCTAACGTCATTTGAAAGTTGCTGAAAAATAAAAAAGTTAATGTTTCTAAGAATTTTTTGAGCGACCAATATTTTTGGAGATATACTGATATTTTAAAAAAAAACCTGAATCCTCAACGGTGCACTTCAAAAATCTTTTAAAAAATCACAGAAGCCTCTCATAAGTAGTACTACAAACTGGTAAATTTTAAAAAACATCCGAGCGGTCGACCGACAAAAGTGGCCTGGTTGATAAAAGAATGCCTCATATATTACAATATAACATTGTAGTATTTCCCGTTTTATATATGACATGCACAAATTCTATATCTTCCTATATATCTGACATATACTTTATTTCCATGGACAATTAAAGAACTTTAATTAAAAACACCACTTTTTAGAATTTTTCATTAACCATATATTAATTTTACACAACATTTGTATATTAAATAAAAATACTATTCCATGCAAAAAAGCTTCCAATAACGATACATTAATTTTCATGCAGACATTTTTTGCAATGCACTTCAAAAATCTTCGTCGAGCGTTCGGTTTTTTCGCGCCAGTATAGCAAATTACGATTTCAACACATCCGTTCGGCCAGCGCCCCGAATACGCCGCCTCGGCTGGGTCGACGATCGGGCGAGAAACAGAACGAGGAAAAGTGGCGAGTCGGGATAAATACGTACGAAAAGTTTTTCGCAGCCCGTTCGCCAAATTAAATTAAACCCTTTCTTTCTCGCGGAACGATATGAGCCCGAACGCCCGAAGCGGACTGAATTTTTTTTTCTCGGCGTCGACCTCCTTTCACCTCGCGTGACCCGAGACTTAATTCTGTCTCTCGTGCCGTCCTCCTTCCCGAAAGAACCCCGCGAAGTACACTCGTACCTTCGTCCCCGAAGAGTCTGGAGTGGCTCTTCGCGCTATTCCATCCGGAGGTGAATTCCAAATTGAATTTACCTTCGCGATCGGTTACACGTACGTAACCCATCGTAATCCTGCAGATAAGTTGATGCCGAGCCGGCACCAGTGGTGATTTAATTAATTCCCCCCTCCTCCCCCTCCCAACGGACGTCTAAGGAAAAACAAAGTTTCTCAACCGGCCGACGAAGAAGTCGCGTCCTGTTAGCATTGGCGCAATGAAATTTTCCAGGCGGATGTTGAAACTCCGAGCAACTCGGCACACTGCTCATTCTTGTTTAACGAGAACGTTTTTCTTGCCTCCCTGGCGCATCTAATTAAGCAAGATTTGTCCGGCAATGTTGACGCCCCGTACTCCTTTTTTTTCTTTTTGTTTTTTTATCCCGAAGTTCTACCGAAGCTGCGTTGCCGGTAGACTAATGAAATTGCTTGTAAGTAAGGCAGATGCACGGCCGAGAGAGCCCGGAGGCTGCTGGAGCGAAAGAGGGCTCGCTGCGTTCCTCCGCTCTCACGTGAGTGAGTGGAGAGGAGAGAAAAAAAAATGAGCGTCGAGGAGGAGGGACAGATATAGAAACGTAGCTGAAGAAGCGGAAGACGAGGAGACGGAGAGAGCGCGAGGAGAAGCTGGTGCGCGCCATGGCATCCATTTCCGGGTTGAATTCTCTTTTGAAAGTTATCTCGCACGACAGGATTCTCTCTCGGCGCGTGGAGTGCAAGCCCGCGTGGCCCAGAAGCTTCATCGGGCGTCTGCGAGGAGGAAAAACTTGAAAAAAAAAAGAATGAGGAGAGATTATTCGATGGCCAAACGCGCGCCATTGTTCAGCCTGCCAGGAATGTCTGCGTCCATCAACGTCCCGACATTTACATCTCACACTCGTCCGACGAGGCTTTTTTGAATCGCTATAGGAATTGTGAAAAAGTGCCGGGCGTTTTCGCGACAATGCACCGAGGCATTTTTCTCTTCTATGCTGCCTTTCGTCCCTGGCGAATATCGACGAAGAAGTGGTTACCGTGAACGACTAGTATCGTTCGGAAAAAGCAACGGAACTTCCATCGACGAACAATGCACTAGTGAGGAGGACAGATGACGAGACTGACTGGAGATCCCTGATATTCCTGAGAATTTGGCCCCGAGGGCTCCGTGACTTTAACGAATCAACCGTGGATAATAGACTGACGGAGAAAGTGGACTAGGGTGCGATACACTTGTCATCATGGGTCATCATCATTATGATCCATCATATAATGAGTTATCCCATCATGGGCCATCGTAATCATGGGCCTTCTTAATTATGAGCCATCTTAATCATGGGCCATCTTAATCATGGTCCATCTCAGTCATGATCCATCTTAGTCATGAGCCATCTTAGTCATGAGACATCTTATTCATGAGTCATCTTAATCATGAGCCATCTTAATCATGAGCCATCTTAATCATGAGCCATCTTAATCATGAGCCATCTTAATCATGGTCCATCTTAGTCATGATCCATCTTAGTCATGAGCCATCTTAGTCATGGGCCATCTTAGTCATGGGCCATCTTAGTCATGAGCCATCATAGTCATGAGCCATTATAATCATGAGCTATCTTAATCATGAGCTATCTTAATCATGAGCTATCTTAATCATGAGCTATCTTAATCATGAGCTATCTTAATCATGAGCCATATTAATCATGAGCCATCGCAATCATGAGGCATCTTAATCATGAGGCATCTTAATCATGAGGCATCTTAATCATGAGGCATCTTAATCATGAGGCATCGCAATCATGAGCCATCGCAATCATGAGCCATCGCAATCATGAGCCATCGCAATCATGAGCCATCGCAATCATGAGCCATCGCAATCATGAGCCATCGCAATCATGAGCCATCGCAATCATGAGTCGGCCAAAGAAATGGACGTTCCATCACGAATCAGTACACTGGTGAGACGGACAGGTGATGAGGACTATCTTTCCACTATTCCTGAGGATTTCATTCTGAGGATTCCGTGATTTCAACGAATCAACCGTAGATTCTCCATCACCCAAGAAATTAAGCTACGCAGCAGTAAATTTACAGCGACCCAATTCCCCGACCGATTACACATTATTCGGGTAATAATCGATAACGCGCGACACCGCTCTCCGATTCGCGGGGCCGCGAATTCAGTTCAACGGGGTTTTGACTTCCGGAGTCAGTCCGCGAATCGATCGTACCGAGTAAACGTCGAACTACGTAAGCTCATCCACTACGGCTTTACTCGCGAACAAACTGTAATGCATCGTAATTGATTTATTAGTTATTAGCAATAAAAATACTTAAAAACTTTCTTCGAAGCGCCCTACTTCACGCAGTCGATCTTTTCTTTCAAACTTATGACCACGACTCCACCGGCCGAGGAAAACTGCTCTCCTTTAATGGAGGGACTGCTCTGGTCTCGTCTGCTCATGGCAGTCTCTCATGGAGGTACAAAACCCCAGGGACCCTTCGACCGGGTAAGTATCAATTTAAATTCACCCTCACGAATTCACTCGTTCTCTCGGCGCAAATCAGCGAGCCATCAGGACTGGGCCAGACATTATCAAGGACGCACGGGTTGCTATCTTATAGGAGCAAATTTGAATTAATCAGGAGGATTGCTTTGACCTCTACTTCATCGCATCTTCGATGAGGCCGTTGCCTGGGTCCTCCGCCAGATGCTCCCATTGACATTTTCGAGGCTCCGTGTCTACGTTAGAACACAATCACCGAAGCTGGCGTTGGCCTCAGACTCCGGAGCTGGAAAGAGACATCGAAGGCAGCACAAAGTTAGGCAGGTAAGCGGAGGATGAGGAGGAGGACAAAGGACGTTGGAGGAACGAAGAAAGAAGGGGTTCCCTGACCCGGAACCGGTATCGGGAGCTTGCTTTTCTATACACGATTTTGCCGGACCAATGAGAAATGGAGTAAGAAGAAATTGGATAAAGCGCGAGAGACCTGGCCAACTATATCTTGAACCTATTCAGGAATTCATTACGTTCGATTCTCCTCGTCTTCTCATTCCCTTCCGACTGCCCGACGAACGTTCGACTCCAGCTAGCTCCGCAGTCCGGCACCGGTGATTTAGGTGGCTACTGGTCGTTCCCCGCTGGGGCGCCCACGCTCCCCGCCTGGGAGGGTAGCGGAGCTGAGTCGCGGAGCGAATATCATCGGGTATTCGGGTCGAAGCCTCAGCCAGATTTAGGGACTGTTGGAAACCCACCCATTCTCGGTGCGAACCCGACTGCCCTCCAGCCGAGTTGGCATCCATCGGTGAAATAACGAGGAGAAATAAAGACCCTTTCGTCGTCGAATCCAACTGCCGTCTCACGGAACACCCACCGTAAGCAACAAACCGCGAAGAGCCGTCATCAGGTGATTCCTGAAAGCACTCTCGTCTCGCCCAGTTTCATTGGCGCCCGTAAGTTCCCCCGAAAGAGCAAAAGTATGTAGGGCGCTAAAATCCTCCTAGTTCACCGACGCCTCCGCCAGGGGGCCGAAACAATGATAACAACAATAGCGCGGCGCGGTGAATTATAACGGTGATGAATCTGACCGTAGGGTGGGGTGAACCGGAGAGTGAGAGATTGCCGAGAGCCAAGTAAAACATACCGACTGTACGCGGGGCTGGGACACTCCACGCCTCTTGCCCCCTTTATATTTATCCATTAGATATGTACGCATATGTTAGATTATTCCGGCGGCCTACTTGCCTGGCGAGCCCGGGAGCGCGCGTCGCCCCGGATAGAGGCGGAATTCTCGTTGGTACTCAAGAGCTCTACGCTCTCTCGCAGCGTTCTCTATTTGCATAATTTTCATAATGCATTAGCAGGATTTACATTGGAGGCGTACCATGGGGTGGGGGGCAGTGAGGAGGGACAGGGAGGGGGAGGTTGGGGAGGGGGCGGCGAAACTATCGCGAGAATGGGTGGTCTGGATGCGGAAGTGGAAGGGAGGGAAAAGCGGAAAGGCCGAGAGGCGCAAGACCGGTAGCAAACACCGGTAGCAAACATGCACATACCGATCTGATTCTCATCCTCTTCCTTGTTCCCCTAACAAGGCCATTGTTGCTGTTGCAGCGCCTCTCTTCCGGGCCGGACCGGCCGCAACCGCAGATATTGGTGTCTCATGCGTCCAGACATCCTCGGGGGTTTACCAATGGTTCGAGGAGGACGGCCGGGCGAGTTCGAGTTGCGGTTGAATACCGGAAATCCATTTAAGCCTCTTCGGTCGGGCCATCCACGAAAACTGAAACTCTCGTCGTCCAATTTTCCATATCGCCGCTAAATACCTTGGGTATTGAGATTGTCGGGCACTCTCATTAGCCCGATGATAAAGACGGGGAGTCGCCACATTCAGGGGCTCCCAGTGTTTCCCAGCTTTTCCGGTGTTTCCGGTGTTTGAATACCGGAGATCCGTTTGAGCCTGCCTGGTCGGGTCATCAATGGAAGCTGAAACTCTATCTTTCACTTTACCACATCATAGAAACTACGGTGGGTATTAAGATTGTTGGGCAGTCTCATTAGCACGATGACAAGGAATTGGAGTGGTCTCATAGAGGAGTTTCCAACGTTCCGCAGCTCTGTCGAATCTAAATTGTTTTTGGCATTGTTTTGATGGAGTGGCACACCGGCAAGTTGCCGTTACGGTTGAATACCGAAAGTCTGTTTGAACCTCTACGGTCGGGCCATTAACGGAAGCCGTCGATCGGCCGAAACTCTCAGCGATAACTTTTCCGTATCGTCGATGAATACTGGTGTGTATTTGGATTGTTGCGCAATGTGCTTTGCGGTTCCCGTTGCGGTAGGATGCCGGAAATCCGTACAAGCGTCCCAGTCTGACCACCCACGAAGGCCAAAACTCGGGTTGTCAACTTTTTCATATCGCCGATAAATCGCCGCAGTATCGAAATTGTTGGCTAGCATCATCAGTCCGATGACTAGGAGATAGAGTGGCCTCATTGAAGAGCTCCCAGCGGTTTGCAAGCCCATCGAATCTAAAATTTGTTTAGCATTGTTTAGATGAAAAAGCCGCCAAGCGTGCTGCGGTTCAATACAAGAAATCTATTTCAGCCTGCCCGGTCGGATTGTCAACGAAAGCCAAAACTTTCATCTTCAACTTTTCCATACCGCCGATAAATACCGCGCGTATTAACATTGTTGCGCAAAGTGCCTTGGCGTTCACGTTGCAGTAGAATACCGGAAATCCATACAAGCCTCTCCAGTGCGAACCTGCATGAAGACCGCAGCTCTCGTCGTCAACTTTTCCATATCGCGAAAAACACCTGAAGGGTATCTGAAGGGTAAATACCTGAAGGCTATTTGAAGGGCAAATACCTGAAGGGTATTTGAAGGGTAAATACCTGAAGGGTATTTGAAGGGTAAATACCTGAAGGGTATTTGAAGGGTAAATACCTGAAGGGTAAATACCTGAAGGGTATTTGAAGGGTAAATACCAGAAGGTCATTTGAAGGGTAAATACCCGAAGGGCATTTGAAGGGTAAATACCCGAAGGGAATTTTTCAAGGGCTCCCAGCATTTGGCACCCCCATCGAATCGTAAATTTGGTTGCCATTGTTTAGATAAAAAGACCGCCAGGCGAGCCACGGTTGAATACCAGAAATCTACTTGAGTCTGCCCCGTCGGGTCATCAACGAAATTCATCACCGATGAATACCGTGTATTCATCGCCGATGAATACCGTGTATTCATCGCCGATGAATACCGTGTGTACTAAGATTATTGCGCAAAGTGTCTTGGCAGTTCGCGTTGCCCTAAAATATCGGACATCCATATAAGCCTCTCCAATGAGAACCTCCATGAAGACCGAAGCTCCCGCCGTCAACGTTTCCGTATCGCCGATAAATACCGCGGGTATCGAGATTGTTACGCAAAGTGCCTCATTAGCCGAATGAACAAGACCGGCAGCGGTCCCATTCAGGGACTCCCAGTGTTTCGCAGCTCCAGTGAAGTCGTTTCATTGTCCCTCATGATTATCTACCGGCGGACGCTTCCCGTGCAGTTTTCATTGGCTTTTCGGAGCCCAGTATGACGATGTTAATGAGTCTCAATTCCCCGCGATTGAACAATTGTTCCCGAGCGATGGGTTTTGTTATGAGGAATTCGCGGGTATGGAGCGGGATAGAAACGCGGAAAATTCTCGGTAAAACACGACGGCCAGAGGGAAAATGGCTCTAAGCGGAACGTAACGATCCTGCCACTGGGGAGGGTCGCGACAACGAGGATCGAAGGGGTGAGAGCCGAGCTTGCAGACTTCTCTGTGTCGTTCTCCGGGCTCTCTCCGCGCCGCGCGAGAGTTAACAAACAGCTAAATCCTCGTGGCGGATAACACCTCGTAAATCTGGCACTAATTTCGGCCTGTGGAAATTGGCCGCGTGCCAAAAGGCGGGATGGTTCGGGGTAAAAAAAAAAAAAATAAGAGGAAGAGACGAACGAGGGAAAAAAGTCTGAAACCTCCGAGGGGTGAACGAGTGGGAGGACGACGGCCGACGACGACAGCCGCGGAGTGTGTAAAGCGAGCTAACACAGGGTTAGGTAAATCGAGGGGGTCACCGGTCGTTCCGCACCGGGCACGGAAAACCGGAACTGAAAACCTTCCAGGGAGGCGACGCGCGAGTGAGAATGCACAACCACTTCGGACTTACATGAGTGTACTATGTGCTCGCTGCACCCGGTGTACCAAATTGCATTCAACGGTTCTCCACCGCACCGACTCAAGGTATTGCCGCGTTACACGAGAGGGCTGAGTAATGAGGGAAATTTTTAAAAAATTCCAATTAGGGGAGACCGGGGTTGCGTGAAATTCCGCAATTTTAAGGGCTCCATAATTGTTTGTATTTTATATTATTAGTTTTTTTTTTATTTTAATGATCCGATTTTCCATTTTCAAACGCTATTTTACAGGGGACACGTCAGGCTCTTAGGAAAAAAATAGTCCGATTGTATTCCGCTCAAAAAGTTTATTTATTTGAACATTTGGAAATGGGAGAAAATCGAAAACTTGTAACATGGAAATAATCAATGAGAACGAAAACAAAATTGGTTTTGCATGGGTTTTAACATTTATTTTTCTTGATACATTGTAGATAATTAAAGATAATGATAATTATTATAAAAACATAAAAATTATTTTTAAATATTTTAAAAATATTTAAAAAATGTAAAGTAATTATACTATATAATATCCAATTTATATAATAGTAACTTACATTCGTTAGTTCTAATAACAACAAAAAATCGCTTACTTCCATAAAACTCTAAAGGGAACTCCTGACTGGGGTATTTTCGTACCCCAAGCACGGTGTGTCAGCTTCCTGTGCGACAACCAACGAGTGACTGAGTCTACTAGCGGCCTCAGCACATCGTCAGATTATGGAACTAAATTATCGTGGAGGTCCCAAGTCGTTAATGACATCTTCTACTTTAGGAGAGCAGTTTGAATATCGTCTGGGGTACTTTTGAACCCCGTACATGAGTTCTAGGCTTAAGGGCTTACGCCACAGTGATTGGATAAAAACGGACGCATATTTCATGATTTTTTTTCTCGGTAAATTTTCTCGGTTTGATTTTTTTAGGATGGAAGGAGAATTTATTAGAGAACATTTAGGAATTTTTTCATTGAATTTTATTGTTATTATGTTATGTATTGTTATATCGCCGCATGTGCGGCAAAACGCATTTACTGCTCACAAGACCCTTGTGCGTTAAAGAAACGCGTGGGGTACATATGTACCCCAGTCATGAGTTCGAGGGTGGAAAAAATGATACATGAGTTCCAGGCTTAAATGAGTTGGAAATCAATACAGGTTAATGCTAAAAATTGTTTCCGACCGTAAATGATCGTTATGGCAAAAAAGAAATGAAAAATTAATTAGTTTCCTTAACCGACCGCGATATTTCACATCGCCTTGATAATCCACACCTAAACGTACCGATCGCGATCCGCGGCGCAGGCAGAAATTCGCCGTAACAACCGACGATCGTCGACCCCTTCGCGCCGGGTTTCCCAATTCTTCGCGGAAGCTGCGCTCGACGTCTTTGTTCGGCGAGTTTGACGAACAAATTAGAGTGGATTAGGTAACGCTCGAGCACGCCGGCTTCCCCTCGGCCGACTTCTCTCCATTCGTTCGTTACTTCGGGCTTTAATTAATTTCCGGTTAAACCAGGACGCGGTGTGAATGCGAAATTTTTTTGTCATTGTCTCGAAGAAAAGTTTGCCAGTCGAGGCTGGGAGCGAGCGTGTTCGGCGGAGTCCTACACCCTCTGCACCCCGTCCTCGTCGGGCTGACATGCGTTATTGCGAGAATCAATTTGCGGTCGGCCATTCGTGACTTTATTCGACCCCCTGCAAATCGCCTCCGCTCAAGGCGATGTGTCACCTCTTCCTTCCCACACGTCTCGGGCCCGGCCCGTAACAAAAACGTGGGAAATATACCCAATGGAAAAAATATTTCCTGCAAATAATATTCCATAGAAAAAATAGTCCCCGGGAAAAATATTCTCTGGAAAAATATTCCCTGGAAAAAATATTCCTTGGAAAAAATATTCCCTGGAAAAAATATTCTCTGGAAAAATATTCCCTGGAAAAAATATTCCCTGGAAAAAATATTCTCTGGAAAAAATATTCCCTGGAAAAAATATTCCCTGGAAAAAATATTCCCTGGAAAAAAAATTCCCTGGAAAAAATATTCCTTGGAAAAAATATTCCCTGGAAAAAATATTCTCTGGAAAAATATTCCCTGGAAAAAATATTCCCTGGAAAAAATATTCCCTGGAAAAAATATTCCCTGGAAAAAATATTCCCTGGAAAAAAAATTCCCTGGAAAAAATATTCCCTGGAAAAAATATTCCCTGGAAAAAAATTTCCCTGGAAAAAATATTCCCTCGAAAAAATATTCCCTGGAAAAAATATTCCCTGGAAAAAATATTCCCTGGAAAAAATATTCCCTCCAAAAAATATTCCCTGGAAAAAATACCCCCCAAATTCACACACATGCCCACATGCGCGCACGCACACACACGCACACGGGGGGCATTTTTTTCAGGGGTATTTTTTCGGGAATATTTTTTCCGGGGGTATTTTTCCGCGTACCGCTCTTAAGGCAGTTATGTCGCGAAGGCAATCCAAAGTCATGTGCACAAACTTTTGACATGTTGTAATTTAACTAGCAGCTTTGACTTGTAAAAAATCTCGAAGGCGTTTACCGACCATTTGAATGAATAATTAGATCTTGAAAATCGATCTTTTTACACGACGCTTATGGGAGACCTGACGAAATTGTTCTTCAAATAAAGAATTAACATACTGACATCAAAGATAGAGAAAAAATATTAAGTACTGCGGTCTGGCGAATCAATCAGGAATTGGTGCGCAACAAAAAAAAAATGAAGTCACCGGACTAATGTTCAATAGAACTGCGATTAAAGTGCACGCCAAATGACATATCCTAACCTAATTGTCGTAAAAATGAAGTAAAATCCACACTCAACAAATAATCTGCTTACAAATAATCGTAATGTAATTGCGAAAATTTTCATAGATACTTTATTATTTGTTAAAAATATTATTGATGCACACAAATTACCACATATAATTAAAATATACAATAAAGCAATAAACTTTTGTAATAAATTGTGCATTTATTCTCTTGGGTTCCAACCCTTTACTGGACAAATCCCGGACATACGAACTAACGGCTCGAGCACAGAAACCGGAGTAGCTACCCGGGTTTCTGGCATATAACAAAGTGTTCCGTCGGTAAGAAAAACTGTAATAATTTTTTTTCAAAGCTGCATCCAGAAAAAAAAAATTTTTGACGGCCACCGTTAATTTGGTTTAAGTAAAATATTCATATGATTTAAATAAATATTTATTTCATTTAAGTAACTATTTATTTAATTTAAATAATTATTGATTCAAATCCAATAAATATTTTACTTAAACCAAATAAACGGTGGCCGTCAAATAAATTTTTTTCTGGGTGCGTTACCTATTTTCCGTTAAATGCAAATTATTCAATGACGCGAATATCAATTTGGATTCATGTCAGAATTTTTTTGCGAAGGCGCAGTCAGCCTGTTAAAAAAAATCGTTACAGTTTTAAGTTACCGACCGGTGGTATTTCACGTTTCAGTGTCTCGACGCAGGTGGTCGTTGATTCCGCCGCTGCCTTTGCGAAGGCCGCAGGCTCGCGGTCGACGTCCTGCAGATTCCGGAGAGGTTTTGCCCTCACGATCTGCGCTCCGGACCAAAGTTCCGTGGCTACGGTGGAAGCGAAACAGGTGCGGTTGGGCGGCGCTCGGACTTCCAACTGTCGTAGGTAAAGTGCCGTACTAAAACAATATTTATATTTACAACAAAAACTAAAATAATTTTTTAGAAACCATTTTTTTTTACTTGCTTATTAACATTGTTTATTCAAGATTGGGTGAACATCGGCAGGATTCGCAATATCAAGAGATGCAAATTAGTACCTCGGTTTTATCGGAATGACATCCGCAAGGGAAAAGTGTATCGCAAAAAAAAAATATATTAAAAATAACAAATTTTACCGGCAAAAAAATATTCCTTATATAAATTATTTACTTTTCGTCTACGCGGTAAATTATATTAATTTACACTTGCTCCGATATATCCGCATGTAGCTCGCAATTTATTCATTATATGCCATTTTTTCGTGAATATGATGTCTAACTATTTAGGAACATAAAAAAAAATATATATGCGAAAATATAGTTTTCATATATTAAGGTAGTCCTTGCAGATAGTGTTTACTTCGCATAAGTTTCGGAGAAATAAGAGGGAATTGCAAACACTTCTCGATGGTATAAAAATCCCGGCAATTTTCTTGCAATCAACCCCATACTCTTTTCCACACTCTTTCCCACGAACCGCGTACAATAGGAAATTTTTCGAGGCTGTACGCGATGACTGGGAAAGCGTCTGGAAAAGTGTGTGGGGTTGATCGCACGAAAATGTTCGAGGTCGCACGCGATGGCTTGCAAAGAGTCTGGAAAAGTGTATGAGATGAATCTGGTCTGACGGCCGCAATCTAACTATTTAAACTTTTTAACCTTTAATTATTTATTCGAGCGTATCGACGGAGCGGTTCCGTTCGATACGTTCTTCAAAGAAGCCCTTAAGGCTATCGCTCATCCGGACCGCCGTGAGCGACAGCTTGTCGCCTTAGACTAAACATCGCGGAGACTTTGTTCCATTGTGAAGCGAGCGCGAAGCCCTCAGCTTCACGCCCGCTTCTCATCAGTCCAGCTCCGATCGCCGTTCTGTACACTCTCGGGAATAATTACTCTCCCGAACGAAACTGTCTCCAACGCTAATAAAGTTATACTTGAATATGTATATCGAAGTTACTCCAGTCATTCGCACCGCCATCCCTGAAATTACACTGGGAAACTGAACAAAACCCATATTCAGATTATACTCTACCCAATATTCTTCCCCGTTCTGTTCCCCATATTCCACCCATACTCATTTTAATACACTTTCCCATATGCCTTTTTTTATGCGGGTTGTTAAAAAGATTAATTTTGCATAATAAGAATTCCAAAATGTTAATTGACAAATTGATGAAAAATAAAATTATTCAACAATTCTCCCGGAAACCTAACTTTTTCCTTTCATACAAATAATTCGTTCATTTTTCTGAATGCGTATGAATTTTTTCAAATTTTTTGATTCACTTTGAATTTTTTGACTTTTCACACATTTTTCCCATATAAAGGAAACATTTAGGTGAATGTAAAATTGTGAAAGAATTCATACGTATTCAGAAAAGTGAACAAATGATTTCCATTTTTTTAAAGTTAGGTTTCCGTGGAGATTCGTTGAACAATTTTATTTTTCATCAATTTATTAATAACATTTTCGAATTATAATTGTGCAAAATGATTCTTTTCGTCACCTCTAATATGCTGGATTTTTCTCCGATTTTTATATCATCCAGAAGTGTTTGCAATTCCCTCTTATTTCCCCGAAACTTATACGAACTGAAACACTATTCGCAAGGACTACCTAAAATGCTTCTACGAGGCTGCCACTTATCGCCTGCGAGTCCCCGCGAAGGTGTCTTTCCCCACTCCGATACTCGAGCCCACTTCGCAATCTTAACATTTTTATCCATAAATTTTTTCCAACCTTCTCAATGAACGGCTCGAACGAGGCTTCGTCCGCTCGACCCTTATTAAATCACGGGACTTGGAAACCTCTTTAATTTCGGCGTTCACTCGGTGGTCTCCGTTACTTCGGCGCCGGGATTTCCATTGCGTCAACTCGTCCCGTTAATTACCGATGCGAATGCGAATCAAAAGGGCTGCGTGACGGCGTACGCGGCGCACCTTCGGGGCTCGGATTAAATGGCCCGAGAGAAAGGGCCGCGAAGTGCGGAGACGAAGCGCAAGGAGGGCCGGAGTCTCGAAAGCCAGCTGTTTCGATTAAGCAGACAGCGGAGGAGGAAAGTGGCCAGACGGGATTGTGAAAACAGCGAGGGGACGTTTTCTCCGGCGCCGTTCCGAGACAAATAAAAATAAATCGGAGGAGCGATTAAGGACGTGGGGCGGATCGCGTCGCGAGGCTGGTTAAGTGATCAGGAGAAATAGGAAACGTCGCTTCTAGGATCGCATCTGGCACCCGAGGAAGCATCCGCGTTGGCCGGACTGACCGAAACGACGCCCAGGTAGGCTTTCGACCCGCTGGCTGCACCCAGAGAAATTGTTTATTACATTTATTTTATTATCATTTAGATAAATCAATACATTAGAACTCTGTTCATACAAATGGAATGTTTTTTATTTGTGCGAAACCCGAGTAGAACAGTTTTCAGGCTGCCATATGTTTCATCAGGGCGACATCAGACATGAATCCAGCGGTCTATTCAGACTTGCCGGATTATTACCTGATATGCACCAGTTCTAGTACCAAT
The DNA here is from genome assembly GCA_964017025.1 of Stenichneumon culpator. Taxonomy (NCBI): domain Eukaryota; kingdom Metazoa; phylum Arthropoda; class Insecta; order Hymenoptera; family Ichneumonidae; genus Stenichneumon; species Stenichneumon culpator. The sequence goes on from OZ024771.1 coordinate 5,090,554, forward strand.
AAGGGAAGCGTCATATAAGATTTGCCGGATCTACACCTGAACTGGACCATCGCCGGCTGCAGTCAAACACACCGGATGTGTTATCTTGGATATCGCCGTATTCGGCTCTGATATAAAATTCATTCCATTTGCCGGATCGCTAAAACTTGTATTGTTTCAGTTCAGAGCCAAGTCAGGAAAGGATCAGGCATTTTGAATTGTCGTACAACATTTTTTGAACTACCGCGGATAGAAAATTTTTCCGGCTGCCATATGTTTCATCAGGGCCACATCAAGCATGAATCCGGCGGTCTAATCAGGCTTGCCGGATTATTACCTGATATGCACCAGTTCTGGTACCAATAAGGGAAGCGTCATATCAGATTTGCCGGATCTACACCTGAACTGGGCCATCGCCGGCTGCAGTCAAACACACCGCATATGTTATCTTGGATATCGCCGAATCCGGCCCTGATATCAAATTCATTCCATTTGCCGGATCGCTAAAACTTGTATTGTTTCAGTTCAGAGCCAAGTCAGGAAAGGATCAGGCACTTATAATTGTCATACAACATTTTTTGAACTACCCCGGGTAGGAAATTTTTCCGGCTGCTATATGTTTCATCAGGGCCACATCAGCCATGAATCTGGCGGCCTATTCAGACTTGCCGGATTATTACCTGATATGCACCAGTTCTGGTACCAATAAGGGAAGCGTCATATCAGATTTGCCGGATCTACACCTGAACTGGGCCATCGCCGGCTGCAGTCAAACACACCGCATGTGTTATCTTGGATATCACCGGATTCGGCCCTGATATCAAATTCATTCCATTTGCCGGATCGCTAAAACTTGTATTGTTTCAGTTCGGAGCCAATTCAGGAAAGGATCAGGCACTTATAATTGTCATACAACATTTTTTGAACATAAATTTGTATTTGAGACATTCTTTATCAACCGGGCGACGTTTTTCGATTGAGCTCTCGGATGCTTTTTAAAATTTGCCAGTTTATAGTACTACTTGAGAGAGGCTTCGGTGATTGTTTAAAGATTTTTTAAAGTGCACCGTTCAGGATTTAGGTTTTTTAGTTTAATTATCAGTGTATCTCAGAAAAAATGGGTCGCTCAAAAAAAGCTTAGAATCATTAACTTTTTAATGTCTCTTGATAATGACTTTTTATTTTACATTCATTATCTCCTAAATGGATGTCCCAATAAATAAAATTTATTGGGACATCTGAAAATAGGGTAAATTCGAAAACTTGTAGCATGAAAAAAATCAATGAAAACGCAAACAAATTTGCTTTTGTATGCGTTTGAAAATTTATTTTTCTTGAAACACTGTGGGTAATTAAAGATAATGATAATTATTGTAAAAAAGTATTGAAATTATTTTAAAAAAATAAAATTAAATGCCTATACGCCCAAATTATATAATAGCAAGTCACATTCGACAGTTCTAACAAAAAAAAAAATCAATTACTTACATAAAACACTAACGAGTACTCCTGACCGGGATATTTTGGTACCCCAAGCGCGCTGCGTTAGCGTCCTGTGCGACAACCAACGAGTAATTGAGGCTACTCGAGGAACTCAGTTAACGTGGAAGTCCCAAGTCAATAATGTCTATTTCAACTTCAGGAGTGCAGTTTGAATATCGTCTGGGGTACTTTTGTACCTCATACATGAGTTCCAGAGATAAAGAAGTTGTTTTTGCGTGTACAGCTATAAATAAATAATATTATTGAGTTGAATGAAGTAACTGTCATAGGTGCACATAAATACAAATTTATTTCGCACAAATAAGAAAACATTCCATTTGAATAAACATAGTTCTAATGCATTGATTTATTTAAATATAATAAATCATTTCTCTGGATGCAGTCCTGCATCGAATCCATTCTCGGAACCCGTCTTGCCTCAGAAAAATAAAAAAATTAAAAAAAAAATTAAAAAACGCTCTGCTGCAGGCCGAAAGATAATGAATGAAAGGTAAAAAATAAAAGAGAATCATTGATCGAAGGTCTCGTATTAAATTCGACGGGAGTAGGTCGATAGGTCAATCTCAAGAGGAGCGAGTGAGATATTTTTGTACCTTATAATTGGAACGAAACTCGATTCGTGTTGAGGAGTAATCATCATCGACTACGTCAGCGCCCGTCGATCGGCTTCCTCCGAGAGTTCTTCCTTCCACCTCGATCGCCTCGGCACTTGGACACATTTTCATATGAATATTTTTTTATTATAGCCGACCGCAAGGGTGAATGAGAGGATTGGGTGTGAGGTGGGCGAGGCAAATTTGTCGCCGAGAGCAGCGCGCCGGAGAGAAAGCAAGACATGAGTGAACGTACAACGTGCGCCCCCTCATTATGTGCGAGGTGTGGTTAATTAATTTTAGCCCCCCCCCCCCCCCCGCCCCTCCATTTCGGACCCGGTGGTTTCTGCCGCCGCGCGTACCTCCAATTCTGCCTCTCGCATGGTCCCAGCCTGTTCGCATATGAGGCATTCTCTGTCAACTGAGCCACTTTTTTTCCGATAGTGTCAGATTTATCCTATAAAGAGGCACATTTTAGTATCACTTGAAAGTAGCCTTTGGACATTTTTTCAGATTTTTTAAATATATTTAGTGGATTTTTTTTCAAATTCATATATTTTGAAAGGGAGAAGTTGGGCAAAAAAATCTAATGGCAGAAAAGTTATCTTCATTCATTAAGTATATAATGCAATATGTGTTATATTTTTGTTCGTATTGCAAAGGCTATTTTTAGCAGAAAGGAACACGTTTTTTTCCGTACAATTCGACACATTCGATTTTGCTGCCAATTTTCGTAGGGTGTTTGGAGATGTCATTCACACATCGGAACTAGACGTATTTTCCGAGAATAGAAATATTAAAATAGCAATATTATATATACTGTAAAAAAATTGTAAATTTAATGTAGCGTACTGGAAGTTTTTGTGCAAAAACTGGCACATTAAATTTAATGTACAATTGTTATGATAAATTAATATACTTTTTCATTAAAATTAAAGTAAATTATTCAAATTAAAGTACTTTCACAGTGAGATTAAGGAAAATTATTAAAAATAAAGTATTCCCAAGGTTTTTAATACACTGAACATTAATTTTGCATCATAATTGTACATTAAATTTAATATACCACTTTTTGCATAAAATCTTCCAGTCCGGTACATTAAATTTAATACGATTTTTTTGACAGTGTAATTGTATGCTTCTTTATTCAGATTTTTTAATCCATTGATTTAGGAGATGCGTGTTTTTCGCAAATTCATATATCTTGAAAGGGAAACGTCGGGCAAAAAATCTAACGACAGAAAAATTATGTTCATTCATTAATAATTTAATGCAAAATGTGTTATATTTTTATTCGTATTGAAAAGACTATTTTTAGCAAAAAGGAATGAATTTTTTTTTTTTTCGTGCAATTCGACACTTCCGATTTCGCTGCAAATTTTTTTGGCCATCCAGCGATGTGTGAAAGAGCCTACAAAAAAATTGGCCAAGTGGAACTCGACGTAGTTGCGAAGGAAAAAAACATTATAATATAATATTTTTACAATAATTTTCTTTTATATCCAACTGTTTCAATGTACTGTTTCAACCTTTCAATTTTACTGTTTACTTCAATTTCTAACGGTAGTCGCAGATGTGGGACGAACCTAAAAAAAATTGGCGATCCGAAACTAGACGTATTTTCCAAGAAAATAAATATTAAAATAGCAATATTATATGATTATATACTTTCGCTCAGCAACTGAGTCGACGCCCACTTTCCCATTTTTTTTTAGGTCCTTCACACACCACCGAACTCCCTAAAAAATTGGCAGCGAGATCGAAGGTCTAGCATTGCCCTCACAAACCATAACATTAATTCCTTTCTGCTGAAAATAGCCTCTGCAATACGAACAAAAATCTAACACATATCGCATTAAATAGTTAACGAACGAACATAACTTTCTTCATTTAACATCTTTTTCCCCGACTTATCCTCTTCAAGATATACAAACTAAAAAAAATGTACACCTCCTGAATCGACGGATAAAAAAAATTTGAAAAAATGCCCAAACGCTCCTTTCAGCTGGTACTAAAATGTGGCCAATTATCGGATAGATCTGAGAGAGTCGAAAAAAAAGTCGCCGAGTTGACAGAGAATGCCTCGTATGCGCCTTCCTCCGCTCACGGACGAATGTGTGTGTACCCCCCCCCCCCCCACCCCCCAATACTGGGGCACTTCTATCGCGTTCTCCGGCCGGCCTTCAACATAGTTCGCCGCCGGGGCTCGCACAGTGGTGATGATAATTATTGTAAGCGTATTTATGACCACGGCACGCGAAAAGTCACCTGGGAAATTTGCCGCCCCATTCCCCCCACCCCCTACCCCGCCCAGAAGCGCGTCGACACAGCCAGCCGCCGTCGACCGCTGGCAGTGCCGGCAAGTACCGGGCTACATCGAAGCGGTGGGCCATTATTAATTTATCCGGCGAACCTGGTCGGCCGAGCACGTCGACGGGCTCGACCCACATGCAAAACTCTAAACATTACTCTGTCCGTCCCCGCAGACGCCCCGTCATTTAACTTTTATCACCTCCGCCTGCTTTGCATTCCGCGCAATTCTGCGGCTGTTTTTGGCCACCAGCGGCCTGCGGCGTCTTCGCCGGACTCGGAATCGAAAATCGGATGGGCCTTGTCGACAATTTTGGGCATGAAAAGAATGGGAAAATTTTGTAGAAAAAAAAAATCGAAAATTGAAATTTTCATGTTGCTTCCTAATAAAAGTTGCAAATTGAAATTTTCATATGGGTATTTGACGATGTTCCTTTACTTGCTGAGCTTCTTCTGTAAGAAAGTATTTTCTGTATTTTTGGCTTCCTCACAGAGGAAACTTCGCGAATAAAGAAACATTGTGAGAAAGTCTTATAAAAAAATTTTATTTGGAACTTTTATGAGGAACCAATATGTAAATTGCAATTTTCAACTTTTTTCAATGTCAACGTCGTGTTAGGATTTTATGCAAAACGACTGGCCGGTTCAGATTCAGAGCGAAAAAATCATCAAAAAGCTGTGCGCAAAGTTGTAATAAATAAGGAAGGTATGTGCAAATTACTTTGCAATTTTTTTTCGTAGGATAAAAAAATGCCTACGTGGCAAAAAATTGAAATGGTCAAAATTTTCGACGGAATTTATTGTAGAAAATGGCTAACTGAAATTTGCGTAATTTGTCGTTTTGAGGCCATGACTTATGTATTTTTCCCCACTGATGGCGAATCTCCACATTGTTTTACTCTTAAAGCACCATTTGATGCATAAAACATAAAAATCCAAAAACTTCAAAATCCAATACATTCCTAAAACTGCATATAAATAACTGCATATAGAAGCTTCCTCCATGAGGAAGCCAACAATATAGAAAATGCTTTATCATAGAAGAAGCTTCGCGAATAAAGGAACATTATGAGAAAGTCATATGAAACTTTCAATTTTCAACTTTTGTGACGAAGCGATATGAAAATGTCAATTCTCAACTTTTATAATTTATTGCAATTTATTATAATTTATTACAATTTATTACAATTCATGATTATGTATTATTATTCATAATAACATATCATCACTTATTATTAACAGCTGTGACTGCCGTGGAATGGTCCAACTTCGTTGCCCACTTATCCCGGTTTGGCTGAACGCCGCCGCTCCGTTGGCGCGCTTATATAAGCTAATTATGTCTCGCGCGGGGTTTTAAAAAAGAATACCTCCTCCGGATTAAGGGTAGGGAGAGCGGTATAGCGGCGGCACAGCGTAGCGCGGATCGCCAAAACAATTAACGAAAGTGCGGAGGGTATTTAGCGAAATAATTGAGCAGCGGGATATCCGAGTCGGGCGGGGGGTCCAGGGGAGGTTGGGGGTGTGGGGAGGGGCGGGGGGGGGGACGGGTAGGTCTTTTTTCGAGTGTGTATCGATTGGCCAATGGTACAAACTTGGCTCGGTGGAAGCTTCACCGAGGCGCAAGCCAGCCGCAGGCGACCCGCCGAGGAGAGTCTCGGTGAAATTCATTTGTCTCGTGTCTCTCCCGTTTCGTGCTTCGATGTTCTTTACGAGCGGCAATTATTATCATCCCGTGTCTCCCTATTTCGAAGCAAAGTCCTCTTAGCCTCCCGCGGAAGGTTTCGAGCTTTCGCGAACGGAGAACGGACGAGGAGGAGTGAGGAGTGAGGAGGAGTGAGGATGAGGAAGGGAGAGGGCGATGAGGAAGAGGAGCTGCGAGTCGTTTCGTGCCAACGGCGCTCCTCCCTCTGCCGGTTGCGCGCTTTCAACCTCCTCCGGCCCTCCCGGAGCGACCGCCATGCGCGATGCTGCTGCTGTTGCTTCGCCTGCTGGCCAAGTCCCGAGGCCGAAGCGATTATAAGTTTAGCAGGGCGGAGGGTGGAGGCGGAGGAGGAGGCGGCGAACAGAAGAGCGGTAGATACATGCATAGAGACAGGAAGCTTTAATCACAGCTGCCAATGCTGAGGCGCTGGATAAATACTCGACGCAAGGCCTACTTGCCGTGGTAACAGAGTTCCTTCTCTCTCCTTCTCTCGCCCTCCTCCTCCTCCTCCTCCTCCTCCTCCTCCTTCTCCTTCTCCTCCACCATCACAGACACTCACTTACTCCGTGTGTACTTTATAATGTTCCTTAGCGGCCCTCCCGCCTTCTGCTTCGAGGAGATAATAACTTACAATTTTCTCTCGACTCTCCTCCCGCTCCCTCCTTGCCGCTGCCACTCACCGCCGCTCTTCCCCCCCCCCCTCCCCCAGCGACCCAGGGCTTAACTTGTGGAACAATTATTATCAGGATCCTGATTGCCGGTAGAAATCCCCCCTCCCGACTGTACGTTTACGTCGTTATTGTATTTGAATTGCAGACCTAGCTTTAATGACTTCACGAACAATTTCAACTTTTTAGTCTTGGTTTGTCATCCTTATCATCCTCATCATCCTCGGCATCCTCGTCATCCTCATAATCCTCATCATCCTTATCATCCTCATCATCCTCATCATCCTCGTCATTCTCATCATCCTCGTCATCCTCGTCATCGTGGTTATCCTCGTCATCCTCATAATCCTCATAATCCTCATCATACTCATCATCCTCATCCTCCCGCGTGGACATTCAGCCACGGCCCCAATACGGGCATTATCAGGCTTGTCGTAGTGCCTTATCAGGGCGTACTATGGCAGCCTGAGAAGGGCCTTACATGAAATGTAACGAACAATTTCTACATTCGAACAATTTCTAATGCGATAAAAATCGGAAAAATGAACCGTGTGTAAGATGCTAGGAACATTGATTTTGGATAATAGTAATGTAAATGTAAATGTAATAGTAATGTAATAGTAATGTAAAAAAAATTATATTAAATAGAAAAACAAATAATCAGGGAATCTTTTTTATTGAACCGTTTGAATTATTTAAGGTAGTTATTGATTTATTAAATTATTCAAACATCCAAAGTTCGTTTCAAGATTTCGTAAACATTTTTTTTCCAACGTAATGAAATTCTATAAAAAATTCACATCGACTGTAAAAAATGTACGAATTTATTCGAAATTAGAAAAAATGATTCACTGATTTTTTTCTAAAGATTTATTTTTTAAATACGTTAGTAATGATTTTTTGGATATTTCATTACACAAAATCAATGTTCTTCACACCTTTAATACTGTTCGTTTTGGTGTGTTATAAAGTACTGAAATTTGTAAGAAATTTAATTTTCGTTTGAGGATGTATCCACAAAGCATTTTTCAATGGTGACGTACACACTATTTAAAGGTAAATGTATAGTTTTCGTTTATATTCAAAAATTTTAATGTTGTACTTTGTGATGTTCACCTCGTCAACTAGTACTTAAAAATTGGTTATCAATCCTTAGCTGATAATTAGGAATGGAATAGTATTTAACGACAGTGAAGTTGATATATACAGTGATATCTTGAGTTAACAAAATTATTATTAAGCAGTATGGCAAACCTGATAACACCCCTACTGCGGCCGGGGCCGAATATCCACTCAATTCCTTTACTATCGATTAACAAGGACTGCCCGATCAATGCCTGATCTGGACCTGATCTTACTATCCGTAGGCTAGCCTGGTCATGCAGATCGTGTGTATTTCAGACCCGGCCCAGGTAAGGCTTTTCATAAAACGGCAAGTTTCCTCATCACGACCTGATCAGTCGTAGGCAGAGCTGGGCGGCACTTAAAGTACATTGTACTTATTTGGTACTTTAATTCCGAGACTTTAAGTACAGGTGTACTTCAAGTACTGTCATATTTCCAAGTACTTAAAGTACATATGTACTTCAAATACTGCACTTAAAGTCTTTTTCCATTATTTCAAATACTTTCATGTAAAACACTGTGCGTGGAACGTGAAAATCTTTTTATTAATATAACTTTAAAAATAGTCTAATAGAACTATAATTTATACATTTTGGGTGAAACTGGTGAATATGGATCGACCCATATTTTATTAATTTACGTCCTAATCGCAGTAGTCCATATTTATCTCTTTTATTCTATATGTTTTCGGATGAAAGACACGGCGGACTTTTTGAAAATATCATTTTCTATTTTGTATCGTCTTCACTCCTACTACTGAGTTAAATTTAGAAACTCAATTTTACAAATGTCCATATCGACATATACATAAAATTTGAAAACTCAGGTATCTGCAGAGGCCTTATTGTATTCGTTTCCACGTCGACATACACCTCTATATCGTGAACATAATATTGTTTAAGCTTCGCCGATTCGTTGATGTACCATTGACCTCGTTGATTCGTTCTATGATGTATCATTGGCCTCATACTGAATTCGACTAAATCAAAAAATTCAGAAACCCACAGAGTATCATGAAATTCTACTATTTTTCGAATAAACTCTATCGTCGCATTATCTTAATTTGTATGATTTTTCGTTATAACCATTTTTTTCGTTACTTGATAATCAACGAAATGCGATGTTTTTTTTGTACTTTATAAGAACTTAAAGTACTTTAAGTACTTCAAGTACCGAGGACTTGATAAGGCATAAAGTACATAAGACTTTAAGTACAATGTGCTTTCAGTACTTGGTAATTCAAGTATTGGCTACTTTGAGTACTTTGCCCGGCTCTGGTCGTAGGGCGTACCTGATCAAATTTCTACGCGGGCTCGTCCTCATTCTGACTTTGTGTCAATGACTCCTGAATTGAAGCAGAATTGATGCTCCAGTTGGGATGACTCCTTAAGAGGTCTTTGACGATAGCGGGGAAAACCTGTCATGGTATGGATGCGGGCGTTCGAGTACTTTGGTCTTCTACTTGCGGTTCCGTCGTCTCGGCGAGCTACTTTTCCGGGGATCTTATTTGTCTTACCTTCTTTGATATTTATCTTTCCCCTCTTTTACCGGATGTAGGTCCTTCGGAGGCTCTGTTCTCCGCTCCTTGGCGCTGCAACACTGCGAGAAAGTCTCGCGACTTTGCCGTGGGAGCCTTGCCGAGTTGACCGAAAATTTGACGTGGGAGCGAAACGACTTTGTGTATTCTCGGAGAAGATTCGCGAGTTGCACACTCAGCCAGGAATTCGGAGGATGGATGAGGTCGCGGGCGAGGGCCACTCGAACCAGAGCAGGCCGCTTGGGAAGCTCGAAGTGGACCGGCTTGAGGATGCTGCGACGGATCCGGTTCATGGATCCACGGATCTGTTACTCAGAAATCGGGTCCGTGCTTGCTTCTTAAAAAAAAAAAATTATATGCGGAAATATATTTTTCATATAAAATCATTTTTTTTTACCCCTTCTCATTCCCTATTCCGTCTACGTGTTTTTTTTTTCTTCGAATCTCCTTGCAAACCTCTTTCGTTAACTGCGATTTATTGGGAACGGGGCGTTAAATACAATTTCGAGCTGGGTTTGAAAATTCTGAAAAATTCTGGAAAATTTGCCTTCACGTTTCGGTTCGAGCCCGCGATTTTTTATATGACTGAAGTAAGTCTCGGAAGAACGAAGATTTTTTTATTAGATTTTTACGGATCGTTTTTAATCATTTTTATTTTATTTAAAAAATGGCCTTGTTGAACGCATAAAATTTAAAATTCTGAAAAATCTTGTGTTTTATGTTGAACATTTTTTTATTTGAGCCGGAATGGGTCGGTGTCACCTTCTATTTTTTCTAATCTTTTTCGAAGGAAAAGCGGTGTTAAAAATTAGGAAGAAAAAAATTAGTCGATTATGAATTATCGCTTCACCATTTTTTTGTATGCGACACTACGTTTTTAGAGATTTATTCAGGTTGTTCCGAAGTAAGTCGGCGTCAACTTGCTTTTTTTCTTTTTTTTTTCCGAAACAAACAGTGCAAAAAATATAAGAAAAAAATCACTCGATTATGGGTTAACAGTTGAACATTTTTTTTTTTTTCCAAACACTGCATTTTTGGGATCTTTTTTTAGATTTTTCTGAAGAGTTGTTATTTTTCTTAGATTAAAAAGAAAAACTCTTCAGAAAAATCTGAATCAACTTCCAAAAACGCACTATTGCCTATAGAAATGATCAAGCGATAATCCACAATTGACTGATTTTTTCTTGTATTATTTTCCCTATTTTATTTCCAAAAAATTATAATAAAAATAGACCTTGACGACAACCCACGCCAGCTCAAATCTTAAAATATTTAATATAAGACATTTCTTCAGATTTTTAAATTGAGGCAATCGACAAGTTAATTTTTGCATAATCGCAAATAATAATAAACAATTTTTAAAAATCTAATAAAAAATCAGAGTGCTTTTGGGAGTTAGTTCAGTCATATAAAAAATGCCGGGCCCGATCTAAGAAGTCAAGACTTAGACCCAGGACGAAATGGTATGGAATGCCTCATACATGTATATATATATATATATATATTTTTTTTTTCTTCCGATTATAAAAGCCATCTTACGTGGCCTATTATCTCGGAGGGGATCGCGAGCTTTGTCAATCTATGCTTTCACTCCAGCCCCGCTCGGGGATCTCGAGAAGCTCGTAGACTTCTTAAGACCCGAATGAATAACCGCGGCTCGGATACAATGGAGGTACATCGACGTACCTTGTTCGCCAACTTTCCTCACGGCTAAGCCGTGGACCGTCTCACTTATCCGAGGGGAGCCACAGCGAGAGAAGATGAGGAAGATTAAAAAAAAAAGATCGATGTCTTTGCGTTTGGCTTGTCTGCCGCACGAGTCGGTTTAGTTGAGGAAATCGACGATGAGAGAGGAGTTAAAACCGAGATAGGAAACGTACCTTCCCCATCGTTTTTAGCGTTCGGCTTTGTCGACAGGGTAAGAGCGAGCGGGGTGAAACGGGACAGTGGGGCAAAACGGGATCGACAATCAGGATGCATCGGTGGGCAATATGGGACGTCCTAAAATGTTTGGAAAATTGCGTTTTTTCAAAAGATTTTGATTGGAAAATTGCGTTTTTCAAAAGGTTTTCATTGGAAATTTGCCTTTTTCAAAACGTTTTGATTGGAAAATGGCTTTTTCACAACGTTTTGATTAGAAAATTGCGTTTTTCAATACGTTTTGATTAGGAAATTGCGTTTTTCAAAACGTTTTGATTGGAAAATTGCTCTTTTTAAAACGTTTCGATTGGAAAATTGCTCTTTTCAAAATGTTCTGACTGAAAAATTGCTCTTATCAAAACGTTTTGATGGGAAAATTGCTTTTTTCAAAACGTTTTGATTGGAAAATTGCGTTTTTCAAAACATTTTGATTAGAAAATTGCGTTTTTCAAAAAGTTTTGATTGAAAAATTGCGCTTTTCAAAAAATGTTGATTGAAAAATTGCGCATTTTAAAAAGCTTTCATTATAAAATTACCTTTTTCAAAACATTTCGATCGGAAAATTGCCTCTTTCAAAACGTTTTGAAAAAACTCAATTTTCGAATAATTTTAGGACGTCCCATTTTTCCCCATCGTCATTCCGATTATCTGTCCCGTTTTGCCCCACAGTCCCATTTTGCCCCGCTCTCCTTTATGTACAGTACACGGAGAGAAAACGAAAAGAAAAAAAAAAATCTGTAATTCCCTTGAGACAATTCTCGTCGATGTTTCGATGAACGCCCAGAGGTAAAATCGTCGAGAGACGAGCTCAGTGGTAATGAAAGGGTAGCGGAGAAAGTAAGTAGCCTTCTATCTTCGCGTCCACGGGACAAAGGGTATAAATCGTAGAAACGAGAGTATCGATGGAGGAAGCAAAGCGACCGAAGAGGATATGATGCCATTGTCGACTTTGACAATCGGTATCGTTTACGTCGAACGAACGCCCACCTTTCTTCGATTGGTCCTTTGAATGTATCCGGCACGGGTTTATCGCTCCGGCTCATTCGCTTTGCCTCATTTCGCCTCACAATATTTTTTTTCTGGACGATTAAAGAGGTTTGCACATTTAACAAACTTTTTCTGAGTGCGAGAGTCCAGAATTTAGTTTTTTTTTTTTTTATTAATCGCAGGGCCGAATTATTGTTTATAAGGTTGTTTATAATCATAGCGCTTTTTCGATTTTTGTTTTCGTGCTATCGGGTTTTAGTGCGTGATCGGTGTGCGAAAAAAATTATTCGATGCAGTGTCTATATCAATATTTGGCGCAACAATTATCGAATACATTAATGGAAATAAATAAATAAATAAATAAATGACGGTTATGAAAAGTATGAAGAAATTATTATAGATATAAATAATTAGAATTTATTATGACCAACATATAAACCACTATTTCATTCTTTTTAGAGAGATTTGTTTGTTTCGATGTCAGTTTGCAGAAGGGAGTTTTTTAAACATGTATTTTTTTTTATCGTCAGCGAAACGGAAGCGCTTGTGGAAGGGATTAAAATTGTCTGTGCATCCTCCAGGAAGCTCCCAGTACTTGCGTTATAACCGCAAAATGTACGCATAAAATAAATAAATAAATAACGCTAATATTCTTTTTCGAGAGATTTGTTTATTGTTCGCCTGCAAAATTTCATTTTGCAGGCGGGAATTTTTTTTAAATGCTAATATTTTTTTTTCGTCAGCAAAACGGAAATGCTCGCGGGAGGGATTAAAATTTTTCATGCATTCTCCAGGAGGCTACCCAGTACTTGCGTCATACCCGCAAAATGTTCGCATAAAATAAATAAATAAATAAATAAATAATTGACGCTGATATTCTTTTTCGAGAGATTTTTTATTGCAATTTCATTTTGCAGGCGGGAATTTAAAAAAAATGCTAATATTTTTTTTCGTCAGCAAAACGGAAACGCTTGCGGGAGAGATTAAAATTGTTTATGCATCCTCCAGGAGTCTCCCCAGTACTGGCGTTATATCGGCAGAATCTTCGAAACTTTCTTGATCCTTCCGCTGCCAGGGCTGTAACCCGAGACGGTGGGACAGAGGCAAGGAAATCTCGAGCGTTAACCCTCCCGATCAACTTTTTCCCCGCTCATGCATACACAGCGAGGGGGCTAAACAGACTCCCTGCTGTGCTGCGAAGAGACACGCGGGAACGAAGTCGAGTGGGGTTCGAGAAAAAAAAAAGAGACTTTAACGTCTTGTTGTCACTCCCGAAGTTTCGGCCCGGAGGGTCGAGCAACTCGTTCGCGCGACATCGAAACCACCCAAGCTCTCCTTCCCTCCTCCACCGCCCTCGTCGTGCGGTGCAGAAACAGCCGAAAAACTCTTCTGCCTTCTTGTTTGCTGTATCAATATATGGGCTAAATTTTTTCAGATTTTTACATTCACTTTTATTTTTATTTATTTATTTATTTATTTATTTTTGATGGGGAAAATGTGTAGAAAGTCACAAAATTCAAAATGAATTTGAAAATCTATTTATTTTATTCTAGATAAAAAGTAAAATAGAAAATCTATACCGTAAAAATCTAGATAACATCCAAATGAGAAAGTCTTTTTTTTTTAGATTTTTAAATTCACTTTGAATTTTGTCAGTTTGTACACATTTTTCCATATAAAAAATAAGAATCAAACTGAATTAAATAATCTGAAAAAATTGATACGTATTCAGAAAAATGAAGGAATCATTTTCATACAAAAAAAATATATATATATTTCCATTTTATTTTTCGTCAACTCGTTAATAACATTTTGGAATTATTATTATGCAACATTAATCTTTTCAGTACGTTTAACCCTAGAACTCATGTATGGGGTACAAAAGTTCTCCAGACGATATTCAAACTGCACTCCTAAAGTAGAAATTGACATTATCAACTTGGGACCTCCACGATAATTTAGTTCCATGATCTGAGGATGTGCGGAGACGGGTAGTGCCTCAGTTACTCAGTTGGTTGCCGCGCAGGAAGCTGACACACCGTGCTTCAAGTACCAAAATACCCCAGTCAGAATCATATTTTATGTAAGTAAGTGATTTTTTTTGTTAGAACTGTCGAATGTAATTTACATTTATATAATTTGGACGTCGTCAGAATTTTATTTAAAAAAAAATTTTATATGTTTTAATATTAATACTTTTTATAATAATTATTATTATCTTTAATTACCTAGAATGCTTAAAGAAAAATAAATTTCAAAACCCATGCAAAACCAATTTGGTTTGTGTTTTCATTGATTTTTTTCCATGTTACAAGTTTTCGACTTTTCCCTATTTTCAGATGTCCAAATAAATAGACTTTTTAAACGGAATGTAATAGGACTATTTTTTTTCCTTATAACCTGATGTCCTCTGGAAAATGACGTTTGAAATTTAAAAATCGGACAATTTTTTTAAAAACTGCAATTTTTTTCACAAAAAGTACGTTTTTTTGCCAATTTTTGTTACATTTTGGTCTTTAAGGGCGATTTTCACCAACCGAACTTTAATAAAATCAAATTTACCGCATACCATTCTTTTCCTTATGAAAAAACGATGAGAGAGAATTGCAAACACTTCTGGATGGTATGAAAACTTGAACAAAATCAAGCATATTAACGGTGCTGAAAAGATTAATTTTGCATAACAATAACTCCAGAATGTTATTAAAAAATTGATGAGAAATAAAATTGTTCAAGAAATCTTCATATTCAATAAAAATAATTCATTGATTTTCCCGAATACATATAAACTTTTTCAGATTTTTAAATCCACTTTCAATTTCTTTTTTAACGGGAAAAATGTCTAGAAAGTCACAAAAATCAAACTAAATTTAAAAATCTGAAAAAATAAATACTCAGAAAAATGAACGAATCATTCTCATAAAAAAAAAAAGTTAGGTTTCCGAGAGATTCGTTGAACAATTTTATTTCTCATCAATTTCTTAATGACATTCCGAAATTATTATTATGCAAAATGAATCTTTTCAGAACCTTTGATATGCTTGATTTATTTCAGATTTCTATACCATCCAGAAGTGTTTCCAATTCCCTCTCATTTCTCTGAAACTTCGCAACTCGGCTTTCTCACCATTCGCAAGCCTATCTTGCGTTCCCGCGCCATCGAAACCACCCAAGTTCTCCTCCGCCTCCGCCCTCGCCCTACCGTGCAAAAACAGCCGAAAAACTCTATGCGATATCAATGTATGGGCTTACAAATTCGCGCATACAGCGTGAATTCCAAACTCTTTTGCGCCAACGAAATTCTCGGTTCCGCATTTCTCTCCTCCATATTTCGTATTCAACTTCATGCACGTCTCTCTTATATTTTCGGCCGGCGCATAAGTGTCGGAAAACTTCCGAACAAACGAACGAAGAGGACGACCGAGGACAACAAAGCCCCGAGCAAGGATGCGCGAGTATCGGCTTACATTCGAGGGAAAACTGCCGACTCGGCTGCGCACCGATCGCCGTTTGATATTCGAGTTTGCCCGATATGCGGAGCGCCGGTGAAATACAGTTCGCAGAAGCCGATCGACCGTGCTTCACAATCCTCCGACATTCCATATTTATCCGGATATTTGTTCGGGCTCTCGCTTTTTCTCGTCGAGGATCCCCGTTATGGTTGAAGTATCCACACTGCAGGCAAGCTCGCGGGACCGAGAGTCGACTGTCTCGGGGTTTGGGCAGGAGTGCTTACCGGTGTCTCGTTCGCCGACTGCGTCTCAAACGCCTCGACCTTTTCCGCGATTTCCCAGCTCCGCGCGTCTCCATGTTTTACACGGTTTAAAAGATTCCCACCATTAACGATCATTTTCATTTGCAAAGTTTCACGATATTTTTTCTTGGTAATTACTAACCATCTTAAAAATTGTCTTAAAAATTACCTTGAAAATTACATATTAAAAATTACCTTGAAAATTTCATATTAAAAATTACCTCAAAAGTTGCCTCAATAGTTTCTTTCAGTTACCTCGAATATTACCTTAAAAAAATAGTAGTAAAATTGACTACTATTTTTTTAAGTCCATTGATACATTTTTGTATAATTAATTTGTTTAATTACAAATAATTGTTTAATTATTTCATAAGATATGAATGATTGTCGAATTGGCAAAAAAATCCCGAACAAAATTTTCCATACCGATTCTATACGCGTTGATCTTTGTTTATAACGATTTATTTGTAAACTAAGGTGTCGCAAAAATAAAACTCACGCCATTAAACAACATCAACTGTATTACATGATTTCTGACCCGAGATTCGTGTTAATTGTTACCCGACTCAGCAATTGGGTTTTCTGTCTCGTCGCGTCGTGAGTCCTGGGTCAGGACTCGTGAATTCTGGGTTGCGACTTGTGAGTTCTGGGTCGGGATTCGTGTTTTTACCTGGGCCCGGAATCGGGTTTTCTGGGTCGAGCCTCGTGAGTCCTGGGTCGGGATTAGTGTTTTATGGGCAACTGTGGAATCCACGCTGGTCCAAGATCGCCCCAGTCTGCAGTCACTACGTGGGTTGAAGTATTTTTTGGTCGGTTTTAATTTGCCCCTTTCCGCCTTTTTTTAACTCTCAGTCATCCTCTCGGAAGCGATAAAGAGTAAGTAGTTTCATTGCAGATCCATTTCCATCCGATCTCATTCGCCGGAGTTTCGAGTTTATATACGTTTCGAATGGTTTATCGGTGCTGAGAGACACTCGGCTGGTGAATACGTAACCGGGCTTGCTCCTTCGCTCAGGTAAGGAAGAGAAAAGGGACGATAGAAGGAATGGCGAAGGTATAAGTGCACGACGACCATCAGGCGCACCGCGAGCCATAAAGAATCTCAATCATCGCTGGCGAAGACCGTGAGCCCGACGGAAAGAAGGTTATTGGAAGTCGTTCCTCTATTCTCTCTGCAAACCTAGTTCATTGTTTTTCCTTCGTGGTCGCAATCTTCTCCTGCCGGCGTCTTCCATCGCGATATACGATTCTTTATTATCGTCGCATATTACAGATTTGTTATATATATCTTAGACTCTTTCGTCATTTCTACCATCACATCCTCATTAAGAGGTAATTGTTATTGTCGTCGTTTTGCTTCGAACGTCCTTCTACGAAAGCCGCGTAGTTGAGGAAACTTTACTAGATGTGCAGACAACGAATTCGTCCCAATGGCGATTGTTATGGCATTGATGACGATGTCTTCGGTAACTAATAACATTGGAATGGAAATTGATAATTCAATATTGCGTTTGGAATGTCGATATCAGTGAGACTTCCTATTGTTGACTTACCGTCTTCTGTGGGCAAATTCGTAAATCCAAATCTTGAACTTGGCGGATGGTCCGAAAGATCTGAAAGATACGATATGGATAGGAGTTGTAAGTTCTGGGTCGGGCCTCGTGTTTTTTGGGTCGGGGTTCGTGTCTTCTGGGTCAGAACTTGAGTTCTGGGTCGGGGTTCATGTCTTCTGGGTCAGGACTTGAGTTCTGCGTCGGGGTTCATGTCTTCTGGGTCGGGGTTCATGTCTTCTGGGTCAGGACTTGAGTTCTGGGTCGGGGTTCATGTCTTCTGGGTCGGGGTTCATGTCTTCTGGGTCAGGACTTGAGTTCTGGGCTGGAAATAGAGTGGCGATCCGTGAGTTCTGGATCAGGACTCGTGAATTCTAGGTTGGGATTCATGTTTTCTGCGTGAGTTCGTGAATTCTGGGGTGAGATCCGTGAGTTCTGAGCAGGGATCCGTGAGTTCTGGGTTGGGATCCGTGAATTCTGAGTCAGGACAGGTGAGTTCTCGGTTGAAATTCATGTTCTCTGCGTCAGGACTCGTGAGTTCTGGGTTGTGATTCGTGAATTCTGGATTGGGTCTGGTGAGTTCTGGGTTGGGGTTCGTGAATTCTGCGTCGGGACTCGTGAGTTCTGGGTTGGGATTCGTGAATTCTGCGTCGGGACTCGTGAGTTCTGGGTTGGGATTCGTAAATTCTGAGTCGGGACACGTCAGTTCTGGATCGGGAGTCATGTCTTCTGGATCGTGAGTTCCGGGTTGGGATTCGTGTCTTCTGAATCGTGAGTTCTGGGTCGGGATTCGTGTCTTCTGGATCGTGAGTTCTGGGTCGGGATTCGTGTCTTCTGGATCGTGAGTTCCGGGGTGGGATTCATGTCTTCTGAATCGTGAGTTCCGAGTCGGGATTCATGTCTTCTGGATCATGAGTGTTGGGTCGGGATTCATGTCTTCTGGATCGGGATTCGTGTCTTCTGGATCGTGAGTTCTGGATCTGGATTCGTGTTTTCTGGGCCAGGAATCGTGAATTCTGAGTCGGTACTCATGGGTTCTGCGTCATGATTCGTGTTTCCTGGGTCGGAACTCGTGAGTTCTGGGTTGGGATCTGTGAGTTTTGGGTTGGGACCCGTGAATTCTGGGTCGGGACTCGTGAATTCTGGATTGAGACTGGTGAGTTCTGGGTTGGGATTCGTGAATTCTGAGTCGGGACACGTGAGTTCTGCATCGGGATTCATGTCTTCTGGATCGGGATTCGTGTCTTCTGGGTCGTGAGTTCCGGGGTGGGATTCATGTCTTCTGAATCGTGAATTCCGGGTTGGGATTCGTGTCTTCTGAATCGTGAGTTCTGGGTCGGGATTCGTGTCTTCTGTATCATGAGTTCTGGATCGGGATTCATGTCTTCTGGATCGTGAGTTCCGGGGTGGGATTTGTGTCTTCTGAATCGTGAATTCCGGGTTGGGATTCATGTCTTCTGAATCGTGAGTTCTGGGTCCGAATTCGTGTCTTCTGTATCATGAGTTCTGGGTCGAGACTCATGTTTTCTGGATCGAGCTCTGTGTCGGGATTCGTGTCATCTGGATCGTAAGTTCTGGATCGGGATTCATGTCTTCTGGATCGTGAGTTCCGGGGTGGGATTCGTGTCTTCTGAATCGTGAGTTCTGGGTCGGGATTCATGTCTTCTGAATCGTGAGTTCTGGGTTGGGATTAGTGTCTTCTGTATCATGAGTTCTGGGTCGAGATTCATGTTTTCTGTATCGAGCTCTGTGTCGGGATTCGTGTCATCTGGATCGTAAGTTCTGGATCGGGATTCATGTCTTCTGGATCGTGAGTTCTGAATCAGGATTCGTGTTTTCTGGGTCAGGTATCGTGAATTCTGAGTCAGTACTCATGACCCAGAAGGTCATGATTCGCGTTTTCTGGGTCGGGACTCGTGAGTTCTGGGTCATGATTCGTGTTTTCTGGGTCGAGACTCGTGAATTCTGAGTCGAGGTTCGTGAGTTCTGGGTCGGGACTCGTCACTTCTAACCCGGACGCGGGAGTTCTCATAAGAAGTACCCGGATTAAGGTCCGAGTCAACCTTGACGATGGCCTGTCATGCCGCTCCCGACGCTTATTCCCAACGGTCCTTACTAATCCTATTTCCACAACGTAGCAACATACATCTACAGACATACTAATCGAGTTCCCGACAGCCATGCAAACGGCTTCCGCATCAAACCTCTACAAAGCAACACCGACAAGGCAACGGATCACATCAGATCTACGTGGATTCACACAACATTCCATTATCTCAAGCAAACATAGAAAAATTTTCAAGCTTCCCGGAGAAACTCAACAGACTCCGAGCAGAGTACCTTGTAAATTCACCTTTGTTTCGACATTGTCTTGTAACAATGTTACAAGACAAGCGGAAAAATTTAGCTTCCCGAACGTGCTCAAGATTATCTCGGGACTCGAGGCAGCTTCTTCCTCTCGTACGACAACACGAGAGTTACAAGCACGCAGAAGGGAGCGCAGATATTAAATCTCGCGCTCCAAAGTGGAGATAGCTGAAAGCCTGTAAAGACCGAAGGACAGGGAGAACCGGGAAGAAGATCGCGAGACGCGCGGATGAAGTCGAGACTCAGCGCCGGCGATGAAGACGCTTCAAGCTTGAAAGCTGCAGCGGGAGCGGCTCTCTGTACGTCGAGCTATTTGAAACTTTCCCGGATTCTGAAGTCAATTTCGTTCCATTACGGACCACGTACGACGCAGCATCCTATGTACCGGATGACGAGCGAGGGGCGCAGAGTCACCACCGGCATGAAGCGACGCTGCGAGCGCAGCCGAGGCTCCCGACAAATTGCTACGTTCGAGATGCACAGGGCGACTTTCGCGTCTTCGTTAACAGGCTTGAAACAAGATTTTCACGAGAGTCGAGTCACTGCCTTCCTCATTTCCCTCTTTAACTTCATGTATCCCTCGCGATGCAGGAAACTGTTTGCTACCTCGGCGACGTCTTTGATGCCGCGTCGAGCCATCGACGTCTGCGACGCACGCAACTTATTTCCCTCTTCTCGATCCTCACCTTCGGCGTGAAACCGGTAGGAACGCTCCGAGAGAAATGAGAAAAGGAAATTACAATAGCTAATAATTTATTTTTAATACTGAAGAAAGCAATAACAACAACCCAGAGCGTTACGACTTTCAACTGATAATCGAGTTGCGTAAAAAAGCGGATAAGCAACACTGGCTGGTGGGCTGCGAGGGGAGGCGAGGGGTAGTTACAAGGAACAGAAAGGAGTGAGACGGAGAGCCAGAGAGAAATGAATTGGACAGGAAATAGCGTGGCGCCGGTGCTGCAGTAAACCACAAATCATCGTTTTATGAATATGCAAGGAAAGTTGGTGGGAGAGGAAGGAGAACTAGGGGCGGGGGGTTTCGGGGGAGGGGCGGGGGATGGAGACTCACGGCGCAAAAATAACGTCGTGCGGGCGACTCACCCAGCTGGGTGGGGAGGGTCAGATCGATCGGCATTTCCTTTTCACCTTCGTCCTTATGCAGTTCTCACCATCCAGAGCCAGCCCGTTCCTTCGCCTCTCCGTCTCCCTCGCGCGTCTTATGCAAAACCGGCGTTTCTGGCTGGGCCCAGGCGCCCCAGACGGGGCTCGTGTTTCTTCTGCCTGCGGTTTTCTCTTCGTTTCCTCTCCGGCCCTCGCCACCGGACCGACATGTTGCCGCCGGTGAATTATTCCGAGCCTTCGTTTTTCATCCCTCACCACCATCCCTTCCACCCCCGCCCCCACCCCACCCCCACCGAACCCCTCCTGCCCCCTCTTTCTTCAACCTTCCCGCCGGTTTTCAAGCATCGCTCCACCACCGGGGCCACACAGCTGTACCGGGAACTCTCCCTCCACCCTCTTATTCCCGCGACTGTCACCCCAATTGTGCACGAAAGAAAAGCGAGAAGAAACGGAGTGGGACCACTAGCGGGTATAAACAGCGATGCAGTAGACGCTCGACTTGGGTGTATCAGCGAGATTTAAATAATAGAACAAAAGTCGTCGAGCTCCGTAGGAAGGATACCCGGTGGCCGAAGTCACGAGGACTCGGGGGAGCGCGCGGGAGGGTGACTTTACACCGTGAATAAAAGAAGCGTGCGGTTCCTTCCGTTTTGGATTCTTTTTAGATCGTTTCTTTTCGCCCTCACTCTGACCGCATTTGTTTTCCGAGGGATGCTGTTGTTGTTCTTTTTTTTCAGCCCTGCAACCACCGGGTCCCAAATCGTCGGTTCTACGTCTCCGCTCGGACGGTTCATCCTTTTTGTTCTCAAAGAGCACAAATCCTTTCCGGTACTCGGGGGTTGAATAATCAGTACGCCGTGCGGGATGTGAGATTTTTTTCGATGGATTTTCCTCTAAATGATAAAAAATGGATAAACATTGGTAAAAGAATTGGTAAAAAATTGGTACAAATGGGTGAACAATTTGTAAACGGAAAGGGGTAAAAGTGGGACACTGCTTGTCGCTTGTGTGGTTCTTAATTCGTTGCATCGGACGCCTGGAAACGCTCTTAACCGTCTTAACACCCATCAACCGCCGGTCGATCTCCTGCGAGGGGCTCTAAATTTGTGTGCGTATAGCTGGTTGAATAATGAGTACACCGTGCGGGAAGTGAGATTTTTTTCCATGGATTTTCCTCTAAACGATTTAAAAAAATGGATAAACATTGGTAAAAAAAATTGGTAAAAAATTGGTACAAATGGGTGAACAATTTGTAAACGAAAAGGGGTAAAAATGGGACACTGCTTGTCGCTTGTGTGGTTCTTAATTCGTTGCATCGGACGCCTGGAAACGCTCTTAACCGTCTTAACACCCATCAGCCGCCGCTCGATCTCCTCCGAGGGGCTCTGAATTTGTGTGCGTATAGCTGGTTGAATAATGAGTACACCGTGCGGGAAGTGAGATTTTTTTCCATGGATTTTCCTCTAAACGATAAAAAATGTATAAAAATGGATAAACATTGATAAAAAACATTTGTAAAAAATTTGTACAAATGGGTGAACAATTTGTAAACGAAAAGGGGTAAAAATGGGACACTGCTTGTCGCTTGCGTGGTCCTTAATTCATTGCATCGGACGCCTGGAAACGCTCTTAACCGTCTTAACACCCATCAGCCGCCGGTCGATCTCCTCCGACGGGCTCTAAATTTGTGTGCGTATAGCTGGTTGAATAATGAGTACACCGTGCGGGAAGTGAGATTTTTTCGATGGATTTTCCTCTAAACGATAAAAAAATGGATAAACATTGGTAAAAAAATTGGTACAAATGGGTGAACAATTTGTAAACGAAAAGGGGTAAAAATGGGACACTGCTTGTCGCTTGCGTGGTCCTTAATTCATTGCATCGGACGCCTGGAAACGCTCTTAACCGTCTTAACACCCATCAGCCGCCGGTCGATCTCCTCCGAGGGGCTCTAAATTTGTGTGCGTATAGCCGGCATACGCTACGGTACGTTCACGCTCTAATTATACCGTCGCGGTAGGTTGCGGGCTTGCGGCATCGCTGAAGCAATTACCCCCTCGCCGGCCAGAGGAGCGGAAGCTCGGAAGGAGCGGGACGATGAAGCCATTAGCCGCACGACATAGCAGAGCACAAAAATAAAACTTATCTTACGACCGATAAGCGTAGCCTGATTTTACGGCAATTCTTTTATCATCGGTTATCGTGTAAATATACCCGCTGAAGCATGAGCCAACCTTGGGCGCGCACCGATTGTGGCCAACGGGGCTTGAAAGGGGGGAAAAAAAGTGTAACAAGAATTGAGTGATGTGGATGGGAGAATAGAATAGCACACGCTATTTATTCTGCTCATAATTCGGAAGAGCTTGCGAGACTCGCGTTTCGAGAGGATAGCAATTATACCTGCGCGGAAAACTAACCGATCGAATGTGAAACAATGCGGAAGCGAAGCGAGCGTGTGCGAACATGAATTCGAGAGAGAAAGGGCGGGAGAGAACGGCGGAGAATATTTGCCTTTCTGTTTTGGCCGTACTCGACGGTTAACGAAACGGGCGTAGCATCACAAACGGCTGCGCACGTGAAACTCACTGCGAGCCCCGGGATTGTAGGGAGAGATATAGTATCTTCGTATATGCACTTCGATTCATCACACTATTGTCAGGCGGAGTTCGGTTCCCTGTTTTCATTTCGTTCAAGCTCAGACCATTTCTTTCTCTTTCTCCGGGCCATCGCGCTGAATTTTCAATAACATCACAACCGCGAAGTCGATTTGCGGGTTGCATACTTTTTTTTGTACGCTCTGTGAGTGTCTCCGAGTGTCTGTCAGTGTCTCTTAGTGCCTTTTAGTATCTTCTAATAGTTCTTAGTCTCTCTGTATCTCTTAGTGTCTCGTAGAATCTCCTCACAGTTTTTAGAGTCTTCGTGTCTCCTAGTGTCCTTCAATGTCACTGAGTGTCCTTTAGTGTTACTCAGTGTCCCTTAGTGTCTCTCAGTGTCTCTCAGCGTCTCTCAGCGTCTCTCAGCGTCTCTCCGCGTCTCTCCGCGTCTCTCCGCATCTCTTAATGTCTCTTAGTATTTCAACATCATTTTGCTCAAGGTCGATATTAGTGTCTCTTAGTGTCTCTTAGCGTCTCTTAGCATCTCTTAGCGTCTCTTAGCGTCTCTTAGCGTCTCTTAGCGTCTCTTATCGTCTCTTAGCGTCTCTTATCGTCTCTTAGCGTCTCTTAGCGTCTCTTAGCGTCTCTTAGCGTCTCTTAGCGTCTCTTAGCGTCTCTTAGCGTCTCTTAGCGTCTCTTAGCGTCTCTTAGCGTCTCTTAGCGTCTCTTAGCGTCTCTTAGCGTCTCTTAGCGTCTCTTAGCGTCTCTTAGCGTCTCTTAGCGTCTCTTAGCGTCTCTTAGCGTCTCTTAGCGTCTCTTAGCGTCTCTTAGCGTCTCTTAGCGTCTCTTAGCGCCTCTCAGCGCCTCTCAGCGCCTCTCAGCGCCTCTCAGCGCCTCTCAGCGCCTCTCAGCGTCTCTCAGCGTCTCTCAGCGTCTCTTAGCGTCTCTTAGCGTCTCTTAGCGTCTCTTAGCGTCTCTTAGCGTCTCGTAGCGTCTCTTAGCGTCTCTTAGCGTCTCTTAGCGTCTCTTAGCGTCTCTTAGCGTCTCTTAGCGTCTCTTAGCGTCTCTTAGCCCCTCTTAGTGTCTCTTAGTGTCTCAACATCGTCTTGCTTAAGGTCGATATTAGTGTTACTTAGTGTCTCTTAGTGTCCCTTAATGTACCTCAATATCTCTGAGTGTTTCTTACAGTGTCTTAGTGTCTCGTAGTGTATCTGGGTGCCTCCGTATATATCGGCTAGTATGTGTGATTAACTGATTATCTATTTAAGTATCTATGAGAGTGTCTACAAGAGGACGGCCAAATAAACAAAATCAAGTACCCTCATTTACATACGTCCAAATGAATACCCTTGAAGGTGATTGAATCGTTCCGTGAGAAAATTAACTATCCCGTGTCGGAGTGAATAAACCCACCATTAAAGTCGATTCATTCGCGTGGGCTCGAGCATCAGATCTTATCGAGTATATCGTATAATCCCTCGTGTCAAGATTAGAAGCCGGGCGAAAAAAAAGTGTATAAAAAAACAGTCGAAAGGAAAGAAAGAGAGCGAAAAATAAAAGGAGGGAAAGAAGGCAGGAGAAAGAGGGTCGCGCGCTGGTAAGAGGAAATCGATGAATAATTTCCAGACCGATAATCACCTCTGTTCGATGCAGGTATCACAACCCCGACCGGCACAAAATCCTCTTTCCGTCCGCGCGTCCCACCCGACACACACCGGCGAGGTGAATAAAAAGGTTTCTCCGCCTCTCGCGAAGCTCCCACGAACACGCTCTAGTGCAGATCTGATTACAGGGCGCCCTCCTTTGGTTTCTTCCGGGCAAACGTGCAGCGAGAAATCCTACAACAAATACCCCATCGACGTACATGTTGCGCGCGAGCTAGGGAATTGCGAGGCGGAATGCGAGAGCCCGCACCGCGGACCGATCATTGGACTCCGATATAGAGAATGCATATTAAAATGTTCTTAATTAATTATCGGCAATGGAAGTAATCGGCTTACCCGAGCGGGCAGTGCTCGTACAACAATTTTGTTTTCCTCCTCGGAGGGACAGAGGCATATCCAAAAATCCTGGGGGAGACCGGGGACAAATGTAACAAAAATTATTTTTTATTTATTTTTACTTAATAACTATTTTTTACTTGGTAAACAATTTTCAAGCAGATAATGGCTCCTGTAAATGCAGACGAAATCGGGTGAGAATTTGGGCCGTGGCGGCGTCAATTGTAACAGGTAGTGAGTCATTTGGATGACATGGAAGTTCGCAACGTTGCCCCAATGGTATCGTTGACAGCTGTTTGATATATATATATATATATATATATATACTATATTATCGGGTCGTTAACAAAGCAACTCACTGTGAACGTGACACCTGTCAATAATTTCGTTGCAGCAACGTTTCTAACCTCTATGCCTTGCCATTTGTAACGTCCCGGTGCACTAATGAAATCCTTCGCTTACTTCTGTTGAGAAATAGAACGGAGTGCATTACCACTGAAAAATGTAAGTTTATTTATTTATTGCAATTTTCTTCTTCATCCAATGCGATACCTTCAATCTTGCTGTTAATTGTTTAGGGTTGTCGATGATGTAGGACAAAACTAAAAAAAAATTGCCGATGTGGAACTAGACGTATTATGCGAGAAAATAAATATTGAAATATCGTTATTATATTATTGTATTGTTTGCTCAGCAACTACGTCGAGTTTCACTTCGCCAATTTTTTTGTAGGTTCTTCATACATCGCCGAATACCCAGAAAAATTGACAGCGAAATCGAAGGTGTCGCATTGCACGAAATAATATAATTTTCATTGCTTTCTGCTAAAAAATAGCCTTTGCAATATGAACAAAAATATAACACATGTTGCATTAAATAGTTAATGGATAAAAAGAACTCTTTTGTCGTTAGATTTTTTTCCCGACTTATCCCTTTCAAGATATATAAATTTGAAATAAAAACGCATCTCCCTAAACGGATGGATTAAAAAATCTAAAAAAAAATACCCAAAGGCTACTTTCAACTGAAACTAAAACGTGGTCAATTAAAGGATAGATCTGAAAGGGTTAAAAAAAAGTGGCTGAGTTGACAGAGAAAGCCTCATATATGCATGAAATAGCGCATTTTTAATGTAGTCGGAAAAAAAAATCACTTCTGCACTAGGCAAATCACATTTGTTTTCGGCGAATTGGCGTTTTTGAAAACTCGGCTATGAGGTGATTGCCCGGCCGTAAGTTCGTGTCGATGATGTTGCTCACTTCATATCCGACGCGACCGATCATGCGCAGCGTTGCGCGGCCGCTTTTTGCAATTGACCCGTGTTACATTTGGCCCCGGTCTCCTCTGAGGCCGCGGCTTTCGGAAAATTCGAGTCGCGACATCCAAGACGCGCATGCCAGCAGCTTCTGAACACTTTAAATGCCGAAAGCTTATTTCTCCCACTCGGCTCGGTTCTATATCTCGGGCTGTCTACTCTCGGAAAATTTCCTGGCGCATATGTCAGACTCGCGGAAAGTGGTTTCTCGTGCTGCATCC
Source organism: Stenichneumon culpator (assembly GCA_964017025.1). NCBI lineage: Eukaryota > Metazoa > Arthropoda > Insecta > Hymenoptera > Ichneumonidae > Stenichneumon > Stenichneumon culpator. Next base: position 5,117,801 of record OZ024771.1, read on the forward strand.
CGCGTGCCTTCTTTCCGCTTTATGTTCCCTTCCTCTTTCGCCCAGCATGCGGAATGTCCTGAAACATTATCATTTTTATTATTCATCCTGACGTATTCGCGTCTGGACGAGGATCATTTATTCGGTCGACGGTGGATGCCGGGGAGAGAGCCGTGCGAAAAAAAAAAAATGGTGGGGCAATGTTGTCTAGGAAAACAGAAGTCCGGGAGATTTTTTTTTCGCCCATCGAACTTAGATAAATACTTATTATTCCGATCGACGGAAAATCGGATTACCGAACGGCGAGGCCAAGTCGCATTCAGTCGCATAATCGTGGGAGAAAGATGGAGGGGAAAGTGGGGCATAGTGAATACATGGGGCAAAATGAACGCGTCTCGAGATGCAAAGAAATGTTCAATGTTGAGTACGCTTCAAAATACCGCTAGGCCGAAACGGTCGCTTTCGACGCGTGGGGTGTTTTTCATATTTTATTGATAGAAAAAAAGATCATTACGGTTCAGCGTGTAAAACGTGAATTTTTAAAAATATATATATTCTGCAACTTCAAGAAAGTCTATTTTGCCCCTTTTTTAAATTTCGTCTTTATGGGTAAAATTAGTGCAGCTGATTCACTTCCCGTCAAAGAAGAGAAATAAAAATATGTCTCTTTACGCGGTGAAAGTCTCTGAATCGTAAGGTCCATTTAGCCCCACTCGCCCCTTTCCGCGAAGCCTGCAGGCGTTCCGCCGTCCCGAGGGTAGCGCAGCATGCGAGACAGTCGAATGATGAGAGAGTGCACGAGGAGGCCGGAAAAAAAATAAAGCAAAAAAAAACAAAAAGAATGCCTCGAATGGAAAATTCCCGCTCGGTATCGGCTTCCGCGTCCGCGATTCCCCGCCTACGCGCTCCGCACGCCGATAACCGCGAGGTGCAGTCCAGAAGCTACCGGAGGAAGTATCGTCGCCAAAGAAAAAAAGACCTCCGGCCTGATGCAGCGTGGAAGAAAAAAAATCTATCCGAATCGTTTCACGCGCTTTCCTCGCGCAGTCTGAAACTCCTTCCTTCCACGATGCCAGGGAAGGTGTGAGGGAACGGCGGCCGGAGAGACGCACCCGTAACAGGTGCCGACAGACAGTTAATAACGGACGGCACGGTTGGTTCGAGGGTGCGAGACGACATCTCCAGGAGGTGCGCACTCGTCCGGTTTCCCAGGTGGCGAAGGTCGACTGGCTGTTAGCATTCCAACACTAGCGCGAGACCGCGCCTGGCCCGAGAGCCTGGCCAGTCTCGTGCCAGTACTGGGATCTAACGGTCAGCCGGACCAAGTCCGACCAGGCTTCAATTTTCTTTTTTTTTTCCTCGTCTTTCGCGACACCGTGAATCCGGTCTGAAAGGGAAAGTGTGGATAAACGATGAGGCAGTCCTGGAACGAGCCCTCTGCTCTGGCCCGAGAGGCTCGCCAGTCTCGTGCCAGTGCTCGGATCTCAACGGCCAGCCTGACCAATCCGTATCTGGTTTACATTTTTTCTCCTCACCCTTCACGACACCGTGAATCCGGTCTGAAAGCGAAACAGTGGACGAACAATGAGAACGTCCCGAAACGTGCACTCTGGCCTGAGAATCTCGCCAGTCTCGTGCCGGTGCTCGGATCTAACGCCCAGCCGGACCGGACCCTACCTGGGTTCAATTTTCTTTTTTTTCTCACCCTCCGCTACACCGTGAATCCGGTCTGAAAGGGAAACAGTTGACGAACAATGAGGAAGTCTCGAAACGTGGCCCTCCCCGCTGGCTTGAGAGTCTCGCCAGTCTCGTGCCAGTGCTGGGATCTAACGGTCAGCCGGACCAAACCCTACCTGGCTTCAATTTTTTTTTTCCCACCCTCCGCGACACCGTGAATCCGGTCTGAAAGGGAAACAGTGCTAGAACAATGAGGAAGTCCCGAATCGCGGCCCTCCCCGCTGGCTCGAGAGTCTCGCCAGTCTCGTGCCAGTGCTGGGATCTAACGGTCAGCCGGAGTAAACCCTACCTGGCTTCAATTTTTTTTTCCTCGCCCTCTGCGACACTGTGAATCCGGTCTGAAAGGGAAACAGTGCTCGAACAATGAGGAAGTCCCGAATCGCGGCCCTCCCCGCTGGCTCGAGACTGTCGCCAGTCTCGTGCTAGTGCCGAGATCTAACAGTCAGCCGGACCAAACCCTACCTGGCTTCAATACTATTTTTTCCCTCACCCTCCGCGACACCGTGAATCCGGTCTGAAAGGGAAACAGTGCTCGAACAATGAGGAAGTCCCGAAACGCGCTCCTCCCTGCTAGCTCGAGAATCTCGCCAGTCTCGTGCCAGTGCCGGGATCTAACGGTCAGCCGGACCAAACCCTACCTGGCTTCAATTTTTTTTTTTCCTCGCCCGCCGTGATACTGTGAATCCGGTCTGAAAGGGAAACAGTGCTCAAACAATAACGAAGTCCCGAATCGCGGCCCTCCACGCTGGCTCGAGAGTCTCGCCAGTCTCGTGCCAGTGCCGGGATCTAACAGTCAGCCGGACCAAACCCTACCTGGCTTCAATAGTATTTTTTTCCTCACCCTCCGCGACACCGTGAATCCGGTCTGAAAGGGAAACAGTGCTCGAACAATGAGGAAGTCCCGAAACGCGCTCCTCCCTGCTAGCTCGAGAATCTCGCCAGTCTCGTGCCAGTGCCGGGATCTAACGGTCAGCCGGACCAAACCCTACCTGGCTTCAATTTTCTTTTTTTCCCCCTCACCCTCCCCGACACCGTAAATCCGGTCTGAAAGGGAAACAGTGGACGAACAACGACAAAGTCCCGAAACGCGCCTCCTCCCTCCACCGTTCACGGACGGCCGGTCTTGGCGCGCCGGCAGCATCGGTATCCGTTTTCTCCCGTCCGAAGTAAGTGCCCAGAGCCGCGGATGGATACACGGACGGCGAGAAACTCTCCTCTGCCTCGGGGGTAGGTCCAAGAGAGTTAGAGGCAGGAGTGAGTATCAATTACACGGGTATACCTTGGCGTTGGAGTTTTCAGGAAATTCGCGTAGTAAGTCAAGTCCGGGGGACAGTGGGAAGCGAACAATGCCTCGGGGTCGGTGCTTTTCATTTGCATATGAATTGGCGGGAGGTTGGACAGGGGCGGGGGGGAGGGTGGGGGGGGGGTGAGGGAGTCCCGCGCCGGAGAGTGTCGGAGAGTCGGAACAGCGCGGCGGGGCTTGGGGAAGAGGTTTGGGAACGAGCGAGAGAGGAGTTGTTCGAGAGCTGTTGTCTGGCGAGGGATGAGGAAGAGGCTGCGAGGGGGTGAGCAAGCTGTGGCGGGGGCGCGGGGGGGGGAGGGGGGTGGGAGGATGGTTCTACAGTACTACCATCGGGTTACTCCGGTCGCACCGACGAACCGACTGCCTGGTCTTGTCCACGAGCGTACTACGTCGGATAGTTCGAATTACTGTTCCAAAGCCCGTTTCGCCCGGGTGGGCGCTCGCCTCCTCGCACCCCCAGCGCCGCTATCCCACGGAGCCGCGGCTCCCTCGCTCCCAGTGCCTTTCCCGAGGTGCCGTAGGTATCTGGCGAGCGTGCGAGGTACGTCCTTAAATTACGGCTTAATTAAAGTGCAATTACAATTTGGGAGTGGGACTCGCTACCTCGCTCGTTCTCCGTCCCGGCGTTGCAACACCGAATGCACATATCCTGGCCGCACTCGCGCGGCCGAGGAGCGAGGGCGACGGGGAGGAACTGCCGCTCGTGGTACTTCTTGAACATTGAACGTACGCCTCTCCTCGCCATCGGGATTCCGCCTCGACGTCTTCCTGCGGATATTACCTAAGATCGAAACGGCAGCGGGAACGCGAGGGGGGGGAACAGTGAGTGTTCGCCGCAACGAGCGCGTCTTCTTAACCACCCCCCGGCGGTACGCAGACGGACTTTACTACTGCGACGGGAGTTAGTGAGCGAGTCGGGGAAAATCGATGTAGGGTTGTGTGCTTTTACTGCGTCTTATTGTCTCTGAGTGTATCTTAGTGTCCGTTAGCGTTGCGTAGTGTCCGTTAGTATTTCGTAGTGTACGTTAGTGTTTCTTAGTGTCTCTTAGTGCTTCTCAGTGTGTCTTAATGTCTGAGTGTCTCTTAGTGTCTCTTAATGCGGACAGTATTTCTTAGTGTTTCATAGTGTTTCTTAGTGTCTTTTAATGTGGTCAGTATTTCTTAGTGTTTCGTAGTGTTTCCTAGTGTCTTTTAATGTGGTCAGTATTTCTTAGTGTTTCGTAGTGTTTCCTAGTGTCTTTTAATGTGGTCAGTATTTCTTAGTGTTTCGTAGTGTTTCTTAGTGTCTTTTAATGTGGTCAGTATTTCTTAGTGTTTCGTAGTGTTTCCTAGTGTCTTTTAATGTGGTCAGAATTTCTTAGTGTTTCTTGGTGTTTCTCGGTGTTTCTCAGTGTTTCCCAGTGTTTCCGGATGTTTCCCAGTGTGTCGTTGAGTCGCACTTAGTGGCACTTAGCGTCTCACAGCGTCCTTAAATTACGGCTTAATTAATGAGAAATCACAATTCAGGCCTGGAAATCGCTGCCATACTCTCCATCTGGCGTTGCAACACCAAATACGATAAAATAAACTTAATGCGGCTAATAATAATACAGGAACGACACTGCCGCTCGAGGTAATTCGTGAACATCGAACTTGCCCCTCCTTGCCATCAGTATGCGCCTCGACGTCTTTCTGCGGATATTACCTTAGATCGAAGTGGCGAAACGATGCGAGGAGGAACAGTGAACACTCACTGTTCCTCCGCAACGAGCTCGTTTCCTTAACCATCTTCGCCGGTACGTAGACCGAATTTTCTACTGCGGCCAGAGAGAGTAACCGAGTCACGGAAAATCGATGTAGGCACATGCGACGCAGAATGACAGGAGGCGTAGAGAGAGGGTCGTGAAGAGAGTACTAACTGTTCCACCGTATTGCGCGGGGTAGGGTTAAAATTTTTTATATTTTGAAATTTCATCATTTCGAATTGCGATCTCCGCAAAGTAGATACTAACTAAGGATTAGATTATAAGATTTAGTGAGTAGTCCGGAGGTGAACACAGGAAGTGGGGGGCGCCACTGTGGCGAGATTTCCTGGACCGACGACACATGGTTGAACAGACCTTGTAAAAAGAGCAATAAAGAAAGTGTTACCTCACCTGCAGTGTCATATATTACAATTGGCGACGAGGGAAAGAACTCTATAAAAAGGAAAATTTCGTAGGAACGTTCAAGGATAAAGTTAAAAAATTATTAAAATCCGGGAAAACATTGGAAAGCGCTATAAACATGTTCCTATTCGACTATAGAAGTACCGAACACGACACGACGGGTTGCAGCCCCGCCGGGCTATTGTATAAAAGAGAAATGATAACGCGATTCCACAAATACAAGCCTAGCGTCCGAGCGGTAGTGGAAAAGCGTCAATTAGCGCAGATAGAGAGCCGACGCGGCCGGCGTAACACCACTATAGAGCAAGGGGACAGGGTGATGGTGGATGATCACAGGGTAGGCAACCAAAAACGAGTATCGGGCATCATAAAACAAAAATTATCGCCGGTAACTTTTGAGGTAGAAGTGGAACCGGATGTAATCTGGAAACGTCATATAGACCAGTTATAAAAACAAGAGCCACGTACTCCGAAACGCCGGGAAACTCAAACTCTAGAATCCCCGGAACCGCCATCCGATCAGCCTCTGCGCAGGTCTGATCGGTTAAAGCGCAAAGCGGACGTGAGGTGGGAGAAGATTGCGATGTCGGCAAAGTAGATATTAGCTAAGGATTAGATTATAAGATTTAGTGAGTAGTCTGGAGGTGAACACAGGAAGGGGGGGCGCCACTGTGGCGAGATTTCCTGGACCGACGACACATGGTTGAACAGACCTCCTTGTAAAAAGACCAATGAAGAAAGTGTTACGTCACCTGCAGTGTCATATATTACACGAATATTGAAATATCTAGATTTGAGTAGTTCGACAATTGAATTTTCGATAGATCTCTAAGTCGAATAATCGTTTCACCGAAAGGTTATTTTTTCGACCAATTTTTTTTTTGTTGAAAATATATTTTCAAAAGTTGGAGCTCAACATTTTGAATTACGAAATTTAGAAAGGTGTTGAGTTTAAAACGGAGTCAGGCTAATATTTTTATAGCCTGTACACCTATCAGAAGTATGTCGAGAATACAGATTTCGAATTATTGGTCAATGATAACCAATCGAGACATTACCATTGATCTTACCATTGATCTTACCATTGATCTTACCATTGATATTACCATTGATCTTACCATTGATATTACCGTTGATATTACCATTGATCTTACCATTGATATTACCATTGATATTACCATTGATCTTATCATTGATCTTACCATTGATCTTACCATTGATCTTACCATTGATCTTACCATTGATCTTACCATTGATCTTACCATTGATCTTACCATTGATCTTACCATTGATCTTACCATTGATCTTACCATTGATCTTACCATTGATCTTACCATTGATCTTACCATTGATCTTACCATTGATCTTACCATTGATCTTACCATTGATCTTACCATTGATCTTACCATTGATCTTACCATTGATCTTACCATTGATCTTACCATTGATCTTACCATTGATCTTACCATTGATCTTACCATTGATCTTACCATTGATCTTACCATTGATCTTACCATTGATCTTACCATTGATCTTACCATTGATCTTACCATTGATCTTACCATTGATCTTACCATTGATCTTACCATTGATCTTACCATTGATCTTACCATTGATCTTACCATTGATCTTACCATTGATCTTACCATTGATCTTACCATTGATCTTACCATTGATCTTACCATCGATCTTACCATTGATCTTACCATTGATCTTACCATTGATCTTACCATTGATCTTACCATTGATCTTACCATTGATCTTACCATTGATCTTACCATTGATCTTACCATTGATCTTACCATTGATCTTACCATTGATCTTACCATTGATCTTACCATTGATCTTACCATTGATCTTACCATTGATCTTACCATTGATCTTACCATTGATCTTGCCATTGATCTTGCCATTGATCTTACCATTGAGCTTACCATTGATCTTACCATTGATCTTGAGAACGTAACTATTGAACAAAAGTAATCGTTTGGAGTATTACCATTGACCAATCGTTACTATTTAGAACACTACAAATGATGAATGATAACTATTTGGAGCATTACCATTGAATAATTGTAACTGTTAGGAAAATTGCCATTGATTAGATGCAACTATTCGGGGCACAAGGATTGATCAATATTTGCTATTTCGGTCTTTACTTTTAACAAATTGAACACCCAACTAATAAACGGAATAATTTCTATCTATGTTACTCGGCTCTGAGGTCCCAAGTTGTACTCTTTTCTAGAGACTCTACAGAGGCTCTTATTGCGGACAAAATATACTTGGGTCAACGTAAAAAACTAAACTCTTTTTTCCTTTATTTTTTCACTGGAACAGTGATTTTCGCTTTAATGAAGTTCCACAAATCATTTGGAAATTTTACTGTTCTCTGTACCGGAAGGTTGTCAAAGCTTTTCTCCGTCGCGGAAGAAGCGAGACAGAAGATCAAATTTAATTAAAACGCGCAACTATACATCCACCACAATGGTACCGTTGGAGAAGTGTTTTCACTGCTCCTGGAAATTTCTATCGCCCAGGTGGAAAGCTCAGGTGGAACCGATAAATAGGTGCGCTGTACAGGCCGGGGCAAAATGGGCTACCGAATAACTTTTCGGGAACGCTCGTTGGGACCTTCCGAGAGAATTTGGGTAAAATGGAAACTCTGCCACAACATTTTCAGACAAATACATCGTAACACTAGCAGTGACTGGGGCAAAATGGGCTACCGAAAACTTTTTCCAAGAGTTAATTGGAACACTCCTAGAGACTGGGGTAAAATGGACTATCAAAAACTTTTCGGAGAAGTTTGTTGGAACACCCCTGAGAGGTGGGGTAAAATGGGCCACCAAGATCTTTTCAGAAAAATGCACCGAATCATTCCGAGAGGCTGGGGTTAAAATGGACCACCAAATTTGTTTCAGATAAATGCACTGGCGTGCTTGGACGAGGTAAAATGGGAACTGGATTCGGCGGCAAAAAGAAGGGTACTTCCCGAATCCAAGTTAAAAAATGTTACTTCTCGTCTCGACGATCAAGAATCCCCCACATTGCTGCCAACCGCAATTCTCCATGGCATAGAAATTAGCAACGTTGCTCCAACGAAATTATTGACAGCCGTCACGTTTCACAGAAAGTTGCTTTCCTAGCAATATATAATAATATGTCGCAATATATAACAATATAAATAATATAATAAAATATAAATAATATAATATAATATAAATAATATAATATGATAATATTCATAATAATAATAAACCACTTTTTTAATCGTTTCGCCAGAAAATAATCTATTTGAGCGAAGTGATAGCTGTCAATGATACTAAGCACATAGCACGAAATATTTCTGCAATATATGAAAGTCATATTTTGCAATATTCTCCAGAAATATTGCAACGAAACATTTCTGAAATATTTCACTAATATTTTGTAATATTGGTCAAAAATATTTTCAATAAAAAAAAATTCGAAACATTTCAGAAATTTTAAACCTATAAAAAAAAATTTATTTGACGGCAACCGTTTATTTGGTTTGAGTAACTATTTACTTAATTAAAATAAACATTTATTGACATCAAATAAACATTTTACTTAAACCAAATAAACAGTGGCCGTCAAATAATTTTTTCTTGGGTTCACCGTCCTATGTTGGCATTGGAACGACGTTGCTATAACTTCCACGCCATAATTCTTCTCGGCTACCAGAATATATTTTACAAGTATATTTTTTTGTTGGTAAAAAGTCAATTCACTCCGACCTTCGTTTCCTGCCCTCTTCATTTTACCCCCCCCCCCCCCCCCCCCACCACCACCCACCCCTTAATAGTTCTATATGCTTTGCACAATTCAGCAAACTCCCGACCGGGTATTCTGCAGAAAGCCACGTCGATTCTCATAAAACCAGCATTGTTCGCAGCGCAATTCCGGGCCAAGGTAGCGAGAACACCGGCAGGAGCATCCGCGAATCTATGGTGGAACCTTTGAGACCTTTGCGTCGCTCGTGTGCGCGAGAGGACGGGTACGAAAACCAATTAACCCCCGCGTCGTTGTCAGCTACATCAGCTCTTCCAATCTTAGCTCTCTTTGAATCCGGCGAGAAAGCCCGAGCACTCGCAGCGACATCCTCGAAAAGCTATCGGGCCTCGATCGGGAGGCCTCGCGGCGCTGGCTAAAATTAACGCCGGCACGTACGTGTCCCACAGAAAGATCGGAGATGAGAAGAGATACCCATCGTCGAGCGACAATTAAATCCGTTGTCGAGATGAGATCCGAATTCCGCTACCAAACAACGGAGGCGAATCGAGGTGGGACATTTTTTTTTTTTTTTTGGTCATTGAAGTTGACTGGCGAATCGCCTTTTTTTTAACCGTGGGAGAAGAGAAAGATGCGAAAGACCGAATGGAAAAAAAAAGAGAAGGCATCGAGGCAGAGCATCGGAAATTATGGTGGGTTTCCAGTGAAGACGTTTTATTGCGGCAATATAACATGGAAGTTACATGTAATGTAACAATGTTATTCTTCCGATATATAGGGGGTATATAACATGATAGTAATATGTAATGTTTCAATTGTTATATGCAGGTAAAGTAACTGTTATATACCGGTGTAACGTTATAGTTATGTATACAAGTTGTGCAACCGTTACATAAGGTACTTGTAACAGTGTGAGTGTAATTTGCGTGATAATCAGGTAATGTTAATTGCGTATAACGTAAATGGTATTTTGTCGTTTTTATTTTTGAGCAATTTGTAATGAGAAAAATTATTTAAGTTTTATTTACTCATTTATGCTCATTATTATTATACTACATATATAAATAAATAAGTCAATCATCCATTTGAATCCTCAAATTCTTAAGGTGACCCCCACTCTCCTCTATGTTTGATAAGATTTTTTTTAAATGAGAATAGAACTTAAATGTAACTTAAACTAAATAAATAAATAAAAACTTTAACGATTTTTCCCTTTCCACGTATTACTAAAAGGAAAATAAGCCAAATAAATAAAAACAAAATAGTTTGTGCATCCTCTCTTTCAATGCATTTAACTCAGTTTATTTGCACTCCGAGGGCGCATGAAATGCTATTTTGTCGTTTTTATTTTTGAGTAATTTATAATGAGAAAAATTATTTAAGTTTTATTTACTCATTTATTTTGACCGCATAATTATTATACTAACGTAACGTGTATAATAATATAACGCGTATATTACATAAGGTAACGTGTGTAACGAATATGTAGCTGACTATTCGTTGAGGCACACGGTATTAGTTAGGTTTGACAAGAGACGAACGAACGAACGAACGATCGATGCAAGATCGATCGTCATGTAGAACAGTCTTGATCGGACTTCAAACTGTCAAACAGACGTTTGACAGTTAGTCTTCGAGTTATTTAGCTGCGATTGTACATAATAATATCCGCCCCAAAACCTAATACGCGCGTTATTCATTCGCTCGGTCGCGACAATATTTAAATAAAAAACCGACAGCGGTGGATGCGCGGTTGGCGCACGGCTCTGGTGGTCCCCCAAGTCAAGCTGATTCGTTCGCGGTCAGTACTTGGATGGGTGACCGCTTAGCCGTGCGCTAGCTGGCGCATCGACCGTTGAGCGGGAGGCGCTTTTTTCTGAGACTTCGGTGTTTCTGTACTTTACTCAAGTGCAAAAATACCAGTGGCTCAGTCGAATAGGGCCGTCTGTATCTGCACGGGTTTTCCGTAGTTTCCCCGTGTCCTCGGCAAATGCGGTACAGTGTAGCTAAGTCGGCTACGGACGCAGTGGAAGTTAGGTAGCTTAGCTGAGTGCGGGTAGGGAGTGATAGGGGGAATCGGGCTGGGGTTCCGTAAAAACCCGACAGGGTATACGGTGGAAAATGGAACAAATGTAAAATATATATATATATATAATATATATATATATATATATATATATATATATATATATATATATATATATATATATATATTGTTACGGCCGGGCGAATAAATAACGCGCGTATTTAGTTTGGGGGCGGATATTATTAGTACAATTCCATCTAAATATCCCGAGCATGAACTGTCACACGTCTGTTCGGTCAGACGTCTCAGTCCAGACTATTTAATATGACGATCGATCTCGTATCGATCGTCCGTTCGTTCGTCTAATGTCAAACCTAACTAATACCGTGTCTCTTAACGAATAGTCAGTTACGATATTCGTTACAATATATATATATAAAAGTCAATCATCCATTCGAATCCTCGAATTCTTAAAGTGACCCCCATTACCCCGCTCTCCCTACCCCCGGCCACGGTCCCGAAGAGACGAAGGTCACGGGTGAGAATGGACCAGGATGATCGTGACCCATAAATGAAATCGTTTCACACTCACGTGGATCAATCTTCGCCGAAGAGTTACCGAAGAAATTCCACGACAAACAGAACTATTCGTCTCTATCCAACGCGCCAGAAAGACGCTCTTCGGGCGCAGGAAAGGAGAGCGGAAGGGTGAGAAGTTCGGTGGAGCTAGAAATTTATACGGTTAGATTCTTCAAGTTACGCGGAGAAGAAGAAGAAAAAGAAGAAGACGAAGAAGAAGAAAAAAAATAAGAACAAGAAAATGAAGTAGGAAAAGGAGAAGAAGAAGGATAAGAAGAAGGAGAAGGCAGAAAGGTGGGAGAGGAAAACCCTTGAGGATTCGGGCGTACCGCGCGAAGTAGCAATGGAACAGTCGTTACACAGAGTGTTGGCCAGTGCAGCTTTCGGGAATGGTTGAACTTTAACGGGGTGAGAACTGTTGCAACGAAATTCCACTCCCCGGACATTAATCTCTCGGCCGAGGATTTATTATTGTCGTGGGAAAGTGAAAAAAAAACAACGGCGAAAAATCACGAAAAAGATGATCGGGTAAGTAAAAAAAAAAAAAAAATTAGGCGGTGGAAAACCGACTTCAGGGACAAAAGTAACAAAAATCAATTTTTATTTTTTTACTGATAAACCCGAGAATCTAACGCTTGGACATCCAATGGCGTATCATCAACCTACTCTTAGGTGTGTAGTTAAAAAATTTCAAGCTGCAAATAGCACGGATTTGCGAACACCGCCCCTTTAAGGAGGGAGTCTCGCAGCGCGCTGACTTCGCATAAGTTCGACAACACTAAGAGAAAATTGCAAGTACTTCTTGATGGTGTAAAAATTTGAAAAAAATAATGTATACTAAAGGTACTGAGAAGATTAATTTTGAATAATAATAATTGCAAAATTTTATTAACAAATTCATCAAAAAATTAATTGGTTAACAAATAACCCGGCAAGAAAACTTTTTTTTTTATGAAAATGATTCGTTTATTTTTCTGAATACGTATGAATTTTTTTTAGATTTTTAAGTAATCGTTGATTTTTTTTTATAGAACAAAAATCAACAATTACTTAAAATTGCCCATTTTGCCCCGGTGTGCCATTTTGACCCATTCTCTCCTAAAAAAAAAATGTCATAATATGTGCAAGATTCTTTTTTTTGCGTCTACTTAAGTGTATCCTCAGAAATTCTCGTGATTTCTCGAGAAGTTCGAATTCAATGTTGGCGCGTAAAATATACCGAGATTTTGTCGCGAGAGTACCCTCTTCATTTCGGTGGTGCGGGGGATTGGGGGGGGGGGGGAGAAGCTCGAGCAGGGAGTGGAAGAATCCGGTTACCGACGAAGCACGCGCGGTGTACAAAGTCAGGCTCCTATGTTGCTGCGACTTGTGAAATATATAGTAACCGAGGGACGGGACCCTTGGTAATCCCGGCAAACATTATTACTCTGCATAATTTATCACCGTAATCCACGCTTCGGATATACTTCTTCCTATGCACGCGGGCGAAATTCCGCGGGTATCCGAGTTACTACCGTCTCTGCGGGGCGCGCGAACAGAAACGACCAAGAGCGGGCCGTATGTGTTTTTAACGACCGTGCTGACTTTATTTTTTTAGTGGTAAAATTGTTAAAATTGTAAGTGCGCGGCACGAACTCGAGACGTTGCAGTCGAAAAGAGTAGTGAAGGTATAAAAATAAAATTGTCCACGTCGGTTCATCACCATACGCATTCGTAAGTAGTTCGAAGCAGTACACTATAAAAAACATACATATATATATATATATATATATATATATATATATATATATATATATATATTAACGATAATCATTTTTAACCCGCGATCATTTTTAACCCTGGATCATTTTTGATGATGGATCATTTTTAACCCTAGAACTCATGTATCATTTTTTCTACCTTCTAACTCGTGACTGGGGTACATATGTACCCCGCGCGTTTGTTCAACGTACAAGGGATAACATGAGCAGTAAATAGGTTTTGCCGCACACGAATCTCTTAGTTTGGGCATAAGGAAGAGATTGGTGTACGTCAAATTTGATTTTATTAAACTTTAGGGGATGTAAATCCCCCTTAGAGACCGAAACATAACGAAAAATGGCAAAATCCGCACTTTTGGGAAAAAAAATAGTAGTGTTGTATAAAATGATCCGATTTCCGAATCATTTGTCAATGAAAACGCAAACAAAATTGGTTTGGCATGGACTTAAAGATTTATTTTTCTTGAAACATTGTAGGTAATTAAAGATACTCATAATTATTATTTAAAGAAGCATTAAAATGATGAAATTACACAAATAAAAAAAAATATTTAAAAAAATGCCGACTATATAAGTCCTAATTATATAACAGTAACTTACATTCGGCAGTTCTAACAAAAAAAAAATCACTCACTTACATAAAACACTAACGGAAATTCCTGACTGGGGTATTTTGGTACCCCAAGCGCGTTGAATTAGCTTGTGGTACAGCCAGCGAGTAACTGATGTTACTACCGGCCTCCGCACATCCTCGGATCATGGAACTAAATTATCGTGGAGATCCAAGTCGATAATGTCAATTTCTACTTATTTAGGAATGCAGTTTGAATACCGTCTGGGATACGTTTGTACCCCATACATGATTTCTACCGTTAACAATGTACACTTGTCAATACTCATCCGTACAAGCAATTGTGGATTACCGAGATAACTTAAACTGAGTCGCTCGAACGTCCCCGACGCCGCTGAATCTCGGGTGCGGCGGAGGGACGAAAATTTTTCTATTTCTCTCGCCTGTCCGAACCGACGAATCTCGGTTAAGTGAGATTTGTAGTCGCGAGTCCGGGTGACGGGGTGGGGGGCGCAGCTTTCACCGTCTCGACGAAGAAGAGCCGAGAGGGACGACGTAGCTGCGCGCCTCTCCTCGCATCCGGATGTCCTCCTCGTCGCCGTGCAGCCATTCTCTGCCCCCCTCGTCGGGCACCTTCGCCGCCGCCGTTCCGACTCAAAAAGTCTCATAACTCAAAACGGTACGCTCGTTGGAACCTGGCGATGTTGCAGCGCCCAAACCTTCCCCCCTCCCTCTCCTCTCTCTGCCGGTCTTCGAGCACTTCCGGTGTACGCGAAGCTGCCCTCCCCCCACCAGTTCGCGCATCCAAACCCGATGCCTTATATTCCGTGCCAGGATTCTCCCTCGTTTTCTCGCTTCCCCGCGTCTCTTCCTCTCGCACACTCCGCCAGCTCTGGCTCGCAGAGCTCCTTCCCGAAATTTATGCCACATTCAACTGTAACGTATATTTTTCTGAGGCTGTTGAAAATTCCTTCGGCCTGAGCGACGCACGGACGTGGCGAACGGCAACGAGGAGGGCGGTTTTTCAAATCCTTGAGTTCCGTTGAGGAAGGAAGGTTTTTCTACGGTTGAGGAACATTTGTAGAATTTAAAATCGTGTAGGTGCTGAAAATTAGAGATTTTTTTTTGTTATTTTAAGATTTTTTTCTGATGATTACAACAACAATAAAAATGGCAATAACTTAAGAAGAAAATAATGTAAAAATTGTCAAGAAAAAAAAATTGTGTAATTTTCTCGCTTTTTCGCTTCTCCGCGTCTCGTCCTATCACACACTCCACCAGCTCTGGCTCGCAGAGCTCCTTCCCGAAATTTATGCCACATTCAACTGTAACGTATATTTTTCTGAGGCTGTTGAAAATTCCTTCGGCCTGAGAGACGCACGGACGTGGCGAACGGCAACGAGGAGGCCGGTTTTTCAAGCCCTTGAGTTCCTTTGAGGAAGACGATAGAAAGTTCCTACGGTTAGGGAACATTTGTAGAATTAAAAATCGTGTACATTGTGAAAATTTGAGATTTCTTTTTTTTTTGGTTATTGTAAGATTTTTTTCTGATGATTTTAGCATTTTTACAGCAACAATAAAAATGGCACGTGCCAGGCAAAAATTTAAGAAAAAAAATAATGTTAAAATGGTAAAGAAAAAAAATGGTGTAATTTTCTCGTTTTCTCGCTTCTCCGCGTCTCTTCCTATCGCACATTCCGCCAGCTCTGGCTCGCAGAGCTCCTTCCCGAAATTTATGCCACATTCAACTGTAAGGTATATTTTTCTGAGGCTGTTGAAAATTCCTTCGGCCTGAGAGACACACGGACGTGGCGAACGGCAACGAGGAGGGCGGTTTTCCAAACCCTTGAGTTCCTTTGAGGAAGGAAAGTTTTTCTACGGTTGAGGAACATTTGTAGAATTTAAAATCGTGTAGATTGTGAAAATTAGAGAATTTTTTTTTTGTTATTTTAAGACAGAGCTGAGCAGTACTTAAAGTACATGAGTACTTTTTTGGTACTTGATGTACGTACTTAAAGTACCAAAGTACTCTTCGGTATTTTAAGTACTGAGACCAAAGTACTTGTACAATTTTTTTCCTCGGTACATTTGGATCAATGTTACAATTTGAAACGCCGAATATGAAAAGGTCGAAAGTAAGTTGGACGAAGTTATGCTCAAAATTGTAATAAGTGGAGAAGCCATGTGCAAATTGCTTTGCCCCTTTTTTCGTAACATAAAAATTTTTTTCCATCTCACAAAATCGAAACCGTCAACATTTATTGCAAAATTTATTGTAAGAAATCGGAAACTGAAATTTGCAGATTTCGTCGTTTTGAGATAATTTATCATGTATTATTCACCGCTGATTACAAGACTGTAACTCGTTTTATTCGTAGCGTGATATTTGGTTCAGAAACTTGAAAAAAAATTGTATAATTTTCACAATTGACACCATTTTATGAAATTATGTAAATGTTCATCGAACGTAGAAAGTCTCCCTTACCTTCCTCAAAGGGAGAAAAGCCCTCAAAGGGAGGGCTAGAAATACTACCGTCTCTCGGTGACAGTGTAAATTACAATTTAACAATATTTTTTATGGAATTCTTAACAATTTTTAACAATGAATTTTGCAATTCATTTTTTCGGCCAATTAAACCGTGCTTTAGTTTAACAATAAAACAGCTGATAACAATAATAATTTAATCGAACCTTTTTTTCGCCACCAGAACGACCGAGAAGAAAGTCGAGCAATGTCGCAACATTGATCGACGATCGATCGAAGAAATGGCAATTTCCTAAATTTCTTGCGCTACCGGGACACGCGGAGAGAGATCGGCTCCGAGAAGAACAGTTATTTCACGGTTCTACTTTGACGCCGCTCGCAAGACACTCACCGCTTCGACGAGCACCATTTTTTTTTTTTTTTTTTTTTTTTTTTAAATCCACCATACTCTCGGCTCTCTCAGCCGCCGCTGTTGAATAATTGTTGTTTTGTAACGCGATCGAGGCTGATGATCCAGCGAGCGAAATTGGGCAAAGGGAAAATCTCTCGATGCCGTATAAAAACCGACGGACGAAGTTCCCAACGCACAGTTTTCTCCCGTGGATCCTGAAGAGCGCTAGCGATTGTCCTCCGTGATTCGTTCGACGCGATGGCTTCCGGCAAAGTCAGTGAAAAATACCCATTTCCGGCTATCGTTAGATCGTAAAAAAGCGTGCAAAGTGATTTGTAGAATTAGTTCCTTGTGTTTTACGGTTTTGCACTTAACTTCCTCTATGATAAATTTCGTCGTTCCATTTTGCCTTCCTCATAGAGGAAGCTATAATTAAAATACATTTTTCACAAAAAAAAATAATAATAAGGAATTAAGGAACTTTATGAGAAAGCGATATGAAAAATTCGATATTTAACTCTTTTTAATTGTGTTTTTGAGTTAAGGCGGTCCCTGCGAATAGTGTTCACTTCGGATAAGTTTCAGAGAAATGAGAGGGAATTGCAAACACTTGTCGATGGTATAAAAATCTGAAAAACATCAAGCGTATTAAAGATACCGAAAAGATTAATTTTACACAATAATCATTTCAAAATAGTATTAACAAATTGATGAACAATTTAATTGTTCAACAAATCTCCTGGAAACATCACTTTGTTAATGAAAATTATTTGTTTATTTTTCTGAATACGTATGAATGTTTTTAGATTTTTTTTGTAATCTTTGAAAATCGCGTTTTTTCACAGCTTGAACATAGAAAAAACGAGATTTTTAAAGATCACAAAAAATTCTGAAAGAATTCCCAGTTGTTTAGAAAAATAAACGAATTACTTTCATGGAAAAGGATAGTTAAGTTGCCGGGTAATTTGTTAAACGATTATTTTTATCGTTGATTTGCCAATAACATTTTGGAATGATTATTACAAAAAAAAAACAGTAATTGCAGCACCTCCCATATAGTTGATTTTTTTCATATTTTTATCCCATCGCGAAAGGTTTGAATTTTTCCCTGAAACTCTCGTTTACCGGGACTGTACCGCTCGGACTACTTTAAGTATAGAAAAACCATAAGCAAATTACTTTGCACCTCTTTTAATAACATAAAAAAATGTCTGTATCTCATAAAATTAAAACCGTCAAAATTTACACCGGAATTTATTGTAGGAAATCGCAAACTGAAATATGCAGGTTGCGTCTTTTTAAAGCAATTTTTAATCTATTCATAATTCATTGTACTATTTGCGTGATATTTGATTCAGAAACTCGTGTCAGACGTAAAAAAAAAAATTCAACATTCTCAAAATCCCATAAAATTTAAACTGTCGGATTAATTTTTGTCGCCTCAATTTTCAATTTTTCAATTTTTTTACGAAAAAAAAGTTTAATTTTTTTGACTTTTCCGTTTGTTCTCCAGTTTGTGACGCTGCTGATGGTTTCGACGGTGTGCGTGGCGTACGCGAGGGCCGACGGTCACGCTCACTCGTTTCAACACTTCAAAGGACCGGTGATCGGCGAGCCTCGCGAAGTCACCTGGAAGGACAAGCACGGTCATCTTCACGAGGATTACGTCGCCCAGCCGCACTACCAGTACGCCTATGGGGTGGAGGATCATCACACAGGCGACTACCATGGACAGAAGGAGCATCGGGACGGTAATTAACGCCCCATGGCGAATGGTTGACGTCCTGGCAGAAATTTGGGAGCGATACGTCCGGCTTTCTTGGGCTCCGGAAACGGAATACCGGAAAAGGAACTCCCTAAAAAAATACCCCGGAGAATCGCCTAAGACACCCAGAAAAATAATTTATTTGACGGACGAACCGCAAATAAAAATTTATTTGTTTCACATAAATATTTATTTGATAAAAATAAATATTCATTTGATTTTAACAAATATTCATTTGATTGAAATGAATATTTGTTTGATTAAAATGAATATTTGATGGATTTAGATGAATAATTGTTTAATTTAAATATAAGGGGCGTGCGAATAGCGTTTGAATTAAATTGAATATTAAAAAATTTGAATAATTGAAAAAATTCGAATATTTCAAATCATTTTTATGAATTGGATATTTGAATGATAAAATCTAATATGACGAAGACACAAAAGTATTTTGTGTCTCCAAGAGCCCGAAAAAATACGTATTTAATATACCTGAAATACATCAAGTATTTAAAATACCGCCCAGCTCTGCTCTCAAATTAATATTTCTCATTATTGGAATAATTCGTTTACCTAATTGGAATATTTAGACCATTAAAATCGTTCGAATATTTTGAATATTCAAATACGAAGTAGTTATATTCAATTCATGATGAATTATTAAAATTTATGAATATACGCGCATCCCTAATTTAATTGAATATATTTATTTGATTTAAATGAATATTTATTTAATTTAAATAGATATTTGTTTAAACCAAATAACTATTTATTTGCGGATGGTCGTCGAATACATTATTTTTCTGGGTGCAGAAAAAAGTCCCGGAAAAATCTCCCGTCATAAATCGACTGCGGAACTATCAATCCATGCCCTGGGGAAACCGCGATACAAGCTCTGGAATTTGTACCACGGATCTAAGATGTCAGTAGATATTGATAAAACCTACTTGTTCTGTTCCATAAATCGTGAAACCGTCCAGGCAAGGCGGTGATCGGTGAGTACACTGTCAAGGAGCCAACCGGCAACGTCAGGACCGTCAAGTACCACGCCGACGAGAGTGGATTCCATGCCCAGGTGCACAACAGTCATGGGAACGGCGACGGTGACAGATGATCATTGCTGAGATACCGAATCAATGAAATTTATTGACATACTGCTCAATCGATTGTAATAAATATATACCTTGAAAACATTTCGAATGTGTTCAATGCTACATCTCTGCGTTACATTGGCAGCCAATATTGTTGCCAATATTGGCAACCCTGATTAGCCGGACTATCCGCCGACTATAAAATGATAAGTCGGAAATGCCCACATTGGCCATCTCGGAGTTACATTGGCAGCCAGTATTGTTGCCAATATTGGCAACCCAGATTGGCCGGCCTGTCCATCGAGACTACCGAATGGTAAGTCGGGAATGCCCACATTGGCAGCCAACATTCATGCCAATATTGGTCGGATTGTAGACTGCGCGTTGAATGATACGTTCAGATCTAATTTCGCAGCCAATATTGGCCCCGAAGTCCCTCACAAGGGTCGCCCACAGGTAACCAAACATTGTCGGCAAATTGGCACGGCAACGATTGGCGGGTCAATAAGCGGCTGGGCATTGGCCAAAGGTCGCAGGATCGCCAATCATTATACCGATATTGGGCCAATCATTGGCCATTCCTGATCGATCGCCGTGACCTACGTTGCCTAGGTGGGCTAATGAATTTTTTAAAAACCGGCAGACCAATATTGTCGTGACCTACGGAAGCTACTGAATTTTTTTGTAACTGGCAGGCCAATTTTTTCGTGACCTACGTGGGCTAATGGACTTTTTAAACTAGCAGGCCAATATTGCCGTGACCTACATGGGCTCATCAATTTTCTTATCTGGCAGGCCAATACTGCCGTGATCTACGTGGGCGAATGTATTTTCTTAACTGGCAGACCAATATTGTCGCGACCTACGTCGTCTAATGGATTTTTTAAAATCTGCCAAGCCAATATGGCCGTGACCTAAGTGGACCGATGGATTTTTATAACTAACATGCCAATATTGCCGTAGACGTACGTGGGCCAATCGATTTCTGTAACAAGCAACCCACTATCGGCCCGATCGTCGACCGAGCAGACAATGATGAGTCCACACCTACATTGGCAGCCAATATTGGCCCCAAGATCGCTTAAGACAGTCGTCCTCAACCATTCAAACCTTGGCCACGATTTCCAGGTCAATAAGCTACCAATTCGCACATTGGCCGAAGCTTGCGGGCTCGCCAATAGTTACACCGACACTGGGCCGATACCGCTCGATCGGCCGGAACTTACGTGCTCCAGTCGATTTTTTTTGTATGGGAGGATTCCTCAACTTGAGGAAGGAAATCTGTGCCCGATAGTCGAATAGTTCCGAGAGTGCACGCAGTCGCTATCCCGTCGTTTGTGGCAACTCTATCCACAGTCGCGATATCGGCGAGCTTGGTCTGTATAAATTGAATCCGGTCTCTGAGAGAGCCGCGCTGCCCGCTCGGCCAAAGTAACCCTTTGTCGGCGGGGACACGGAAGCGCTTCACAGAGGCGATTGTTCGCCGTCGCCGCTCGAACAATTATAATCACTACTATGTACGCGCATTCGCTTGTTCTCGCCTCGGCCAAAAAGACCACCTCTGGGCTTCGGAGTTCCTTGGCCAACGGGGCGGGGACGCGCGTAACTCGAATTCCCTGGTCACTGATAGCTCCGCGGAGTTCATCCGGTCTACCCAGTCGAGAACACACGGTGGTGGCTGCGGAATTTCGAGACAATTTACCTATTGGCGTTCCCGGAAATGCGGTATTTACACTGAGAGGAGGATCTAGTAAAAATCACCGATCGTCTGAGGAAAATTACTATAGCACATAGAAGTACATAAATTACCATAGCACATAGAGGTACATAAATTACCATAGCAGATAGAAGAAAGCGCCACCAGTGGCAGAAAGTCTGATTTCCAAGAATTTTTACCATAACATCTAAGAAAAATTCTTATAAATCCGGTACTTCCTATCATAGGTGGCGCCCTAAGGCCCCACTACTACACTGTGAGAAGGATCTAGTAAAAATTACCGATCATCTAAGAAAAATTACCATAGCTACTAGTAGTAAGGCTTCAGGGCGCCACCTATGGCGGAAAGTCTCAGATTCCTAAGAATTTTTACCATAATATCTAAGAAAAATTCTTGTAAATCCGGTACTTCCTGCCATAGGTGATGCCCTCACGCCCTACTACTATGTGCTCTGGTAATATCTCTCAAGCGATATAGTAATTTTTGGTAGATCCTTCTCTCAGTGTATATGCTATGATAATATCTCTCAAGCGATACAGTAATTTTTAGTAGATCCTTCTCTCAGTGTATATGCTATGATAATATCTCTCAAGCGATATAGTAATTTTTAGTAGATTCCTAAAATGATTGGAGTGATTGCACCAAATTTTTTTGATGCGACCGGAAATGTCATGGAACTTCGATGCGAAAAGCGTCGTCAAAAAAACTTTGCGGAAGTGTCTCACGGAGCCTGAGGGCACCGAACAGTAGGCAACAGCTCGTCGACAAAGATCAGTGCATTACACACGATCGTGCACAGAGTGAACGCGAGACGCAGCAGAAAAGTGCCTCGATCGACCGTGAGAAAGATAAGAAAGGTTTTGATGTACGTATTGGGTATCGCAAACTTCGTATTGACAACACCCAGTTCATCTGCAACGACGACAAAGGGCTGATCGAGGACGAGCTCCATCGGATTACAGAGTGCAAAAACTCAAGGCAGGGAACTTCCGACACGAGACGTCGGAGACGTCTATCCTAGAATCAGCATATGGGGCATTCTTTATCAACTGAGCCACTTTTTTCAGTCGACCTCTCAGATGTTTTTCAATATATGCTGGTTTGAAGTACCACTTGAGAGGTGCTTGTGATTTTTTTTTTATTTTTAAAGAGCACCTTTCAGGATTTACGTTTTTTTTTTAATATCAGTATATCTCATAAAATATTGGTCGCTCAAAAAATTCGTGGTGACATTAACTTTTTTTTTTCTTATCGACTTTCAAATGATGTTAGAGTCATCATTTACCCGATACTAGAAAGTCCATGTTTCGTGAAAAAAAAAAATTGAAATAATTCTACGGGCAAACCCCTTTCAGTTCTCTAAATAATAATCAGGTTTATATAAATCCATATGAATCTATATGAATTTAATGTTTTATTTGTTTATTTTTTTAGTGCGTATAAGAATTGCAGGTATCACTTCCGGAATTTTTTTGTAGCATCTTCATACAATGCTAAATATCGTGTAAAATTGAAACTAGAATCGAAGATGTGTTTTTAGTAGAAAAAAAATATTTCAACTTTTTTTTTGCGAAAATTGAACTTTCGCGTATCGGAAAAATTATGACTATAACATCATTCGAAAGTTGATAAAATATAAAAAAAATTAATGTTCCTACGAATTTTTTGAGTG
Organism: Stenichneumon culpator; assembly: GCA_964017025.1. Taxonomy (NCBI): domain Eukaryota; kingdom Metazoa; phylum Arthropoda; class Insecta; order Hymenoptera; family Ichneumonidae; genus Stenichneumon; species Stenichneumon culpator. Next base: position 5,140,781 of record OZ024771.1, read on the forward strand.
ACCAATATTTTCTAAGATATGCTAATATAAAAACAAAAGTAAATCCTGCACGGTGCACTTTAAGAATCTAAAAAAATTCCCAGAAGTAAGTCTCAAGTAGTACAATAAACTGGCAAATTTTAAAAAACATCTGAGAGGTCGACCGAAAAAAGTGGCCCAGTTGATAAAGAATGCCTCATATCACACAGGAAGTCTCGGCAGCATGCGACCAGCTGACACCAACATCAACAGTACCATCAGTAGAAATCAAACTTCAGTTTTTGTAACACCTGCACGAAAAGTCCCGCTTTTCGTGCCTGTAAAGTGTGCCGAAAGTGGCGCTTTCTAGCAGAGGATGCGCAAAATACTGTGGATACTATTTTTACACGCTCGTTACTTTTTTGCACACTTTTTTCACACTCTAACTACTTTTGCGCACACGTTTTTTTCACACTCTAGCTGCTTTTGCGCATACATCTTTAACACTCCAGTTACTTTCGCGCACACTTATCGGACACTCTAGCTATTTTCCCGCACGCACTTTACAGGCACGAAAACCGGGATTTTTCGTACACTTGTAAAAAAAATAGTACATTTCGGTACGAGTGCGATAAAAAATTTTCTGACCAGTGTGAGTTTGCGGCACGAGCTGAAGGCGAGTGTTGCAATCACACGAGTTCAGAAAACGTTTTTCGCACGAGTATCGGACAACATTTTATTTCACGAGGTGTGAAAATGGGGGTTTTCGCACGCGAAGCGTGCGCAAAAACCCCCATTTTCCCACCGAGTGAAATGAAGTAGTATGCGATACATGTACGAAAAAGCGGTCTTCCGACAGTGGTTGGGAATTATAGGCAGCACTCGCCTCGAACTAGAAACGTCACTCGACTTCGCCTCGTGCCATTGTAGCTCTCGATCCGGCTCGTGCAGCCACTTCACAACCTTCGCCGAAAGTCCGCTTTTACGCACTAGTATCGCAAAGTACTATTTTATGTCTGTTTACCTCTCCGAAACAATCTAGGGCTTGATCTCTCCGATGATCATGGCATTGTGTTTCAAAATGCGCACGCGTGGCGTAATCTTTTTGAGTCATAATCTACAGAATTAGTAGAAAGTCTGGGAAACTGTGCGATCCTGGGTGCCAAATGAGAATTTGTTTTTTTGACACTATTGAAATCGTATTCTGGGCATTATTGAAAATATGACTGTTCGTTGATAGTGGGTGGAGAGATTTTAACACTCGTATCGGTCATAGCAACGACCTAAACAAAATCTCGCGGTTGACGTTACCGAACGATATTCTACTTTCTCTTCGCCAGCAGTTAAGTTCAATCGCATGCTTTCACACATTGACCAAAATCGACCCTATTCGTGGTCTTCTACGAATGTGTTTTTATGTTTATTGTATCCTATTTGTATGTACCATTAGGGTCACCAATGTCTATTGTTTTCTAAAGGCTAATCTCTTCAGCAAATTTGTAATAGGTCTTTACTTGAAACAAATAAATATATACTACTACTACTTGACGAAATGGATTAATTCTTCGATTTTTGGAAAGTGTATGGTTAAAGCTATCGATTGATATGAAAATCATCCTCGAATTTACTTTTGTCACGTTTTACAACGATATTCTTTTGCCTGGTCAGCCTTATAGGGGTCGGGAATGGGGACATTTACCTTAGTTTATTTTCCGGCGAAACAATTTTTTTTAAATACATTCTGGTATATTACATTATTATTATTATACGTATATAATTATAATTATAAATATTTATATTATTATATTACATTATTTTCTATCATCGGCTCGTTGGGAAAGAAATTTTCTGCGAAACGTGAAAGCTGTCAATAATTTAATTACCTTAGTTTATTTTCCGGCGAAACAATTTTTTTTAAATACATTCTGGTATACTAAATTATTATTATTATACGTATATAATTATAATTATAAATATTTATATTATTATATTACATTATTTTCTATCATCGGCTCGTTGGGAAAGAAATTTTCTGCGAAACGTGAAAGCTGTCAATAATTTCGTCGGGGCAGCGTTGCTGATTTCCATGCCTTGAAAAATCTCGCAATTTTCGTGCGTGCCGAAACGCTCGTACGCATGCAAATGCGTGGCTTGAAAGCGGACACACCGTTGCAAACGACGCCGAGAGGATTTCGAGAGCCTCGGCGTATAAGTAAAAAAAATAAAAATAAAAAAAAGATAAAAAGTGGAGGCGCGGAAGGGTCATTCAGCCTCCAAAATCTCGGGAGACTGTCCGAAATATCTCGTTTCCAGCCCAACGAGGAGACTGTATCGCTCCCTCGTGCACCGGTAAATTCAATTCTCCCAATTTCAGTGCCGCTCCCCGCCGCGTTTCCCATCTTTCTCCGACTCTCCCTCATGCGAATTCAATTCAATGAGATTTTCGAAACGGTCACGTAGAACGCGGCGGGGTGGAGCTCTCCCGGCCGAAGGGATGAACGAAAGAGGTTGAACGATCTAAGCGTGGATGGCGCAGCTCACGAAAAATAAAACCAACAACCATCCAGCCGAAGACGAAGATGTAGCTTCAAGAAATTCGCGGAATTTTTTTATTTATTTATTGTTCTCTTTTTTTTTGTCGCGACAAGGAAAGGCGCCGCAGTCGAATAGTACATTTTTTTTCTTCCCTAGAACGGCCCTGCGAAAAATTGAAGTTGTTGCGTTGCCTAGCGAGGGAATGTGTCTATTATCTCTCTATAATATAAAAAAATTTCGCCGCTGCTGCCGTCGTAGCCGCCAAGAATCGAGGAGGGTGGGGTCCATAATAGAGTTCGAGGGGGAGGTCAAGAATAAGGTCATAAGGGGGTCAATAATAGGGTCAGACGAGGGTCCAATAATTGGGGGTCCAATAGGACCCCCCTCTGACTTAATTATTACTAGAACGGCCCTGCGAAAAATGGAAGTTGTTGCGTTGCCAAGCAAGGGAATGTGTCTATTATTATCGCTCTATAATATAAAAAATATTCGCCGCTGCTGCCGTCGCCGCCGCCCAGAATCGAGGGAGGGAGGGGTCCATAATAAAGTTCGAGAGGGAGGTCAAGAATAAGGTCATAAGAGGGTCAATAATTGGGTCAGGGGGGCCAATAGGACCCCCTTCTGACCCAATTATTGGACCCCCCATCTGACCCTATTATTGACCCCCTACCCAATACCCAATTATTATTGGGTCAGCAGAGGGGTCAATAATACCGGTCAGAGGGGTCAATAATAAGGGTCAGAGGGGTCAATAATTGGGTCAGAAGGTCCAACAATAGGGTCAGTGAGCCAGCAATAGGGTTAAGGGGGTCAATAATAAGGTCAGACGGGCCAATAATAGGGTCAGAGAGGTCCATAGTAGTGTCAGGCTGGTTCACAATATGGCCAGAGAGTCAATAATAGGGTCAGGGGGTCAATAATAGGGACGTGGGTTGGTTAATAATAGGACCGTAACAGTGAGGCTTAGAATTGTATGGTATACGTATTTTTGAGGGATTTAGAATAATAAGGACTCAAGTCCATAAAGGAGTGCGAGCGCGCCATTAGGGTGGTCCTCAAATAAAACATTTTTGAATTTTCTGGGGGCCAGCGTGTATTATCGTGACGTATAAAATAAAAATACGACGTGCGAAGGGTCCCCGAAATTAACGCATTTTTAGAGGTCGCTACCGGCCATTTAAAAAATTAGAATCTTCGGAACACCTAAATTATAAATCAAAATAAAAAATTCGAGATTTCCTTGGAGCTCCGCACTGCCTAGGGCTAAAAAAGCACAGTTTTCAACAAATATGGCTAATAGTTACAAAATGTTGTAAAAGTTCAAAATCGACCGCGGATAAATAAACGATTATTTCATTTGAACGAAGGAAATATTTTATTTACCTAATTCTCTTCAACAGCTGAAAAAAAGTATTCTCGCTTCAGCTGTTGAAGAGAATTAGGTAAATGAAAAATTTCCTTCGGTCGTCGATGGAGATATTTTATACTTTTTGACTATTGCAGGAATTTGTCGACTCCCTTTATCAGAAACCACAAATCTTCAGTTTTTTAATTTAACTTTTGTTACAACAAATATATCTTTTCAAATTAAATATTCGGTTATTTTTCCGCGGAAGATTTTCCCCTTGTACAACATCTTGTAACTATTAGCTATAATTATCGAAAACTTCATTTTTTTACCCCTCGGTAGCAACGTCCAAAAGTGTTTCGATTCCATAGGGATTTCGCATAGTTTTTTCTTCTTCGTTATACTTTGGAAGTGAGGGGTGGCTCCAAGGAAATTGCGAATTTTTTATTTTCACTTTAAATTTAGATGTTCTGAAGTTTTTAATTTTTTTAATAGCCGGTAGCGACCTCTAAAAATGCATTAATTTCGGGGACCCTTCGCACATCGCATTTTTATTTTATACCTCACGATAATACGGGGTGTCCTCAGAGAATTCCAAGTTTCAATTTAAGGACCACCCTAATATATATATATATATATATATATATATATATATATATATATATATATATATATATATATATATATATATATATATATTAGGGTGGTTCAAAAAAAAAGGCATACCCTAGTTGCCGGTCGGTTGAACGCGTCGTTTCAGAGGAAAAGCTGTCCCGCGCCCGCGTGCCGGACGTTCGACGTTTTATGGTGGAATCATTGTCAAGCCTGCGGGCGCTCGCCACCAGCCGGTGCGGAGGAGCGGAGGATCGCTTTTCGCGGATCTCTGCCCGGATCGTCCTATTTCCGTCGCTTTTATCCATCGTTCCCGGGTATTTTCCATTCCCCGAAAATTTCCCTCGCTCTCTCTGCCCCGATCTCTCTCGATCTCTCTCTCTCTCTCTTCGGTCCCTATTCGTCTCTCCTGCGCTACGGTCGACGACAATCCGCAACCCTCGAAATCGTTTCGCGCCGATGTTTTTCCGATCGTCGGCTGTATATACACTGCCGCCGGCAACGTACGATATCCGTTGAAAAAACTGTTGGACGAGAAAAGGAACAGACGAGTGATCGAGGAGACTCCGGGCACTCATGCTTACTCGTGGTCTATCGCCCTCGCTCCCGCTCCAATCCGGGTTACGGTCTTTTTGCGCAAAAAATTCCCGTCGTTCTTGATACCGTCTTACACTGTGCTACACTGTGCTAATGTACTACAGTCTGCTCCTGTGCTACGCTATGCTAGTGTGCTGCTAGCTATGCTAGCAGCCTCTGCACGCTAGTTTGTGCTGCACGCTATGCTAGTGGGCTACTATGCTGAGAGACTGTTCTTTTACACTGTTCTTCCACACTGTTCTTCCACACTGTTCTTCCACACTGTTCTTCCACACTGTCCTTCCACACTGTCCTTCCACACTGTCCTTCCACACTGTCCTTCCACACTGTCCTTCCACACTGTCCTTCCACACTGTCCTTCCATACTGTCCTTCCATACTGTCCTCCTTCCACACTGTCCTTCCACACTGTCCTTCCACACTGTCCTTCCACACTGTCCTTCCACACTGTCCTTCCACACTGTCCTTCCATACTGTCCTCCTTCCACACTGTCCTTCCACACTGTCCTTCCACACTGTCCTTCCACACTGTCCTGCCACACTGTCCTGCCACACTGTCCTGCCACACTGTCCTTCCACACTGTGCTACTACACTGTGCTACTACACTGTGCTATTACACTGTGCTACTACACTGTGCTTCTACACTGTGCTAATACACTGTGCTACCACACTGTGCTACCACACTGTGCCACTACACTGTGCTACTACACTGTGCTACTACACTGTGCTACTACACTGTGCTACTACACTGTGCTATTACACTGTGCTACTACAATGTGCTACTACAATGTGCTACTACAATGTGCTACTACAATGTGCTACTACAATGTGCTACTACAATGTGCTGCTACAATGTGCTGCTACAATGTGCTACTACAATGTGCTACTACAATGTGCTACTACAATGTGCTACTACAATGTGCTACTACAATGTGCTACTACAATGTGCTACTACAATGTGCTACTACAATGTGCTACTACACTGTGCTACTACAATGTGCTACTACAATGTGCTACTACAATGTGCTACTACAATGTGCGACTACAATGTGCTACTACACTGTGCTAGTACACTGTGCTACTACAATGTGCTACTACACTGTGCTAGTACACTGTGCTACTACAATGTGCTACTACAATGTGCTACTACAATGTGCTACTACACTGTGCTAGTACACTGTGTTAATACACTGTGCTACTACACTGCGCTAGTACACTGTGCTAGTAAACTGTCCTACCCGTGAAAATACCCGGCTACGCCGTACCCGGGTATTTTCCATTCTCCGAGAATTTTCCTGTCTCTCTCTTCCCTCTCGATCTCTCGCCCCTCGGTCCCTATTTGTCTCTCCCGCAGCACTCTCGACGACAATCGACAACCCCCGAAATCGTTTCGTACCGATATTTTTCCGATCGTCGGCTTTATACACACACCCTACGGCGACATACGACATCTGACGAAAAAAACTATTGGAAGGGAAAAGGAACAGGCGACTGATCGAGGAGACTCCCGAGGCCGTCGCTTTCTCTCACTCGAATCCTGGTCGCGATTTTTCCGCGTCAAAGATTCCCGTCGTTCTTTCTACAAAGAAGTCGCCCTGTTGCCTTTTTCAGCCTCCTGGCAGAGCCATAAAAACGATACGGCAGCTCGCACGAGAAACTCGTTGGGTACACAGCTTGGAACGAGGACCCGATTGCTGAGGCTTTTTCCCGTGTTCCAACCCAGGGAGAACGGGAATCTTCCCACTTAGGAAGCAACACGCGTGCATCTGTTCGATGAATATTATCCCCGTTTTGCCGGCACTTTTCTCCCGAGGGACTCCACCTCTCCTCTATTTTTTTTTTGATCGCTTCTCATTCCACACACACAGACACATGTGCAGTTTTACGACGAACGGAAACGAGGAGCGTGAACGTGACACCGAATGTCTTCATCGTACGACGAGTCTAATATCTTGTGAAAACTCAAAGCGTGAACAAAAAAAAAAAAAGTAAAATAAAAAATAATTTTACTTTATTAGAAAATCAGACGATGCAACGAGAAAAATAGTTTAGTACATTTAAATAAATCAATAAATTAGAATTCTGTTTATTCGAATGGAATGTTTTTGGGTTTGTGCGAAATAAATTTGTTTTTATGTGCACATATGAGAGTTACTCAATTCGACTAAATAATTTTATTTATATATAGCTGTATACGTAAAAAGAAATTCTTTAAATATCGACTAATCACAATATTCAATATTTTCAATTTACGTGAGCGTTTCTTCCGATCGAATAAATTCCCAAACAATTTCTATATATCCTTATGCCGTTTCATAATTTACCAGTAATAGATACATTGTATATTAGACGATAAGCATGCCAGACTGACGTCCTTAAGTAATTAAGACCGAGTCTGTATAATTTAAAGTTCAATATCCAAGGTGCGGTTTTAGAGCCGGGCTGACGTTGGACCAACTGTGACCGTCTGAATTAGAAAGTCGACCCGTCTCTGGTCGCCAATGTAGGCACGACTACCAATTAACGTTGGGATGGTAACATCGGCCCAACGTCATGAAACGACGTGCCACAATGTTGGAGGCCGATGTTCAGCCAACGTTGAATAGAAAATATTGAAATGCAATACAATTTTTTTATCGATCTGCCCGCCTTTTAAAAGCTTTTTTGTAACACGTGCACGAAAAGTCCCGCTTTTCGTGCCTGTAAAGTGTGGCGAAAGTGGCGCTTCCTAGCAGAGGGTGCGCGAAAATGCTGTAGATATTATTTTACACGCAACTTACTTTTTGCACACTTTTTTCACACTTTAACTACTTTTGCGCACACTTTTTTCACACTCTAGCTAGTTTTGCGCACACTTTTTTAACACTCTAGTTACTTTCGCGCACACTTATCTGGCACTCTAGCTATTTTCCCGCACGCACTTTACAGTCACGAAAAGTGGGAAATTTCGTGCACTTGTCACAGAAAGTAGTATGCGATACTTGTACGAAAAAGCGGTCTCTCGACAGCGGTTGGGAAGTATTCAGCACTCGCCTCCTCTCGAGTTACAAACGTCACTCGGCTTCGCCTCGTGCTGTTGTAACTCTCGATCCGGCTTGTGCAGCCAACTTCACAACCTTCGTCGAAAAACCGCTTTTCCGTACTAGTATCGCGAAGTACTATTTTTTAATCATCGTACAATTGCTTTTTTGTAGTTTTTATCTTCACACATTAGAATCATCAGAATAAATTTTATAGTCGGTAATGGGGGATCGAACCCGTGACTCCTGGACTATTCCAAGTCCCCGCTCTTGCGCAATCAGCTATGCTCACCTTCAAGATTTTTTTTTGAATCTTATATAAAAGCTGCATGTCTACTGCATCTCTCAAATATTAATTTACCAATTGCTTTACATTGTCTAAGTTTTATTATTTCATGTTTGTATTCACACTTTAATTAATAATGTTGATGAAACTGAGGCTGTCTGCACTATAGTGCTGTAGATAAAACTATAATAAAGGAATCTGGAATAATAAAAAAGGATTCGGCAGTCGAGCAAATTTTTAAAAAATGTCATTGTTTATAAATATTTGGTGTTGGACGTTAACTGAACGTCGTTAGCGGGTACTTGGCCAAAGTCGCTCGACGCCGTTAGCGAACGTCCACATAATTTCGCCGAACACGCATCATTATGATAATACGCCAGCGCCGGCTCAACTCTGATAAGCAGCGTTTTGCCAACTATTGAGCCCAACATTGGAGTGGATTACAATCGACAGTTTAGCCAATGCTGGGCATTCGTCGAGATCCGATCATCGACTACCAACCTGCTGCCGACTTGAAGCTCATCATCGGTCATACTCGGAGCGTTGACTATCCGCACCTGTGGAAACATATGTTAATTAGAAAATGTATTATTTATTTGATTTTTGCCTAAAAGAAAAAAAACAGAGGTGGAGAAATATGGAAAAATCCAATTTTTTTTAATGAAAAAAATGTAGTTGCAATTAAAATATAATATATTTTATTCGATGAAAAAATATGGTTACTGTAAATAAATAACGCATTTATTTCAACTACAACATCGCATTAGATTCAAATAAATACACTATGTACATGATAAATGTGTAGTTATATAAAAAAACATACTCTATACAAGTAATATGCTAGTAGACAGATATACAAAAAAAACATAATTTATTTGTCCGAAATAAATATTATTTGATACAAAAAAATATTTTCGTTGGATCTGGATCGTAGGCCAAGAAAGATGATGCATCCTTGCATTTCATATTTCTTTCTTTTAATATTATATATTTAATATTATAATTTAATTCGATGATGTATTATTTATTTAATTTTCGCCTAAAACAAAAAGACCGGAGGTGGAGAAATATGGAAAAACCATTTTTTTTGCAATTAAAAAAATTTAGTTGCAAATAAAATAACATATGTTTTATTCGATGCAAAGATATGGTTGCTGTAAATAAATAATTTATTTGTTTTAACTACAACATTGCATTAGATACACATAAATACACTACGTAGATAATAAATACACAGTCAAATAAAAAATTATACTCGATACAAGTAACATCCTAGTAGGCAGATGTCCAAAGAACACAATTTATTTCTCCGAAATGAATGAGAACTGAATCGAACGATAAAAAGCTATTTATAATTCACGAGGAACGAGAATCGAGTCGATAAACACTAGGGAATTCTAGTGTACTATTTTTCCGCGAATGGGAATGTCAGCGGGATAAAAAATACCATAAAACGACTGGGATACTGAATAGCATATCGAATGGTATATTAAATGGTAGTACAAGTGAAAATAATACCATTGACAAACCCTTATTGAATTACTTTTAACGAATAGTTAATGGTAATTAATGGGATTTTCAATGGTAATTTATGGGAGACTTAGCCAAGGGTTCGAATACCGTCCGGGGTACTTTTGTACCCCGTCTGTGAGTTCTAGGGTTACATAAATAAATTCTCGATCCGTTTCACTATTTACTCGATATAACAAATGAAATTTATTTCTCCGTAATAAAATTGATTTGTTTCGGTTGTTAAAACAATAAAATCAAACAATAAAATTGTTTGATCGGTTTGTTGTGATATAAAAAATGAAATTTATTTCTCGGAAATAAATTTTATTTGTTGTAAAAAAATCTTTTCTCTGGCTCTCGATCGTAGGAGAAAAAAAGCCGCTGCATCCTCGCAGGGAATTAGTGCAGAGTCCTTCCAGTTCCGCCGGACCGAAGACAAATTCGAAGGAATCGTCCTACATTCTTGCGAGTGGTCGGCGACGGTCGTCGAGGGTGGAATAAGAACGGATAAGGAATTCTTGCCGAGGCATTTTTGTCCGGCCAGATTGGACGTCGGGACGGTACTCTGGGTATTATTTAATCAGGAATATCACCCGGTTAGCCGAGCTTCCGAAAGCCTTTGGAAGCCTCGGTTTACATGTAGGGAAGAGCGGGGCAAAACGGGCCACCGGGGCAAAACGGAACAGTGGGGCAAAACGCAATTTTCCAATAATTTTTTGATCGTACTGTGGGGCAAAACGCAATTTTCCAATAATTTTTGGATCGTACTGTGGGGCATAACGCAATTTTCCAATAATTTTTGGATCGTACTGTGCGGCAAAACGCAATTTTCCAATAATTTTTGGATCGTACTGTGCGGCAAAACGCAATTTTCCAATAATTTTTGGATCGTACTGTGGGGCAAAACGCAATTTTCCAATAATTTTTGGATCGTACTGTGGGGCAAAACGCAATTTTCCAACAATTTTTGGATGGTACTGTGGGGCAAAACGGGTTAGAAAATCCAGATGTATCGGTGGGGCAAAATGGGGCGTCCAAATTTTTATTGGAAAATTGCGTTTTGGGCTATTGCCACGTTTTGCCCCACCGCCCCGTTTTGCCCCGCTCTCCCCTACACACACCCTTTTCACCGGCCATCCGTCCCGGCACACTCCGCGTTTCGGGCGAGGGTTGCAAGTGCTCGGTGGTAAAGTGGTTTCACTATCGCCGACTCCGTTCTCGTCCTTCGTCCCCTCGTGTCTCCTCGTCGCCCTCCGAAGTTCTCTCCGTCGCGGCTCGGTTTTCCGTCTCTCGCTGGCCGGCGCCGTTACACGGTGAACGGAATTAATTGCGGTGATTTTCCGGGCAGCGGCGGGCGCGGAGATTAAACGAGGAGCGCCTTAGCGGCGAAGAAACGAGGATCGGTGGAGTGACCTCCTCTCCGTTACTTCGCCCTGCGACCGTGTGCGCTGCGGACCTCGAAGGGGCAGACAAAGTGAAACAAATCAGAGACGAAGGTCCGCAGAGAGAAATTATTCCAACGGGCTGGCGAGAGCCAAGATCGGATTCGTTTGATTCGGATTACGCGCGATAGTGAAACGGATAGAGAATTTGTTTATTTAACCCTTGAACTCGTGTATCATTTTTTGTACCTTCTAACTCATGGATGGGGTACATATAAGGGAGACCGGGGCAAAATGGCACAGCGGGGCAAAACGGGACAGTGAGGGCGAGACTCCATTTTCCAATAATTTTTGGATGCCCCATTTTGTCCCAGCGATGCATCCGGGTTTTTGAACCCATTTTGCCCCACGTACCACCATCGCCACCATACAAGAGTTATTGGATAATTGCGTTTTGTATCGTTATCCCGTTTTGCCCCACTGTGCCATTTTGCCCCGCTCTCCCGTATAGTCCACGCGTTTCTTCAACGTACGAGCAGTAAATGGGTTTTGCCACACATGAATCTCTTCGTTTTTTTTGTTTTTTTCGTGAGGAAGAGAATTGTTTGCGGCTGATTTGAATTTATTAAAGTTTAGGTTGTGAATATCACCCTTAAAGCCGAAAATGTAACGAAAATTGGGCAAAAAGCGCGCTTTTTGTGAAGTAAATTGTAGTTTTTTTTTGTTTTGTTTAATGGTCCGTTTTTCAAATGTCAAACGCCATTTTACAGAGGACACACGGGGTTATTAGGAAAAAAATTGTGCCATTGCATTCCGTATAAAACGTCTGTTTATTTGGACATCTGAAAATAGGAAAATGTCAAAAATTTGTAACATGATAAAAATCAACGAAAACGCAAACGAAATTGGTTTTGCATGGATTTTCACATGTATTTTTCTTGAAACATTGCAAATAATTAAAGAGTATGATAATTATTACGAAAAAAGTATTAAAATTATAAAAAATTATTTAAAAAGTGGCAAATTGAAGTTTTCTTATGGTTTTCTCACAATGTTCCTTTATTCGCAAAGCTTTTTCTTGAAAAATTGTAGAAAATTCTAAGAAAAAAATCAAGAATCTAAGAAAATTCTGAAAAAATTTATATAGCTTCGGTTATTTTTCGGCGACGAATTTTCACCTTCTACAACGTTTTTTTTAAACTATTAGTTACACCCGTCGAAAGTTTTGTTTTTTAAACCTCGGTAGCGACCTCTAAAAATGCTTCAATTATGCACAGAAATTTCGCCGAGTTTTGTCTTATTCCTTATATTTTGAAAGTGCGGGGTCGTTCCAAGAAAGTTTCGAATATTTCATTCTGACTTTAAATGTAAATGTTTCCAAGTATTAAATTTTTCAAATAGCCGGTAGCGACCTCTAAAAATACATTAATTTCCGGTACCCTTCGCAAATCGCCTTTTTAATTCCTACCTCGCGATAATACGAGATGGGCCCCAGAAAATTGAAAAATGTTCGATTCGAGCACCACCCTACAATTCACTGTTTCGAGACTCGATATACTTCCGTCAGATTCGATCCGAGCCTGCCCGTTTTACTGTCGAACAGTGTCGTTATGTATCGGAGCTTCGAATTTCCGGTATCGTCGTTTCGAATTCTCGTTGAACTCGACTGGCGCTGCTGCAATTACGATGGAATCGTTCGGTTTACGGTGCTTTCACTCGCCCATGGTGGAACACGGTATTATTACGATTACGCATCCCCAAAGGCGACGCAGAGCCGTTATTTACTTTACGCGAGGCACTCACGGGATATGCCGATGTGCGGGTTTTGATGTCTATCGATTATGGCCCTTTCTCTCTCTACCGTCAACGAAAGCACCGTAACTCGAATATCAAAAGCTCGGCGGTACACTCTTAAACCGTGGGATGCTTGCGGAAGCAAAAAGCTGCTTAAATCGAGATATTCCTGAAATACGTCTGAACGACCGCTTGGAAATTCTCATAGGCTCATATCGATCGGCTATCGATAATTTCTCACCGATCGATATTCTCCAGCCGGCCATGAAAGAAAAATTATTCACGAATCTCCGCGCCGAGGAGGACGAGAAGGCAGGGAGTGGATAATCTCGAGGAGGAGAGAGAGACAATGCGTCACGGGATAAGAAAGTACCTAGTCGCAAGACGCACAGAACCAGCGGTCGTTACTCATGTTCCCACCGATATATTGAGAGCCTCGGAAGACTTCGATCGCTTCATATGTGCGCCTCCTACGAAAAATAAATGCAAAACGAGAATAACTGGTGTACGAATTCGTGGTTACGATACGGAGAATCATCGGCCTGGATCAGACAATCGCAGAATGAGACAATCGCGGAATCAGACAATGGCGGAATCAGACAATCGTAGAATCAGACAATCGTAGAATCAGACAATCGTAGAATCAGACAATCGTAGAATCAGACAATCGTAGAATCAGACAATCGTAGAATCAGACAATCGTAGAATCAGACAATCGTAGAATCAGACAATCGTAGAATCAGACAATCGTAGAATCAGACAATCGTAGAATCAGACAATCGTAGAATCAGACAATCGTAGAATCAGACAATCGTAGAATCAGACAATCGTAGAATCAGACAATCGTAGAATCAGACAATCGTAGAATCAGACAATCGTAGAATCAGACAATCGTAGAATCAGACAATCGTAGAATCAGACAATCGTAGAATCAGACAATCGTAGAATCAGACAATCGTAGAATCAGACAATCGTAGAATCAGACAATCGTAGAATCAGACAATCGTAGAATCAGACAATCGTAGAATCAGACAATCGTAGAATCAGACAATCGTAGAATCAGACAATCGTAGAATCAGACAATCGTAGAATCAGACAATCGCAGAATCAGACAATCGCAGAATCAGACAATCGTAGAATCAGACAATCGTAGAATCAGACAATCGTAGAATCAGACAATCGTAGAATCAGACAATCGTAGAATCAGACAATCGTAGAATCAGACAATCGTAGAATCAGACAATCGTAGAATCAGACAATCGTAGAATCAGACAATCGTAGAATCAGACAATCGTAGAATCAGACAATCGTAGAATCAGACAATCGTAGAATCAGACAATCGTAGAATCAGACAATCGTAGAATCAGACAATCGTAGAATGAGACAATCGTAGAATCAGACAATCGTAGAATGAGACAATCGCAGAATCAGACAATCGCAGAATCAGACAATCGCAGAATCAGACAATCGCAGAATCAGACAATCGCAGAATCAGACAATCGCAGAATCAGAAGAAAGTAGGTTACCTTGCAATTTTCTTGTCTAATCAATTTTACCGAGTCTCACAAATGTTTCGGACCACATTATTTCACCTATTTATTCGCGCTGAATTTTCGAAAAAGATACTCGCCAATAATTCTCCGACAGTGCCCGGCACTTCCTCGATATCGGCCCCTTCGATTCGCGAGCCGATATCGAGAACCGGAAACATATTTTTTATCTCCGGATCCGTGGATTATTTTGACATCTGTATTTCCGCACTCGCCCAGACGCTATCTTTCGAATCCTCTCAATTTTCTTTCGGTAGCTTATCGCGAGGTCCAAAATTAAATGAAGTCCCATCCGCACACGGCGAACGGTCGTCCACTTCCAGTGTATAAAGTCACTGGGGAACGACGTCAGCGCGCACCGCTCGTCCGCGCTCTTTCTTTCACACCGGTCCCCGAGGGAAATATTTTTATTTCTTCGGACGTGTCACTCAGTGAGAAATGGAGAACGGTGGATGCTCTCCCACGTTTCATCCGTGGCCATTCCATATTTTCTATGTTTTACGAGATACCATCAGGAAACAGCGCGTCGGAATGAAAATAGAGAGAACACGCTCCTGGAAAACTCCTCATTCCCGTATACGCCCTCGTGAGTTGCTGTTTGGGTCCTTCGTTTGCTTCACGCACGAGGGGGCAACTTATACGATTCGACGAAAGTCGCAGCTACTTGCCACTCGCCGTTTCCTCACTCTATCCTCCGAGACCCTCGACCAGGAAACTACTTTTTTGTTATTTATTTGCCTCCCAAAAAAAAGCGGAAATTTGTACGGCTTTCCGTGACAATAACGTATTCAGTGAGCGGTGTTACGAGAGGCACTTTTTTTTATCGGTGACCGAGCGACACCGACGAACATACGAAAAGTTGGCTGCGGCGACGCACCAATTTTTATCGTCCAAGGTGAGTCGTAACGCCGGCTTGCGCACTCGTGGTTTGTCCGTCGAGCTGATAAGACGTACATAGGGTACGTCTTATCGGCTCGAGGAGAGCGCGGAAAATAGTTTCCTCGTTGACGAAGAGTTACGACGAAAGTTATATTGTCGGTGCAGCCGTAATTTGACGCACTGGTTCGTTCGCCTTTGCGGTCTCATCAGTTTCATTCTTGGCGTTGCATGGTATCAGACATGGCCCGTTTTAATGTGGTGCCATTGTATCCGGCTGGCTTTTGGACATTGTCCCGCAGCGATTAGCGCGCGCAGCGCAGATTACCTAAGAAAGTTGAGCGGGGGGAGTTTTCCGCTAGGTCTTCTTGGGGCTTTGAGAAATCGGCCCGACGCTGCCGCTAACTCCGGAACGGTTTAGGCCAAGATCGCGGAACAAAGCTACCGGAAGTTCGGCGATCGTGCTGTAGAGATGTGCAATGACCGACGTTTTGATATTTCTCGAATGTATCATGTGCAATGACGGTCATTTTCACAAAGCGTCAGAAATATTGTCAAACTGCCGTGTTGTTGTAGAATGACAGTCATTTTGGTGTTCCGCAAATCTATCATTTGCAATGAGGTTCATTTTCACAAAGCGTCAGAAATATTGTCAAACTGTCGTGTAGTTCTAGCATGACAGTCATTTTGGTGTTCCGCAAATATATTATTTGCAATGAGGTTCATTTTCACAAAGCGTCAGAAATATGGTCAAACTGCAGTTGTACAATGACCATCATTTTGGTATTTCCCGAATCTATCATGTGCAATGAGGTTCATTTTCACAAAGCGACAGAAATATTGTCAAACTGCCGTGTTGTAGAATGACAGTCATTTTGGTATTCCTCAAATCTATCATTTGCAATGAGGTTCATTTTCACAAAGCGTCAGAAATATGGTCAAACTGCAGTTGTACAATGACCATCATTTTGGTATTTCCCGAATCTATCATGTGCAATGAGGTTCATTTTCACAAAGCGACAGAAATATTGTCAAACTGCCATGTTGTAGAATGACAGTCATTTTGGTGTTCCGCAAATCTATCATTTGCAATGAGGTTCATTTTCACAAAGCGTCGGAAATATGGTCAAACTGCCATGTAGTTGTAGAATGACCATCATTTTGGTATTTCCCGAATCTATCATGTGCAATGAGGTTCATTTTCACAAAGCGTCAGAAATATGGTCAAACTGCCGTGTTGTTGTAGAATGACAGTCATTTTGGTATTCCTCAAATCTATCATTTGCAATGAGGTTCATTTTCACAAAGCGTCAGAAATATGGTCAAACTGCTATGTAGTTGTAGAATGACCATCATTTTGGTATTTCCCGAATCTATCATGTGCAATGACGTTCATTTTCACAAAGCAACATTTTCACAAAGCCTTATGTACGTCTTATCAGCTCGAAGAGAGCGCGGAAAATAGTTTCCCCATTGACGAAGAGTTACGACGAAAGTTATATTGTCGGTGCAGCAGTAATTTGACGCACTGGTTCGTTCGCCTTTGCGGTCTCATCAGTTTCATTCTTGGCGTCGCATGGTATCAGACATGGCCCGTTTTAATATGGTGCCATTGTATCCGGCTACCTTTTGGACATTGTCCCGTCGCGATTAGTGGGCGCAGCGCAGATTACCTCCGAGAAATCCCAAGGGGATGAGCCGGACAATATTCTGCCGGGTATGGCGTATCCGCGTCGTTTGTCGATAACGCGGCGCGGCTCGCTGGGACAAATTTACCTCGGTCTTTCGATCCGTGAAATTTGATAAGGCGATTTGTCAATCTGATTTTGGTCTATCGGAGAGCGATGGAGGCTCCCACTTTTTGATTAAGTGCTCCGGGCGAGTGGCGGAGAAAAACCAGACATTGAAGATAAAAGGAAAAACTATCAGTGACCAAACACCGACATGGTTTCCTGAGGTATCATCAATGAGTCGTCGTAGATAAGAAACTCACGAATCTTATTGAGTACCGAATAACTGGAATGAATTCTGGTTGTCTGATTCTTTGATTAGTCGAATCTTTGATTGTTCGATTCTTTGATTGTTCGATTCTTTGATTGTTCGATTCTTTGATTGTTCGATTCTTTGATTGCTCGTTTCTTCGATTCTCCGATTCATTAATTATGAAGATTTTACATATGCAACTCGTAGCGCAATATTCCATACGAAAATCCGTGCGAAAAGTGTACAAAACATAAAATTTCGGTGCGTTTACGATTTATCAAACATTGCGAATCGTGCGATGCCCGCTGACGCTGCTGGTTATTCGAATTATCAGTGCGACAAACCGAAAGCGCGTGTGACACGTTAAAACTTCGCCGGTTGCACATGTCGATGCGCTTAACGATGCGAGCGGTCATATAATTCGCTTATCGAGTTTTATTCAATCGCACAATTGTCCCGAATATCTATCTCGACGCTTTAATCGTTTTCCTCATTGTCATTTTCCGGAATCATTAAAGTAATTTGCTTCTGTTTTTTTTTTTTTACAAAATCAAGGACAGGGCACGACGCAGTAACAAATCTTGGGTCGCAATCGTACGGACAAAAATACCGTGGCTCTATCAATTTTCGTGATCGTCGGAGAGGGCGAATAGGCTGATAAGCAGCGGTTTACAAACGGTTGGGACTCGACATTCCCGCAGTCGTCGATCGACGGATTTATCGTTCGTCATTAACGTCGACGCGACCGCGCGCGATAACGGCGGCACTAGAGGGTGACGGCAGAACGAGCGTTGTAAGAGTCGCTCTTCAATCGATAATCATCGCGGCCACCATACGTCGTCCGACCACCGCGCCATTGTATTACAGTATAAACGTCAGCGGAAAAAAAAAGAAAAAAAAACGCTTCAACATGCTCCGCCGGAGTGCACTGTTAATTCAACTTCTAGCGCTCGTGTGTTTCTGCCGCGCTGAAGAAGCAACCACCGCAACGACCAAGGTAATAAAATGAAATGAAGTAAAATAAAATAAAATAAAGTAAAATAAAATAAAATAAAATAAAATAAAATAAAATAAAATAAAATAAAATAAAATAAAATAAAATAAAATAAAATAAAATAAAATAAAATAAAATACACTAAGAAAAAGAATAGTATTTTTTACTATGGGGAATAGTTGTCGGGTAGAACGTCTATATAGATAGTTTCTGACATTATACATTCAATTGGTTGAACTATAACTATGGTTGCAACCATGATTGTTTGTCACTGTTGTAACTATAAAATGAAGACGTTCCCCTTGGAAACTATCTTTTATGGTAAAAAATCAGTATTGCTGCTTTTACTATGTAATTCTTTCTCAGTGTAAAATAAAATCAAATCAAATAACATAAAATAATCGGACAATACAATACAATAATACACATGTAACTTATATTGTAAATATACATACATAAATAATAAAATAAGATTGGCTGACGGACTTAGATCGATGGCTAATTGGCAATGTATATATATGTTCTCACGTTAATCCACATTATGTCATGCTGTGTTAAAAAAAATTGTACCATCTTGCGTATCGTCAATGAATAAAATAAAATAAAATAAAATAAAATAAAATAAAATAAAATAAAATAAAATAAAATAAAATAAAATAAAATAAAATAAAATAAAATAAAATAAAATAAAATAAAATAAAATAAAATAAAATAAAATAAAATAAAATAAAATACGTTTGAAGGATTTCGGTCAATGACCTAGTGACGCACCGTATGACATTGCAATGTGTAAAAAAAAGGAAAGCAATAAAAATTGAGCGGGCATTGTAAGGGAGCTCAATAAATGTATTTTACCACTAAAATAAAATAAAATAAAATAAAATAAAATAAAATAAAATAAAATAAAATAAAATAAAATAAAATAAAATAAAATAAAATAAAATAAAATAAAATAAAATGCTGTCGAACGTTGGTCGATCGTCGACGAATCATCGCCTTTAAGTGCACCACTCGATCCCCGAAGAGTGCGAAACTTCGATCCCCCAGCCGCGTGAGAACTTGCTCGATGAAAACTTTTAATTTTCATTAACTCGACGTTAGCAGGAGGAGAGGACGCTGTACGTGTGCCTTCGCCCGGTAGCCGGCTTGGTATCGCGCAGCGCGGTTTTTTTTTTTTTTTAATTTAATTTTCACTCGCATCGCATTCATCCCCCTCGACGGCAGTTGTTGGGGGATTAACTAATTTGTATCAGCGGCCATGTGGACGAGCACGGACGGTATTGGGCCGGGATTTTCACGCTCTCTTTATTCGCTCGGAGCGGGCGCGCGAGATCGACGAGTCCTGAGGCGCTAACGAGCCAAGTTCTCCGTCAGGGAGACAAGAGGGACGAACGGCGAAGTACGCTCCCGGGTGGATTCTCCGAGGGTGTTCGGATGGAAAAATGTTTGGCTCGCCGAAACTTTTTAATAAGAGACGACCGGCTATCGTGAAATAATACTCTATTCCTCCTCGACCTATTCTGTCGCAAAGTTTCATTTTTTTTTTTCTCAAAAGAGGACGAAGTCCCTCTCTCGAACGATATTCGTCAAATTTTTTCCATCCATTTTTTTCCCCATTCGCTCTTCTGTTTTTGTCGCAAGACTGGGCTTGTATTTTTTTTTTTTTTTTTTTTTTTTTGGTCTCTTTATTAATCATCCGACCGTAACAAGCCAGATAACGAAGGCGTTTCATGAACTTTGGAATACTGACTCGTTATCTCCTTCGGATTTATCAGCCCGGAGCCCGCGTAATCCGGGCCGTCCACCTCGACGCTCCCTTCCTATTTCCGACTCGAGTTTCTCGGAGGATAACGAGAATCTCTTGGAAAATGTTACCGAAGAGTTGTTTTTTTTTCATCCCCTTTCCGCTATCGTTATTGAATTTATTTTCAATGGCGAAACTTGATAGCCGACGCCTGACCTGGTCAGGTAGTTCTCGAGTTTACAATAATTAGTAACGAGGAGGCGTTTGGCCATTGATTGCAGGAACCGACGAGGGAAGGCACCAGCCTCGAGATTGCTATCGTACTGGCGGGAATTTTAGCCGCTACTACCATTTCCGTGGTCATCGTTCTCGCACCTACCGTCATTTACTTGTGAGTATCGACCAATCGAAATTGGGTGATTGCGGGTGATATGGACAATTTTTTTTCGAGCGGTGATACGGTATGGTACATTTCTATAAACATTAATTTCGGGCGAAACATTAATGTTATATGGCGGAATTAAAAAATATCGCCGATTGGTCGTATCACCAGGGCGCTGTGGGTGATATGGCATTTTTTTCTAACGGATGTATTGTACCAGACAAATGTATAAACATTAATGTCAGGAGAAACATTAATGGTGAATGGCGGAATTAAAAATATCGTCGATTGGCCGTATCACCAGGGCGCTATGGGTGATATGGAATTTATTTTTCAACCTGATGTACGGTATCGTACAACTCTATAAACTCTATAAACATTAATGTCCGGCGAACTATTAATGTTCAATTGCGGAATCAAAAAATGTCGTCGATTGGCCATATCACCCAGGAGCTATAGGTGAAATGGGCGACGGTAGAGAAACCATCCGTCGAGGCCTTAGTAGCTGTAAAAAACAAAGAGCACGAATGTCTAATTTCATCACCCGGAGATTTCGGGTGATATGGCCAGTTTTTCCCAGCGTCGTGCTAAAATATTCAAAGTAGTATATTACTCAACTAATATGCTCAAAGTACTTATCACACGAGACCATTAGGCCCACTATCACCCATACTGAGCGGGTGATACTGCCGAATTGCGTCTTGTTTTTGCTTTTTTATTGTTGGCCGTTAATACCGTAAAAATCAACGCACTCATCCAGTAAATGAAATCCTTTCCATGAAGTACTTGGCTCCCAACGTTCATAGACTCCAGATTTTTAAAGGCCATAAATACCGTTTTCCCGTTCAAATAAGCTCGGCCATATCACCCCTAATTGCCGTGATAATTAAACCGATAGCTGCATAATTAATCTCGGTCCCTTTGTCGATCCACTCGAGCGCTCGCGACGAGCCACCGCTACGTGTTCCGCACACTTCACCGCTCAGCCGCGATTTTGCGTTAACCGGAAATGAAGTAAAAGCTTCTCGGCGGGTCGGGCGGGCCACCTCGACGGGGGGAGGGAGTGAAATTGTGCGGCAGTAAATTGAAAACTCTCGCAAGCCCAAAGTAAGCCGTGGCAAGAGGAGGAAATATACTGTAATAATGGAAAGGGTGGAAAACTCCGCGGGGCTTCCATCGCTCTCGAATACCCGCGGAGCCTTAACGGGTAAGAGCCAAAGGCAACCGCGCGGCGGAAGTGCTTTTTCGCCGAGCAGTGGCGAGAGCGGCGGCGGCGATGACTGGGGAAAATTAAAAAAATTCTTTAATCCATCGACCTCCCCTGTAATCGATGTCATGTATTTTTTATTTTCATTTTTCTTAAAAAAAATAAATAAAAAATAAAAAATATCGTCGATTCGCCATATCACCCTGGTGCTATGGTTGATGCGGAATTTTTTTTCAAAGGAAAAGTATGGTACCAGACGACGCTATAAACGTTAATGTCCGGCGAGACATTAATGTTAAATGGCGGAATTAAACAATATCGTCGATTGTCCATATCACCCTGGCGCTATGGGTCATCTGAACGTTTTTTTCAAACGGGTATACGGTATCCAACTCTATAAACATTAATATCGGCGCTGAAGCATTAATGTTCAATGGCGGAATAAAAAAATATCGTCGATTAGCCATATCGTCCGGGCGTTATGGGTAATATGGCCATTATTTCAAAGGAAAATATGGTACCAGGCAACCCGATGAATGTCAATATCGGGCGAAACATGAATATTAAATGGCGGAATTAAAAAATATCGTGGATTGCTCATATCACCCTGGCGCTATGGGTGATATGGACATTTTTTCAAACGGATATACGGTATCATACAACTCTACAAACATTAATGTCTGGCGAAACACTAACCTTCAACGGTGGAATAAAAGAAATATCGTCGAATCACCCTGGCGCTATAGGTGATATGCACAATTTTTCAAACGGATATACGGTATCATACAACTCTAGAAACATTAATGTCTGGCGAAACATTAACCTTCAACGGTGGAATAAAAGAAACATCGTCGATTAGCCATATGACCCTAGCGCTATGGGTGATATGGCAATTTTTTCAAACATATATTCTGTATCATACAACTCTATAAACATTAATGTCGGGCGAACCATTAATGGTCAATCGCGGAATTAAAGAATATCACCAAGGTAAGAGCCAAAGGCAACCACGCAGCCGAAGTGGCTTTCCGCCGAGCAGCGGCCGAACCGGCGGTGACACCCCCGATGACTGGGGAAAATAAAAAAATTCTTTGATCCATCGAGCTACCCGTGTAATCGATCTCATGTTTTTTTTTTCATAAAAAAAAATAATAAAAAAATTTTGCCCGCAGCAACTACCGCAGCAAGCACGAAATGGAGGGTGCACCGGTCATGGTTCATTAATGAAGAGTCCCGGGGATGAATCGATTCATCGGACGGACGGGAATCGGCGCTGCATCGAAACTGCGGCAATCCTCTTTTCTACGCTCGTCCAGTCATCCCAGATGGCTTCATGGATTTATTCATAAATATATCTATACACACTGCGCTGTAATACTTTCTATGATAAATTATTTGTGAGAAGATTGGAATCACGCGAAAGCAGCCGAGAATCGTCGCGAGAATTCTCTCTCGCACGGCGTACATCGATAATCTTCCGCCCCGAATACCGCTAATCCGCAAATACAGTCCGGATACAGACGAGAATTAATCGCGTTCGGTTGACGCCGACAAATGCGAATTCGCTAATAAATCCGTAACCCCGCGTAAACCGCTACTGTTCCGTACGGCAGCGGCTGGGCGGGGGGGGGGGGGGGGGGGGGGGTGATATGGAGGGTGATATACCGAGAGAGAGAGGGAGGTGGAGAGTGGAAGAAACCGTTAGTTTGTCTCGTATAATTTCTCTTTCCGTACTGTTCGGATTCTCCTCTTTCACCGCCAAAACAGGGTTGATGTTGTTTATCGCTGAAGTTTATTGCGAAATCGGTAAATTTATGTAGTTCGGAGAGACAGCACGGCCGGACGTTTCCGAGTCACGCGCGAGAGGGGTGAGGGGAGTATGTGCGACCCTCTTGTCTCGAGCGAGGAATCGATCGTTTGCAATGAAAGTTAGCACAGTTTACGGGAGAGATAATAATGCTCGGGTGATAACGGGTGATATGGCTATTTTTTATACGAAAAAACGGCAGATGCAACTCGGAAAAATTAAATGACGGTTGGTGAGTAATTCAGGGTGATATGGCTACCTTTTTTTAAGTGGAAACAATCACCGGGTGATACGGAAATTTTTTTACGCGGAAAACGGACGGCACATGTATGAAAAATAAATACAAAGTTGGTAGGGGAAAACCGCTTAAGGGGGAAAATACATAGAAATGGTCGAAAACGACGAAAAATTTAGGGATTTTTTTACAACGCAACTACTCGACCAATCGTTTCGAAATTTTAAGGGTGTTTTATTGTACATTAGAAGGCATGAAAAACATTTTTTTTTAAATCGTTAATAAGTGTTCATCAGAAGCCTGCAGTCAATTGTAGCTGAACGAATTTTCCCCGCGATGTCGAACTGTGGCAGTTGTAGTTTTTTTATTTTTTATCGGAAACAAAAAATTCAAAAACCATTACATTCTATATGAAAGTACGCTGTCGATAAACCAAGAAAAAGTTTAAAAAATTGAATATTGTAATAATGGCGGCACTCAGAGAAAAGAGATCGAATGATTGTTAAATTAATTTTTTATTGAATATGGAGGTTTATCGACAAGGGTTTGCAATTATGTGTCTAAAAACCTTTGGTTGAAATGAATTGGATGAATAGCTTTTTTGAAAATGTAGTTTCGAAAAAAAAAATTTTAACGATTGGTCGAGTAGTTGGGTTGGAAAAAAATCCCGAAATTTTTCGTCGTTTTCGACCATTTCTATGTATTTCCCCCCTTAAATTGGTCCTACGCGTAAATTGGACCATGACAATATCTATAGCCAATAATAGGCTCCAAACCGTGGCACCGGAGCACAAAACTTTTTTCAATTCTTTTTTTTTCGAAAAAAAGAAATTAAAAACATAAATTAAAATTCTGTAAAATTTTGATAAATTTCGATAAAAATTAACATTTTTGATTGCCAGTAGTTCTCATGTCTCTTGCCTACTCAAACCATCAGACTTTCTCACGTTGAAGTTCAATCTCAGTATGGAGGTTAATTTTTATGCACATCCTGAAAAATGTTATCCATATTTTGAAAAATGAATCCACATTTTGAAAAATGAATCCACATTTTGAAAAATGAATCCACATTTTGAAAAATGAATCCACATTTTGAAAATTTTCATCCAAATGTGAAAATTTTTGTGCATATTTTGTAGACAATTTTTATGTATATTTTTTCTTCAGATTTCCTAGATAAAAAAAAAAAGAATTTTATTTGAAATTTGGATCGAGTTGTATTTAAATTGTGATATTTTCCAATATGTGACAAAGACCGATGGTAGCCCATGATTCAATGTCAATGATGTGATATCTGGTATTACTTGTTTATGCAATAGTGTCGAAAAAACAAATATTTTTCAATTGCCACAATTGTAATTTAGACGTTTTGTGTGAAAAATATGTTTACATTTGTATACATTTTAACACATAAAGTGTATACAAATGTAAACTTTACAATTTTATGTTTATTGATTTTTCGTCTTTATTACGTTCTCATCCCATGCGTAGTATACAAGCAGAAGTATTGTAATAAAAACAAAAAAAATTGGACCGTCAGATTGTGGTCTAGAGAAATGTTTTGCATGGCCCTGAATGCAGAAAAAAACCGTTTCCGCCAGTCGGTAGATCTGCCCTGTCGGAAAATGCAATCATTTTGCGAAGTGACTTCGGATTGCAGCGAAACTTGCGTGTTTGTAACGATGATTCCGTTTATGCAGAACCCGACAGTCGTACGAGTTCTCGGGATGGAAAATATCCAGTGTCCCGAGCGTGCAATAGAAGATTCGATGCCGAGACTCGCCGTTCGGCAATCAATTAATTCAATGTTAATGGAACAAAGTTTTGCGTTACGTTGATTTCGCAAAATTTTCAATGTGTCGAGTACCTCGACGCGGGCTCCGAAACAATAGAAATGATTGAGTATAGCAATAATTTTACCCATGGATAATTTTGAAGCTCGTCAAATGTTAATTATTAACCGAACAACGAACCGACCTTCCGCGCGTAAATTCGCGTGACTTATGTGGCTTCTTCATATCAAATACAATTTTGGAATCGAATTTCGAATTAATTCATCCTCTCTCGGAGTGTGCATTATTTCCGTATTCGGATAACATTTGCCTTCGAGATTTATAAAAAATGTTGATGAAAGTTGATGAGTTGATTTTGAAACGCAAGAATTACAACAAACAAACCGAGCTGACGAGCTATCCCTTTTTTACCCCGCGATTCGATTTTTTGGATCGAGTGTTTGGAAAGGCTCCAAAGCCCGGGGTGACAACGGATAGTCAATATTGACTACCTCATATTACGAGTCTAGCACAATACAGACAAAAACAACTGGGCCAATTTAGGCATGTGAGGGTCCAAATTAGGCATACAAATTTTTGTCTGAGAATTCTACCACATCGCAAAACTTCCGGCATCTTGGATGGGAGGGATCAAACTCCGGTGCGCTGCTATATTGTTTGTGTAACCCTTTGAACAATAGAGTGACAGAATGTGCAGCGGATCGGTCGATTAACAACGGAGATATCAGCATTTATTTTTAGGGGTTCCAATTTAGGCGGTATTCCCGTAAGTGATTCGGGGTGATATCGCAATAGTTTTAAACGCAGCATTATGAAAAAGAAATCAAAAGTTGGTAAGTAATTGCGGGTGATATGGTTACTTTTTTTTCAAAGGGGAAAATGGGACAAGCAGCCATCTAAATGTGGATAAAAAATTGTCAGGTAACTCCGGGTGATATGACAACACTTTAGTTGTCGCTATACCACGGATATTTTTATTTTTATTTTTATTATGAATACGTGCAATCACCTAATTACAGATACGACAGGAATACCCATCGCACAATACTATAGTGCCATTAAGACTCACATTTAATTACAAAGATACATAGTATTTCTTAGTCTACTAGTCCCTTGGAAACGCCCTTGTTAATAAGTAACGGAAATGGTTCAGCGAGATTCCGAAAAACCATCATCGGTTGGCTATATTGCCCACGCGGTAGGGGTGATATGGTCAAGGCACAGGGCGTAGGGCATTCATCTGTCAATGCCGCAGTAGTTATTAAGGAAGACTTGAATACATCTCCAGAGCAGATGAGCCGTTCTACCCGTTAAATATATTCGCGCGCTGCTTAAAAAAAAACCCGATTAATTAGCCATGTCACCCGGACATTCGCGGCGGATATGGCGAAATGTTCCAATTAGCGCAATGTTGCTGTGGGTTCGTTGACTGATGCCCCAATAAATGGCTGTCACGCTCTCATAGCCGAGGCCATAACGATTGGCCATATCACCATTCAGGTCATATCACCCGCATCACATAAATTTCCCGTCCGAGCTCAAAGAATGAACGCTTCGATAGGACTCGCTACTCTGCGCCTATCACCTCCATTATTTGCGAACAGTGCTCTTATCCCTTCCAAGCTATCGCGGTTCAACGAGACGAAGATTCACCGCCACGACGATGACGATTGCTCTCCCGATTCAACATTCGTGCAAGCCTCTGCATCCTCCGCCACCTCGGTGCCATCCACTCGATAGCTGCTAAAAAGATTTATTACGAGGCGAGCATAACGAAACGTCACTCGTAAATTCTAGTCGTAACTTGGACTCGTGCCCGTATAAAATCGGTCATCGTGTATGGCCTGCTCGTCTCTCGCCCTCTCGGATTCAACTCCAATTTCGCGCAGACACTCACTCGAATTATATAAAACAGTTTATAATATCAAACTTTTATCGAGATTCGGTTTGTAGTACCGAAGCTCGATAGCAGAGGGATCGGTCGAGATCCGACGGCCGGTATAGCTTTCGTCCGCATCGGATAATTGTCGGATGGGATGTAGCAGTGATCCTCCGAACCGGCTGAAAGCTATCCAATCGATACCATGGATAACTGGAGCGTCAGACTAAGACGCACCCGTTGCGGATAAGAGAGCTGTCTACCTTATCATGCGTTGGTTCCATGCCGACTGTTAGTGAATCGCTGTCGATATGTTACCCCCTGGAAAAAGGAGAATCTTCGTTAGGCGCTGAAATTTACCTATCGCTGGTGCAAAAACTTCCTATGTGTTCCGACCTGGGATCACTGTACCGCAGAATTTTTGCTCCCTTGGAAGCATTTTGACATACTTAGCGGACTTTATTGCTAACGGAATTGGTGTTTCGTATTTAATGATATATATCGCATTTGTGTGTAAATCTGTGTTGAATCCGTGTTGAAGCCGCGTTGAATCTGCGTTGAATCCGCGTTGAATCCCCGTTGAATCCGCGTTGAATCCGCGTTGAATCCGCGTTGAATCCGCGTTGAATCCGCGTTGAATCTGCGTTGAATCCACGTTAAATCCGCGTTGAATCTGCGTTGAATCTGCGTTGAATCCGCGTTGAATCCGCGTTGAATCCGCGTTGAATCCGCGTTGAATACGCTTTGAATCCGCGTTGAATCCGCGTTGAATCCGCGTCGAATCCGCGTTGAATCCGCGTTGAATCCGCGTTGAATCCGCGTTGAATCCGCGTTGAATCCGCGTTGAATCCGCGTTGAATCCGCGTTGAATCCGCGTTGAATCCGCGTTGAATCCGCGTTGAATCCGCGTTGAATCCGCTCTGAATCCGCGTTGAATCCGCGTTGAATCTGTGGATAAGTGTTTGCGATTAATTTTTTTGCCATTCGTTCTTAGTTGTCCGTTAACCGGTGTGAGGATGATTTACGAAACAGAAAAAATATGACATTGGACAAAAACATACTGTGAATAGAAACATTCTGTCTGAGAAACTAAGCGATTTGAGAAATTGTCTCTCAGAATCTTTGTGAATATAAAAATGGTCTCGGAGAAGCTTTGCGAATTGATAAATTGTCTCGGAAAAGCTTTGCGAATATAAAAATACGCTTGGGAATACTTTACGAGTGAAATATCACCCTGAAGTAACTTTGGGAACAAGTAATTCTATGTGTATATAATTTTTGTGGCGTTTCATTTTGTTATTTGGGAGACTTCTTCAGTAGGAACTTTTTATTTTTAAAATTTCTTCAAGCATACCGACCGAAAGGCCGATGCAAGAACGACAACGGTGCGAAAGAAATCGAGAAAACAGTAGCAAATTGTAACTACATTTTTTCATGAAAAAAAAAAAAAAAAAAAAAAAATGGACTTATCCATATAACTGCTGCCCTGGTTTTTTTTTTTGGTTTAGGCGAAAATCAAATTTATAACACATTATCTAATTAACACATTTTTATTTTGAACTTTAAGTTATGCATACTTGCTCTTGATTACTTAAGGTCGCCGGTCCAACATGCATATACAATGTATCTATCGTAGCACGCTTTCCCAAGGCCGGAAAGCGTCTACCGATTTTCCGAGTTCCTCTCCCTTTTTGTTTTCCCCGAAGGGATGGGCGCCAGGTGCACCGAAATGCACCGAGAGAGAAACCCAACAGTCCCGGCTAAATTGCTGTCATCTCGAGGGTAGAGTGGCTGGATAAGCGATTAATTGTTCGGGCGGATTTACAAAACACAGACAAACAAATTAATTAAATGCAACCAACCAAAGTACAGGAACTAAGGACTCGAATATTCATTAAAACCGAAAAACAATCTACCTACGTGAAAAACCGGAAAACCCGGAGTAAAACCCTCGTCCTGTAAAATAAAATCGATAACAATTTTGTACACTGAGAGAAGGATCTAGTAAAAATTACTATATCACTTGAGAGATATTACCATAGCATATAGTAGTAGAGCGTTAGGGCGACACCTATGGTAGGAAGTACCGGATTTATAAGAATTTTTCTTAGATATTATGGTAAAAATTCTTGGGAATTCTGGGACTTTCTGACATAGGTGGCGCCCTTGCGCCGTACTACTTGTAAGGTGCAAAGATGTTCATATCTCGCGCTCTCCGGTATCCTCGAAAGCAGCGACATGTCGCGCTTGAAATTTTCGGTTTATGGAGCGAAAAGGAAGGGAGACGAATTTGCGTGCTCACGAAATCGGAGCAATCGGTCTCTTTCGTTCCGGGGACTTCGTGACCGAAGGACGCTTCGGGTCAACACTCTACAACTCTACGGGATTTAGCGAGCTGTGCTCGTGTCGGAGTTCCCGATCGCGCTTGGCCGGCCGATATCTGACGCAAACTAGAACCATTATTCTGCGAGCCTCGGAACATTCTGAAAGAGCCATCGCGGAAGCCATCTCCGTAATAAAAAGATGAGTACTCGAAATTATAAAGAATTATATCGACGACATATGATTTGATATTTTTTTCATATGTATGATGTGCGGGTTATGCTATGTCTTGTATTGAACTTAATTGAATCGATACCGGAAAACAAGTTGGACACCGGATATTATATAAAAATTATATTTTATTTTCTTTTCCTTTATTGTGTGTTAATACGAGTATTTTGATGTTATTTTTCTGAATTAATGATACGTGAAATTGAATACAAACGATTACACTTTTTCTTGAGCGTTATCTTTATTTTTTTTTGTCTGTTTTATTTTTTATTTTATTGAATACTGTATAGAATAATCGGGAGTCTAATGTGTTTTAAAGGAAATTTCTGATACAGGTTTTACTCGAATTTTACCCAAAGTTACAATCTTACATACTATGTCCTATGGTAATTTTTCTTAGATGTTTGGGCATTTTTACTAGATCCGTCTCTCAGTGTACACGATGATCTTTGCCCGGTACGCGGGATTTGCACACTTCGAAGTCACACATTCACACACACATACCGAAGGTCGCACCTCCCGGACTCTCATATTTATTTCACGCGTGACGTACAATAATCTTTCTCTAACCCAATCACACGGCGTGGCTGACACAGAACAACCCACTCTCTTTTACTATCACACACCCTTAATCACGCGCTAGAGACGTCCGCGAGCGACGACACGACGAATACGGCGACGCCCCGTGGAATCCTCCCAAGGCGACACATTATTAAACCCTCTCGGAAATCTCTAAATTGAAGGCTCGAATTTTACTAATTTTCCCCGGAAAGAAAAACCTCGACGGCTTCGCTCGGGATTACAAAAATTCGCAAACAAAGTATTAATGGGCCGTAGCCTTACACAAACAGAAAAACGTCCCTTGGACGAAAGCTCACTGGATCGAGTCATAACAATGTGAACGGGTGAAACGGTCCGAATATAATTGCCGTAAAGAAATCCTTCTTCATTCTATGGATAATTCCTGGGACTCGATGACACAACAGATTCGCTCGCTCGGACTCACAACGGAGAGTGCCTCGAGTATGGATCTGCCTCGAGTATCGTTGGGCAAATATAAATCATATATTCCGTTATACGCCACTTCATGGCATATATTTTTCCCTGAATTCGGTCCATAAAGATCTCACTAAATTTATAAACTAATAATATGTTTCCTAATCAAGAATTAAATAAAGTATTACGCACTCGATATACCTTACAATGTAAAACTTGTAAGCCGGTACACATAGCTATAATTTTCCAAATTCCCCGAAACCGAGCAACACTCATCAAATTCCGCTCAACGAGCCATTCTGCCGAAATAAGGGACGGATCAATCAGCGTCTACCCGCGCAATTAATCGGGTTCAATCCACGATAACAATTCAAGATATTTCATTCGTTATTCTTGCGTTACATTTGAATTTTAAATACACTTGAAATATCCGGATATTTGAATCTTCAGAAATAGTTGCAGCACTAGTTATTACAATCGCGCGAGGATTTAAAATTTGTTCGAAAGCTTACCAGCTCGCGCGTGACTCGTACGACACGTGGTGACAATGTCAGGGCTATTAGCTGCATGCTCGCACGAACAGTTTGTTTTTCGATGCATAGGGCAAGGCATGCGCGAGCCCTTTTATGGCCAATAGCAATCGATATCGGTTATTGATTATCTTCGTAACCAATGGTTTCACATTTTCTATTGGACGTCAACAAAACACTGAAGGTTGGCATGCATAATTAAATGCTTCTATAACACCCCTCTCTTTAAACAAATATTTATATCGCGAGAACATCGATATCACGTGACTTATTATCCACTTTTCTAATTTGGCTGATTGATTTCTATGTCAATACTCAAGATTCGTGCGGTTTTAGCAGCCAAACAAGCCGTCGTCGATTGCAAAGTCACTTTATATCAAAATCAAACGTTTGATTCTCGCGATCGCTGTAGTCACACTGTAAAAATTGTGGTTTGAAAATTAACGCACGGTATTAGAAGCATTTTTACATAAACTTTTTCCGAAATTTCAAACACATGTGCGTTGTTATTTTACAGTAAAATTTGTATTTTTAGTGGAAATGTTTTAAATTTTAGGCAAAAGCTTCGTAATTTTAATATCTGGTATTTTCATTTTACAAAAAAGTACTTTAATGCTCAATTAATATGAGTAATGTAAGCAAATTTCAATTTCCAGTATATTAAATTTACACTTTATTTTTACGGTGCATAGATGACTCTTATAGTAGAGGTGAAACTTTCATGCAGAACTATATGTTCTTGCCTCACTGTTACTGCTGGTTGTGGAAGGACTTGCAAAGTTTTTCCACATCCGGATCAATGGGGCTTTGAACAATTGACTCAACTAATATTCTATCTTTCCGTAATACAATTTAATTGTCGAAAAATTTTTACGGTTTGGCAATAATGTTTTATTTAAATTTATATTTAGAAGAAAAGCTCACGCGTGGCACATGCGGTACGTGGTGAAAGTGCCAGAGCGTTTAGCTGCACGCTCGCACGAATAGTTTGTTTTTTTAATGCATAGTGCGAGGCATTTGCGAGCACTTTTTATGGCCAAGAGCAATCGATCTCGGTTATTGATTATATTCGTAACCAATGGTTTCACATTTTCTATTAGACTGTCAACAAACACTGAAGGTTAGCATGCATAATTTAAAGCTGCTACAACACCGCTCTCTTTAAAAAATATTAATATCGCTAGAACGTCGATATCACGTGACTTATTTTTCAACGTTCTGATTGGCTGCCATAGTCGGTGCTGCATAAAAATTGTGGAGGGGGGCCATATAAAAGGCGCGGGGACTCGCCCATTACCATTATCGCAGCCCCTCAGAGTCAGGCATTTATTATCACAGCGCGAAGTGTCAATACTTAAAAAACTAATACATTTTCTGCGGCAATCAAATACCGTAAAGATACACCTTTTCTGATTTCGGTTTGATAAACAAGTTTGAATATCATGAAGCAAATAGTGCTCCAGATTGTATTGTTAACTCTAATTGCGCACACATGCAAAGCCGCAATTATCCTAGCGACGTCGAATCAGGAACGAATCAACCGTGTCTACGAAACAACGGTAAGATTCTTCTATCCTTAACGTGATGTGTCATTTGTCGTACGGTGGGACATGTAACTCATAATTTTTTTATTTGTAAACGAAACCATGGCATTTCTTCCGGAACCAAATTCCGCCTTCATAATCAAGATTCAAAATATATCATCAGCGAAAAAGGCTTTTGACAAGTTTCGGCTTCGACGACTTTTTGGTACACTTTTCTTAGGTGACAATTAGCGCATACGTAAATCAATTCTCCACATTTGAGTTTCGGTCTACGGTCATGACCTTTTCGTAAATTTATATATTTCGTTATTAATTTTTAATGCATAGATAATGAATTCAATATTTGTTCTAATCGGTTTTGAATATCGTGACTGAGAATTGCCTGACCCAGTTTTTCCGAATTGAGATCATCAAGTACCAGTTCCTTCGTTTTTTTTTTTTTTTTTTACATCATATTAAAAATTCTACTTCTCATATATTTGAGAATTCATTCGGATATTGATGACGGTACACAGTAAAAAATAATTTCATAAAAACGGAATGTGTACGAACTTTCGTAAAAAAAATGGTGAAATACGTGACAAACTCGTTTGTTCAGGTTTGAATATACAAACCTGTCTTTTTGTTTTTCAGATCATTTAACAATTTTTGTTTGTACTTTTGTTTGTAAAACAATAGAGTCGGATGGTGCGATTAGAAAATTAACAAATAAAAAATCGCTTGTGGACAATAAGTTGTAAATAGTACACACTTTTTTTTAATATGCACAAAACAAATGTTTCGTTCAAGTACAACTTATATCAGGCATGGCCGGGGATATTAAAGATATTGAAACGGATTACATATGTGCGCCAGACAGTTATCCGTAAGTTGTCCGGTGTTCTACGGTCGTTCAAAAATCGTTCATCGGTGGCTGTCATTAAAAAAATATCTGTCAGACGAGCGGAAAATTTCGCGGGAAAATATTTACTACTGAGTTTGGAGCCTGAGAACTCCGCATGCGCGACAGTTTTGTACTTTCGTATTATTGCTTCCTCATAGAAAAAGCTTTGTTTTTATGATTTTTTTTCGGGATTGTCGTGTAAACATGTTTAGAATGTTTCGAAACATAAAAAAAAAAACACATTTTGCAAATAGTCTATAATTGCACGCAAGTAGAGCAGTTACGTAACTCGGTTTTTTTTTAATTGACCAATTACGCATTTATTAAAACATTCTTTCAGACTTTATCAGATGTTGAATTTTTCTAGTTAACCCCTTTTACATGACTTTTCGGTGATATAAAAAGGATCCCACTGTGTCGGTAGATTCCGAGTGGAATAATAATCTTATTTTATTTGTCGGTCAAAGTTTCAACACCCTTGTAAAAAGAGCATGACAGTTATCATTTGTGACCAGGAACAACCAGGGCGGGGGAGAGAGTGTCACTTCCCTTACCAACACTGTAAAAAAATACGTATGGAATTTAAATTTCATATACAATCGTGATGAAAAATTACTATATAATAACATAAAAAAATTCAGAAATACTTTACTTTTAATAATTTATTTTAACTTCTACTATAAATGTACATTTAATTCCATAATATACTTTACATTCACTTTTAAAGTCCATTAATTTTTCGTCGCAATTGTACGTTGAATTTAATGTTAACAGTTTCTGCATAAAAATTTCTAGTCCGGTGCATTCAAATTATTATTATTTTTTTTACAATGAATGTATTAATACGTATAAATGGCGCGAGAAGTGTAAACTACTTGACGGCTTTCAGATCGATGTCTTGATGAAATGCTACATACAAGGAAATAATGTAGTCGGCGTCGTCGGTGATTCGGATGGCGGCTTCATTAAGGCACTTTGGACAAATCATTCCATACCTACAATATTGATCGATGCCACAATGGAAAATTCTCTTCGAGTGAACGACAAATTGCTGCGCAAAATTTCCGTCTTCGTGATTTTCACCGCTACTCCGAAGCGATTCACGGCATTGATGGATAAGCTCTTTTTGTCTATTTGGTGGAACCACGAGGCTAGATTTCTCATACTGGGCCCGACACCTGATAAATTACTATCACTATCAGACATCGCGCCCATTCTGTATGTAGCATATGACTACTACGGCGTGCTTAACGCACAATTTATCCAATCTTCTCGTAACAAGAATGTGCTCATCATCGATTACAATCCATTTACGCGGAAGGCACCAGCACCTTGGAAATTATTAGCAATGTACCAAACAAGTGCCCAGAAATTTTGTTTGTTTGTACAATTATATCGGAAGGGAGGGCAAACCTGCGAGGCGTTAAAGTTCAAAAAGACTTCAGATATAGGAGGCTACCCATTCAAATTTCGAGTAACTACACGTTGGCACTTTTGCAAACTAACGAAAACGTGTAACGTATCGTTGGTGTCAAAAACAGGCGGAATACCTAGTGTGAAAGAGTTGGATGAAATATTGCTAGCTCAGTATCAGTGGTTTATCGATAATATTGCATTGACTCTAAACGCATCGGTGGTAATAAAGCCGTACGAAGAAAGCATGCATTGGGATATATCTGTCGTTCCCGGCCTCCTCTCGGAGGCTAAATCAACTGTAGTTGATACAGATGACATGATCCAATCATTCATTGAAATTCTACAATTTGCCATGACCCAGCACACCGCTCATAAGACGCAACTGGAGAAGATCTTATCGGTCGTTGACAATGAGACTCAAATTGGAGTGTACGTAGTTTACGTAATTACTTTTTTTTTCTTCAAGTTTTTTCTGCGTCAGGCTGTGATGCCAGCAATCTTGAACCTAGTACGCTTGACCTGTAATACGGGTCTCCCCAAATTGCCTACGAATGTCGCCCCAACTATTTATTTGACGTGTCTATTTATGTTCGTGATAATTTTCCAAGCCATTTATACAGGCAACTTAGCATCACTTTTAACTACAACTATAGCTTTTCCAAATGTTAATACAAAGTTGGATATTCCGAAACTTGGTTATACTGTTTACGTTCCCAGCTTAGTTTACAATAGAATCGCTGCTGATCCAATCTTCGATGGTAGAGTTATCGACATAGGTTCGGAGGATTCTTGTGAAGTTTATGTATTGCGCGATTCTTTGGCTGTTTGTATCTCAGTGGAGGCTCAACTCACCAGCCTCGCGACTATGCACAATCTGCACATAAGCAGAGATCCAATACAAAATGACTATTCCTTTTATATGACGATTCCCAGCAATCCGTTGAAAAGCAGAGTACAGGAGATAATAATAACATGGCATGAGTGTGGCTTACGCCGATTCGATCACGATTGGGAAAACTTCCGTAGTGCATTAGTGGACGATGATGAGGTTAAAAAAAATACGGTGAGGAGGGTCATGAATTTACTTGACTTACGTTTTGCATTTGTGATCCTAGGCATAGGTTTGGCGTGTTCATTTATATGTTTTATCGTGGAGATTTTAATTTCGTACATACGTAAGACACTCGCGGAGCGGCGAAACAGGGTCCGCCCTTTACTGGCTTTGAGTGTTGCCGAGAAAAAATGTTCGTGGTTTTCGGCATTAAAATTGAAATTTAATGTACTACGTTTATTCACAAAACGTCATTAGACTTGACGGTTAATTTCGAGGATCCAAGGGATTTTTAGTAAGCGACAACGGTGTATGCACGCTCACAAATACTCATTGGGTTTCAAATTCAAAACACTATATCTGTAAAATAAATAAACTTATTCTTTTAATTATGTTGGTAGAATAAGTTATAATAAGTTGTAATGAATTCTAATAAGTTATAATAAGTTGTAATATAATAATTATATATTCTATCAATATTGCATTCAATTGTTACTAATACTATTCCCATTCATCTACAAAATTACCGTCTCAATGCGATGTGAAATCTGCTCTCTTCCTGCCTACCGAGACATGAGCGTATAAACCTGTAATTTATTTTTACTTCGTCATCAGTCATGGGATACCATATATGTTGTAACGATTTGACTATCGGCGACCACCCGAGGCCGAGCCAAACTCGATATTGGCTCGGCATAAAATAAGAGATCGCGAGTGGTAAGTGGCGCCACCTCCCAGGATCGAGCGGCGGCTGGCTCGATATCTAAACCGCCACATGCGCAGAAGAACAAAGAACGACGAATCGGAAACACTGCAACGCCGTCCGACGGAATCTTATCGAAATCACGGTCAAGGCCAATTAATGTCGAAAAACGAGGGAAAACCGGCGCAGATTATTGGCCAATGGTGACGACACTGAAACAAGCGCACCGCACCAACGAGTCTATCATTAGTCCGGTGGGTAACACCGGATAATCGTCACTACCATACCGATCAGGGATTAGAGGATGAAGAGAGAATAATGCTATTCACCAATTGGAAAATTAACAATCGGCCGCCTGCACCCAGAAGCGAGTCCGCCAGAAATCTGCCAAACCGACGGAGTGAGAGTCCAAAATCGGGGTATAAAAAGGCCATCATCAGTTCTACGATCATCAGCTCATCGGATCTACCTTACCATCGGACAACTCTCCAAAGGACTAAAAGTGAAAAGTAAATAAAAGTGAAGTAAAGTGAAAAGTGCCAATTTGGACTTATAAAATTTTGTCCAAAGTGAACTTATAAAATTTGTGCCGATGTGAACTTATAATAATCGTTCCAACTGGGACTTATAAAAATTGTGCGGATCTGAACTCATAAATATTCGGTGAAGTGAACAATAACTCATAAATTTGGTGTCAAAAAGGATTTATAAATTGTCGAAACTGGTGACAATTAATTTATAAATCATTGTGGAGTGTGAACAAGACTGATTGACAATTCAAGTGACGTGAGGCGATAAAAGTGCCACCCGGAATAACACTTGGATCGAATTGGCTATTTTACCAAAGCGACCGGTCAAGTTACCAGTGACGGAGTGAAAAAACTTTACGACTGCAAGGACACGAGAAAGTCACATCCAGGGCTAAATTCACCTCCCCTGAAAAAGCCTAACCTCGAATTAATCGTGATTGAAAATCGCGAGGTGAGCGAGCTGTCACCGTCGCTCGCCGTGCTGTGACGTCACCGTGGGAACAGCCGAGCACGGCGGACATCTGGATTTCGCGACTGCCGAGAAGAAGGACACGCACGCGCAGAAGATTTACACGCGAATAAATATCTCCGAATAAAATAAATCGAACATTGGGAATTAAATATAATGCGATAAAAAGAGAAATAAAGGAAATAAAACATGAAGCGAGATCTGTGATCTGAACATATTATTAATCTATTTTCATGTATTTTGTCACCGACACGACTGATTTAATTGAATATCTCAGCAATAAGAAATAAAACGATTCGAACAAATAGAACAGAAAAAGGATTGATTCACACTGAAGCTTGTCCAATTGCAGTAAAGAGCATTATCCCACCATAAATATCATCTCTGACACACCGTTATTAAGTCCTAGACGCTCGAGTTCCCGAATCCCTCCGTTTGAGTGCCCGTTCCTCTTAAGGACATGTGAAACAACTCAGTCGGTAATCAAAATCTGTGATGAATGCTATTCATCACAGACCGTAGACTTTTCGGGAAAAAGCAAAGCATTAGCGGATGTACAATTTAATACCGCGTCCGATGATGCTTCCGTTTTATCCGAAACGTCAACCGATTTTAAATGGAATTGATTCGAAAAATGTATCTATTTCTCTCGTACTCATATGTCACGTGTTACATCTTTCACATGGCCTTAAGGAGGCGCGCGAAGCCTAGAAATAGAATAGTCTAGAAATATATTTTGAATATTCTAGAATACAACAAAAACATCCTTCCCATTTCTGTCTGTCTGTCCGTCCGTCTATTGGTCCGGGCCTAAACACAATATCTTTTCGAAGAGACTTTGGATCACCGCGAACTTCGTTATGGGTCTTCTATATATAAAAATGTAGTCTTTGCATTCAATTTTACATTAATAATTCATCCAACTCAAGCAACCCGCAGTCGTCCGTCAATCCAGCTAGCGCTCTCGCAGCTCCTGCTCGCGACAGCGCGTTTCACAATTCGTGCCAAGTCTCGGCTCGACAGATGTCGACACGTGCATCGAAGAACATCAAAGGCTGATCGCGTGAGTAACTGGTTCACGGAATATTTCGATTTTTAGTAAAGGAAGCATCGTCTTCGGGACAAAAAAAAATCAGGCTATAAGTGGTGAATATGGAACACTGAAAAACTTAAGAATTAATTGCCTAAGATTCTCCCGAATGCAAGCTTTCCAAATAAAATTAAATCAAAAATAAAAAATCTGCTAAAATTTATAATTTTTCAGAATTTTTATATAATAATAATAATAATAATAATAATAATAATAATAATAATAATAATAATAATAATAATAATAATAATAATAATAATAATAATAATAATTTTGGTTTTGGTTGGTTTGGTTTGGTGGAGCGATACGAGCACTCAGTCCTGCTGGACCATTGTACTCGGGCCTTGTGGGGCACTCG
This sequence comes from Stenichneumon culpator, assembly GCA_964017025.1. NCBI lineage: Eukaryota > Metazoa > Arthropoda > Insecta > Hymenoptera > Ichneumonidae > Stenichneumon > Stenichneumon culpator. Next base: position 5,180,398 of record OZ024771.1, read on the forward strand.
CGATGCCTTAATTGTCACGTTGTGCTCCTCAGACGCGGAACCCCAACCGACAGGCGTTGTTCGGGTCTTTCTTGACTTGACACCTTTCTTCGTAGGGATTACTGGTTACACAGGGTATCATGGTCGGTCCCCCGTCTCCCAGCATCCCTTCTTGGGGTTACCGGTAGCACAGAGTGTCCTGGTCAGTCCCCCGTCCCCCAGCAGGCCTTCTTTTGGGGTAGCCCAGGGTATCATGGCCAGTCTCCCCCCTGTTCCCAGCGCCCCCTTGTTGGGATTGCCGGTAGCCAGGGTACCATTACCTAGTCCCCCGTCCCCCAGCATCCCTATCTGTAGTCAAGCTAGGGAAAACATGGTCGACCTCCTCAGAGCCCCAGGTTAAGGAGACAGGCTGAAAGTATTCTAGGATAGTCGCCTGGAATCCTAGAAGCATCGTTATGACGCACCATACCCCGGTGCCATGAAGCCCGAGCACGATAGCTTACACTCTGGCCAGGGATAGCTATTGCGGAGCGTCGAGTCTGATACACACAGACTCGGCGTCCCGGGCGATGGGTACGCTACGTCCCCTACGCCGATTCGGTCTCAGGTTCGATTCCCGACGTCGGACTTTCGTCGCGTCTCACCGAGAATGAAAACAATGGAGTACAGCTATATACATCCGACACTCACACTTGGAGTTAGCGTGTGCGAGTGACCGATGTATATATCTGGAGCTTCGTCTCGTCCATGTTTTTTTTCCCTTCTCGTCGAAACATACAAAGCCGGGAATCGAACCGTCGACCTCCCGATGCTTAGGTCTTAGAGGCGAGCACGCTAACCACTAGACCACCGCACCGGATATAATAATAATAATAATAATAATAATAATAATAATAATAATAATAATAATAATAATAATAATAATAATAATAATAATAATAATAATAATAATAATAATAATAATAATAATAATAATAATAATAATAATAATAATAATAATAATAATAATAATAATAATAATAATAATAATAATAATAATAATAACCCCGCCGGCAGCTGACTGGCCGGCGAAGGGCGGCAAGACTGGCAGACAAGACGTCCAAACTAACGGAGCGGCTGTACAACAGCACAATATAAGCGATTAATTGTTCGGGCGGATTAACAAAACACAAACAAACAAATTAATTAAATGCAACCAACCAAAATACAGGAACCAAGGACTCGAATATTCATTAAAACAGAAAAACAATCTACCTAGGGGAAAAACCGGAAAACCCGGAGCAAAACCCTCGTCCTGTAAAATAAAATCGTTAACAATTTTGTACACGATGATCTTTGCCAGGTACACGGGATTTGCATACTTCGAAGTCACACATTCACACACACACACACACACACCGAAGGTCGCGCCTCCCGGACTCATATTTATTTCACGCGTGATGTACTAGTACTTTGCGATACTAGTACGTAAAAGCGGACTTTCGGCGAAGGTTGGGAAGTGGCTGCACGCGCCGGATCGGGCGCTACAACGGCACGAGGCGAAGCCGAGTGCTGTTGTAGCGCGAGAGAAGGCGAGTGCGGCCACTTCACAACCGCCGTCGGGAGTCCGCTTTTACGTACCAGTATCGCATACTACTTTTTGTGACGAATGCAGGAAAGGTTATGTTGCTGGCCGGGCGAGACAATAAAGGAAAAACAGACAGCGGGCGCATGCGCACAGTAATACGGCGCATGCGCGCCGTAATATGTCGACGTGCGCACGCGCATGTAAATACTGTGCGCATGCGCACAGTATTTACGATACGCTTTTGCGTTGCATAAATACTCATAAAGACACGCTTCCGGTATTTACGAAACGCTTCCGGTATTTATGTAACGCCTTCTTGAAAAACACCACTTTATATGCCGCTCGGCCCCCACATAAAGCAGCATTTTTCATGCATGAGTCACAAAAAAGTATTAAGCACTCGATATACCTTACAATGTAAAACTTGTGAGCCGGTACACATACCTATAATTTTCCAAATTCCCCCAAACCGAGCAGCACTCATAAAATTCCGGTCAACGAGCCATTCTGCCGAAATAAGGGCCGGACCAGTCAGCGTCTACCCGCGGAATTAATCGGGTTCAATCCACGATAACAATTCAAGATCTTTCATTCGTTATTCTTGCGTTACATTTGAATTTTAAATACACTTGAAATATCCGGATATTTGAATCTTCAGAAATAGTTGCAGCACTAGTTATTACAATCGCGCGAGGATTCAAAATTTTTTCGAAAGCTTGCAAGCTCGCGCGTGACTCGTACGACACGTGGTGACAATGTCAGGGCTATTAGCTGCATGCTCGCACGAACAGTTTGTTTTTCGATGCATAGGGCAAGGCATGTGCGAGCCCTTTTATGGCCAATAGCGATCGAGATCGGTTATTGATTATCTTCGTAACCAATGGTTTCACATTTTCTATTGGACTGTCAACAAAACACTGAAGGTTGGCATGCATAATTAAATGCTGCTATAACACCCCTCTCTTTAAACAAATATTTATATCGCGAGAACATCGATATCGCGTGACTTATTTTCCACTTTTCTGATTTGGCTGATTGATTTCTATGTCAATACTCAAGATTCGTGCGTTTTTAGCAGCCAAACAAGCCGTCGTCGATTGGAAAGTCACTTTATATCAAAACCAAACGTTTGATTCTCGCGACCGCTGTGGTCACACTGTAAAAAAATGCGGTTTGAAAATTAATGCACGGTATTAGAAGCATTTTTACATAAACTGTTTCCGAAATTTCAAACACATGTGCGTTGTTATTTTACAGTAAAATTTGTATTTTTAGTGGAAATGTTTTAAATTTTAGGCAACAGCTTCGTAATTTTAATATCTGGTATTTTCATTTTACAAAAAAGTACTTTAATGCTCAATTAATATGAGTAATGTAAGCAAATTTCAATTTCCAGTATATTAAATTTACACTTTATTTTTACGGTGCATAGATGACTCTTATAGTAGAGAGGTGAAACTTTCATGCAGAACTATATGTTCTTGCCTCACTGTTACTGCTGGTTGTGGAAGGACTTGCAAAGTTTTTCCACATCCGGATCAATGGGGCTTTGAACAATTGACTCAACTAATATTCTATCTTTCCGTACTACAATTTAATTATCGAAAAATTTTTACGGTTTGGCAATAATGTTTTATTTAAATTTATATTTAGAAGAAAAGCTCACGCGTGGCACATGCGGTACGTGGTGAAAGTGCCAGAGCGATTAGCTGCACGCTCGCACGAATAGTTTGTTTTTTTAATGCATAGTGCGAGGCATTTGCGAGCACTTTTTATGGCCAAGAGCAATCGATATCGGTTATTGATTATATTCGTAACCAATGGTTTCACATTTTCTATTCGACCGTCAACAAACGCTGAAGGTTAGAATGCATAATTTAATCCTGCTACAACACCCCTCTCTTTAAAAAATATTAATATCGCGAGAACATCGATATCACGTGACTTATTTTCCAACGTTCTGATTGGCTGCCATAGTCGGTGCTGCATAAAAATTGTGGAGGGGGACCATATAAAAGGCGCGGGGACTCGCCCATTACCATTATCGCAGCCCCTCAGAGTCAGGCATTTATTATCACAGCGCGAAGTGTCAATACTTAAAAAAACTAATACATTTTCAGCGGCAATCAAATACCGTAAAGCTGCAGTTTAGTGCAAGATACACCTTTTCTAATTTCGGTTTGATAAACAAGTTTGAATATCATGAAGCAAATAGTGCTCCAGATTGTATTGTTAACTCTAATTGCGCACACATGCAAAGCCGCAATTATCCTACCGACGTCGAATCAGGAACGAATCAACCGTGTCTACGAAACAACGGTAAGATTCTTCTATCCTTAACGTGATGTGTCATTTGTCGTACGATGGGACATGTAACTCATAATTTTTTTATTTGTAAATGAAACCATGGCATTTCTCCCGGAACCAAATTCCGCCTTCATAATCAAGATTCAAAATATATCATCAGCGAAAAAGGCTTTTGACAAGTTTCGGCTTCGACGACTTTTTGGTACACTTTTCTTAGGTGACAATTAGCGCATACGTAAATCAATTCTCCATATTTGAGTTTCGGTCTACGGTCATGACCTTTTCGTAACTTTATATATTTCGTTATTAATTTTTAATGCATAGGTAATAAATTCAATATTTGTTCTAATCGGTTTTGAATATCGTGACTGAGAATTGCCTGACCCAGTTTTTCCGAATTGAGATGATCAAGTACCAGTTCCTTCTTTTTTTTAAACATCATATTGAAAATTCTACTCCTTATATGTTGAGAATTCATTCGGATGTTGATGACGGTGTTAGACACAGTAAAAAATAATTTCATAAAAACGGAATACGAAGGTTCGTAAAAAAAATTTGTTAAATAAGTGACAAACTCGTTTGTTCAGGTTTGAATATACAAACCGGTCCGTTTGTTTTTCATGTCATTTAACAATTTTAGTTTGTACTTTTGTTTGTAAAATAATAGAGTCGGATGGTGCGATTAGAAAATTAACAAATAAAAAATTGTGGACGCTTGTGGACGATAAGTTGTAAATAGTACAAACTTTTTTTATTGTGCACAAAACAAATGTTTCGTTCAAGTACAACTTATATCAGGCATGGCCGGGGATATTAAAGATATTGAAACGCATTACATATGTGCGCCAGACAGTTATCCGTAAATTGTCCGGTGTTCTACGGTCGTTCAAAAATCGTTCATCGGTGGCTGTCATTAAAAAAATATCTGTCAGACGAGCGGAAAATTTCGCGGGAAAATATTTACTACTGAGTTTGGAGCCTGAGAACTCCGCATGCGCGACAGTTTTGTACTTTCGTATTATTGCTTCCTCATAGAAAAAGCTTTGTTTTCATGAGTTTTTTTCGGGATTGTCGTGTAAACATGTTTAGAATGTTTCGAAACATAAAAAAAAACACATTTTCTAAATAGTCTATAATTGCACGCAAGTAGAGCAGTTACGTAACTCGGTGTTTTTTAATTTACCAATAACGCATTTATTGAAACATTCGTTCAGATTTTATCAGATGTTGAATTTTTCTAGTTAACTCCTTTTACATGACTTTTTGGTGATATAAAAAGGATCCCACTGTGTCGGTAGATTCCGCAGTGGAATAATAATCTTATTTTATTTGTCGGTCAAAGTTTCGGCACCCTTGTAAAAAGAGCATGACGGTTATCATTTGTGACCCGGAACAACCCGGGCGGGGGAGAGAGTGTCACTTCCCTTACCAACACTGTAAAAAATACGTATGGAATTTAAATTTCATATACAATCGTGATGAAAAATTACTATATAATAACATTAAAAAAATCAGAAATACTTTACTTTTAATAATTTATTTTACTTCTACTATAAATGTACATTTAATCCCATAATATAATTTAGATTCACTTTTAAAGTCCATTAATTTTTCGTCGCAATTGTACGTTGAATTTAATGTTAACAGTTTCTGCATAAAAATTTCTAGTCCGGTGCATTCAAATTAATTTTTTTTTTTTACAATGAATGTATTAATACGTATAAATGGCACGAGAAGTGTAAACTACTTGACGGCTTTCAGATCGATGTCATGATGAAATGCTACATAGTGGATAGGAATAATGCAGTCGGCGTCGTCGGCGATTCGGATGGCTTCATTAAGGCACTTTGGACAAATCATTTCATACCTATAATATTGATCGATCCCACAATGGAAAATTCTGTTCGAGTGACCGACAAAATGCGGCGCCATCTTTCCATCTTCGTGATTTTCGCCGCCACTCCGGAGCGATTAGGGGCATCGATGGACAATCTCATAACGTCTATTTGGTGGAACCACGAAGCTAGATTTCTCATACTGAGCCCGACACCTGATAAATTACTATCATTTTCAGACATCGGGCCCATTCTGCATATAGGATATCACTACTCCGGCGTGCTTAACGCACAATTTATCCAATCTTCTCGTAACAAGAATGTGCTTATCATCGATTACAATCCATTTACGCGGAAGGCACCAGCACCTTGGAAATTATTAGCAATGTATCAGACAAGACCCCGGCCATTTTATTTCTTTGTACAATTATATCGGAAGGGAAGGCAAACCTGCGAGGCGTTAAAGTTCAAAAAGACTTCAGATATAGGAGGCTACCCATTCGAATTTATGGTAATATCATCTCGGCTCGCTTGCAAACTAGCAAAAACGTGCAACGAATCGTTGGTGGCAGGCGGAAAGCGTATTGTGAGAGCGGCGGATGAAATAACGAGAGTTCACCATCAGTGGTTTGTCGATACTATTGCATTGGCTCTGAACGCATCGGTGGTAATAAAGAATTATGACGGAAACGTGAATTGGGATATGTCTGTCGTTCCCAGCCTCGTCTCGGGCGGTTCAGGTACAGGCTATGCAGATCACATGGTCCATGCATTTATTCAAGCTCCACTGTATGCCATGACACAGCACACAGCTCACAAGACGCAACTGGAGAAGATCTCATCGGTCGTTGACAATGAGACTCAAATTGGAGTGTACGTAGTTTACGTAATTACTTTTTTTTTCTTCAAGTTTTTTCTGCGTCAGGCTGTGATGCCAGCAATCTTGAACCTAGTACGCTTGACCTGTAATACGGGTCTCCCCAAATTGCCTACGAATGTCGCCCCAACTATTTATTTGACGTGTCTATTTATGTTCGTGATAATTTTCCAAGCCATTTATACAGGGAACTTAGCATCACTTTTAACTACAACTATAGCTTTTCCAAACGTTAATACGAAGGAGGATATTCCGAAACTTGGTTATACTGTTTACGCTTCCAGGCTTGTTTACAATAAAATCGGTGCTGATCCAGTCCTCGATGGTCGAGTTATCAAAATAGATTCCGATTATGCTTGTCAAAATTATGTATTGCGCGATTCTTTGGGGGCTTGTATCTTCGACGAAGCTATAGCCATCAACCTCGCGACTCTCCACAATCTGCACATAAGCAGAGATCCAATACAATATGACTATTTATATCATATGATGACTGGCAGCAATCCGTTGAAAAGCAGAGTACAGGAGATATTAATAACATGGCATGAGTGTGGCTTACGCCGTCAATTCGATCACGCTTACGAAGACTTGCGTAGTGAGTTGGTGGACGATGATGAGGTTAAAAAAAATACGGTGAGGAGGGTCATGAATTTACTTGACTTACGTTTTGCATTTGTGATCCTAGGCATAGGATTGGCGTGTTCATTTGTATGTTTTATCGTGGAGATTTTAATTTCGTACATACGTAAGGCACTCGCGAAGCGGCGAAACAGGGTCCGCCCTTTGATGGTTTTGAGTGTTGCCGAGAAAAAATGTTCGTGGTTTTCGGCATTAAAATTGAAATTTAATGTACTACGTTTATTCACAAAACGTCATTAGACTTGACGGTTAATTTCGAGGATCCAAGGGATTTTTAGTAAGCGACAACGGTGTATGCACGCTCACAAATACTCATTGGGTTTCAAATTCAAAACACTATATCTGTAAAATAAATTTACTTATTCTGTTAATTATGTTGGTAAAGTAAGTTATGATAAGTTGTAATAAGTTGCAGTAAATTCTAATAAGTTGTAATAAGTTATAATATAATAATTATATATTCTACCAATATTGCATTCAATTTCTACCAATACTATTGCCATTCACCTAAAAAATTACTGTCTCAATGCGATATTAAATCTGCTCTCTTCCTGCCTGCCGAGGCGTAAGCGTATAAAACTGTTAAAGGCGAAACAGGGTCCGCCCTTTACTGGCTTTGAGTGTAGCCAAGAAAAAATGCTCATGGTTTTCGGCATTAAAATTGAAATTTGATGGACTACGTTTATTTCCAAACCTCGCTAGACTTGACGGTTAATTTTGAGGATCCAAGGGATTTCTAGTAAGCGACAATGGTGTATGCACGTTCACAAATACTCAATTGGGTTCAAATGTAAAATACTATATCTGTAAAATAAATTAATAACTTATTCTATTAATTATGTTGGTAGAATAAGTTATAATAAGTTGTAATATAATAATTATATATTCTATCAATATTGCATTCAATGGTTACCAATACTATTGCCATTCATCTACAAAATTACCGTCTCAATGCGATGTGAAATCTGCTCTCTTCCTGCCTACCGAGGCATGAGCATATAAAACTGTTATTTATTTTTACTTCGTCATCAGTCATCACATACCATATATGTAAGAAGACAAAGTATTTTAATAAAAGCATCAACTGTCTGATTATAGTCTAGAAATATATTTTGAATATTCTAGAATACAAAAAAAACATCCTTCCCATTTCTGTCTATCAGTCTGTCCGTCCGTCTATTGGTCCGGCCCTAAACACAATATCTTTCCGAAGAGACTTTGGATCACCGCCAAATTCGTTATGGGTCTTCTATATATAAAAATGTAGTCTTTGAATTGAAGTTTACATTAATAATTCATCCTGGCGAAATTGCGCTACATGTGAAAAACCGTCGTGCTTTGACTCTTAGGCAAAATGCCGTTCCGATTTAGGCTCATCGCAAACAAATACGTGGAATTATATGCCCTCCAGCTTTTTTAATCACTTCATATCGATCATCCTGTGTATTTCTTATCGTAGAACAAGAAAAAAAACGAGAAAATTCGAAACTAACTTAAATCACATGGGCCAAGTTATGTTAACCGGATATAAACAAATCTGTATATATTTAGTCTAGTAATGATTCAGTAAAAAAATAAAAAATAAATAAAAACCAATCCATTTTCATCTTTTTGTCTTGAATTCAAAAATACAAGAAGAAAAAACAATAAAAAATACTTGGAGCCGCCGACAAATAAATTAAATTTACTGCAGCAAAAAGAAGTAGTCACCGAGTATTTTTATTTTTTTTCTGGGTGATATTTTCGTCCCTCGTGAGGTCCACGATGCCCATGTCTCTGCATCTCTCGAACAGTTAATTCGGAATTCCGATACTTCGGAATTCCGATACTTCCGGAGCGTCGCTTCTGAGGAAATCGAGTTTCAAGGTTCCACTTCCGGCATATTGGCGTATACATCCTTGGTGGTGTCCCGCTTGAATAATATCTTTTTTTAAGTGCTAGTCATTGAGACGCTGCCGTTTCTCTTGATATGGACAAAACATGCTTTTTCCGAAAAGTCTTCATCTCTATGAATTCGCATCGAATCCTAACAAAATCTAAAAAAGGTAATGATTCAAAGAAATTGCTTGCCAAATTTTGGCAAGAAATTTTTGTCGATTCGGAGAACACTGAATACCAAGAAAAGACGCGAAGTCACGTGATCGCCGTGAAACGCATTAAACCCGTCTTTTGCCATTTGGGCATTCGTGAGTTAAAAACACTATTTTTCCTCAACAACTCTCTCAATCGTTTCGCGGCGTCGCAACACTGCTCCGACAACGGAGAGCGAAGAACTTTAGACGCCGAATCATCGCCGAAGGAAACACAATAAAACTGAGACATACAACTGCTGATACAGTTATCGGCCGTTCAACTCCCCAACGTCGATATCCACCCGCCGATTCCTCGCAGAACCCGCTAATTACTATCCCATCCCACCACTCGTAGGCGAAGCGTTCCTATTAACATCTAAAATATTCACCACGCCAGCCCACTCCCGTTTATTAAAAGGCGTGGCACGTCTTGCCGCCGTGGAGTTTCGCTAATCATCGGGAGCCTTATCAGACCCGAGAGAAGCGATGCGAGAATTAATAACTTCCAGATGTCCAAGTTCCCACGGTTAATTATCGACGCCGTACGGCTCTAGAGCCTCGAATCACTGGTAAACAACCTTAAATAAAATAAAAAATAAATCATCCATAAACCATAAAATTCACCTTCAAGCAACCCGCAGTCGTCCGTCAATCCAGCTAGCGCTCTTGCCGCTCCTGCTCGCGCCAGCGCGATTTACAATTCGTGCCAAGTCTCGGCTCGACAGATGTGAGTGAGTTTGAAAGATTGAGTATGCAGGTGAGTTCGGTCGTGAGGTTGATAAAACCATGTGGAAAATTGACGTCGACCTGGCCACCCGATCCGGGGGCTTCCACGAGAGAGACCATCCTGAGGGAGTTGTTGTGGCTGGCGTCGCTGCTGAACGTCGTCGGTCTTCTGGTTCCGCTGATCATGGCCGTTTACCACTATCGTCTGGAGCTCGGTTCGGTGATGAAGTCGCTGTCCGAACTGACCGCCCTGAGCGAGGTCTTTTTCAATCTGATCATATGCAGGGTGCAGCGACGTCGATTACACGTATGGATGAACCGCCATTATGCAACCACCTAAGGGCTCACGCCACAGTAAAATTTCGATTTTTACGGCATTGAAGTTAGCAACGTTGCTCCAACGAAAATATTGACAGCTGTCACGTTTCGCAGAAAGTTGCTTTCCTAGCGAGCCTATAATATATTATAATGTAATATAATATAATAATATCAATATTTATAATTATTATAATTATATATAGAATAATAACAATGTAATATAGAAAACAATTTTTTTTTATCGTTTTATCAGTAAATAATCTTTTTGAGAAAAGTGACAGCTGTTAATGATACGATTGGAGCAACGTTGCTAACTTCGATGCCATCGATTTTTGGTATTTTTTGGTATAAAGGTAATAAACGACAATAAATCAATTTCCGGTGATAGAAAAGCATTACGCGGTCGCGCTGCTCACCGTTTTGTGTTAATTGTTTAATAATTTTTATGGTAAGATGGGCTGTTCGATCAACCGAATCGATTGGTTGCAACAAGCTAGTAAATTGTTCAAGCAATCAAGTTAATCGAACAATTTCACTAGCAGATGGCCCATCTAACAAATTAGTAGGTCTAACGAAACTAACAAACTTAAAAGAGTTGGCCCAACCAATTTATCATCTGGCGCTCAGAGCACTAAGACAATTGGTTGAGTCAACTTTTCTTGTTCTTGTTTTTTTTTTTGTTTATCCGATCAGATTTTATTGAAGCAACGTCAAAGTGGAGCCTTGTTTCCAGGAGCTGCTCTCGGAGGTGACGAATTACGTCGGGAACGCCGACCCTGGGCAGAGACTCGTTCTCCAGAAGTACTCCGATCGGTACTTACCGTTTCTGCTGTGCGTCGGAACCTCCTACTTCATGACGGCGGTTGTCTTCTCGAGCGGTCCGCTAATAATCGCCAATTCTCTGCCAGCCGACGCCTGGTATCCTTTCCCCATCGATTCCCCCGCCACGAGGTGCAGCCTCTACGTTCTCCAGGTTCTCGCGATTCTGCAGACCGGCCTGTGCATCAGCGTCGACTTCATGGTCGGCATGATGCTGTGGTACGCCACCGCAAGAATCGAGATTCTGGTCCGGAGAATCAAAATCGCCGACTGCGAGGCCCAGCTCGACTCGTGCATCGAAGAACATCAGAGGCTGATCGCGTGAGTGACTGGTTCGCGAAATATTTCGATCTTTAGTAAAGGAAGCATCATTTTCGGGTCAAAAAAAGCTTTTGAGTCTTCCATATGCAACACTCAAAAGCTTGAGAATAAATTGCCTAAGATTCTCACGATCGCAAGCTTTCCAAATAAAATTAAATCAAAAATAAAAAATCGTCTAAAATTTATAGTTTTTCAGGATTTTTATTTAATAATAATAATAATAACCACCCCCCCTCCCGGGAGCTGACTGGTCGGCGAAGGGCGGAAAGACTGGCAGACGAGAAGTCCAAACTAATGGAGCGGCTGTGGAACAGCTCAATGCCGAAACGGCAATACAGACGAAACGAACAGTCACAATACTGGTGGACGGACGAGATAGCCGAACCGCGGAAGAACTGCCTGGCGAACCTGAGACCTGCCACGAGGGCCGACGGGAAACCGGAAAAGGAAGCCCCTGAGGCGACATACAGGACAGAACGGAAAAGACTGATGAACGCTATTAGAGACAGCAAGGCCCGATGCTGGAAGAAGCTTTGCGAGGCGGTGGACTGGGACCCATGGGGAACTGGCTACAAGATCGTGACCGGTAAACTAGGGGCTGCGTCCCGCCGGACTTCAAAGACGCTGAAACCACACGTGGGTTTGTCGACGGACTCTTCCCGAACAACCCGACAGATACGGACACAACGGAAGACGAGACATCGACGGTCCCCATTTTCACTGCGGAGGAGCTTGCCAGAGCATTCACCGCGGTGACGACTGGTAACGCGCCAGGAGCTGATGGAGTCCTGGGAGAAATTATCCGGCTGATGGTCAACCTGAGGCCAGAGTTATTTCTCGACCTGTACAACCCGCGCTTGACGACAGTGACCTTCAGCGACCGCTGAAAGGCGGCGAGGCTGTTCCCCGTCCCCAAGGATAAGGATGACCCCAGCTCGCCATCGGCCTATCGGTCGCTGAGCTTACTACACACGACAGAGAAACTTTACGAACAACTACTCAGAACAAGACTCACAGACGCGATACAGACCGGAGGAGGCCTCTCAGACCTGCAGTCCGGCTTCAGGAGGGTCCGATCAACGATCGGAGCGATCCAGAAGGTGGTTGACTTTTTCCGAGACACAGACAGGTACTGCCACGCAGCGCGGCCTATCGCGCTGCTGGCGACACTTGACGTTAGGAACGCCTTCAACTCGGCCAGGTGGGTGGACATCCAGGAAGCTTCTCAGAAGCGGCTTCAGGGCGCCACCGTACTTGCTCCGGGTTGTAGACACACCTACGAAACAGACGAATAATCTACGAGACAATAGAAGGATAGGCGACAAGACAAATCACCGCGGGGTTCGCCCAAGGATCCAAACTTGGACCAGACTCCAGAAACGTAGTCTATGACAACCTGCTCAGACTGGAACTCCCGCTCGGCGTTCTCCTCGTCGCATACGCCGATGACGCGGTGGCTGACTATGGACTGCAACTCGCAACAGAAAAGACGGAACTGCGGTTTCTCACAAGGAATCGCACACAGACGGGACTACCTATGAAGGCTGGGACAAATGAAATCGTGGCTGGTGGGGAAGTCAAGTACCTGGGAGCCCTTGATACAAAGATAACCTTCTGACCTCGCATACAAATGACAGCCCGGACGGCGGCCGAAAGGATAACATCCTTAAGCTGCCCGATGGCAAACATGAACGGACCGAGAGCGGGAAAACGGAGACTGTTAATGTCGACGGCCCACTCGATGCGTCTCTACGGCACGGAGATCAGGGCAAACTTCACAAAGATTAAAAAATACTACCACGCGATGATGACAGTACAGAGACAGAGCTGGCTGGAGGATCATCTCCTCCTACCGGACTGTCTCAACGCAACCCGTCCTGGTGGCGGCGGATGTGATTCCCACAGATCTTCTTGTGTTCGAGCGGAAGAGGATTTACAGAAGGAGCTCGGACACAAGACGACAGGACGCGGCAACGACAGGACGAAACAGGATGGTACAGACGTGGCAACAACGCTGCACAGAAGAAACAACTGGCAGCTGGACAAGACGACTAATAAAGGACCTTAAACCGTGGACTGATGGCAAACATGAACGGAACGAGAGCGGGAAAACGGAGACTGTTAATGTCGAGGGCCCACTCGATGCTTCTCTACGGCGCGGAGATCAGGGCAAACTTCACAAAGATTAAAAAATACTACCACGCGATGATGACAGTACAGAGACAGAGCTGGCTGGAGGATCATCTCCTCCTACCGGACTGTCTCAACGCAACCCGGCCTGGTGGCGGCGGATGTGATTCCCACAGATCTTCTTGCGTTCGAGCGAAAGAGGATTTACAGAAGGAGCTCGGACACAAGACGACAGGACGCGGCAACGACAGGACGAAACAGGATGGTACAGACGTGGCAACAACGCTGGAGAGAAGAAACAACTGGCAGCTGGACGAGACGAGTGGTAAAGGACCTTAAACCGTAAACCAAACGGGATTTCTGGGACTTAAACTTCTACGTCACCCAACTTCTGACGGGACACGATTACTTTAGATGTTATCTATACTAAATTAACAAAGTTAGAACACCGGACTGCAAATACTGCGGACACGAACGGGTCGACGCGGAACATGCATTTTTCGAATGTGACAGCTGGACAGGACTCAGACAGCGACTGGAATCGATCTTCTGGAAAAACTGGAACTACGATACGTACACAGACGGACACCTCAACCGAAAGTAATAGTAACCTAGCTCCCGGTTGGGGGAGGAAGCAAATATAGGAGGTGGCCCTTTAGGGCGTAGGCAATCCGGAGGCCCACATTTGCACCAGCCCGCACAGCTGGGGTGAATCCGTATAAAGTATTCTGCAACTCCTTGAAAAAAAATATAAGAATAATAAATACAATAATAATTATCATAATAATTAAAGTAAATATAATACTAATTATAATAATAACAATAATAAAATGTTTACTTTCACGTGTGTAATCATTTTGCAAGATTCGTGAGGGAGACCTCCCACGCGGTGCGTCTAATTATTCTCAAGGGTAACGTCACAATGGCGATCGCGGTTATCTGCGGTGGATTCCCGTTGATCCACGTGAGCTCTTGGCCCTTTAATCGTACTCACTTTTTTTCTTCGTACGGGGTAAAAGTGGTGAATATGGCGCGGTCCATGTATCATCGATTTAGGTGCTCATCGGTGTGGACCATATTCCCCACTTTCCTCCATCAAAATTTTAGTTCAATGACGTTCTTAATCAAAAACAGCACGAACCCTTTCTGGTCGTCTCCCAATTCATCCTGATGGTCGCCGGCGGTCTGCTGAGGCTTTACGTGAGCGCCTGGCCGGCCGACGATCTGGCGGAGATAAGCGAAGAGGTGGCCATGTCGATGTACTGCTCTAGCTGGATCGAAGGAACCCCGCGGATGCGAAGGAACGTTCTCTTCGTCATCCAGAGAAGCCAAAAACCACTGGTGATATCGGTACTCGGTATTCTTCCGGCGCTCACGCTGAGATTCTACGCTTCTGTAAGCAGGAAACGAAAAAATATGGAGGTGATTAGGGAAGAGCGGGGCAAAGTGGACCACCCAAGCGATTCGAGAAGATTTATCGAATTGCACGTTATATTTTAATTTTTCATCACACAAAATTAATCTGCAATTCTTTCACATTCCTGGAAACCACAATTTAAAAAATATGGGACAAAATGGACCTTCCTGCGATTGGGGTGATAATTAATAGATTTCACTTCTGAAAATTGTACCACTTGCTCATTGTACTTTAAGATAATGATTTTCTCGATAACATATTTCTCCTTAAATTATGAAAAACCGATTTGGGGTAAGATGGACCGTTTTGGTCGCACAACACTTCTCAGAGCGAACCCGCTGGTGGGAATACGGTCAGGTCCGATGCTGGCCGACGCTGTGGCGATGCTGGCATTATGCGGTCCTCTCACTACACTGTAAAAAAAAAAACAAAACAAGACAACATAGTATGAAATTTAATGCACTGATCGTGGAAGTCCTAATGCATAAACTGGTTCATGAAATCTCATGTACAATTGTGACGAAAAATTAACGTAAAGTGTATTAAAGACTACAGAAATACTTTACTTTTAATAAGCCAAAATCAAACATGGAAATTACCGGTAAACACAACACCGTAAAACACAATCCCGAAAAACACAAGAGTCATGTGCAAATTTTTGCACATGCAACTTACATGCAATTACCATGCAACTTTGCATGGTATTTTTTTAATAATGCAGTGCCATCGGGTTGAAATTGACCTCACTAACATTCACTTCGAAACGAGTCCATTTTGCCCCACTCTCCCCTTCTTCAATCTCCCGACGACGAAAACGACGGTCCGATTACACGATTGCTTCTCCACTCCGCAGTTCGTATCTTCGACCCTGTCGTACTTCATGACCGTGCGCGCCATATTCGGAGCATGAATGCCGCACCAAAATCCAGCCACGGATCCGCAACTTCATTGTTCCGCGAGTCTGACTTTCCGAGTCGGTTCGACAGTCCCTAATCCACCATCCATCCTGGCTGGATGGGAAAAACAAGAAGTACTCGAACGGCTCAGCAGACATCACGCAACTTGCAGAAACATTATTGTGAAATTGTTGTCCAATTATTGTACCATTATCCCCGAAACGTTTATGCTCGACCGTGTAGGTACGTTTTCCCGTTGTTGGCCGCTAGCTCTTCCGGTTTCCCCGAGAGAAGTATAACACCGCTTGTCGAACGATAAAAGCGGCGATTAAATTATTGATATCTCCGGTGCAGTAAAGTGTTGCACGGTGCAGGGAATCCTCCTTCCACCCCCCCCCCCCCCTCATCCGCATAACTGAGGAGCAATTGCAGCACCGACAGCCAAGATCCGGGCCCTCGCGCGAGTGCAAAGCCCTTTCTCGACTTCCGGAATAAAAATCGGCGGCCAAAGCTGCAATTACAAGTTGGGGCGAGACATACAAGCCAGTCGAGTGGAATTCATCGTCAAGGGGACCGCGGCTACTGTACGGGCTTTTCCCCACTTACGAGAAGTTTATGCGAAAAATATATTGAGAATATAGTAAAAAGTATATAATAAGCATATAACATTTTTCGCACGATAATATATTTACTTGTAATAATAATAATGATAATGATCTTATTATTATTTATTATTTAAATTTTATATAATTTATATATTAGGATTAGGGTGATATATTACCTGATATATGTGACGAATATGTTCGAGTAAATATTCAAAAAAATATATATTTATATATAAATACTTGTATGTTGTTGTTATTATTATTGCTTCCTCTTAGAGGAAGCTTTGTTTTGGTGAGAAAAAATGTATCGAGATTTTTATGAAAAAGTGTTCAGAATGTTCCAAAACATCGAAAAATCACATTTAGGAAAAATGACCGGATGTGTGTGTTTTCGTGTGTGTGTCAGTGTTTCAACAAAATGTCATTACAAAAAGGTTCAGTCTTTTTTTTGTACGCGATTTTCAATTTCTTCAAAAATTTCTGTGTGCACTTTAGCTCTTACAGAGAAATTTTCATATAGCTTTCTCATAAAAGTTGAAAATTGAATTTTTTACAACGCTTTCTCATAGAAGTTAAAAATTGTAATTTTCATACCGCTTTCTCACAAAAGTTGAATATTAACATTTTCATAACGCTTTTCCATAAAAGTCGAAAATTGAAATTTTCATATCGCTCAGATATATGCTTCACATATATCTCAAAATATATAAATTATATAAAATTTATAACTATTTAATATATGAAAAATATATTTTTCGGTGCGCCTTCTTTTCATGAGGGACGCAGATTGCAGGCTGTTTGAGACATCGAGGAAATAAAAGAAAAAACATGTTCAAATTTACTCCGGAGACTGCGTTGAGTTATACCAAGTTCTCGGTCGCGCTGATGTTCACCTGGCCACCTTGGCCAGAGGCGAGTAGAATCGTTAAGATTCTCTTCGAGGCTCTCTCGTGGATCTTCATCGGTATCTCGTTGCTCCTAGTTGTTTTGCTATGCAACGCTTCTATCTATCAGCTGGACGACTACTTGCTGTTCACGAAGACGATATGCCTGGCCGTATCGTCATCGCAGGCGGTCATCAAGATGGCAGTCTGCAAGGGACAGCGCTCCCGACTCGAGGTTGTATCGACGACGATGGATTGCGAGCGTAAGGGAGGACGGGGCAAAGCCGGTCAAGGCGAAACTAAGATTTAAAGGCCGTTCAGGGAAACAACGGATAAAAAAAAAGAAAAATTAGTGCAAAATCGCTCTTGTCTGGTAAGGCGAAGGTTGTTGGTTCGATCCCAACATCAATCGAATGTTTTTCCCAACATAATTCGATCGAGATTTGGCTCATAAGCAATAGTAACAGGGCAGGAATACCCTAACAGAAGAATAAAATTTGGATTTTTTTTACATGTTATCTGTTTTCAAATATTAACTAATGAAGACAATTGAAACATGGTATGATTACCATTAGAAAATTGAGTAACTACCATTAGGAAATTGAATGGTTTCCATTAACAAATCGAATGGTTACCGTTGACAAATTGAATGGTTTCCATTAACAAATCGAATGGTTACCGTTGACAAATTGAATGGTTTCCATTAACAAATCGAATGGTTACCGTTGACAAATTGAATGGTTTCCATTAACAAATCGAATGGTTACCGTTGACAAATTGAATGGTTTCCATTAACAAATTGAATGGTTACCGTTGACAAATTGAATAGTTTTCCGACTGGTGGTACAATTTACCAGTGGATATATTCCAGTCGTTTCTATTTGTATCCCAATGTTTATTTCTTAATGGTGACCAATGGTTCATTTTCATGAGGGAGCTCTTGTCTGGTAAGACGAGGGTTGTTGGTGTGATTCGAACATCAATCGAACTCTTTTCCCAACATAATTAGATCGACCTTTGGCTCATAAGCAATGTAACAAGACAGGAATACCCTAATGTAAGATTAAAATTTGGATAATTTTTTTTTTTCATCATGTTATTTTTTTCTTCAAATATTAACCAATGGTGATCATTGAAAAAATTGTCTGGTTACCCTAGCGGGTTCGGCCACCTGAAAAGCCACGCTGGTTAACACCGAGAAAACCACGGTGGTTTATTGTCAAAACGTAACCGCACAAACCACTGTATAAACCACAGGCCCAGCGGACCCAAAAGTTCTGACGAGAGCTTGCGGCCAGGTGCTTTTAAAAATAGCCACCGTACAAACCACCATCGGATTAAATTCGATTAAGCTTACAGCACGGTGGTTTTGTCGTCAAAACTACCGCTGAAGCCACTGTATAAACCACCGTCCGAGTAAACTCGAGCGTCTTTACAACATGGTGGCTCTGTCGGGGACCGTGTTGCAAACTCGCTCAAGTTTATTTGGACGGCGGTTTGTACGGTGGTTTGAATGGTGGTTACTTTGAAACCCACGACATCATAAGCTTCCCGCGAAACTTTCGGGTCCGCTGGGCCCGTGGTTCTCACAGTGGGTTGGTCAGTTACGTTTAGACAATAAACCACTGTGGTTTTTTCAGTGGTTTGATCGGTGACTGAGCCCGCTAGGGTAACATTGGGAAATTGATTAGTCACCGTTGATAAATTTAATGGTTGTCCGAATGGTGCACCAGCTTACCATTGGACATATTCCAATCGTTATCTCAGTGTTCTTTTTCTCAATGGTGACCGATGGCTCATTTTCATGAGGGATATTCCCAAAAAGTTGCCGTGTTCCATTTTGTCTCGAGTCTGAAGTTTCCAACGTCCCCGCTTTGCCCCAGTCATCCGCGCGTCGGAAAAACGGGAAAATTCGTTAACCGGATGAGTATCGAGATAAATGGTAAAAGCTTCTCCGCCGTACGGAGACAGATGTTGCATTGTCAGGTAAAGGATTTTCTGAAGAGCGCGGAACCGCACGAGAGACGGATGCTCCAGCGTTACGTCGATCGTTGCGGTCCCGTTCACTTGGCCGTCAACGTGTGCTCAATGGTGGCGAGCATCGCGATGATCTGTGGACCGTTGGTGCTGCCCGAACCCCTGCCGACGACTGCAAAGTATCCGTTTCCCGTGGACGATCGTCCGTCGAGAGACTTGGCTTACCTACATCAGGCCATCGCGGGACTGCAGTGCGCGGAGATTGGTAGCGTCGATTGCCAAGTGGCTCTGCTCATATGGTTCGCCGGGGCTCGACTGGAACTCCTTGCGAACGAATTTCAGAACGTCTCGAATGTCCATGAATTCAACGCCTGCGTGACAAAACATCAAATTTTGCTCAAGTAAATTGTCTTCGAATCGATATGTCGAACGAATCAATATATTATTGGTATCGAAATATTGATCGAATGGACATACCGATCGAATGAATATACCGATCGAATCGATACATTGATCGACTCGCTATATTGATCGAATCGATATACTGATCGAATCGATATGCCGATTGAATCTATATATTGATTGACTTCTGAGAATCAAAAGGGCGTACCCCGTATGCTTTAACGTGAAAGTTACGCCCCTGCGAATCTCAGCATCCGTGTGATGACGATCGGTGACGATAAATCAATGATTATCGTCGATGTAGAAACACGGAGGAAATGGTACGTGCCATTCGCTACGTTGTCCTCACTACCGCGATCATGACCACACTCTCAATCATTTTCGGTGGCATACATATTGTCAGCGTAAGTTTTTTTTTTTACAATAGTCGAGCGCAGTCATATCATGAGTCCATTATCATTTTTCATATTCAGCTGAGTTACCGAAATTGTTTGTTTATTTTTTTTAGCAAGAGCCACTCCTTGTGAAGTCTCAATTCCTTATAATCGACGTCGGTTTCGCATCGATACTTTTTATAAGTGCCTGGCCAGCTGAGAACCTGTTGAGCGCGGTAAGTGAACATTGTGATGCTTCACCTTTGTTTTACATATCTTTCGATGTCGCCTATCTCCCCCTCACTACCGGCATTGTTCTGATCGCTCGGAGCGATGTGAGGGGACTGCATATGCACACGAGAACCTCTCTACTGACCTAGTTCCAGAGGCCGGTCGATACTGGGAAGACTGTTGGGGATATTAAGTTAGTCCGTTCGTCCGTTAACCCATTACTCCGTTAGTCCCGGCAGTCCCGGCAGTCCCGGTCAGTCCCGACAGTCCCGACAGTCCCGGTCAGTCCCAAAAGTCCCGGTCAGTCCCGAGAGTCCCGGTCAGTCCCGGCAGTCCCGAAAGTCCCGGTCAGTCCCGACAGTCCCGGTCAGCCCCGACAGTCGCGGTCAGTCCCGACAGTCTCGGTCAGTCCCGACAGTTCCGGTCAGTCCCGACAGTTCCGGTCAGTCCCGACAGTTCCGGTCAGTCCCGACAGTTCCGGTCAGTCCCGACAGTTCCGGTCAGTCCCGACAGTTCCGGTCAGTCCCGACAGTCCCGAAAGTCCCGGTCAGTCCCGACAGTTCCGGTCAGTCCCGACAGTTCCGGTTAGTCCCGACAGTCCCGACAGTCCCGGTCAGTCTCGACAGTCCCGGTCAGTCCCGACAGTTCCGGTCAGTCCCGACAGTTCCGGTCAGTCCCGACAGTTCCGGTCAGTCCCGACAGGCCCGACAGGCCCGACAGTCCCGACAGTCCCCCGACAGTTCCCGACAGTCCCCGACAGTCTCCGACAGTCCCCGACAGTCCCCGACAGTCTCCGACAGTCCCCGACAGTCCTCGACAGTCCTCGACAGTCCCCGACAGTCCCCAACAGCCCCCGACAGCCCCGGACAGTCCCCGACAGTCCAATCCTCAAAATACCGAAGATGCCTTCAATGGGGTTGACATACTAATTTTTTTTCAGTGTACCGCAGTGGGACGAGGAGCTTACAATTGTCCTTGGATCGAAAATTCGCCAGAGTTGCGTAAAAATATAACATTCGTTCTTCATAGATCACAGAAACCCACTGTAATATCTGCGGGAAGTATACTTCCGGAACTGTCACTCGCGTATTATTCATCGGTAAGTGGTAATTAAATATATATGTATATATATGTTAAACTCTGCTAAACAATTTTTGTCCACGCGTTTCTCTGGCAGTTTTTGTCAAAGACATTCTCGTTCTTCACGACACTACGCATTATCATCGGCAAAGTCGAAGACGGTACCTAGAGAGACAAACAGCTGGGAGATATTGATCTCACCGTTATCTACTGCAGACTGAGCCGCACTCCTTTAATTTAAAAACACTTTTTATCCATACCCGAGTTCAAAACGGCTTGGCAATTGCTACGATCATTTTTCTAGCCCCGCAGGCGTACCGGCGCTATCAAATGTAATTTCATCGGGTCTGCGGTAATAAAGAATTCAACGTAGATGCTTCCTTCGCCTGTCAGCGCAATCTTTTCACCCAGGGGTGAATCCAATAGCTCTACACTTACGACGAAAAGGCGTACGAAAAAAATGCCTTCGATGCAAGAGCTTCGGTATCTTAGACGGGGAGTAAGATAATATTAGGCAAACGTTGCTCAAAGAAGACTATGAATTACGCCTCGTATCGTATGAATCGATATTATGCGGCTTCGTTGAATTGCGCGTAAATGCGATTCGAAAATTTTCCAACGTCCGACTATAGCGGAAGCGTTACTACTGATAATTCTCTATCGACGCAATTCACTCGTTTTACCCTCCTATAGCACCAAAAATGTAATAAAGATACAATGATATTCAAAGTAACAGTGGAATCTGCCTTGGCCTTCACGAAGGCTAACGTTAGTCTGGTGTGCTCCTGGCCACCGTCATCTAATGCTAAACGGTCGGAGATACTTCGTTTTCGTATTTACTGGTGGATCGTTCTGTCTCTGCTTCTTCAACTATTCCTGCCGCTTATCAATGGAATTTGGGTATTTCGAAACGATTTACTTGTAGCAGTGAAACTGGTTCTTCTCAGCAGCGCTACATCTCAGGCTCTCGCGAAGATCATATTCTGCAGATTGCAACGAAAGCGTCTTCAGGTGATGTAACGAATTACTCGATGGAATATTAAGATAAACCATGACCAGCACTAGTATCAGCAACACGATCAGCAACAACATCAATGCCAATACCAATTAGCACCAGCACCAACACTAAATGGCAATTTGCAGGAGCACCAACAACAACACTAATACCAATTAACACTAACATCAAAAACAACACAAATACCAATTAACACCAACATCAAAAACAACCCAAATACCAATTAGCACCAACACCAATGATAACCCTAATACAAATTAGCATCAGCACCAACAATGACACCAATGCCAATTAGCACCAGCACCAACAACAACACTAATTCCAATTAGCACCAGCACCAACGACGACACCAATGCCAATTAGCATCAGCGCCAACAACACTAATGCCAATTAGCACCAGCAGCAACAACAATCCTAATACCATTTAGCACCAGCACCAAGAACAACATTAATTCCAATTAGCACCAACAACAAAACCAGTGCCAATTAGCACCAGCACCAACAACAACACCAATGCCAATTAGGACGAATACCGAAAACAACACTAATACCAATTAGAATCAGCACCGACAAGAACAAGAACATTAATACCAGTTAGCGTCAGCACCAACGAGCAACAACACGAATACCAATACCAATTATTATTGCTTTAATATATGTTACGATTACAGGCCTTGTACATGGAATTGGAGACTTTTCTGAAAAGTGCGAAACCTTTCGAGAGACTTATACTCCAGCGTTACGTCGACAGGGCCATAATTTTTTATGGAGTCGTCAGTGTTGGCATTTACCTGGGTGGTGTGAATCTTATCGTTGAGTCGTTGTTACAATCGCAGCCATTCCCTACAGACGCCTCGTATCCTTTCCGGGTAGATTTTCATCCGGTATACGAGATTCTCTATGTCCAACAGTGTCTAGCAATTTGTCACATCGGCTCTGCGCTCTTCATCGACAGTCAAGTAGCTATTCTCTTGTGGTTCGCGAGCGCGAGATTCGAGATGCTGGGAGAGGAATTCGAGAGGGTCTCATGCTCCGACGAACTTAACTCGTGCATACGAAAACACCAAAAGCTTCTGCGATTCGCCGACGACGTGAACATTTTTACTCGGTTCATAGCACTCGCGATAATTGCAACAGCAACGATCGGCATGCTTTGCGGTGGTCTCACACTGATCAGTGTCAGTCATAATTTCCCGTCAGTCGTCACGAGCACTCACCCGATTGGGCTAGCGATTTTATTGATTTTTTTCATCTTAATTCAGGATCAGCCCATTTCCGTGAAGATACGGATCAGCAACATCATCATCAACGCCGCCGTCGAGCTCTTCGTCTACGCCTGGCCAGCCGATAATCTCATCGAAAGGGTCAGACTGTGCGTATCGACGGTTAAGAATGAAAAGGGCGTAATCCTCAGGGCGGAAGGCGGGGCAAAACGGACCAATTGAAATTTGACTGTGACCAGACTTTTTTAGGTCCTCCATAACAATGGTGAATATGGTCCGTTTTGCCCCGCTCTCCCCCATTCTTGAACATTGGGCTTTATGCTCTATTTATTCTTAGCAGTTGATATTGCTGAGGTATGTCTAACAAACAACTTTCATTCATTAATGTTGATAATCTCCGAAATCAGAGTCAAGATATAGGAAATCGGGTTTACCGTTCGGCGTGGGTGGGAAAGCCGAAAGCGATGCTGAAGAATATCGTAAGCATTGTTCACAGGTCACAGAAGCCCGTGATCGTATCCGTTAGAGGATTCGTTCCGGCTCTTTCACTCTACTATTACTTATCCGTAAGTTCGATGGACTGAATTATCAAAATTTTTCCGATTCGGATGATTTTCTGGGTCTTCATGATATTTTTAATTTTTCAGTTTCTCTCAACGTCCCTGTCCTACTTCATGACGCTTCGTATAATATACACCGCGTTACCCGACGACGTGTAGAAAAATCCGGTGTCAGCGATTCCTCGGAAAACTATCACTTCGCGATAAAATTTATTTATGTTTTTAATTGTATATACACTTACAGCGATATGGACCGTTAGGTCGAGCAAAGTGACCACCTGTGGCAAAATGGACTTACTCCGAAATACAACGCCATTTTTTGAAATGTCAATTTTAAAGCGCGATTGTGATAATCAGTTCTCCTACAGATCACTAAGTTTAAGCGGTCCATTTTGCCCAATGTAAAGTTATATATATTTTTAAAAGTTGTTTGCTCGTTTTTTGTTCGTTTGTCCCAAGTTTCAAGAATCCAAGGACCTGATTCCCAAAACCTGATTATTCTAAGTCTCAGATAACTATTACTTTATTATACAATTCCGTGCGTTTCTGTGCACTATCGTTGCGCACAGTTGCGGTGCACAACAACGCACTGCACTATCGTCATGTACTCAAAAACGCATTTTTCAAGCGGAAATAGGTCACTTCCGGTCTCGAAGACTGATTTTTCAAGCGGAAGTGATGTCACACGCGAAATACGTCACTTCCGGTTCGGGAATCTCATTATTCGACCACTCGTCGACATTGAAGCCTCCATCAAGTTGGAAAAATATATGTATATATTTTCTCAACTGTTTGACACCTTTCGGTATCAAAATGTAGGGACGACTGGTTGAAGATACTATCGCGGGGCAAAACGAACTGTTTGCGACAACTTCCTCGCAAGACATAAATTCTGCACCATCTCATCTCAAGTGGCGACCACGGGACCGTTTTGCCCCCACCCCCTCAGGCCAGTGTAAAAAATGTCATTTTTATATGAATAAATGAAAATTATCACGCATATGAGAAACAAATCTATTAAAATTCCGATCAAATTTAATTTTTTTTCTACTAACAGTTTGCCTCGAATTTCCTTTATCGTTTATGACTGATTTTGTTCCGGTCTCTCCTACCTGCGTTCTTGCCCGACGAAAGCAGCAACCGTTTCCTCCGTGTAGTGTATAAAATCACCCCTCCGGTTACCCGAGTTTCACCCGCCAGCAGCCCACTTTAGTTAAATTACTAATCACTAATTATTCACTGCAGCCCTTTAATAGCTATAATGAACAACAGTTATGAAGTGTAATTATTTTTGCGGGTAATGTAAGACGAACGTGCAATACGGAGTTTACGCGAAAGGGTTTCGTTGCGACTCTAGATACTGTGACTTATTAATAGGATATCGGTAGGCGAACGAAACTTCCGGCTCTCGAGCTCGGAGGGCGGCAGTAATGAAATATCCGCCGAGTAGTCGCCCGCAGAATGCACCTGCAGAATTTCAATCGACATGGGAGTGAAGTACGATTTCGAGACAGCCGTTAATTTCACGAAAGCGAGCGTCGCTCTAGCGCGCAGCTGGCCACCGTCAAGAACCTCCACCAAGTGTGATGTAATAAGATTCGATATCACCTGGTCCCTGTCGATTCTGAGCTCGCTGGCTCTGTTCTTTCCTCTTCTGGCATCGATTTATAAGTACCAGTCGAATTCCCTTGTTCTCACTCAGACTGTTTGTTTCCTCGGCGCTACGTGCAACTTCATAGTCAAGATGATCGTTTATAGACTACATCGTAAAAGAACGCAGGTGGAAGCAATTTTGGATTTGGTGCAAATTGTTGTTTATTTGTGCCATTATTCAGACAGATCCAACGAATCCACCATACAATAAGTGCCTAAGATCCGATCCCAGCGAATGATTCTAAGTACTCCTAAGAGATGCACTGAATCGTAGGAGGACTTGGAGCGATATTTTTCTGGATGTCGTGTGCGATATCTTGCTGGATGTCGTGTGCAGTATCTTGCTGGATGTCGTGTGCGGTATCTTACTGAATGTCTTCTTCGATATCTTGCTGAAATTCTTATTCGAGATCTTGCTGAATGTCTTATGTGATATCTTGCTGAATGTCTTATGTGATATCTTGCTGAGTCTTGTTAAATATCTTGCTGAACGTATTGTTCGATATCATGTTGAATGTCTTGTGCAATATTTTGCTGAATGTCTTGGTCGATATTTTGCTGAATGCCTTAGTCGATATCTAGCAGAATGTCTTGTGTGATATCTTGCTGAATGTCTAGTTCGATATCGTGCTGAAAGTCTTGTTCGATATTGTACTGAATGAATTGTCCGATATCTTGCTGAATATCTTGTTCGATACCTTGCTGGATGTCTTGTTCGATATCTTGCTGAATGTCTTGTGTGATATCTTGATCAATATCCTCATTAACATCATGATTAAAAACTTAATTAATATCTTGATTAATATCTCGTCATCGACATCATAATTATTTTTTTGGAGGTCAGATGTTGATAAACGAGATGGAGGACTTCGTGAAGAATTGTCAAGCCCATGAGAGGATCGTTCTTCAGCGTTACGTAGACAGATGTTCGAAATTTCACGCTGCTATCACTGTAATCAATTATCTGACAGCGGCCACGGCGATTTGTGCTCCACTGTTGCTTCCTCAACGGTTTCCAACGAGAGCGATATATCCGTTTTCCTTGGACTCGACATTGGCGATTTGTCTCGTCTACGCTCACCAGAGCTTCGTCGGATTTCAGTGTTCCACAGGTGCAACGATAGACTGCCAGACTGCTCTGATGATGTGGTTCGCTGGTGCTAGAATCGAGATTCTCGCGGGTGAGCTTAAAGAAGTTTCCGATGTCGAGGGATTAAAATCATTCGTTCGGAAACACCAGCGACTACTCCGTTACGCTCAAGAGGTCTCTCACACTACGTCCTACATAGCTCTCGTCACTTTGGCGATGAGCGGAGTCGGAACGATATTCAGTAGCTTGCAATTGTTGGGTGTAAGTGACGATTTTTATATTAAACAAATTTCTATTTAAAAAATACATGAAAACATTTAAGTTAGTCAATCGCGGCGGATTGTCAACCCAATTTTTTGTATCATCTCAATAATTAGGAAAGGTTCATGCCCTAACAGTCATCACAGGTTGGGTAATATTTTTTTTTCTTTTACCGATTGAAGAACCAACCGATCGCCGTAAAAATGCAATTTGGACCGATAGCAGTCATCGCTGCTATGAATCTATTCGTATGCGCCTGGCCAGCGGATAATTTAATTAGAGTGGTGGGTTTGATACACCCGTGAAAAAAAAATTGTCGTTCCCGATCTTACCACAAAAATTTGGGCGTCAGTGCGACATGATGGGAGCGGCAGTTTACAATACCTCGTGGACCGACGCATCTCCGAGGAAGATGAAAAACTTTCATATCATCCTTCGGAGATGTCAGAAACCAGTGAGGGTTTCCGTTCCGTGTTTTCTCCCTGCACTGTCGCTGCACTATTACGCCACGGTACGAAACAGAGTATATGAAGATTGTTAATTACCCGTAGATTGTCATGATTTTTCGATGCTTGCACATTGCGTTGATTAATTTTCTTTGCTAATTATGTTCCAGTATTTGTCAACGGCGTTTTCGTACACGACTACTCTACGCCTGATAATAAATTCGGACCCTGAAACACGACATGCTGATTATTAATCGGGAATTGTTGGTCAATAAAATTGAAATTGTACCTCTCAGAGTATTCTTGTCGTTGACTCGATGCTGCTACTCCGTTTCCGCGTTTCTATAAGACGCAATTCAGGAAATCGTCATCTCAATACGGGGACCTCATGATTGCGGAACTCTCCGTGGGACGACTCTCCATAATGAATCACCAAAAAGGTTCACGATATGCCAACTCACCATGCAGCTTATGATGGGATACAGCCGGTGATGTTCAGATTCGAGTGTCCGGTGAGTTGACCCAATCGTCAATCGGAACAGGAAGTGGCGTACTTCATCGCTGGTGAATTAGCTGGTGAACTAGCTGGTGAACTAGCTGGTAAGGTGCGGCTTCGGTGAGTTGGCCCAATCATCAATCTGAGCAGGAAGCCACCTTCCTGATTGTCGGCGCATCGGGTCTTCGGTGAGTTGGCCGATGGTAAGTTGCCACTTTGGTGAGTTGACCTAATCATCATTCTCAGCAGGAAGCCGCGTTATTGATCGTAGGTGAATCAGCCCATCGTAAGTGGCGCCTTTGGCGATTTGACGCAATCATCAATCTCAGCAGGAAGTTGCGTTCTTCATCGCTGGTGAATTATCTGGTGAACTAGCTGGTGAACTAGCTGGTAAGGTGCGGCTTTGGTGAGTTGGCCCAATCATCAATCAGAGCAGGAAGCCACCTTCCTGATTGTCGGTGCATCGGGTCTTCGGTGAGTTGGCCGATGGTAAGTTGCCACTTTGGTGAGTTGATCTAATCATCATTCTCAGCAGGAAGCCGCGTTATTGATCGTAGGCGAATCAGCCCATCGTAAGTGGCTCCTTTGGCGATTTGACGCAATCATCAATCTGAGCAGGAAGTCGCGTTCTTCATCGCTGGTGAATTAGCTGGTGATTTGACTCAATCGTCAATGTGCGCCGGAAGCCACCTTCCTGTATGTCAGCGAATCGGGTCTTCGGTGAGTTAGCCGATAGTAAGTCGCCGCTTTAGTGAGTTGATCCAATCATCATTCTGAGCAGGACGGCGCGTTCTTGATCGCAGGTGAATCAGCCTATCGTAAGCGAGGTCGTTGGTGAATTTACGCAATCGTCAATCTGAGCATGGAAGTCGCGTTCTTCATCGTTGGTGAATTCGTTGGTGAACTAGCGTGTGAGTCGCGGCTTTGGTGAGTTGACCCAATCATCATTCTGAGTAGAAAGTCTACACTGTAAAAATAAATTGTAAATCGAATTTACTAGCATTTCAAATTTGCTTACATTACTTATATTAATCGAACATTAATATACCTTTTTCTTGTAAAATAAAAATAGCAGGTATTTAAATTTAAAAAATTTAATGTAGTAATGGTTGTATTTGCATTATCAACCATTATCAACCATTATCAACCTTCGGACTGTACCGCTCGTCAGCTATCATTCAATCGAACGTTAGGCTATACATGCGGAGTTTCTAAACCCAGTGCATTAACAGTCTTCCAGGGTTGGACTTCACTTCCGCCTGCATAGTTACTTTGTTTCAATAGCTTGGCGTCAATGTTCTCGAGAAAATGCCGCGTCAATATTCTATAAGGACGTACGTGCGGCGCGGAGAGCGCCTGAGAACCCGGCGTAATAGCTCTAAGTACTGCAATTTTCGTTAGTTATTCATAGACCTCGGAACGTTCGAAAATTTTAATTGCGATATGCGCAAGAATCCCTCGGCCTCGAGGAGATACAGTCTTCGGAGAACCGTCGAGCAGTCGAGACCGATAAATTTCTATCACGATGGAGGAAAAAGACAATTTCGAGGGAGCTTTCTACTTCACAAAGCTGACCGTTTATCTCGCTCGGACTTGGCCACCGTCGATAACGGCTACTAAGTGGGAGACAACCAAGTATCACATAGCCTGGTGTTTGTCCGTTCTGAACACCGTGTGTTTCTTGATTCCCCTGTTCATCTCAATATCAAAGTACTATACGGATTCGTTGATCGTCACGCAGTCGGTGACCTTCATGGGTGGTACGACAAGTGTGATGATCAAAATGATCATATACAGAATACGTTTCAAACAAACACAGGTATCCGCCACCGGGACAACGTACGGGCGATGTGGAACACGCTCGGTCGGTAACAAAAACTATATATATATCTTTTTTTTTCTTGAAGCCTCTCGAAATTTGTTGTTGATCGAGGCGAGAGGTTTCACGTCGCCTCGATCGTCCTGCAGAAATATCGTGCCGTTAATTTCGTTCGATCTTTTTACTTTTTTTCCCCCGCAAGTCAGACTTCGATACAGGAGATGGAGGATTTTATAAAAAACGCTCGACCCCATGAGATAACATTGTGCCGACGTTACGTCAACAGATGCGCGACCTTTCACATTTTTATATCCACCTTGAACTACATGGCCGCCCCTGTCGTCATATTCACATCATTGTGGTTTCGCGGCCGAGCCTTGCCGATGAACGGTGTTTATCCGTTTCCGGTCGATGCCGGAATCGGTATGTTCGTCGCGTACCTTCATCAGACCTTCGCGTGTCTGCAATGTTCGACAGGTGTCACGATAGACTGTCAAGCCGCGGTGATGCAGTGGTTCGCCGGCGCGAGGCTCGATATCCTTGCCAGCGAAATCGGCGTCGTTAAGGACCTTAAGGGACTCGAAATTTTCGTACGCAAACACCGGAAACTGCTGGCTTACGCTGCCGATGTTTCGGACACTATGGCGTACATTGTTATCACCAGTGCGATGACTCTTGGAATTGTCGCGGTCATGAGCAGTCTGCAACTGTGCAGTGTAGGTAGGGGGAGAGCGGGGGGAAAACGAAACACCGGGGCAAAACAGATTGTTGGTAAAACTTTATTTTTATTTTTTGAGCTTCCTCGTAGAGGAAGTTTTTTGTTTAAAACAATTTGAGATTTTATTGATAGGGTAATTTTTAAAAAATGTACTTTTCCAATAAAAAAAAAGTTAAAATTTGTACGCCACTTGGCATGCAAATTTTAACGTACTAAACTTTGTGCTTATTAAACATTACGAAACAGTACTTACTAAACATTTGTTTTTGTAGCAAAAAAAGATAAAGATTTATCGTTTATCGTTACAATCTCTTTCAAAATAAAGTCGGGAAAAAAGTTAAATTATCTGAGTCAAGTACTCGTAAACATTTATACATATGTGTACATATTTCGTATAATAATAACGTAGTCAAGAATTTATTTTTTGATTTAAATTGAAAAACTTGAAGCGTAAGGCTTTCTTTTTCTATATATTTTCCTAAAATATATATATATATATATATATATATATATATATATATATATATATATATATATATATATATATATATATATATATATTAATACTTCATGCGCCTTTGGAATCCACTCCGGGAAATTCCGGACTTACCCGATTTTTAACACGGCGGCGACGGCGAGACTTTTATATCTTATGGAGTGATATTTCCGATAGTAATTATGTAGTGATTTTTTTTTAAATATAATTGTGAACACTTGAATCTTTTTTTGTTTCTTTTAAATATATTGTACTCAAAAATAAAATAAGAAAAATAAAAAAAACTCATAGTCCTCCTGGAATACAAATAAAGTGAAATTGCATCAAAAGAAGGAACGCCACGAGTATTTCTTATTTTTTTATTGTACGTATGAGTAAAATAGATATATCAAGAAAAAAGGTTCAAGTTTAAAGAATGTTCCTTTTTAAAAATTCTTTGAATCCCTACATTAGTACATACATGAATATACGAAATATGTATATATGGGGTATTCCCTACCATTTCGACCTGTTTCTAACCCTTTACTTCTTGGATTGGATTCTCGATTTTTTATGACTTAACTAGCTCTCTAAATGACTCGAATCAGAATAGTTTTTTTCACTTTAAAAAAAAGGGAAAAATCTGAAAAAAATCCCAAAAATGCAGTGTTGCATATAAAAATGTTCACGCGATAACCCATAATGGATTTGATTTTTGTGTGTATGTGGTTACATATAATACAATAATATAATAACTCGTGAACGGTTCGGTCACTTTACTTTGTTGAATACAATTTTCTTTCCCATGCTATTTTTTTCTTTAAAAGAAAGTGCTATTTGTAACTTCCGTAAATTTTCAGCTACCATCTTAAAAGTGCGCAAAACGATCTAGGATCTTTGTGGCATTGAATTTGGCAGAAATCTATTCAAGCAGTTAGATTCAATGAAATTTATTGTTTTTTTTTTTACCACAGCTTCCTCTACTAGGAAGCCGAAAAACACCAACGACGTTGCTTATGGAGAAAGGTGTGCACAAAGCGGTAAAAAGGAAATTAGCTAGCCATGTGCAAATTACTTTGCATCTTTTTGCAAGTTCCGCGAAAAATTGATAAAGATAATCTCGCCCCGGTTTTCTTATTCACCCCGATCTAGCCGACGTTGAATGACATTGATTTTTATTTTATTATTTGAGGTTATTTTTAACGTGTCTTAGAATCAACCTTTCCATGTTCAGCTACAATTTGCAACATTGGCAGTGGTTTCTTCGATGAATCTCTTCATCTGCGCCTGGCCGGCGGATAATTTAATCGATGTGGTAGGTCGTTTTTTCGGCGTTGAGTGGTAATCGTTTCAATCTTGAATCTAAAGCTTCGCCGTTAGTGCGATAGATTGGAAAAAGCCGTGTACAACACCTCGTGGGTCGACATGTCGCTTCATATGATGAAAAATATTCCCATATTTCTTCAGAGATGTCAACGACCGGTAATCGTATCGATCGGCGGTTTTCTTCCCACTCTCTCGTTGAGCTTCTACGCTTCGGTACGCTTTAAGAACTTGTAAAATACCTTGGGCGGTAATGAAAACTGCTCGCCATTTTTTTTTTTTCTTAATAGCGATGTTCACCATTTTTTACAAATTAAAAAAAATGCCGACTGTAAAAAAACATTACATTACATATGTCGCTATAAAAGAAAAAAAATAATAAGCATTCCTTTATATAAATAATAAGAATTTGTGCGTGCGTGTGCGCGTGTTATTGATTCTCGGCCTGCAAAATCGCTATACATAACTCGCGAACGGGTTGAGCCAGCGGGTAGAAATTTGGTACACAGGTAAAGTGGTCGCTTCGCATTATTCAGTATAATTTTCTCGAAAAATTCTGTCCTATTTAACATTTTAAGAAATTTTGGATTTTTTTTTAATGGCGTAGGTTCTCTGACTTTCGTAAATTTAGAGCTATCGTCTGAAAGGTGTGGACAAATATAGTGTTGACATACAGTCGACTCTCCGTAATATCGCGCACTCGGGGCTCTGGAAGCGCTACATTAGAGAGAGTGCGAAATTATGGAATGCCCCCACTCTATTCTGATAGTCTGATCTTTAGAAAGAGACGGCCATAAGCGACGCAGGCGCGAAGCCGCCCAGGGTGTCCTCGCCAACAGAGTGAGGCCGTATAGAGGGGGAAGCATTCCCCTCACGGCGAGACAGCTTAAAGACAGAATTGAGGGGAATCGCGATATTACATAGCACGATATTACGGAGAGTCCACTATACCATATTTATCAAGGATCTTTGGGATTGAATTTGACCGAAATCTATCCAAGCATTCCAACATTATCTAACTGTGAGCTTGCTGAAAAATCATCCGAAATGCTCCAATCTCAGTGAACATAGAAGCATTGACCACAATTTTAAAAAGCGAATAGATTAGCACTGCACAGCGTTTGATATAACATTTGACAAAAATGGATCTAACCGTATGAATTGTATAAAACGTCGAATTTTTTATAAAATTTTTATCTTACGTCTGTGACGACTTTCTGCATAAAACATCGCGTCAGGAGTAAAAAAAAATGCAATCATTTTACTTAACGAATTTTTACGAAAAATGTTAAGATAAATTTCGCGCATTTAAATATTGTATTATAAGCAAAGCTCCCTCAATGAGGAAGCCAAAATAGTTGAACGAATTTACTCATGGAGAAGCTATGCGAAAAATGGTGAAAATGCGGAAGTCATGTGCAAATTACTTTGCAACTTTTTGGATTGAGATCGTAAGATATGTTTTCAAAAATACCTTATTCATCAATTTAACAAATATGGGACACTCGAGAATTTTGTATTCGTTTTTATACGTATATACGATATTCACAAATTATTTCTATTTGTTTGATTTCAGTTTCTATCGGCCATATTCTCTTATTTTACGACACTCCGTATCGTTATGATGTCGGAGGAAAAAAGTAATTAGAGAATCGTCGGTTGACCGATTTATGCTCTCAAGGATATTGAACGGTCTGCACTTCAAGCTCCATGTGTTAAATTAATCTATCGTTTTATAGCAAAGTATTTGTTAGATTGTATAATATGTTAAAACCCCTGAACGTTGAACATGTTAGTAAGGACAAAAAAAATTATGAACTGTTATGAAGCATTATGAACCATTATGAATCATTATCAACCGTCATCCTGGATTTCGACGGCTGCGTTAGACCGTTTCGGCGTTTCCCAGTTCAAATAAAACGCGTAACTCTCCTCTTCTTCGTTTTGACGTTTCGGCCTTAGGGATGTTGGCCGTCTTCAGAACATTTATTTTCTATAATCATACAAATTTGCTTAACTAAATCTGACAATAACATTTTTAATCATTATCACCATAAACATAACAACATAATAAATGTGATCATTGTAATAATAGAATTTATGTCAATTAATACTAACTGTTTATAGCAAAACTTGTCTAATTCTCACCATTTCGTCTCTTTTGTTCCATTTTCCAAGTTTTATAATAAAGTCGTGACTATTTCCTTGTAAACATCTTGTTTGTGTTCTTCTAGGTTATGTTTTGTGTTCCACCAGTATTCTCTTTCAATTACGAAGAAGCTTAAAAGCGAAGACGGGGAGAATTAAGTGTTTTATTAAAACTGTGAAACGCCGAAACGGTCTAACGCAGCCGTCGAAATCCAGGATAATTTACCTCATCGACCACAGCAGCAGAAAATAAAAATTTCAAACTATTACTACCGCACTTATCGAACTGTCCCTTAATCGAACGTTAGGCTATAGATGCGTTTTCCGGGATTGCACTTCACTTCCGCCTGTATAGTAACTTCATATTACAAAGTAGCAATAGCTCGGCGTCAATGTTCTCACGGAAATGCCCCGTCAATATTTCATATGTACGTACGTGCAACGCAGAGAGCGTCTTAGAGCCCGGCGTAATAGCTCTAATTGCTGCAATTTTCGTAGGTTATTCATACGACTCGGTCCGATCGAAAAGTTTAATTGCGATATGCGCAAGAGTCTCTCAGTGGTGAGGAGCCTCAGTCTTCGGAAAACCATCGAGCAGTCGAGAACAATAAATTTCTATCACGATGGGGCAAAAAGTCAGTTTACAGGGAGCTCTCTATTTCACAAAGCTGAGTGTTTATCTCGCTCAGACTTGGCCACCGTCGACAACAGCTACCAAATGGGAGATCACCAAGTATCACATAGTCTGGTGTTCGTCTGTTCTAAGTATCATGTGTTTTTTGATTCCCGTACTCATCGCAATATCAAAGTACTACACGGATGCGTTGATCGTCACGCAGTCGGTGACCATGGCGGGTGGTAGTATAAATGTGATTATCAAAATGATCATATTTAGGATACGTTTCAAACAAACACAGGTATTTGCTCTCGTGACAACGTACGGGCAATACGTAACTGTCTCGGTCGATAAAGAACTCTATTTTCTTGTGTGTCTTTTTTTCTTTCAAAGGTAATTGCAATTTTTTGTTGATCGAGGCGAGGGATTTCACATCGCCTCTACGATCCTGCAAAAACATCGTGACGCTCATTTCGATCAATTGTTTCATTTTTCTCCCCTGCAAAACAGACTTTGATACAGGAGATGGAGGATTTTATAAAAGACGCTCAACCCCACGAGGTAACATTATGCAGACGTTACGTCGACAGATGCGCGAACTTTCACATTTTTATATCCACCTTTAACTACATGTCTAGTCTTGGCTTCATATGCATATCATTGTTGTTTCGCGGTCGAGCCCTGCCGATAACCGCTGTTTATCCGTTTCCGGTCGACGCCGGAATCGGTTTGGTCGTAGCGTACATTCATCAGAGCTTCGTGAGTCTGCAATGTTCGACAGGCGTCACGATAGACTGTCAGGCCGCAGTGATGCAATGGTTCGCCGGCGCGAGGCTCGACATCCTTGCCGAGGAAATCGACATCGTGAAGGACCTTAAGGGACTCAAAATTTTCGTATGCAAACACCGGAAGCTGCTGGCTTACGCTGTCGATGTTTCGGAAACTATAGCGTACATAGTTATGACCAGTACGACTACTCTCGGAATCGTTGCGATCATGAGTTGTCTGCAACTGTGCGGTGTACGTAGGGGGAGAGCGGCAGAAAACGGATCACCGTTTTTAATGAATTAATTATCTTTTCGATTCTTCATTGATTTCGTTAAAAAATAACAAAATCGAGATTTCATTGAATGGGTCATTTAAAAAATTGAAATTTTCATATCACTTTCTCATAATGTTCCTTTATTCGCGAAGCTTCTTCTGTGGCAAAGCATTTTCTGCATTTTTCATACGACTCATCAGATCATGAGTCATATTGTCTTCAACTGTGCGGTGTACGTAGGGGGAGAACGGCAGAAAATGGAACACCGTTTTTAATGAATTAATTATCTTTTCGATTCTTCATGGATTTCGTTGAAAAAAAAAAACAAAATCTAGATTTTATTGAAAGGGTCATTTAAAAAGTTGAAATTTTCATATCGCTTTCGCATAATGTTCCTTTATTCGCGAAGCTTCTTCTGTGGCAAAGCATTTTCTGCATTTTTCGTTTCCTCGTAGAGGAAGCTTCGCGAGTAAAGGAATATTATGAGAAAGCGATATGAAAATTTCAATTTTCAATTTTAATGAGAAGGCGACATGAAAATTTCAATTTTCAACTTTTATGAGGAAGCGACATGATAATTTCAATTTTCAACTTTTTTTCAACGTCAACTTCGTTGACGCAAAACGTCGTTGACTTTTATGCAAAACGGCTGGCCGATTCGGGTTCAGCGTATAAATATACACCATCGTCACGCTTCACTTTGCCGGATCTGTGCTTGGGGCGGAAAAATACATGAAATTATGCACGGCTAATTATTTTTTTGGCATTTTTTATTTTAACTCAATAAATCCAAATGATACCTCTTTGTGTAACTTTTTCAACCCCGTAATAGCCACCGTCTTGTCTACTTCATGCCGTAGAACATGATAGGCACCGGTGTTTTTCCGCGATGCTATCGGGAAGCGAAGAAATCGCTGTTTGAAAATATAAAAATAAACATTTTTTGCAATATTGGTTATAAAAATTGCCGATAAACTTTTTCCTTAGCCTTTTTTATGTTCTGTGAACAATTAGTTAAGTTCGTCTCACTTCGGTTTTCATATTCACCATGGTCTGCCAACGTTCAATGGCATTGATTTTTATTGGACTTGTGCACTTTATTACATGGAGTAATTTTTACCGTTTCGTAGAATCAACCTTTCCACGTTAAGCTACAGTTTGCAACATTTGCACTGGTTTCTTCGATTAATCTCTTCATCTGCGCCTGGCCGACAGACAATTTGCTGGATGCGGTTGGTAATTTTTTTTTGGTGCCAACTGGTAATCGTTTCGATGTCGAATGTAAAACTTCGCCGTTAGTGTGATAGATTGGAAAAAGCCGTGTACAATATCTCGTGGATCGACATGTCGCTTCATATGATGAAGAACATTCCCATATTTCTTCAGAGATGTCAGCGACCGGTAA
Source organism: Stenichneumon culpator (assembly GCA_964017025.1). Taxonomy (NCBI): domain Eukaryota; kingdom Metazoa; phylum Arthropoda; class Insecta; order Hymenoptera; family Ichneumonidae; genus Stenichneumon; species Stenichneumon culpator. The sequence continues at coordinate 5,218,144 of OZ024771.1, forward strand.
TCGTATCAGTCGCCGGTTTTCTGCCTATTCTCTCCTTGGCCTTCTACGCCTCGGTACGATTTAAGAACATGTAAAATATCTTGGGCGGTAATGAAAACAGCAATCTATTTTTTTTCTCGATAGCGATACCAATTTCTACAAATTAAAAAACTTCCGACTGTAAAAAAATATTGTACATATTTCTCCATAAAAAGAATAAAATCATGACCATTTGTTTATATAAACTATAATCTCTAAAATCTCTGTACATAATTCGCTAACGGGTTGAGGCAGCTGGTAGAAATTTGGTACAGGTAAAATGGTCACTTCCCTTTATTCAGTATAATTTTCATGAAAATTGATGTTCGCCCTGATATTTTACAAGATTTCGAATTTTTGAAAAAATCGCGTTGGTAGTCTAACTTTCGTACATTTAGAGCAATCGTCTTAAAAGTGCGCACATATATAGTATTGTTATACTCTAGTCATCAAGGATCTTTGGAAATGAATATGACCGAGATCTATCGGAGCAGTTAAATATTATCTAATTTTGAGCTTTGAAACATTACGAAAAATGTTCACATTTGAGTAAATATTGAGGTATTGAGCTCAAATTTGGAAGGTGAATAGATTAATACAGCAGAGTATTTGGTATAACATTTGGCGAAAAATGGATCTAACCATTTGAATTGTATAAGATTTTTTTTTATAATTTGTATTTTATGTCTGCATTAAACATCGTGTTAGGAGTAAAGTCATTGCAGTTTTATCATCAGCGGGGAAAAAATATTAAAACATTTTACTTAACGAATTTTTACAAAAAGTCTCAAGATCAATTTCACCCATTTGATTTTTATACTATGAGCAAAGCTTCGTCCATGAGGAAGTCAAAATAGTCAAACGAATTTTCTCATAGAGAAAACTATGCGATGTGCAAATTACTTTGCAATTTTTTGGATTGTAATTGAAAAATATATTTTCAAAAATACCTTATTTACCAATGTAACAAATATAGGACACTCGAGAACTTTATATTCATTCGTACACGCTTATGCGATATTCACAAATTTCTTCTATTTGTTTCTGTTTTTTCAGTTTCTATCGGCCATATTCTCTTACTTTACGACACTCCGTATCGTTATGATGTCGGACGAAAAAAGTAATTAAACAACCGGCGGTTGATCGATTGTGTTGTTCTCACGGATATTGAACGGTGTGTACTTCAATCTTCATGTGATAAACTAATCTATCGGTTTAAAGCAAGGCCTTGTTAAATTGTACGATATTTTAAAATCCATGAACGTTAAACATTTTAGAAAGGACAAAATAAACTATGAACTGTTACGAACTTCGCTGAACCATTACGACCCATTATGAACCATTATAAACCGATATGTACCATTATCAACCATTATCAAACATCATCAACCATTATCACCATAAACATAACAACATATTAAATGTGATCATGGTAATAGTAGAATTTATGTCAATTAAGGCCTTATATACGCGAAAAATTTCTAAATATTTCATGTTTTTTTAATTTTCGATTCTATTAGCCTGAACGATTAAGAAAATTTTAAGCTTTGCAGAATTGAAAAATTCCAAGAATTGTTAAAGTTACCGCATTTGGAGGGCAAAAACTTTTATAATAGATACCACGCAGCACGCCCGACCGCCAACTTCAAAGCCGTTCTTCCACGATTTGCTTTTTTGAACCTTGTAAAAGTTCTAATTTTCGAACGAAGGTTCAGATGGCTTTGAAATTTTTGCAACATATTCTTAGTGTCATCACCTATCGTGTGAACCACAGAAACAACAATTTTAATGACACAAAAAAAATATAAAAAATAAAATACCGACAGAAAATTGAGTAAAAAAATGTTAAGTTTCGAATTTTTATTATAATAATTTATTTAAATATTGCTGGTTCACACTGAAGATATATTCATTACGCAATTATAAATATATTCATTTTTTTTCTAACACCCACATCGATGCCGAGAACTTTCACCATCAACGCGCGCGCAAAAAAAATACATTGCTTTATTATTTAATATCTCCGCCATTTGTTAATATTTCTGTTTCTTTTTTTTATATATACTTAACCATGTGCATAAATTATCTGCAAAAAAAATGTTTTTTAACCGCGTCTAGAAAAGTACTTTCAAAAATCGGCGAAATCGCGTATATAAGGCCTTAATACTAACTGTTTGTAGCAAAACTTGTCTAATTCTCACCAATTCGTCAATTTTGTTCCATTTTCTAAGTTTTATAACAAAGTCGTGACTATCTCCTTGTAAACATCTTGTTTGTCTTCTTCTAGGTCCTGCTTGTCCATCAGTATTGCCCTTCAATTACGAAGAAGCTTACAAACGAAGAAGAGGATAATTACGCGTTTTATTTAAACTGCAAAACGCCGAAACAATCTAACGCAGCTGTCGAAATCCAGGATAATTTACCTCATCGACTACAGCAGCAGAAAATAAAACTTTCATACTACTACTACCGCTCGTAGGGTATCACTTATCGAACTGTTCCTTAATCGAACGTTAGGCTATAGATGCGGAGTTTCAAAACCCGATGCAATAGCCGTTTTCCGGGTTTGCACTTCATGTCCGCCTGTATAGTAACTTCGTATTAAAAAGTAGCAATAACTCAGCGGCAATGTTCTTACGGAAACGCCTCGTCAATATTTCATACGTATGTACTCGCAACGAAGGGAGCCTCTGAGAATCCGGCGTAATAGCTCAAATTGCTGCAATTTTCGTAAGTTATTCATACGACTCGGAACGATTGAAAAGTTTAATTACTACATGCGCAAGAGTCTCTCAGTCGCGAGGAGCTTCAGTCTTCGGAAAACTTTGGAGCAGTTGAGACCGATAAATTTCTATCACGATGGGGCAAAAAGTCAGTATCCAGGGAGCTCTCCATTTCACAAAGCTGAGTGTTTATTTCGCTCGGACTTGGCCACCATCGATAACGGCTACCAAGTGGATGACCACTAAGTATCACATAGTCTGGTGTTTGTCGGTTCTAAGTATCATGTGTTTTTTGATTCCCCTACTCGTCTCAATATCAAAGTACTACACGGATTCGTTGATCGTCACGCAGGCGGTGACCTTCGTGGGTGGTACGACAAATTTAATGATCAAAATGTTCATATATAGAATACGTTTGAAACGAACACAGGTACTCGCCCCCCCGGCCAACCTACGGGCGATGTGGAACTGGCTCGGTCGGTAACAAAGACTATAATTTTTCGTGTATTTTTTTTCGAGGCTTCTTGACTTTTTTGTTGATCGAGGCGAGAGGTTTCACGTCGCCTCGATCATTCTACAAAAATTTCGTGCCGTTAATTTCGAGCGATTTAAAATTTTTTTTCCCCCTGCGAATCAGATTTCGATACAGGAGATGGAGGATTTTATAAAAAACGCTCAACCCCACGAGATAACATTGTGCCGGCGTTACGTCGGCAGATGTGCGACCTTTCATATTTTTATATCCACCTTGAACTACATGGTTGCCTGTATCGGCGTATCCACACCATTGTTGTTGCGCAATCGAGGCTTGCCGGTGAACGCTGTCTATCCGTTTCCGGTCGACGCCGGAATCGGTATGTTCGTAGCGTACATTCATCAGACCTTCACGAGTCTGCAACTTTCGTCAGGTGTTACTGTAGACTGTCAGGCCGCGATGATGCAGTGGTTTGCCGGCGCGAGGCTCGAAATATTGGCCGACGAAATCGAGGTTGTGAAGGACATTAAGGTGGGGCTAAAGATCAAAATAACCTCAAAATATTTTAAACGATTTTATCCTCCGAAACGATTTTATAACGTAAAAAGCTAAAGATCATAATAACCTCAAAATATTCAGAACCGTTTTTCTCCGAAACGGTTTTATAAAATAAAAAGGTAAAGAACAAAATAACCTCTAAATATTTTTGAAAGTTTTTCTACGAAATGGTCTTATATAATAAAGAGCTAAAGATCAAAATAACCTCAAAATATTTTGAACCTTTTTTTTCTCCGAAAAGGTTTGATAAAATAAAAAGAAAATTGCGGGGCGCACTGCGTGTTTGATTAACGCAGTGCAGCCCCACAATTCGTTTTTCATTTTATAAAATCATTTCAAAGAAAAATTGATTCGAAATTTTAGCGCTGTCTTTCTCGCACTCATGCGTAAATACGTTCCTTCCCTTAAGGGACTCGAAATTTTCGTACTCAAGCACCGAAAATTGCTGGCCTACGCTGCCGATGTCTCGGAAACTATGGCGTACATAGTTATGACCAGTATGACGACTCTCGGAATGGGTGCGATCATGAGTTGTCTTCAATTGTGCAGTGTACGTAGGGGCCGAGCGGGTAAAAACGGAACACCGGGGCAAAACGGATTTTTCGTGGAACATTTTTCTTTTCGATTTCTCATAAAAGAAGTTATGTTCGTTAAAAAAAAATGCGAAGGTTTTGTATCAGTGTACTTAAAAAACCAAAAAATATACTTTTTTAATTCCATCAAAGTAAAAACTTGTACGCCAAGTACTCAAATTTGTTACCTCTTAAAAAAAAAAAGTTTATCTGAGTATTTTTAATCCTACGTGTATACACTGGGTCTTTGAAGGAACAGTCGAAATTTGAAGCTCTCCGTTTTTTCCGCTTTTTCGACTATTCTTCAATTTTTATTAACAACAGTTTTAAACTTTTGACTTTGGCAACTTCTGGGCCACGTAGTAGACACTTCAAGAGATAATCAAGAATTTTTTCAGATTTTTTGAAAGCGTAGGAAACTTTAAAAACCCGACTTTGTTAAAAACCCGATTTTATTTGTTAATTTTTTTATCGCACCATCCCGCTCTAGTCTTACAAACAAAAGTACAAACTAAAATTGTTAATGACACGGGAAATAAATGGACAGGTTTGTATATTGAAACCTGAACAAAACGAGTTTGTCACTTATTTGACAAAGTTATGTTTACGAAACCTCCTATTCCGATTTTACGAAATTATTTTTTCCTGTGTATTTGCGAATATCGGCGGGTAACATTGGCCCACGGTCGATCAAAAGGAACGGTTGATAATTGGTTCTCAATGTATGCCCTCTGAATGTTATTATATAGGATGAGAGTGAATTTAACGTATAGTTTTTTTGAATATTGAAAATGTTGAAGCATTCAATCTTTTATATATTGTTACGAATATGTAGCTGACTATTCGTTGAGACACACGATATTAGTTAGGTTTGACAAGAGACGAACGAACGGACGATCGATAGAAGATCGATCGTCATGTAAAAGAGTCTTGATCGGACTTTCAGAGTAAACAGACGTTTGACAGTTCGTGTTTGAGATATTTAGCTGCCATTGTACATAATAATATCCGCCCCAAAACCTAATACGCGCGGTATTCATTCCCTTGGAGGTAACAATATTTATATTTTGTTCCATTTTTCTACCGTATACCCTTCTGGGTTTTTACGGAACCCCATCTCGATACCCCCCTAGCACTTCCTAACCGCATTCCGCTAAGCTACCTAACTTCCAGTGCGTCCATAGCCGACTTAGCTACACTGTACCGCATTTGCGGGGGACACGGGGAAACTACGGAAAACCCATGCCAGTACAGACAGCCATATTCTACTGATCCTCCGGTATTTTTGCACTTGAGTAAAGTGCAGAAACGTCAAAGTTTTCGAAGAAAGCACCTCCCGCTCAACGGTCGATGCGCCAGCTAGCGCACGGCTAAGCGGTCACCCATCCAAGCACCGACCGCGAACGATCTTGCTTGACTTGGGCGACCACAGGAGCCGTGCGCCAACCGTGTATCCAACGCTGTCGGTTATTTTTTATACATTTTCTCTTGCGAGAACTCTGGAACCGATGATTCAACTGCCTAAACATTTATTGACTGCCGAATACGGAATCCAAAAATAAAACTCATCTTTTAGCGAGAGTTCAAGAACGCATCATTTCGAATGCTCTTACATTGATGCTCGGGTGAAGTTTCGCTTGTGAATAATAACTTAGATTGACGCCATCTAGCGGCAAAAGCCGCTGATCGATGGCCCAATGTTGGTGTCACATCGGCGAACCGATGACTGGCGAGTCGATATTCGGCCGAAGATTGGTCTAAAATCCGCAAACCAATGATTCGAGAGTTCGTGCATCGACAGACCAACGGCAAATCGATATTCGGCTGGACACTGGCCTAAAATCCGCAAACCAACCGTTGGCGAGTCAGTACTTGGTCGAACATTGGCCGAACGCTGGGGATTTGACAATCATCTATGCCAACACTGGCCCGACCATCAGCCGCGTCCGTTCCATCGACAGAACTTACATGAAATGATCATTTCATAAGAGACGTTGCAGTACTGTTCTACACGGAAAAAAAAATGTTTTGGTATAACAAGATTTTTGTTATCGTAACAAACTTAGATTATTAGTGTCGGGATAACAAAACCAGCTTGTAACAATAGAAAAAATGTTCGCTTGTAACAATAGAAAAAATGTTCGCTTGTAACGATGTTATATGCCTAGATAATCCCCCTACACTCGTCTTGTATCCCTCATCCATGTTTTACTGCGAAATAACTCATTGGTGATTTTCGGTAAATGACTGAAATCTCTTACCGCAACTCAGAGGCTCGCATTCGGTATTCTGAGCACAAAGTACACAAATAACCGAAAACGGTCGTATTATCGGAAAATGCCACGGCCATTTAACCTCATGGACCGTCCTTAGATGATCCTCTGCCTTTAAAACTATTAATTCCCGCGTTCGGTCAAATGGCCGCGGTAATTTCACCCAACCATAACCTTTTTAGTTAATCATTGTTTAATACTAGTTAATTGTTCACCTGTTGTACCTGTAATTTAGCGCATGTGAAAAGGAGACATAAAGCTCCTCGGACGCTCGCTTGGGAGGAACGGTGTGAGCGCGGCATAAATCTCGGCGCGTACTCGGCGAGCTCGACCGAGCGCGAGTACCACAACGCGCCGCGAGATGGTGAATCGGCTACCAGCATTTCTCGCAAACAAAGCAGCCACGGAACTCCTATAAGTAGCCGAGCGAGAAGACACATTGTTACTCGATGTCCCCTTGACTACGGAAAAATATAAACTTAACGCCATTTGAAACACTTGCTCGTGCTTTCTCTCTCACTCCACTGCAAGGGCAAATAACAGCATCTCTCTCACTCTCGGGGCGCGGTCACGAGACTTTCACCTCCTCTTAAGAATAAAAGCTGTTTTCGTAGCATCTCGAGACATTGAGTCCATTTCCTCTCCTGTTCCGTCAGACGCGGTCACTCTTCGCACCCCTTTATGGGTCGCGAAAGGCAGACTGAAACCAAATTACCTACGACGTAGGAATTTTTTTGCTGCTTTTACTAATGGTTTTGCTGCAGGAACGATGTCATTGACAGCAAAACTCATTTTGTTAGAGCAGCTAAACTATTTTTCTCCGTGTTGGGGTGCGATATATTATCACACATTCCTTTTGACCAACCACAGTGGACCATCTTTTCAACTATTCACCTATTCCAATTCCAACGATTCGTATCTCTTTATTTCTAAATACCTCTCACAATCCTAATAATCATCGTATACTTCCATTCTTTCACTCGACATCTGTAAGGTGCTAATACTTTGCACCTTTATTTTGCGTCCCGAAAAAAAAAATTGTGAACGTAATCTCGTCCCGGTTTTCCGTTTCGCCCCGTTTTAGCCGACGATCAATGACATTGATTTTTATTATATTTGTGCACTTTATTATTTGAGGTAATTTTTACCTTGTCGTAGAATCAACCGTTCCATGTAAAGCTGCAATATGCATCAATAGCACTGGTTTCTTCGATGAATCTCTTCATCTGCGCCTGGCCGGCGGATAATTTGATCAATGCAGTAGGTCGTTCTTTTGGTATCGAGTCGTAATCGTTTTGATATTAAATTTAAAGCTTCGTCGTTAGTGCAACAGATTGGAAAAAGCCGTGTACAACACCTCGTGGATCGACATGTCGCTTCATATGATGAAAAACATTCCCATATTTCTCCAGAGATGTCAGCGACCGGTAATCGTATCGGTCGGCGGTTTTCTTCCCACTCTGTCGTTGGCCTTCTACGCCACGGTACGATATCACATGTAAAATACCTAGATCGGTAATAGAAACTGCAACCAATTTTTTTTTCTTGATAGCGATGCTCACCATTTATTACAAAGTTTAAAAAATTCCGACTGTAAAAAAGAAATGTATTCTGTTATAATATATATCTCTCTATAATATAAAAAGATTTCGCCGCCACCGCCGCCGTGTCAAGAATTGGGGCGGGGGGGGGGGGGGGGCGTAGCCGGGGGTCAAGACCGCGCGGCCCGGAGTAGTCAAGGGCGCGGGGCCGGTGGTTTGGTCAACGGGGCAAGGCTGGGGGAGGGTGGTCAAGGAAGCGGGGCCAGGGGGGGGTCAAGGAATGATTCTTGGGGCAGGGGTCAAAAGGGGCCAGGGCTCAAGGGCCGGGGCCAGGGGGTCAAGCGGGTAAGGAGGTACCAAGGGGACCTTAATGGACTTAAAATAATAAGGGCTTAAGTTCATAAAGGGGTGCAAGCGCTAGTATATATATCTCTATAATATAAAAAGTCTTCGCCGCCGCTGCCATCGCTGCCGTGTCAAGAATCGGTTGGGAGGGAGGGGAGGGATGGATTCCCATAGCTTATACGCTTATGCGATATTCATAAATTCTTTCTATTTGTTTGTTTCAGTTTTTATCGGCCATATTTTCTTATTTTACAACACTCCGTATCGTCATGACGTCGGGAGAAAAAAGTAATTAAACTACTGGCGGTTGTCGACGGATTGAGACTCTCAAGAATATCGACCGATTTGTAATTCATACTGGAAATCATAAAATAATGTATTGTTTTACTGCAAAGCTTTGTTAGATTGTACATTATGTTGGAACCCATGAAAGTTAATATATTAGTAAGAACAAAATATATTATCAAACTATTGTTGAACCATTGGCGAACCGTTGTCGAACCGTGATCGAACCATTGTCTAACCATTGTCAAACCATTGTCAAACCATTGTCAAACCATTGTCAAATCATTGTCAAACCATTGTCAAACCATTGTCAAACCTTTGTCAAACCTTTGTCAAACCATTGTCAAACCATTGTCAAACCATTGTCAAACCATTGTCAAACCATTGTCAAACCATTGTCAAACCATTGTCAAACCATTGTCAAACCATTGTCAAACCATTGTCAGACCATTGTCAAACCATTGTCAAACCATGGTCAAACCATTGTCAAACCATTGTCAAACCATTGTCAAACCATTGTCAAACCATTGTCAAACTATTGTCAAACCATTGTCAAACCATTGACAAACCATTGTCAAACCATTGTCAAACCATCACGAATCAGCGTGAAAAATGACGAACCGTCGCGATCCATCGAGAACCCCCGCAGCAATCCATCGCGAACCACCGCAATCCATCGCTAACCATCGCAATCCATCGCAAACTATTTTGAACCATTATAAACCATTCTGAATTTGCGCCGCCGGTCGCCCATCACTCAATCCACTCTCTCCTCTGTCCTCGATCAAACATTAAGCTGGACGCAGAGTTTTAAAACGTAGGGGATGGAAATTCAATGGAATACCAGTCTTACGGCATTGCACTGCAGTTTCGTCGGCATATCTAATATGCTACTAGACAGGCGTCGACGTTGTCACGAAAATACCCCGTCAATATTCCATGTGTACGTGCAACGTATCGAGTGCCTGATATACCGGCGTAAGTTATTCACAGCACACCCTATTATCGAGAAGTCTAATTGCGACGTGCGGACAATTCCTCAGTTTCGAGGAGTTCGACGAGGAGGGCGTTTTCAATTTTCGGAAAATTATCGAGCAGTCGAGATCGATAAATTTCTATCACGATGGGGCAAAAAGTCAGTTTCTAAGGAACTCTTTATTTCACGAAGTTGAGCGTTTATCTCGCCGGAACTTGGCCACCGTCGATGGCCACCACGAAATGGGAGACGATCAAGTATCACATAGTCTGGTGTTTGTTCTTTCTGAGTAATCCGATCATGATCGTTACTTTACTCTTCTCGATACCAAAGTACTACACGAATTAATTCGTCCTTACTCAATCGGTGACATTTCTTGGTACGACATTCAATCTTATAATAAAAATGATCATATACAAAATATATTTCGAACGGTTGCATGTAATACCGATGGAAATGGCGCTCACCGAAATTAATGTAACAAGATAGTCCTTTCGAATCGAAAGGTACTCCTTTTGTGAACTTTGGGGGCTCCATTTTTGTAACACTACCTTAAGGTAGTCCTTGCCGAATAGTGCTCGCTTCGCATAACCTTCAGAGAAACGAGAGGAAATTGCAAACACTTCTCGATGGTATAAAAATCTAAAAATAAAATTAGGCATAGTGAAGGTGCTGAAAAGATTACTTTTCCATAACAATAATTCGAAAATGTTATTAGCAAATTGATGGGAAAAAAAATCCTCAACAAATTTCCCGGAAAGCCAACTTCTTTTTTATGAAAGTGCTTCGTTCACTTTTCTGAATATGTATGAATTTTTTCAGATTTTTAAATTCACTTTGATTTTTTTAATATGGAAAAAACGTGTAAAAAGTCACAACACCCAAAGTGAATTTAAAAATCTTTAAAAATTCATACGTATTCAGACAAATGAATGAATAATTTTCAATAAAAATGCTATAAACAAGCATCTTTAAAACGCTTGATCTTTTTAGATTTTTATAGCATCGAGAAGTGTTTGCAATTCCCTCTCATTTCTCTGAAGCTTATGCCAAGTGTTACGAGTGTTACGAATTGATACCAACCGTTATCAACCGTTAACAATTGGTGACAATCGTTAACAATCGTTAACAATCGTTAACAATTGTTAACAACCGTTATCAACCGTTATCAACTGTTATGAACCGTTATCAACCGTTATCAACCGTTATCAACCGTCAGCAACCGTTATCAACCGTGATCAACTATTATCAAACAGTACAAGCCATTATAAACTGTTCAGAATGTTCAGACAATGTGAGGCTATGGCACGCGGAGTTTTTAAATACAGAGAATGAAGATCCAATGGAATAACAGACTTACAGAACTTTACTTCCGCCTGGACAGTTACTTGGTATGAAAACGGAATTTTCATGGAAATGCCGCGTTAAAGTTGCATACGTACGTATGTGCTACGCAGAGAGCGTTTAAGAGCTCGCCGTAACAACTCTAATTGCTTCAATTGTCGTAAATCATTCATAGGTCTCGGTACGATCGAAAAGCTTAATTGCGATATGCACGGAAGCCTCTCAGAGTCGAGGAGCTTCAGTCTTCGGAAAACCATCGAACCGTCGAGACCGATAAATTTGTATCACAATGGGGCAAAAAGTTAGTTTGGAGGGAGCTCTACATTTTACTAAGCTGTGTGTTTATCTTGCCCGGACATGGCCACCATCGATAACGGCTTCCAAGAGGGAGACAACCAAGTATCACATAGTCTGGTGTTTGTGCTTTCTGAGTGTTTTGTGTTTCTTCATTGCTCTACTATTCTCGATATCAAAGTACTACACGGACTCATTCATCGTCACGCAGACGGCGAGTTTCGCTGGTGGTACATCAAATTTGATGATTAAAATGATCATATATAGAATACATTTTCAACGGACACAGGTAACAATCGACGAAAATTTACCTAACGAATGATATTATTAAAATACGTTTAACATTCTCCCTGAAACGTTGTGATGTGGATTCAACTGTTCCCACCTTTTTTTCTCGCAAGTCAGATTTTGATTCAGGAGATGGAATTTTTTCTGAAAAACGCTCAGCCTCATGAGATAATCGTTTGCCGTCGATACCTTGACAGATGTGCCGAGTTTCACTTTTTTATCTCTTTTTTGAATTATCTTACCGCCATTATGTTCGTATGCATGCCAATGCTGGTTGTCGATCAGGCATTGCCGACGAGTGCTGTCTATCCCTTTTCGACTGACGCTGGGATCGTCATGTTCATGGCGTACCTTCATCAGACTCTCGTGGGTTTCCAAGGTGCATCGGGTGTCACGATAGACTGTCAGGCCGCTTTGATGTTGTGGTTTGCCGGTGCGAGATTGGAGATACTCGCCGACGAGGTCAAATACGTAAATGACATCAAAAGCCTTGAAATGTTCGTGCGCAAATACCAGAAATTGATTGATTACGCTGTCGGTGTTTCGGACACGATGGCCTACATTGCTCTCGCCAGCTCGATGGCCTGTGGTATCGCAGCAATTATGGGCAGTCTCCAACTGTGCGGTGTACGTAATTCGATTATGTTCATTTTTACAGATTTTCATATTTATATTGATTTAAGGAAATGTTCTTACCTTTTTTTGTAGGATCAACCTGTATCCGTCAAGATGCAATTCGGCCTAGTGGCATTCATTGCTACGATGAATCTGTTAATCTGCGCCTGGCCGGCCGATAATTTAATTAATGTGGTGGGTTAATTGTTCGGTGTAAAGTGCACCACGTAGCACGAAATAACTAAAAAAAAATACTGGCAGATCCAGAAAGTTTCGGGAAATTATAAACACCGAAATTAGATAAATAGACAATCAGACAATTGGACAATCACACTTCAGGCAATTGGACAATCAGACAATCAGGCAATTGGACAATCACACATCAGGCAATTGGACAATCAGACAATCGGACAATCAAGCAATCTGACAATCAGACATTCGGACATTTAGGCAATCGGACAATCAGTCAATCAAACAATCGAACAATCAGACAATAGGACAATCAGACAATCGGACATTTAGGCAACCGGACAATCAGTCAATCAGACAATCAGGCAACCGGATAATCAGGCAATCGTACAATTGTTACGTCCTGATAACATAAGAGTTTGCCCTGTTTTAGACCTTAGCAATGACTAATTGGTCTGGAATTCGGGCTAGGTAATTTGGTTGAAATGTAATGTTGTTGAAAATGAGTATTGGATATTTTAGTGGTTTTTTGGAGTTGTGAGGAATTGTTGAGTTTGAAGGAACTAGAAGCTCGCGGTGATCCGCGCAACAAACTATGATTTTAGGAGGAAAAGTTGGATTTCGCGACGTTCCGCGCAACTCAAGAGTTTTGGTGGAGGAAAAAGGTATCCGGTGAGTTCGCGGTGGTCCGCGCAGCACGATGGATTTGTCGAAGGATGAGTGAGTTCGCGGTGGTCCGCGCAACTCACTGAGTTTGAAGAATCTGGTATAGTGTTCGCGGTGGTCCGCGCAACTCTGAGTTCGAAGGATGTGATGAGGAGCTCGCGGTGGTCCGCGCAGCTAAGAAAAGATTTTGAATTTTCCATTTTAAACTGTTTTACTTAAAAATGTGGACGAGATGCACAAGCTCCATCTCGATCCGAAATGGTTGAAATATTTACAAGAAATGCCTGTTTTCTGTACAAAATTTGGTCTTATATACTAGAGCTATTTCTATCTTTTTTCTGAATAAGGGTAGGAAAGGGCAAGTTCCTTGTAGCTTATTGGCCCAAACTCGCCGTCTCCCACTTCCTACGTTTTCAACGAATTGGAAGGAATTGTTATCTGTAGACTGTATGTGAGGGCCTGAACGCCCCCCCCCCTTCCCTTTACTATCGGATCAGGGCCTTAGGCTCAGAGAGTACAATGCTGTTTTGAGGATTGCTAGATTCTAGGCGCAGTGGTGGCGTTACGGGAATGTAACACAATCAGGCAATCGGGCAATCAGGGAATCGGACTGTTTTTTAGACAGGAATTTCGTGCTATGTGCGGTTAATGTCTCAATGTAACGTAAAACTATGCCATTAGTGCGACAGATTGGAAAAAGCCGTATACGACACCTTGTGGATGGATATGTCTCTGAAGATGATGAAAAACATTCTGATATTTCTCCAAAGATGTCAGCGGCCAGTAACAGTATCCATTGGCGGTGTTCTTCCGGGTCTGTCGTTGGCCTTCTATGCCAGGGTACGATTTAAAGAGTTTCTGGAAGGCATTTTTGTATGCTAATACACTCATATTCACAAGCTCTTCCCCTTTTTTCCAGTTCCTCTCGACCATATTTTCTTACTTTACGACACTCCGGCTTGTTGTGGAGTCGGACGGAGATAAATAATTCATTAACCGTCACTCGACCGTTAATTTAGGGATGCGGCAGCGATTTGAGACAAGTGCATTTATGCCATCAGTATCCGCCTTATGAGACGCAAGCACTCTGTACACAGTAAAAAAAATGGCTTGAAATTTATTATACATGTATATCAAGCTTGGATGCATATACTGTATATTAATTTTAATATACATTCTCGGTTGAAATATAAAGTATCGGTATATAAATAATAATAACACACCTTTGAAAATAATGAACTAGTACTCTAATACTCTCATATTGCTTAAGTTGTTCCTTTGATAATCAAATCAATTGCTGATATTAAATGATAAACTTATAATACATGCACTATGATAATAGAAATTAAAAAAAATAAGATATTGATGAAAAAAATATGATCACGAATAATCGAACTACCTATTAGCAGAGCTGGGCAAAAGGTATAAGTACCTCCTACCTGTACTGAAGGGGAGCGAGAAAAGAAGTGAGGTCCACACTTCGCCTAACAGCTAGCGAGCTCTAACAGGCGATGTATGGACCTCACTTCTTTTCTCGCTCCCCTTCTGTGCAAGTAGTAGGTACTTATACCTTTTGCCCAGCTCTGCCTATTAGCAACGAGAAGAAAGGCCTGGGATGGGGATGAAACTGCCTACCTAACCGTTATGCCTACCTATAAACCTAACACGCTATCAACTATGCTTATTCCCAACTTGTACATTTCTTTTGTTCAAATGACCTATAAGCTACATCGAACATTATAGATGAGATATTACTTGCGATTCTACTAAACATTAAGGACGCATCACATATACACTCTCAACCATAAGTTGAATGTTATCCATATGCCAGTACTTCGCGATATGCCAAAAATCTGAAAAAATCAGCTGTATCAATAACGTCAAAACCATTGATTTTGCATAGTAATAATGCCTAAAAGTTAGTAACAAATTATTTGAAAAATTAATTGTAAAAAAAATCGAAAACCTTTTATTTTCTCATTTTACATAAATTCCGTGATTTTTTCAAATTCGTGTTAATTTATTCAGAATTTTTAAAAATTTCTTATTATTACTGAATATTTAAAAATATATATATATATTTTTTTAATTTGAAGAAATGATAAAGAGGCATGAATTTCGGATATGTTTTCATATTACGATTCCATAGTACGCACAGTTTCGAGGCGAATGCGCCAACAGTTCCGTACTTACGGCGTTAAACAATTTTCAAAAACGGAAAATTCAAATATGTAAGAAAATTCTGAAAAATTCATGTGCTTTCTAAAAAATCAGCAAATTTATTTGAAAAGAGAAAAAAAAACAGGTGTACTAATTATATGCTAAACAATTTTTTTAGCATTTTGTTGATAACATTTTGCCATTATTATAATCCAAAAGTAATATTCTTGGGACCTTTAATACAGTTTGCAGTTAAAATTGTTGCTAAATACTGATTAAACGGGAACCATTACGGACCAATACGAAGCATTACGAAACATTACGGACCATTACGGACCATTGCCAACCATTATAAACTATTAATGGCCATTCCAACCATTCCGACCGTTATCAACCATTATCAACCGATACAAACCATTATCAACTGGTACAAACAATTATTAACTAGTACAAACCATTATCAACCTGTACAAACCATTCGGACTGGGCGGTCCGTCAAACATCACTCAATCGAATTATTCCTCAAGCCAACGTTAGGCTCTGGGATGCGGCGTTTTGAAACACAGGGAATAAAGATCGAATGCTATAACAGACTTACCACACTTTACTTCCGCCTGCACAGTAACATGGTATTAAAAAGTAGCAATAGCCAGGTGTCAATGTTCTCACGGAAATGCAGCGTACCGAATACATACGTATGGACGTGCTACGCAGTGAGCGTTTAAGAGCTCGCCGTAACAACTCTAATTGCTTCAATTGTCGTAAATCATTCATAGGACTCGGTACGATCGAAAAGCTTAATTGCGATATGCACGGAAGCCTCTCGGACTCGAGGAGCTTCAGTCTTCGGAAAACCATCGAACCCTCGAAACCGATAGATTTGTAGCACAATGGGGCAAAAAGTTAGTTTCGAGGGAGCTCTACATTTTACAAAGCTAAGTGTTTATCTTGCCCGGACATGGCCACCATCGATAACGGCCTCCAAGTGGGAGACGACCAAGTATCACATAGTTTGGTGTCTGTGCTTTCTGAGTGTTCTGTGTCTCTTCATTCCTCTACTATTCTCTATATCAAAGTACTACGCGAACTCATTCATCGTCACGCAGTCGGCGAGTTTCGTTGGTGCTACATCAAATTTGATGATTAAGATGATCATATATAGACTACATTTCGAACGAACACAGGTAACACTCAAAGAAAATTTCACTTAACGAATGGTAATATTGAACATTGTTTAACAATATCCTTGAAATATCTTGACGTTAATTCAACTGTTTTCTCATTTCTTTCCCGCAAGTCAGATACTAATTCAGGAGATGGAGATTTTCCTGAAAAGCGCTCGGCCTCACGAGATAATCGTTTGTCGTCGGTATCTTGACAGATGTGCCAACTTTCACTTTTTTATTTCTTCTTTGAATTATCTTACTACCACGATGATCGTATGCTCGCCAATGTTCGTTGGCGATCAAGCATTGCCGACGAGTGCTGTCTATCCCTTTTCGATTGAGGCTGGAGGCATCATGTTTATGGCGTACCTTCATCAGACCTTCGCGGGTTTCCAATGTTCCTCGGGTGTCACGATAGACTGTCAGGCCGCTTTGTTGTTGTGGTTTGCCGGTGCGAGATTAGAGATACTCGCCGACGAGGTCAAATACGTGAATGACATTAAAAGCCTTGACATTTTCGTGCGCAAACACCAAAAATTGATCGATTACGCTGTCGATGTTTCGGACACGATGGCTTACATAGCTCTCGCCAGCTCGATGGCCTGTGGTATCGCAGCAATTATGAGCAGTCTCCAACTGTGCGGTGTAAGTTGTTCGATAATGTTCATTTGTACAGATTTTCATGTTTACATTGTTTTAATTAAATGTTCTTACCTTTTTGTAGAATCAACCTTTGTCTGTCAAGATGCAATTCGGCCCCGTGGCACTGATTGCTACGATGAATCTCTTCATCTGCGCCTGGCCGGCGGATAATTTAATTAATGTGGTGGGTTGATTGTTCAGTGTGAAGTGCACCACGTAGCACGAAACAACTAAACAAATACTGGCAGATCCAGAAAGTTTCTGAAAATTATGAACACCGAAATGAGATACACGAACAATCAGACAATCACGCAATTGGACAATCAGACAATAATGCGATTGAACAATCAGACAATCACGCAATTGGACAATCAGACAATAATGCGATTGAACAATCAGACAATCACGCAATTGGACAATCAGACAATAAGGCGATTGAACAATCAGACAATCAGCCAATTTCACAATCAGACAATCAGACAATCACCCAATTGCACAATCAGACAATCAGCTAGTTGCACAATCAGACAATCAGGCTATTGGACAATCGGACAATCAGGCCATTGGACAATCGGACAATCAGGCCATTGGACAATCAGGCAATTGGACAATCAGGCAATTAGAAGATCAGGCCATTGGACAATCAGGCAATTGGACAATCAGGCAATTGGACAATCAGGCAATTGGACGATCAGGCAATTGGACGATCAGGCAATTGGACGATCAGGCAATTGGACGATCAGGCAATTGGACGATCAGGCAATTGGACGATCAGGCAATTGGACGATCAGGCAATTGGACGATCAGGCAATTGGACGATCAGGCAATTGGACGATCAGGCAATTGGACGATCAGGCAATTGGACGATCAGGCAATTGAACGATCAGGCAATCGGATGATCAGGCAATCGGACAATCGGTTGTCAAATGTGGACGTTTTTTAGGCAGGAATTTCATGCTATGTGGGGTTAATGTTTCAATGTAATGTAAAAATCTGCTATTAGTGCGACAGATTGGAAAAAGCCGTATACGACACCTCGTGGGTGGATATGTCTTTGAACATGATGAAAAATATTCTGATATTTCTCCAAAGATGTCAACGGCCAGTAACCGTATACATTGGCGGTTTTCTTCCGGGTCTCTCGTTGGCCTTCTATGCATCGGTACGATTTAAAAAGTTACTAAAAGGCATTTTTGTACACTAATACACTCATATTTACAGGCTCTTCCCTTTTTTCTAGTTTCTCTCGGCCATATTCTCTTACTTTACGACACTCCGGCTTGTTGTGGAATCCGCCGGAGATAAATAATTCATCAAACGTCACTCGACCGTTAATTAAAGGACGCCGCAGCAATTTGAGACGAGTGCATTTACGCCATCAGTATCCGCCCGATGACGTGCGAATACTCTCGCGGTTTTCAATGTCTCCCCAAAAATATATATTTATTTTTTTCTGAATATTGTAATATCGTTTGTTTTAACGATCCAAATATGTGTATTTTTGGGAGCTATCGATTGCGACTTAAATTACAGCTGTAGCTATGGGCATTTGGATAATGCTTTTTATTTCATTGATGTCACATTTGTCTTTTACCTCACCAATCTCACATTATTTTATTCACTGGTCGTTGTCTTCGCACGCCTGCTAATCGCTATAAAACACAATGTATTCGCCACTGGGAGTAGTGGCCTGTCATTGGCACAGCGACATTAGTATCTAGCACGGTGGGCCAGTTAAAATATCCGAAAAAATGGTTGCCAAATATTGCTTAAACGGAAATCATTACGAACCAATACGAACCATCACGAAACATTACAAACCATTACGAACCATTGACGACGATTGCCGACCGTTACGATCAAAAAGCTTAATTGCCATATGCACGCAATCCTCTCGGACTCGAAGAGTTCCAGTCTTCGGAAAACCATCGAACCGGCGAGAACGATTAATTTCTATCACAATGGGGCAACAATTTAGTTTCCAGAGAGTTCTACATTTAAAAAAACTGAGCGTTTATCTCGTCCGGACTTGACCACCGTCGATAACGGCTTCCAAGTGGGAGATGGCCAAGTATCACATAGTCTGGTGTTTGTCGTTTCTGGGTGTTCTCTGACTCTTCATTCCTCTACTATTCTCAATATCAAAATACTCCACGAATTCATTTATCTTCACACAGTCGGCAATATCAGCTTCGAAAACTTTTTGTTCCTTCTTGCCATTACCATTTCGAACTATAGTGCGCCATTATGAACTACTATGAACCATTCGGAACGTGTTGCCTGTCGGTTAACGCGTGACTATGAAAGGCCGTGAAAATAAAAATACAATGCAATTGGTAGCGTTACGATGTTGTACTTCGCTGTCAGCTGTATAGTTATTAGGTATGAAAAAGTAGCTATTGCCAGTCGTCGAGGTTCTCACGGAAACAACGCGTCGATATTTCATGCGTTTGTACGTGCAGCGGCAGGAAACGACTAAGAGCCCGGCGTAACAACTCTAATTGCCGCAATTGCCGTAACTTATTCAGACAACCCGGTACGATCGAAATGCTTAATTATGATACTCGCAAGAGCCCTTCGCTCTCGAGGCGATCAGTCTTCGGAGAACCATCGAGCGGCTAACACAGTGTATACATACATATATTTTCATCACGATGCGGGTAACTTTCAAGGGGGCTCTTAACTTCACGAAGTTGAGCGTTTATCTCGCTTGTACCTGGCCACCGCCAAGAATCGCTACCAAGTGGGAAACAACGAAGTACAATATTGTCTGGTGCATTTTCTTCCTGAGTGCGCTATCACTATTCTTTCCTCTAGTTTTCTCAATCTCCGAGTATCGCTCGAATACATTAATCGTCACTCAATCCGTGTGCTTCTTAGGAGCCGGTTCTAACTTACTTTTTAAAATGATCGTATACAGAATTCATATTGAACGCACTCAGGTATGAAATATCTAATCTATGACTCTAAATATTGTTTTGTTAATGCTGTTGTTGTTCGCCCCTTGCTTTTTGACCCTTGCTGTTCAGCCCTTTCCCGTTCGGCCCCTTCCTGTTCGGCCCTTTCCTATTCGGCCCACTCCTATTCGGCCCACTCCTATGCAGCCCCTTCCTGTCCTGCCGCTCTCATTTCAGCCCCTTCCTATTCGGTCCCTTCCTCGTCGGCCCCTTCCTAGTCGGCCCCTTCATGTTCGGCCTCTCCCTGTTCGGGCCCTCCATGTTCGGCCTCTCCCTGTTCGGGCCCTTCATGTTCGGACCCTTCATGTTCGGATCCTTCATGTTCGGACCCTTCTTGCTCGCCCCCTTCATGTTCGGACCCTTCATGTTCGCCCCCTTCATGTTCGGACCCTTCATGTTCAGATCCTTCATGTTCGGACCCTTCCTAATCGGCCCCTGCCTATTCGGCCTCTCCCTGTTCGGCCCCTTGCTGTTACAAGTATGGTTCAGTCCATGTACATCCATGTACATCCATCCATGTCCTTTTCCCTAAAATGATTTTCTTCAACGTGGCAGACTCTGATCCACGAGATGGAGGAGTTTCTTAAAACCGCAAACCCTCACGAGAAAATGGTTCTTCAGCGTTACGTGGATAGGTGCTCGATGTTTCACATTGTAGTTTCGGTAGTGAATTATCTGACCGGCGTTATGGTGGCCGCTGCGCCATTTCTGGATTCCGACCGACCTTTCCCTACGAGCGCCGTCTATCCCATGGCGGTCGACTCCGGCATCGCTCTCTATCTAGTATACGCCCATCAGTGCCTGGCCAGCTTGCAATGTTCCTCGGGGATCTCGATAGACTGTCAAACCGCACTAATGATGTGGTTTGCCAGCGCGAGACTCGAGATACTCGCTGCCGAATTCAAGCACGTGAATGACATCGAAAGACTCAAGTATTTCGTAATGAAATACAGGCGAACACTCTCTTACACGGTCGACGTCGCCGATACGATGTCCTACATCGCTCTCGCTAGCTCTACGGCCTGTGGAGTCGCGGCGATTATGGGCAGCCTACAACTGCTTGGTGTAAGTAAAAAAAAAAAAAGATTGTAATTGTCGAACGAACGCATTGCAGAATCAGCCCGTAGCTGTAAAAATGCAATTTGGACCGGTGGCGCTGATAACCACGATAAATCTCTTCATCTGCGCCTGGCCGGCCGATAATCTGCTCAGCGTTGTGAGTAACACGTTCGATTGGTAAAGTTAAAAAAAAATACAATTTGATCCTGAAAGGTTTGGTGTTAGTTCGATATCCTGGCGAACGCCATTTACAACTCGTCGTGGATCGACATGTCGTTGGACATGATGAAAAACGTTCTCATGGTCCTGCGAAGATCTCAGCAACCGATCATCGTTTCCGTCGCGGGATTTCTTCCTACTCTGTCGTTGAAGACATATGCATCGGTATGGATAATAAAAATTCAAAAAATTCATTAACAGAAATACAAGCGATTATTGTTTACTTGTTAATAAAGTTGAGCGTTTTGTGAAATATTTTTTCTAGTTTTTGTCTGCAGCATTTTCGTACTTCACAACTCTGCGGCTTTTCGTGACGCCGACAGACGAGGAATAATTATTTCACCCTTCGTCAAGAACTGGTCCATCTTAGCTGTCGTCAAGCCGCTTCTCATTGACCGGTTGTCGGTCGATGTCGAGGGATCCAGAAAATAATTAAACGCGGTTTGTTTGACTACAGAGCTGTGCATTAATAGTTTAAAGAGAAACAAATATATATATATATATATAGGCTCCACATCCAGCTCCGCAACCAACTAGTACTCATGTTACTCTAATACCCACTTATTTAATTCGAGCAGAAAATATTTTCAGTTGACACACGAAATGATTAATAGGAACAACTTTTTCAGTCAATCCGTGACTGTCATCCAATGATATATTTCGGGTCTACCAGTAAGAAATGGGTTGACTTAATGTCGCACTCACTTTGACATATATCATTCTTTTATGTATTAACTACAATGTGTAATAAATAAGTTTCGATTCAAGTAACCAAACCTGCAAACTTCTCAAACAAATATTGATCTTCAGCACAATAAAATATTTATTGGACTGGAGTTAGCCCTCATAAATGGGTTCGAAAATGTTTTCAAATGTATGCAACAGTTGTAACGATCAATTATTATTCGAAGCAATGAAACTATTCCGTTATGTCAAATTAAGCGACATGGTCAACAAATTCCTTCCACTCACAATGCTTATTTTAGTTGATTTAATCGTGCTTTCATTGCGTTAAATGCTATTTTGTTAAAATGACCAAATTTTTCGTCAACAAAATGTGTTTGTGTGGATCAACAATTTGTTTTTCTCAGTGGAGAATTTGATCATTGGACGACAATTTAGCAGTCGCGCGGGTCGACAAAATTTGTTGTTATCGCTTATTAATATATTTCTTATTCGACGTCAACATTGGCTCAATGTTGTTGGGCCGATGTTATCATCCCGACGTTCACTGGTCGTTGGACCTACAAGCGTCGGCGAAAAGCGCCGGGTCGATTTTCTAACTCAGGCGATCATAGTTGGCCCGACGTCAGCCCGGCTCTAGAACGCACCTGGGTAGTTACTTGTACCATCGTGCATGGGTGAGAAAGTTGCATTTTTGAAACGTTTTTATTTCCTAAGTTTTTTTTATCGTTTTTACACAATAATAATAATTTATTGAGCATTCTCAACAGAAATACATTCATCTAATATTTACATTTACACATTTGGTAACATTACGTATAATTCCTCTTATACGAGCTAGTCGGGCTAATGATTAAAATCCGAAGTATTCCTGTCGCGCTCAATACCCATAAAGTGATTGCAAAAGTGCCATAAGCACTTGTCCGCAATCTAAAATTATATTAACAGAAAAAACTATAATATTCAACGTTTCTTCAGCGGGTTGAGCAGTTTCCTTATACACAGCTTTTCCTCGCTGCATGGGGCTTAAGAACTAATTTACCATTTCACTTAGAACATGCCCAGGAATATCTTTCACAGCCACAGTTCTTTCACAACTACATAATCCGAGAAACATCCACGACCGATGCTTTTAGTGAACCATGGGATAATCCATTTTTTTATGGTGTTACTTCTCATACCACTATCATTTCGAAGTTGATTAGCAAAGAAAAGAATATTTCCACCAATGCAATGATTTTGGGCACAAACGTAGAACTGTTGCCTAATACAATAATTATTTTAAAAAATGATACTAAGTTCTGCTACAATGCTACAGGTGTTCTGAACGAGAGTTCTTGTGAGATCTCGTAAAGAATCGCCAAGTCAAACGTCGTTTTGAAAATGAACGTAGCAAATTAAATCTCGATCTTAATGCCGAAAACGTTGAGAATTTTCCTTCAGGCACTCCCCAGACCAATCGCACGCGTTTCCGAGCTCGCTGATTCGCAATCTTCAAGCGTACACGAAAAACAATAATCTCGCCAACGAAACACACAAGAGAACACGTCAACCCAACACCCAGAATCACAAAGGCGAAAGACAAGTCGACTACAGTCATCACCCTCCTGAACGTATTTTATTTAACCTCATCGTCATCCACCAACTCACTGCTCAACTTCGACACAATATCCTTGTACAACAATTGGTCGAGTATACGATTCTCATTCCACACAGCAAATATCGCATCCAATCTGCGCCCAAAGTGATTGTTTCTCGTGAGCTGAGCTAAGACGTAGTCGTGCATTATCGGATCGGCGCTCATGTGCAAGTTATGTTTGGTGGCCAACAGCACGGCGCTGTAGTAGTTCACAACACAAGCCACCAGAGGGTCGCTCGATATGTACCTGTGACACTCCTCGATCGACAACATTTTCACGACGCGTCCGTCGAACATCGAATCTCCAAAATGATGTACGTGCATAGTGTAAATTGTATAACCAAGGTCTACAAGATCCTGCTTCGTGTTTGCGTGCCGATAAGGTATCGTCGTCGTCAACAGCGACGCCAAGTCACCAGTGTAAATTGCCTGAAGAGTCACCACAAACATAAACAGACATGCCAAGTAAATTTTGGGCGCGAGATTTCGTGGTAATCTTGTCAGACCCGTGCCACAAGTTAAACGCACGAGGTTGAGCACCGCTGGCGCCACGGCCTGGCGTAGAAAAAGTTTGAAGAAAAGAAAGGTTATGAAGTACACGAGCCACACGCCCATGACATGCACACGCCAATGCGTGATGGTCGGTCGATTACCGACAAGATCTTCTCGAGCTGGAACATACGATCGGTGTGCCGGGTGATGGCGTAAAGTGGCATTTGAAACAATGGATAGGATCTGCAATCGTGTATCTCGGGAACGGAGCTACTGAGAGTGACCATTCGCAGATACAACGCCACTGGCGTATGCCCAACATCGGCAGTGACTACGGCCGATGCGTTCAGAGCAATTACAATATTGTGTATGATTAATCGAAAATTATTGACGATAACGTCGGTAATGTCTTTTACTCTACTTCGATCTCCAAATGACGGTTTACCGGAATTACTCGCAATCGTAGAAACTGGGTCGGGTAGATTTGTTACAATGTAGAAAGGATAGCCACCTAAATTTGTCGTTTTCGCGAAGTTGAGAGCCTCGCATTTTTTACCACCATCTTCGAATTTTCGCGAGAATATATTGAAGGGAACAGGGGAGGCTTCTTCACCCCGCAAAAATTGCCACGGTTTCGGTGCATGAGGGGTAAGTGGATTAGAGTTGAAAATCATCACACGATCGGATGAATGATCGAAACACATAAATTGGGCGTTAAGTACACTGAACGTTTGATATGCTACAAACAGGTATGTCTCGATGTCAGTGCATTGGTTGCCCATTTCGGGATTGAGTATGAGAAAGTGTGCATTGTGGTTCCACCAAATTGTATACGAGAGCTCTTCCATCAATGACTCGAATAGTTCCGTAGTAGCAGCTGCGATCACGAAGACTTGTAGTCTGTGGAGATTCAGGACGGTCACCCGATTATCAACATTCATCCATAGTATCGATCATAACCGCGGGGATGGTGTAGTTGGACCAGAGTGTCTTGAGGATGGAACCATCCCTGTCGCCGACAATTCCGACTGCATTGTTTCGATCTTCGTAACATGTCATCAACACGTCGATCTGAAACAGAGGAAGGTCTTTTTGGCATTAATATGTTGGCGAGGTGAAGTAACACTCCCATCCGCCTTCCTAGTGAAATTGTTTCTCTAAGAATTTGTCTGAAAAATTCTGACCGGACTGTTTCAGTGATTTTCAGAGATTTTTCGAAATTTTTCTCTGAGTTTCTCTCTGACTTTGCTATTTGCTAAATATCTCTGCCATTTTCTTGGCAAAAAATCCAACAGTCACAAATTATCAGAGAAATGCAGAGCATTTTCCGAAAAATTCAGATTTTTTTTCTGGGGAAAAAAGGAGAACTTGCGAGTTGTCTCTAAGATCTACTCATTAGTCTCTAAGATTGTCTCTAAGATTCGCGAATAGAGACAATTAATAAGCGGAGAAAAACAACAAAGTTCATGGCTATTAAGAGAAGTCGGCAGAAAAAAAATCATAGACTTTTGGAGTAATTCTGTAAATTATCGTCGGTCAACCATGCGAAGAATTTCGTAAAAAATTCAGACTTTCCCTGAAACTTTCTAGGAGAAAGACTTTATATATACTTTGTGTGAGAAATTCAGCAAAAATTATACTTTTTCAGAAAATCGTTTCTGAATATTGAAGAGAAACATAGACTTAGAACGTCAACGAAGTTCATAGTTTTTCAGAGAAGTTGGCAGGAAAAATCAGAGATTTTCAGAACAATCAAGAATATTTAGATTCGGAATAATCTTTGACTTTTTCTGAAAAGTGCGAGAACTTTGAGGAATTCAGAGGAATTTTCAGAGAAATTTCTGGTCAATTCTCCGAGACTTTCAGAGACATTTTCAGACATATTCAGATAAATTTTCAAACATATTCAGATGAATTTTCAGACATATTTGAATAAATTTTCAGACATATTCAGATAAATTTTCAAACATATTCAGATGAATTTTCAGACATAGACAGAATCTAGAATTTTTATATCCAACAGAACTGATGTAAACATTTCAGCGGCCACGTTGGTTTCCGCGACAGTTTATAATATTCGATTTTCTTTATTTTTCGGAAGATTTCGACCGAAAACGCTTTGTTATTAATACAGTCCTGTAAGATTGTATAGCATACGTGTCGCATAGTAACGACGAATAGTGAAAACTAAGAAATCGCCTATTTTCATTGGTAAAACAGGAAGGTTCAGCAGCCCCTCACGGAGAAGACTCTTCGTAACAGATCAAAGAGCTACCGACTCCGGTGTAGCTTCAACCGGCGCCTAAAAAAAGATTTTTTACTGCGAATTGCTGTGCTCCTACTGTATGCGCAGCGACGATTGCGCAATTCCTCCGAACTGTAAAAAACACATGCCATGTCGAATCCACGAAAAGACTCTAACAAGTATTCATCCGATCGCAGCCCTCGCGAGACAAGAAACCATCTAGTATTGAAACGAATCTCTCACACAACGCACCGATTCTGAAACCGCAACGAGCGAAATTGCTCCAACAATTTTCCCCGCCAAGAGCTCGATTCGATGGTGAATATCGAGGAGGAAAAGAAAATTTAATTAAAATTAAAAAAAAATCAATAATTATTGATTATTTTCTTATTCATTATTTTTTTTTCATCGAAACGGTGATTCAGAGCTCGGCGATATAATCGGGAAGATATATTGCGTAGGCTTCGATATCTCGTCGATACGGCAGAGTCATCGACCGATGCGATTACATAAATTGCCGAAGAAATAAAATAAATCGACCGAGTTGAAAAGCAATCGTCGTCGTTGCTACGAGGAAGAAAGATTGAATTTTGAGGATAGACCCGATGGAGGTTGTTTCGATCGAAGAGAGCCTGGGGGAGGACGAGTACGATGAAAAGGAGACGGGAACGAAAATTGAAGAAGAAGAGGGAAGGAAGAGTGAAGATGTGCCGAAGAGCGAGGAAGAAATAACGGAGAGTGAGGAAGAAATAACGAAGAGCGAAGAGGAGAAAAAAAGCGACGAGGCGGAGGAAGAGAACGAGCCACAGAGAAGAACGAAGAGAAGCATAATAAGCGCTCCGACGAGAGAACCGGAGGACGGCGCTCCTCGATACCGGAAGGATCGCAACGGAATTTGGCGCGAAGTGCTGTTTTGATTTTACTCGTCAGTTATCTTTGGACGCAATGTTTTATTTAAAAAATTTATCTTAGCGACCTCATTTGTTTTACCTTAATTATGTCATTTTTTAAATGTCGGGCTGTCGAGTCGGTCGGTGATTGGCGTAGAACGTTATCGACTCCCGATTTATTATTCGAAATTCTCTCCCAACGCAATGAAATAAATAAATAAATTAATTAATTAAAAAAAATAGTTCGCTGCTTAGTCGCTTTGCAAAGACTAATAAACTTTATGCTTCTGCGATTATTATTGACACGATTTTTTTTCAAATTTTTGTTTATTTTAGCGATGAAATTTTTTTTTCTTACGTTAATTACGTCATTTTTTTATGCCGCGATGCTCGGCTCGGTCGTGATTAGCATAGCTCGTTAGGGACTCTCGATTTCTAATTCGAAATTCTCTCCCAACGGAATGAAAAAAAAAAAAATTGTTTGCTACTTCGTTGATTTGCCTTCTACGAATAAACTTTATGCTTCTACAATCATTATCGATACAAAAAAAATGTTAACGATGGAAATTTTTATCCTACATTAACTACGCCATTTTTTTATAACAGAACCTCGAGGCGATCATGATTAGCGTGCCTCTTTATCAACATTTTCATTCGAAATTTTCTTCCATCGGAATAGAAAAAAAAATTGATTTAAAGATCGCTGCTTCGTTGCTTTGCGTCTACTAACGATTTTTATCTTTCCACGCTTATTATTATCATACAATTTACTTTTTTTTATTCAACGACAGCATTGTTTTTCTGACGTTAATTGGGTCATTTTTTTATGTCGGGTCGTCGAGTCCGTCGTAATTAGCCTCGCTCCTTATCAGTTCGATTTGTCGAAAGAAAAAAAAACCTTGCTGCTTCGTTGCTTTGCATTTACTAATGAACTTAAGCCTCTACGATTATTACTATGATACAATTTACTTTACTTTTTATTCGCCACGCAACTTGCTCGTGCTCACTCGCGCTATAAATTTACATAGAAGCAAAAAAAAGCTCTATTCTCTATAATATTCGCTAATCCATTGACACTGCACACAAACAGACTACGTCCTTTTTTTCCTGATCATCCGGAGAACGCGCTCACCGTTGCGCTCGTCGAGAAATTGCGATGTCTCTCTTACTTCATATCGTTAATATAAATATCGTTCTCGTCCTTTGTAGCTCGTCACCAAAAATTCGCTCGAAGTTGTCCCTCCGGCGGTGGAATTGCCTTTTTCGTAATGCAATCCTTGAGAAACTTTTCGAGCCTCGCCATTGGTCCGGTACGTATGCCGGCCTCGTTCTGCATCTGCGGATAATACTGCGTCGCGAGTACCATCAGCACTTTTGGAAACTGCCGAGGATAAGCTTGCCACAACGAGTTGCCGGCGACTTCCAACATGTCCAGTATCAACGTCGCGCAAACTTCCGAGAGATCGGGTCGCGGATCTACGATTGAAAAAAAAATTAATTAAAGTTTCATGAAATAACAATATTTTTTCATATCTCGGTGTCATTCGAAACGTTAATCGCAAAACAGAGCTGAGCAAAGTACCGCAAAGTACTTAGAGTACTAAGCACCAAGTACCGCAAGTACTGTAAGTAAAATAGTTTTTCTAACGAGTGTGAGTTTGCAGCACGAGCCGAAGGCGAGTGCTGTAATCACACGAGTTAGAAAAAGTGTTTCGCACGAGGGACGTACGAAATTTTTCATCACAAGGTGCGAAAATGGCGGTTTTACGCACGCGAAGCGGGCGGAAAAGTGGCCATTTCCGCACCGAGTGATGAAAAATTTCGTACGTCCCTCGTGCGAAACACTTTTTCTATCTCGTGTGATTACAACTGATTCAACCGATCGGCAAGATCGATTGAATCAGTTGTTGATAATTAATCAAATAAATAAGAATTTATTATTATTATTAAATAATAATAATAAATTACTATTTATTTGATTAATTGTTAATAAATAATTCGACCGAAATGCCCGGTGGAAAAAAATGGGTCCTGCATGAGCAAAAATATATTTTTTTTAATAATAATAATTAATAAATAAGAAGACGAAGCCGCACCGGCGTTAAGGGTAACGGCGAGCCACCGCCATGCATTCTGAATGCCGTGAGGATGTGGCGCATCGACACCCGGTCTCTGTCGCGTTATAATTATCGATGCGTAGAGCCTCATCACTCCGGACATTCTCGTCAAATATTTATCCTGTTTCTCGACGACCGTGTCGTCGGTGTACTTGTAGCCGAGAGACTTGTAATACTCCTCGTTGGTCTGCCCCTGAAGGCGGGGCAAGAAAACGGGAAGTGTGTACGGACAGATGCGACGGAAGTGGGCGAGCAAGAGATCGCCGAAGTCCGGATAGTCATTCCAAAGCGCAACCGCCACAGCCGCTACCGGGAATGCCATTTCCGGTTTGCTCGATATCAGCGTCTCGCCTTGACCCTGCAACAAACACAAAAAATCATTGTCATTATTTTATTTATTTTGCCCTCTGTAATAACGATTTTTATTTATGAAGTTATTTTTTTTTCAACAATTTTAGAATTTACTTTACTTACCTTTTACCGACTTTAAACATTTATTTTACTTATTTTTTACCGATCTTTAAATTTATTTTACTTACTCTTTACCGATTTTTGTTATTAATTTTATTTATTTTTTACTGCTCGACCGGTAATAAAACCGCAGAATATTTTTGCGACTCACGATAATCTTTTTGGCGAGCACGTCCTTGCAGAAGGCAAGACCTTGCGGATGCTGCGTCACGTTCGGCGAAGATTTGCCCATGAAAAATGATCGTAGAGTCTCGTACTTCTCCTTCAAGTGCGCACCGTTTGTGCCCGATATCGCGTTGACCGGTATGTTTATGGCCTTCTGACACTCAATACGAAACTTCTTCAGAGACGTGTCCTGAGCGAGATCCTGGTAATTCTTCGCGTAATTCGTCAGGAACACGTGGGTGTTCATGTACATCTGCAGAGACGCGTAATCCGAATAGCATCCGTCGGCTTCCTCTGCAATTGAAATGTCCAATTAAAAAGAATTTAGAGTTATAAGAATTTTTTATCAAAAGAATTTGAAATTTTTAAAATGTTAAATTAAAGAAATTTTGAATTTCACAATTCTGAATCTAACAAATTTCGGATCTTACAAATTCCGAATAAAAGCGTGATATTTTTACCAAATTTGTAAACATGAATTTAAAAAAGAATACCAGTTGCATTTTCGACGGACGACGAATCCGTCGGAGATGCGACGCTCTCCGGGACATTGGGGTTTCCCTCGTTGGGCGGTGAGGGCGTAAGCTGGGGTACGCACTGATTGCCCGTATCGGCGCCGACAGCTTCACTAGTTTGCTGCTGAAGCAGCCCAGTTCCCGGCGATTGAGGATTTTGTTCCTGTTGCTGCTGAAGATTGCACTCGGCCAATCGGGCGGATTCGGCCTGTGCCTGCGCCTCGGCCTGTCGCATCTCGTGCTCCCGTCGGGCGATCTCCTCCTCGAAGAGTGCGTCGATTCGTGCTGAAAACAATATTTTCTTGAACCATTCGTCGAGCTTACGACACTTTAAGCTATAAAAAGTCTTCGTTAATCTTGTATTGAAATCATTTAATTTTTATTTTATTTTTGTAAAAATGCAAATTCATGTACCAATTTCGGATTTGCAAACGTTGAGTACGTCCTCGCTTTGCCAAACGACATTCTCCGCGATGTTGAGATCCGTCGTCGTTATTTCGCCGGTCTGAAATTTAAAAAACGAACTTTCGGTAATTGGGAGATTTAAGATATTATAAAATCACAAGACATTTATGATTGTAATATAATATAATATAATATAATATAATATAATATAATATAATATAATATAATATAATATAATATAATATAGCTGAGAAGTATTTTAAATACTCAAATACTTCTCTGGTATTTAGGTTTTAGATACTTCTCTGGTGTACTTTTTGGGCTATTAACAATAAATACCAAATATTTTTACTCCCACATCCACATTTGAATTGTTATAATGAATGGAATATCCAAAGCCAAAATACTTGGAAAATGTTAACAAAAAGAAATAAAAATTGTATGTAAAATTTTTGAAAATTTCATTGCAAAATGCCAAATTTTCATGCAAAGTTGAAAATACAAAGTCAAATCAATAAAGATTTTTAAAAAAGAAGAAAATTTCAGATTTCGAATGCTAAATCCCAAATGCGAAGTAAATTTTAAACATTAAAAAAAAACGTATACTTGCAATGCAAACAACATATCGAATGGCAAATATGGCAGTGTTAGATTTAAAAAAATCTCGGATGACTTGAAAAATTTCAGTCATCAAAAGAAGTGAATTGAAAAATCTGAAAAAATGTATACGTTTTCAGAAAAACGAACGAATAATTTTCATTAAAAAAGTTATGTTTCCGGGAGATTTGTTAAACAATTAAACTTTTCATCAATTTGTTAATAACATTTTGGAATTATTATTATGCAAAATTAATCTTTCCGGCATCTTTAATACGCTTGATTTTTTTCAGATTTTTATACCATCGAGAAATGTTTACAATTACCTCTCAATTCTCTGAAACTTATGCGATATCAACACCATTAGCAACTACTACGTTAATCTATCGACTCGCGACGGGTGATCAAAGCCGATGAAAACGGCATGAATGTTTTTTTTTATTTATTAAAAAAGTATACAAAGTATACAACAGATGGCCTTGGGATCTAAGCCCATCCAGCCGCCGGCATGAATGTAGTGTAGGGCACGATGCAGAGCCACCTGTGCGTCAATCGTGACACTACGTTCATGCACTTTCGCAAAATATAATATCCGGTTTTCTTAATTCTTTGTGAGTTTTCAATTAAAATTCGGCTGCACACCGAAGCGTTTATGTCAATATCACAATCCTGCATGATTTCACGCATAAGTGTGGCATATTATCAATGCTGAGTCGGAACTGAAAAATTGTCTAGTTCGGTCGGTAAAACAGGTAAAGCAGATTAAAAAGAAAAAAACAGCTCCAGCACCCCCTTAAGGACATGTGAAACGACTCAGTCGGTAACCAAAACCTGTAATGAATGCGATTCAGAGACGGTAGATTTTTCGGGAAAAAGCAAAGCATTAGCGGATGTACAATTTAATACCGCGTCCGATGATGCTTCCGTTTTATCCGAACCGTTAACCGATTTTAAGGGGAAGTGAAATATCGCAGTCGGTAATGAAAACTGTAATGAACTTTTTTCAAGGGTGCTAATTTTTTTGAGAAATAAGCAAATTCGCGCCGGATCCGCACGGTAAATTCGCATCCGGCCCGAATTCATTTTTTTCTAAAAAAAATTAGCACCATTGAATAAAGTTAATTTGAACATTGCGACTATCTCTCTCACACGCACAGCTGTTTTACTTCCCCTTAAATGGCATTGATTCGGAAAATGCATTTATTTCACTCGGTGGGAAAGTGGCGGGTTTTGCGCACGCTTCGCGTGCGCAAAACCCCCATTTTCGCACCTCGTGAAATGATATTTTGTCTGACACTCGTGCGAAAAACGTTTTCTGAGCTCGTGTGATTGCAACACTCGCCTTCTGCCCGTGCTGCAAAAAGTTTTTTCCCACTCGTATCGAAATGTACTATTATCTCTCTCGCACTCATATGCCACATGGTACATCTTTCACATAGCCTTAAGGATGTAGGAGCAGTACAGTCCCGCCAAACATGAGTTTCAGAGAAAATTGCGAACACTTCTTGATGGGATAAAAATCTGAAAAAAATCAAGTATATGGAAGATGCTACAAAGATTGTTTTTGCGCAATAATAATTTCAATTTGTTATTAACAAAGTGAAGATGGAAAATATTATAGACCAAATTCCCCGTCAACTTAACTGTTTTCCTTCATAAAAATGATTCGTTTATTTTTGTGAATACGCGTGAATTTTTTCAGAATTTTTGTAATCTTTGAAAATTGCGTTTTTTCTATGTTTCAGCTGTGAAAAACGCAGTTTTCAAAGATTACAAAAAATTCTGAAAAAATTCATACGTATTCATAAAAATAAACGAATCATTTTTATGAAGGAAAATAGTTAAGTTGACGGGTATTTTGTTGTATAATAATTTTTATCTTCAATTTGTTCATAACAAATTGGAATTATTATTGCACAAAAACAATCTTTGCAGCATCTCCCATGTACTTGATTTTTTTCAGATTTTTATCCCATCGAGAAGTGTTCGCAATTTTCTTTGAAACACACGTTTGGCGGGACTGTACTGCTCCTACATCCTTAACAACGATTATCGAGCATCGTTATTTACCCGCGTTCTCTCGTTTATGGATTCCATCTGTTGGCTAAGCTCCTTGAGTTTATTGGCGAGTGGTGCGAGAACGACGGCCGCGGAGTTTCTGTCCTTGCAGGCTTTCGACAGGCCGGTGATGTCTCGGCACTTTTCCCTGAAGCAGAGCCTGAGCGGGGCGATGAGATTGACGAGTTCCTCGCGCTCGCGGGTCTTCCGGTGCTCCTCGGCCTCGCGCTCCAGTCTCTCCTTGCGCTCCTTGAATCTCTGCGCCTGGAGCTGCTGCTCGTGCTTGCGGCGCATCTCGCTCTGCTGCGCGAGCCTCTCCTCCTCGGCCTCGAGACGAGCCAACTCCTCGCGCTCCTCGTTCTCGCGCTTCAGCGCGACGATCTTTTGCATTATCGCGAAGTTCTCTTGCAAATCCCTCTCGGTCTTTTCCATTCTTCGTCGCCGCTGATTAACGAGCCTTCTGACCTCCTCCTGGCGCTGCAGCTCGTTCTCCAGCAGGATCTTCTTCTTGGAGAACGTTATGCCACCTCGGCTCGAGGCCTGCGAATAGAAATGTGAGCGGTAAATTTGACCGGTAATTTATTTATTTATTTATTTATTTATTTATTTATTTATTTATTTATTTATTTATTTACAAATCAACGGGCAATGTGCTTTTACGCATAAAAATAGTCTTTAGTAATTGATGTAACATTTGTAGAAATAGATATTAAAATTAGAATCAAGACATTGACATAGATATTGATTAATTTGGAAGAGCCCATGTAAGTTATAGACTTATTTATTTACTTATTTGTCGGTAGACGAGAAGAATCCCTTTTACATTTTGTAACATAATAAATCTCTGATGATTTCATATAAAGAAAGAAACAAGTATTCGAAGTAAAAAACAAACGGTAAACCGTTGACTAGTAAAATTAATTTAAGGAAGTTCCAATTTAAGTGAGAAGTGATTTTACCGTATTTGTCCATAAAAATAAGATACGTGACCGCTTTGAGTATTACCGGACGCTTAATAAAATCGTATGATCTCGCAATGATTTTACAAAATGTTAACATACTGGTATTTTCACATCTGTACCCATGAATCCAAAGACATGTGAATAAATTTTATCAAGTTATGCGTGAGACTAAATTTCATCGAGTTATAACAGTCGTGCTTTCCATGGAAACGAACTTCGCTCGTGGAAGTTCGGAAAATAAAATTCTACAAGTGAACAATTTTTTTTTCTTCCCAAAGCCGTGCATTGACTGAGGCTCGTCGAAGATGAAATTCGATGTAACACGGACATCTTCAGTGTAATTCTCTACCTGCGAGTCCCTGACGGACTTTGCGGCAGAGCCAGAGTCCTTCGGCGAAACGTTGCATGTGTTCCTCTCGTTCTCCAGGTTCTCTGCCCAGGACGACTCGTCCGCGAAGGTCGACTCCGGACCTATCGTGACCTTGTCGACGGAGCTCGAGATTCGAGACGCCTTGCACAGCGCCGAAACCCTCAGACTGCCAAAGTCCGACGACATGTCCGACATGTTTTGTGCCTGAAAAAATTAAATACTCCCGTTGAGCATTTTTTTTTTTTTAACAATATTTAAATAGTTTTCAGGGACAATTGAAGGATGTTTGAAGGACTGTTATGGGGTTTCCGGGAAGGTGGAAAAATGAAAATGTTGAGGATGGACCAGGAAGGGAAAGAAATTCAAGGTCACCTTCGGGACTTTTCAAGGACGAACGAGGTTCAAGGACCTTTCAAGAAAAAAAAATCCATCATAACCTCAAAATTTTCTCAATCCGCGTATCGTGAAAAATGAGTAAACGAAAGGAAAATAATCGATCGCCAAAGGATTTTCGGGTTGATAAAGATGAATGAACAAATTAGTGAAGCAAATGAACAAAAAACATCAAAGTTCGTCGATCCATTTTGTTAAACGACGAGAAAAACCGCAACGAAAAATCGAACATAACCTCAAATTTTTTTCGGTCCGCGTATCGCAAAAAATGAGTAAACAAAAGGAAAATAATCGATCTCCAATAGATTTTCGGGTTGATAGAAATGAATGAATAAATTAGTGAAGCAAATGAACAAAAAACATCAAAGTTCGTCGATCCATTCCGTTAAACGACAAGAAAAACTGCAATGAAAAATCGAACATAACCTCACATTTTTTTCGATCCGCGTATCGCAAAAAATGAGTAAACAAAAGGAAAATAATCGATCTCCAATGGATTTTCGGGTTGACAAAGATGAATGAACAAATTAGTGAAGCAAATGAACAAAAAAAATCAAATTTCGTCGATCCATTTCGTTAAACGACGAGAAAAACTGCAACGAAAAGTCGAACATAACCTCAAAATAAATCAATCGGTTTAACATTATAAAAAAATAAAAACCAAATTAATCAATCAACAAAGGATTTTCCGGTTGACAAAATTGTTCGAACAATCATGTCGAGCAAACAAAAAAAGCACCGTCAAAGTAGTTTCCTAAAACAGCGACAAAAAGTTTATCGAAGAAACATAACCTCAAAATTGTTCGCACTATCTTAAATTGACTTAAAAAAAAAAACCTCAAAATTGTTTCGAACCTCTAAATTTATCTTCGCTTATCATAAAACAAATGTTGCAATAAAAAAAAAACACCAAACCTCAACTCGAAAAACAACGCTCTATTTCAACAAAATAAATAAAACCATTAAAAACTTAAAAACTTACGGCCTCGTCGCGCGAGCTGACAAAGTGCGGCATTTTCAGTCCCGAATGAGAGCGCGAAAAAATTGAGTTTCTCAAAATCGCTACAAAAACACACACGCACTCAACGCTCACAAATTGGGAGGACGAAAATTGGCCGATCTAAGGATGAGGAAGAGTGGCGATTCATGTACGATTTCTAAGCAGCGTCGTTCGACGCGACTCGCGTCGATTTTACGCGCTCATCGTCACAGTTTCGTGCTCGACGCTCTGATCGACCGATAGAGAAAAAACATTCGCGCACGGTGCAAGATCGGACATACTGCGAGAGAATAAAACGAAAAGTCTGTAATTTTAAGGGCGTTCAAAAGGAGACTGGTTGAGAGGGTGGATCTCACGATGTGTCGTGAACCATGCTTGCGCAGCGACTGTTGCGCCCTCTGACGGCCAAATTATACAGCGCGAGTTTACAGTAGAAGCTCTTTATTTGTTCCGGGAGTTTAAAAACAAATTATCGTAACAAATATTTCGCGACCCTCGCTTTTTCCTTTTAACCATTTTATTGTACAGATGATTGCACAAATTAATGTACTAATCATCGTACAAATTAATTTACAAATTATTGTACAAATTATTGTACAAGTTAATGTACAAGTTATTGTACAAGTTATTGTACAAGTTATTGTCCAAGTTATTGTTCAAGTTATGGTACAAATTATTGTACAAATGATTGTACAAATGACTGTACAAATTATTGTACAAATTGTATACAAGTTAAAATTACAATTGACTCAAATTGTAATTCAAATGTAACATCGGTAAATTCAATGGCTTTTTTTTTTCATCGGACCATCGAACTTATAACGCGCTTATTATCGCGATCTGTAATAGAACTGTAATTATTTGTTCTCAATCATTGTGCCCGTTTACGGGCGAAAGTGAATTCTTGAACGCCCCGACTTCATATAAGTTCCATGCGACAATCTTCTTCCCACCGGAAATCGATAGCTCTCGTGAAAAAATTGATTACAGTTTTTGTTACTGACCGAGCACGCGTAGGGCGGAGAACGCGGCTTAATTTTTTTTTTTCGGTACGGACACGAAAGGGTTGAAAAAGACCATTTGATAGATTCATTTTATATACGTGATATATTTCCTACACGCTGACGCTCTTACGAAAAATACATATTTGAGGTTTTCGAATAATACTATTCATAAAGTGGCAAACAGACATATCTGAACTTCTTCGATTTTCTTTTTTTTTCAATACTATAAAGTTTGTTCTAACAATAATTAACGTTCGTAACTGTTTCATTGTACCAAATTGACTTTCAATCGTTTGTTTATTATTCTTTCGTTTTAATGTCTCGTTATATTTTTATTAACTTAAAAAATAATGGAAGATCTATGTATAACGTTGGAAGCTTATGACGATCCTCGATCTTTCTGCAATCGAGAACCGCGAAAACCCCTCGAGAAAAAAAAATCAATTATTCCCCGGATTTCTCTCGACTCGGGCTTTTCTTTGTTTTATAAGTTTCTTTTTCTTTTTTTTTTAATCCGGTATATAAAATCTATCAGTTCCTTGCTACGCTACAATATATATCGAGTAGAATTTTCTGACCCATCGCACACGTTTCTTTTTTCCTGATGGTATCTTAAAATATATAATCTATGTACGCTTATTCGTATTGTGCGTACTTATGTCGATTAAAGCTCGATTTTATTTGTCGATAGATGCGACTTTTTTTTTTTTTTAGCGCAACTCTTGATAGACCGCGCAGGGAGGCTGAGCGACGTCGGTGACGCCCTGAGCGGCCAGTTCGGTGAGCGTTCTCTCGAGGTAACTTTTGTCGGGGTAGCCGTGACCGGAAGTCGACGGACCGAGCTCGGTCTTGTGATGGATCTCGTTCCACGTGACGACGTCCTCGAGGCCCGTCGTCACCGATCGACCGACGGTGAAGATGAGCCGACGCTCGAACGCTATCTGCAACAGTCTCAGCACTCGGCGGCCGAGGTCGTTGTCCGGGATGTAACACACTCGGGGGAATCCCACGGCGTAGTACGTCTGACCGGGGTTCGGATGCTCCGGTCCCTGAATGCCCGATGGAATGCTGCGGAGAAAATTTATCAATCAATGAGCTATGAACTGACCATTTTTTTTATTTCGTCGTGGCGTCGGAGAATTCATTAAGACAAATAGATATGATGATTTTTTTTTTTTTAATATGGTAATAATACTCTCGAACTTTGACCGACGAGACTTTGTAAGAAATATCAGAAATATGAAAAAATGTGAAAAATATGAAAAATCTTTTTTTTTTAATCGGATTTTTTAAAAGTACAAATTCATAGTAATCCGAAAGAATGGATCAACCCTTTTTCCTCAACGTCTCGACACTTTTTATAAAAACTTGTAAAAAAATGTTTCTTTCCAAAGATCACATTTTTTTTAATTACGAAATCAAAAAAATGAAATTGGTGAGGTAAATTTTGGTTGCAAAACTTTGTTTTGGATGCGTTCCTATTTCTCGGCTATTTCCAGAATATGTTTTTTTTTTATTGATTTAAGGCTTTAAAATTTCTCGGTAAAAAGAAAATCAGACGAGATTTAGTGTTGAGAAAAGCTTCTGTTTCGTAACAGGCAAAATAAACACCGAAGAGTTTCTTAAATTTGAATAAAATTGAATTTTCTCGTGTGATAATACCAGTGATAAAAACACTGGTAACCAACGAACACTTATGGGAGACCTATCGTAAAATCGTGTGTTCTCGAAATCACGATTATCATCAAGGTCACTCACTCGTAAGTGATCTGTATCGTGTTGGTGTGCGGAAATCCCGGAAGTGCCCTGGGTATTCGTGTCCAGTTCATCGTGCCAGGTGGCTGATTGCCGCGCTTCTCGCCGTATATCAAACGGCAGACCGGACACTGTATGTACATCGGTTGTTGCTGCGAGCTAAGCATCGCGTTCAGACAAGCCAGATGCAATCTGTGCCGGCAGCGTGTCAACTCGACCGTCAGAGGTTCCGGCGTGCCGAGGCAAACCGGACAGGAATCGGTTCCGTCGCTCTCGACGACTTTTACGTACTGCGAAATAACGTCCGAGGCGGCGTCGACTCCTAAAACATAAATTAAAAAATGAATACAAATTTAATTGCGATTGAGATATTTGGAGTAAAAACATTTTTTTCAATTGCTCATCAATTTCTTATCAATTTCTTATCTATTTCTTATCAATTTCTTATCAATTTCTCATCAATTTCTCATCAATTTCTTATCAATTTCTTATCAATTTCTTATTAATTTCTTATCAATTTCTTATCAATTTCTTATTAATTTCTTATTAATTTCTTATCAATTTCTTATCAAGTTCTTATCAATTCCATTTTTTTTTTTGTCGACTAACCAATAACGGAATCTTTGAAAGCTTCGTCACTGCCGACACTGCTGTCGAGCAGATCGATGGGATTCTCGTGACTGAGGTACGTGGAGACGGTGTCGACGCTCGGTCGACGTCCACTTTTCGTACTGCTCGAATCAGCATCGAGCACCGTATCCCAGTTGGTCTTGCGCTTCTGGCCCGACGACTCAACGACCGCTACGGTATTGTTGTTGTTGTTGTTGTTGTTATTGTTGTTCGTTACGCTCGTGTTTTTACCGCCAAATATGTTGTTCAGAATCACACGAGCTATGTTCGATGGACCGTTTTCCCCGCTCTGCTTGCTCTGCTACAATAAGAAAAAACCCATTTAAACAAATATAACATTAAAAAATTTTAACAAATTTTTTATTTTTAAAATTTTTAAATTAATAAAATGACGAACTCAAATTTTTTTGGTAAATTAATTGGAAACAAAATGTAGTTAATATTACATTTTTATATAAGATAATGATTTTTTGTTTTTGTATTTTCTTGCGTGCCAATTATGTGAATTTATCATTTATTCGGCAAAATCGTTACTTTTACAAAAAAAAATGTAAAACGAAAAAATATTCAAAAGATTTTGTTATTTGCGTTCGATATTTCAGAAGAAGATCGCGAGGCTACCTTTTTGCCGTTCGAGCTTCCTTTCTTGCCGCTGCCAGCCGAAGTTTTCTTGTGGCTCGCCTTTACACCGGGATTCTTGAATATCGGAGGCAGGTAGTTGTATGTCTTAGGATAACTGTTGTGTCTGCCGGTAGTGGATTGAAGTTCCTCCAGAGCGACTTTGACTAGAGGATATGGAGCCTGCTGAATTCTACGTATCGGCCGGACGTAGCCGGTGCAACAGCGCACTTGGGTCAGGTTGCAGAAGTTTATTATGTATGGAAATCCCAGATGAGTCTTGGAAACGTCGATTGTCTTGTCGCCCTGGAATTTAAAAAAATGTAAGGATTTTAAAAAATCAAAAATTTTTATAGTCTTTTTCAAAAATTGCTATCGTTATTGCAATTATCGGTTGATTAGAAGTGTTGATAATTTGAAGAAAAAATATATATAAATGTGTATCAGAGCTGGGCAAAATACTCGAAAATACTTAAAATACAAATTACTATATGTATTTAAAATACAAAAAATTTTCTGTACTTAAAATACATTTATAAATTCTTCGCAAAGTACCCCTTAAAAATCAATATGAATGGATGGATGGAGCGTCCCATATCGTCCAACCATCCCATCCGGCCGAACCGTACGGACCTAATATGGAGAAGACGCAAAAGTATTTTGTATTTTGTACTTAAAGGGCCTGAAAAGTACTTAAAATACCAGTACTATTGTAAAATCGTTCTGTGCTTCGTCCTGTGAAATAAATAAATAAATAAATAAATATTGACGAAAATAAATGTACCATAGCCCAGGCCTCCTCGATGAGACACTGGACCTCCATGTCGTACGTGTGCCAATCGTCGGTATCGCCGGCCCATTCCCACTTGGCACCCTTGCCAGCCGGCGATCCGGGCAGATAGAACTTTCGTCTGACTCCGTGAATCTCTTCTCCATCGTCGCTGCACTGAGTCTTAGTCTTCAGATTTATGTAATACCTGTTCAGAAAAATTAAACGGGAATGTAATTTTCTTTCAATTTTTTTTTTCCGCAATCGATTACGAAAATCTCAAAAAATCCGGAACTGATCTTGCCTTTACGTACGTTAATGAGACAATTATCGAATTGATGGAGTCGTATCAATAGGATTTTTCCATAAATCGTAAAAATTTTACAAACTATATGAAATTCAATTGTGTAAATGTAACCATGTGAATAAATAAATTGTATAAATCGTAAAAACCGTAAAAATGGTAGGAATGGTAAAAATGGTAAAAAATGGTAAAAATGGTAAAATGATAATTATTGTAAAAATGGTAATTATTGTACAAATGGTAAAAATTGTAAAAACTGTAGAAATGATAACTGCAGAATGGTAAACATTGTAAAAACGGTAAAAATTGTAAAAATTGTGAAAAAAATGGTAAAAAATGGTAATTATTGTAAAAATTGTAAAAATCGTAAAGACTGTAGAAACGATAAAGATTGTAATGATGGTAAAGATGGTAAAAATGATAAAAATGACAAAATCTAGAAAAACCAGAACATTACAAAAGTTTCAAAAACAATCGTAAAAGTTGGATAAACATCAATGTGACGATGTGACAAAAAAAAACCACGTGATCAACGAGTCACCGAAGCCCCCTCCATCCATCGCCGACCCATAAAAAAAAAAAAAAATGGAAACCCCTTTAAAGAAAGAAAAAGCTTTAAAAAAAAGCCATGTCAACCTGTCCAAATTTGGATCGGCGTCGTTGAGAAAGACTCTGGTTAATTTTTTGCAATGGGCCCTCTCGAGATGCTGGGAGACCGCGGGGCTGTAGGGTCTCCATCTGCCCTGACGGTTTTCCCACTCCCACACGACGACCGCGTGTCCGTGCTCTTGTCCTTGGGCGTTCATTTTATCTCCGTCCCACCTTAGCGGCCGAGCGTCGTCCTTCCTCGCCGCCGCTCGCCTACCGTCGGAATTTCACACGCACGCGACCCACACGAAAGAGCCCCAAGAGCGTGGGAACATTTTCGATAATCCCACGTAGAGCGAGCGGGACGAGGCTACGTCTGTATGCGCGCGCATCCCCTCCCCCCCCCCCTCCTTGCAGTGCGCGCGCGCGCGCGCAGTACGGCCTAATTTTTCACGCCCCCACCAGATCACTGGAATCAAAAAAAAAAAAAAAAAAAACTTTCCAAACTCTTTCTCACGGTGCCCGCTTTGGGTCCGATTTTCGATACGTACGGCTGGGCTCGTCGCGAAGGATCGTGAGGAATCGATGGAAAGACGGAAACGAAGTTTCCGGCGAGCAAACGTTTTGTTTGCAAACGAGAGTTGATTAAAAATATAAAGAATTAAAAAAAAAAAGAAGTCCGAGGGCGAGGAGCGGAGAGACAAGTGCACGACCACTTCCCACGAACGTCGTGGCGCGACTGTCGAAGGGAAAAGTTCGGTGCGGCCCGGTGACGTCGGTCGGTAAAGTGACCGGCCGAAATGCGCGCTGTGAATGACCGGTCATTTAACCCCGGCTGCGAGGTATCTTACCGAAGAACTATAAAATTATCGGTGCAAGTTTGATAAAAACAATTTGTACCATTCGATTGGCGGTCGTTTAGTGGTGATTGGGAGACTAATTAAAAAATTTTGTTGTCCAATCGTTTAATTACAATAATTATAAAATAAGAAACGAGGCCAAAAGTTGGTCAGCGAACATTTTTATATTGGCTCAATCGATGCAGAATTGTTTGGTGGTCAAGAATAATATAATAAAAATGTTCGGTTGTCACTGGTTTCGCAAATAAAAAAATGAATGAAATGCTGTGAAATTAATGTATGGATGCTGTTGCCATTTCACCGCCCATGTTGGTTTTCGCCGACAATTTGTAATGTTCAATTTAATTTTTTTTTACCGCCTTTTTTTATTTACCGCCGAATCGTTTATGTTATTAATACAGTCCAGTAAGATTTAAAGCACGCCCGTCGCATAGAAAAATTGTCCAGGTCTGTCGGTAAAGTAGGTAAAGCAGGTTAAAAAAGAAAAAAAAACAGCTCCAGCATCATCTCAACGGGCACTTATGGTTTTATATATATTTTTAGACAATCGAGTGAACACCAAACGTTTCAATTGCATTATTCTTAGCCACCAAACAATTCCCCATCGATTGAGCCCTTTTGAAGAAAAACTACTTTTTAAAAATTATTATATTCACAATAATTACAATAATGAATTAATCAAAATTTAATTTTAAGTTTCACATGTAAATTTAAATAAAAAATTTAATCATTAAAAAATTGATAGACTAATTAAAGCATTTGGTGGTCAATGGTTTAATTAAACCATTGACGAAATGCTTTAATTAGGTTATAATTAGGTATTAATTAGGTTATCAATTTTTGTTGTCAAAGTTCGTAACCGGTTAAACACCGCACAGTAAATGACCGGTCATTTAACCGCCGCTAGGAACGTATTTTACCGACGGAAATTGATTGCCTTCCGCCTGCCCGAGCTCGGTCGGTAACAAAAACTGTAATTACCTTTTTAACTTTTTTCCATTCTGCTGGTTTCTTATCGACAGAAACAAATTTTTTTCGGACACGAAAAACAATCCTACACCGATAACGAATTTTCATATCGCGACGCAGGAGGGGGGGATCGACTAATCCAGAGAACATAGAATCTCTGACTAATCGAGCTGATCTCCGCCATATTTGATCAGTCGACGCTGCGCCGTCGCAAGGATTGGATCTGCGCTCGCTGCTTTTCACAAGTAAGTCACGTCCTTTTATTACTAATAATAGAAAAATACACATATTCGTACAGCGGATTATAAAGAAAAATTCAAATAATAACTCACGCGGCAAACGCAAAATCGACACTTTTTTTATCGCGAGTTCTCAATCGAGCCGCGCAAGTTGTTTCGCTCTCGCGAGAATCGTCGTTCAAACACCGTCAAAATAATCCCGCAATCCTTCGTCCACGTAAAAATCTTCGTGGAGCGAGTTATCGAAAGCCCGAATCTAAGATTATGTGAAGAAAAAAAAAATATGGAGAAAAATATTACGATTTTTATTCAAACATTTTTTGGCAAAAACAAATGTTGACATAAAAAAAATAACCTAATTTTGGACTTAAATAACAACCTAATTTTTTTTTACTCGAAAAAAACCTAGTTTATTTACTCGAAAAAACCTAATTTTTTTGACTTAAAAAAACCTAATTTTTTACTAAATAAGTCTAATTATGACTTTTTTTTTAAACACACAATTTTTGGACTTTTTTTCAAAAATCCCTTCTTTTACTTTTTTTTTTAAACACATTTTTTGACTTTTGTCTTCAAAATCACATTTTTTTAAATTTAATTCAAGAAACACATTTTTTGACAAAAAAAAAACGTTTTGAAATTTTTTAATCTTTCTTTTTTAATTTTAAATTTAATTTAAATCTAATTTTTAATTTAAATTTAATTTTATAGGTCGCAAGAATGGGCGAGAGATACAACATACACAGTCAGTTGGAGC
Source organism: Stenichneumon culpator (assembly GCA_964017025.1). NCBI lineage: Eukaryota > Metazoa > Arthropoda > Insecta > Hymenoptera > Ichneumonidae > Stenichneumon > Stenichneumon culpator. Next base: position 5,263,005 of record OZ024771.1, read on the forward strand.
ATTTGCAGTCCAAGTACATAGGTACGGGTCACGCCGACACAACAAAATTCGAATGGATGGTAAATCAGCACAGGGACTCGTGCAGCTCGTACATGGGACACCACGACTTGTTGAATATCTTCGCCATAGCGGAGAACGAATCGAAGGCCAGAGTGAGGTTCAACATAATGGAGAAGATGCTGCAGCCGTGCGGTCCGCCGCCCGAGAAGCCGGAGGACTAATAAAACGCAAAAATTTAAGTCTGCTGTGATACTCCGGATGTGCGTAAATCTGTGTGTACCCGGGAATGCAAAAATAAAGTGTTCTACGATGTTTTTGTAAAAATCTGTTCAAATAAAAATCAATGTCGCGCTTGGGTAAAGCAAGAAAATTTGTTCAAACATATTTACGTCAAAAGCATTTTTTTTTTTTTTTTTTTTCAAAAACTTGAGGAAGAGTTTCCGATCGAAGAGCGCAATGGAATATTTTTTGATCGAAGGCATAGTCAAACGTATTTTGTTCAAAGACGTTGTCAAAGGTATTTTGTTCGAGAACGTAAGGAAACGTGTTTTCAATATTATATGCAAAAGAATTTTTTTGGCTCATAAGCAAACGCCGTATTTAGTTGAAAAATGTAGTCAAGCAATCATGTATTATGTTTGAAAAGGCCAAACGTATTTTTTTATCGAAACGGAAGTGAAACGTATTTTCATCAAAAACGTAAGGAAACACATTTCCTTGAAACATAGGCAAACATTGTATTTAGTTGAAAAATGTAGTCAAGCGTATTTTGTTCAAAAACGTAAGAAAACGTATTTTGTTTAAAAACCTAATGAAACGTATTTTGTTTAAAAACGTAATGAAACGTATGGATGTTAAGGAAACTGTATTTCTTCTAAACGTATGCAAACCTCATTGAAAAGTGTAGTCAAACGTATTTGTTCGAAAACGCAAACAAATGTATAGTTATTACGGAAACTTAGGAAAACGTATTTTGTACGATAAGACATGCAAACGTTTTTTTTTTTTTGGAAACGTAGGCAACTGTATTTTGTCGGTAAGAGTATTTCGTTCAAGAAGGTAGTTTCGTACAAACGTGTTTCGAACAAAAATGTAACGAAACGCATTTACGATAATAAGTAATACGTAAACGTATTGGGCACGTACGATCGGTTAGCAACGTAAGAATACGAAGTCTTCTTCAGCAACGCAGATGTCTGTAATTTCGCTCATCCGCGTTAATACATGTCATTTTTCTAAGGTATATAAATACTCGTATTTTCCATTAGCACCGTAAAGACAACGTAAATACCGGTATTTTGAATACGCAACGTAAATACATGTATTTTGAATAAGGAGCTTAAATACACGTATTTTGAATTAGGAACTTAAATACTCGTATTTTTGAATACGCAACGTAAATGCACGTATTTTGAATACGCAACGTAAATGCACGTATTTTGTATACGCAACGTAAATACGCGTATTTTAAATAAGGAACAAATTTACGATCGACGACGTAGAAACAATATTACACTGGATCACTGAGAAAAGAAAGCCTCTTCAAGTAGGGATAACAGGTTTCGGTCAACGAATTAAAAAATTGAATTTCTTTTTTTTGGCACATTAATGCAAACGTTGTCTGTATTGACTCTCAGTTCTCCCGACAGACGCAACGACTTACGAACTAATACGGACATCTTTTCGAATTCCACATCGCAATCAATATAATTAACAATATAATATTCTCGCCGCGATTCGTACGATAAAAAAAAAGGTTCTCATTCGTTAAAAAAAAATTATAATAAAAAAAAGGAACAATAATAAAAAAAAAGATCATCACATACAATTTCCAGGAGAATCGTCGAGCTTTCTACAGCCTACGGAGTTCTCTAACACTGGAATTATATAAGCTCACTAGCCGATAAAGGCTCAGAGGATATTCGAACTCGATAAAACACTTCGCCCGAATATCCACTAAATCGTGTATATTGGATATTATTTTTTTATATTTACGCGCGTGTGTATATGTTTTGAACGAGCAACTGGTACAAGGGTCAACGTTCTAGCCGGCTTATTCGATATATGTGATCGGTGGTTATCGTTACTTATTGGAATACACAGTCTAACGTTTCTCATCGTTAATATCGTTTCTACGAAATTACGATATTTTTTACTTTTTTTTTTTGGTGGGCGTACATGAGAGCTGGACAAAGTACGAATAAATACTTCAAGTACTAAGAAAAAGTCTCACAAGTACTTTTTGTATTTGAAGTGTTTCTCAAGTAGCTTTCCAAGTAATTTTTGCAAAAAATTAGGTTCGTAACGTTTAAGTGGGCTAAAAAAAATGTAAAGTACTTCGCACATGGCTTCCTCATTTATTAGAATTTTGTGGATTGTTTCCTCTCTGAGAAACTTGATTAATCGATTTTGGCTTCCTTATGGAGAAAGCTATGGTTTTTTTTACTTTTTTTACTTTTGTTTTCAACATTTTTTTTTACCTTTTTTTGGGTGGCTCGGAGCTAACTACGAAAAATTACTTCAAGTACTTGAATGTTAAGTACGTTTCGCAATTAGGTTTGTAACGTTAAGCGTTAGATAGCCGCCAATAAAAAAATATGTAAAGTACTTCGCACATTTCTTTCAAATTTATTGGAATTTTGGGCATATAATGTATTATATTTTGAGCACAGAATTTTCCTCGATGACAAACTTTGGTGATCGAGCAAAATTGTAATGAACGAGGATGCCATATGTCAACTACTTTGCACCTTTTTTCGTAACGTTAAAATTTTTTTTTTACAGTTCATACAATTTAAACGGCCAAAATTACAGCACAGTTTATTGCAAAAAATCGTTAACTGAAATGTTCGTGATTCGTCGTTTTCAGGCTGTTTTTAATCTATTAGTCACATCTTGTCCATTAAAAAAAAATAATCCATAAAAAAAATTCATACAAATTTCGTTTAAACATTTTTTAAAAATTTTTTAAAAATAATTAAAGAGAAAAAAATTCTCGTCAAAATTAAACTTATCGAAAAGCTTACACAGATAATTATATATTAATAGAAACAGGATGCGATGCTACTTATTGATATCCGTAATGCGAGCGTATACTCAAATGTACATTTAAAAAGTATTTAAAGTACAAAAAAAGTACTTGAGTACTTCAAGTACGTCCTTGAAGTACCAAACAAGTATCCGGTACTTCAAGTATTGCCCAGCTCTGATGTACATCATCCTGTAGCATGGAAAATTTAATTTTCAATTTTTTTCCCTTTTTTTATATTCGATAATCAAATTTTTTTTTTTTAATCGAACTTTCAGACTTTATCGACGAAGCGATTTTCTCTGGACACTCTGGACGTCGCGGATCGCGAGCGAGTACTGCGACAAACTCGAAATTTGTACAGTATCTTTGAAACAACTGTGGCTACAAATCTACCCTCGAGTACCACGAGATTTTTTTTTTTTAGTAAAAATTGACAAATCAGTGCTTACAAATATTAAATCGATGTTACTATTTTTCTCTCGCACGGATTAAGTCGATCACGCGTCAGCTACAGTTGTTTTAAAGATACCGCATAAATTTCGAGTCGATCGAGTGCCGCGTTCGCGATTTACGATTTCCGCAGTCGAATACCGTTCGTTACCTGCCGTTTTACAAAATTCAATTTTCAACAGAAAATCATTTCATTTTTTTAAAGTCTCGATCTTGCCTGCGGTCTCGTTTTTAAGGTAGTCCTTGCGAATAGTGTTCACTTTGCATAAGTTTCAGAGAAATGAGAAGGAATTGCAAACACTTCTGGATGGTATAAATATCTAAAAAAAATCAAGCATATAAAAGGTACTGAAAAGATCAATTTTGCATAATAATAATTCCAAAATGTTATTAACAAATTTATGAAAAATGAAATTGTACAACAGATTTCCCAGAAACCTAATTTTTTTAAAATGAAAATGATGCGTTAATTTTTTCGAATACGTACGAATTTTCAGATTTTTACATTCCCTTTGAATTTTGTGACTTTCTACACACTTTTTCCATATAGAAAAAAAAATTCAAAGTGAATTTAAAAATCTGAAAAATTCATACGTATTCAAAAACGTGAATAAATCGTTATCATAAAACAATAAAAGTTAGGTTTCCGGGAGATTTGATGAACAGTTTTATTTTTCATCAATTCAGTAATAACATTTTGGAATTATTATTATCCGAAATTAATCTTTTCAACACCTTCAACAGGCTTGATTTTTTTCACATTTTTATACTATCCGAAAGTGTTTGTAATTCCCTCTCATTTCTCTGAAACTTATGCGAAGTTACTTATGCGAATAGAAGACACTATTCGCAAGGACTACCTTAAAATCTCGTCGACGGAATTCGGCGCTTAAAGAATCACGGTTCCTGGTATGATTTTTTTTTTTATCAGTACCGAGCGTTTTTACGATTTCCTTGATCAACAATCTCTAGACCGGTGTCGGATTGGTCCGCTCGTAAAAAAGTAGATAAGGACTGGCGCATAGAACGTCCGTGAGCGATGTATTGTCGACGGTCGTGTCGGACGCGTAGAGCCACTGGCCCGGCCGATTTCCCCGTCTGTAACACACGAAGTGACCGGCGTCGACGTTTCCGCGGTGTTCGACGACCGCTTTCAAAATGTATCTGTGCTTCCCGCTCGTCGAACTCTGCTCCAGTACGTTCTGGTCCATCAGCACCATCGATTGAACGGTTCCCTGGAACGCAACATTTTTTTTAATCAATTTTTTTTTTGCATAGTTGTCGGGACAAATATTAATAAAATAAAATAAGTAATAATAACGATAACACAATAAAATAATGACTATGTTGAATAATCATTTTTCCACACTTTTACGGTGAACATATCGGTTCGAATATTTTGCGTAAAGGAAACAATCTCTGGAATCAAAATAAATACAATTTTTGGTGAATGTAATAGAGTTTATAAATTCATTTAACTGAAAGATTTTTTTTTTTTGCTGTAAATAATTGCATAGTTGTCGGGAGGATAAATGAAAGAAAAATTTAAATAATAATAAAAATAACCTAATAAAGACGTTGATAAAATAAATAATAAAGATGTTGAAAAACAATTGTTCACACTTTCACGATGAACAAAAATAGGTTCAAATTTTTCTTCGCAGACGAAGAAAAATCTGCATATAAATATAATTTACGGTCAATATGATAAAATTGATAAATTATTTGTCTTAAACATTTTTATTGTCAGCAGCAAACACGCGAACAAAATGAAATATCAGACGCGTTCAATTTTCGTACAAAAAGTAAAAAATAAAAATAAACATGTAATAAATAAAATTGGAAAAATTGTTGAATAAAAATCACCTGCGAATTTCGTTTCGTCGCTTCGGCGAATGTGAATGGATCGAGTATCAAAATTTCCGGGAATATGACCGGATCGTCCCGCTTTATCGGCATCCCGGAGTTGCTCCATGTAGTGCGTGGAATGTGAAGACACAAGCAACGCGGCAATTTGCCGAGAGTCAGAGTCTTCACGGCCGGACATCGGGACGAACAGTTGTCGCACTGAACGTTGTGAATGACTTCGCTCGTGACGAGACGGGACAGCAATTCTGCGAGGGTGTGCCGTCTCCAGGTCAGAGCGCCGCCGGCCGGCGGCAGCGGCAAAGAAACGCTCTCCAGCTTGTCGTAACGAACGGGCGACTAAAAAAAAAAGAATTAATTAATTTTCGGAATAATAATTATCCAAAGTCATAGCTCGAGCGAAACAGAGTCCGAAATGTGTAAACCAAAATCTATCGGTTTTTCATACGAAATTAATATATTAATATTGATTAAAAAATTGATATTTGCCTAAAAAAATGTTCAAGTAATTATTGAAAAATGCCTTATTTTAAAACGACGGCATTATTTTTTTTTAAATATTTTTACGAAGAACGTTAATTTGTAAAAATACTCTGATGGTGTATTTATTCGTACGAAAAAATTAATGTATTAGAAAAAAAACATGAAAATAATGTTAAAAATATGAAAATAATATAAAAAATATTTTTTAAAAATGGGCTCCACGTGCTGAAAAAACGCTTTTTCGATTAATTTCCGGGTGAGCAAATTCTCGCTCCGTCAATGCAGGAATACGAGGGGAAAAAACCGGTACTAACTTTCCACTTGCAATTCGTGCACTGCAGTTGGCTGGTGAGCAATCCCGAGAACGGATGTGTCTCGTTCGCGATGACGGATACGCTGGTTTGAGGGATCGTGCAAAGCGAGCTCCACGGTCTGAAGGAACCCTTCGAGCCGTCCTTGTCCCCGTTACCGGCGACGAACTCCGCGGATCTCGCTATTATAACGCCGGGCTTGCTGGCACCGATACCGTTCGATATCGATCTCGTCGATGCGATCATCGGATCGTTACTTTTATCCATCGATTTTTCACCCTCCGAATTGTTCCGCACCTCGGCTATGTCGTTGCAGGACACGCTTCGCAGACCCAGAAAATCGCCGCCCGCCTTCGCGTCCGTCGGTATTTCCAGACCCACCGGCAATGCATCGGAAAGACAGCCTTTCTATAAAATAAAAAGAAATGTAATTTTTATTAAAAAATTGTATAAAAATCTAAAAATTTTAATAAAGATTTGTATAAAAAATCTATAGATTTTTATAAATTTAAGATATTAGCGTTTAATCGGTCTAATGAATGCGTCGATTAAAATAAATCTTCTTTTTTTTTTTTTGAGAATTAAAAATTGGAGTATTTAAATGGCGAGAAAATTATGTGAAAATATTATTTTTAATCCTACTCTGCTAGTCGTCGGGCGGGTCTCGGATTGAAGCGCGCTGAGAACTACGTGAAAGAGCTCGTGAGCGTCCTGGTGCCCGAGACCGAAACGCCACAGCGCACCGAGAGACGTTATCACCTCGATCGGCGCTATGTCGCCGTAGAGATCTTCGTCGAAGCCATTAATTTCTGAAAAAAAAATATATCTATTGATATGATAAAATAATATCCAATTCTATTTACTTCTATTTACGTGAACTCCTTTTCAATAGAGCCGTTTCAAAGGCGACAAAAATTTTCTTAAAAATGGCACATTTTTGTAGTGTCAGGTCTTGGCTTAAGTTATACGTAAAAGAAAAAAAAATACTGTTAAGGAGAAATCCATTTAATAAACAAACAAACAAAAAGCTTTGCGGAAAATTGGAAATTGAGTACAAACTCAATGAAAGTTAATTAAAAAAACAAAGACTGTTAAACATATTAATTCTGCTTTCCATTAAAGTAAGAAAAAAATTGTTGCATTAAATCAACGTTAAAAAAATATATATCTTGCGGTTAAATTAAATAAATGGTTAACAATAAAAATAAAATAAAATCAACAATGAAGATCAAATAAAATCAACGATAAGAATAAAATAAAATCAACGATAAAAAATTAATTTTACATCGAGTAAATGCCAGATTGGCACGGCGTCGAAAATGCTGCGATCTCGTGTACGTACTTTCCAGAACAGAAGCGAGATTGCTAGTGAAACTGGTGGGCTTGCTCTTGTCCCGGTGTCTGGCCAGCCAGTCGGCGAAGACCGTTGTCGCCGCCAGGGACTGCAGCAGCGAGTTGAGAAAGCACGTGTGTCCGAGATTCACAATACCCGCTACTTGACCTAGAAATTTATTATTTATTTAATAAAAAAATTACATATATTTTTTTGTTAAAAAAAACACCAAAAATTAATTTATAATTTCACACATAAAATTATATATGGACATACGAAGTCATAATTATATATGTCAGCACAAAATTTATAATAATTTGAAACATTTATAGGAATTTACAAGTATTTATAACAAAATAAAAATGTATTAAGGTAGTCCTTGCGAATAGTGTTGATTTCGCATAAGTTTCAGTGAATTGAGAGGGAATTGTAAACACTTCGCGATGGTCTAAAAATCTGAAAAAAATCAAGCGTATTAAAGATGCCGAAAAAATTAATTTTGCATAATAATAATTCCCAAATGTTATTAACAAATTGATGAAAATTTTCATTGTTCAACAAATCTCCCGGAAACATAATTTTTTTTAAATTAAAATTATTCGTTTATTTTTCTGAAAACGTATGCATTTTTTTCAGATTTTTAAATTCATACGTATTCAGAAAAATAATCGAATCATTTTCATTGAAAAAAAGTTATGTTTCCAGGAGATTTGTTAAACAATTAAATTTTTCATTAATTTGTTAATAACATTTGGAAATTATTATTATGCAAAATTAATATTTTTGGCATCTTTAATATGCTTGATTTTTTTCAGATTTTTATACCATCGAGAAGTGTTTACAATTCCCTCTCAATTCTCTGAAACTTATGCAAAATCAACACCATTCGAAAGGACTACCTTAAGTTAATGAGACGCAGATTCTACAAGTGTTGCACTTCCTTTCCGTAAAATTTAATAATAATTATTATAAAATAGACTATATTATATCTTTTGAAAAAGGGTTATTCACGTTAAATAAATAAATAAATTAATTAATAATAACAATAATAATAATAATAATAATTCCATGAGGAAAATCATGTCTTCGTTTATTCTGCTAACTCTACAGTAGCACGATTAGCTAGCTTGGGTAATGCGAACCGAGAGTTTCACTACACAGGTCTGCCGCTCAGCACTTTCCAGAAAAGTGCTAGAGAAAAGGTTCTTTGGTTTGACTAGAAATATAGTCGTCATTGATATTTAGCTATAAGATAAAAGTCATATAGTGATAATTAGTCAAAGGATAAAAGTGATATAGAGTTAAGGCGGAAAAATGAAAATAAGAACAAAAATGTTTGGTACTGGCAAAATAGCATATTTTATTAGTGTCAGGCCTTGGCCTAAGTCATATGTAAAGAAAAAAAAAATACTATAAAAGCAAAATCCGTTTAATAAACAAACAAACTAACGAATAATAAATATTACCTCTTCGCCGAGGCTTCGGCGAGGGTCCCCACAGAACGAAAGCTGCGATCCCCAGGGCAAAGCCCACTCCGGCGAACATTGCAATTCGCTCAACGTCCATCCTTGCCCCTCACCAAAATTACAAAAAAAAAAAAAATCCGCTGCAACGGCAAATTCCGTGCGCCGACTTCGATATATAGTTTTCACCTGTGCCGTCTTACCCCGCACTCCAAATTATTCTCCTCATTCTCAAAAATTTTCATCGGAAATCCTCGGAATTCTGAAAAAAAAAATACCAATAATAATAATAAGAATAGTAATTTTTTTTTCATATTTTTTTTATTTTATTTTATTGACGAGGTAACTTCTTTACACAGGACTTAAAGTTGTGTAATAATAATAATAATAATTATAATGATAGTAATAATATAATAATAATAATAAAAGCTTCAAACTCTTTTGTTTTTTCGGCTCGAGGAAAAAAAAAATATCGAAACAATCCCGACCCTCCCGAACAATGTGCGTTTGTATTAAAAAAATTTTACTGCCGTAGACGAGCGAGCCGACCTCGATCGACAAGTAAAAAAAGATCTCGATTCGTCAAGTAAAAAAAAAAAAAAATGTCAATAAAAAAAACAACAACATACAAATTTTTCTTTTCGATTTTCTGAGCGAATTTTCGTGACAGTCCTCTTTTATTCCGCGACGCACTCTGCCTTGATTCACATCTCAGAGATAGAAAGACACAAAATCTCTCTGCGTCTCGAGAGACCTAAAAAAAAAAAAAAATCTCGAGAGTCGTCGGTCTCGTATCGACAATATCTCGAAAACAATCGAAACTCTCGATATGTATCGAAAGCGAAGTGGTGTTTTGTGAAGTTATATACTGAGTTTCCACCGGGGACTGAAAACGGACTGAAACGAGTCTGAACACTCTGAACTAAGAGCAAAATTCTAGTTAATTCGAAACTTTCTAGTTAACAGTCAATCCCATAAGTAAATTTTAAGTCTACTAGAATTTTTCCACTAGTTCAGAGTAAATCCCGGCCCGATCACTTACGGTGTGGAAACTCGCGGTAATATTTATTTGAGCTCGAACTATCGATAATCGAACTATGTCATCATCGTTTGACCGGCGAATTCGGGAAACGTAAACAAACTTTACTAATTTATGAAAACACGTTCGATCATTCTGATATCGGTAACTCGACAATTGTTGACAATTTTTTTCACCCGATCTTGAACGAGTACGTTAAATTTTTTTTTTTTTACAATAGAAAGTACAGTTGTCATCTTTTACGTGCCTTAGTCAAACTAAGTCGAAGTGACGCTTTTTTTACATCAAAACAAATCCTTCACACGACGCCGAAACAACGTTTTTTTTCAATTCGGCATCGACATTATTTTCAAGGTGACATTTCGTTAAAGACGCGCGTCTCTTTTGTTGAAATTATGACCGACGAAGAAAAGGCGATTCCGGCAATGGAACGAGACATCGTCGACTCGGTGAGGTTATTCGAGCACGATTTACAATTGTACGAAGAACTTCCCAAGGGGTTGATGAATGTCGAGGATCTGGAAAAATTGGTCATGGACAGGCTGACGAGTAAGTATCACGTACGATTCAGAACTCCATCAAAATTTTGATTTTATTTTTCACTTCACGAATTATTTACTCATAGAAACCGTACATGTGAAATGTAAAATTTAACTAGCAGTCAAGAGTCTGAACAAACCACAAATCGCAAATCGCCAACCCCAAATCCCAAATCACAAATGGCACATTGTAAATCACAAATTATAAATCACAAATTGTGCATCACAAATTGTAAACCACAAATTGTAAATCACAAATTGTAAATCACAAATTGTAAATCACAAATTGTAAATCACAAATTGTAAATCACAAATTGTAAATCACAAATTGTAAACCACAAATTGTGAATCATAAATTGTAAACCACAAATTGCAAACCACAAATTGTAAATCAGAAATTGTACATCACAAATTGTAAATTACAAATTGTAAACCACAAATTTTAAATCATAAATTGTAAACCACAAATTGTAAAGCACAAATTTTGAAACACACATTATAAATTCCAAATGATAAATCACAAATTATAAATTACAAATGATAAATCACCAATTATAAATTACAAATGATAAATCACAAATGATAAATCACAAATGATAAATCACAAATTATAAATCACAACATGTATAATATGAATGGGCTTGTTGTCTTTCCTCTAAAGTTCTCAGGGCAGTGGAGAAAATTGCCGGGACAAGAAAATACAAATCTGCAAAGAGGTGCAGAAGAGTACTGACGCAGCGACTCAGGAGTGCAGGATACGAGTCGTTCGCAAACTTGTGCGAGGGAACTGGATATTGCAGGGTCAACATGAAACAGCATTATGCAGCTAGAAGGAAGGACCATGTCTCACACTTCATCCTCCTGCTGGGCATGTCACAGAGTAGCATATCACGATCTTGGATCCAGAAAATGGAGGGGTTCCTTTTCGAATGGCGACTGTCCGCTCTGGATGACAAAGGAATCAAAGCTTTCGGGGCGTACAACGATCTCAAATATCGTATGGCAAGTTTCGTCGAGTATCTCAAATTATTTATTCACAAATTGCTTATTATGATTTTTTTATAATTCTGATATCTATACTTTTTCATTTTTGTATTTTGACGATTATAGTTCAAAAAGTAATATACGAAATTTTCTAAAATATGTTTTTTATAATTTTTTAATTATCGATTTGTGTAGGTAATTTTTGATAAAAGATTTTTATCACAATTTTGTATAATGTCGATAACATTGCTCGTACAAGTTTGCAATTACTTTATTTTTTTCCAATTTTTTTATTTCCCTTTGGTGTAAATTTTATTTTTCACGCTCCGCCCGTTTATTAATTTTCAATTGTTTAACAATACAGTTTCATTTTTTTTTTTTTACGATTTTTCCCTTTTTTTGGAAAAACACGGAATCTAACGGGAAATTGAATAGCAGCATAATTTATTTTTCATTTTTATCACAAAGATCGACGAGGATGATAAGAGGCGCCTGAAAGATCGGCTGAAGCCGTTGATGAAGCACCCATCGTCGTTCGACTCGACGACGTTCTACAGAGTTCCGGCTGTCGAGATGCTGCGCTCCGAGGCGAGGCGGTACATCTATTTCAAAGAAGGCGTAGCTTACCCCGAGCATTCTCACTTGCGGGCCGCGATTCTTTACCAATACAAAAGTCGTTTGCGGTCGCGAATCCAGGTGGGAATTACAAGTCATGCTGCGCATTGCCGCCGCATTCTGTGATACACCAATTTTTTTTTTTTTTGTTTATTTAAGAATTGTTCACCCGTGCCGTCCCAGGCAAAATGAGATTCTGCGAGAATTTGAACACTTGCTGTTGGTATAAAAATCTGCAAAAAATCAACTGTATTAAAGGTGCCAAGAACATTGATTTTGCATAATAATAGTGTCAAAAAATTATTAACAAAGTGCTATAAAATATTGTTCAACATATAATCAATAAGCCATTTTTTTCTCTTTTCAAATGAATTCTTTGATTTTCTAGAAGATATGCATTTTTTCAGAAGTTTCTTACATTTTTCAATCTTCTGTTTTTGAATTTTTTTTTAAGGTCATAACTACGGAACTGCTCGCGCAATCATCTCGAATTTTTTGTATGCACTGTGGAATCGAGATATGGAAACGTATCCGAAAATCGTGTCTCTATATGGATTTTTCGAAAAAAAGTATTTGAAATGTAAGAAAATTCTAAAAATATTCATAATGCATTTTTAAAAATAAAGGAATTCATTTAAAATGAGAAAATAGGAGATTTAATAATTAAGGCATAATAATTTGTTAATAACTTTTTGGCATTATTATTATGCAAAAAATGAAAGGTCCTTGACATTATTAAATATGGCTGATTTTTTCAGATTTTGGCATATCGTAGAGTACTGAAATTTTGATCGAATTAAACTTTCGGTTGGAAATGTATGTGTGAAGCATCCTTAAATTTATCGTTACATTAAATTTTTTCCATTTCAGAGATTTATAGGAGCACATAATTACATGATCGACCCGAGAATTCGCGTTGTGGTCGAATCAGTTCAGAAACAGTTCGCAAGCCTGAGCCTACCTGAACCCACCGTTTGGAATCGCGTCGTCGCGAGAGTCGATAAGTTGGACGAGGTAAGGATGTCGCTCTGTCGGTAACAAAAACTGTAAAACATTTTTTTGTTTTTCAAGTATTTTAAACATTTTTGGTCAGATTCTGATAATTGGTCTAAAACTAATAATTTGGTGTAACACGCGGAATTTTAGAACCGTTAAAGAAAATAAAAAAAAAATTCATGTGCCTTTTAAAAAATCGATGAATTTATTCGAAAAGAGAGAAAAAAAGATTTACTGATTCGTCGAAGATTTTTTTTTTGCCATTTGTTAATAACTTTTTTGAGATTATTATTATGCAAAATTAATATTCTTTCGGCACCTTAAATACAGTTAATTTTTTCAGATTTTTGCCCCATTGGGAAATGTTAAGTTTTTAACTGAATCTCACTTTTGGCTCGAAATGTACGTGTGATGCGTCCTCAAACGATGTTTCTTAAAAAAAAAAAAATTAATCGAAAAAAAAATATTGGATGGATCATATTAAACTTTTTGTTTCTCAGATCGCTAAAACAAGCTATCCACCGTGCATGCGAAATCTTCACGAAGGTCTTCGCAAGACGCATCATCTGCGTAATATGGGTCGAGTTCAGTACACGCTCTTCCTGAAGGCTATCGGCATAACGGCCGAGGATGCGGTTAAATTCTACAAAAACGAGTTCACCGAAGAGATGGATGAAGATGCCTTCGAAAAACAGTTTACATACATTTTTCGTCACCTCTACGGTCTTGTGGGATCGAAACAGGCTCGCGACGTGCCGAGCTGCTGGAAGATAGCCGGGGAAAAACCGGGCCCGGGCGACTTTCACGGTTGCCCCTTGGCGACCAACGACATCGAAGATCTCGACAAACTGCTCACCGGTTGGAACATAGAACCGTCCGGTCGGTTTGCCTAATTAATTTTGATTTATTTATTTATCGATTTATTTATTTATTTATTAAATCTGTTGCGCGAATTGTGACGAATTGATTCTTTTCAATTTGATTTTCAATTTTCAATTCAATCTTCAATTTTTTCTGTCGCAGCCAAGTGCGAAATCGTCCGGAGGGTAGAGGAGAAAGATCGTGGGAAGGCTTGCGCCGGATACTTCGCGGCGATACACAGACGCCCCGCGATGTATCCTATTGTAAATCCGAAAGATTTCTACCGACAGAGTACGGAGCTTTGTGAATCTCAAGATTTCGGTCAGCTTGATGGCGTTTCCACGAAGCCTGACGGTACGCGGATGTTTTGGCGTCATTGAGGCGATGTGAAACGACTCGGTCGGTAACGAAAACTGTAATGGACTTTTTTTTACGATGCGATTTTTTTTTTTTAAGGGCATGTGACACACACGTATCGATGCTCCGATGGTAACAAATCGCCTTCCCTATTTTCTCCGTGATGGTTGATGTTTCGACCAAAATCAAATTAGGTTTTTGTTGTCAATAGATATAAGTATGAAAACCTAATTTGCTTTTGCTCGTCGTATCAATCGTTTTGGAGAAAACAGGGAAGGCGATTTGTTACCGACTGAGTCTGTAACACACGCCCTTAAGTAAAAAGCGAATTCGAGTTTCGTTTGCAAATATCGAGTCGGTCGGTAACGGAAACTGTAATGAGTTTTTTGTTTTTTTTATCGTCCGATTTTTTCTCGAGAAAAAGCAAATTCGAGCTGCCTGCGCACGATAATTTCGCATTCGCCACGAATTTCCTTTTTTCCCAAAAAAAAGTGTAGTGTCGAAAAAAGTTCATTGAAAAATTGAAGCTCTCGAAGTTTCACTTCATTTTGCCAAAAACTAACTTTCTGTGTATTTTACGAAGTATATTCTACGGAGTTTTTGACAATTTCCATCGTGTTTAGATGTCGAAAGCGATGATTGCGAGAGCTCCAAGCAAAGCACGAGCTCCGAAGAAAACGACGCGTCTGACGACGACTGCCAAATTGTAGGGGAAATTAACGCGCCGATGGCAGCCAGAAAATATAAGAAAATGACGAATGACCAAAGAACAGCGAAAATGAGGAGAGAATTAGTGGAATTTTATGAGAGCGTAGTTGGACGCAAAGAGCTCGGTAAGTGTCGAGTCTGGTCGGTATACCAATTTTTTTAAATTCATGCGTTTATTGTCCACAGTAGAAAAAAATGTATTGATTTAGTTACCGACCGAGCAAGACAATTGCTAATCGCTTAATCGATGACTTCAAATATGCGCAGGTGGAATGGAATCCGGGACTGCGATTGTCGTGGATGAACAGTCGTACCTTGATTATATCCTCGAGCACTTTAAGGGTCGGCGAGGCAAGATGGACTAAGATTAATCGCGGGAGGTCGGTAACGCTGCTGTCTGTCGTTACATCGACGTGCATTGTTTTCACGGAAACCCTCTCACTTGTCACCCTGCTGAGAATATTTTTCTGAATATGTCTGAACATTTCTCTGAACGCCGCGGAAAATTTTTCAGAAATTTCCCTGAAAAGTGGTCTGAATTTTTCTAACTCAACGCATTTTTACAACAAATTTAATTCTACGAATTTTTACGACAAATTTAACTCAACGAATTTTTGCAATAAATTTCATTGACTTAAATTTTTTATTTTAATTTCAATTAAATTAATATTTATTTAAATTTTAGTTTATTTTATTGTAAGCATAGCTTCCTCTATCGGGAAGCCAAAATCGGTCGACAAACACCCTTCCGTCCATCGTGGTCGGTCGGTAAAAAATAAATGCTCTTATTTTCTTTGACACTCGTTGTTTTCGACAAAAGCCAATTTGGTTTTTATGGGCAAATCATTTGCCGAGTAAAAACCCAGTTACTTTTTGTCGAATACTTAATTTTCTCCGTGTCGATGGTCTCGAAGAAAATTAGGACGGCGACCTATCTTACCGACCGCGGTAATTCGCGCGGCGTCGGCGCGTTTCGTCACGGGTTAAATAAGCTCGAATCGATCCAATGCGTGGCGACTTTCTTTCTTTTTAATAGCCGTTCGCCTATCGTTATCACGAGTCTGAAATTGTTGTTTTAAAAATTTATCTACATGTAACTATTGATTTTGTTCAATTGCAGTTTGGGTATGAAGCTCTCGGTGACGTCGCGGACCATCGTCTCGACCAGCCTCCGGAGATCGTACTGGTGCTTCCAGCCCCAGTCGCGACGCGCCTCGCTGTCGTCGAAAACTTGCGGCCACGATTCGGCTGTGAAAAATAAAAATCGGTCAGGCACAGTTAATTTTTTTTTAACTTCATTGCCGCATTATTCTCACTCTTCCCATCGATTTTTTGAAGGCGTATCGATAAATTTTGTAAAAACAAAAGCGTTTTATTTATTTTTTTCATTGATAAAAAAAAATTGGATAAAAAATTCCACGCTAAGATCGTTTCGTGACGGTGTGGCGACCGTTAAAAAAAATGTCCGGACCAAAATATTAATAATTGTAAAAGCGATTGAATTTCTTGAAAAAACTGAAAATATGAAGAAAGAAGATTTTTAAGGAAAATCGGACTCCTTTAATTTTTGTATTTGCGAAAATGGAATTTTCTTTTGTACAATCGAAACAACGTGGAATTCGATGAATTATTTTGGTGGCCTTGCGTGGATTTTCGTACCGACGAATTACGTTAAAAGGCGTGTTTCATTAATTTTTTTCATGGATAAAAAAATCGTATTAAAAATTTCACGTCATCAATCGTTTTTCAACGGTGTTGCGATCGTCCAAAAAAAATTCGCAGGCCCGAATATTAAAAATTGTAAGAGGTATTGAGTTTTCGAAAAAATAGAAAATATGAAGAAAAAAAATATATTAAATAAAAATCGAACTCCTTCAATTTTTGTAAATCCGAACCTTGCATTTTTTGTCTACGACCGGAAACACCGTGGAATTTTTTGTACGATACTAAGAAAAAAAAAAAAAATTCACTGTTAAACGAGTAAATTAAGGCCTTATATACGCGAAAAATTTCGACATTTTTCATTGTTTTAAATTTTTTATTCCATCAGCCTGAACGGTTAGGAATATTTTAAGCTTTGCAGAATTGAAAAATTCCAAAAATTGTTAAAGTTACAGCATTTGGAACGTAAAAACTTTTATTTTCTTGGAAGCAGGCAGGTAGCGGCGGTAACTGATCGCGCTATACGGAGACAGGTGCGCCCGACCGCCAACTTCAAAGCCGTTTTTCCACGATTCACTTTTTTGAACCTTGTGAAAGTTCTAACTGTTGAACGAAGGTTCAGATCGCTTTGAAATTTTTACAACATATTCTTAGTATCATCACCTATCGTGTGAACCACAGAAACAAAAATTTCAATGACACAAAAAAAATATAAAAAATAAAATACCGACAGAAAATTGAGTAAAAAAATTTTAAGTTTCGAATTTGTATTATAATAATTTACAGAAATAATATTGTTGGTTCACACTGAAGATACATTCATTATGCAATTACAAATATGTTCATTTTTTTCAGACACCCACATCGATGCGGAGAACTTTCACCATCAACGCGCGCGCAAAAAAAATACATTGGTTTATTATGTAATATCTCCGCCATTTGTTAATATTTCTGATTTTTTTAAATTTACTTAATCATGTGTATAAATGATGTGTAAAAAAAATGTCTATATATGCGTCATTTTTTTTAAACTGCATTTAGAAAAGTACCTTCGAAAATCGGCAAAATCGCGTATATAAGGCCTTAAATCCGCTGAAACTTACCGATCAATTGTCTCGCGTCGGGCTTGTAAGTGATCTTTATATCGGGATAGTGCTTGTGGAGCTCGGAGAAGAGTTCCTCGGGCGTGAAGCTCATCGCCGTTACGTTGTAGACTCGCCGCCTGAGTTCGTCGCTCGGTGTGTTCAAAAATTGAAAAAGGGCGTTCAGACAGTCCTCGATGTACATCATCGGCAGCCGCGTCTGCGGCTCGAGGTAGCACTCGTATCTCTTATTTACGAGACCCTCGTGGAAAACCGCCACGGCATAGTCTGCGAACCCGAGCGGACATTGATTAAGTAAGAACATAATAATAATAACAATAAAAATAATAATAACAATAACAATAATAATAACAATAATAATAATAATAACAATAATAATAATAATAATAATTGCTGTTGTTATTGTCATTGTTTAAAAATGGAATGTGAAATTGCAGGAGAGAGAAAAGGAATATTCTTCACGGGTGATATTTTCTCGTGAGGCAGAAGACGGAGCAATCTCACGGCCGACGAATGTGTACGGTAACGCGACGCAGTTCTCCAATTTTTCTGCGGGATTTCGTCTTTGGCGAGGGATCGATTACCACTATTACGCAATTACTCTAACTGCCGCGGCTTAGCTGTAGTGCATCGTGCTCCAGTTATCGCGAAAAACGATACACCGCGTTTCCGACCGAGAAAAAAAATGGGAAAATTATGGCGAAAGGACTTTTTCGATACACCGGTGGGAAACATGTTCGAGTAAAGATGGAGATACTGAACTCAAATTTTGAATGCTTGGTATTGCATTTGGCGAAAATGGATCTAATAGTAATACATTTTTTTATTTACTTATTTTTATTTTTGAATTTTTTAAATAAAAAAGTGTAATTGACGTTCAAGACGAGTGTACACATCGAATATCGCGCCAAGAGTGGAGAAAAATACTTCGGGAATGTCCTTCAAACGAATTTTTACGATAAATTCGACTCGACGAATTTTTACGATAAATTCGACTCGACGATTTTTTACGATAAATTCGACTCGACGAATTTTTACAATAAATTCGACTCGACGAATTTTTACGATAAATTCGACTCGACGAATTTTTACGATAAATTCGACTCGACGAATTTTTACGATAAATTCGACTCGACGAATTTTTACGATAAATGTAATTCAACGAATTATTACGATAAATTTCGATAATAAAAATTTTGCATTGCAAGCACGTGTTCCTCTATCAGTCGTTACCGTTTTGCACGTAACTTTCTTGTGGAGAAAGTTATGTTCAAAACGGCAAAAGAATGACGACTCCATGTGCAAACTATTTAGCACCTTTCTTAAAAAATATTTGAATACATGCATTCCCATAAGAAATTTACAGTAGGCCATTTGATAGTCCCGAAAAGGTAAAAAAAATACACCAATTTTCATTTCTACTGTTACAGAATGGAAGTAATTAATTGCATACCAGTCGTACCGCCGCCCGGCGGATCGCTGCTGATGACCCCGGGAAATCTGAGGCACCGAAAGTCGAGGCCGAATCTGTGATGATAATACTCGCCCATCAGCTCGGCGTGAACCTTGCTAACGCCGTAGATCGTCCTCGGGCGTTGAATGGTGACGTTGGGCGTCGGATTTCTCGGCGAATCTGGACCGAAAGCTCCGATCGTCGACGGCACGAAAATTCTCAGATTGTACTGCTTCGCGAGTTCCATGACATTGTGCATACCTCGAGTGTCGAAAGCGTTGTGTTATTAATTTAGGTAAAATGAAAAATTAAATTTGCAAAAAAAAAAAAAATACCGTAATAACAGTAGGCGAGGCATTACTTTTATCAAATTATTTTCTCGTTTGGCCGAGGAGTAGCGCGGCTAAAATAAATTGTCACTTCGCACAGTCCAGCGCCTGCGAGCTATTCGAGATGATCGTCGTTGTATCTCGGCTCGGCTATCGTACTCGACGCTATTATTATATACTTTCTCCTACAGGTAGAAAATACTTTCTCGACACTCGACGGTAATTGAAATAGTTACAGGCGGGGGACAGCAAGATTCGCTTGTGAATTCACCGCGCGGCTCCCCGAACGGTGACCGATGTCTCTTTCCTCCGAGTGTATTCTTTTTTCAATATGTTTTTATTTAATCTAAATTTAATTGAAAATATTAAAACTAGTTAATTAATTTTTTTAGGAAAAGCATTTGTCGACCACTGTTCGAATACGGAGACGCCCTCTTTCTCGGTTGCAACAACTCAGCAAAAAAACATCCTCACCGCAGAAACAATGACCCTGAGAAAACTCAGCAAGATAAGACAACCTTACAGTGACTTTGCATTTGAGTGGGACTTGTTTGGCTGCTCGAAACGCATGAATCTTGAGTATTTACATAGTATGAAGGTTTTTGGCTCGATAACATATAAAACTGAATCGCGTACAGCGATTGCAAAACTCAAATGTTCGATTTCGATATAAAATGACTTTGCATTCGACGGGAGCTTGTTTGGCTGCTCGAAACGCATGAATCTTGAGTACTGACATATAATGAAGGTTTTTGGCTCCTAATTCTATAAAGCTGACCGCTGCACCGATCGCAAAACTTGAACTTTCGATTTCGATATAAAATGACTTTGCATTCGATGGGAGCTTGTTTGGCTGCTCGAACTGCATGTATCTTCAGTACTGACATAGAATGAAGGTTTTTAGTTTTTATTTTACAAGCTGAAACGCCTACAGCGATCACAAAACTCAAACCTTCGATTTCGATACAAAGTGACGCATTCGAGTGGGGGTTGTTGGGCTGCTCGAAACGCATGAATCTTGAGTATTTACAGAGAATGAAGGTTTTTAGTTTTTATATTACAAGCCTACAGGGGTCGCAAAACTCAAACATTCGATTTGGGTCCGATCGTACTTTACGCACGCTTAAGCGTGCGTGAAATATTTTGCGCCGTAGGGCTTGCTGTACACCGCCACAATCAGCAGTAACATTTTTCCTGCATTCGTTACAAAAAAAAAAAAAATTATGCGATACTAGTGTGGTGTAGAGAATATTGTATGCGGACTGAGTACCATAAAGTTCCCTTTACCGCAATGTATCGCAAATTACTATTCGCAAATTACTTCGATTAAACATTGAAATTTAATGTAAATAAATGAATGTTTATTTACATTAAACTTCAATGTTTAATCGAACATTTTTTTATCGCCACCATATCGGGCGTTTTACCTTCGATATTGACGCGCACAGCGAGAGGAACGTTCTGCTCGCCAACGGCGCTGAGGAGAGCGCTGAAGTGTATGAGCCAGTCGATCTGATGATTGACGACGATCTTCTGGAGGCCCTTGAAATCGAGAATATCGGCGAATATGAATGGACCGTTGGCAAGACCCTCCTCGGTTGGCTTTATTATGTCGGACAGTATCACGTTCTCCTTCCCGTAATTCTTTCGCAACAACTTCGCGCACTCCGTTCCCAGCTGTCCCAGACCGCCTGATGAAATCGAAGCACATAAAGACATTACTTTTTTTTGCTAATTAATAAAAGTGTTATTACTTTTAGAATAATTTTTATAATTCATTTTATTTAATAAGCGTAATAAAATAATAATTATTTAATTGATTAAAAAAAAATAGTAGAATGGTTATATATTTTTTGAATCGTTGCGGTTCGACAATTTCTGTTAATTATTTGCTGAACCCACACTGGAATAAAAAATCCCGGATCCAGATTACGGTCGCCATTTATTAAAAAATATTTGTTAATACTGAATATCAAAAATGTTCATGTAAGTTATTAAAATAAAAAATCAAATATTAAGTATCGAAATAAAATAATATTCGTTAATATTTGTCGATATAAAAAATGTATATATAATAAAAATCAAAATAAAAATAAAGGAAAAAAAGAAAAGTAAATAAACAGATACTATGATGTTATTATGTTTACACATACTTTATTTTAGTTCATATTTGTATTATTATCTGAACTGTAAAATTGAAAATGTAAAAGAGTCCGTCCCGTAAAATAAATAAATAAATAAATAAATAAATAAATAAATTTTAAAAAATGATTAAATTTTTATATTTTCTCCACGAGACACACTTGGGAGCGGAGGATAAATTTTACCAGTTATGAGTATCCTCGGCGGTTTGCTGGTCCTCGCGGATTCGTCGCGCTCGCCAGTCGTTCCGCGGATCGGCGCGCTGGCGTTGAAGTCTCTACAGGCAAGATACTCCGAACCTCGCGCTCTTAGCCGTAAAATTCTTCGCCACAGCATTGTTAAAATACAAAAAAAATAATAACAAAAAAATGTTATTAGAACCTAATTATATAAAAAAAAAAAATTGTTCGCAGATGCAAGAAGGCTGTGCGAGAGACGATCACACTCTTCCCAGGTCCATCGGGAGTCCGCACAGACGATTTGCTCGCGCTCGCGAGAGGCTGTTCGTGAGATCGATGCGAGCTCGGTCTCCGACGGTCCATAAACTACTGATCTCCTCTCGTCCCCGCGAGGAACGTGTTATTATTCCATATTGCGTGGCCTGTTCGTTTTGAAAACCAGTTAGGAACGGGCCCGGTGGCTGCGGACGCTGGTCCAGGAGTGGAGGAACCTACGTAGAGGAACGCGCTGCAATCCGTGGATTAGATCGTTCGAATATAATTCTACCGAAGGGACTTACATTTTACATTTTTCGGCTTACATTTTAACGAAGTCGAGTCGCAATCTATACCTAGGTCATTTTTCTACAATTACGAGGTAAAAACGCGGCGGCCGCGATCCGGGAAAACCGGGAAAAGTCAGGGAATTTCAGAATTGGTCAGGGAAAAGGTAAATTGTCGCCGAAACTTCTATCAATAAATAGGGAGTACATAAAGGAAGCCTTAAATTAAATAAAAAAAAATTGCGAACACTGAAAAAAATGGAATTAAATATTAATACAATAATGGGCATTTTCATTTGCATCATTAATTTTTTTTTTTAATAGAAGTCGTTAGAAGTTTGGTCAGGGAACATTTTTAATTGGTCGGTGAGAAGTCAGGGAAAAGTGGGAAAAGTCAGGGAATTTCAGAATTGGTGAGGGAAAAGGTAAATTGTCGCTGAACCTTCTATAAATAAATAAGAAGTACGTAAAGGGACCCTTAAAAAAATGGGAACAGTAAGAAAAAACAAAAGAATTGCATTAAATATTAATACAATAATTAAGCATTTTCATTTCCATCATTAATTTTAAAAAATAGAAGTCGGTAGAAGTTTGGTCAGGGAACATTTTTGTCGGTGAAAAGTCAGGGAAAAGTCAGAGAATTTTTTTTAGGGAAAAATACGGCCACCATGGAAAATTTCTCATACTGCGTAAAGTATTTTTTTGTAAATTGATTAAACGCCGAGATAGTCCAGCTGGTTTTTTTTTTATGTTGCACTGCTGTCACCGAAAAGTCGCTGTTTTAAGGCGAAAAAAGCTGTAGCTGCAATAATTTTGTAAAAAATTGGAACGGAAGTGAAATAATTAAATGTGCGGGTGTTTACGCAAATTAAAATAAATAAAAAATTACATTAAAAAAAATTAAATTAATAAAAAATTAAATTAATAAAAAATTAAATTGAATTTATTTTGCATAAAGAGGCCTTTGGATTGCTGTACCGAGCTACGCCCCGGCAGCGGTAACGCTGCCGGGGTGCAGCTTTTAATTTTTCGCTGACGAATCCATCGCGCGTAAATAACAAAAATTAATTATCAACGTCGCGCAATCGAACTGGAATAATTAAACGTGCGGTTGTTTATGCGTGTCGTGCCGCGAGGGTCTCGGCCTTGCCGGTAGTAAAAGCATTGAGCTAATACCGTCGCGATTACGCTCGGTTTACCTGCAATCGTGACATCAGAATGTTGCCGGAGGAAGGTCGCGAAGATACCGGTTTTTCGTCCCGACTATCGGACACGCTCCCGAGTCTGGACACTATAGATCAGACTATAGACCAGACTACACGCGCGTGTCTCGCGAATGGGCATTTTTCGTCGGGCACATCGGAGGCTTGGCTCCGGCCAAGCGTCCGGATTAGCCGATTTTGGTCCCACGATAGTCGGAATTCCGGTTCTCGGACGTCGAGTCAACCGACCAGGATAAAAGTCGATTTTTGTTTTTTTTTTCAATAGTCGGAGACTATCGTCGTCTCATTGTTCACGCTCTTCGGGGAGATTTGGAGGACTCTGGAAGACTTTATTGTAAGATTTTAGACTTGTAACATTAAGAAAAAAAATTATCTTTTTCGATGTCGATAAAAAATATCGAGATCGAATCTGATATTTTTTTTCTATAATCTTACAAATGTAAAATCTTACAAATAAATGAAATCGGAAATATTGAGAAATGTACCTACTCGATTAATTTTTTAATAAACTATAGAATGTGATATATATGTATACATATATTTTATCTTACGAACGTAAAATCTTACAAAGTTAGCAAAAAAAAAAAATCCGCAATTGAGAAATGTACTCGATTTTATATTTTTATACATATATTTATTTGTTTTTATTTATTTATCGAGAACTTTTTACAACTTTTTGCGTTTTTTTATCGACATCGAATCTGATAATTTTTTTTCTTTAATGTTAAAATGTAAAATCTTATAAATAAAAAAAAATGAAATATCGACAAATGTTAGCGATTAATTATTTTTCGAGGAAATCGATTTTTTTTTTTAATTTTGAGGCGGCCAAGTCCGTTAACAGTTTTCTTCCGGTAAGCTCGAGAATTATCTGGTCATCGAAGGCACGCTCGGACGATTGAAACGAAGCGCGTCGAGACGAGAAAGAAACATCGAGAAGAAGAAAAAAGTAATAATTCACCGACCGAAAAGTACGCTTGTGGCGCGTATTCCTGAGCATCTGGGTTGGAACGTTTCGCTCCACGAACCATCCGCTGACGGGAGGTCAATTGTCCGTGATAACGTTTCTATTACCAATTATCTAAAAGCCTTTCTACAAAACAAGCTATCGAGCCGATAACGGATCATGAATTCTAACAGTCCCCAACTACTCATGCGAAAAAATTAGGTACTATGAAATTTACTTTAAACTTACGAATTTATTTAAGTTTCAAATTTAGTTTGAGCTTAAGTATGAACTGAAGCATGAACTTAAGTTTGATGGTAAGTATGAACTCAAGCACGAACTTAAATCTCAACTTAAGTTTGAACTTAAGTACAAAACTCAAGTTTGAACTTAAGTACGAAACTTAAGTTTGAACTTAAGTACGAAACTTAAGTTTGAACTTAGGTACGAAACTTAAGTTTGAACTTAAGTACGAAACGTAAGTCTGAACTTAAGTATGGACGTAAAGTTTGAACTTGAGTTTGAACTTAGACTATACATTTTCGAATGAAGTTAAGGTAGAAGTTCCGACTCTCCATTCGTCTCTAAGGGTCGAATTTTAAGACGTTAGTTTGAACTTAAGATCAAAGTTTGGCCCGAACTTTATTGCGTGCCCTAGCAAGTTGACGTACCACGAACGGACTGTACATTTTTTGTTGGCATTTGGTCTTTTTTCGGTTGCAGAAAACGAAAACGGACCGGACATTTTTTTTCGGAAAATTTGCTTTGTTCCGTTTTATTCTGTCCTTTCATTAAAAACAGAATTAAAAGTAAACCAAAAAAAAAGTTAAAAACTCAGCTAACAATTTTTATAAAAAAACGTTCGGTCCTTCTTCGGTTTCCACAACCGAAAAAACACCAATCCAAAAACGTACGGTCCGTTACACCGTTTTTGCGATCCTTTTCGTTCCCCAACGGACGGGTCCGCACTTCGGTCCGTTTTTAGTTTTTTTCCCCTTGAAAGCAGCCGTCCGTCAACTCGCTAGGGTGCTTAAGTTTGATCTTACGTTCGGACTTTAGGCGATGCTGGAGTTATCATCGCTCAAGTCCATCACCTCAAGTCGATCGCCTCAGGTCCGAACGTAACATCAAACTTAAGCATCCTAGCAAGTTGACGGACGGCTGCTTTCAAGGGAAAAAAAACTAAAAACGGACCGAAATGCGGACCCGTCCGTTGGGGAACGAAAAGGATCGCAAAAACGGTGTAACGGACCGTACGTTTTTGGATTGGTCCTTTTTCGGTTGCGGAAACTGAAGAAGGACCGAACGTTTTTTTATTAAAATTGGTAGCTAAGTTTTTAACTTTTTTTTTTGTTTACTTTTTTTTCCTTTTTTAACCCGCTTTAACTGTTTTACCGATGGAACTAGACAATTTTTCAGTTTCAACTTAGCATTGTTAGGGTCGAATTTTATGACATTAGTCTGAACTTGAGATCGAACTTAATATCAAAGTTTGGCGCGAACTTCATTGCGTACTTAAGATCTGTCTTAAGTTAGAACTCGAGGCCGAACCTTAGTTCGAACCTGATTTGTGCTTTAGTTTGAAGTTGAGTTTGACCTTAAGTTTGAATTTGAGTTTGATCTTAAGTTTGAATTTGAGTTTTATCTTAAGTTTGAATTTGAGTTTTATCTTAAGTTTGAACTTGAGTTTTATTTTAAGTCCGAACTTAAGTTTGATCTCAAGTTCGAACCTAAGTTTGATCTCAAGTTCGAACCGAAGTTTGATCTCAAGTTCGGACTTAAGTTTGATCTGAATTTCGAACCTAAGTTTGATCTCAAGTTCGAACCTATGTTTGATCTCAAGTTCGAACCTAAGTTTGATCTCAAGTTCTAACTCAAGTTTGATCTCAACTTCGTACTTAAGTTTGATCTCAACTTCGAACTCAACTTTGATCTCAACTTCGAACTCAAGTTTGATCTCAACTTCGAACAATAGTTTGATTTCAACTTCGATCTCAAGGTCAACCAAATGTCTTAAAATTCGACCCTAAGATAGCGCAATCTAAATTTTCTTCAGTTTCAGATAAACAAGGATATTATCAACGAATTGGACACTCGTCGTTACTAGTGTGCCCGGCGAAAGGAAATATTTCCTGGAAGGGTGTCGTCACGCTGTCTGGATACGCACTTCGCAATTCCGTCTTTGGTGTACCATGCACATACACCACTTTACGCGTTTGAACATATGCAGTGTACAACAAACATTGCTCTCATAGCATGAGGCCGTACCTAAGGAACGAGTGGTCATGGTGTGTCTTCACGGGCCCCTGACGAACGAACGAGCGTGCACTGGGACTTCCCTCCTTGCAAGTGCTCCCCGGTCGTCTACCATCACCCACGCCTTCCATAGACACCACTTATTTTTTTCTATTTTTTTTAGTCCGCTTCTTGTACACCTCGCGTTCCTGTCGGTAACGAGACAGTCAACCGCCCAAAGGCTCCAAGAGCTGCAGAGCCGTTTCTTCGCTCGGTACCTGGTTTTATTTTATTTAATTTTTTTTTTGTTGTTTTCGTCGAATATCTTCGTTTGGATACTTCGAATCGTGAAACGCTCTGAGAGGATGTGAAGTGGTGGAAATTGGATCTTTTTTTCATCGATGACTCATCCGGCGCGAAAAAATTGTCACTGTTGACGACTTTTTTTTTAACGTGTTAGCGCTTATGTTGATGATTTCTGGGAGTATAGAGTGCGTCTCCATAGAGTCTCGCCAGGTAAAATGACAATTCTATTTTAGTGTATAATTATAAAATGACAAGTTTAATATTTATTTTGATATTAATTGTGATAATAATTTTGATATTAATTTTAATATTAATGCATTTATTGGCTACGTGATCGGTAGCTTGTGCATAATTGGCAGAAATATATATATTACTTTGGAAAAGGAAGTTGAGAAGAAAAAAAAAATCGGTCAGAGTTGAAGATTCCTGCGAGGATGTAATAAAAATGCCACAACTTTCCTCTCAGCCGACTAAATATATATAAGTGATTAAAGACACATTAATGCGCTGCAATGCCTTGATCTACCGTAAAAAAAATTGTGCAAAATATTTTCTCGACATAGAGCAAAAGTAATTATATTTTTAAGCAAAAAAAAAATTGTGTTAATGTTTTAAGTTTTTTTTTTACGGATCCGATTTATCGTCCGTTTGCAACATTGTACGATATTGCCGATATTGCAACTCCGATTTCTCGGGCGGGTGTCGATTTTTTTTTCGTTTTTTCTTCTCACGCAACGCGTCGATTGTTTCCCGACTGATCGGTAATCACGAAACGTGACCCGGATTTTGTAATCGCCCTCTTAACGATCCACCTGTGAAACACATCTGGCCATATCTTCTTTTTTTTTCTTCATCAATTCATCGTGGAATTTTCTTCTTCCGAAGGTGCGCGACCTTAGCGCAGCGTTGCGTAACGGAGACGATCGGGATAGCGAGGCCGGGAAGGTTCGGTGGAAATATATCAGCAGGAAGTACGAATCACTTTCACTCTCGCTCGGTACTCCCGAGGGGGTAAATGGGCTCCTCACAGACCGAGAGCCGGTTTCTTCCCCCATGTCTGGAAACACTTTCATCGCCATTGACAATCATTTGCGAAGCTCCGATTATTTTTTTTTATTTTTTTATTTTTTTATTTTACGTGATACATAATTGCATTTTTTTTAACCTTCAATTATTTTTTAAACTAAATGTATTTATTTATTTTTGCTTATTTAAATATATACTAGCACATATATATAAATTGACTGTTTCATGCACTTCGACTAGGGATTACTTTTTTTTTTACCGTAAAAATATATTTTGTAATATTTTTGCTAATTGTTAAACATTTATTTCAATTATAATCGTGACAATCGATTTCTTCCCAAAGTGTGTTTTCCCCGGACTGTTCGCGCAGTCACGAAACCATCGTACGATTTTTGAGCTAACACTTGATCGTTATTATTTCTTTTTATGTATGTGGTATTTCATCCTGTTTCGAACGGTCAAAAACTCGACCCTCTCAAAAAAAAAGTTATTTTACCACAATTCATGATGATTTACAAGGGCTTTTTGTAAATTTTTTCAGAATTTTTAGTACGTTTTTTTTTGTTGAGATATCGAAAAAATCGAACTTTTTTTTAAACCCCTTATCTTAATATAGCCTTATCTTAATAATAGTATCTTAAAAACTATTAGTCGTACAAAAAAATGTTTAAGACGTAAAAGTTGCAGTTTTGAATGAACTTTTCAAAACAAAATTTTGTAGATTTAAAAAATTCAATACAGGTTCATTTCTATGAAAAATAGACAAAAATATTTTTTTAGTCTACATTTTTTTTATTAAAAATAAATGTTTGTAATTTAAAAAAGCAATGAAATTCAATTAAAAGCAATTAAATTTAAGCAATTAAATTTTTTAAAAAGTTACGCTAGAACGAATTGAAGCTAAAAGCATTAAAGGACCGTGGCTATCGTGGGCACATCTGTGCGATAAACGGGGACCCTTTTCGACGTTTTAATATCGTGACAGTCGACTTCTTCCCAAAGTGTCTTTTCCCCGGACTGTTCGCGCAGTCACGAAACCATCGTACGATTTTCGAGCAAACACTCGCTCGTGTAATTACGAGCGCTGTAGCTGATTGTCCTAGCGGTCTTTGGCTTCGCTTACGGTACGCGGGCATCAATTTTTCTCGTTCGCGACCGTGACGCGTACGTGTTAAGAGCGAGGCGGGATACACCGTGACGACTGTCGCAAAGGGGATTCCATAATATCGTCGCCGAAGACTATTCTTCTTTTACTTCGCGGCAACGGCGTTCGCCAGGGAGCCACGTGACCGCTTGCCGGACACGCTACGACGATCGCTTCTCTTCGAAGACGTACATGTGACATATTTTTCGGCAGCGATTTACCTTCCGGCGGGCCAAATTTGTGAAAGAAGATTAAAGAAGATATACAATTAAATACCACTTTGTCGCCCCAAGTGCCGGCCAGGTTGCGACGCTTCATCCTCAGGGACACATTATGTGAACCTTGCGAAACGTTTTTTTTATTTATTTCATATTTGTTTATTTTAATCAATAAAATTCCCGGGGTGGGCATCTTTTTGTTTATTTTTTATTTTTTTTTAGAAAGAGTGCCATTTTTTAAAAGTTGAAAATATATATTTTTTAAATCCGTGTCCCTCGTACGATTTGTTGAAACGTGAGTTTCAGGGGAAAATTCAAGCATTTCTCGATGGGATAAAAATCAGAAAAAATCCAACCACATGGGAGGTGCTTCAAATACTGTTTTTATGTAATAATAATTTCAAAATGTTAATATCAAATCAACGATTAAAATAATTGTTCAACAAATTGGCAACTTAACTATTTTCCTTCATAACAATGTTTCGTTTATTTTTCTGAATACGTATGAATTTATGTCAAAATTTTTTGTAATCTTCCAAAATCGTGATTTTTTTAGGTTCAAGTTGTAAAAAAACGCAATTTTCCGAGATTACAAAAAATTCTGAAAAAAACATGCGCATTCTGGAAAATAAATGAATCATTTTTGTGAAGGAAAATAGTTAAGTTGCCGGATAATTTTTTGAACAATGATTTTTATCTTCATTTTGTTCATAAATTGGAAATATCATTTCACAAAAACAATCTTTGCAGCACCTTCTATATACTTAATTTTATTCAGATTTTTATCCCATCGAGAAGTGTTCGGAATTTTCTCTGAAACTCACGTTTGGCAAGACTGTACCGGTACGACTACCTTAAGTACGACTTTTAGTTCAGTTTTATTTTCTTTATTAAAAAAAAAACATTCCGTAAATCCCCTATGCGTAATCGTTCGTGGAAGTGAAAAAAAAGTCCCGAGTCTGCGTAAAAAATTTGTTTAAAAGCGTCCCATTAATTTTTCTTTTTTTTAATATCCAAAAATGGAAAAAATAAATAAATAAAAAAATGCATCCCTCATACAATTTCTAACATTCGAACCTAGGGATTTTTCATGGTGAGGTGACCACCGTTACGCACAATGAATTTCGTGCGAATATTTATACGATATGTTTTCTACACATAAAAAATTAAATACAATTAAATACCACTTTGTCGCCCCAAGTGCCGACGAGGTTGCGACAGTTGTCCTCGGGGACACATTACACGTACCTTGCGAAACGTTTTTGATCATTTATTATTATTATTATTTTTATTTAAATTTTTAATTTAAAAAAATTACATTTTTCGAAAATTCGTATTCCCTGTACAATTTGTTACATTCAAACGTAAGGATTTTTCATCATGAGGTGAACACCGTTATGCACAATGAATTATACGATCTACCACGCTTGTTTGGCGTTGTGGATGAAAGTAATGTTTTTTCTCGTTTTTTTCTTCACGGTCAGGATGTGTCGTCATCGTTGAGCCGAGGAGGATTTCGGAAGAGAAGAAACGTGGAAGGGGTTAACAAACGTCCAGATGCGTGATGGGTAAGCCACCGGAAGGTGGAGGCCTGCTGCTGCTGATTCTAGCGGTTATCGTCGCGTTATCTTCATTTCCCGCCGACGCTCAGATCAGCCAGGAATACGGATGTCCATCGCAAGAAAAAATTTTACCATGCAGATGCTCGACCCGTGGAATGGAATTTCAAATATGGTGAGGAAGAAATATTGTGTTCTTTTTTTTTCTTCACGGAGGAAACTCGGAGCCCGTGGAAGAAAAAATATTTTTGAGATTTTCAGGCGCAACTTTGTCTAGACTTCGACTGACAATCAAGATTTTTTAGTATTAAATTTGGTATTGAATTTATGAATATTTGGTTTTTTAAATTTTGGCAACAATTTGTAAAAAATAATAAAAATAAGAATTCTCAAATCAAATCAAATCAAATCAAATCAAATCAAATCAAATCAAATCAAATCAAATCAAATCAAATCAAATCAAATCAAATCAAATCAAATCAAATCAAATCAAATCAAATCAAATCAAATCAAATCAAATCAAATCAAATCAAATCAAATCAAATCAAATCAAATCAAATCAAATCAAATCAAATCAAATCAAATCAAATCAAATCAAATCAAATCAAATCAAATCAAATCAAATCAAATCAAATCAAATCAAATCAAATCAAATCAAATCAAATCAAATCAAATCAAATCAAATCAAATCAAATCAAATCAAATCAAACCAAACCAAATCAAATCAAATCAAATCAAATCAAATCAAATCAAATCAAATCAAATCAAATCAAATCAAATCAAATCAAATCAAATCAAATCAAATCAAATCAAATCAAATCAAATCAAATCAAATCAAATCAAATCAAATCAAATCAAATCAAATCAAATCAAATCAAATCAAATCAAATCTTTCTTCCCAGGTGCAGCCACAGCGAGTTGCCGAGTGTCCTGCAGGGTCTGAGCGCCGTGAGTCACTACGTGACCCGTCCGGTCGACGAGTTGATCCTGGAGAACAACAACCTGCCGAGTCTGCCGGGCAAGGTCTTCACGAGTCTGCGAGTCCTGCGTCTGATGCTGCGCAACAATCGTCTCGAGCGTGTGTCCTCGGGTTGGCTGGAGGGTCTCCACGACTCTCTGCTGGAGCTCTTCCTCGTCGAGCCGGACCTGCGTTCGCTGCCGATCGACAGTCTGGACAATCTCCAGGGCCTCGAGGCGATAACTCTCCAGAGCAAGTCGATGAAGAGGCTGCCGAGGTTCTCTGGCCTGACGAAGCTCCGTTACCTCCAGGTAAACTCGCCGTCCCTCATCGAGCTCTCCCCGACGAGCTTCCGGGACCTTCCGAGTCTCGAGCAGCTCCACGTCTTCGGCAGCCCGAGGCTGGCCCGGCTCGAGGCCGGACTCTTCAGGAACCTACCGAAGCTCTCCCTCGTCAACGTCACCGGCACCGGCGTCGCCTGGATCCATCCGAGGGCCTTCATAGGCCTTCCGGAGCTCAAAGAAATATCCCTCCTGGATAACATGATCGCCGACTCCTCGATAGTCGGCCGAGCGACCGTCGACCTTCCGGCACTGACCGTCGTCAATCTCGAGGGCAACCGGATGACTCGACTCTCCGAGAGCAGCTTCGTCGATAATCCGTCATTGAATCGGCTCTCCCTCGCGCGCAATCGGATCGGCGAAATTTTGCCCGGTGCCTTTCAACGACTTCCGCTTCTGCGCGTCCTGGATCTGAGCCACAATCGAATCCGCAGGATCCATCCGGAATTTTTTCTTCAGCGGACCGGCAGCGGTCTGGAAGAGCTCTGGCTCACCGACAACGAGCTCGGCCACGTCAACGAGCTGAGGGCCATTCTTGAGGCCCTGCCCGGACTCAAGTTTCTGGACCTCAGCTTCAATCTCATTGAGGAAATACCTTTTGGAGCCATCAGGGGACATCCGACCCTCGAACGACTTCATCTGGACCACAACAGACTCGCGTTTCTGCAGAGGGAATCCTTCGCCGCTATGCCCGCGTTGAGAGAGCTCAGACTCAGGAACAACTCACTCACCGATCTACTCGAGGCGCCCTTCTGGAATCTACCGGGATTGAAGGTTTCTATCGTGAAAAAAAAATTGATTATTGGGATTCATGTTTTCGCATTTCGATGCACTTTTTTTCGGAAGCGATGCTTCTCTCTTTTGTTGTCCCGGTCAAATGAGCGAGATAATCAGACACCGATGTACTGTGATATTGATTATTTTGTCCGCTTTTCGTCGGCAATCAAACTTTTTTTCAGAACATCTGACAATTTTTTTTACTTAAAAAAACTAACTTTGCAAATTTAATAAATACTATTTTTTATACCATTTTTTTCACATTTAAGGCAAAGAACCGGGACGGGTTGATGAATAAAGTTGGAATTCATTAGCAAAACTGCATTTTAGGATTTTAGATATGAAATCGTATCTGATCATATCTGATAGTTTCTGATCGTATCTGATCATATTTGATCACATCTGATCATGTCTAATCATATCTGATCATATCGGCTGGTGTCAGATTTGAACAGGTTTATTGTCGTATCCACATGAATCATGTGGGTTGATAAGGGTAAGAAATTTACCTTTTCTAAAGCATAAAATTAAATTCACCTATATTCTAAAATCTGCTAATTGTCCGTTTGATTGACACGTCTACGCATCGCAGCCGCAACTGGGCCTCGCCCGTCAACATACCAATAGATAAATAACTAAATTTCAGGGTCTGGATCTCTCGGAGAACTACTTCCGTCACCTGGAGCCCCGTTTGCTGGCGAATCTGCCGAACCTGCGACGCCTGGACCTGAGCGGCAACGGCATAACGACGATAGAGCCCGAGACCTTCATGCGGACACCGGCCCTCGAGCACCTGAACGCCTCCGGAAACGCTCTTTCGGTGATACATCCGTTGACCTTCCGTCACCTGACCAACCTGTACGAGCTCGACGTCGGCTGGAACAGGTTGCTGGAGGTTGTGCCTGGTTTACCGCGCAACATCGAGCACCTTCATCTGCCTATGAACCGTATAGTCGTCCTGCCGGATCTGGCCTCCCAGGATCTCGCGCTGCCAACCCTGAGGACCCTGGACGTGAGCGCCAACGGCGTCGAGAGGATCCCGCCCGGGACCCTCAGCGAGCTAGCGGCCCTGAGGAAGCTCAATCTCGGCTACAACGCCCTCCGGCTCCTTGAGGACGGGACCTTCGACGGCCTCGGGAGACTCGATCAGCTTGATCTCCGTTACAACCGGCTGGTCTCGCTTCACGGAAGAAGCCTCAAACCGCTGAGGTCCCTGATGGACCTCAATCTCCGTGGCAATCGCCTGGAGGTCATTAGGCCGGACCTCTTTAACGAAAACCCAGAACTACAGCGGCTCGACCTCAGCAGAAACAATCTCGCGCAGATACCGCACCAGACGTTCTCCAGTACACGGTGAGGGTCGGAGATAATGATTAATGATCAATGGTCAACAGTGGTCAATTAAGGGAGACCGGGGCAAAATAGCACGGCGGGGCAAAACGGGACAGTGAGATAATTTTTGGATGCCCCATTTTATCCCAACGATGCATCCGGATTTTGAAACCCTTTTTGCCCTACGTATCACAATCGCCATCATCCAAAAGTTATTGGAAAATTGCGTTTTGTCTCATTATCCCGTTTTGCCCCGCTGTGCCATTTTGCCCCGCTCTCCCGTATCATAGCAATGATAAATTATGATCGCAAGATCAACGATGATCACAACCGGTGATATTCGGATATTTAACATCTATCAGAGAAAATCATTGAAAAATCGGTCCGTTTAGAGTTTTTCAGACAAATTGTCAGAGAAATATTTTTACCTGGGAAGATGAATGACGATCACAATGACCATCATTGTGATTACAAGATCAATGACGATCACAATGACCATCATTGTGATCACAAGATCAATGACGATCACAATGACCATCATTGCGATCACAAGATCAATGACGATCACAATGACCATCATTGAAATCACAAGATCAATGACGATCACAATGACCATCATTGTGGTCACAAGATCAATGACGATTACAATAACTATCATTGTGATCACAAGATCAATGACCATCACAATGACCATCATTGTGATCACAAGATCAATGACGATCACAATGACCATCATTGGAATCACAAGATCAATGACGATCATAATGACCATCATTGTGATGACAAGATCAATAACGATCACAATGATGATTATTGTGATTATTCCACAATGATTAATGATCAGAGACTTTTCTCGAGTAACAATAAAAGGAGGCTCGATTTTCTATCCAACGATACGCGGCACGTCTTCGTTTCTTCATTGAGGAAAGTGGCAGGCAAGTGAGCGAGCGAAGGTGCAAAAAAAAAATTCCTCGGAGAGAGTCCGCTCGCTAAAATCGTCGAGCGAACGAACCGAAGCGATTCCGGCACGGTTTTAATAGAGAATCATATGTCCGTTCCCCCTTCACGAGTTTCGCCGGGGCGCATTGCTGATAATTTTTACGCTTGCAGGTGGGGGGAGCGGTTTCACTAGCGCTGACTATTTTGTTCTGGATTGCGTAATCGACAAATTGGTGTGACTTGGAAAGTTTCCACTTCGGCGCGTTTGCTCACTTTCATACTTCTTTTAAATGCTCGTCGCCAATTCTTGCACCGATTTCTCAGCTACAGCTGTTGTCCGTTTCAGTAATAACAAATTATTAGGGATGTGCGAATCATCAAAATTTTGAATAATGCATTATGAATTGAAGATGAATAATTCGATTCAAAATTTGAATTCAATATTCGAATATTGCGAATAATTCGAATTTTTATGAATATTTATGAATAATTTGAACATCATCATGTAAGACCATATGCGATCCGAGCTGGGCAAAATACTCGAAAATACTCAAAGTACAAAATACAAAATATTCTCTGTACTCAAAATACATTTACAAGTACCTCGTTTAAGTACTTTTTAAAATATCTTGTAGAAATCAAAGTACTTAAACGAAGTACTTATAAATCTATTTTACGTACAGAAAGTATTATGTATATTAAATACAGATATTTTGTATTTCGAATATTTCCGAGTATTTTCTCCAGTTCTGGAATTATTCAGAATATTTGAATAATTCGTATTGTTTAAATTTTCGATTATTCGATTCAAACTTTGAATTGAATATCAACATTCAATTAAATTCAAGTGCTATTCGCGCATACCTACAAATTGTCATCGTTAAAACTTTGTAGCGTTACGATTATTGTTAACGATCGTCGATCCATCGTTTCCAGCAATCTCCGCGAGTTGTACGCCTCTCACAACACCCTGACCGAGTTGCCCGGATCTCTTCACGGATTAAACGCCCTCGAGGTTCTCGACTTGAGCTTCAACAGGCTTAACATCCTATCGCCCGAGACACTGAGCAGTTTGACCTCCCTGCTCGAACTCAAACTCGTGAGAAATCAGATAAAGGAACTACGCGAGGGCGCTTTCGACAGACTGCCACGCTTGACCTTCATAGATTTGGAGAACAACGATTTGCGCGTAATCGAGAGAAATGCGATCAGAGCACTACCCGAGCTGCAGGCTTTGAGGCTCGGAAGAAATCAATTGCGGGTAAATATATTGCCATTTGCCATTTAAGATTTGCCACACCTAAAAAAAGGTTTGGTAATATCAACGTCACAGCTGCGGTCACTTAAAATTGGTTTGAATCAATCGAGGCGCATTTAAATAGATTGCACCGTTGTTGAAATAATAAAACTGGTGTGGTTCTGTCAATTGCGTATAGCAGTTACTGTGATTACAACGTTTATGCAAAATGAACCAAAACTCCATTAAATAAACAACGTTTTTTTATTCAATCGATGGGTTCGCATACATTCGAACAGTTTTCATCTTGAAAATGATGTTATTCAATCCGCCAAGACGTCAATTTAATCATTCACAAATATTATGACAATAAACAACTTTCATGTTGTTTCCATATTTCAATGCCAAATCATGGAAATTGAGTCTAAGTTGGTGATGGAGAATAACTTATGTATCCGATTCAAGATTGCACATATCAATAAGCGATTGCAGCGTAGTGGTAAGGTAGTCGGTCAGAATGCGTTAGTTTCGGGATTCGAGCTCTGCTAGGATTTATACAATTTTTATTTGTAAAAAATGGGTCATATTGATAAGTTGCGATTGTCTTGATAACAATTGACCATGTAACATGTAGAGACGATGTAACCATGTATAAAATTAATTAGTAACGAATAACGTAAGTAACATTACCAGGACCCACCTCCAGATCGAGTTGGGCCAAACATTTTTTTCCATTGATATAATTGCCTTTTCTGTTCGCCAAACATATTCTTAGTTGGGATAATGAAATGATTTTTC
The DNA here is from genome assembly GCA_964017025.1 of Stenichneumon culpator. Classification (NCBI taxonomy): domain Eukaryota; kingdom Metazoa; phylum Arthropoda; class Insecta; order Hymenoptera; family Ichneumonidae; genus Stenichneumon; species Stenichneumon culpator. The sequence goes on from OZ024771.1 coordinate 5,300,490, forward strand.
TTTTAATGCTGATGTAACTTTCTAGTCAACTTAACGAAATATTTCCTTCGCAACCCGCAGCCGCCAGATTTAGTTGATTCAAACAAATTTTTTTTATCTTACCAAGCCTTTTATTTGGTGCATGTATAACATTAATTAATAACAAATAACGTAAATAACAGTACCAGGACCCAACTCCAGATTGAGTTCGGCCAAACTTTTTTTTCCATTGATATAATTGCCTTTTATGTTCGCCAAACATATTCTTAGTTGGGATAATGAAATGATTTTTTTAAAATGCTGACGTAACTTTTTAGTCAACTTAACGAAATATTTCCTTCGCCACCCGCAAACGCCGATTTTGGTTGATTCAAACAAATTCTTTTTATCTTACCAAACCTTTTATTCGGTGCATGTATAAAATTAATTAATAACAAATAATGTAAATAACAGTACCAGGACCCAACTCCAGATTGAGTTGGGTCAAACTTTTTTTTCCATTGATATAATTGCCTTTTCTGTTCGGTCAAACAAATTCTTACTCGGGGTAATGAAATGATTTTTTTCTTTAATGCTGATATAACATTCTGGTCAACTTAACGAAATATTTCCTTCGCCACCCTCAACCGCCGGATTCCAAACAAATTTTTCTTATCTTACCTAACCTTTTTTCGGTGCATTTGCCATTTGCCATTTGCACTGTTTATCGAATGAATAATTGTTCATTTTCAGATGATACCGAGTGGAGCTTTCTCGGAGCTGCCGTTGCTCCAGAGCGCCGAGCTGCAGGAGAATCATATACACGAAATCGCGAAAAATGCTTTCGTGAATGTTCCGCACCTTTTGTTTCTGAATCTCAGTCACAATCAATTGCCGGAGATCGCTTACGTTGGGCTGGAAAGCCTGAGATCGCTGGAGGTCCTGGATCTCAGCAACAATCGTCTGTCGAGAGTTTCGGACGAGAGCCTCGCGGCGATGGAGTGGCTGGTCGAGTTGAAGGTGAACGTTCATCTTCTTGTTTTTCTTCCTCTTATTCTTGCGCACTCGAGAGTTTTACGACTGAGCCGGGCGGGCGGGGAGGGTCGAAGATGCTAAACGCTCGGCAAGACACTTTCTCGCTAAGAGTGAAACTTCCCACTGAAGTCGTAATCTCAGTCGTTATGCTACGGGAGAACAATTATTCGGACGCGCATAGTTAATTATGGAGATAGCCGAGAAACACTCCGTGCTGCAACTCGCCGCCGCGAAGAATAGCCTTCGTCCTTCTGTGCCTATTGTTACTTCTACAAACTTTTTTTTTACATTTCATTTTTTTTTTTTTTGCAACGATAAAACAATTGTTCTCCCATAGCGGAAGCTGTTTTTTTATGGAAGGGAAAATAAAAATTCTAAAGGATAAATAATTTAAAAAATTGATTGTTCTAAAGAAATCATTAATTTTTGTCAGAAAATGTAGTTTGCATATTAATTTGCATCTTATTCGGACGTGCATAGTTAATTATGGAGATGGCCGCTGTGCTGCAACTCGTGATTGTGAAAATACCCTTGGAAAAGTGTTTCATTGAGCGTTTAATGGTAATTAAACGCTTCAATACCATTAATTCAATACCTTGAATGAATGGTATTGAAAGGTAATCAATGGGATCCCAGTGAAAATTCATGGGGGAAATTAAAACGGTACTTTGTACCATTCATTCTTAATGGGACTCGTCTGGCAAATCAGGGGGAAATTTTTAAGTGGTAGGTTTTCCCATTCGCTATTAATGGCAATCCAATTCCAAATGACTGGAAAAATTCAAATGGTACTTTCTCCCATTCGTTATAAACCCCTTCATTGTCAGAGAAACGGATTTCCCTATACGTTGGGGCGCCTATAGCGGCTCCTGACAGGGAACGGGTTAACGGGAGTTCACTGACAAGTCAATGGGCCGTAGCAAGTGGTATTTTTTCCATTCGTTATTAATGGTAGTCCACTGGAGCATAACTGGAACAGCTGAAATGGTATTTCTTACCATTCGGGATAAATGGGAACTGGAATCGAACGGTAAAAAGCTACATAATCTTAACTGGCACGTCTAACTTTATAACTCACGAGCAACCAGAATCGAGTCGACAAACACTAGGGAATCCCTTGGCAAAGTTTTCCATTGAGTATTTAATGGTGATGAATGGTATCGAAAGGTGATCAATGAGATCGCAATGGAAATTCACGGGGGAAATTACAACGGTACTTTCTACCATTCATTCTTAACGAGACTCCGATGGCAAATCAGTGGGAATTTTTAAGTGGTACGTTTTCCCATTCGTTACCAATAGGAGACCAATGGCAATTTCCTGGGAAAATTCAACTGGTACTTTCTCCCGTTCGTTATTAGCGGGAGTTCACTGACAAGTCAATGGGACGTAACAAATGGTAGTCCATTGCAGCATAACTGGGACAGCTGAAATGGTATTTCTTATCATTCGGAATAAATGGGAACTGAATCACACAGTAAAAAGCTAGAGAATATTCAATGGCACGTTTAACTATGTATAATTCACGCGGAACGAGAGTCGAGTCGACAAACGCTAGGGAATCAGGTGCGTGATTCCCTTTCACTTATAAGGTATAAGCGATAATGAATTGCAGATAAATGAGTCCACAATAGTAGCTGTGAATTTAAGGATCGAAATTATTCATGAATAATAGGAGACATTTTTCGGTATCATTACAGCTTTTTTTATTTATTATATTTTTAGACAGTGTAGAAAAGTAAATATTTATATAGTCTATTTTTTCGCGAATGGAAATGCGAGGGGGATAAAAATACCATACAACGAATGGGAAACTGAATGGCATATTGAATGGTATATTAAATGGCAGTACAAGTGGGAATTATACCATTGGCAACGCCCTACTCAATAACCTTTAACGAATAGTTAATGGTAATTAATGGGGGACTTAGCCAAGGTTAATCTTTGCCTTTTATTTTCATCGAACATTATTTTAATTTTTTTTTTTTCAAATATAATTTTAACTTAAAAAAATTCTTTCTTTGAACGAATTCCGGCAGATGGACAACAACAGAATCTGCAGTGTGCAGGGTTCGCCGTTCAACGATATGCCGAGGCTGCGTGTCCTCAGTCTGCGGAGCAACAGGATGACTTCGGTTTCGGAGACTGCTTTTCGGAGGCTCCGATCGAACATCGCCGTTCTGGACATAGACGGCAATCCGCTGTCGTGCTCTTGCGGCATGCTGTGGCTTCGGGGATGGCTCCAGCAGGCGGCATCGGACGGACCGAGATGCGCCGACGGTTCTCTTTTCAGGGAGATAAGACTCTCGCGTCAGGACTGCCAGCGCTCGAAGCCGGTCGAATCCGTCCATCCGGGCTGCGAGGCCGAGACCATCGATCAGTCATCCTCCGTAGTGTCCTCGACCCGTGAGTAACCGCCGATTTAGCTGCGAATAAAATAAGTCTCGGGGTAAGAAATTATTAAAGTTATAAAAAAAAAGAAAAACTCGCAAATAATTAGTTGAAGTTTGAATCGATTGTTTAATTTGTTATATTTTAATTATATTTATTATATTTAATAGATTTGATACTGTAACGTACCCGAACTATTTCCACCACAAATAATTCGGTTGCCACATTACCGACGAAACTAACCGCCGCAATGGTAACACAGAGACCCTTAACACCGATCGCGCGTCTCCCCGGGAACTTAGTACCGCGAACCCCCACCGCAGGCAGGGACAGACTCCCACTCCGCTCCTACTCCCGCCGACGAACCGCGGACAGCGCGTAGGGGCGGGGGGGGGGGGCGTCTTGACTATATAAGCCCGCGCGCGGAGCACAAGAGCACCGTTTATCTTCCTACCTTTACCGGAACACATTCCTCTACATTCGGCAAGTCTCAGTACTGTTCTGACACTTGAAGAATACTCCTTGAAGACTCTGTGAAAAGAGACTTGTCTGAGAATTTCTCCTCCTTGTTAAAAAATGTTAATCCTCGGGTCCAGCACTTAAACGTTCTCACACCTTACGATTATCACTTCCTTAACAGTCAATTGACCGCGTAGGAAGTTAAACACGTTTTAATAAATTTAATGCGATACTATAAGAGAACCCCTTCGAATGATATTTTTCAAACCGGAAGTGACATACTTCCGGTCGAAAAATGGGATTTTCAAACTGGACTTGACGTCTTTCCGGTATGACGTCACTCCCGGTTGAGGAATGAGATTTTCAAACAGGAAGTGACGTATTTCCGATATGATGTCACTCCCGGTTAAAAAATGAGATTTTCCAACCGGATGTGACGTATTTCCGGTATACCTGTGAAAATCTGAATTCCCTTTTAGTACTTACAATTTAATTTCTTTGTTCAGTTTACGGAACTAGACCATTGGCCTCGGTGCCGTCGTGGATGAACCTGAAGGATCCCTCGAAGGAGACATCCCAGAGCGTCGACTACTTCGTCTACGACGAGTACACGGACTACAAGTACGGAAACATCACCGACCCTCCGGCGGGCCCCCAGAATCAATCGACTACGGTCCAGACGCCATTGACCTCCAATTCGGCGACCTCACAGGTCCAGACGAGTGCCCTGGAGGTCGTGGTAACGCCGTCGACCGTCGCCACCCCGACCGCCCCGCGCACGACTCTCCCGACACGGAAGCAGAACTCCCCGATACCGCCGTCACCCAGCAGTTCTGGTTTTACCTTCTTCGGCGTTCCTCTGCCGTCCTTGAACTTCAACCTCTGGGGAAACTCCGGCGCCAGGAAGAAGTCCCAGAGAAGGGACGACAATCCAAACGGACGACCGGGTCGCAGCCGTTACCGGGTCTTCCCGCCCACGGAACCGGAAATCCATCGCGGGGGCTTCGTCCCGATGCCCCAAGGTCAGGGCGGCTTCGTGCCGATTCCCGACCCCCGCCTCGTCTACGAGAGGAAAGTCCGCAACGAGACCTCCCGGCCCGTCAACAGAACCGCGACGATAACCCGCGTCCGGCATCCACCGGAGAGACGAAAAAGTCCAAAACTCCCACCGACGAGTTCCACCCCGGATGGTCCGTGGAACCATCAACTTCCGGTTCGAGGAAGGTCGCCGGTGAAAGAACGCGAGGAATTGACCACAGCGAGAAATGACCCGGCGGCTCTCTCGAGCTCCACCAGTCCGCGTCGCGTTCCCTCCAACGCAACCAAACCGGAAGTGAGCCGCCAGGTCGCCGAAGAGTTGGTCCGACCCGGGACCACGTCGGTTCCGTCATCGACGAGCTCGAGCACAACCCGCGCCAACGACGCTGAAAACCTGGAGTCCGAAGAGACCATCCTCGTTAACGGCAGAGTCGCGAACAAGGTCTTCTGGACGACCTTGAGCTCCGCAGAGGTCACCGTGAGGAGGAAGGAGGATGGTGACGAGGCGTCCATCGAGGAGGTCGAGGTAGGGTTGTAAGATAAGCGTTTAATTATGTTAGTTACTGAAATAACCGGTAATTTGGGCAGTTACTGCATCGGTTGTTTCCGCCCCTGCAGAACTACGGACCGAAATTTCGACCAAAGACCGACCAAAAACCGCTGAGTCGGTTTGTGCTGTCAAAACGACCAACAGTAGACCGAGGGTCGACCAATATTTCGGTTTGCGATGTTTCGTCGGTCGGTGTTCGGTTGGTCTATATGTGGTCCCTAGCAAACCAAGCGACCATGAACAGTGACCGATGAAGCGACCTAAAAAGCGACGGTGGTTTGGTGCCAAAAATTAACTGCACTAACGACCGCCGAAACGACCATCCAGATATAAGCTTTTTGACGATTGGGATGAGCTTTTCTAGACGGTTGCTATTACGGTCGTTCATTCGGTCGCCAATCGACCGACTTCATCACCGATACACGCCAAAAAATGTGTCGCCAGAGCGGTCGCTTCAGCGGTCATTAGTGTCGTTAATTTTTGGATCAAAACAACCGTCGCTTTTAGGGTCGCTTCTTTGGTCGCTCAGTATGCCAGGGGTCGACAGTCGGTTTTTTATGGAGCCTGGACACTGACTGCTTCCTCTGCCCTATCGGTACCCGCGACCGGTGTTTCGACGGTCGTTCGACCGCAAATCCACGGGTCTGATTCTGCCTAAAATTGACCACAAAATGATTTTACGACCGACCGATTGTAGCGCCATCGCCCCGAAACAAACCGCTGGTTACACCCCGTATGCGTGGCAAAGATGTCGTATTCGACTGTTCCGACCGCAAAACAACTACCAATTCGATTGACTGAGGACCTTGTAGAAGTTTAGCTCGGAGTGGTGGCGCTGCATTCGGTCAAATTCGCAATTTTTTTTGCGGTGGATTTCAGGCACAAACGGACCGATTGTATTTATAGTCGAAATGCTGTCGATGGTACCGATAGGATGGCAATGTGGGGGTAAATATTGGTCGATACTCGGTCATTTGTCGATCGGTTCGACGGCACAAACCAAACCAGCGGTTTTTGGTCGGTTCTAAAGATTTTTTTCTGGCAGGGCGGTAAAGAGCGTGCTGCCAAATCTTTAAGAGGAAAAAAAATCAAAACGTTTATTAAAATGAATGATAAATAAATTAATAAATGTCCAAAAATTAATTGCATGCAATGATTCCATCTGTAAGATAAATAGTTTTAAGTAAAATATCATAAATACTTGCAGTTATAATCCTGGCGGAAATATGTCTCTGAATATGTCCGAATATTTATCCGAAAGTGTCGGAAAATTTATCAGAATTTTTTCTGAAAAGTCCTCTGAATAGTCAAAGATTTTTCTGAATCAAAATATTCCTGATTGTTCTGAAAATCTCTGATTTTCTCTGTCGACTTCTCTTAATAACTATGAACTTAGTTGTTTTTGTCCGGATAATAATTTTCTATATTCACGAACATTTATCTGGAAAACTCAAATTTTTAGCGGATTAGCAGCGTGAGAACAGAATGAGTAGAGATAACCCGTATTTTCTCTTGATGTACTTTATCCAAAAAAATCAGAGTTTTCCATAATTGTCCCGAAAATACTCTGAATTTCTGTGATAAATTGAAACTGCTGGAGGTTGTGCCGAGAAAATGGCAGAGACATTTAGCAAATGGCATCGAAACTCAGAGAAAAAATTTCGAAAAATCTCTGAAAACCCTTGAAACAGGCCGGTTCGAATTTTTCGACAAATTGTCAGAGAAATATTTCCACCAGGGCGACCCTTTAAATATCCGGCAGCATAACTGTTTATTTACCGAACTTACATTACTAGGTCGAAGAAAATCACTCTCCGGTGAAGAAAATAGGTTTGTGGGACGTGGAGGCGCGTCTGCCGCCGGGGAAGCACATATCGGCCGAGGATGAGGAATTCGATTACACGACCACCGAGGACGTCGACCTGACCTCGGAGAGCCCGCCCAGCAGGGAAGTTTCCTCCGAGAGCGCGGAGGAAGAAACCGCCTCGAGATCAACACCGGCGACCAATCAGATTCTTGAGGCGTCCGCCTTGTCGGCCCTCCTCATACCTGGGGGACAGCTTCGGGGGTCATCACCGCCGAGGTTGCCGTCCGGACGCTCGACGATCACGAGGATACCAGCGCCACATCTGGGAGTCGAGAGGGCAGCGAACGACAGTGAAGGAACGATCGGCGACTCGGTCGGTAAGGAAGGGAGCGCGACCGAGATCGAGGAAGGCGATAGATCGAAGATGATCGAGGATACTCCGGGCGACGCCTCGCTCGAGCAGAGCATCAGGACCGTCGAGGAGAATCCGTTCAACTGGTACTACAAGAACTACAACGACAGCGAGGTCGAGCCGTACGTCGCTGTGGTCGAGGAAACGAGCGGCGCTGGAATTTCAACCAAAATCGATCTTCGGTTGATCCTGGCGATTGTTCAGGGTTACCTCGTTATGCTGTCGGGCTATCAGTGATCGCTCGGTCCGTTGTTGTAAACTGCTTTTTTTATGCGAATTTAGATTTGTATATTTGACAGGCACCTTTACATCTACAAAACTCATGACTAAACCAAAAAGACAGCACTAACAACTCTACCAGAGAACAACTCTGCCATATTGCAACTCTACTGTATTAGAACTCTACCACATAACAACTCTACCGGGGAACAACTCTATCAGACTACAGGCGTCCAAGAAAATGTTTACCAGAATCAAAATAAAACTCTAACGGACTTGAAGTAAGACCCTACCGGAATAGAAGTCTAGACGGTAACCTTGTATTCCGGTGGAGTTGTATTTCACTTCCGGTAGAGTTTAATTTCAATTCCAAAAGAGTTTTATTTCACTTCCGGTAGAGTTTAATTTCAATTCCAAAAGAGTTTTATTTCAAGTCCGGTAGAGTTCTATTTTGATTCTGGTAGAGTTCTTTATATTTCTGGTAGAGATTTTCTTGGCCGCCTATATTCCGGTAAAGTTATTATATGATAGAGTTGGCAACTGATTCGCTCTGGTAGTTTTTTTTCATACAGTGGTACACATTTTGGTGGAGTTCTTATGTGGGAGAGTTGTTGGCAACTGGTTGGCTGTGGGAGTTCTTTTCATACAGTGGTAGAGATTTTGGTGGAGTTGTATTATGGTAAAGATGTTTTCTATTGGAGTTATGTGGGAGAGTTGTGAGTGGAAGAGATGTAAATTTGCCATTTGATACATCGGAGTGGGACTCGGAGGTCGGTCTCGTGAAATTGGTGTGATCGCGAGCTTGAGTGCAGTGACGATGTGAGGTTAGACGGAAGGAGGAATCTGGGAAAACTGTAAATGGATTTCGATTAGTTTGTGGAGCAATAAAGGGAGGAACGTGTCTTTTAAAAATGTACGAATACTATATATATATATATATATATTATGTTTTCTTCACGACGGAGCGGAGCAAATGTCCATCTGTCTTCTCTCTTTTTCCTTCTGTTACTATTCATCTGTTCTTAGTCGGTCGAGTCAAGCTATCGCTGTTGGTCAGACCATTATTTGTCAGACTTGTATATTTAGTGAACCTAAATGTTGTCTTTATATCGAGCTATTGCCGTATCGTACAAACCAAAAAATATACTTTTTTCACGTAAAATATAAATGGTACGCCAAATACTCAACATTTTTTATATGTTCAGAAAAAAGATGTTTATCGAAACGATCTATAGAAAAAAAAAAAAAAAAAAATCGAATATAATTTAAATCATATGAGCCAATGTGTGGTAAACAGATTTATACAGATCTGTATATATTTAGTATAGTAATTACGTAGTAAAAAAAATGAAACAAAAACAATTAAATCATTTTATTTCGATATTTAACCTAAAAATACAATAAGAAAGACAAACACAAAAAACACTTGGTACGCGCGTGGAATAAAAATAAACTGAGTTTTTTGTGAGAGCGAAGAGCGGCGGGCGAGAATGGCGAGCGAGAGTAGAGGGCGAGAATGGAGGGTGAGAATGGCGGGCAAGAGCGGAAGTCGAGAGTGGATAGCGAAAGAGAGAATATACGATTAGGTAGTATACGAAATTGATGCAGTCAATTTTTTACAGAAGTAGACTATCATTAAACAATTTGGTAAGAATCGGTAGAGGGGTGTCGGTTTCGTGAAATTTTCAAATTTTCAAAAAATATGATTTGCACGCTAGCTCTTAAAATTTTTGAAATATTTGCCTAAAGAATTCGACATGAATTAATTATTATGGACCTATGTTCCCTATTAAATTTGGAAAGAATCGATCCAACCGTTAAAATTTTACAACATTAAAAAAAAAATCGTACCTCACAACAGACGCCTGTTTTCGTTTTAAATATTCAGGAAGAAGCTAAATAACTGGTAGATCAGTGTGAAAAAACCGATTAAATATAGTCCCTGAACGACGACCACAGAAAAACTTTTACGGGGTTTTGATAACTAATATTGCAAAAATGAGTGATTTTGCGTATTCAAAAAAAAAAAAGAAGTTTTCTTTTCTTCTCTATGGAATCGCAGGAAAACTCAGGTGTCTGTCATATTTTACGGCAAGACCTACATACGATGAACGGGTTTGAAAAAACTATATAAAGAGATATCATTTGGATTTCTTGTATGGCGCAAAATCTGGTGCAAAAAAAAAATCGGGAGCGCATAATTTCATATATTTTTTCGCGCCGAGCACAGATCCGACAAAGTGAAGAGTGACGTTTTTTTTAGTACTTTGCACAGCTGCACGTTTCCGTTTCAATTCTTGATGTAGAAGCGAAATAAGTGGCAGATTCATGCCCAGTAAAAAAAATACATCAGACGTAGTACTAACGATACGAATAACGAAAATTTTTTTGGATAGAGAATTTTTTAATCGAAAATGTATAGTCATGAGCCTGCGAATCTTCAAAGCTATAACTGTACTTCACGTTCACTTTCTTTTATGCGCTAAACCTGAATCGGTCAGCCATTTTGCATGAAAGTTTAACTAGACGTTGATGTTGTAAAAAGTTGAAAATTGGAATTTTCATAGCGCTTCCCCAAAAAATTTAAAATTGGAATTTTCATAGCGCTTTCTCATAAAATTGAAAATTGAAATTTTCGTATCGCTTTCTCATAAAAATTGGAAATTGAAATTGTCATATCGTTTTCTCATGATGTTCCTTTATTCACGAAGCTTCCTCTATTAGGAAGCCAAAAATACCGAAAATGCTTTCTCATAGAAGAAGCTTCGCGAATAAATAAATATCAAGAGAAAACGATATGACAATTTCAATTTCCAACTTTTATGAGAAAGCGATATGAAAATTTCAATTTTCAACTTTATGAGGAAGCGCTATGAAAATTCCAATTTTTTAAAATCTGTTTTCCCTGTTTTACCGACGGGACTACACAATCTTTCAGTTCTGACTTAGCATTGTTAATATGCTACGCATATGCGTGAAATCATGTAGTATTATGATATTGACATAAACCCTTCGGTGTGCGGTCGAATTTTTATTGAAAACTTAGAAGGAATTAAGAAAACCGAATATTATATTTTGCGAAAGTGCATCGAACGTAGTGTCACGATTGCCGCACAGGTGGCTCTACATCGTGTCGTACACTACATTCATGCCGGGCAGGTCAGATGGGACAGTTGTCCTAAGGCCTTATTTTCATGTATTTTCTTCTAAAAGAAAAAACATTCATGCCGTTGTCATCGACTTTGATCACCCGTCGCAAGTCGATAGACTAAGTGAACGCAGTTTACACTGTGCGTGATTATCTTTTGTGTGAGCAACTTTCCGACGATTTTGGAATACTTGGAGCAGTTCAAAGAATCGGCATGCATCGGTATGTCATAGACCATACACTTCATACGTGATGGTACGAATGGACACGTCCGCTTTGGACCGCTAGACGATTCCGGTTGTGCGCATATAGTTATTTGTATGGCAAGGGCGTAGAAAGGGAGTTCTTGATGAGTGTGAAAATGCCGCGTGAGCCGAAGGCGAGTGCGGCATTCATACGAGTCAGAACTCCCTTTTCTGCTCCCATGCCATTCACATAACTTTTCCTAACAAATTCACGAAAATCATGCTTTTCGTTCCCGTAAAGCGTGCGTAGAAAGGCACTTTTCCGCACTGGTGCTGGAAAAAAGACCATATTGGGTTTGTACGCATGCGCAGTATTTTTCCCGCACGCGAAGCGTCAAAGTGCTTTTCTGCGCACACTTCACAGGAACGGAAAGCGGGATTGTACGTGCATGTGTTAGGAAAATTAAATTGACTTGAAATAAACTAACCACGCGGACCAACCTAGTTGGGCGTGTAGCGCCCGATCGCCAGTAAAATATATAAAAATATTACAGTTATGATCGTAACTGGTTGGAAAGCTTGTGTTCGAATCATATGATGAAAGCGTCTTCGAAGTTCCGAATCGACGCTTCGTTTTTAAATATCATGGATTCAAAGATTCCAATTCCGGCATATTGGAGTATAACTGCTTGATAGCGTCTCGTTAATTTTTTTTTTCTTTAAGTTCTTGGCGTCGAGACGCTCTCGCGCCTCTTGATCTGACGTGGCTAAATCCAGAAAGGCGTACTTATATACACGTAGAAAATACTTTCTTCTGACTTTAGTCACGCGATATAAAGTCTATAAACTCTATTGTGGACGGACAACCGCAAAGTATGACGCGGCTGTCCTCATTGTCTGGAATATAATAATTACCTATTAATTGTATTTCCGGTGTCACAAAATGTTGATATATTGTTAATAAAAGAACAATTGTTCTTACCAGCGCAAAATTTGTCATGGACATAACCAACATTTTCCCGGCCGTTAGTTCACAAGGTACGTTACAACGCATTATCATCAATTGTAGAAGTTTCTGATCACTAGGCAATAGTCTGTACCACTGGCTGTTATATCTGCGTGAAAGAAGTTTTTTTTTCTCTGAGGCGACGCCACGAGTCCTTGACTGATTACTCACATATAAAAGCGAATATTAACACTATGATCCATCAGAATTTGGGAAATGTTGCATTCAATGTAGTATACCAATTCCAGAGCCAATGCAAAAGCTATGAATCTTATGGTCGATTCGGGTTCATTTGTTCCCATAAAAATCTGAATTTTGGGGAATAAAGCGGCTTATCTGTCATTTCGGAAAATTATTCATTATTTGTCGTAACTATTACCTGAAGTCCTAATATGTTAATTAGAATCGTGCCAAGCACGACGGTAAAAAAGAAATTCCACGTGTAAGTTTCCTCGATGAGATCGGCGTATCTGCCCACAGTGAATTTATTAATAATATTCATAAGTTTATTAATAATATTCATAAGTTTTAGTAGATACATCCTCTAAGCTGACTCACTCCATTGCATCGTTGTGTCTGTCGATGAATGATCGTAGGCGTCCGACTTTTTCCACTGATGTTTCATTATTCCCAATTTGCTCCAATTTGTGCCTGAAGTTTTTAATTGATACTTGATAATTCTTCGTAGTTGAATCAATTGATCATTGACTCACCCCAACGCAGTAAAAACACCACATACGTGCTGCACGTAAATTATTAACATACTATCACTGGCGACTAAGGGCGTCGCAGCCATACATGCGCATATGTAACAATGCAGGTTAATGTACCAATAATATTTCTGCGCGTCAAAATAATAATAGTCGACGGGATATGCAAATTTCCCGATTTCGGTACCGTTCTTCAGCACGACGTCGATGATCTTTGGTATCATCGGTTGAATCGTAAAGAGAAAGATGGTTGAATAGATTGCGGCTGTAAACAACATCGATAAATCTATAAAGCATTTGTCAACGTTTCAACCACCTTTTACTATACTTGATTAACCTGTATACACGAGGGTCATTTTTTCTCCCTGCTCAGCGTATTCGTGCAGAATGTTAACTTCTCGACACCGAGCCCACACTTGCCAGTTCGTAAGCATACGATTTAACAACTTCAATGTCTGTACACATCGAACAGATCTTCATCAATGACAGGTATCGATTAATTATCTCCTTTGCATTTTTATTATGAAAGTAGTATTATTTCCAAAAATATAACTAACCTTCTGCGGGTTCCAAACGATACCAATCCACTTCATAACGCCGACTGTCACGAAAATGCTTGCGATAACGCCCTCGAGGACAATATCCGAGTCGTCACGATATCTCATCAAGGCCAATAACGGCGGTGGGACCCCAGTAATACCGATAAAAATTGTAAAGGCAAAAATTCCGCGACTAGCTCGGATGCCTTGATACGGCCATAGTCCAAGGAGTGTCATAAAATGTTTACTTAATCTATAGTAACGATGTTCAAAGAAATCCATACTCAGTGAACACAGTAATGTAGCAGCGGCGTAATAAAAATGTAACTGAAAATAACATGTAATACTATTAGAGTGTTGCATGTAAATTGCATGTAAGTTGCCATTTCCAGCTCAGCAATACAAGAATGCTATATTTGACCGTGCTATGTCGTTGTTATATAACAATGTCACATGCCATTTTTACTTTAAAAAACATATAATTACTGATGACGGATTACCTACGGATCGTGATTGATGTACATTAAATATTGGTTGGCTTGCTGCTTAACGGTAATAGGGAAGTCAGTGATTATTATTGTGTACCTGTTACGAAGACTGGTTTTGTAAGTATAACTCGACTACACTTGGTAACATTAACATTGCATGCAGATTATTAATGGTCATGAACATTGTTACGAGTATGTTATGTAAACGTTACAGAAGCCAGCTACATTATTGTAGTATAATTACGTTATATATGAACAACATTCCCTGATTACCACGAAAGTTGCCCTAACATTGTTACAAGTATGTTATGTAATATAGTTACACCATTTTTTATAGATTACATGTAACTTCCTTGTTATATTGCCGTAATAAAACACGTTCACTGTGTAGTGACTCGATTTGTAATCAACGGTGACGTTAGTTCTACTACTGAAGTTTCCTACGAAATACTATACACTACAGGCTGGAGTTTTCGTATGTTTTTTTATTCTCTTCTCACCGTGAATTTTCATTGAATTACATCAAAGTATGACACCTCGATGATGTACGTTTAAATTACCCCACGTCTAAGTTGAGCGACAGCGATACGAGGGTATAGCATCTGCCTTCCGTATGCGTCACTAACTCATCGTGTATTCAACGTCCCCTCGCGAGCCTTAAAAAGAACTGTAATAAAGAGTTGAGCCCATGAGCTCGCATGTATATTTCCTTGAAAATAATTCTTCTTTCATAGACTGAAATATACGTTATTTTCAACACCAGCCTCAAGTGGGAGGGAAATGGCTCTACTCGGGGTTTTGCGCAGGCGTATTTCAGTGTAGGGGCAACGTCGACGCCGACAGGGCGAGCTTGGCCGAGTTCATCGGAGCACCTCTCGCAAGCAGGGTTTCTCTATGGGTCTTTTTTTCTGCAAATGGTGGTTTGGAGCCCACTTTAAACTGCAGGTCCTGGTCTCTGCAAAACGCATAAATTGTCATTGATTTTCAGGAACATTGATAAGTTGACTCTGCAAAAAGTTATTGCAGCTGATCGTATGGCCCTACGCCATCTCTGTGCGGCAGACCAGAATCAACGCCAATCAAAAAACATACATAGCGAAGCCGACACACGAGCAGGGCCCTTCGATGCAGGGAAAGCAAAAGATGGAATCATGAGAGGGTTGATCATCGATATCTGTTTCGTCCGCAGTGTTAAAGTTCGCATGGTGAGCACAGAATAATTTTTTAAATATATTAACTTAATATTTGTAAAAAATAGTAACAATAAAGTGATGGGAGTCGGAAGTTGGGTTTCGTTGTGATAAAAGCACATCTTGAATGTATAGCCAACGTAAAACTGCAGCCTACAAACTGATCATTGTTTTAACCTAAATTAAAAAATGATAACACCGAATGCGGGAATAAATAATCATATCTAATCATACATCTTCGTATCCGTATCAGATATGGATCTAATCGGATAATATACGTGATCACATACAATTAGATATGAACATATATGAGTCCATGCATAATAAGAATCTGATCAACATTTTCCCGGCTGTTACTTAGCAAGGTATGCGACAACGCATTGCCATCAATTGTAGGAGTTTATGATCCTTAGGCCTGATCCTTAGTCTTTGCCTTTGGCAGTTATATCTGCACGAAAGTTTTTCTTGTGCGGCGTCCTTAATTAATTATTTACATATAAAAGCCAACATGGATACTGTGGTCCATAAAAATGTGGGAAATATAACAATTCACGTAAAATACTGATTCAAGAGCTATGAATCTATGAATACAAAAGCTATGAATCTTATGGTTATTCAGATCCGTTTGTTGTCATAAGAATCTCAATTTTAGGGTATTGGTATCGTGGTTTTTATCCTGATCCCCTAGGGGTTATAGGTCCTAGGTTCTTCGTAGGGTTATAGGTTCCTTCACTCTACGTCTTCGCCTCCCTTTCTTCCTTATGCGTTTGCTGCTGGTTCGATTCTTGGGTCCTTTCGATTGTTGAGCTTCGTCGCGACCGACTAGGTGTCATGTCTGAGGTAGTCTGGTTCACAAAATCGCGTACAGTACACACAGGCTAACAAAGTTTCTCTTACCTTACCTTCCCTCGGTAACAATTGCTGTTCGCGGATTACCGAACTCTAAGGCATATCCGCCGGAAACACAAATACTTTATCTTCCACGTCAAATCTTACGGCGCACACACACCGAGCCGTAATAAATTGTCGGCCACCTTCTTTTTCACGAGACAGACCAAGAACCTTCAGCGTTCAAATGAACCCGACACTGGATCAACGGAACCAATGCTGGCCAGTCAACTCCCACCACTAATCCACAACCAACGCTTGTCCAACTCACCATTCACCTCAAAGCGAATGCTAGCTCTGGAACCCCCACAACTCCCTTCCAGACCCAACCACTGTAAAAGCCTAAGCAGCGATACAAGAGGCATCAGTCTCAGCTCAGAATCTCGAACCAACACCACTTATAGTCAAAATGTCTCATGACAAGACATCTTTGAGATGGTTCACCAACCAAGAATCAGCCACCTCCGGAAAAACCGGAAAGTCCTGAGCCATTGGAAAGCTACTATCTAGCAAGGATAACTTACCCACCATATTCGATCGGCTAGCCATTATCAGGGGCATAGCTACTACCTACATTTTCCTACACGGGTGCTTCGGGATCACCCAACATCCCGGAATACAAGCGAATACCAAATTAGGGCGTGTACCAGATTGGCACAGTAAGGGCTGAATGAAACACGACCTTGATCCTTAAGCAGATGGTATAATTACTAACAAGATTGCCACGGGATACATAATTTACTCCATGGGCTCTGAATGGACACTTTGGATCGGTAGACCATTCCGATTGCACGGAGAATTAAATTAAATTAAATTAAATTAAATTAAAATAAAGTAATCAAGCGGACAAACCTAATGCGGCGTACAGCGACCGATCGTTAGTAAAATAATGTAATATATAATATAATTTTTATATTATTATGTTATGTATATAAATAAAACGTTCCCCACGTATATTTCAGAACGCGGCTCAGGTGACAACTGTGCCGACCGTAACGACATTTACGGGACCGAAAATCTACACGACAGTTTTATAATAATGTCGGACGTTTTCGGCGCGCGATGATATATGATGGTATATGATGACAGCGTGTTCAAATTCCGAACTGACGTTTCGTTTTCAAATATCATGGCTTTGAAGATTCCACTTCCGGCAAATTGGCGTATAACTGCTTGATAGCGTCTCGTCAAAAAATTTGTTTTTTCAAGTTTTTGGCGCCGAGACGCTATCGTAGAAAATACTTTCTTCTGACTTCAATCACGCGATATAAAGTCTATAATCTCAACTGTGGACGTACAACCGCAAAGTATGACATGCATGTTCTAATTGTCTGGAATATAAAAATGACCTGTTGATTGTATTTCGGGTGTCACACAATGTTTATACACTGTTAATAAAAGAACGATCGTGCTTACCAGCACAAAATTTGTCATGATCAACATTTTCCCGGCTGTCAGTTCGCAAGGTACGTTGTAAGGTATTATCATCAATTGTAGGAGTTTCTGTTCACTGGGCAGAAGTCTGTACCATTTATTGTTATATCTGCGCGAAAGAAGTTTTTCTTTCTCGGAGGCGACGCCACGAGTTCTTGACTGATTACTCACATACAAAAGCGAATAATAATACTATCATCCATCAGAATTTGGGAAGTGTTGCAATCCACGTAGAATACCAATTCAAGAGTCAATGCAAAAGCTATGAACCTTATGGTTAATTCGGGTTCGTTTGTTCTCATAAAAATCTGAATTTTGGGGAATAAAGCGGCTTATCTGTAATTTCGGAAGATTATTTATTATTTGTCGTAACTATTACCTGAAGTCCTAATATGTTAATTAGAATCGTGCCAAGCCCGACGGTAAAAAAGAAATCCCATGTGTAAGTTACCTCGATGAGATTGGCGTATCTGCCCGTAGTGATTCTATTAATCATATTCATAAGTTTTAATAGATACATCCTCTGAGCTGACTCACTCAATAGCATCGTTGTGTCTGTCGATGAATGATATTAGGTGTCTGACGTTTTCCACTGATGTTTCATTACTCCCAATTTGTGCCAATTTGTGCCTGACGTTTTCAATTGATACATGATAATCCTTCGTATCTGGATCAATTGATCATAGACTCACCCCAACGCAGTAAAACCACTACATACGTGCTGCACGTAAATTATTAACATACTGTCACTGGCGACTAAGGGCGTCGCAGCCATACATGCGCATATGTAACAATGCAGGTTAATGTACCGTTTCTCGTTTTCGGTACCGCTGTTCAGCACGACGTCGATGATCTTTGGTATCATTGGTTGAATCGTAAAGAGAAAGATGGTTGAATACTTTACGGCTGTAAACAATATCGATAAATCTATAAAGCATTTAGCAACGTTTCAACCACCTCTTACTATACTTGATTAACCTGTATACACGATTGTCATTTTTTTCTTCCTGCTCAGCGTATTCGTGCAGGATATTAACTTCTCGACACCGAGCCCACACTTGCCAGTTCGCAAACATACTATTTTGACAACTTCAATGTCTGTACATATCGAACAGATATCATCAATTACATGTATCGACTAACTATCACGTTCTCATTCTTATTATTAAAGTAGTATTATTTCCGAAAATATAACTAACATTCCGCGGGTTCCAAACGATACCAATCCACTTCATAACGCCGACTGACACGAAAAGGCCTGCGATACCGCACTCGAGGACAACATCCAAGTCATCATGATATCTCACCAAAGCCAATAACGTCGGTGGGAGCCCAGTAACCGTGATAAAAATTCTAAAGGTACTAATTACGCGTCTAGCGTGATTGTATTGTCCAAAAAGCGTCATACAATGTTTACTTATTCCATAACCATTTCTTGCGTCGCAAAATCGTCATACTCGGCAATGGCCATTACTCCCCCGGGAGTAATAGAGCTTCCAGAGGGAGTAATGAACCCTATTACTGCCGGGGGAATAATGAAACTGTACTGCGAATGCGCACAAGTTCGTCATGATTATCGGTCAATAATAGACTATTTTCCGCCCGTATTGCACGCAAGGAATGGTTATTTTAACGAAGTTGGGCAAAAAATATCGTATGCAACAAGGGAGGAAGTGCATTTTCACCACGTGTGAATTTCTGCCCTCGCTTCGCTCGGTCATGAAACTTTACACTCGGTGAAAAGACGCACTTTCCTACCTTGTGTCATAACATACTGTTTTATAGATCTGCGTGACTTTTAATAGTATCTTGCGATACTAGTTCGTAAAAGCGGACTTTCGGCGAAGGCTGGGAAGTGGCTGCACGAGCCAGATCGAGCGTTACAATGGCACGAGGCAAAGCCGATTGCTGGTGTAGCGCGAGGGAAGGCGAGTGCTGCCACTTCACGACCGCCGTCGGGAGTCCGCTTTTACGTACAAGTATCACATACTGTTTTATGTAACGAAAGTGGCGCTGCGAGCAGCGTGCAATAATTTAAAGAAATCGCACGCAAAAAAAATTCGCTCGCAAAGAAGCCAAATTGCGCATGCGCCGGGGATTTACTAAAGTCAAGGCGACAAAGCGCCAGGTACGCCCCTCTCGGAAGGGACGGAAATTAGCGCTTTTCATGCATTAGTTACATAAATGCTTTTTTATCATCCTGCAGTTGCTTTTTTCAAGTGTTTTTTATCTTCACACATTGGAATCAAAATAAATTTTTTAGTCGGTAATGGATACTCGAACCTGTGATCCTGGGACTACTAGTCGACGCTCTTACGCACTCGACTATGCTCACGTTAAAAAACTTCTTTCACGAGTCCAAGTTTTATTGTTTCATTTTTTATTCTCTTTAATTAATACTGTTGATGAAACTTAAGCTGTCTCTGCGCAACAGTACTGTTGATAGACCTATGATAACGGAATTTGGAATAATAAAAAGGATTCAACAGTCGCTCAAATAAAAAATTCCATTGTTTATAAATATTTGGTGTTGGACGTGGGCTGACCGTCACTTGCGGGCACTGGGCCAAAATCGTTTGACGTCGTGAGAGAACGTCCACTTGATATCGCCAAACACGGACCATTTCGACGATACGCCAGCGCCGACTCAACTCTGGTAATCACCGCTTTGCCAACTATTGAGCCTAACGTTGGAGTGAATGTCAATCGACAGTTTAGCCAATGCTGAGCATTCGTCGAGATCCGATCATCGGCTGCCAATCTGTTGTCAACTATAACCTAATCGTCGGCCATACTCCCAGCATCGGCCACACCTGGGTAATCTCTACCTTGAACGAATAACCGCAAAGTATGACATGCCTGTCCGAATTGTCTGGAATATGAAAATGATCGGACAATTGTATTTCTCACAAAATGTTTATATGCTGTTAACAAAAGAATGATCCGGTGGAGATGATATCTTCATCCCCTCCACCGGATCATTCTTTTGGCGGCCAGGCAGAAGTGGCGAAGGAAAGATCCCGGGAAAAGGGCAAGGAAAGGAGGAAAACGTCCCGGTAAAAGGATAAAAGTGCCGTGAGGAAGAACCGTAGCATTCAGATCGAGCACAAAAATGATTGCGATTGGACCGAAAACCGAATGAAAACCGACGGTCGGAAATGAACGTTTTGACCTAACCGACCAAGAACCGACCGCAATTATTCGCGGCTTGACCGCAAGCTCCAGGCCCGTTTTGGTGTGACTCACCGTCATTGAAATTTAAATTATAAATAAAAAACAACCGAGTTCAGCAGTCGGTGCTTCACTCGGTCGTTGTTGGTTTCGATGTTGAACGGACCATCCAAGACCTGGCCTTGTTCAGTTCAGCAGTCGGTGCTTCACTCGGTCGTTGTTGGGTTCGATGTTGAACCGACCATCCAAGACCTGGGATTGAATGGTCGGTTCACGGCCAATCTTTAGACGGTTCACTGCTAGATCGGCCATATAGAGGAGTTCACGGACGGTTTAAGGTTGGCTTTTTTAGGTTGAAAAGAGCGAAGCAAACAGAAGAAAATACAGAAAGAAGCGAAGAAAAGAAGGAAGCGATAAGAGAATTCAAGAAATGAAGGAAGTGAAAAGAAGAAAGAAGCGAGAAAAAGACGGAACCGAAGGGAAGAACGCAGCGCGGAAAGGGAAGAAGGAGGAAAGAAGAGAATGGAAAAACGAAGAGGCGGAGAGACAGACAGAGGAAAGGACAGAGTAGTGCAAGGATAACGAAACGAAAGAATCGAAGAAAGAGGAAAGAAGTGGAAGAGAAACGAGAAAGAAAGAAGAATAGTAGAGGACAAGAGCGAAAAACGGAGTGAGAAGAAGGAAGCGAGGTCGAGAAAAATGATGAGAAAGGGGGAAAGAGAAGTAGGACGGCAGAAACGAGAAAAGTTGGGAATGAACGATAGGGAAATGGGATGGTCCTAAATAATGGCGGAGAAGAAGGATGAAGGGAAGAAGATGGAAGGGCGAATGGATAGAGAACGGGGGATACGAGACGAAGAAGTGGAAGCGTGGCAACCGTGAAGAAAGAGGAGGAAACGCCGAAGAAAAATACGGATGATTAGAGGGAAGAGTGGAAATGCAAAGAGAATAGTGAAGAACTCAGCGTTGGCGTGCAAGAGACGATGCGGAAATGATTCGAGAAGGGAGTAGACGAACAGCAAGAGAGAAGGATAGGAGAAGAAGAGAGCGCACTAGAGAGTAAAGAAGAGAGAAGAGAAGTGACACGAAGGAAGCGAAATGGACAGTAGTTGAAAGAGTGTGAGAAATGTATTTGGTTACACGTATTGTTATTCAGTTGTTAGAGAAACTGGAAAGAAACGGTGTGAAATATAACAAGGGGAGAATCTTGAAAAAAAAAACTCGTAACTCTTTAGGGAGTCAACAAGTATACATACATAAGAGAATGATCGATCGTACCAGTACAAAATTTTCCATGGACATGATCAACATTTTTCCGGCTGTTAGTTGGCAATGTATCCGACAACGCATTGTCATCAATTGTAGGAGTTTCTGATCCCTGGGCAAGAGTCTGTACCATTGGCTGTTGCATCTGTGCGGAAGATTTATTTATTCTGAGGTAACGCCATTAATTCTTGACTGATTACTCACATATACAAGCGAATATTATCACTGTGGTCTATCAAAATTTGAGAAAAGCTGCAATCCACGTAGAATACCAGTAAAAGAGACAATGTAAAAACTGTAAATCTTATGATTATTTCGGGTTCATTTGATCTCATAAGAATCTGAAAGGAAGGGAATTTACCTGTCAATACGGAAGATTATTCATCGTGCGTCGTAACTATTACCTGAAGTCCTAATATGTTGAACAGAATTATTCCCAGCCCAATGGTAAAAAACAAATTCCATGTGTAAGTTGCCTCGATGAGATTGGCGTACCTGGCCATAGGGAATTGTTGAATAACATTCAAAGGTTTTACTAGATACATTTTCTAAGCTGTCTCACTCAATAGCATCATTGTGTCTGTTGATCAATGAACTTATGTATGCGACGTTTTCCACTAATTCTTCATTATTCCCAATTTGTTCCAATTTGTGCCTGAAGTGTTTCAATTGATTCTTCATTATGCTTGGTGTTATGATTATTTGATGATAAACTTACCCCAACGCAGCAAAAATACCACATACGTGTTGCACGTAAATTATTAACATACTGTCACTGGCTACTAATGGCACCGCAACAATACATGCGCATAAGTAACAATGCAGATTAATGTACCAATAATATTTCTGCGCGTCGAAATAATAATAGTCGACTGGATATTCAAATTTCCCAATTTCGGTACCGTTCTTCAACACGATGTCGATGATCTTTGGTATCATCGGTTGAATCGTAGAGAGAAGGTTGGTTAAATAGATGGCGGCTGTGAGCGATATCGATAAATCTATAAAGCATTTGTCAACATTTCAACCACCTCTTACTATATTCGTGATTAACCTGTATATATGATTGTCATTTTTTTCCCCCGCTCAGCGTACTCGTGGAGAATGTTAACTTCTTGACACCGAGCCCACACTTGCCAGTTCGTGCAAATACGATTTAACAACTTCAATGTCTTTACATATCGAACAGATCTTCATCAATTACAGGTATTGAATTGACTTGCTCTTAGCTTTATTATAATAGTATTGTAATTTGCAAAAATACAATTAACCTTCTGCGTGTTCCACAGTATACTAATGAACCCTTTCATGACACTGACTGCTACGAAAAGGCCTGCGATAGCCAACTCGACGACAATAGTCGGGTCGTCACGATATCTGACCATAGCTAATATCGGCGGTGGAAGCCCCGTTCTAGCGATAAAAAATATAAGGGAAAGAATGCCGCGACTGGCGTGGGCGCTCTGATCCGGCCATTGTCCAAGGAGCGACATGAATTTTTTGTTTAATCTGTAGTAACGGTGTTCAAAAAGATCCATAGCGACTCGATCCGCAGTAAACGATGACGTTCGCTATACTACTGCCGTTCCCTACGAAATATTATCCACCGCAGTCTGGCTTTTTCATATGTTCCATTGTTTTCTTCTCAGGATGAAATTTTATTGAATTATGTCAAAGTATCACATCTCCATGATGGACGTTTAAATTACCCCGCGCCAAAGTTGAGCGACAGCGATACGAGGGTCTATAGCGTCTACCTTGCGTAGGCGTCATTAACTCATCGCTTATTCAACGTCTCTTCGCGAAACTTGCAGCGAATTCTAACTGTAATGCCGGGTGGAGACCATGAGCTCCCATGTATATTTGCAGGAAAATTGTTCTTCTCTCATAGTCGATTTAAATATGTCATATTTTCAACACCTGCTTGAAAAGAAAGGGGAGAATGCTCGATTCGGTGTTTCACGCAGGCGTACTGCTAGTGTACGAGCGATCCCAATGCTGACATACGAGCGGAGCCTTCGATGCAGAACGAGCAAGAGGGGAGCCACGAAAGGGTTGATCGTCAATATCCCTTTCGTCCGCAATGTTAAAGTTTGCATGGTAAGTACAACTTACTTTTTTTTAAATGTTAACTCGTAATATTTGTAAAAAAAGACAGAAAATAAGGTGAATTGGAGTCGAAAGTTGGGTTTTGTCGTGATAAAAGTACATTCCTAGCAGCCTCGACCACCAACCGAGCCACCTTCAAAATCACCAAGGTGGTTTTGTGCAAAAAGTTTACGAACTATTTTGTCAAAAACCACTACGCAAACCACCGGCGGAAACGACTTATTAACGACCAGTCACACCATTTTTTTACGGCGCTTAGCGCGTACCGAAAAAAAATTTGGTAAGGTTGTAAAAAAAATTGGCTTATTATCATGAATTAATTTCAATTTAGGATACATTGTACCCTTATATTAGGCATTTCGAAGAAACCAAAAACCAAACGACTGAACCGGTCCTCAAATTCCCGCTCCCCTATAAACCAATTACTCGGAATGCGTCGGCCATCGGAGTTCAATGCAAGAAACTCCGAGCGCGCCGGTAAGGAGGGGCGCGGGGAGAGCCGACGTTCGGCTAGCGAGTCAGCAGCAGCGGAGCGGCCTGCCTTACCCGGCATAGATATCGCGCGCTGGGCACGCAAGAATTGCGTTAGCCGTGCGTGGTTCTGGGCGGCGAGGGAAGAGACGTCACTCTGACAACACGAAAAGACGAAGGAATACCGAATCGAGCCGTGTGCAACACAGCCGATTCGGTATAAAAGGCGGCACGGAAGCAGGCGAAGACACTCTTAGCTGGGCAGCAACCGCGAGCACTCTTAAGATTCGTTCCGAACGAAGCATCGGCGACTTTCTCTAGGGACAGAGATATCTGCCGCTGTCCAAGTTACCCTTTACCTTAATACAGCGTCGGCGACTTCTCTCGGGGACGGGAGAGGCTGCCGCCGTCTCTTAACCCTTTCTTTCACCACAGCGTCGGCGAATTTTCTCGGGGACGGGAGAGACTGCAGCCGTCTGTCCCTCTTAACACATAAACTTATTTTTTTATTACTATTTAGGATTAATTTTCCTACGGAAATCTTTGCCAAAATACTTAATTTTTAAAAAATAATTACCGATGATTGGACAAGCAATTGTATTCGAATACATAAGAACATACTTAAATTGACATTTAGAATCAATTACTCGAAGTTTTCGGATCATTACGACGATACGCCAGGGCCGACTCAACTCTGGTAATCACCGCTTCGCCAACTATTGAGCCTAACGTTGGAGTGAATGTCAATCGACAGTTTAGCCAATGCTGGGCATTCGTCGAGATCCGATCATCGGCTGCCAATCTGCTGTCAACTATAAGCTAATCGTCGGCCATACTCCCAGCATCGGCCACACCTGGGTAATCTCTACCTTGAACGAATAACCGCAAAGTATGACATGCCTGTCCGAATTGTCTGGAATATGAAAATGATCGAACAATTGTATTTCTCGGAAAATGTTTATATGCTGTTAACAAAAGAATGATCCGGTGGAGGAGATATCTTTATCCCTTCCACGGGATCATTCTTTTGGCGTCCAGGCAGAAGTGGCGAAGCAAATGTCCCAGGAAAGGGCAAGGAGAGAAGGAAAACGTCCCAGTAAAAGGATCAAAGTGCCGTGAGGAAGAACCATAGCATTCAGACTGACCACAAAACGACTGTGATTCGACCGAAAACCGATTGAAAACCGACGGTCAGAAACGAACGTCTAGACCTAAGCGACCAAGAACCGACCGCAATTCTTCGAGGCTTGACCGCAAGCTCCAGGCCAGTTTTGGTGGGAGTGACCGTCATTGAAATTTAAATTATAAATCAAAAACAACCGACTTCAGAAGTCGGTGCTTTTCTCGGTCGTTGTTGGGTTCGATGCTGAACCGACCATCCAAGAACTGGCCTTGAATGGTCGGTTCGTGGCCATCTTTAGACGGTTCACTGCTAGATCGACCATAAAGAGGAGTTCACGGACAATAGTTGAAAGAGTGGGAGAAATGTATTTGGTTACATGTATTGTTACTCAGTTGTTAGAGAAAATGGAAAGAAAAGGTGTGAGATATAACAAGGGGAGAATCTTGAAAAAAAAACTCGTAACTCTTCAGGGAGTCAACAAGTATCCATATATAAAAGAATGATCGATCATACCAGTACAAAATTTTCCATGGACATGATCAACATTTTTCCGGCTGTTAGTTTGCAAGGTATGCGACAACGCATTATCATCAATTGTAGGAGTTGTTGATCCTTGGGCAATAGTCTGTACCATTGGCTGTTGTATCTGAGCGAAAGAAGATGTTTTTTTTCTAAGGCGACGCCATTAATCCTTGACTGATTACTCACATATAAAAGGGAATCTTATCACCGTGGTCTATCAAAATTTGCGCAAAGCTGCAACTCACGTACAATACCAATAAAAGAGACAACATAAAAACTACAAATTTTATGATTACTTCGGGTTCGTTTGATCTCATAAGAATCTGAAAGTAAGGGAATTTATCTGTCAATTCGGAAGATTATTGATCGTGCGTCGTAACTATTACCTGAAGTGCTAATATGTTGAACAGAATCATGCCAAGCCCAATGGTAAAAAACAAATTCCATGTGTAAGTTGCCTCGATGAGATTGGCGTACCTGGGCGTAGGAATTTTTTGAATAACATTCATACGTTTTACTTAGTACATTTTTTAAGCTGTCTCACTCAATAGCATCATTGTGTCTGTTGATCAATGAACTTATGTACGCGATGTTTTCCACTAATTCTTTATTATTCCCAATTTGTTCCAATTTGTGCCTGAAGTGTTTCAATTGATTCTTTATTATGCTTGGTATTCTGATTATTTGAAGATAAACTTACCCCAACGCAGCAAAGATACCACATACGTGTTGCACGTACATTATTAACATACTGTCACTGGCTACTAATGGCACCGCAACAATACATGCGCATAAGTAACAATGCAGGTTAATGTACCAATAATATTTCTGCGCGTCGAAATAATAATAGTCGACTGGATAGTCAAATTTCCCAATTTCGGTACCGTTCTTCAACACGATGTCGATGATCTTTGGTATCATCGGTTGAATCGTAAAAATGAGGTTGGTTGAATAGATCGCGGCTGGAAGCGATATCGATAAATCTATAAAGCATTTGTCAACAATTCAACTACCTCTTACAATATACATGATTAACCTGTATATATGATTGTCATTTTTCTTCCCTGCTCAGCGTACTCGTGGAGAATGTTGACTTCTCGACACCGAACCCATACTTGCCAGTTCGTGCAAATACGATTTAACAACTTCAATGTCTTTACATATCGAACAGATCTTCATCAATTACAGTCATCGAATTGACTTGCTCTTACATTTATTATTATAGTATTGTAATTTGCAAAAATACAACTAACCTTCTGCGTGTTCCACAGTATACCAATGAACCCCTTCATGACGCTGACTGCCACGAAAAGGGCTGCGATAGCGAACTCGATGACAGTAGTCGGGTTGTCACGATATCTGACCACAGCTAATATCGGCGGTGGAAGCCCCGTTATAGCGATAAAAAATATAACGGCAAGAATGCCGCGACTAGCGCGGGCGCTCTGATACGGCCATAGTCCAAGGAGCGTCATCAATTTTTTGTTTAATCTGTAGTAACGGTGTTCAAAAAGATCCATAGCGACTCCACCCGTAGTAAACGATGACGTTAGCTCTACTACTGCCGTTCCCTACGAAATGCTATCCACCACAGTCTGGCTTTTTCATATGTTCCATTGTTTTCTTCTCAGGATGAAATTTTATTGAATTATGTCAAAGTATCACATCTCGATGATGGACGTTTAAATTACCCCGCGCCAAAGTTGAGCGACAGCGATACGAGGGTCTATAGCGTCTACCTTGCGTAGGCGCCATTAACTCATCGCTTATTCAACGTCTCTTCGCGAAACTTGCAGCGAATTGTAGCTGTAATAACGGGTTGAGCCCATGAGCTCCCGTGTAGATTTGTAGGGAAATTGTTCTTCTCTCATAGTCGATTTAAATATAGCATATTTTCAACACCTGCTTGAAAAGAGAGGGGAGAATGCTCGATTCGGTGTTTTACGCAGGCGTACTGCTAGTGCACGAGCGATCCCAATGCTGACATACGAGCGGAGCCTTCGATGCAGAACGAGAGAGAGGGGAGCAACGAAAGGGTTGATCGTCGATATCCCTTTCTTCCGCAATGTTGAAGTTTGCATGGTAAGTACAAATTACTTTTTTTTAAATGTTAACTCGTAATATTTGTAAAAAAAGACAGTAATAAGGTGAATCGGAGTCGAAAGTTGGGTTTGTCGTGATAAAAGTATATTCCTAGCAGCCTCGACCACCAACGGAACCACCTTTAAAATCACCATAGTGGTTTTGTGCAAAAAGTTTACGAACTATTTTGTCAAAAACCATTACGCAAACTACCGGCGGAAACGACGTATTAACGACCAGTCACACAATTTTTTTACGGCGCTTAGCGCGTACCGAAAAAAATTTGCTAAGGTTGTAAAAAAATTGGCTTATTATCATGAATTAATATCAATTTAGAATACATTGTACTATTATATTAGGCATTTCGGAGAAACCAAAAACCAAACGACTGAGCCGGTCCTCAAATTCCCGC
Organism: Stenichneumon culpator; assembly: GCA_964017025.1. Lineage (NCBI taxonomy): Eukaryota > Metazoa > Arthropoda > Insecta > Hymenoptera > Ichneumonidae > Stenichneumon > Stenichneumon culpator. The sequence continues at coordinate 5,329,103 of OZ024771.1, forward strand.
TCCCCTATAAACCAATCACTCGGAATGAGTCGGGCATCGGAGTTCAATGCGAGAAACTCCGAGCGCGCCGGTAGCGAAGGGCGCGGGGAGAGCCGACGTTCGGCTAGCGAGTCGGCAGCAGCGGAGCGACCTGGCTTACCTGGGGTAGATATCGCGCGCTCTCGATCACGCGCTGGGCACGCAAGAATTGCGTCAGCCACGCGTGTTTCCGGGCGGCGAGGGAAGAGACGTCACTCTGACATCACGAGAAGACGAAGGAGTACCGAATCGAGCCGTGTGCAACATAGCCGATTCGGTATAAAAGGCGGCCCGGAAACAGGCGAAGACACTTTTAGCTGGGCAGCAACCGCGAGCACTCCTAAGATTCCTTCCGAACGAAGCATCGGCGACTTTCTCTAGGGACAGAGATAACTGCCGCTGTCCAAGTTATCCTTTACCTTAATACAGCGTCGGCGACTTCTCTCGGGGACGGGAGAGGCCGCCGCCGTCTGTTAACCCTTTCTTTCACCACAGCGTCGGCGACTTTTCTCGGGGATAGGAGAGACTGCAGCCGTCCGTCCCTCTTAACCCGTAAACTTATCTTTTTATTACTATTTAGGATTAATTTTCCTACGGAAATCTTTGCCAAAATACTTAATTTTTTAAAATAACTACCGATGATTGGAAAAGCAATTGTATTCGAATACATAAGAACATACTTAAATTGACATTTAGAATCAATTACTCGAAGTTTTCGGATCATTACGACGATACGCCAGCGCCGACTCAACTCTGGTAATCACCGCTTTGCCAACTATTGAGCCTAACGTTGGAGTGAATGTCAATCGACAGTTTAGCCAATGCTGGGCATTCGTCGAGATCCGATAATCGGCTGCCAATCTGCTGTCAACTATAAGCTAATCGTCGGCCATACTCCCAGCATCGGCCACACCTGGGTAATCTCTACCTTGAACGAATAACCGCAAAGTATGACATGCCTGTCCGAATTGTCTGGAATATGAAAATGATCGAACAATTGTATTTCTCGGAAAATGTTTATATGCTGTTAACAAAAGAATGATCCGGTGGAGGAGATATCTTTATCCACTCCACGGGATCATTCTTTTGGCGGAAAGGCAGAAGTGGCGAAGCAAATGTCCCGGGAAAAGGGCAAGGAGAGAAGGAAAACGTCCCAGTAAAAGGATCAAAGTACCGTGAGGAAGAACCATAGCATTCAGACTGACCACAAAAATGACTGTGATTCGACCGAAAACCGATTGAAAACCGACGGTCAGAAACGAACGTTTAGACTTAAGCGACCAAGAACCGACCGCAATTCTTTGCGGCTTGACCGGCTGGCAAGCTCCAGGCCAGTTTTGGTGGGACTGACCGTAATTGAAATTTAAATTATAAATAAAAAACAACCGGCTTCGGCAGTCGGTGCTTTTCTCGGTCGTTGTTGGGTTCGATGCTGAACCGACCATCCAAGAACTGGCCTTGAATGGTCGGTTCACGGCCATCTTTAGACGGTTCACTGCTAGATCGACCATAAAGAGGAGTTCACGGACAGTTTTAGGTTGACTTTTTTAGGTCGAAAAGAGAGAAGCAAACAGAAGAAAAGACGGAAAGAAGCGAAGAAAAGAAGGACGCGATCGGAGCATTCAAAAAAAGGAAGAAGTGAAAAGAAGAAAGAAGCGAGGAAAAGACGGAACCGAAGGGAAGAACGCAGCCATGGCAAAGATGGCAGCGAAGCGATGAAACAGGTAACGAGGAAAGGGAACAAGGAGGAAAGAAGAGAATGGAACAACGAAGAGGCAGACAGACGGACAGAGGAAGGGACAGAGTAGTGCAAGGAAAACGAAACGAAATGATCGAAGAAAGAGGAAAAAAGTGCAAGAGAAGCGCGAGAGAAAGAAAAATAATAGAGGACAAGAGCGAAAAAAGGAGTGAGAGGAAGAAAAGGAAGCGAGGTCGAGAAAAATGATGAGAGAGGGGAAAGGGAAGTAGGACGGCAGATACGAGAGAAGTTGGGAATGAACGATGGGGAAATGGGATGGTCCTAAATAATGGCCGAGAAGAAGGATAAAGGGAAGAAGATAGAAGGGCGAATGGATAGAGAACGGGGCATACGAGACGAAAAAGTGGAAGTGTTGCAGCCGTGAAGAAAGAGGAGGAAAGGCCGAAAAAAACGGATGATTAGAGAGAAGAGTGGAAACGCGAAGAGAAGAGTGAAGAACTCAGCGTTCGCGTACATGAGAGGATGCGGAGATGATTCGAGAAGGAAGTATACGAAGAAGGAACAGCGAGAGAGAAGGATGGGAGAAGAAGAGAGCGCACTAGAGAGTAAAGAAGAGAGAAGAGAAGAAATTAGAGAAAAGAAAAGAGACACGAACGAAGCGAAATGGACAATAGTTGAAAGAGTGGGAGAAATGTATTTGGTTACATGTATTGTTATTCAGTTGTTAGAGAAAATGGAAAGAAAAGGTGTGAAATATAACAAGGGGAGAATCCTGAAAAAAGAACTCGTAACTCTTCAGGGAGTCAACAAGTATCCATATATAAAAGAATGATCGATCATACCAGTACAAAATTTTCCATGGACATGATCAACATTTTTCCGGCTGTTAGTTTGCAAGGTATGCGACAACGCATTATCATCAATTGTAGGAGTTGTTGATCCTTGGGCAATAGTCTGTACCATTGGCTGTTGTATCTGAGCGAAAGAAGATGTTTTTTTTCTAAGGCGACGCCATTAATCCTTGACTGATTACTCACATATAAAAGGGAATCTTATCACCGTGGTCTATCAAAATTTGCGCAAAGCTGCAACTCACGTACAATACCAATAAAAGAGACAACATAAAAACTACAAATTTTATGATTACTTCGGGTTCGTTTGATCTCATAAGAATCTGAAAGTAAGGGAATTTATCTGTCAATTCGGAAGATTATTGATCGTGCGTCGTAACTATTACCTGAAGTGCTAATATGTTGAACAGAATCATGCCAAGCCCAATGGTAAAAAACAAATTCCATGTGTAAGTTGCCTCGATGAGATTGGCGTACCTGGGCGTAGGAATTTTTTGAATAACATTCATACGTTTTACTTAGTACATTTTTTAAGCTGTCTCACTCAATAGCATCATTGTGTCTGTTGATCAATGAACTTATGTACGCGATGTTTTCCACTAATTCTTTATTATTCCCAATTTGTTCCAATTTGTGCCTGAAGTGTTTCAATTGATTCTTTATTATGCTTGGTATTCTGATTATTTGAAGATAAACTTACCCCAACGCAGCAAAGATACCACATACGTGTTGCACGTACATTATTAACATACTGTCACTGGCTACTAATGGCACCGCAACAATACATGCGCATAAGTAACAATGCAGGTTAATGTACCAATAATATTTCTGCGCGTCGAAATAATAATAGTCGACTGGATAGTCAAATTTCCCAATTTCGGTACCGTTCTTCAACACGATGTCGATGATCTTTGGTATCATCGGTTGAATCGTAAAAATGAGGTTGGTTGAATAGATCGCGGCTGGAAGCGATATCGATAAATCTATAAAGCATTTGTCAACAATTCAACTACCTCTTACAATATACATGATTAACCTGTATATATGATTGTCATTTTTCTTCCCTGCTCAGCGTACTCGTGGAGAATGTTGACTTCTCGACACCGAACCCATACTTGCCAGTTCGTGCAAATACGATTTAACAACTTCAATGTCTTTACATATCGAACAGATCTTCATCAATTACAGTCATCGAATTGACTTGCTCTTACATTTATTATTATAGTATTGTAATTTGCAAAAATACAACTAACCTTCTGCGTGTTCCACAGTATACCAATGAACCCCTTCATGACGCTGACTGCCACGAAAAGGGCTGCGATAGCGAACTCGATGACAGTAGTCGGGTTGTCACGATATCTGACCACAGCTAATATCGGCGGTGGAAGCCCCGTTATAGCGATAAAAAATATAACGGCAAGAATGCCGCGACTAGCGCGGGCGCTCTGATACGGCCATAATCCAAGGAGCGTCATCAATTTTTTGTTTAATCTGTAGTAACGGTGTTCAAAAAGATCCATAGCGACTCCACCCGTAGTAAACGATGACGTTAGCTCTACTACTGCCGTTCCCTACGAAATGCTATCCACCACAGTCTGGCTTTTTCATATGTTCCATTGTTTTCTTCTCAGGATGAAATTTTATTGAATTATGTCAAAGTATCACATCTCGATGATGGACGTTTAAATTACCCCGCGCCAAAGTTGAGCGACAGCGATACGAGGGTCTATAGCGTCTACCTTGCGTAGGCGCCATTAACTCATCGCTTATTCAACGTCTCTTCGCGAAGCTTGCAGCGAATTGTAGCTGTAATAACGGGTTGAGCCCATGAGCTCCCATGTAGATTTGTAGGGAAATTGTTCTTCTCTCATAGTCGATTTAAATATAGCATATTTTCAACACCTGCTTGAAAAGAGAGGGGAGAATGCTCGATTCGGTGTTTTACGCAGGCGTACTGCTAGTGCACGAGCGATCCCAATGCTGACATACGAGCGGAGCCTTCGATGCAGAACGAGAGAGAGGGGAGCAACGAAAGGGTTGATCGTCGATATCCCTTTCTTCCGCAATGTTGAAGTTTGCATGGTAAGTACAAATTACTTTTTTTTTAATGTTAACTCGTAATATTTGTAAAAAAAGACAGTAATAAGGTGAATCGGAGTCGAAAGTTGGGTTTGTTGTGATAAAAGTATATTCCTAGCAGCCTCGACCACCAACGGAACCACCTTTAAAATCACCATAGTGGTTTTGTGCAAAAAGTTTTCGAACTATTTTGTCAAAAACCATTACGCAAACTACCGGCGGAAACGACGTATTAACGACCAGTCACACAATTTTTTTACGGCGCTTAGCGCGTACCGAAAAAAAATTTGCTAAGGTTGTAAAAAAATTGGCTTATTATCATGAATTAATATCAATTTAGAATACATTGTACTATTATATTAGGCATTTCGGAGAAACCAAAAACCAAACGACTGAGCCGGTCCTCAAATTCCCGCTCCCCTATAAACCAATCACTCGGAATGAGTCGGGCATCGGAGTTCAATGCGAGAAACTCCGAGCGCGCCGGTAAGGAAGGGCGCGGGGAGAGCCGACGTTCGGCTAGCGAGTCGGCAGCAGCGGAGCGACCTGGCTTACCCGGGGTAGATATCGCGGGTAGCACGTCGTTTCGTCCCGCGACAACTGATCCCACCAAAAAATCCCTTGAAAATTGATCCCAAAAAACTGATCCCCAGACAAACTAATCCCAGATGTAACTGATCCCCAAAATAATTGTTTCAAATTTGTCAAACCTGTATCACGACATCTGATCCCGGCATAAACTGATGTCTATCGAAATAATCCCTGTTAAACTGATCTCTGACATACTGATCCCAAAAGTAATCGGTTGCAAGTCGCGAAATTATACCGGGGTGCAGGGGTGCAGGGACATAAACATGAACATGGACATAAATGTAAACGCAAATTGTAATTTGATACCATGAATTGTTTATTAATATTGAGCAATATTTGTTGATATTGTTTTTTCAAATATTATTTTATAAATCAGTATTTACATTTATTTTTTCAAATAATATCATTAACCTCATTGATCATTTGACGGTTGCCATCCACATATCTCATTCGTAGACATTCGTGATATTGTTTTTTCTAAAGCAAAAAAAGCAATACTGGTTGATGTTGCTTTTTTTCAAATATACTTTTTACATTTATTTTTTCAATTGATAACAACAATGTCATTGATCATTTGACATTTACCATCCACATTTTTTATTCGTAGACATTCGTGATTTTTTTTATTTATAATAATGCTGTATCACAAATTGTGAGCAACACCGCGAAGGTATTCCACTACGTCGCCGTCCTTTTTGTACTGCTCCACGACTTGTAATAGCCGAGCGTCGTAGCGTCGATATTTTGCTCGCTTTTTTTTGTTATTCTCGCCGGCCAATGTCTGTTCTAATTTCAGTTCTGTCATACCCTGCTCTTCTTTTAACAGCTCGATGAATTTCCAAATTGTTACATGAGAGGCTTGTGCGCGATGATTAAAGCCGTTATGCCATCCTTCGACAACATTGTTGGTACGAGGGCCGCCTTCAAGGACCGTTGCATAATGATTCCATTTCGAAATTTGATACAACGGGGGCTTTCGTACACCGCGTCGATTGATAGGCCCAATCCAGGTCTCCTCTATATAGTCAATGATTTGGCCTAGCTGTTGTTCATGTTCTATGTAGAAGGGTGTTGCAGTTAAAGCCTGAAAGGCAGGCGGCACATCAAGTTCCGGAACGAATGCTAATGCTGACATCATTTTTAAATGGAGAGCAAAATCAGCGTCTTCGGCGTAGGTGTTTTGCATCCCGAACTCTTGTATCTTTCTCCATATGCATTGGGTGAAATGAAATAAGCATCCTTTTACCACTGCATCGGGAAATACCTCGTTAACTGCATTGTGAAGCGCGAGTTCGAAATCAGCCATTACAATTTTTGGTTGCATTTGCGGCTGTGCGCTTTTTAACTTTTGCAGAACTTTTGCGTAAGCGGTTGTTGATTTTTCGGTCATGAGAACGTATACTAGGGGGACAATGGCTCCGTTATACTCACCGTGAATGGTATATAGTTGTTTGAATATTGACGGGACAACGCGAAAAGTTCCGTCTGCAAACCATAACGCGCATTTTGCTAATTTCAACAAATTGTCGTCAGTAGTAAATATGAGACAACGTTTACTGCCTTTTGATCCCTTCGAGTCATAGTACAGAAATCGAGCGCCTTTTGCCGTTACGCGATAATCCTCGGGTATCGATAACTCAGATGCTGTAGCTGGATTTGCCGGTGTGTTGTTATTTTGATTACGCGTTCGTTCGATAGTACGTATTAGCGAGCGGTGACTTGGAAGTGCTCCTGCTATTGCCGCGGGGACCTTTGCGACGACCGACGCCACGATGTTGCTACTCGCTTCGTTGCTCGTCTTTGCTTTTGCTTTTATTTTTGCTTGGATTATTTTTGTTTCCACTGTCTGTGGAGCGGGTCGATGATTGTGCTGGGATGTTTCCAAAATTTCTCCTGTTTAAAGAAAATTTTCGAAATAAGCATTGAAAAAAAGAAAATATGCAACAAATGATGATTATAATTTTTTGTTATTAGCTATTTATTAATTGGTGTTAATTAGCGGTTAATCATTAATTAATTATTTCCGTTAATAACGTTATCACGTGACTACTTTTTTAACCTTTCATCAATGATTTAATTAATATTAGTTTTTAATCAATTTATACTGTTGATTATTCGACACCATAAATTATTATCATTGTTTTGTTAACAGCTATTGATTGTTTGATGTTAATTTGTGTCAATCTTCATCATTTGTATTAATTATTGTTCTTAATAACGTTCTTACGTGACTACTTATTGAACTTTTGATTAATTAATTAATTCATATTTGTTGTCAATTAATTTATACTATCGATTATTAGGCGCTATTGATTTTTTTAACGACTTTGTTTCTTGATTGTCAATAATTATGGACTTCATTATGAGGGATAAAATTCGTTACCTGCTTTTGTTTTTGTTGTTGTGTGGCACCGCGCGAAACAGTTGTGTTTTTTGTAGGCAACGCACCTCCATATAACTTTGTTTTCATTTTCGCGATGCACTGAGTAAATGAAGCCGTCATGTATAAGGAGTTTTCCGTTACGTTGACTTTTCGTGAATTTTAGCGGCATTGCTATAAGCAAGAACGACGATCGTAACGCGACTGCTCGAGCTGACTAAATGATCACGAATACGCACAATATAGAATGGTGTTCTATATACTCTTGGGTCTACTTATCGCAACACACACAATGTATAATGGGTGTAGTGTGTGGACGGTTACGCATCTATATTGAACAATGTATGGGTGTATGGGTGTAGTGTGCGGACGGTCAAGCGTCTGTATTGGACATTATTTGAATTCGACTTAATGGACTTGGTGTAGTGTATATATAGGGACGGTAAAGAGGCTGTGGGATTTTTTGGGGACGAAATTTAACGGGATCAGTTGTTTTGGGATCTGTTTGTGATGGGACGAAAATTTCGGGACGAAATTGTTGGGAATTTTCGGGGATCAATTGCCATGGGATCAGTTTGTGATGGGACGAAAATTTTCGGGATCGGTTGCCGTGGGATCAGTTATCATGGGATAGGCTGTCCGGGATGAAATGTCGGGTAATCGATATCGCGCGCTCTCGATCACGCGCTGGGCACGCAAGAATTGCGTCAGCCACGCGTGGTTCCGGGCGGCGAGGGAAGAGACGTCACTCTGACATCACGAGAAGACGAAGGAGTACCGAATCGAGCCGTGTGCAACATAGCCGATTCGGTATAAAAGGCGGCCCGGAAACAGGCGAAGACACTTTTAGCTGGGCAGCAACCGCGAGCACTCCTAAGATTCCTTCCGAACGAAGCATCGGCGACTTTCTCTAGGGACAGAGATAACTGCCGCTGTCCAAGTTATCCTTTACCTTAATACAGCGTCGGCGACTTCTCTCGGGGACGGGAGAGGCCGCCGCCGTCTGTTAACCCTTTCTTTTACCACAGCGTCGGCGACTTTTCTCGGGGATAGGAGAGACTGCAGCCGTCCGTCCCTCTTAACCCATAAACTTATTTTTTTATTACTATTTAGGATTAATTTTCCTACGGAAATCTTTGCCAAAATACTTAATTTTTTTAAATAACTACCGATGATTGGAAAAGCAATTGTATTCGAATACATAAGAACATACTTAAATTGACATTTAGAATCAATTACTCGAAGTTTTCGGATCATTACGACGATACGCCAGCGCCGACTCAACTCTGGTAATCACCTCTTTGCCAACTATTGAGCCTAACGTTGAAGTGAATGTCAATCGACAGTTTAGCCAATGCTGGGCATTCGTCGAGATCCGATCATCGGCTGCCAATCTGCTGTCAACTATAAGCTAATCGTCGGCCATACTCCTAGCATCGGCCACACCTGGGTAATCTCTACCTTGAACGAATAACCGCACAGTATGACATGCCTGTCCGAATTGTCTGGAATATGAAAATGATCGAACAATTGTATTTCTCGGAAAATGTTTATATGCTGTTAACAAAAGAATGATCCGGTGGAGGAGATATCTTTATCCCCTCCACGGGATCATTCTTTTGGCGGAAAGGCAGAAGTGGCGAAGCAAATGTCCCGGGAAAAGGGCAAGGAGAGAAGGAAAACGTCCCAGTAAAAGGATCAAAGTACCGTGAGGAAGAACCATAGCATTCAGACTGACCACAAAAATTACTGTGATTCGACCGAAAACCGATTGAAAACCGACGGTCAGAAACGAAAGTTTAGACTTAAGCGACCAAGAACCGACCGCAATTCTTTGCGGCTTGACCGGCTGGCAAGCTCCAGGCCAGTTTTGTTGGGACTGACCGTCATTGAAATTTAAATTATAAATAAAAAAACAACCGGCTTCGGCAGTCGGTGCTTTTCTCGGTCGTTGTTGGGTTCGATGCTGAACCGACCATCCAAGAACTGGCCTTGAATGGTCGGTTCACGGCCATCTTTAGACGGTTCACTGCTAGATCGACCATAAAGAGGAGTTCACGGACAGTTTCAGGTTGACTTTTTTAGGTCGACAAGAGAGAAGCAAACAGAAGAAAAGACGGAAAGAAGCGAAGAAAAGAAGGACGCGATCAGAGCATTCAAAAAAAGAAAGAAGTGAAAAGAAGAAAGAAGCGAGGAAAAGGCGGAACCGAAGGGAAGAACGCAGCCATGGCAAAGATGGCAGCGAAGCGATGAAACAGGTAACGAGGAAAGGGAACAAGGAGGAAAGAAGAGAATGGAACAACGAAGAGGCAGACAGACGAACAGAGGAAACGACAGAGTAGTGCAAGGAAAACGAAACGAAATGATCGAAGGAAGAGGAAAAAAGTGCAAGAGAAGCGCGAAAGAAAGAAAAATAATAGAGGACAAGAGCGAAAAAAGGAGTGAGAGGAAGAAAAGGAAGCGAGGTCGAAAAAAATGATGAGAGAGGGGAAAGGGAAGTAGGACGGCAGATACGAGAGAAGTTGGGAATGAACGATGGGGAAATGGGATGGTCCTAAATAATGGCCGAGAAGAAGGATAAAGGGAAGAAGATAGAAGGGCGAATGGATAGAGAACGGGGCATACGAGACGAAAAAGTGGAAGTGTTGCAGCCGTGAAGAAAGAGGAGGAAAGGCCGAAAAAAACGGATGATTAGAGAGAAGAGTGGAAACGCGAAGAGAAGAGTGAAGAACTCAGCGTTCGCGTACATGAGAGAATGCGGAGATGATTCGAGAAGGAAGTATACGAAGAAGGAACAGCGAGAGAAAAGGATGGGAGAAGAAGAGAGCGCACTAGAGAGTAAAGAAGAGAGAAGAGAAGAAATTAGAGAAAAGAAAAGAGACACGAACGAAGCGAAATGGACAATAGTTGAAAGAGTGGGAGAAATGTATTTGGTTACATGTATTGTTATTCAGTTGTTAGAGAAAATGGAAAGAAAAGGTGTGAATTATAACAAGGGGAGAATCCTGAAAAAAGAACTCGTAACTCTTCAGGGAGTCAACAAGTATCCATATATAAAAGTATGATCGATCATACCAGTACAAAATTTTCCATGGACATGATCAACATTTTTCCGGCTGTTAGTTTGCAAGGTATGCGACAACGCATTATCATCAATTGTAGGAGTTGTTGATCCTTGGGCAATAGTCTGTACCATTGGCTGTTGTATCTGAGCGAAAGAAGATGTTTTTTTTTCTGAGGCGACGCCATTAATCCTTGACTGATTACTCACATATAAAAGGGAATCTTATCACTGTGGTCTATCAAAATTTGAGCAAAGCTGCAACTCACGTACAATACCAATAAAAGAGACAACGTAAAAACTACAAATTTTATGATTACTTCGGGATCGTTTGATCTCATAAGAATCTGAAAGGAAGGGAATTTATCTGTCAATTCGGAAGATTATTGATCGTGCGTCGTAACTATTATCTGAAGTGCTAATATGTTGAACAGAATCATGCCAAGCCCAATGGTAAAAAACAAATTCCATGTGTAAGTTGCCTCGATGAGATTGGCGTACCTGGCCATAGGAAATTTTTGAATAACATTCATACGTTTTACTTAGTACATTTTTTAAGCTGTCTCACTCAATAGCATCATTGTGTCCGTTGATGAATGAACTTATGTATGCGATGTTTTCCATTAATTCTTTATTATTCCCAATTTGTTCCAATTTGTGCCTGAAGTGTTTCAATTAATTCTTTATTATGCTTGGTATTCTGATTATTTGATGATAAACTTACCCCAACGCAGTAAAGATACCACATACGTGTTGCACGTACATTATTAACATACTGTCACTGGCTACTAATGGCACCGCAACAACACATGCGCATAAGTAACAATGCAGGTTAATGTACCAATAATATTTCTGCGCGTCGAAATAATAATAGTCGACTGGATATTCAAATTTCCCAATTTCGGTACCGTTCTTCAACACGATGTCGATGATCTTTGGTATCATCGGTTGAATCGTAAAAATGAGGTTGGTTGAATAGATCGCGGCTGGAAGCGATATCGATAAATCTATAAAGCATTTGTCAACAATTCAACTACCTCTTACAATATACATGATTAACCTGTATATATGATTGTCATTTTTCTTCCCTGCTCAGCGTACTCGTGGAGAATGTTGACTTCTCGACACCGAACCCATACTTGCCAGTTCGTGCAAATACGATTTAACAACTTCAAGGTCTTTACATATCGAACAGATCTTCATCAATTACAGTCATCGAATTGACTTGCTCTTACATTTATTATTATAGTATTGTAATTTGCAAAAATACAACTAACCTTCTGCGTGTTCCACAGGATACCAATGAACCCTTTCACGATGCTGACTGCCACTAAAAGGGCTGCGATAGCGAACTCGATGACAGTAGCCGGGTCGTCACGGTATCTGACCACAGCTAATATCGGCGGTGGAAGCCCCGTTATAGCGATACAAAATATAACGACAAGAATGCCGCGACTAGCGCGGGCGCTCTGATACGGCCATTGTCCAAGGAGCGTCATCAATTTTTTGTTTAATCTGTAGTAACGGTGTTCAAAAAGATCCATAGCGACTCGATCCGTAGTAAACGATGACGTTAGCTCTACTATTGCCGTTCCCTACGAAATATTATCCACCGCAGGCTGGCTTTTTCATATGATCCATTCTTTTCTGCTCAGGATGAAATTTTATTGAATTACGTCAAAGTATCACATCTCGATGATGGACGTTTAAATTACCCCGCGCCAAAGTTGAGCGACAGCGATACGAGGGTCTATAGCGTCTACCTTGCGTAGGCGTCATTAACTCATCGCTTATTCAACGTCTCTTCGCGAAACTTGCAGTGAATTGTCACTGTAATGCCGGGTTGAGACCATGAGCTCCCATGTATATTTGCAGGAAAATTGTTCTTCTCTCATAGTCGATTTAAATATATCATATTTTCAACACCTGCTTGAAAAGAAAGGGGAGAATGCTCGATTCGGTGTTTCACGCAGGCGTACTGCTAGTGTACGAGCGATCCCAATGCTGACATACGAGCGGAGCCTTCGATGCAGAACAAGCGAGAGGGGAGCCACGAAAGGGTTGATCGTCAATATCCCTTTCGTCCGCAAGGTTAAAGTTTGCATGGTAAGTACAACTCACTTTTTTTTTTAATGTTAACTCGTAATATTTGTAAAAAAAGACAGAAAATAAGGTGAATTGGAGTCGAAAGTTGGGTTTTGTCGTAATAAAAGTACATCCCTAGCAGACCCGACCACCGACCGAACCACCTTCGAAGTCATCATGGTGGTTTTGTGCGAAAAGTTTACGGACTATTTTGTCGAACCCACTATGCAAACCACCGCTCCATGATACACGTATTAAAAGGTGGTTTGGACGGTGAAAATGACGTATTAATCACCAGTCACACCATTTTTTTACGGCGCTTACGGCGTACCGGAAAAAAGTTTGGTAAGGTTGTAAACAAAAAATTGCTTGAATTATTATCATGAATTAATATCAATTTAGGATACATTGGAATATTATATTAAGCATTTCGGAGAAACAAAAACCTAACGACCGAGACGGTCCTCAAATTCCCGCTCCCCTATAAACGGATCACTCGGAACGACTCGAGCATCGGAGTTCAACGCGAGAAACCCCGAGCGCGCCGGTAAGGAAGAGCGCGGGGAGAGCCGACGTTCGGCTGGCGAGACGGCAGCAGCGGAGCGGCCTGCCTTACGGGCATGTGTTACAGACTCAGTCGGTAACAAATCGCCTTCCCTGCTTTCTCCAAAACGATTGATACGATGAGCAAAAGCAATTTAGGTTTTCATACTTATATCTATTGACTACAAAAACCTGATTTGATTTCGGTCGAAGCATCAACAATCACGGAGAAAATAGTGAAAGCGATTTGTTATCATCGAAGCATCGATACGTGTGTGTCACATGCCCTTACCCGGGATCTATCGCACGCTCTCGATCACGCGCCCGGCTATTGAAAGTTCTCCTTTCAATCGTACAGTCTCGAGTGAGAATGTTCGAGATTATGGAGCGAAGTAAAAAAAGCACACGATCGAGAAGAAAAGAACAATGATCCGGGAAAACGAAAAACCACATAAGCCACTTTTCTATTTTATTTTAGCTTGCCCATAGCAGGGGGATAAACAAACTTTATTCTCCGATACAAAACTCAGTCTTCCCGACTATAATATACCATTGCTCCAGAGAGTGGGCGAGATCACACCGTTCGGTTTGAGCTCTCGGGGAGGCAGCGACGAGAGAGAGATGCCGCTTCGCGCGAACGCCTCAATGGTTGGTTGGTCTCGCTCGGCCAATCCGCGGTCTTCTTTCTTCTGTCGCCGATCTTCTCGCTCCTCGCGACTCGACGACTCTAAAGGCAAATCCGCCTTAAACTATCTCAACACTTCTGCCGTTTGAGCAGGATTCGCTCTCTCTCTCTCTCTCTGACCCGTGCTTTCCCTCAGCATGTTGAATCGGTCGTTCGGAAGTGGTTTGGTGAGTTTATCTGCTTTCTGCCTTTCCGTTTGGAGATCCTCAATCTACAGCTCCTTCGATTGTACTTTCTCTTGTACAAAGTGAAAACGAACGTCTATGTGGTTCGTTCGTTTGTGGAATTCGGGATTCTTCACGAGCCGGAAAGCAATCGGCCGTGTTGCACACGGCACTACTCGGTACTCTTTCCTCTTCTCGTGACGTCAGAGTGACGTCTCTTCCTTCACCGCCCGCGATCACGCGCGGCTGACGCAATTCTTTGCTTCAGCCGCACTTTCAGCAGCGCACCGGCGTTCGATTCCTCCCATGCAAGATACCGCAAGTTTTGCGATGTGGAGGATTTCTCAGACACAAATTTGTATGCCTAAATTGGCCCAGTTATTTTTATTTTTATTATACTAGTCTCGTGCTATGAGTTAGTCAATATTAACTATCGGTTGTCATCCCGGCCTTCGGAGCCCTTCTAGACACTATATTCTCCTTGTAAATATCGAATTGCGGGCAAAAACAGCTTCCCCTATGCGGAAACAAAACTGTAAAAAATGCTTGTGCAAATGACGTTAAAGTTATTATTACAAACAAACTAAATTATTATATAAGCCCATCTTTATTTATGATTGAAATCGTGCTTCATTGATACAATAAAAACATTTCATATCTTGTATCCCTACATATCGTTTGACTTATTCCAAAAAGGCGTACTTACACATAGAAAAAATACTTTCTGCTGACTTTAGTCACGTAGTATAAAGTCTATAAAATCTCTAATCTAAAGTCTATAATCTCTACTGTGAACGAACAACCACAAACTATTGAGCCTAACGTTGGAGTGAATGTCAATCGACAGTTTAGCTAATGCTGGGCATTCGTCGAGATCCGATCATTGGCTGCCAACATGCTGCAGATTACAAGCTAATCGTCGGCCATACTCTCAGCGTCGGCCAACCACACCTGTGTAATCTCTACCTTGGGCGAACAACAGCCAAGTATGACATGGCTGTCCGAATTGTCTGGAATATAAAAATGACCGAACAATTGTATTTCGTGTGTCGCAAAATGTTTATACACTGTCAATAAAAGAATGATCCGGAGGAGCGAATAAAAATGGCGGCCTGGGCAGAAGTGGCAAAGGAAAGGTGCCGGAAGAAGGGCAAGGACAGAAGGAAAAAGTCGCGGTAAAAGGAAAAAAGGAGCCCGGCATCGACAGGAAAGAAGAGCGAAGAAGCGCGGAGAAGGTGACGAGTGCCGGCGCAAAGGGGACACAAGAGGACCCGAAGCGGGAAAGTGGCGAGTGGGAGGTAGCCGAAAGCAGCCGAGGACGGGCGAAAAGGACCGAGAGCGCTCGAAGGGGCCCGAACGGGACAGCGGCGAGCAAGGTAGAGCGGCAACGGAGAACAAATGATCAGTGAGCATGTGTGGACCAATGACGGAGATACGGAAAAAAGAGGAAGAGACGAAGAAGAAGGAAGTTGCTAGAGAAAATTGAAATAAAATGTGTGAAATGTAACAAGGAGAGAACATTGTAAAAACTTGTAACCCTTCGAGGAGTCAATAATACAATGATACATACAAAAAAGAATGATCGACCTTACCAGTAAAAAATTTTCCATGGACATGATCAACATTTTTCCGGCTGTTAGTTGACAAGGTATGCGACAACGCATTATTATCAATTGTAGGATTTTCTGATCCCTGGGCAGGAGTCTGTACCATTGGCTGTTATATCTGAGCGAAAGAATTTTTTTTTTCTGAGTCGACGCCACTAATCCTTGACTGATTACTCACATATAAAAGCGAATATTATCACTGTGGTTTATCAAAATTTGAGAAAAGCTGCAATCCACGTAGAATACCAATTCAAGAGACAATGCAAAAGCTATGTATCTTATGGTTGATTCGGGTTCGTTGGTTCTCATAAAAATCTGAATTTTAGGGAATTTAGCAGTTTATCTTTCGATTAGGAAGATTATCCATCATTGGTCATAACTATTACCTGAACTCCTACTATGTCAATCAGAATTATGCCAATCCCAATGGTAAAAAACAAATTCCATGTGTAAGTTGCCGCGATGAGATTGGCGTATCTGGCCATAGTGAATTTATTAATAATATTCGTAGGTTTTACTAGATACATTTTCTAAGCTGTCTCACTCAATAGCGTCATTGTGTATGTCGATGAATGAACTTAGGTGCCTGATGTTTTCCATCGATGTTGTATTATTCCCAATTTGTTCCAATTTGTGCCTGAAGTGTTTCAATTGATTCTTTATTATGCTTGGTATTCTGATTATTTGATGATAAACTTACCCCAACGCAGCAAAAATACCACATACGTGTTGCACGTACATTATTAACATACTGTCACTGGCTACTAATGGCACTGCAACAATACATGCGCAGAAGTAACAATGCAGGTTAATGTACCAATAATATTTCTGCGCGTCGAAATAATAATAGTCGACGGGATATGCAAATTTCCCGATTTCGGTACCGTTCTTTAGCACGATGTCGGCGATCTTTGGTATCATCGGTTGAATCGTAAAGAGGCAGACGGTTGAATAGATTGCGGCTGTAAGCGATAACGATAGATCTATGAAGCATTTATGAACATTTCAACCACCTCTTACTACACTTGATTAACCTGTATAGATGATTATTATTTTTTCCCCTTGCTCAGCGTATTCGTGAAGAATGTTAACTTCACGACACTGAGCCCACGCTTGCCAGTGCGAAAACATACGATTTAACAACTTCACTGTCTATACATAAAGAACAGATCTTCATCAATGACAGGTATCGATTTTTTGTCGCGATCTCACCTTTATCATTATAGTATTGTAATTTGCAAAAATATAACTAACCTTCTGCGAGGACCACATGATACCAAACCACTTCATAAAGCCGACTGCCACGAAAAGGCCTACGATAACGCACTCGAGGACAATATCCGATTCGTCACGATGTCTCACCAAAGCCAATATCGGCCAAGGGAGCCCCGTGGCGATGAGAAAAATTATAACGGCAAGGATGCCGCGTCTAGAGCGGGCGCTCTGGAGCGGCCATTGTCCAGTGAGCCTCATCAAATTTTTACTTAATCTATAGTAACGGTGTTCAAAAAGATCCATAGTGACTCGATCTGTGGTCAACAATGACTTTAGCTCTACTACGGCTGTTCCCTGCGAAATACTATACAACACAGGCTGGCTTTTTCATACGTTCCATTGTTCTCTTCTCAGCATGAAATTTCATTGAATAACGTCAAAGTATCACATCTCGATGATGTACGTTTAAATCACCCCGCGCCAAAGTTGAGCGACAGCGATACGAGGGTCTATAGCCTCTGCCTTGCGTAGGCGCCATTAACTCATCGCTTATTCAACACCCTTCGCGTGCCCTGCAAAGAACTGTAGAAACTGTAATAACGGGTTGAGATCATGAGCTGACGTGTAAATTCGTTGGAAAAATATTTTTCTACATCAGTCAATTGAAACGTAAGATATTTTCAGCATCAGCGAGAAATGAGCAGGAAACGGCTCTATTCAGTGTTTCGCGCAGGCGTAACTTCAGTGTCGGAGCAACTTCGACGCCGACAGGGCAAGCGTGGCCGAGTTCATCGGAGCGCGTCGCGCAAGCAGTAGGCACGGGTTTGATCCCCAGAGCAGAAAAGAACCACTTATAGAGGAACCTATGGGTTCCTCTATAAGTGGTTTTTTCTGCGAATGGTGATTGGGAGCCTACCTTGAACAGCAGATCCAGGTCTTTGCAAAATGCATAAATTGTCATTGATTTTCACGAAAATGTATCTCTAAGAGAACATCCAGAATGAAGGTTTTACTTGCGGCATGTTGGCGTAAGTATACTTGGTGGAGTTTCGCTCAAAAATCTTTTTTTTTATGTAGCGGAGTGTATGTGTGGCATTTTACACTTGGCTGTAAAGTGCCACGTACCCACGCACGAAATCTAGCTCTGGTTATGCATGAGTAATATAAAATAAATAATGTATTGTAACGTGGCAAAAATAGGCCACGTTACTTACGAAAGTTAAAACGTTCATTTTCTAAAATTTTGGTCGTGACCGGTCGTCCGTCGTCCGTCGCAGCTCAGGGGTGGCTCCGCCGATCCAATTAAGATTGAAAATTATTTTATTAACGGCAAAATTAATTTATTGTATGTAACCCTGGGGCGTCGAGAGAGCCCGCAATGACAAAGTCTCGAAGGTTTCATCGCTGAGGTCAAACCGGAGTCCCGAGGAGGACAGCTGCCGAGTCGTCGAGAACACGGTGGGCGCGAGTCGTGCCGCCGAAACGGTGGTACCGAGTCGTCACCGTTCGCGGCATACTCCCTACCCGGCTGTCGGAGTCGCGGGTAAACACCAGATCCGGAGAAAACATCCTTCCGGATCGCCGAGCCTGTCCCGAGGACATTATCGGGGACATCGGTCTTGCCTCGGAAGGAAATCATCGCCATCGTTAAAAGAAGAATAATCTCCGTCTAATTGGCGAGTACTTGTGCACCCAGCGCGACAGTCAGCAGCGTTCGCACGCGCTCGGGTGCCGAAGATCGGCGACGATTAGCGAGGATTTCCGAGGATGCGTGAGCGCGAGCGATTAGGCCGGGTAGGGATAGGGCAACGAGAGCGAGAGCATTCGGCTCCTCGAGGCAATCTTCGTTGAAGTGTAACGACGAACGGACGAGCTGGTATGTCATCTTAGCCCGTATACCGAGTGGGGACGAGCCAGAAGGACGAATTCGTCATCCAGCGTTTTCCAAGAAATGGATCTTCTACCGCGGTACCAAACGGGTGAGCTTGACCGTCTCAGGGACCGTATCTTTTTATTGAATATTTGTATCGAGTCATTTTTCCGAGTAAATTGTAGAGTAGTGAAATTCGGGTCGACGTGCCCGGGGAATCGGTTTTTCCGGGGAAGCACGGGCTTCGAAGCCACCGCGGGAGCCCATGGAGTTTTTGCCGATTGAATGAAAAGGGCCGGTCAGCGGGCCAGTGTTGGCGAAATGATACTAATACCCCAACCTTCAGCCAATGTTCGGCCAAGTATTGGTTTGCCGATATTAGGCCGATGTTCGGTCGAATATTGATTCGCCAACCATTTGACTGTTGATGCATGAACTTACGAACTATTGGTCGGCTGATTTTCAGCCAATGTTTGGTAAAGCATTGACTCGCCATTGGTTGGCTGGACAATTTGCGGAGAATGCTCGGCCGAGGGTTAATTCGCCAATTGTTGGTTTGTCGTCTGAGGTCAATGCCCGGCTGAGCATTAACTCACCAATCATTGGTCTGCCGATTTTAAGCCAGTGTCAGTCGAAGATCGATTCGCCAATCGTTGTTCTATTGATGCATGGACTGACGAACCATTGGTCTGCCGATTTTAGACCAACGTTCGGCCGAATAACAACCCGCAAATCGTCGGTCTCCCGATGTGACGCCAACATTGGGCCATCAACCAGCAGCTTTCGCCGCTACATGGCGCCAACCCAAGTTATTTCTCACAAGCGAAAATGTACCTGGGCGTCAATATAAGAGCATGCGAAATGACACCTTCTTTAATTCTCGCAAAAGATGGGTATTATTTTTGGGCTTCATAGTCAATAAATGCTTAGGCAATACATTGGTTGAGTATGATTGCTTTGGGAGTTTTCGTAAGAGCAAATACATAAAATATGATCTCTTACAGACATGCAAAGCATCAAAAGAGGGATCGGGATATTTCAATTATTACAATATTGAAAAAAGTATACGATAAAACCATTCTCGTCCTATATAAGTAACCTATAGAGGGCCTACATTGAAAACTAATCATCGGCCAAATGTCATGAATGACCTTCGGGCCAATGTAAGCTGCCACCCTCGGGCCGGGCTTATCATCCAAGGCTCGATAGATGATCGGGCCAGGCTCGCATGCCAATGGTGGAACCGTGGGCTTCGAGATTGGTCCGATCATCGGCCTTATCCGTTCACCCTACATGGAAGACAGCGGGTCGGCTTCACCGACACCCGCCGAAATCGAGATATTACCCTATTCGGTTCGTGCCGTCGCGTTTGCCTTAGTTTCGGGTAATGAATTTGCGTGTTAAGGGAATACGTCACAGATCGCCGTTTCTTAATGGTGGGGGGTGGTGGGGGGCACGTTGACAGCAATGGTTCAGGCCTAGGTATCTGTTCATATACAGGTTCGACGCTCCTTCAACTTGTAATATCTTGGAAAATCTATGGGCACAGCTCGATTTTATTTTTTTGATGCGTCCCTAATAAAGTTGTAATGTTATTTTAGAAAAAAAAATCTAATACAGTAGTCAGGAAATATACATTTTTTTTAAAAAGAATGTAGCTTTTCATGCGGCACCATATGCAGCTCATGTTAATTGACACAATTTTAAGCTCGTGTATCTCGGAATCAATGTGGGGAAAAAATGATTAGAAATTATTTACAAAAACCTTATTCCTTGCTTTATAACATTTGTGATTTTTAGTTCGAAAAGTAGAAAAGTCGTTGTGTGACGTATTCCCTTAAGTCACCCCGGGATCGTGCCCACGGGGATTGCCGCTGTTTGCCGTCGTCGGCGGGTGGTTCTCCGGCGATTAGTGTGCGCGTTATTTTGTTCGTCTCGGTAGAATATTTGGTGTCTTGATCGAGTGTGTGTGTGTGTGGGTGTATGAGAAGCGTTGGGTGAGGCCCCGGTTTGTCGAGAGAAAGAGAGTACTGAATTAGTTAATTGTTAATGACGCGTGTGCCGTCGTGTGTGGCGGCCACGGCATTTCGGAATTTTGCGAGAGGTTCTTTCCGGGCTTGCCCGGTTTCCTCTCAGGCGAGTCTTTCGTTTGTTTGTTTGCAATAAAGTTATTAACTATCCCGTCTTAGCTGAACAATTTATTCAGGGAAAATCCGAACGCCACTAACCAGCCCGCTCTACCCTTGAGAGTGACAGCAGCGAGTCGGGCATTTCATCCGTCCTTTCTCCGGCGCGTATGGACGCGTCTGGCGCCCAATTAATAAATTAAGGGGAAAGAGTTCTCAGGTTCGCGGCGTTGGGAATCCACATTACAATATTCTGACACTCCAAAAATAAAGGGCTTTTTTCTTTTTCAGTCCGCATGACATGGAGATGATAAAATGTAACTCGGACGTCCGTACGATATAACAACTTTGAATTTGCTGGTCCACCGTAGTTGAAATTTTGCACGTCAGGATGAATATATATGAGAAGTATGCCCGTGGAATAGTTTTTTAATCTAAATACTTCTATGCTTGTAAGCGATTCCATTACAAAGCCGACTTTTTAAAATAAATTCTAATATTTGTTGTATCAGGTCTTTACACATCGAACACACACACACATGAACACATGCACGAGCACCGAGCCAGAGGAGACACACGGCGATCGAGCCTTAGCAACGCGTAACAACGGACGTGGGAGGAAGAACTGGGATGTACGACAGTCTATAATAAATGGCTTATGAAATACAATATCTACTACAACATATTATTTCCGTGCGGTGGTGAAATTTCAAAACCTACGCAAAAAATCGTTTAAAATTTTCATTGCACTCATCAAATACCTCAATGTATATGCACAGCAAGTGGGAAGGGGATCGCAAATTTTTAAGATAATGATTACTAGAAATTCTCATATAAATATCATATCTCATTCGTATGTACTTTGA
This sequence comes from Stenichneumon culpator, assembly GCA_964017025.1. Classification (NCBI taxonomy): domain Eukaryota; kingdom Metazoa; phylum Arthropoda; class Insecta; order Hymenoptera; family Ichneumonidae; genus Stenichneumon; species Stenichneumon culpator. The sequence continues at coordinate 5,350,943 of OZ024771.1, forward strand.
ACGTTTCGATCAATGAGTATGTATAGCAATAAAAAATGTGTGCAATTTTTCTTCGCTCGCTGTACTTTCGAATGTCAAACTTAGAAGGGGAAAAAGGATACACTTTTAACACACTTCTGTACATTTAATAAACTTCCTGAGCAAGGTCGATGTCTTTCTTAGTTGAAAAGTCATGCATTTTTTAAAGCAAGTACAGAATTGAGGCATGTTTTTGTCGAAAAAAGTCACATCGTGTGTTGGATAATCCAGCGCGCGGTGCAGCTTCTTCTTCTTGCACCAATTCGATTGGACCCTCTCCACCACTAGAGGGCAACCCAAGCTGGCCACAGGAGAACCGCGTCGGTCAAGGTTACCGCGCGATTCTCAACGCAGCTGGGCGCGTTAGCCTGAGCGGCCGCTGCTCGGCAGCACCTCCCGGCCGAGTACGCCGAGGCACATGCGCGCCGCCGACGCATGCGCGCTGGCTCTCAGCGTAGGTGACTCAGTCTACGTGCCGTGCGCAGGGTCTATTGATTATCTACGGGTAATGGCTGACACGGGTCACAATGTGTTCGCGTAGATCGTCGTTTACAAGCGGCTTTCTCACCTCGGTTTGACTCACGCGATTCTTAGTTTGCTCACAGTATATCTCAACACGATCGTACATCTTATTATCGGTACTCTCACGACGGTGCTCATAAATTCAACGGCTGCGGCACGCCTAAAACGTTGCTCGCGTCGATATTCGTCGCGAGTGCTTCTCACCCGAGGTCGAGGCGTTCAATGATTATCAGATCGGCTCACCGGCTCTTACAACTGATTAGTGATTATTACTGTTTATGTATTCGCATTCGTACATTATGGCGCATTTTTCCTATACCTTTTGATACCGAAAATGAACGATTATTTTCCACGGTAACCATCGCCATCTTGGTTTTCTTTATTCCGCTCCGCTATGGTTTCCGCTCATTTCGCTAATTCTCAAACATCTTGCATCATTGGAATTGTTTACTTCTAACTCATTGCCGTGGTACAGTTGAAGCCATCAAACTAATTCAAGATATCAATTAGACACGTCTGACTAGTCACGCAATATTAAGTTCATAATGCCTACTTTGGACGGACAACCGCAAAGTATGACATGAATGTCCGAAAAGTCTGGAATGTAATGATGACCTATGAATTGTATTTCGGATGTGACAAAATGTTTGTGCAGAGTTAACAAAGAACTATCGTTCTCACCAACCCAAAATTTCTCATGGACATTATTAAGACTCTCGCGGCTGTTAGTTGGCAAGGTATGCGACAACGCATTGCCATCAATTGTAGGAGTTTCAGATCCTTAGGCGATAGTCTGTACCATTGGCTGTTATATCTGCGCAAAAGAATATTTTTTTTTCTGAGGTGACCCAACCAGTCCTCGACTAATTACTCACATATAAAAGCCAACATTCATGCTGTAATCCACCAGAGTTTGGGAAATGCTGCAATCCACGTAGAATACCAATTCAAGAGACACGGTAAAAGCTATATATTTTATTGTCGATTCGGGTTCGTTTGTTCTCATAAGAATCTGAATTTTAAGGAATTTATCTGTCAATTCGGAGTATTAATCGTCGTAACTATTATCTGAACGTCATTTATCGTAACTATTACCTGAATTCCCAATATATTCATTAGAATCATGCCAAGCCCAATAATCAAAAAGAAATTCCATGCGTAAGTTGCCGCGATGAGATTGGCAAATCTGGCCATAGTGAATTTATTAATAAATAAATAATATATTTATTAATAATGATATATTTATTAATAATTTATTCATAAATTTCCCTAGATACATTTTTTAAACTGTCTTACTCAATAGCGCCATTGTGTTTGTGGATGAATGATCTTAGGTGCACGACATTTTCCACAGATGTATCATTATTCCCAATTTGTTCCAATTTGTGCCTGAAGTTTTCAATTGATTCGTCATGATGCTTGGTATTAGGATTAATGACTCACCCCAACGCAGCAAAAACACCACATATGTGCTGTACGTAAAGTATTAACATACTGTCACTGGCTACTAAAAAGATCGCAAACAGAGATACGCATATGTAACAATGCAGGGTAATGTAATAATAATATTTCTGCGCGTCGAAATAATAATAGTCGACGGGATATACAAATTTCCCGATTGCGGTACCGTTCTTCAGCGCGGCGTCGATCATCTTTGGTATTATCAGTTGAATCGCAAAGAGGAAGACGGTTGAATAGATTACCGCTGTAAAATGGATGAATCCATAAAACATTTGTCAATAATTCAACCACTCTTTTTATACTTGATTAACCTGTATACACCTGTATTAACCTGTGATTGTCATTTTTTCCCCCTGCTCAGCGTATTCGTGAAGAATGTTAACTTCCCGACACCGAGCCCACACTTTCCAGTGCGTAAAAATACGGTTTAACAACTTCAATGTCTGCACATATTAAACAGATCTTCATTAATGACAGGTATCGATTTATTGTCTCGGTCTCACCTTTATTATTATAGTACTGGAATTTACGAAAAATTTAACTGACCTTCTGCGAGGTCCACATGATACCAAGCCACTTCACAATACCGACTGCCACGAAAAGGCCTAAGAGAACGCACTCAAAGACAACATCCAAGTCGTCACGATATTTCACCAAAGCCAATATCGTCCAAAGGAGCCCCGTGGCGGCCATAAAGATTATAATGGCAAGAATGCCGCATCTAGTACGGGCGCTTTGATGCGGCCATTGTCCAATGAGCCACATCAAATTTTTACTTAATCTATAGTAACGGTGGTCAAAAAAATCCATAATGAGTTGATTTGTAGTTGTAATTGTAACGATGACCTTAGCTCTACTACTGTTGTTCTCTGTGAAATACTATCCACCACAAGCTGGCTTTATCATACGTTCCATTGTTCTCTTCTCAGCATGAAATTTCATTGAACTACATCAAAGTATCACACCTCGATGATTGCCGCTTAAATTACCCCGCGTCAAAGTTGAGCGACAGCGATACGAGGGTGTATAGCCTGTGCCTTTCATATGCATCATTAACTCATCGCTTATTCAACGCCCATCGCGCGATTGAAAGATCTGTAGCAACTGTAATAACGGGTTAAGACCATGAAGATGACGTGTAAATTCGTTGGAAAAATATTTTTCTACACTAGTCGATTGAAATGTAAGATATTTTCAGCACCAGCCAGAAGTGGGAGGGAAATGGCTCTATTCAGTGTTTCGCGCAGGCGTAACTTCAGTGTAGGAGCAACTTCGACGCCGACAGGGCGTGCGTGGCGGAGTTCAGCGCGTCGCGCAAGCAGTAGGGCCCACTTCGATTCCCAGGTCGGCTCCTATGGGTTTCTCTGCATATAGATATTTTTTCTCTGAAAATGGGGGTTCGGAGCCCCGGAGATCGCGAGAGAAGTCTATTCTTGATAATTATAAGGTTTACAAATCTCGCTACAAACTATACATACAGACTATACATACAGTCGTGTATTCCTTAAGTGCGTGTAGAGGAAGAGTGTAGAGGAAGAGTGTAGAGGAAGAGTGTAGAGGAAGAGTGTAGAGGAAGAGTGTAGAGGAAGCGTGTAGAGGAAGAGTGTAGAGGAAGAGTGTAGAGGAAGAGTGTAGAGGAAGAGTGTAGAGGAAGAGTGTAGAGGAAGAGTGTAGAGGAAGAGTGTAGAGGAAGAGTGTAGAGGAAGAGTGTAGAGGAAGAGTGTAGAGGAAGAGTGTAGAGGAAGAGTGTAGAGGAAGAGTGTAGAGGAAGAGTGTAGAGGAAGAGTGTAGAGGAAGAGTGTAGAGGAAGAGTGTAGAAGAAGAGTGTAGAGGAAGAGTGTAGAGGAAGAGTGTAGAGGAAGAGTGTAGAGGAAGAGTGTAGAGGAAGAGTGTAGAGGAAGCGTGTAGAGGAAGAGTGTAGAGGAAGAGTCTAGAGGAAGAGTGTAGAGGCAGAGTCTAGAGGAAGAGTGTAGAGGAAGTGTCGATAGCGTAATGAGACCATTGGGGGAAGAGACCACCGTTCAGGTCGATAGCATAACAAGAGCATTGGGGGAAGAGACCACCATTCAGGTCGATAGCGTAACAAGAGCATTGGGGGAAGAGACCACCGCTCAGGTCGATAGCTAGGGAGAGAACTCTTCGGGTATAGCGTAACGAGTGCACTGGGGGAAGAGAGCGGCGATCAGGTCGATAGCTAGAGAGAGAACTCCTCTGGTCAATAGCGTAATGAGAGCATTGGGGGAAGAGACCATCCCTCAGGTCGATACCTAGGGTGAGAACTCTTCGGCTCGATACCGTAAGGAGAGCATTGGGGAAAGAGAGCACCGCTCAAGTCGATAGCTAGGGAGAGAACTCTTCGAGTCGATAGCAGCGCGTGAACTGAACTCCGACCGCGTGTGAAAATCTGGGACATAACCGAAAACAATAAAATAACGATACGTCAATGCGTGTGACAGGGGAGATGGTCGGCATGTTAATTTACGTATTCGCTGTGACTATCGCGTGGGGGAACTTCTCCGAGTATAGATTGTATGGGGGCGGGGGGGGGGGGGGGGGGGCGAAACGACAGCCAATGGGCCGATGAGCTGAACGGAAACCACAATCAACCTACGATCAAGCTGATCGTAGGATACTCCCAGCAGCATTTTTCAGTACTTCTTTCCGATTACGAAATGTCCATGAAAATTGGACCAAAAGAACAAACGTGACCAGTCTACTAGTGTACCAACTTTAACTCTTAGACTTGTAAAAAAAGTTCGGAATAAGGTGAATGGGAGTCGAAAATTAGGTTTCGTCGTGATAAAAGTCCATCTTGAATACATACCCAACGTGGCGTTGCTGCTTTCAAACTGATCACAGTTTTAACTAAAAATGATAATACCAGAGGTGTCGTACTTTTTTGTAATTTTTCTTAAAAATGACTTTTAGCGAGTTTCAATAACATTTTACAACTTTATCCATCGATTCATATTTGGCGACAAGTTTGTCGTTATCGAGGCATGAAAAAAACAAGGTTTAAATTTATCGAAGTTATAGTTATAGAATAGAATTCCTAGTTTGGACGCACGACCGCAAAATATGACATGGCTGTTCTAATTGTCTGGAATATAAAAACAACCAAGTAAATGTATTTAGGATATCACGAAGTCTATATACGATGCTAATAAAAGAACATCGTTCATACCTGCCCAAAATTACTCATAGACATGACTAACATTTTCCCGGCTGTGAGTTGGCAAGGTATGCGACAACGCATTGTCATAAATTGTAAGAGTTTCTGATCACTAGGCAATAGTCTGTACCATTGGCTGTTGTATCTACGCAACAGAAGATTTTTTTTTCTGAGACGACACCACCAGACCTTGACTTATTACTCACATATAAAAGCAAACATTAAGACTGTGATCCATTAGATTTTGGGAAATGTTACAATTAACGTAGAATACCAATGTAAGAGCCACCAAAAAAGCTATGAATCTGACGGTTGATTTTGGTTCGTTTGTTTTCAAAAGAATCTGAATTTTAGGGACTTAAGCTGTTTATCTGGCAATTGTGAAGATAATTCATCATTCGTCGGACCTTTTACCTGTACGCCTAATATGTTAATTTGAATCATGCCAATCCCAATGATCAAAAAAAAATTCCATGTATAAGTTGCCTCGATGAGATTGGCGAATCTGGCCATAATGAATTTATTAATAACATTCATAAGTTACACTAGATACTGGATCCATTTTTTAAACCGTCTCACTCGATAGCATCGTTGTGTTTGTCGATGAATGAACTTAGGTGCACGATTTTTTTCACTGATGTATCGTTGTTCCCAACTTGTTCCAATTTGTGCCTGAGGTTCTCAATTGATACATCATTATGCTCGGTATTAAGATTAATTTATCATAGGCTCACCCCAATGCAGCAAAAATACTACATATATGGTGCACGTAAAGTATTAACATACTGTCACTGGCTACTAAGCACGTTGCAACCAGAGATGCACATACGTAACAATGTAGGTTAATATAATAATAATATTTCTGTGCGTCGAAATAATAATAGTCGACGGGATATACAAATTTTCCGATGGCGGTACCGTTCCTCAGCACGTCGTCGATGATCTTTGGTATCATTGGTTGAATTGTAAAAACGAACAGCGTTAAATATATTGCGGCTGTAAGTAATATCGATAAATCTGTAAAAAATTTGTCAACGTTTCAACCACCTTTTACTATACTTGATTAACCTGAATATATGATCGTCGTGTTTTTCCCTTGCTCAGCGTATTCGTGGAGAATTTTAACTTCCTGACATCGAGCCCACACTTGCCAGTTCGTAAAAATACGTTTTAACAACTTCACTGCCTGTTCACATCAAACAGATCTACATCAATGTCAGGTATCGATTAATTGTCACGCTCTCACGTTTATTATTATAGTATTATAATTTGCAATGATATATAACCTTCTGCGAGTTCCACATGATACCAATCAACTTCATAACCCCGACTGCCACGAAAAGGCCTGAGATAACGCCTTCGAGGACAATATCTGAGTCGTCACGATATTTCACCAAAGCCAATATCGGCCAAGGGAGCCCCGTAGCGGCCATAAAAATTATAACGGCAGAAATGCCGCGCTCAGCGCGGACACTCTGATGCGGCCATTGTCCAAGAAGCGTCATAAAATGTTTACTTAATCTATAGTAACGGTGTTCAAAAAGATCCACAGCGACTCGATCTGTAATCAACGATGACGTTATCTTCACTACTGCTGTTCCGTACGAAATTCTGTCCACCACAGGCTGGCTTTTTCATATGTTCCATTGTTCTCTCCTCAGCATGGAATTGCATTGAATTACGTCAAGGTATCACACCTCGATGATGAACGCTTAAATTACCCCACGGCAAGGTTGAGCGACAGCGACACGACGGTGTATTGCTTCTGCCTTCCACATGCGTCATTAACTCATTGCGTATTCATCGACCCTTCGCGAGCCTTACAAAGAACTGTAGTGACTGTAATAACGGGTTGGGACCATGAGCTGACGCGTTTATTTGCTGGAAAAGTATTCTTTTATTATAGTCGTTTGAAATTTAATATATTTTCAGCACCAGCATGAAATGAGAGAGAAATGGCTTTATTTAATGTTTCGCGCAGGCGTACTTCAGTGTACGCGTTATCTCGACGCCGACAGGGTGAGCGTGGTCGACTGCGTCGGAGCACCTCGCGCAAGCAGTAAGACCGGGATCGATTCCCAGACTCCTATGGGTTTCTCTATAGATATTTTTTTTCTGCAAATTGTGATTCGGAGCCCACCTTCAACTGCAGCTCTCTGCAAACCGTACGAATTGTCGTTGATTTTCACGAAGATTTATCTTTAAGAGAATACCGCAAATGAAGATTCCACTTCCAGCATATTGGAGTAAGTATATTTGGTGGCGTCTCGCTTACAAAAACCTTTTCAGGCACTCACTCTTTTAGAAGAAAGTGCCTATAAAAATCTAACTTGACTAAAAATAAAAAATCTTAATAAAAATCAGTTGCATTTATTTTTTTATCCACTTGAAATTCTACATGTACAGTGAATGTGACATTTTGAAGCCACCCCGACCATCCGTAACCATCCGACCATCCGTAAGGCATGGTATCGTTGGACTCCGAAGACTCACGATGTTGAAATTCACAACGTCACTATATTCTTAGATGAGACGGACAAGAAATGCCAAAGAAGTGACATTTATTTTCAAAATCTTTGTGCATGTGTTTACCTGAAAAAAATACAGCCTTTTAGCCAAAAAATCCGATAACAATGGTTAGTGTAACGATTTCAACAGTGGGTAAACGAAGTTAAATCAATTAGAGGTGTAATATCGGTGCCGCCCTCTTAACTCAATCGACGGCTAATGGCCCAAGAGATAATGGATCCGACCGTGATCCTAATACCATAGGAAGTCGCTCGTCTCCAATTTTCGGGTGAAGCGCCTCGCGAAGTTGTAACGCGATCAACCGCAAGGTTGGTTGGGCGGTGGTGTGCCGAGCTGGGGTGGGCAACCACTCATGTGCTCGGTTACTGCTTGCTCAATTCATCGGGCTCTGCGACCCCGCGAAACCTGAGCACAAAATCCAAGTAGATGGTGACGCTAACGGAATTGAACGGTGCCGTAGCGTTTCGTACGTCCATAAAATCCAGATTTATCTGGTGGCGTAGCCTGCTCGAAAGAGCCGCTGCGTCTCGAACGGTTATAATCAAAATCCACGGCCTAATCGTGTGTACAATCAATGCGGGGATAGAAACCGCCCGACAGTCAATGATCGCCCGACGATCGACGGGGAGATTTCTTCGTAACTGCTTGTGCGTGCAGCGAGGACGGCCACTGGTGCCCACGGCCCAACCGTGTGTACAATCAATGCGGGGATAGGAACCGCCCGACAGTCAAATGATCGCCCGACGATCGACGGGGAGATTTCTTCGTAACTGCTTGTGCGTGCCGCGGGGACAGCCGGTGAGGTTCGAGTGTTCGCCGCGATCTGGCTCGAGATCTCTTTGCTTTGTCGCATCGTGATCCCGCTGCATGTGCTCGCACCGAACGTAAAAGCAGACCCGGTCAAGAGACCTCTGGCTAGTCACATCCTGGAGGATGCTCTGGGTGCCCTTACCCAAGAGTATTCGATGAATATGGTTCCCGATTCCGGTCTCGGCCGGAAGCGGGCTCAGTCCGTCGTGGTGAACGCAGCAAAAGGAGACCGTATATGTGAGACGAACCAGGAGGTTGAGGCCGACGAGGAGTGGAGGGCCCTCGCTTTGGTTTACCCCGTGTGGCCACCGAACCACACGTGAGATCGAGAACAGTGCACTCTTTTTCTTAAAAAGAGGTAGCTACTAGATCAGTTATTGGAGCCCGGGGGAGGCGACACTTGTGTCGTCTCAGGTTGAGGGGATTCTGGGCTGGCACGCTGCAACGCAATGAAAGTAGATGGATGTTCGTTGCGTTTGCTCATATGGGCGAGAGACCTTCGGGTCGAGCATAGAATGACGGTTTCGTGCCAGATTTCTTATACACTAGTTGTAACGCGATTGAGATGCGGAGACTAATGTGGGGCAATGGGGGTCACACATTGGGGACGAGCGCTCGAGCGGTGAAACGCGTTGACAGGGCGTTACCTCAATGTACCCAGAGCGTACTCTTTGTGTCAAACGGGCGGCGTAAGCGAAACTTATAGCACTGTGCGCCAAGTCTGTGATCTGGCCTTCGAGGGGTTCGCGTCGATAATCTCTCTTCGGAGAGAGCAAATTGGATCCCAGGCGTTAAAACCCAGTGTGCCCATATTCGCGGGTGTGTTCGAGGAGCGACCGCAAGTGATTTGAACGGTGCGCTTGCGAATCGTGAGTTCATGCCTGGTTCATGAGTCGCTGGTCAGCAATCTCATGGTTCGAATGTGCATGAGATTGTCTGGAAGCAGGCCCGGACGAAGCCAATAGTTCTGATGTCATCCTGATGCCTAAATCAGGTGCCCTAATCCCTGCGGGGTATCAAAAAGAGGTTCTGGAATATGCCTTGTCCCGAAAGGAGTGGGCTGACCAGCTAGCCCATGTGGTACATATATTTTTGGGGACCTACGTGGGATAGACGACGTGATTGGTGCCGCGTCCGACGAGAGAAGGGGACTTTCGCTTTTAATCAACGATATCTACGTGAAATTGTGAAAACGTGAAATTGTGCGACGTAATAATTCGAACACGAGGTATGCGATATTTCTTTCTCTTTGTTCTTGTTACCACGACCTAATGCATCTCTAACTGTGACATAATCACTCAGTCCCCCGTTTCCGCAAACAGAGACACTAGGCTTCATCATTAAGCGATTGGCTCTACATTCATAGTTTCTCTCATCTGTACGTCTCATCCTCGGAGTTCAACAATTACCGGCGATCCGCCCAAGAAGTCGATTAATAACTATGGTACGGGATAGGAGGACGAATACGTCATAATTAATGCTCCATCTAATTAGGGGTCCTTGAGCTCTTGCCACGAGAGAATTATCCTCGAGACCGAGATTTGCGGCTACCCGTCAACAAGAAGAAAACAGATAAGGCCGTTTCAATTGGTATGTACGCGATTACATTGCAATAATCGGTTTATGAACAATCTATATATAAAATTCTATATATAAAAAGAATTTATTCATGCTAGTAGTAGACAGCAGTACCTTTGAACCAAGATGTCCGCCGTTGGTCGGCCGGTGGTGGGGGTAACTTTTCATCAGTACCTTTTAGCCAAGATGGCGGCGGCTCGAGGCGGGTTGCTGCCGGGCCACTAGGCCCAGATGTTCGGTGCGAGGGTGGTTGTCTCCCCTCCCTTCACCCGCACCCCGCTAGAAGGGTGGTAGAGGGTAGACAGAGTTAGGCGCTGGCGGAGGTGTTGTGTCGTCGGGTGTGGGAGGGCCCGCTAGTGGGGACTCCCGCACAGTAGGGAGAGCGAGAGTGCCGTGCGCAACGCCGGCAGCCAGTATAAAAGACGGTCCACAGCCGCCTTTTATACGGTGGCGGTGCACTAACGAAGAGGCGATTATTTCTTCTTGACGGTGACGAAGAGAAGGTAATTGAAAACCCCCTTTCCTACTGATCATGGTAGCTGCTGGTGACATCAGCCGAGAGGCTAGGAATAACCGGTGGTGACGTCGGCTAACTTAGCTTTCTCCTCCCCATAGCATGGGCAAGTAGTAAAGTAACCCAACCAAACTAATCCTGACACGTGTACCGGTGGGGTAGTGGTGACACTACAGGCCACGCAGCTCTCGTGTAGGCGGAAGTTTTGGACGAGGACTCGACTTGCGGTAAGTACGCGGAAAGGCGGTGGCTATAAAAATACTTGTAAAAAAAAGATAGGAATAAGGTGAATGGAAGTCGAAAGTTGGGTTTCATCGTGATAAAAGAACATCTTGAATACATAACCAACGTGAAAGTTGCTGCTTTCAAATCGATCATAGTATCAAGTAAAAATGATGATAACACCAGCGGTGTAGTACTTTTTTTTGTAATTTTTCTTAAAAATTACTTCATTTAGCGAGTTTCAATAGCATTTTACAAATTTATCCATCGATTCATACTTCACGACACATTAAGTTTGTCTTAATCATGGCATGACAAAAACAAGGATTAAATTTATCGAAGTTATAGTTACAGAATAGAAATAAATAACAAAATTTTAAAAATGCTACGCGTATCTGTATTCATTTTTGAAATCGTGCTACATTGGTCCAATAAATAAATGTAATGTTTTGTATCCCTATATATCTCGTGACTAAGTCCAGATAGGCGTATGTACACATAGAAACTACTTTTTACTGACTTAAGTTACCAAATATAAAGTTTATAATTCCTAGTTTGGACGCACAACCGCAAAATATGACATAGCTGTTCTAATTGTCTGGAATATAAAAATAACCAAGTAAATTCATTTAGGATGACACAAAATGTATATACAATGCTAATAAAAGAACGTCGTTCGTACCAGCCCATAATTACTCATAGACATGACTAAAATTTTCCCGGCTGTGAGTTGACAAGGTACGCGACAACGCATTGTCATAAATTGTAGAATTTTCTGATCACTAGGCAATAGTCTGTACCATTGGCTGTTGTATCTGCGCGAAAGAAGATTTTTTTCTGAGACGGCAACACAAGACCTTGATTGATTACTCACATATAAAAGCAAACATTAAGACTGTGATCCATTAGATTTTGGGAAATGTTAGACTCAACGTAGAATACCAATTCAAGAGCCACTGCAAAAGCTATGAATCTTACGGTTGATTCCGGTTCGTTTGTTCTCAAAAGAATCTGAATTTTAGAGAATGTCGCCGTTTATGTAGCAATTCTGAATGTAATTCATCATTCGTTGTAACTTTTACCTGAACTCCTAATATGTTAATTAGAATCGTGCCAAGCCCAATGATCAGAAGGAAATTCCATGTGTAAGTTGCCTCGATGAGATTGGTGTATCTGGCCATATTGAATTTATTAATAACATTCATAAGTTTCACTGGATACATCCTTTAAACTGTCTCACTCGATAGCATCGTTGTGTTTGTCGATGAATGAACTTAAGTGCGCGAATTTTTCCACTGATATATCGTTGTTCCCAACTTGTTCCAATTTTTGCCTGAGGTTTTTAATTGATACATCATTATGCTCGGTATTGTGATTAATTGACCATAGACTCACCCTAACGCAGCAAAAATACTACATATATGCTGCACATAAAGTATTAACATACTGTCACTGGCTACCAAGAACATCGCAACCAGAGATGCACATACGTAACAATGTAGGTTAATATAATAATAATATTTCTGTGCGTCAAAATAATAATAGTCGACGGGATATACAAATTTCCCGATTGCGGTACCATTCCTCAGCACGTCGTCGATGATTTTTGGTATCATCGGTTGAATTGTAAAAAGGAAGAGGGTTAAATAGATTGCGGCTGCAAGTAATATCCTTTAAATCTGTAAAACATTTGTGAACGTTTCAACCACATTTTACTATACTTGATTAACCTGTGTATACGATCGTTGTGTTTTTCCCCTGCTCAGCGTATTCGTGGAGAATTTTAACTTCCTGACATCGGGACCACACTTGCCAGTTCGTACGAATACGATTTAACAACTTTACTGTCTGTACATATCAACCAGATCTTCGTCAATGACAGGTATCGATTAATTGTCACGCTCTTACGTTTATTATTATAGTATTATAATTTGCAATAATACAACTAACCTTCTGCGAGTTACACATGATACCAATCCACTTCGTAACACCGACTGCCACGAAAAGTCCTGAGATAACCCCTTCGAGGACAATATCTGAGTCGTCACGATATGTCACCAAAGCCAATATCGGCCAAGGGAGCCCCGTAGTGGCCATAAAAATGATAACGGCAAAAATGCCGCGCTTAGCGCGGACACTCTGATGCGGCCATTCTCCAAGAAGCGTCATAAAATGTTTACTTAATCTATAGTAACGGTGTTCAAAAAGATCCATAGCCACTCGATCTGTAGTCAACGATGACGTTAGCTTTACTACTGCTGTTTCGTACGAAATTCTATCCACCACAAGCTGGCTTTTTCATATGTTCTATTGTTCTCTCGTCAGCATGGAGTTGCATTGAATTACGTCGGGGTATCACACCTCGATGATGGACGCTTAAATTACCCCACGGCAAGGTTGAGCGATAGCGACACGAGGGTGTATTGCGTCTGCCTTCCATATGCGTCATTAACTCATTGCGTATTCATCGACCCTTCGCGAGCGTTACAAAGAACTGTAGTGACTGCAATAACGGGTTCAGATCATGAGCTGACGCGTTTATTTGCTGGAAAAGTATTCTTTTATTATAGTCGTTTGAAATTTAATATATTTTCAGCACCAGCATGAAATGAGAGAGAAATGGCTTTATTCAATGTTTCGCGCAGGCGTACTTTAGTGTACGAGCTATCTCGACGCCGACAGGGTGAGCGTGGTCGACTGCGTCGGAGCACGTCGCGCAAGCAGTAAGCCCGGGATCGATTCCCAGACTCCTATGGGTTTCTCTATAGATGTTTTTTTCTGCAAATTGTGATTCGGAGCCCACCTTAAATTGCAGCTTTCTGCAAACCGAACAAATTTTCGTTGATTTTCACGATAATTTATCTTAAAGAGAATATCGAAAATGAAGGTTCCACTTCCGGCATATTGACGTAAGTATATTTGGTGACGTCTCGCTTACAAAAACCTTTTCAGGCACTCACTCTTTTAGAAGAAAGTGTCTATAAAAATCTAACTAAAAATTAAAAATCTAATGTAAAATCAGTTATCCAGCGTAGCTCCGGTAATAACGGCAGAAGCAGGTGACAAAACGAGCCACCAAAAGAAAGCTGGCTACCTCATATGTGAGGGCCGACGATAGGATCTAAAAAAAGAGATCAAAAGACCTTAGTACTATAGATCGCGGGTACGCGCACGGAGCGCGAGGTATTGGCTAGTATGAATAAAAGAAATGTGAACTTATCTTACCAGATAAGTACGTTGTTGATTATGATAATTTTTGACGGTTGGTGCTTAAAATGCCCAGTAATGTTCAGTAGTTAACTGCTCAAGATTTCCAATAGCTTTCCGTAGTCAGCCAATCTAACACTGGCCAGTACTTCAGAAGTTTATCAATAATTAACTACTGGATACTCCCGGTAGTATTTTTATTAGTTCTTTCCGATGACGGATTCTTCGTGAAAATTGCGCCAAAAGACGAAACGTGACCAGTCTACTAGTGTACGAAATTTAACTCTTAGTACGTGTAAAAAAAAGATCGGAATAAGGTGAATGGGTGTCGAAAGTTGGGTTTCGTCGTGATAAAAGAACATTTTGAATACATAACCAACGTGAAAGTTGCTGCTTTCAAACCGATCATAGTTTCAATTAAAAATGATAACACCAGCGGTGTAGTACGTTTTTTGTATTTTTTCTTAAAAATTACTTTATTTAGCGAGTTTTAATAGCATTTTACAACTGTATGCATCGATTCATACTTGACGACACATTAAGTTTGTGGCAATCACAGCATGAAAAAAACAAGAATTAAATTTCTCGAAAATACAGTTATAGAATAGAATTAAATAATACAATTTAAAAAAATGCTAAGCGTATCTTTATTCATTATAGAAATCGTGCTACATTGGTCCAATAAATAAATATAATGTTTTGTATCCTTATAGGGTGACAATTATAAGGTGGACACCTGTATTTTAGGGCATTTGCGCGATCGTTTGGGGGCGGCTGAGGGGTGCTTCTTGAACGATTTTTCAAGCCCTGTCCGATGGCGCAAACGGTTTTTTGCTAAGTTTTATAGTTTTTAAGGTGGAAACATTTTTTAATCAGAATTTTTAGGAAAATACATTTCGACGACATATTTGTAAATGCGATTAAAAACTGAATACGAAACGCACGTGGACCGATCGATTTGATTATAATTTTATGTAGGTAATTAATTTTAAAGTTGCTACTTTTAGCAGCCGATTCTGTGTTGGCACACGGATCGGCGGAATCGGACCGGTGGGCCAGATGCGCATACTTCACGACGCTCGTGAGCGAGCTGATCGCCCGGCTGTCACAAATCGAAACAGCCAATTGTCAAAGGAAAGTGTTTGCGAAAAAAATACAGTCCATGGGTTACCAGCCACGGACTATTGGATCGAAATGTATTTTATTTAGGGAAAAAGTGATGAATTATAACCTTACTAACAAGGTCTTTACTAACAAGGGTCATAATTCATCGCTTTTGCCCTAAAATTTTTTTTTTCCTGACAAAAATACGAACGAACGATAACACAAATAGTTATTAAACAATCATGTGAAAAGTGATCTAATGACTAGAGCGATGGCTTGCTAACTCGGAGGTTCCGCGTTCAAGTCTTGCCGGGTGCTAATTTTTTTTCTTTTTTTTTTAATCCTCGCAGGTACGATGACGTACCGTTGCATTGCGAGGCCGTGCAGTATCGTAAAAGCCCACGAAGGTTGTGAAATTTAAAATTGCCTGGTTAAATGAAGGTAATCTAATCATATTTCCGGTAATGCCGAAGACGTGATAAGCCGCTGGTATCTCACGGTTCACAGAATTCACTCCAATCAGTGGTTTCCTTCCCAAATAATTCAAATTTACATAGATTTTTGATAATTTTACCACGGTATGCAAGTATGTACTTATCGATTGTTTGAACAGTTTGTCCAATCGATGAATATGTATTTATTTTTCTTCTAGCTTAGGATTAATCAAACCAATGCTATCATTGACTGAGGACATAAATAAGCTTCTACTGATATAACATTTATTTATTTTGATATGGGTTTTGTCGGAACAAGCCCTCCGTGGAGAATTCATCACTTTTGCATCATAGAGCAATTAACGATTAAGAAAGAGGTCAGTAATAACACCCGATACGTCCCTTGCTGCTCATCGCTCGAAATTTGAGCCTCCAACATCTTTCTACAATACTTTATAATCGCCTTAATTAACCGAAGCGAAATCCATTATGCATCCAGTAATGCCGTTAGGCAGTGTTAAGAAACTGCAAGTAAACAATGCAATAAACACCACTATCATTCTTTTGGTTATGGTGTTTCCCGATCTGATGCGACCTTGAGACATGGTTCACGCGAAACCTTATCGCCTTACGCAGCTCGTAAGACCAATACGGACTTTGCTTCAACTCGGTTAAGGACCTTGGTGGGAAATCTCCCGTCCTTATCCCGTACCAATTAAAAGTAATAACGCAAACTTTCTTTCTTTCGGTCGGGCGGTTTACCGAATTGAAGCGGCCTTAAGACATGGTTTACGCGAAACCTTATCGTCTTACGCAGCTCGTAAGACAAATGCGGACTTTGCTTCAACTCGGTTAAGGACCTTGGTGGGTCCTTAACCGATCTCCCGTCCCTATCCCGTACCGATTGAAAGTAATAACGCAAACTTTAACTCTTTCGGCCGGGCTGTTTAAAAAACCCAATTAAAAAAAATTACACAAAGTTCTGAAAAAATTAACAAATCTTTTTCATTTAAAAAAAAAGTTAACCTAACTTTTTTTAAAAATGCCGGGTGATTTATTGAGCAATTTTTTTCATTAATTTCTTAGTAAAATTTTCAAATTATTATTATGAAAAATCAATCTGTACAGCATCTTCCAAGCTGTAAAGATTGTTTGATTTTTTCAGATTTTTATCCTATCGAAATGTGTGCGCCATTCCTTTCTCAATTCTCTCTGAACTTACGGGGGGTAAGCTTACCCTCAAGTACTACCTTCAGGTAAAGAAGGCGAATATTGTCCACTCGGTTTAATTGGGGCCATCTTCACCGCTTCCGCGTCAGTTTTTTTTTTTACTGAGCTAACAAGGAAAAAATGAACAATACCACTAATAGTCACGAGTATTACATGTTTATTTCGAATATCTTATTTTTTCGAAACATAGTTATTATAAAAAATGTTCTTGCAACTTTACTCAAAATTTTGTATTGAAACTGAATTGCAACTGTATCGTAACTATATTGTATCTATATTGTAAATGTGTCGTTAAATTTTTAATTATTTTCTTCGAACGTTGATACCGCCAGCAGTCGTTTTATACGTCACGTCGCGTCACGTCACGTCACATCTTTCTCATCTTCTTCTTTCTCTCGCTCCGAAGTGGTCCAAACTTGCTGCCATCTTGTAATTTCTTCAACACAAAAGATATAATACAAATCAGTATTATCATTACTTTCATCATGTTTAATATTATGCATTACTTGATAATTGCAATTTCCTTATATTGTTCTTACCTTTTCGTGGAAAACTCTTTTTTTCGTGGCCGTCGCCATAACTTCCGGAGAGAACCCTTTCAACGACCCTTGCGCTTCGTCGTTATTTTTCGGTCCCTCCGTCTGTTCCTCCGTCGGTTCCTCCGTCTGTCCCTCCGTCTGTCCCTCCGTCTGTCCCTCCGTCTGTCCCTTCGTCTGTCCCTTCGTCTGTCCCTCCGTCTGTCCCTCCGTCCGTCCCTCCGTCTGTCCCGCCGTCTGGCTCACCGTCTGTTCGTCATCACTCATCTTCCGCTTCACAAATTTCCCCAGTTTTTGATACGTATAGCTAGAACAAAATCAATTATTAATACTTGCGGATCGCATGATGCGAACGCAGGAAATAACAAAAATTACTTACAGTCTGTGGTTGTTTTCGATGGTCTGCTCAATTCCGTACCGTTTTATAAATGCCAAGACCCAACGAAAATTTTGCTGTATCCATTTGCAAATGTATTCCTTTCTTGGTTCCGGTAATTTCCTTTTATAAACGTTTTTCGATATTTCTCTTACGCTGTGAGCCGAGAGGTTTGAGTTTTCTTTCATTTTATGTTGAAACGACACTAGCTCGCACATGAATTTTCCGAAGTGTTCCGGATCATCAATTATATTTCTTTGAATATTTCGGCATTTTGTTGTCCTTTTTCTGCTACTTTGTCACTGTTTACTTATTTCCGCGATGAAATTCGGTGTTATGTCGGCAACATGTAACAGATGTTTAAAACAACTGACAAACGTTGCAGACTTTCAACTAGCCGCGGAAAGAATTATACAATCACAAAGAAAAAGATAAGGGGTAACGAAAAGCTAAAATATCAATAAATATGACTGACGGTCTGGCAAATTTCGCCAGGTTGCTTTGCGAGTTGATGTCTTTTCGTGGCACGATAAAGAAATCTTAGCCTTTCGGCCAACGATAAAGAAGTAACAGGAAAAGTTTATAAAAGCAAATTATAGAATCAACTTCCATACCAAGGTATTGATGAACCATCCGTACAAAAGTATTTATGAATTTTCTATCCTGCCCCGCCCTACCATACAGCCCTAATTTGCAGAAGACCCAGAGTTCGCATGAGTTCTAAAAACATCGAAGAATTCACTTAAAATGAGAAAATAAAAAGTTGTCTGATTTTTTGTTAAACAATTTATTTTTCTAATCATTTCCTAATAACTTTTTGGTATTAATATTATTGTGCTAAATCAAAGGTCTTGGCATAAGGCTGATTTTTTTTTAATTTTTGGCATTTCGCGAAGTACCGAAATTTTCATTGAATTAAACTTTTGGTTGAGAATGTATGTGTAAGTAGTGAGTCATTCTTAAGTAGTGAGCCCGGTCATACAAAAATGTTATGCAAAAAGACGTTTGGCAGTAGTTTACCTGCATCCCTTGCGTAGCGTCTTGCACTCTGCACTGGTTCGTCACGAAAAGCTTGGAGGATCTCTTCTTCGCGAGGGGCACTTACAGGCCTGGCTCGCGGCCTTCTTGGCGCCTTTAAGATGTCGAATGTCCTGAGCGTTGCGTGCAGGCTAATGATAAATTATAAACGGTACAGTTAATTTTCGCAGGCGCCCGCGTCTTACAGACATATCGAATATTGCATACCGTTGGAAGCTCTGCCGAGAGGGGGTCGGTTCGTCGGGGTGCGTCCTCCCATAATACCGGCTAGCCCGGCGATAATTATACTTTTCATGCACTAATTGTGCATGCATTCATGATCGCATACGGGTCGCAAACGGGGAACATATACCTAGTTGAATCTCGATAACAGTTTGTCTTTTGTTATTATCCTTCCGGATGTAGGAAAAACATTTTAATGATTCCTGGACAATTGCCGGCGGAGCTATTTGAAACCGCAGCCAAGACAATAATATCCTCGCCTTATCAAACTCGTGCATTTTCGTTATTGAAAATAAATTGATCATCTTTGTAAACTGTTAGATCAATAAATAATTCCTAGGCACAGTCTGAGTGCCACGATTAGACCGCCAATGCGAAAGAATAACAGTTGGCAATCGCAAAGTTCGATAAAAAACCGCCCGTCCATCCGTCCCGTCCATCCGTTGGAAAACGGATGGACGGTTTAGCTTTATTCAACCAGGCAAATATAAATTTTGCGACCTTCGTGGGCTAATGCTTTTCGATACCGCACTGCGTCGCAATGCAACGGTACGTCATCAGTACGTGCGAGGATTAAAAAAAGAAAAAAAATTGACATCCGGCTAGACTCGAACTCGGGACCTCCGAGTCACCAAGACACCACTCTAGTCATTAGACAATTTTTCACATGATTATTTGTATAACGATTTGTCCTATCGTTCGATGCGGACATGAATGTGGGGCAATGGGGGTCACACATTGTGGACGAGCGCTCGAGCCGTGAAGCGCGTTGACAGTGCGTTACCTCAATGTGCCCAGAAGCGTACTCTTTATGTCAAACGGGCGGCGTAAGCGAAACTTATAGCCACTGCGCGCCAAGTCTGTGATCTGGCCTTCGAGGGGCTCGCGTCGATAATCTCTCTTCGGAGAGAGCAAATTGGATCCCAGGCGTTAAAACCCAGTGTGCCCATATCCGCGGGTGTGTTCGAGGCGCGATCGCAAGCGCTCATGCACAGCCAATCTCATGGCTGTGCATAAGATTGTCTGGAAGCAGGCCCGGACGAAGCCAATCGTTCCGATTTCATCCTGATGCCTAAATCAGGTGGCCTAATCCCCGCGGGGTATCAAATAGAGGTTCTGGAATATGCCTTGTTCCGAAAGGAGTGGGCTGACTAGCTAGCCCATGTGGTGTATATATTTTTGGGGTGCCTACGTGTGATAGACTAGGTGATTGGTGCCGCGTCCGACGAGAGAAGGGGATTCTCGCTTTGGCTTACCCCGGGTGGTTAACCACCACCCGTAAAGGTGTCAGTTAAAGGTATCGCAGAGGAGGTGCTTGCCAGCCGATTGTGATGGTTCAATCGTGCGCTGCTCAATTGAGGTCGGCCTCTGCGGGGCAAAATTATCGCAACATGAGAGTGGGTAGTGTTCGTTGCGTATGCTCTTAATGGGCGAGAGACCTTCGGGTCTAGCATAGGGTGACGGCTTCGTGCCTGACTCCTTATACATTATCTGTCCTATCGTTCGTCTGTATCTTTGCCAGGAAACATTTTTTTTAGGCAAAAGCGATGAATTATGACGCTTGTTAGTAAGGGCTATAATTCATCACTCTTCCTCTAAATAAAATACATTTCGATCCAATAGTCCGTGGCTGGTAACCCATGAACTGTAATTGTTTCGGAAACACTTTCCTTTGACAGTTGGCTGTCTCGATTTGTGACAGCCGGGCGATGAGCTCGCTCACAAGCGTCGTGAAGTATGTGCATCTGGCGCACCGGTCCGATTCCGCCGATCCGTGTGCCAACACAGAATCGGCTGCTAAAAGTAGCAACTTTAAAATTAATTATCTACATAAAAATATAATCAGATCGATCGGCCCACATGTATTTCGTATTCAGTTTTTAATCGCAGTTATAAATATGTCGTCAAAATGTATTTTCCTAAAAATTCTGATTAAAAAATGTTTCCACCTAAAAAACTATAAATCTTAGCAAAAAAAAAACCGTTTGCGCCATCGGAGAGGGCTTGAAACATCGTTCAAGAAGCACCCCTCAGCCGCTCCCAAACGATCGCGTAAATACCCTAAAAAACAGGTGCCCACCTTATAATTATCATTTCGTGGCTAAATCCAGATAGGCCTATGTACGCATAGAAAATACTTTTTACTGACTTTAGTTGAGAAATATAAAGTCTATAATTCCTAGTTTGGACGCACAGCCGCAAAATATGACATAGCTGTTCTAATTGTCTGGAATATAAAAATAACCATGTAAATGTATTTAGGATGTCACAAAGTCTATATACGATGCTAATAAAAGAACATCGTTCATACCAGCCCAAAATTACTCATCGACATGATTAACATTTTCCCGGCTGTGAGTTGGCAAGGTATGCGACAACGCATTGTCATCAATTGTAGGAGTTTCTGATCACTAGGCAATAGTCTGTACCATTGGCTGTTGTATCTACGCGACAGAAGATTTTTTTTTTTCTGAGACGACATCACCAGACCTTGACTGATTACTCACATATGAAAGCAAACATTAAGACTCTGATCCATTAGATTTTGGGAAATGTTGCAATTAACGTAAAATGCCGATGTAAGAGACACTACTAAAGCTATGAATCTTACGGTTGATTCCGGTTCGTTCGATTTCAAAAGAATCTGAATTTTAGAGAATTTAGCTGTTTATCTAGCAATTGTGAAGATAATTCAACATTCGTCGGACCTGTTACCTGAACTCCTAATATGTTAATTTGAATCATGCCAATCCCAATGATCAAAAAGAAACTCCATGTGTAAGTTGCCTCGATGAGATTGGCGAATCTGGCCATAATGAATTTATTAATAACATTCATAAGTTACACTAGATACTGGATCCATTTTTTAAACTGTCGCACTCGATAGCATCGTTGTGTTTTTCGATGAATGAATTTAGGTGCGCGACTTTTTCAACTGATTTATCGTTGTTCCCAATTTGTTCCAATTCGTGCCTGAGGTTTTAAATTGATACATCATTATGCTTGATATTACGATTAATTGATTATAGACTCACCCCAACGCAGCAAAAACACTACATATATGCTGCACGTAAAGTATTAACATACTGTCACTGGCTATTAAGCCCATAGCAACCAGATATGCACATACGTAACATTGTAGGTTAATATAATAATAATATTTCTGCGCGTCGAAATAATAATAGTCGACGGGATATGCAAATTGGCCGATGGCAGTACCGTTCCTCAGTACGTCGTCGATGATCTTTGGTATCATCGGTTGAATTATAAAAATGAAGACGGTTAAACAGATTGAGGCTGTAAATAATATCCTTTAAATCTATAAAACATTTGTCAACGTTTCAATCACCTTTCACTGTACTTGATTAACCTATATATACAATCGTCGTTTTTTTCCCCTGCTCAGCGTATTCGTGGAGAATTCTAACTTCCTGACATCGAGCCCACACTTGCCAATTCGTACGAATACGATTTAACAACTTTACTGTCTGTACATATCAAACAGATCTTCGTCTATGACAGGTATTGATTAATTGTCACGCTCTCACGTTTATTATTATAATATTATAATTTGCAGTAATATAACTAACCTTCTGAGAGTTCCACATGATACCAATCCACTTTACAACACCGACTGCCACCAAAAGGCCTGAGATAACGCTTTCGAGGACAATATTCGAGTCGCCACGAGATCTCACCACAGCCAATATCGGCCAAGGGCACCCGGTGGCGGCCACAAAAATTATAACGGCAAAAATGCCGCGTTTAGCGCGGACGCTCTGATGCGGCCACAGTCCAAGAAGCGTCATAAAATGTTTACTTAATCTATAGTAACGGTGTTCAAACATATCCATAGTGACCCGATCTGTAGTCAACAATGACATTAGCTTTACTAGTCCTGTTCCGTACGAAATTCTTTACACTACAGGCTGGCGCTTTTTCATATGTTCTATTGTTCTCTTCTCAGCATGGAATTGCATTGAATTACGTCAAGGTATCACACCTCGATGATGGACGCTTAAATTACCCCACGGCAAGGTTGAGCGACAGCGACACGAGGGTGTATTGCGTCTGCCTTCCATATGCGTCATTAACTCATTGCGTATTCGTCGACCCTTCGCGAGCCTTACAAAGAACTGTAGTGACTGTAATAACGGGTTGAGACCATGAGCTGACGCGTTTATTTGCTGGAAAAATATTATTCTATGATAGTCGCTTGAAATTTAAGATATTTTCATCACCAGCATGAAATGAGAGAGAAATGGCTTTATTCAATATTTCGCGCAGGCGTTCTTCAGTGTACGAGCTATCCCGACGCCGACAGGGTGAGCGTGGTCGACTGCGTCAGAGCACGTCACACAAGCAGTAAGCCCGGGATCGATTGCCAGACTCCTATGGGTTTCTCAATGGATGTTTTTTTCTGCAAATTGGATTTGGATGTTTTTTTCTGCAAATTGTGGTTCGGAGTCCACCTTAAACTGCAGCTTTCTGCAAACCGAACAAATTGTCGTGGATTTTCACGACAATTTATCTTTAAGAGAATATCGAAAATGAAGGTTCCACTTCCAGCATATTGACGTAAGTATATTTGGTGGCGTCTCGCTTACAAAAACGTTTTCAGACACTCACTCTTTTAGAAGAAAGTGCTTATAAAAATCGAACTTGACTAAAAATTAAAAAATCTTAATTTTGTTTTATGCACTTGACATACTACATGTATAGTGAATGAGACATTTTAAAGCCACTCCGACATCCGTAAGGCATGGTATTGTTGCACTCCGAAAACTTACGATGTTGAAATTCACAACATCACTGTATTCCTAGATGAGATGCACAAGAAATGCAAAAGAACTAACATTTTTTTCAAAATCTCTGTGCATGTGTTTAACTGAAAAAACAGCTTTTTAGCCAAAAAATCCAATAACAATGGTTAGTTTAACGATTTCAACCGTGGGTAAAAGAAGTTAAATCAATTAGACGTATAAATGGATCGTATAAGCTTAAGAAGTTAACAGCATGTCAAGTGTTAGTCGCCCGATTGGGAGTCAACTATAAATAGACTCACGCTGTTCCGCTTAAGGAAGTCAAATTTCAGCCAACTCGCTGAAAGTCGACCCACCAAACTCTGCACAATTGAGTCAGATTTCAGTAAACTCATCAAAAATCGACCATAAATAAACTCAAATGCTGATTTAGATTGAGTTGAATTTTTTTCAATCCAGTGAATGTCATCCATACTTCGACTCAAGTTAGTTCAAACACGTTGGTTAAACATCGGTCCATTCACTTAATATTGACTAAACATCGCCCCATGAAAGTCGATTGCTGATTTAGTCAACTACCTTGAAGTCGACCACATATCGATCGAGAACATACCCATTGAAATGGGTCAACTGCAGTCGAATCAAGGTCAAATTTCGGCCGTCGGGTGTCAGTCCGATAGGTGCGTTAGGGACATATCGGTAATTACTACTCGAGACTGCAGTAGTTTCTGTATAAGTAGTTACTACTTCTGTTTAGTTATTACATGAACCTCGAGGTTCAAGTGTCTATTTTGTTCAATCATAACTATCGATCAATAGTTATAACTGAAGATTTCTGTCCACATAACGATCTTGACAAAACATAGTGCAGCAGAAATATATGAATGGGGGAGTTCTACAAGCCACTTTTTCAATTAAGTCATCTGAAAATACGGCAACACAGTTAAAAAACTTATCTTTATGTAATACATATTAACCCTATTGTTTTCTTAAATATTAATAAAAGAAATGTGAACTTATGTGACCAAATAAGTACGTTGTTGATTATGATACTTTTTGATGGTTAATGCTTAACATACCAAGTGATGTTCAGTAGTTAACTACTCAAGATTTCCAATAGCTTTCCGTAGTCCACCAATTTAACACCGGCCAGTAGTTCAGTAGTTTATTAATAGTTAACTACTGGATACTCCCAGCAGTATTTTTCAGTACTTCTTTCCGATGACGAAATCTTCGTGAAAATTGGACCAAAAGAAGAAACGTGACCAGTCTACTAGTGTACCAAATTTAACTCTTAGTACTTGTACAAAAAAGATCGGAATAAGGTGAATGGGAGTCGAAAGTTGGGTTTCGTCCTGATAAAAGTACATCTTAAATACATAACCAACGTGACGTTGCTGCTTTCAAACTGATCACAGTTTCAACTAAAAATGATCACATCAGCGGTGTAGTAGTTTTTTGTAATATTTCTTAAAAATTACTTGTTTTAGCGAGTTTCCATAACATTTTACAACTTTATCCATCGATTCATACTTGATGACACATTAAGTTTGTCGTAATCACGGCATGAAAAAAACAAGGATTAAATTTAGCGAAGTTACAGTTATAGAATAGAATTACATAATAAGACTTTCAAAAATGCTTAGTGTACGTTTAGGCATTATTGAAATCGTGCTACATTGGTCCAATAAATAAATGTATTGTCTTGTATCCCTATATATCTCGTAACTAAATCCGGAAAGGCGTATTAACACATAGAAAATACTTTTTACTGACTTAAGTTACCAAATATAAAGTCTATAATTCCTAGTTTGGACGCACAACCGCAAAATATGACATGGCTGTTCTAATTGTCTGGAATATAAAAATAACCAAGTAAATGTATTTAGGATGTCACAAAGTCTATATACGATGCTAATAAAAGAGCATCGTTCATACCTGCCCAAAATTACTCATAGACATGACTAATATTTTCCCCGCTGTGAGTTGGCAAGGTACGCGACAACGCATTGTCATCAATTGCAGGAGTTTCTGATCACTAGGCAATAGTCTGTACCATTGGCTGTTGTATCTGCGCGACAGAAGATTCATTTTTTTCTGAGACGACACCACCAGACCTTGACTGATTACTCACATATAAAAGCAAACATTAAGACTGTGATCCATTAGATTTTGGGAAATGTTACAATTAACGTAGAATACCAATGTAAGAGCCACCAAATAAGCTATGAATCTTACGGTTGATTCCGGTTCGTTTGTTTTCAAAATAATCTGAATTTTCGAGAATTTAGCTGTTTATCCGGCAATTGTGAAGATAATTCATCATTCGTCGGACCTTTTACCTGAACGCCTAATATGTTAATTAGAATCACGCCAATCCCAATGATCAAAAAGAATATCCATGTGTATATTGCCTCGATGAGATTGGCGAATCTGGCCATAATGGATTTATTAATGACATTCATAAGTTGAATTAGATACTGGATACATTTTTTTAAACTGTCTCACTCGATAGCATCGTTGTGTTTGTCGATGAATGAACTTAGGTGCGCCACTTTTTCCACTACTGTGTCGTTGTTCCCAACTTGTTCCAATTCGTGCCTGAGGTTTTTAATTGATACATCATTATGCTTGGTATTACGTTTAATTGATCATAGACTCACCCCAATGCAGCAAAAACACTACATATATGCTGCACGTAAAGTATTAACATACTGTCACTGGCTACTAAGCCCATAGCAACCAGATATGAACATACGTAGCACTGTAGGTTAATATAATAATAATATTTTTGCGCGTCGAAATAATAATAGTCGACGGGATATGCAAATTTGCCGATGGCGGTACCGTTCCTCAGTACGTCGTCGATGATCTTTGGTATCATCGGTTGAATTATAAAAATGAAGACGGTTAAATAGATTGCGGCTGTAAATAAAATCCTTTAAATCTATAAAACATTTGTCAACGTTTCAAGCACGTTTTACTGTACTTGATTAACCTGAATATATGATTGTCGTGTTTTTCCCTTGCTCAGCGTATTCGTGGAGAATTTTAACTTCCTGACATCCGGACCACACTTGCCAGTTCGTACGAATACGATTTAACAACTTCACTATCTGTACATATCAAACAGTTCTCCGTCAATGACAGGTATCGATTAATTCTCACGCTCTCACGTTTATTATTATAGTATTATAATTGGCAATAACATAACTAACTTTCTGCGAGTTACACACGATACCAATCCACTTTATAACGCCGACCGCTACGAAAAGGCCTGAGATAACGCCTTCGAGGACAATATCTGAATCGTCACGATGTCTCACAAAAGCCAATATCGGCCAAGGGAGCCCCGTAGCGGCCATAAAAATTATAATGGCAAAAATGCCGCGCTTAGCTCGGACACTCTGATGCGGCCATTGTCCAAGAAGCGTCATACAATGTTTACTTAATCTATAGTAACGGTGTTCAAAAAGATCCATAGCCACTCGATCTGTAGTCAATGATGACGTTATCTTCACTACTGCTGTTCCGTACGAAATTCTATCCACCTCAGACTAGCTCTTTCCAGCGTTCCATAATTCCCTTCTTAGAATGAAATTTCGTTGAATTACGTCAAAGTATGACATCTTGATTATGAACGTTTAAATTACCCACGTCAAAGTTGAGCGACAGGGATACGAGAGTGTATAGCCTGTGCCTTTCGTATGCATCATTAACTCATTGCGTATTCAACATCCCTTCAGCTGTAATAGTGGGTCCGCACCATGAGCTGTTGCGTATATTCACTGGAAAAAATATTCTTCTATAATAGTCGATTGAAATATAAGATATTTTCAATACCAGCCCGAAATGGCTGTATTCTGTGTTTGGCGCAGGCGTACTTCAGTCCAGCCGCGGTCGCGACGCCGAAAGGGCGAGCGTCGCTGAGTTCATCGGAGCGCGTCGCGCAAGCAGTACGCCTCACTTCGATCCCCAGGTCGGCTCCTATGGGTTTCAAATGGTGATTGCAAATGGTGATTCGGAAACCACCTTAAACTGCAGGACCGGATCTTGGAAAAATGCATAAATTGTCGTTGATTTTCACGAAAAGTTATGTTCAACAGAAAATTCAGAATGAAGGTTCTACTTCCGACATATTGGCGTAAGTATACTTACGGGCTTGTCGCTTAAATATATATGTTTTCAAGTACTCGGTGTCGAGACTCTACTGCGTTTCTTGATTCAATCCTCAATCACGAATTTACAAATTTATTAATATATAAATTTATAAGTTTAAAAGTTCACAAGTTTACAAATTGGTATATTTATGAATCTACGAATTTTCGCAATTTACGAATTTACGAAGTAATATATTAAGAAATTTAGTTCAACTCAGTAAGATTTCGTAAATTATGATTCTTCGTGAAGGCATCTTTTTTTTGTCTTTCCTCAAAAGTCTGCGGTATGAAAGCGGTATACTTTACAGTTTTTGTTACCGACGGTGGTATTTCACATGCTCTTAGCGCATAGTTAACTCCAGCGCTCAGTCTCTCGAAAATCTCGCTAGAACGTTTGAAAGTAACTCCCATCGAGCACAGTGGAAATTTTATTTATTCGTTAATAACAATAATAACGCACCTGTTTCGCTCGCCGCTGAAGCAAAACACTTTTATTCTTAAAAAATACAATGCCTACTTTTGTTGGTAGTTAGAACGCCTATACTGAGATTAGAAAAACATTGTTTTACGATCGAGGGTTCTGAGATGTGAAAAACGATTGAACGCGATATTTTGCGCTGGTTTTACGGCCGATGATAACTGTTCGCGTGTGGACTGTTAAACAAAAAATAAATAAAAAAAACTACAAGTTATCGACGTTAATCGTTTCATTTGCAAGAAAAAGATGGACTTTCGTTCGAAAAAAAAAAAGAGAAAGAAAACGCATGTATTTCTTCTGTACACAATAGTCCAACGGGAGATTTTTGCTGTTACTCGATTTATCCAACAAATTTATAAACAGTCCTCGAGTTCGATCCGGCCGGTCTGGAGGCTCGTCCGTGAGAATTAAATCGTCGGCGTGATGGTTTTTCACTTAACTTTAGCCTTTTCCTTCTCGTCCTTCTTATCGTCCTCCTTCTTTTCCTCCTTCTTCGTCTCGGTTTTCTTGTCGGTCTCCTTCTTCTCGGCGTCGCGATTCGTCAATTTGTTGTTTATCAGATTGTGCAGAGCTATTATCGACCTGACGAGGGCAGCGAGATAAACGACGAGCATCTGATCGTTCGTTTTAACGTACAGCGAGTCGACGAAGGTGTTCTGTGTCATGTCCGGCAACAGATTGAATATGTCCTGCAGCTGATAGACGATCTGGTGGTTTATCGGCAACTTTCCACTGCCAACCTGCGATCAAACGACCCAGCATTAAAATTTTTTTTTTCGCCCACTTTATCTCTGTATTTATTTATTTATTTTTTTAAAATAATTTTACCTGAAGAAGATAATCTCTGATTTCACGAATCTGCGCGTGAAGTCCCTTAAGGCCGAGCAGCTGATTCGTGATTCTCTGACTGAGAGTCCCGACGGTCGTGTCCTTGATGTCCCTCAGCAAATGCTCGACTCCGACCTCCTCGGCCTCCTCCGCTCCGATTTCGCTGGGAATGTGCTCGAACGTCTTCGACGTCGGCGATCCGTCCTGAAGTTGAGAATTGCACATTTAAGTATAAAATATGATATAAAACAGAGCTGGGCAATACTTCAGGTAACGGATACTTGTTTGGTACTTCAAGTACGTACTTGAACTAGACAAGTAGTGTTTAGCACTTCAAGTACTTTTTTTGTGAATATAAGTAGTTCTTTTTACGATTTCAAGTACAATTTTTTATGGTTTCAAGTACCAAGTACAAGTACTTATTCAGTACACGTTCGCATTACGGAGACTCGATGAATAGCATGACATTCAGTTTCTATTAATATAAGATTATCCGTCTAAACTTTTCAAGACATATCATTTTTTCGAGAATTTAAAAAAAATTTAATTTCATTAAAAAAAAAAAACGGTAAGTTTTTCTCATTTTCATTTTTTTGTATAAAATTTAGTTATGAATTCTTTTTTTTTTATGAAAAAAGTTTTGTACATGCCTACCTCATTTACTACAATTTTGCGCATACCCAACTTTTCTCTATGCGGAAACCAAAATCGATCAACAAGATTCCTCATGCAGAATGAGCAAAATTGTAATAAATGAGAAAGCCATGTGCCTATTATTTCGCACCTTTTTTTGTACGCTCGGCGCTGCACTACGAACCTAATTTCGAAATACTTCATATACAAAAAGTACTCGATACTTCAAGTACTTGTGATACTTTGTACTTTGAGTATTTTTTGGTACTTTACGCAGCTCTGATACAATACATATAAAATACCATATAAAATATATAAATCGGCGAAGATACGAGTATATATGTTTAATTCCTGAGATATTCTCGTGAGGAAAAATCACATGTCCATAAAATTTATGCGAAAAAAATATCTTTACAAAAAACCCTGTTCTTTTTAGAGTTCAAACATTGCCAAAAAAAATTGTGGCCCGAATCCGAGAGGTCCAGCTCCACCTAAATTTCGTATCGAATACCCCACATACACCACAGTCCATTAACAATAACAATAACAACAACAATAATAATAATAATAATACTAGTGATATTAATTATTTTAATTAAATAAAAAATATATAATGTATTATTATTATTATTAGGATTCTCATAAAATAAGTATAAATAATATAACGCGAAAGCAATCGCGACAAAGAAGGAAAGCCTTACATCGTGAACCTCCTCAACGGCCTGGTAAGCCTCGGTGGGAAGGCCGAGATCTTTGGGCTTGGCGTCGATGATGACGAGAACGGAGTTCGGACAGTATCTTCTGATGAGTTCATTGATGGCGACGTCGTTCTGGTGGAGCTTCGGACCGGTGTGGTACCAGCCAACGACTTTTTCTCTTGCTGAAAAAAAAAAACAAAAAAGAATAAATAATTTTTTTTTTTTTTTTCAAATCTGACGTTTTTTTTCTATTCTCGGGTAAGTCCCGCGTAATTCGGCTCACCGTTGACTTTCTTGAACATGCTGTACATGTTCTCGAGGTAATCGTGGTCGAGGAACCACACGGATTTGTCCTTGTCATCCTCGTCGAACGGAACTGGCGTTTGCGAAAAAAATAAAAATTACCTCTTTGTAAAATCATCGATAAATTTTTTTTTTTTTTTTTAATTAAAAAAAAATCGAGCGGAAAATTATAGTCGAAGAGGCGGTTCGGATTTTTTAGTTAAAAAGTTATTCGCTGTTTGGTTTCTAACCTGCAAAACTGTTTGACACATCGAGCACACCCTTGGCTCTCCAACATCCGAGGAGAACGCCGACGACGCGTTTTTGATTGCCGATTTTTCCCATGCGATTGAAATGGTCGACGACGCTGAGCAGGACCAGCGGGTGGACCACGACCTTAGTCGTCAGGACTTCTTGACTCGGCATTTTTTTAACAACTAACTATGCGACCCTCCACTTGGCTTTATTCGGCTTCGGAAAACGGCGAGGCTTGAAGGTTGATGCGGAAAGGCCAATGTCGCCAACGCGAGAGGGCGAGACAGCGGGGAATTTTTTTTTTTTTGCGACAAGCTTTTTTTCCAGGCGCTGCTGTCGGGCATTCGTGGCGGGAAAGTTTGAACGCTTTGCGAGCCGTCGTTTTGAGCTTCCTCGGAGAGTAAGGCTGGTAGTTTTGATTTTATTTAAATAAAATGGTAAGTAGGTAAAATGGTAAGTTAGGGAAATTGTAAGTAAGAGAAATTGTAAGTATGGAAAATTGTAGGCAAGGGAAATTGTAAGTAAGGGAAATTGTAAGTAAGGAAAATTGTAAGTAGGGGAAATTGTAAGTAAGGGAAATTGTAAGTGAGGGAAATTGTAAGTAAATCAAATAATTTTGGATTTGTTTTTGTTCGTGTTTTGAAATAGTCTGCGTTACTATTAGGTTTCATTATAACAAAATTGAACAAAGGACTTATTTTCAGGTAACATACAGTAAACATGTATGCGTTGTGTATTCAGAATACAATCTGCCGCTTAAGGATTTTAGACATAGACTTTGTCAGGAGCGGGGGACAAAAGTGGACTGGATAAAATTTTTGCCCACCATGACGGTCCTGTCAGGGTGGGCAAACAAACAAACAGAGCCACGGTTTTCTGACATAGATTTAAGATTTGTTTGTTCGAACCGAATCTGGTCCCTTTTGCAGATAACAATGACTGGCGATTTTGAGCTTGGATTTTCAGAGCGAAGAGTATTTTTTCTGTGTGCGCAGAATCGGCGCGCTTCGGAATGTTTTGTAAATGGCGGAGACCGGAAGTGTATTCTTTTCGCATCTCGCGCCGATTTTTGAAAGAAATGCACGAGATCAACTTATAAACGAGTAACTACTCGGTGCAGTTACAAATAGTATATTTCGATACTAGAGACCAAACGAGCGTTTTGCGCACTAGTTTGAAGGCAGCACGAAGCTGAGGCGAAGTGTTGGCTTCACACGAGCAGAGGCAAGAGGCAAGATTGGCCCAAGTATCGAACCATATTGTTCTTTCCGAATGCAATGCAAAATCCAAGTTGTGCACCATTCACAGACATGCAAAATGGCGTTATAGCCTCGGTGTTACCATAGCAACCGTTTGGCAACATAGTAACTGTTTCCGATGCTAGATGGCAGTAGTAGTAAGATTTTATTTTGCACACCGGTGAAGGCATTTTGCGCACGGGTGAAAGTATTTTGCGCATCGCCTTTGCGCATCGTGCGGGAATCAACCATTTTGTATGTCTGTGAGTGGTGCCCAAACGAGGATTTTTCATGCACGAGTAAAGAAAATTGATTTTTCGTTGATACTTTCGAGTTTTTTTTAACATCGATTTTTTTTTTAGGTTGGCAAATCTTTAGCCCACTTTTGCAGGATTGAATTTCAGAGAATCGGAAAAACATTGGCGACGTAAAATTATTGTATATTTCAAACTGTTAATTATTAACCCATATATTTATTTATTGATTTATTTGTTTATTTAATGATAGACGGGAAAAAGTCACTTTTACATTTAATAACATGGTAAATCTTCGATGTTTTTATGTAAAGAAAGAAACAAAAAAATATTTCACAATTGATGCGTTAAGAAAATAGATTATTCGAAATAAAAAACAAACGGTACTTCGTTGACCAGTAAAGTTATTCGAAACGAACAATTTAGTTTGAGCGCGAAATATTTCAAAATTATTTTGGAAATATTTTCTATCTTTCAAATCTCATGCAATATTTATAAAAAATATATAAAAAATAATATCTTGAATTGTTTCTAAATTTTTCTGAAACATAGTCATAAAATATTTTGAAAGTTTTTTACCTTCAATGTTTCACCGAAATGTTTGTACGAATGCTCCGTGTATGTGCAATTTTTATCGGCGATGGAACCATTCACATTTCGCTGAAATGTTTTTTTGAACATTTCAATGTAAGATTTATCAGTGAAGAAAAAAATATTTTCAGTGTTTTCAAAACATTTCACAAATATTTTTTAATATTGATAAAATATTTTAGAGATTTCAAAGAAATATTATTGAGACATTAAAAAAATTATTGAAACATTTTGAAAATTATTGGAAATTTTGAAAATTTTGAAAATTATTTAAACACTTAAAAAATATTTTCGTTCTATGTGGGAATAACATTGTTACTGATTATTATTATCAGAAAATCAGTGACAACGTGGCTTTGCTTAATCGAAATTGTTTCACGGGTCACGTCGAAATTACATTTTCGAATAGCATTTTTTTTTTCTAACATTGGCAACAGTTTGTCGAGCAGCTCTGGATAAAACCAGCGTGCTGGTGGACGGCGGATTATCGACCATTCGACCTTGACCGATTCGTGCTGCTTCTTCATTCAAACGAATTTAAAGTAAGATACTGGCATTGAATCCTTTTTTCTTTTCCTTAAGCACGAAAGATTTTATTTTCTTAAAAAAAAGATCTCCATTTTTTTTCGTCCTACACGTTGCATGACCCAGTTACTGACCACGTACCGACTACGAACATGACTGCATAATCTTGTTTGTATGTCCCACGTAGCAGATCTTTTTTAACGCACCGATATTCGAATTAATTATTATTTGAGACTTTAACGGTTTTAACTCGATAATAATGACTAAATGATAACTATTGAGAATTTACTCGAGCGGTCAATAACTGGAAAAAATGCGATACTTCCATGTGCCCCGCATTGCTGCCAACTTCTACCGAAGAAAAATAGTCTTCCAGCTAAAACATAAGATAATAATAATAACAACAATAGTTATAATAATAATCTTATAAAAATTAGCTGAATCAGATGTATCGGTTTCACACGCATTCCTCTTGCATCGCTTCAATGGTTATTATTATGTTCATCGATACAATAATAAAAAATAATACAAAATAAATAAATGATTAAATTTGCAGAATATGTCGAAGCCCATGTGTCCTCGCTGCCGGCCATGCGAATGAGCTCGGGGAGATAATCGTGATATTGGGAAACAATATTCAATTCAATTCAATTCATATTGAGAAATGAAAAATAAAAATGAATAATAATAATAATAATAATAACAACAGCAAAGATAACAATATAAAAATTATCTGACTCAGATGTATTTGTTTCACGCATATTTCCGTTAAACGCAATCGCTATTATCTCTTCAATGATTATTGTTGTCTTCGTCGGTAATGAAGAAAACCACAACTCTTGAAAATGAAAATAATTTAAATCGCGAATTTGAGAGCATTTCGAAGCTAATCTTATTCGTGGCCGGAAATGCGAATAAGCTGAAAGAGGTTATCATAATAATGGGAAATAATAAAAATAATAATAATAACAGCAGCAAACATAACAGTGTAAAAATTATCAAACTAAGATGTATCTGTTTCTCGTGTATTTCCGTACCACGCACTCGGTATTATCTGTTCAATGATTATTATTATCTTCGTCGGTAAAGAAGAA
The DNA here is from genome assembly GCA_964017025.1 of Stenichneumon culpator. NCBI lineage: Eukaryota > Metazoa > Arthropoda > Insecta > Hymenoptera > Ichneumonidae > Stenichneumon > Stenichneumon culpator. The sequence goes on from OZ024771.1 coordinate 5,385,715, forward strand.
AATAAACTCTTGACAGATAAAATAGTTTAAATCGTGAATTTGCAGAGCACGTCGAAGCTAATCGTATTCGTGATCGGAAATGCGAATAAGTTCAAACAGGTTATCATAATAATGGGAAATAATAATAATTAATAAAATAATAATAATAATAAAAAATATTGATAAAACTGATAATAATAACAATAGCAAACATAACAGTATAAAAATGATCTACCTCATATCTATCTGTTTCACGCATATTTCCGTTCCAAGCAATCGGTCTTATCTCTTCAATGTTAATTATTATCTTCGTTGGTAAGGAAGAAAACAAACACTCATGAAAAATAAAAGGATTCAAACAATGAATTTGTAGCGTATGTCTACAATTACCTCACGGGTAGAATGCAAACCGTACGTCATAAACTCTTCGACATTACATATAGGTAATGTCGAAGCCAATTATCTTCGTGACCGGGAATGCGAATACGCTCGAAGAGGTAATCATGGTATGGTGAAATAAATAATAATAATAATAATAATAATAATAATAATAATAATAATAATAATAATAATAATAATAATAATAATAATAATAATAATAATAATAATAATAATAATAATCCCGTGTCGGGTTGCTGGTCCCGCATCGGGCGCCTCCCCAGGTGGCGGATAGGGGGACGCCTTCCAGAAATGGATGGTACCGAGACGCTTCGGGGTGGACCAAAACCAAGCTACACACATACACGAACACCTACACAAACATGCCCGAGTAGCACACCGGTGATGCGAATGTTCAGGGACCCTATAAACGGGTCACCATGAGAAAGCGAATGATCGGGGGACCCCTATAAACGGGGCCCACTGAAAAGCGAGTGGCCGGGATCCCTATAAATGGGCTCTCCCGACGATGGATGAAAGTACCGGTTTGCTCGCCACTGGCACGGGCACTCACACTCACGCACACTCCACACAGGGGCACACTGCACACAGAGGGACAGGGATCTCAGGGACCGGGCCACGTTCCGGCACGGTACGGGGAGTCGCGCCCCCGAGAGACCCGTAGCAGAAAGGAACAGACAAATATGAAAATGCACAAACAAAACAGAGATATACCTCAGGTGGAATCCCCAATACAGGGGCAATCCACCCTGGGCTACGACCGGGTTCCAGCCCCGGTGGCACCAGGCAGCGGCATGGATTCTGAGGGCCGCAGAATGTGCAAGGACTCGACGACGAGGACAGGGACAAGGAAAACGGACACGAGCAACAAAATGGACAGAACAGTCCAGACCCTGCTTGGCAGGGAAAGGACGGCCAGTGTGTCGAGCGCGGGTAGCGGAGTAAGCTTTTCTTCGGCTGCCTCCGCCCTCAGCGAGACACAACTCCAGACGGATCTGGCGAATGAGACGATACGGAACGACCCGGACATCACGGAGCTACTGACGCTCATAAGGGAAACGGCGACGAAAATGGCCGAGGCAGCCGCTGTTCAAAAGAACATGAATATGACGGTTAAGAAGGGAATCAAAACGATTCTCGAGGCAGCCGACGTGGCGCTGCATAAGCGCACGAAGGCAGCCCCAAGAAGACAGGCCACTGAATATGAATACGAACTGACGGACACAGAAACGGAGACGAAAGAACGGGACACGCCACGGACGAAACGGAAACGTTCGGCGACCGCGACCCCACCGGAGCCTTCTCAGAAGCGACCTCCGAGAGCGGAAGCGGCCGAAACGTGGAAGACAGTCACGGGAAAAAAAACTAAACTGACGGACCGAAAAAAGAAAACGAACGCGACGAACGCAACGGACGCAACCAACGCGACAAAAGCGTCGAAAGCGACAAAAGCACCGAAAGCGACGAATACGACGAACGCGACGAAGGCGACGACGACGAACGCGACGAACGCGAACGCCCGGGCCAGACAACGCAAGCCGGCGCCCAAGCAACGGGGGACGGCTGTATTTGTCAAGCCTGGGAAAGACAGCACGTACTCCGACATTGTACGGAAAATACGGACGATGGTGGATCCGACGAAGAGCCACGTGCAGGTGACGACTCTGAGGAAAACCAAAGACGGTCAGTGTCTGCTAAAGATACAGTCCAAAAAGGACGGACAGGAAAACTTCCGACGCGCACTTCAGGACGCGATCGGAGACGACGGCAACGTCAGGTCCGCGACCTCCAGGGTTCAACTGGAGATCATGGACTTAGACTGCGTCACGACCGAGGACGACGTGAGAACAGCGCTAGGACGAGAAACAGGACGAGACGCGGACTTTGGCGTCCACATCTTCGGTCCGAACCGGTACGAGCAGTATATGGCAGTATGCGAGCTCGAACCGCATGAGGCCGCGGCGCTGCTTGGACGGAGACGGATCGGGATCGGATGGGTGCGTTGCCGCGTCCGGGAACGACTAACAGTGACGAAATGCTACAGGTGTCTGGGATACGGACACACTAGAGCAAACTGCACGAACGTGGATCGGACAAAAAACTGCAGAATATGCGGTGAAACGGGACACTACGCAACGGACTGTAAGAACAAACCAGCTTGCCCCCTGTGCACCGAGGCGGGGCACGGCAGTGCGGCGCATCTCGCGGGATCCGGGAGATGCGCGGTATTCCGGGCTGCGCTGGAGGAGTGCAGAAAGCAGGCGAAACGACGGACAGAATAATCCAGGGAAACCTGAACCGAAGCAGGACAGCGGACATGCTGCTGCCACAGATAGCGGACGAACACGACGCGGACATCCTGATTCTGTGCGAGCCTTACAGGATAAGGTCGACACAGACATGGATTACGAACGAGACCGAGACAACAGCTATCTGGGTGAGGGGCGCTGCCCGAGCTCGGATAACGGACCGCGGGGTGGGTGACGATTATGTCTGGGCTAAGGTCGGCACTGTCACTTACGTCAGTGTCTACCTGACACCTAACTGCACCGCGGCGGAGTTCGAGCAAAAGGTGGCGCTCCTCGAGGACGGAATTAGGGATCTGCCTGGAGACGTCGTGGTAGCGGGGGACCTGAACGCGAGGGCGATCGAGTGGGGCATGACAGAGACGAACAGACGAGGACGGCTACTACTAGAGATGGCTGCGAGGCTAGATTTAGTGGTGGCTAACACAGGACACACACCGACATACAGGCGTCCGGGATTTGGAAACTCCATCCCAGACGTAACAATGACATCGGACCGACTACTGACACGGATTAGGCGATGGCGGGTGGTCGAGGACTATACGGCCAGCGATCACCAGTACATTGCCTTCGAAGTGGCAGGACGGACAAGAACGACACGAACGAGGATCCAGCACCCCCCGCGGTGGAATATAAACAAACTGGACGTACGAAAATTCTCGGAGGAGCTGGTGGCAGCACCAGCCCCGTTAACGAAGGTCCCCCCGGAGCTGGTCGGCCGGCAAAGGGCGGAAAGACTGGCGGACGAGACAGCCAAATTGACGGAACGGCTGTGCAGTAGCACAATGCCGAAACGACGAAACGGACGAAACAGACAACCACAGTACTGGTGGACGGACGAGATAGCCGAATTGCGCAGAATCTGTCTGGCAAATAGGCGTCGGGTAACGAGGGCTGGCGGGAGACCTGAAAGGGAAAACCTCCAAGCCGTTTACAAGACTGCACGGAAGACACTGACGAACGCAATTAGAGACAGTAAAACGCGATGCTGGAAGAAGCTCTGCGAGGAGGTGGACCGGGACCCCTGGGGCACGGGTTACAAGATTGTAACCGGTAAACTCGGGGCGCGAATTTCACCAGAACTCAAGGATGCTGAAACTGCACGACGGATCGTTGACGGACTCTTTCCGACACACCCGATACGCACGGACGAAACAGAAGACAGAGAGGCACCGGAAGCCCCCATTTTTGCCGCGGAGGAGCTCACCAGAGCATCCAACGCGATAAAGAATGGAAAGGCACCGGGACCAGACGGGGTACCGGGAGAGATTATCCGGCTGATGGTTAACTTGAGGCCGGAGATATTCCTCGACCTGTACAACGCCTGCCTTACAACAGGGACCTTCAGCGACCGGTGGAAGACGGCGAGGCTGGTCCTTATCCCCAAGGGGAAGGGTGACCCTAGCACGCCGTCAGCCTACCGGCCGCTGAGCTTACTGAACACGACAGGAAAACTGTACGAACGGCTACTGAGACCCAGAATTACAGACGCGATACAAGCCGGAGGTGGTCTCTCCGACCAGCAATTCGGCTTCAGAAGGGGTCGATCAACGATTGGAGCGATCCAAAAAGTGGTCGACACCTTCAGGGACACGGACAGACATTGCCACGCAGCGCGGCCAATCGTGCTCATGGCGACGCTAGACATCAGGAACGCCTTCAACTCGGCCAGGTGGGTGGACATCCTGGAGGCGCTGAGAGGCGGCTTCGGGATTCCACCGTACTTGGCTCGGGTTGTGGAGGATTACCTGAGGAATAGACGAATTACATACGAAACGACAGACGGACAGGTAACGCGACAAATCACTGCGGGGGTCGCGCAGGGATCCATCTTAGGACCGGACTTCTGGAACGCAGTATACGACAGCCTGCTCAGACTGGAGCTTCCGCTCGGCGTACTCCTCGTCGCTTACGCTGACGACGTGGCGGCGGTGATCGTTGAGCGGACCCCAGAGCTGGCTCAGTACAAGCTCAACCAGACCATGAGACGAGTCGGACGTTGGATGACCGACCACGGACTGCAACTCGCAACACAAAAGACAGAACTGATGTTCCTTACGAGGAGACGTATACAGACAACGTTACCCATGAGGGTCGGGACAGACGAAACCGAGACCAGAGGAGAAGTTAAGTATCTGGGGGTGACCCTAGACACGAAACTGACCTTCTGGCCTCACATACAAAAGACAGCCCGGAAGGCGGCCGAGAGGATTGCATCCTTAAGCCGGCTGATGGCAAACACGACTGGACCGAGACCGGGGAAACGGCGACTGCTAATGGCGACGGCCCACTCGATCCTACTATACGGTGCGGAGATCTGGGCAGACGCCCTGAAGACCAAGAAATACTGCCACGCTATGACGACAGTACAGAGACAGGGCGCGCTGAGGATCGCCTGCTCCTACCGGACTGTCTCTGCACAAGCTGTTCTGGTGGTGGCGGGCGTGATCCCCGTGGACCTTCTTGCGTTCGAGCGCAAGAGGATACACGGGAGGAGCGCGGACACGAGACGGCGGGATGCGGCAACCACCGAAAGAAACAGAACGATGCAGACTTGGCAACAACGCTGGACAGAAGGAACTACAGGCAACTGGACGAGACGGCTGATCAAAGACCTGGGGCCGTGGCTTGAAAGGGAGTTCGGGGATGTGAACTTTTACATCACCCAGCTTCTAACAGGACACGGCTACTTTAGACGGTACCTTTACAGCATGAACAGAGTACAGACTCCGGACTGTAAATACTGCGGACACGCACGGGACGACGCGAAACACACGTTCTTTGAATGTGAACACTGGACAATGCTAAGACGGACACTGGAGACAACTGTTGGCACCATCACCCCAGACAACATCGTCGTGGTGATGCTCCATACAGCAGAGTGGTGGCAACTAGTCGCCACGTATACAGAGACGATACTCAGACGTAAAAACGCAGACGGCTGCCTCGAATGACAGAGCAGACGGACTGACGTGACAGATAACGGACACACGAAACGACTAGACGTACACAGACAGATCCCCCAACCAGAAGTAATACTAAAATAGTTCCTGGTTGGGGGATGATCGAAAGGAGAGGGCGGTTTAGTGGGTAGGCTTCGGGAGTCCCACATACCCACCAGCTGGGCTGGTGGAATCCGTAACTTGGATTCCGCAACTTCTGTTTTCCTTTACGGCACCCGTAAGGGCACCGTAAAGGAAAAAAAAAAAAAAAAAAAAAAAAAAAAAAAATAATAATAATAATAATAATAATAATAATAATAATAATAATAATAATAATAATAATAATAATAATAATAATAATAATAATAATAATAATAATAATAATAATAATAACAAAGATAAAAAAAATAATCTGACTCCGATGTATCTGCTTCACACGTATTTCCATTCTACGAAATCGGCATTTTATCCGCCTCAATGATTACTGTTATCTCCGTCGGTAAAGAAGAAAACAAAAAGTTAAAAAATAAAATAATTGAACTAAATTGCAGAGCATGTCGAAGCCGATCGTCTTCGTGACCGGGAATGCAAAGAAGCTCGAGGAGGTGGTGGCGATGCTGGGAAAGGGTTTTCCTCGTGAGTTGACGAGTCGGAAGATCGATCTCGTGGAGTATCAGGGTGAGCCGGATTACATAACCAGAGCGAAGTGTCGTGCGGCCGCGGAGATTGTGAATGGGCCGGTTATCGTCGAGGACACGTGCGTCTGTTTCAACGCGATGAAGGGCCTTCCTGGACCTTACATCAAATGGTTTTTCGACAAGTTGGGTCCGGAGGGTCTTTACAGGATGCTCGAGGGCTGGGAAGACAAGACGGCAGTCGCGGTGTGCACGTTTGGTTACTCGTCGGGTAACGTCGACGAACCGATTTTGCTCTTCGAAGGCCGCACCACCGGTACGATCGTGAGTCCCCGAGGTCCTCGGGACTTTGGATGGGATCCGATATTCCAACCGGACGGCTACACGGAAACTTACGCCGAGTTACCGAAGTCCGTTAAGAACGAGATTTCCCATCGCCACGAAGCGCTGATGAAACTTAGAGAGTATTTTGTCAAGAATGCAGCCAAGGATTAATCGCCTATACATTACTTGAGTTCACACTTGAGTGGAAACTTAAGTTTAAACTCAAGTTCAGTCTTAAGTTTATACTTGAGTTCGAACTTAAATTCATATTTAAGTTCAATCTTAGGTTTGTACTTAAGTTCAAACTTAAATTCGTACTTAAGTTCATACACAAGGTCAAACTTGAGTTCATACTTAAGTTCAAGTTTAAATTCATATTTACGGTCGAACTTAAGTTCAAACTTTTTTTTTCGAGGGATTGTGGAAAATCTTCAAAAAGACAATTGGGGAGGGTACGCACTCCCCAACTTGTGGGATTTGTACCCACTCAAAACCACACACCCTTTCACCTTGACATTTGCCGCCCCCCTCCCCCCCTTGGAACCGCTCTCGAATTGCCTCAGGGGGGTGTCGTTTTCGCGCCAAACTTAAGTTCAAACGTAAGTTTGAACTAAACTTTAAGCTTAAGTTCAAATTTAATTTCAAACTTGAGTTTAAGCTTAAGCTAAAACGTTAGGCTTAAGATTCAGTTCATACTCAAGTTCGAATTTAAGGTCGATCTTGCGTTTTAGTTTAAGTTTATAATTAAGTTAATAAGAAGTTCATACTGAATTTACACACGAAGCGTCCTAAATATTGTACGATTAATGTCAAAACAAACACAACTACGATAACGACGATGTAAGTAAATATTGTTACAGATGGAATTTTTTATATAAGACAATCTCTTATCGTGTAAGAGAACAGCACACATTTTACAGAAGAGCATAGACAACAGATTAACAATCTACGAGTTATTTTAACAAAATTATGACAACATTCGAGACAACTTTTGTCTCAAGAAAAAAACAATTATATCGAAGATATAATGCACAGTGAGAGTTCATATTTATTGAAAAAAAATTGTATGTTGACAGGAACATAAACAAATGTTGGTTGGTTTTTAAATTTGTTTACATATTTATTCATCCTCCAAAGTCTTACCCTCTACGACGATATCCACCGATTTATCGAAGTCGAAATAACACGACGTAAGCGGCAGAAAATTTTTCGCACAGTTATTGAGGATTATTCGAACATGAGCTTTCCTCGTTTATTTTATCGCCGAATCGGAAAATCCAGAACAATCGAAGTCGGTCGATCGACGCTATTGAAGGCTTTGTCAATTTTAGATCGATGACGCTCCAACCTTTGGGAACGGGAAAAACTCTTTAGCCAACTTAACTCTTCAACCCCAGCAACGGGGTTAATGACCTCCTGACCGTTCACCTCGCCTTCGAGCCGGCGCGTGTAACGCGTCAGAAATTAATAATATATATATATTTTTTTTAATTGATAAAGAAATATTAATAAAAAAATATTTTGTACTCTCATTCTTTATTTAATCTCGCACGGCTTTTAATCGTTAACTGTACACAATAATACACGAGTAGATGAGTGATTTATCATCGAATAAATTGCACGATAGATTGCCGTTTCGTCGGGGAGCGCCCGAGAGCGGTTCTCACTTTCGCTAATTAACAAATTGATCGGCTCTGGTGTCGGTTGTTTCTTTTTATAAATTAATCATTGATAAAATGCGTGTCGGGCGAAGAAAAAATATATACTTGGTCAATCCTATCAGCATTTCATTCGTACAAAAAAAAATTATACACCGTTTTATTTTTGGTCGATTATGAAGTGAGAAAAATCAGTGGCAAAACTTCCACGATCGTTGAAGTTTCCACGCTCGACAGGAAAGCGAGAAACAATTATACAACCCTTGCTATTGAATACAAAGCTTAGATATGATATCTAATAACAAATCTATTGGGTACCGTGCACAGTTAAAAAATAAATTCGTACAATTGGAATACAAAGTTTTGTAAACATAAGTTTGTTGTATAAGTGGCAAATTGATATTGTTCAGGTTTGAGTCTACAATCCTGTTCCTTTATTTTCCGTTTCATTGACAATTTTAGTTTGTACTTTTGTTTGTAAAAATAGAGCCGGGTGGACGTTTGTTGAGAACATTTGTAGAGAATAAATTTTTTAAAGTAAAAACTTTTTTTTACTGTTTTCATATATATGTGGTTTTTGTCTTAACGGAGTTGATCGCTGAAATGTGTTGAAGTGTATTTTTTTTTCTTCGAAGGTTTTCCATCCAGACTCGGTATATCCTAGGGTTTTATATAATCAAATAAATAACACATCAAGGAGTCGAAGAGCATTCAATATAAACCACCCATTGAATTGTTAGATTGAATCTAATTAAATGAAAATACAAAAAAATGCATTACAAAAAAATTCTTAACTATTTCCCAGCTATTTTCAAATTAACATTACAAAATAGATTTTTCAATGTTGCTGTGTCCTCAACGTAACAGATATGCTAAGTATGCAGGTAAGCGAACAATAACAATAACAATAACAATAACAATAACAATAACAATAACAATAACAATAACAATAACAATAACAATAACAATAACAATAACAATAACAATAACAATAACAATAACAATAACAATAACAATAACAATAACAATAACAATAACAATAACAATAACAATAACAATAACAATAACAATAACAATAACAATAACAATAACAATAACAATAACAATAACAATAACAATAACAATAACAATAACAATAACAATAACAATAACAATAACAATAACAATAACAATAACAATAACAATAACAATAACAATAACAATAACAATAACAATAACAATAACAATAACAATAACAATAACAATAACAATAACAATAACAATAACAATAACAATAACAATAACAATAACAATAACAATAACAATAACAATAACAATAACAATAACAATAACAATAACAATAACAATAACAATAACAATAACAATAACAATAACAATAACAATAACAATAACAATAACAATAACAATAACAATAACAATAACAATAACAATAACAATAACAATAACAATAACAATAACAATAACAATAACAATAACAATAACAATAACAATAACAATAACAATAACAATAACAATAACAATAACAATAACAATAACAATAACAATAACAATAACAATAACAATAACAATAACAATAACAATAACAATAACAATAACAATAACAATAACAATAACAATAACAATAACAATAACAATAACAATAACAATAACAATAACAATGACAATAACAATAACAATAACAATAACAATAACAATAACAATAACAATAACAATAACAATAACAATAACAATAACAATAACAATAACAATAACAATAACAATAACAATAACAATAACAATAACAATAACAATAACAATAACAATAACAATAACAATAACAATAACAATAACAATAACAATAACAATAACAATAACAATAACAATAACAATAACAATAACAATAACAATAACAATAACAATAACAATAACAATAACAATAACAATAACAATAACAATAACAATAACAATAATTAAAATATCAAAAAGCTGGTCTTGTGCGTTAGTTGCATTCGACGAACGTTCATCGATAGACCAGTGAAACTCGAGCGATCGCGACGAAAGCGATACTATACATGTACGAGGATAATAACTCAATTCTCGACGTACTCGAGCTTTGCCATGACCGTGGCCGGGACGATGGTCATCGCAGTTACCATTAAGCACATACATATATTTATATATTCGTACACATATACATATATACACGGCTACGTGTTTAGAGATGAGAGGAAGAATCTGATTCCTCCTTCGGGCGTCGTGTGACAGCGACAACCGCTGCGTAGGCTGTCGCCGTCATACTAACACACTCTCGGACGGTACTAGTTTAAATGTGCTATTTAAAGTTAACTACTTTTCCTCATAGCTCGAGTTAGTCACAACGCAACGTGACAAAGTGCGATAAGATCTTTGCAGATGCAAACACAGTTGCACGAGCGCGACGCTTCGGCATATGTTAACGGAATGTTAAAAACAGGAAATCCCAATGGGTTTTTTTTTCTTCAATCCCACTCGATCGTTCCTATGTGGAGGGAGCGCAATGCAACAACTGTAACTGCACCGATATGCGTTTCGTCGAATCGTCGAAAGTCGAAATTTTTCGCTGAAAAAAGAAATCAGAATATTTGTTATAGAAAAAATATTTTTGCCTATCATTGGAATTTTTTTTCTTCCATCTTATTCGGGAAGAGGGAGCGCAATGCATCGGTTGTAACTTCGCCCATATGCGTTTTGTCGAAACGTTGAAAGTCAACATTTTTTATTGAAAGAAGAAATCAAGGCATTTTTTGGAGAAAATTATTTTTGCCTAATATGGGATTTTTTTTTCTTCTGTCGTATTCGAGAATTCCATCGATTTGTGAGAGAGCAATGCATCGGCTGCAACCGCACTGATGTGGGTTTCGTCAAAAGTTAAACTTAATCGCTGAAAGAAGAAATCACACAGTAAGAAAAGTTTGTACTTTTTATTTGTTTTATTTGTCGTATTTTTTATTCGTTAATTTTCTAGTTTTAAAAACGAAAGTACAAACTAAAACTGCCAATGACACGGGAAATAAAAGGACAAGTTCGTACCCAGTGAGCTGCGTAATATATCGGCAATGTAACGGCAACAAAATCTAATATAACCAGTAATATGACTAGAGTGTTACACGCAAGTTACCGGTAAGTTGCCATTTCCGGCTCAACAATATAATATGTTATATAACAGTGTTATATAGCTAGAACGGAACGGTTATGTTTCTGAGACGTAAAATTAAGACTGCGATATCTAACGGTAACATAACAAGGACGATAACAGTTACATAACTTCAACGTAACTGATTGTAACAGTTAACATAGTACGGAAGTCAATTTAAAAAATATTCGCGCTCAACCATAAGTCAATTAATATTGTTATTTATTCATAGGTACATTTACTCCATTACTAGAAACAAATACGTATTGGAAAGAAACGAAATTAATTTTTGTGACCTCGGCAAGAGTCGAACCTGGAACCCTTGGATTTGTAATCTGCAACCATACCTAATCAGCTACGCCGGAGTTGTGAATAAAGTTTTGGTAAATGATATATATGCCCTTGAATTGCTTCTTTACAGACCATGATTGAAATTACATCATCAGTATAAATGAAAAACGTTTGTAATCAATACCGGAATATCATTACAATATAGCGGGAAACTTCTTTGGCAATTTCATTGACATTAAAACGAGAACTAATAACTAAGTCTTAATAAATCGATTAAAAAAAAAATCTCACAATGACAAAAAGCAATTTGAGACTCACCACATAATTATGCACGAAAGAGGCTATAAGCATATTATGTGAACATCGTAGAGTCTCATTGGATTACCGTAATGTTATTATTTTATACCCTAATAACATCACCTGATCATAACCAAAGTTACAGTAACATTGTTGCAAGCACGTTACGTAACAGTTACAGAAGTTTTGTTACATACGTGTTGATCCAAAATGTCATATAAAGGGTAGATGACTTGCATATAACAATCCTCATGGCACGTAAATATTTTTGAAGGGTTTCAATAATATTTTTTTAAAATATTGAAAATACTAGTAGTAAAAGAGATTTATTGCCAAACTTCATATTTACAGTTTTTTTAATACTAATTTTTATACTTAATGTTAATTTCGCACCTTGCCAAAGGGCCATCGACCTGGGTCCTTCAGCCCCATATTGAAAATATTTTATCAATATTAATGAATATTTGTGAAATGTTTTGAACGTATTTAGAAAATACTTTTTTGTCCGCTGATAAATCTTACATTGAAATGTTTCAGCATGTTTCACTGAAATGTTTTTTTGAGCATCTCAGTGAAATGTGAAAGATTGCATCATGAATCCAGAATACGTATACACAACCGCATAAACACGGAACAGTCGTAGAAACGTTTCAGTGAAACATGCAATAACAAATATTTCAAATTATTTCGTCACTATGTTTCAGAAATATTTCAGATGGGTTGAAAGATTAAGTATATTTCTGAAATATTTAAGAAATGTTTCGTTGGAATATTTTTATAGAAAATTTAAAAATATTATTTTCCGCATATTTTAGAAATATTTCGTAAAATTTGAAACATTGAAAATATTTCTAAAACTATTTTTAAGTACTTCGTGCTACATGGGAATGATACATTACATATTATGTTTCAGTAATAATGTATGTTTCTGTATGTTTCTTAATAATGTATGCTAACTGATAAGCTACATTGACATTGTTACACGCAGGTTACATAGCAGTTAGACGAATTTTGGTACGCAAGTGTAACCGCGTACCGATATGTAACAGTGACATAAATTTCATATAATAATGGTACATTACATGTAACTTCCATGTTATATTGCCTCAATAAGACGTGTTCACTGGGTATATTCAAATGAGTGACAAATGAGTTTGTCACGCATTTAATAAAAATATTTTTACAAAATTATTTTTACGAAATTTCGCATTCCGATTTTACAAACTTATTTTTTACTGTGCAGGAAAAAAACATTGTCCAATGCAGGAATTTATATTTTCTTCTGTCCTATTCGAGAATTCGTGCGAGTGGTGAGAGGGCATCGATTGCAACCGTACCGATGTCCACGTAGTCGAAACGCCAAAGGTAAAAATTCATCGCCCAAAGAAGAAAACGAGAAATTAATTTGGAGTCGGAAATATTCGTAGGTAATGCAGGAATCTTTTTTTTTCTCCAATGTCATCGGACCGGCAATTCCGTAAGAGAGATAGAGATGCACCGGGCAGGAAAGGGTTATCGTTCGCATTGATTGCCACAGAGCGACTCCCCCTCCAGGGTTATCATCGTCGTTGCATTCTCCGCTGCGAGCGGTGCGTCCGACAAGGAAGATCATTTCACGTGGCGTTATAAAAGGAGGATGCTGACCACTCAACCGCATCAGTCATCCGCAATGAGTACCGCGATTAACGTGCTCGCGGGTAAGTCCCTGAGTGCTCTTTCCTATCGTTCGTTTATTTTATTTATTTTTTTTTAACTAATGTTTTATTTTCTTCTTCTTCTTTTCTTAATTTTTTTTTCTTCATATTTTCCCCAGTTTTCCTGGCGTGCCTGGCCGTCGGGAGTGCCGTGCCTGGTAAGTTTTAAATATCAGACAGATTTAGTAAAAAAAACTAAATTTAAATTGATTGTGTTCGTTGTCTTCATTTTTTATGGTGTCGAGTTTAGCTACGTTGCTCCAATGGTATCATTGACAGCTGCGTCTTCTCTCAAATAGTTTATTTTCGGCGAAACTATTTTTAAAACATTATAATATTATTATTATTTATAACAAATTATTATTATTATTATTATTATAAAGATAATTATATGAATATTTATATTAATTAAAATATTGAAAAATGATTGAAACAGAATTTAAATTGATTGTCTTCGTTGTCTGCATTTTTATGGCATCGGTGTTAGCTACGTTGCTCCAATGGTACCATCGACAAATGCCATTTATCTCAAATAAGTTTCTTTTCCGACGAAACTATAAAAAATATATATATATTATAGCAGAGTTGAGCGGTATTTAAAGTACATATGTACTTTAAATACTGCACTTAAAGTTCTTTTCCATTACTTCAAATACGTTCATGTGAAACACTGTGCGTGGAACGTGAAAATCTTTGTATTAATATAACTTTAAAAATGGTATGATAGAACTATAATTTAACATTTTGGGTGAAACAGGTGAATATGGACCGACCCATATTTTATTAATTTACGTCCTAATCGCAGTAGCCCATATTTATCTCTTTTATTCTATATGTTTTTGGATGAAAGACACGGCGGACTTCTTGAAAATATCATTTTCCATTTCGTATCGTATTCACTACTACTACTGAGTTAAGTATTTGGTACTCTAAGTACTTTGCCCAGCTCTGTATTCTAGTATATAAAAAGATAGCTATTATAAATATTTAAATTATTATAAATACTTATATTATTATAAATACTTATATCATTATAAATATTTATATTATCATAAATATTTATATAATTATAAATATTTGTATTATTATTGCGAAAGCTGAAAGCTGTCAGTTTAATATTTTCTTCATTTTTAGTTCATTTTTTCTTCTTCTTGTTCAAGCGCACTTCCCTCATGGAAAAACTGTCGTTTACAAGTACTACGGCGACGCGAAAGCCGGTATAATCGAGCCGGCGCCCTACGCCTCGCAATTCGCTCTCGAAGGTGATCTCCACGTGAAACACGAGACCAGCGATCCGACCCTGAAGAATGCGTACTACGTCGCTCTGCTCAATGTCAAGACCGGCATGCACAATGGCGTCGCTGCGCACTATCAGCGAACCAAAGTTCTTAAACCGATAGTCGAGGCTGCCAAGGTCATCGAGAAGCCCTTCCTGATCGTCTACGACGACGATGGCAAGGTGAGTTCCGTAACTTCGCCGCACAGTGGACGATCGATTCAGTTGATATTAGCGAAGTTGAACATGATCAGGGAAATTAATAAAATACACTCAGGGAAAATTGCATTTGGCCTGTGGCCCGCAAATTAATATTCGTTTAAATTAAATCATTTTCAAAGAATATAATACATTTTTGTTTCAATTGATTTGTTCTATTCTTTAAATAAAATGAATATGTGAATTTATGGCTTCCTCATAGAAGAAGCTTTGTTTTGGTAAAAAAAAAATTCGAGATTTTAATGAAAACGTGTTCAGAATGTTCCAAAACATCGAAAAATCACATTTAGAAAAAAATGTCCGGACGTGTGCGCGTGTGCGTGTGCGTGTGCGAGTACGTGTGTGCGTGTGTGTGACCCAGACGCGAAAAATTCGAATTGCTATACTTCGAGAATGCCTCGACCGATCAAGCTGAAATTTTGCACAGAGCATGTCTGGCTAATAGCAATGTTTCTGCAAAACTTCATCAAAAAATGTTCAGTTATTTTTACGCCATTTTTAATTTTTATTTCAAAATGTCTGTGCGCGCTCTAGCACGTACAATTTTTTAGCTACAGGTGTAAAAAGTTGTACACAGATGGAGTATGGTCGCCCGATCATCCCTATAAAATTTGGGGAGAATCGATCGAGCCGTTCAAATTTTGTGACATTTTGAATTTCTTCGATTTCGGGAAAGATTATTACTTTACGTTAGACGCAATTTTTCTCATTAAATATTTATATCTGCGCGAAATAAGTGGCAGATTCGTGATCAGCGTTAAAAAATACGTGGCATACAGTCTGGAGCGACGACTAACAAAAAAGTTTATCAGTAATCTTTATAGCCGAAATTTAAAAAATGAGTGATTTTGAGTGATTTCTGGATGGCATCGCGGAAAAATCTAGGTGCCTTTCCTGATTTCCTATTTGTTTTGAGTTGACATCTGGAAAGGAAAATTTTATTTAAACTGAAAGGGCAAAGAGCCAGGTGCTTGGGCAGGTAGTAAGAGAGTTAAATTCTCTGGTCGTGCTGGCTCCCGAGATTTCAACTCATCCGGTCGTTCACTGTACCAATTTTTCAAAGTGATAGCTTCAGCGCTCTGTAAAAATGGAAAACAATGTTTTTTTTAGCTCAAAGGTGTAAAAATCCCCAAGAACGAGGCCGGTTGGTCGAAGAACATGAAGATGGCGATGGCCTCGATGCTCCAGCTGGATTTGCCGAGCATGAAGGTCAACGAACCAACGAGGCCCCGTAGCTTCATCTCGAAGGAGGTAGGTAACGACTGACGGGAACATCGTCGGTTCCCAGTGTAGTCTAATGTTCTCTTTGGTTGTTACCATCAGAACACGATCCACGGTGATTGCTGGATCACCTATGATGTCCACGCCAAAGACCAGACCCGTCCGGATGATAATGAGATAGTTGTGACGAAATTTTCGTCCCCGAAGAACTGCAGTGGCTTCGCCGTGCATCTCTTCGATCACGTTGACAACGAGGGATGCCAGGCCGAGAGAGAGGTAAGTACACAAGTTCAAGTGCCAGTCTTGTTCCCAGTGGCAGTCCTGGTCCCAGTGCCAGTCCTGGTCCCAGAGTGCCAGTCCTGATCCCAGTACCAGTTCTGGTCGTAGTCCCAGTCCTGGTCCCAGTGCCAGTTCTGGTCCCAGTGCCAGTTCTGGTCCCAGTGCCAGTTCTGGTCCCAGTGCCAGTTCTGGTCCCAGTGCCAGTTCTGGTCCCAGTGCCAGTTCTGGTCCCAGTGCCAGTTCTGGTCGTAGTCCCAGAGCCAGTTCTGGTCCCAGTGCCAGTTCTGATCCCAGTGCCAGTTCTGGTCGTAGTCGTAGACCCAGTCCCAATTCCAATTTTGAAATGAATAAACTATTGCTATGCCATTGTATCGCTGCTCCGATGACCCGATGACTTTGCTTCCAGTCGCCGGTGAATGTCGCCAGCCGAAGGCTCTTCGACATCGAGAAGCAGGGCGAAGATATCCTGATAAAGAAGCTAGTCGCTCACGGAGGATCCAACTACTTCCCGTGGAACCAGAGATCCGAAGCTCACTACGTGCTCACCAAGTGAGTATCGTTTAATCGGATAGTAATAGGAAATTCAAGAAACCTCCAATTGGTGTCATCGTCTTTGTCTTCAGCTCGACCTTCGCTCTGCAGAAGGTCGTACCGGTGGCGGAGATCAGTCTGCCACCGATGGACTTCCTCGATATCCCAATGACCCGCGACCTCACCTACCAGAAACCCCAAGAAAGCTATGCGCAGAACGCCGCCGTTGATGTCACTCAGGGAAGACACGTCGTTGATCTCGGGATGGCCGTTACCAAGCTGAGGAAGATGCTCAGCGAGGCTGCCGACTATCTCGACGAGGACCACTTGGAACCGAAGAAACCCGACTGGAAGCATGGACAGACGATCAACAGGATTTTGCACACCATGAGCTACATGGATGTTAGATCATTAGAACAAGTGTTCACCACCTATGAAAACCCCAACACACTCAAAGACACCACGATCAAGTGAGTATGCTACCCGAGTTCGGCCCACGACCGGGTTACCCGAAACGCCGAGTAACCGATAACATTCGCCAGGAACATCTTCCTCGGAATGATTCCGCAAGTTGGTACATCGGCTTCCTGCCTCTTCACCCTCAACGCAATCCGCAAACACAAGATTGCTGATATTGTGGCGATCGAGATACTGGCGAAGTTGCCGATGAACGTCAAGGTACCGAGCGTGGAGCTCATAATGGAAATGGAGGATCTCGCCAAATTCGGCGATTCCATCTCCGTCGGGGTTCGAAAGGCCAGCACCCTCTGCTTCGCGAGCCTGGTCCACAGAACTTTCAAGAACGTTCCGAATCCTCAAGACAACTCCCTCCTTCAGGGATATCTCCTGCACTTCTTCAGTCACCTTAAGAGTTAGTATTGTTGGGACGTTTTGATACTGCCTTATTTTTTATGTGAAAGCATCTTTAGGGGCGCTTGTAAGCAAAAAGTTTCTTCATAAAACGTTATGGTAGGTCTCTTCGGGAAAGACTTTGACCGGAGGTAACTTAGAATAATCAGCGCTTGGAATTGCTCGTGAGGAGACTTGGACCTGGGAAAATTTAGAATAATCAAGCTTGGAATTGCTCGTGAGGAGACTTGGACCTGGGAAAATTTAGAATAATCAAGCTTGGACGGCTCTTGATCAAACTTAGACCTAAGAGGACTTGAAATAATGAGGCCCTAGGATGGCTGACTTTGATCTGCTCCGGTCCTGGGTCAGATTCTAAAAAGACCGACCGATGGGGGTTTGAGACAAATAAACCTTAGGACAGTTTCTGGAGGGACAGACTGCAGGGGGACTAGAATAAAAAAGCTCTGGAACTGCTTTTGGGGGACTGGGAATAAGTACCACCTGGGTGTGAAACCTTATTAGACTTACGTGAATCAGAGCTTAAGAGGGACTCGCTTATAAACTCCCACCGCAAAGCCACCAAAGATGTTTTCACATAAAATTGCAGACCGCAAACGCAGTCGTGCTCCCTACTTCATTCGCCGTTTCTTCATCCTACAGGCGAGCAAGATTACGATATGAAGATGGTCTATCTGATGGCCCTGAAGAACGTTCAAGTCGGCAAGATCCACGAGCTTCTAGCACCAATTGTTCGCGGTGATCTCTCGATCTCCGAGAAACCCGTCAACTTCCGTCTCATGGCAATATGGGCGATCAGCAAATCTTTGGAGAGCGACTATCACTACGCTCACGACTTGTTGTGGCCGGTGATGGCTGACAAGAGTCTCCCGGTCAAGCTTCGAATAGCCGCCTACGAAATCTTGATGCATCAAGCACCGACCATGACCGACGTTCTCCACATGTACTGGTTCATGGTCTACGAGAGCAACGAGCACCTCTACAGCTATCATCACACGACGATCAAAGGAATCGCCAATTCGGTCGATCCTTGCAGGCTCCATCTTCGCGAGCTCGTCAGGAAGATCATGCGATTCACCAGGGTCCACGAGACCATTCGGTACACCCTGTCCTCAGCCTACTCGATCGACTACAAGGACGAGTTGTA
Source organism: Stenichneumon culpator (assembly GCA_964017025.1). Classification (NCBI taxonomy): domain Eukaryota; kingdom Metazoa; phylum Arthropoda; class Insecta; order Hymenoptera; family Ichneumonidae; genus Stenichneumon; species Stenichneumon culpator. The sequence goes on from OZ024771.1 coordinate 5,404,934, forward strand.
CAATCACGCCGAAAGATTCGATGCCGGAATGATCGTCAACGAGGTCACCGGAGAACCGGAGGTACTCAAGTTGGAGCACATAATCATCGACGGTCGCAAACCCGTCAGCAACATGGAGGTAAGTTAAACATCAAGTGCAAAACCACAATCTGGGTGGAATGTCCGATAGGAACAAGAAACTATAACGGTATTCCTTGATTCTCCAGATTCGCTTGCATATCCAAGGACCCCACGGCATGATGTCCCTCGTCAAAGACGCTGCTGCACTATCGCACGGAGGTTTGTCCAACACCAACGTCCTGGATGTGTTAAGAAAAGCCGCGAAGGACATGCCAGCTCCGAAGGATCTGCTCGTCGACGTTGTCCTCATGTACAAGGGTCGCGTTGTTCTTGCCAATCATTACAACGAACAATCCTGGAGGAAGCTGTGCGAGGATGTGTTGCATCACGCGGCCGCTATTGCGAAAACCGGACCAACATCTTCGACCAAACACGGAAGCAAGAACGCCCAGCACATCGCGTACGACAACCTCTACGAGAAGCAAGTTACCAGCGACATGGGTCTTCCGGTGGTTTTCGAGACTCGCATACCCATCCTAACTTCTCTGAGGACCAACTACGACACCTCACCGGACGGGACCAGCCTGGAAATCGATGCGAGAATCTGGAGACACGGTGACTACTCGATGTCCATCTACAACCCAATGGCGGACGTCTGGCACGCTGTAAGGAGGTCGACTGCCACCGACATCACCATCCCGATCCGCGCAAGCGTCTCCTACAACGAGGAGACCAAGAACGTCAGGATAACCTTCCCGAGACTTCAGGGCGCCGGCCTCTCCGTCGCCGGTGTCATGACCCACGCCAAGGACTGCGTCACCGTCAACGAAGATGACGTTGAGGCACTCCAGAGTTCGTGCCCCACTTGCAATCATCACGAGGATGTCAGTCTTGGCGAGTCGGCGAAGAAATCCTACCAGCACAGTGTTGATTCCAAGGACACCGGACTTCGGTACTCGATGGGCATCTTCGACTGCGAGAACGGCGTCACACCAGTGACCCTGAGCGGGGAATGGTACAGGGCCTTTGCGTCGGAGCGCAAGAACGATTGGTGGGTGATAGCTTTCGTTTCTTCGTAGCTTCTATTTCTTGAGATTGCGGGGCAATGGGTTTTGAATTTCTGGGGGAGGATCGTTCTGGTAGGAACTTAAGAGCGCTACATCAGACTCTGAGGAGGCTCTGACAAGGTCCCGTTGGGGCTTCATCAGGCCCTGATGTGAAACTATCGTTGCTGCTAGGGTCTCTACTGAAGTCCCGACTGGAAGGTCCTGGTAGAATTTAAGAGCGTTACATCGGGCCCTAACAAGGCCACCACAGGTGCATCAAGCGGCATCTCCTTTGTCAGTGATTAAACTCAGAGATTCACCCAACCATTACTCAGGAGAGATTTTTAGGCACATATGTATCGAAGAACACTTAAGGTCGAATTGTAAATCATTAGTTTGAACTTAAGATCAAACTTTGTCCCGAACTCCAATGCGTGCTCAAGTGTGATCTTAATTTTGGACTTAAGTTTGGTCTTAAGTTCGGACTTGACTTTGATCTCAAGTTCGAGCTTGAGTTTGATCGTAAGTTCGATCTTAAGTTAGATCTTAAGTTCAACTTAATGTCTTAAAATTCGACCCTAATTCGACCCTTAGAAGAATTTCCGCTACCTGATAATCCTCATCCACTGAGCCACTGCTTTTTCTCCGACTGAAATGTATGTTTCTTCATTCTACAGGAACAACTGGATCGCCCACGCTGTTATGGCGGTGCGTCAGCAGGTGAAGAACATGGTTATCTCCCCACAGATGGGTAGCTGCGGCGTTCTTCTGAAGAACGAGCCGAGCACGGTTTATCCGACTTCTCGAGTGAGTTGAATCGTAAAGCTGAAGAAGAAGACCAAAAGGAAGAAATGTGTGGTGAAGTATATCAGTTGAGGACGGTCGTTTGATTGTTCCAGGTCGAGCTGAGCATGCGAAGGAGCTACGAGGATTTGGATCACATAGATCAGAGCTTCGATGTGTTCGCCAGCCAGAAGTACAACGTTCGCGGTACCGTCGACGTCATTGGAGAACCGACAAACACTTCCGTACGCTCGTGGGACCTCAACGTCAACGTCGACCTCAATCAGGGACATCTGATGAACATAGCAAAGATCCACCTGACGAGGAAGACTCCCGGCGAGACCAATCTCAAGGTACTGAAAATTGGGAATCACTGAAACGAGACCTGGAAAAAAGGCTGTTCAAGAATAGGGCTCGAAAAATGCCGGCTCTTTACAGAACTACGAAGAAAAAGAAATATGCTTTTTGCACGTAGAGATTTGCTTTTGCTTGAGTGAAAACAAACCCGGATGAAAAAACCCTGGAAAAAACTCTCGATCACAGCGGCACTGTAACATCGTCATGCGTGGATAAAGTCGCTTTGCCACCGATTCAGATCATCATCTTTCAGGGTTTTTTTTTGTCTGGTAGCTTGTTTTCCAGAGAAGTCATTTTCCACCTACAAAAATAATCTCAATGCGGTCCGTCGGCTTTTTTCCGAGATCCTTCTTCCAATCAGCCATTTTTTCCGAGAGCTTTTTCCCGCCAACCCAAAACTGGCCTACGCGATCGAAACGATCTCTGCACGAAGAGACCAACGATGATCTTGTTTTCCCTTCCTCAACGCAGATCTGCGTGGAGGCGCAGAAGAGCTACACTCGCCCGCCGACTGATCCGCTGAAGCTCGGCGTCACCAAGGAAGAAACGAACAGCAAACTGACCATCGCCGTTGGGCACACGAACGAGGACACGTGCGTTCGCGACGACACTCTCGTCGCGATGACCGTCAAGGGCTCTCTCTCGCGGGAGCAGAAGAAGCAATTCACTCGCGAAATCGCCAACGGAGCCTGCAGCGCTGACACGAAGAATCCCCTCTACGCGAATCCCAGAAACATCGTTCCCAAGACCCTCAACTGCCTCGACGAGGTCATAAGACACACGACGCTGAGGAATTACACCATCAACGTCACCCACAAGGAGGTTGACATTTGGATCATTTGCGATACTTGATTGTAGTTCTCATAAGTTGCATTAATGTTTCTTCTTCTTCTTCGTCATCTTTCAAGGTCCCGCATAACATAACGTCCAAGATCCACTACCTCGAGGATGTTCTTCGTTCCCAACTGCTGCCAAATCTTAAGTACACGATCGACAGCACGACGACCGGAAACATAAAGATGAACGTTGAATACCCGGTGGAGAACGAGGACGTCGAAGTCTCCGTGGCGACGCCTTCCCGCAGCTACGACCTCATCGACGTGGACTTTGAGAAGCCGCGTTTCAACGGTTTCGGACCAGTCATCAAGCCAGTCTGGCACTTGCCTCTGGACAACACACATTTCGGCATTGCGGCCCTGAAGAGTTACGCCCAAGATGGCACCAGTGAGTTTCCCCCGACAACTCGGGTGATCTTCTCGATGATGATCCTTCGTGACCTTTTATTTTGATTTCTGTTCTGCAGAAATGTGCTCGATCTATCCCAAGATCGTTCTGACCGGTGATGGAAAGAACGTTCCGTTCAATATGACCGAAGAGTGGACTCTGATTTCTGGCGACCACGCTCGCGAGACTTACGCCGTATTCGGGAAGATGATTGGTGACAATATGGCGGTCAAAGTTTACGCGAAAGATCATCGGGTGGAAATTGTCCCGAGTGCTGACAACAACATTCAGCTAACGGTCGACGGTCAGCCGGTCAATCAACGAGACGGAGTTCTCGTGCCCAATAGCACCAAGAACTGGGTCCTCAAGTGAGTGAGAATGATCGCCAGAAATGATCTGGATATCATTGCAGACAAGTAATCTATGTATCGTTATAGACAAGTGATCTATAGGTCATTATATACAAATTATCTATGGATAATGCTAGGCAAATGATATATAGATCATTATAAACAAATAATCTATGGATCATTGTAGACAACTAATCTATGGATCATTGTAAACAAATGATCTATCGATCATTGTAAACAAATGATCTATGGATCATGGTAGACAACTGATCTATGGATCATTGTAGACAACTGATCTATGGATCATTGTAAACAAATGATCTATCAATCATTGTAGACAACTGATCTATGGATCATTGTAAACAAATGATCTATCAATCATTGTAAACGAATGATCTATGGATTATTGTAAACAAATGATCTATGGATCATTGTAAACAAATGATCTATCAATCATTGTAAACGAATGATCTATGGATCATTGTAAACAAATGATATATGGATCATTGTAGACAAATAATATATAGATCATTTGTCACGGGGATTCGATTTTCTTCGTTCTTTTATTTGTTTCTGCTTGATCTTTTCCATTGATATCTGAATTTCCGCAGGGTGACGACGAACCCCGACCACATTCTGGTGCAAATGAGAGTCGCTCCACTCTTTATCGTTCACGGTATAAATCACGTCGCTCTTGCCATCGACACCCAACTCCAAGGCAGGGTGAGCGGCTTGTGCGGCCACCTGGACGGCACTTACCTCACCAGGATCCCCCGAGTGTACGCGACCCCGAATCTCTGAAGACCCGAAAGTCTCGCTGAGACTTCGTCGTATTATCGTAAAGTGTAACAATGCTATTTACTCTGCCCATCCGGGTGCGCTTAGTCGACTGTAGTATTTGAAAACGTAAAATGTAGGGAAAACGCATAGAGAACTATCATAGGCTCCTATAAATTAAACGCTTTTTCATAATTACTTTGATTTATGTTTATTTCCATCTTGGCGTGACAAATTCTAAAACCAACTTGAATCACCTCCAAGGATGCGGATTTTGAGATTGTGTCAAACTGCTTCCAACCCACCTAAGGGTCGAATTTCAAGACATCAGTTTGAATTTGAGATCGACCTTAAGACCAAACTTAAGTCCGAATGTAAAATCAAACTCAAGAAAGAACTTGAGATCAAACTCAAGTCCGAACTTAAGATCAAACTTAAGCACGCAACGAAGTTCGGGCCAAACTTAGATCTTAAGTTCAAAGTAACGTTTTAAAATTCGACCCTGAACCTCCTTTGACTAAAACTGTGACCGTCGAAACAAGAAGAGTTGACTACAAGTTTTATTACCGACTACGGTATTTCGCACTCTCGGATCGACGATTACGGCGATGAAAAATGGTACTCCAGTCTCCCCTCCCACATACCACGGGAATATTTCTGAAATGTTCCGAAAATATTTTTTCGAAATATTGAAAATATTTTACCAATATTACAAAATATTTCAGAAATATTTTTTCGTCCGCTCATGAATCTTATATCGAGATGTTTCAGAAATATTTTGCAAAAATGTTTTTGAAACATTGCGCTAAAATGTGTTCGCGAAGCAGGGTCTCTGGTCTTGCGGCTCTCCCGCAAAACCCAGAGTATCTAACTGAGTTTCTGCAGATATAACAATTAATATTATCAATAATGAAAATTATTCCTGCCGATTTGTTTATTCACACATACGCATGTCGATCGGTCTTCTGAAGCTTTCTCGGGCTGAAAAAATCGATTGTCGTACGAAGTAAGCGATCGACTTATGCGTAAAAATTAAATCCAAAGTGTGCAGACAGACTGCATTAAAATGTTTTTATGACTTTTTTCTTATTAATTCATTATTTAATTAATTTATTTATTTATTACGCAGGACGAACCCTTATTACAATAATTACATGTACGCGAATAATTTCACTTCTGAAATAATTTTACCGTACCGATTGCTCTGACGACTTTTTGCGAGTAATAACTTTTGCAAGTACCCGCTACAGTCCAAGCAATACCGTTTATGATGTTATGATTGATATCGCGAAAAAAATAGCTTTTTTCACTTTTTACAAGAGAAGCCTCAACGACCATGATGGATAACGACACAGAACACACATTCTTATCTTCTTCATAATTACTACGATCCTTATTTATTTATTCATTAATTTTTGCGTGTCAATCCGGTTATATTTTAGATTTAATCCGTCGAAGTTGGGTCCGTGACTACAGCGGTGAAGAGGCAAATTCCATTCGCGATCGCGACGACAGTGATGAAGGGGCGGTTGACGGCGAATGTGAGCTCCGGCTGTTCGCTCAATCTGTTTCCCAGCAGTGTGCCTGCAAAGAGCATTTTTTTATTGTAGTAGAAGAGCACTTTGCGATCCACGTGCGGTAATGCAAACATTATACGCATGTTGTGAAGTTATTACTTTTCGCACGCTTAAGCGTGCGAAAAGTAATGATTCTAGTGCGAGAAGTTATACACTGATGCGCCGAGTATTTATACACTTGGCTGTAAAGCGCCACTTTCGCCACTCTCGGCAGCCACGAAAAGTCGCACTTTTCATGCATGAGTTACAAAATAGTGGTTTACGACACTAGTGCGATAAACCTTTTTCTGCCGAGTGTTCCAATCACACGAGTTAAGAAAAAGTTTCTCGGACGAGTATCGTTCAAAATTAACTTCACAAGGTGTGCAAATGGGGGTTTCACGCGAAGCGTGCGTAAAATTGCCATTTTCGCACCGAATGAGCTAAAAGAAGAAACAGCTCGGTAGCAAGACTTTCGGTTCTCTGATTCTATTGACATATAATCGTGTAGATGATTCCTCACCGGTCGCGCTGGCGGCTTCGGTTCCCTGCTCGTTCACCTCGATGAAGGTCTTCTGAACTACCTTGCTGACCTTCAACGGGCGGTCGGCGGAAATGTTGCTGAAGTCCGCCGAAGGTCCGAACATGTCGGTCACACCCAACTGCGAAAAAAACAATCCGATATACCTTTTTTGTTTTTTTTTTTTTTATTTATTAACTCATTTTTGCTTATCCCTTTCCGCGTGCTTGGCCATTATGCGACGCCATTATTTGTCATCACGATGTGGGAATGCAGGTGGCGGTACTAACTTTAACGAGAGACGACTCGAGATCCAACGTCGTTTCGATCCTGAATTTCGGTAGGAGGAGCTCAATGTCCCATATCTCTCCTTTCGTAAGTTTGTGCATGGTAACTTTATCAAAGTTCCCTATCAGAGCGGCGATGCCGTCGATATCGTCCGGAACGACGATATACATGCTTACAGGGTCGGTGGTAGCGTAGCCCTGGAAAGACCAGAAAAAAAATCGAAAACATAGACATCGACCGTCGGTCTACAATCTACCATGAATAGACTTGACCCTTTATAAGTCACGTCTCTATCCCCACGCTTAGGCGCTACCATAGCAACGCGTGGTCCACACTCTGCATCCGTTAGTCCCGTTTCGGTACGGTTTCGGGCGGTGTGACTTGTAAAGGGTTAACATGGATTACGTCGATTAGACTGCAGACTTGAGTCTACATAAACCGAAGTATATGTAGCTCTGAGTAGATAGTAGTTTGTGTGGTTGATAAGCTTCATATCGCGTACTGCCAAAGTCTATAAACTGATGACTTAAGTTCACATAGATTGAAGTCTATGTAAACTGAGATCTCAAGTTTACAGAGATCGAAGTCTATGTAGACTCTAGAGTCGAGTTTACGTAGATTGAGGTCTATGTAGACTGTAGACTCAAGTTTACATAGATTGAAGTCTATGTAGGCTGAGAACTCAAGTTTACAGAGATCGAAGTCTATGTAGACTGTAGACTCAAGTTTACATAGATTGAAGTCTATGTAGACTGAGAACTCAAGTTTACAGAGATCGAAGTCTATGTAGACTCTAGAGTCAAGTTTACATAGATCGAAGTCTATGTAGACTGTAGAGTGAAGTTTACATAGATCGAAGTCTATGTAGACTGTAGATTCAAGTTTACATAGATCGAAGTCTGTGTAGACTGTAGACTCAAGTTTACAGAGATCGAAGTCTATGTAGACTCTAGAGTCAAGTTTACATAGATCGAAGTCTATGTAGACTGTAGATTCAAGTTTAGATAGATCAAAGTCTGTGTAGACCGTAGACTCAAGTTTACATAGGTCGAAGTCTATGTAGACTGTGGAGTAAAGTTTACATAGATCGAAATCTATCTAGAATGTAGACTTCAGTAGACAGGCGACAGTCTTGACAGGCGCTTTCGAAGTCTACATTGGGCGTCTACAATCGTCCCGGTACGCGGACTTTTGCAAGATGCACGTAAAAAATCTACCGCAGGTCAATCGTAGACTTGCGATTTAGATTTGGCATATAACTGGCAAGTCTAAAGTCTACGTGAACTTTAGTCCGAGTAGACTTTGGTCCGAATAGACTTCGGTTTATACAGACCGTCCCAGTACTTAGAGTAAACTAAAACCGCCCCAGCGTCTACTAAAAAGTTGACGCGTGTAATGTGTCTACCCACGAGTCTACCGTAGACCAGATGTTTTTGGCACGAGTCATCGACTCGCTGTGTTTCTTTGTTAACGTACCACGTACGGAAGTTCGATGAACTTGGCCTTGACCTCGGGAAGTTCGCCGTACCTGTACGTGTCAACTTTCCGCATGGTTGGCACATCCTTGACGGTCGTCATGCCGTTCACATGGAACGGAAGCATGGATGTTTCATCTTCGTTGAACTTTTTTACCCATTCGCCCTTGAAGTAAATAGCGTTCGCCAGTACGATAGCGGTCTCGCTGCTGAAGTCAGCTGTGGTCAAGGTCACGAAGATATTACGACAATACCCGTCCAATAAATAAAAAAAAAAAAAAAAATGGAGCGCCCTTAGCTAAGTCTCTCATTAATTACCATTGACTATTCGTTAAAGATAATTCAATGGGATTTTCCAATAGTGCGACCACTTGTACTACCATTTAATATGCCATTCAGTTTCCCATTTGTTTTATGGTATTTTTATCCCGCTGGCATTCCCATTCGCGGAAAGACAGACTATATATAATTATCCACTTTTCTACACTGTCTGAATATATAATAAATAAAAAAGCTGTAATACTACCGAAAAATGTCTTCCATTACTGCTCGCCCATGTGATTCCCTAGTGTGAGTTATAAATAGTTAATTCGATTCAGTTCCCATTTATTCCGAATGATAAGAAATACCATTTCAGGTGTCTCACTTATGCTCCAATGGACTGCCATTAATAACTCATGGGAAAAAGTACCACTTGTTATGCCCCATTGACTTGTCTGTGAACTCCCGTTAATAACGAATCGGAGAAAGTACCATCTGAACTTTCCCAGTCATTTGGAATTGGACTCCCATTAATAACAAATGGGAAACAGTACCAGTTGAATTTGCCCAGCAATTTGCCGTTGCACCCAGAAAAATAGCTTATTTGTCGGGCACCCCCAAATAAATATTCATTTGGTTTAAGTAAAATATTTATTTGATGTAAATAAGTATTTATTTAAATTAAATAAATATTTATTTAAATCAAATGAATATTTTACTGAAACCAAATAAAAATTTATTTGCGGACGCCCGACAAATAAGCTATTTTTCTGGGTATGGTCTCCTATTGGTAACGAATGGGAAAATGTACCACTTGAAATTTTCCATTGATTTGCCAGTCCCATTAAGAACACTGAAAAAAAATATCATTGGCTCAAGTAAAATTCGCTTGCGGGCTGCCAAAGAAAAAAATTATTATTTCAATTCTACTTTCAATTCGCAAAATTGCATACGGTTTGAAACGATGACATGTCACTTTGGCAGTTTTGCTGTCGTTGTTTCAATGCCATATGAAATTGTAAGAATTGAAATAAGAAATTTTTGCTTTGGCAGCCCGCAAGCAAATTGTTCTTTTTTCAGTGAATAAATGGCAAAAAGTACCGCTTCAATTTTCCCCACAAACTTTGATTAGGATCCCATTGATTACCTTTCGACACCATTCATCACCACTAAACGCTACATGGAAAACTTTGCCACGGGCATATGAAGAAGTATTGACGAACCAGGGCTGACGAGGTCCTTGATGAGGTTCTTCGTCATAGATGCGCACCACTCGTTGATCGTCTTGCTGGCCTCGTCTGGATTGCCAAAATTAACGCTCCACGCCTCCGATCGGTACTGTTTCGCGGTAAGGAACATAAAATTAGACTTCGGCGTGAAACCATTCGCGATGAAAATTTTGGTCGCCAGTTGGAACCGAACTCCGTTCACGGGCTGCAAAGAAAAAACGCAAGGGTCTTGAAGTTGTTGACAATAAATAATTCGTCATCGTCGATTTTGCTGTCGAGACTCACGTCGGAGTCTTCAGGTGCTTCCGCGCCGGTCATGTAAGGGGCGACTTTGTATGAGCCTTGAATGGAATTGCGCAGCTGGTATTTGGTGTTGCCACCTGCGCCCACAGACGCCATCGACAGAATCATGGCGAGGCTCAACGGCGAGTAGACGAGATTCCCAGATACATCCTCGGCTATCGCCTTGGAGGAATTGCAGAGACGAATCGATTAAGTGACTTTGTCGTTATTCACGGTAGCTACGGATATTGCGATTTGTAGATATTGATTGACCAAGTAATCAATTCATAGATCGACAATTTTGTCAATTTATCGATCAGTTTGTAGATTGGTCAATCGATCAATTAATTTATAGATTGATCGATTAAATTGTAGATCGATCAATCGATCAGTTAATTTATAGATTGATCGATCAAATTGTATATCGACCAGTCGATCAATTAATTTATAGATTGATCGATTAAATTGTAGATCGATCAATCGACCAATTAATTTATAGATTGATCGATTAAATTGTAGATCGATCCATCGATCAATTAATTTATAGATTGATCGATTAAATTGTAGATCGATCAATCGACCAATTAATTTATACATTGATCGATTAAATTGTAGATCGATCCATCAATCAATTAATTTATAGATTGATCGATTAAATTGTAGATCGATCGATCGATCAATTGATTTATAGATTGATCGATCAAATTGTTGATCGATCAATCGATCAGTTAATTTATAGATTGATCGATCAAATTGTATATCGACCAGTCGATCAATTAATTTATAGATTGATAGCTTAATGAATTTGTAGGTTGATCGATCCATCAAATTATAGATTGATTAATTACCCTGAAAGATCTGTCGGCGAAGGTATTGTTGATTCTGATGTCATAATGGTATTTCCGTGACGGATCGGTGGCGTTCGCCACTTGCCATGTTAACACACCCAGCAACAGTACTTAAAAAAAAAGTCAGCGATTTTTGCACGTAAAATTACATACAAAATTACATTCGATTGATGACGCTGGAGATAAAAGCGAGGGCGATGAATATCGCGCAGTCAATTACAAGTTGTCAGATTCGCTTTGACAATGTAGAGAAAAACATTGCTGAAACGGAGAATCGACGGCTGTTTGAAGAACGCCCTGTTGTAATCAGTGCCGAAAAAAAATGTTCTGCCGATAGTAAAAAATCAAGTCCACGATCCAGAAAGCTCGTGCAGAAGCGAATATGACTCACAATCGTAACTCGCGATTACTGGCGCTTAATTACAGTAATTTTTTCGTGACGATTTTTTTTATAATCGATCGATCGAAAATATACTTTTAAAATATTTTTAAAAAATTGTGCTTTGTAAACGAAAAATTACAAAATTATCTACACAGCAAAGTATTTCTGCAGATCCGCAGTTAACTCACGTATGCGCATGTCGATAAATACTGCAAGTCTCCGGCGTCCAAAAAATCAAAACGTCTTATCGTACTCGCAATTAAAAAATGGAGCGATCGAGGTGTGTCCGGCTTTATATAGAAGGTAATTTAATAACTCTGATGCAAGAAGGGTGACCTTAAAAAAAAAAAAAAAAAAAAAAAAAGATGTATTTATTGGCAATGGAGCGGGTTCGAAATACGTGAAATCCTTGAATTGAATAGCGCGTTTCTACCACGACGATCCTATTACGGTCGAAAATTGTACACCTGTACGTATTTGCTGAACTTAAGCTCGTGCAAATTGTCGAACGACTCGGCACACATAACGGTAGTGACAGCTGTACAATTTTTATCCGTGCAATCGAGCGAGATAATTTTTCAAAGGCCACCGAAACAGCTTGCCCACAATCAAATTTTAGCCGCAATTTTAACGCTATAAAGGCGAACGTCATCTTCGTCTCTTTTTTTCTTTACTACAGTAGAATCACGATTATCGGAAACAATTCGAGCTCACTTCGGATCAACGATTACTCGGAACATGGAAATTTGAAGACGAAAATATTTGCGTGATTTGAAGACGTAAATACGTTCATACATATTTACATAAAAATCGAAGCAGAAGCTGACGTTTATCCGATTTTTATCCGTTTTCCAGACAAGCGAGGGAATTTTTTTTTAAGAACGCCGAAAAAAGTTCGACTCTCCTATGCGAGGCATGACTGCGCGCATGCGCGAGACTCAACGGCGCCCTCTACCGACGGCGTGGGAGAATTAGGACGTTCGGGTCGAATTCGATCCAATAACTTCAATTTTTGTCGTATAGGATGGTTTTTATTATTAATAATCAACGCTACAAAATACAGGAGTTCAAATTCCCGAAAACCTAAAAAAAAAGCCCGACAAAAATCCCATTCATAAATTGGTTTTCCATCAATCCGATGTTTTTTTTCATCATTGTTTTGGCGGGCTTTCTTTTCTCGGGGATTTTTATTTTTGTCTCTCAAAATTCTCACCAAGATTGGCCGATTTCACGGTCTCAAAGCCGGTTCGTTCTCCAAATTGGAGCGCAGATGGCATATGTAGGACGATATAAGATCGTCCATTTTGTATCCGAGAGCAGTTTCGCAAAGTATCTTCTGACCCCTCATGAAGTTTCCGATGGTCATGTGGAAGTAAGTGTTGCCGGATGACCAGTTCGAGAGTTCGTTGAAACTCCACATCGCCAATATCTCCTTCGTCTGCGGATGAATGGCGCTTACACCGTGTTTGTTTATCGCTATGATCATCAGTTCCGGAAAGCTCGATTCGGTCGACTGCTTGACTTCGAAGAAGGCTGAACCGAACGTCGGCCATTGGTAGATGTGCTGGAGGAACTGCAACTTCGATTCCGCCTCGCTCGTTCCTGATTCGATTACAAAAAAAAATTATTTAGATCTCTTCTTAAAAATTCTTAAAAATTCTTAAAAATTCTTAAAAATTCTTAAAAATTCTTAAAAATTCTTAAAAATTCTTAAAAATTCTTAAAAATTCTTAAAAATTCTTAAAAATTCTTAAAAATTCTTAAAAATTCTTAAAAATTCTTAAAAATTCTTAAGAATTCTTAAAAAATCTTAAAAAATCTTAAAAAATCTTAAAAAATCTTAAAAATTCTTAAAAATTCTTAAAAATTCTTAAAAATTCTTAAAAATTCTTAAAAATTCTTAAAAATTCTTAAAAATTCTTAAAAATTCTTAAAAATTCTTAAAAATTCTTAAAAATTCTTAAAAATTCTTAAAAATTCTTAAAAATTCTTAAAAATTTTATATTAATGTATAAAGTATTAAAATTTCTTCTTTAATGGTTGTCCAGGTTGTTGATCTCGATTTACCTGATTGCTGACTGTAAATGGCGCTGATCTGTTTTTTCCAATCGTTGCCGCTCAGGACGTGAAGAAGATCGGCGGGAACGTATTCCCTAAGTTTGTTACTGAAAAGACAAAAGACAATATGATCTTCATTTTCTTACATCTTGTCCTTGCACCCAGAAAAATAATTCATTTAACGCGTGCCCGGCAAATAAATTATTTTTCTGGGTGCGAAAGTGGAGTACATTAGAGATACATGGGAAGATATATAATTTATATACGTAATATATGACGGTCAAAAACTCTAATATCCGACGAGTGTGAAGTGACGCACGAGCTGAAGGCGAGTGAGGCGCTTCACACGAGTACGAGAGAGATCGATTTTTCTCGCCCGTGTCACGAACCGGTTTTTCCGGTTTTTTTCCCGCACTAGTGCGGGAAAAAATACGGAAACGATATTTTCCACTTTAACGTCGTATAACAAAACTTTAGACAGACCAAAAAATTTCGTAAAAATATATATAATCTCGTTCACTTCAAACTGAACAAATTTCGTATGAGAAATTTTCTCGATACAATTGGAAACGTCCAAGATATTAATGTTTCAAAAACTAGTCTGACAGAAAAAAAAATCAAATTTTTATAAAAATCATACCCTCGGAAATAATTATCGGAGGCCAAGATAAAAAATACGTGTTTTCTCTTTTTCAAAATACTTTTCGAAAAAAAATTGGCGCAATTATGGAGCACGAAAGTTTCTGCTCGACCGCCCAAAATATAGATAAGTATATATATAAATAAATATAAACAAATAAACAACTAACCCACCAAACAAACAACTTTCCAAAAAAGATGAAAGATTAATAGATCGAAATATAGATTTTCGAATATTCTTCATTTCCATGAGGGATTTTCTTCTTCAATTGTTTTTTCATCTTCTGGGCGTTTTATTTTGAAATTTACTTCCGGGTATCAATTTTTATAATTACACGATCGACTCACGGTATATCGGCGATTTCCTCTTTGCTGTCGCCGAATTTGCTTCGGTATATGAGAGCCGCGAGTTTGATGGCTTCCTGCTTGCTGCATCGATGGTAGCCGCGGAGAAACTTGGGGAGTTCTTGATGGAAGTAGAATATCCCGTCGGCGTTCGGGTCCCTGCCAGGGAAGGCGTTTACCCAGAGTTTTTTCATGAAGAATATCTGGTACTGAACCTGTGCGGTCGAACCGGACGACTTCGCCGACGGTCTGGACTGTCGCGTCCACTCCATGAGCTCGTGAACGAAGTCAAAGAAGAAATACTCGTGCGGAACCGAGAAGACCTTGTCGGCGATCTTGACGAAGAGGCTGAAACCCTCGTGGCTCTTCAGTCTCATTCTCAGGGCGATCTCTTCGCAAAGGTCGATCGCTCTGGTCGAAGAGTGGACCTGCGAGGACAAATATTATTTTTTTATTTTTTTACCACATTTAGGCCGATTTAATTTAGTTTTAAAGGTTGGCTGATTCGACGATTTGTGGCGAACAAATAAGTTTAATTTGTTGTCGGTAAAACAAAGTCGGATTAAAAATTCCCTACGATTGATTGTTCGCAATGGTGCTATGATCGTGCAAAAAAATCCCAGTTCCAAATATAGCTAGATAATAATAGCAGAAGTTTCAATTTTTTAATTTTTTGTGAAGAAATAAAAAATAATTGAAAAAGAGGGAGTTCTACTTTTTTATACAACTCGAGGAATTTTTTGTTGACAAAATAAATTAAACATGTTTTTTATGTGCCCGCTTAAGGATCGTCGGCGCGGTTACTTTTACCTCGAAGGCTTCGTCGGTGTCGTTTGGGAAGTAAATTTTGTGGAATATCTGCATGCTTTTGAACCTTATAGCTTCGACTTCGAGTATGTACGGCGAGTACTTTCTGTTGCCACACTTCGTCGTTCTGCTTAGTCTCACGAGACAATCTTTCGCTATGGGAGTTCTCGAGCTTTCGAGAAACCGAACGACTTCTTTTTGGACATTCGTGCTGCAGTTCATTATTCCCGTCGCGAGCCACATCAGTTCCCAGCCACGTTCCTCGCTCAAACGTATTTTGTTCTCGGTCAGCTGTCTTATTATCTGACAGTAAACTTCATCTCGCAATAGGCCCTGAAGAGGAATTCAGTGGTCATTAAGGTTTTAAAGATTGGTAATTGGTACCATGCCAAAGTAACCTGTCAAAGTAACATGTCAAAGTGACCTGTCAAAGTAACATGTCAAAGTAACATGTCAAAGTAACATGTCAAAGTAACATGTCAAAGTAACATGTCAAAGTAACATGTCAAAGTAACATGTCAAAGTAACATGTCAAAGTAACATGTCAAAGTAACATGTCAAAGTAACATGTCAAAGTAACATGTCAAAGTAACATGTCAAAGTAACATGTCAAAGTAACATGTCAAAGTAACATGTCAAAGTAACATGTCAAAGTAACCTGTCAAAGTAACCTGTCATAGAAACCTGTCATAGTAACCTGTCAGAGTAACCTGTCAGAGTATCCTGTCAGAGTAACCTGTCAGAGTAACCTGTCAGAGTAACCTGTCAGAGTAACCTGTCAGAGTAACCTGTCAGAGTAACCTGTCAGAGTAACCTGTCAGAGTAACCTGTCAGAGTAACCTGTCAGAGTAACCTGTCAGAGTAACCTGTCAGAGTAACCTGTCAGAGTAACCTGTCAGAGTAACCTGTCAGAGTAACCTGTCAGAGTAACCTGTCAGAGTAACCTGTCAGAGTAACCTGTCAGGGTAACCTGTCAGAGTAACCTGTCGGAGAAACCTGTCAGAGTAACACGCGTTGTCAT
This sequence comes from Stenichneumon culpator, assembly GCA_964017025.1. Lineage (NCBI taxonomy): Eukaryota > Metazoa > Arthropoda > Insecta > Hymenoptera > Ichneumonidae > Stenichneumon > Stenichneumon culpator. Next base: position 5,421,242 of record OZ024771.1, read on the forward strand.
GCAATACACCACACAGCATTTGAAAAATTATGTTCGCCCCGGACGGCGTGTGTTAATTCTTTTACATGTTACTTGATGTTTTCTACTTACGTGCTCAATAGCCGGCTTGAAAATCAGTTCCGTGTATTCCGTGCCGAGACGTTGCCTGTTGCTGGGAAGATCACCCATATACTTCAGTATACACGTGAAGATACCGACAGCTTGTTGGCTAAATTCATCGTTCTCGCAGACTCTCGCAAGATGAGGTGCTTTTATCGGCGACCTCGTGTGTCGCCACAATTTTTCCGCGACGGTTCGCTTCGCCGAAGACAAGCTCGAGCCTTTCGACAGCGTAACGTTGTAACTGGCTCTGAAGTGATCCTGAGCGAATTTTCTCAGTGTATGAATCTGTCCTCGATCGTTCGCACGATTGATCTGACGTTTCTCCAGATTCTTCTGAGACGTCTGATCGGTCTTGAAGAAATTTACTATCGACGCCGAAGGTCTCGTCATTGTCGGCAGCAGGTAAACGCATTCGGTTGGGAATTCACCTTGAATTCCGTTGCACTCGCCGTATCCCCAGCTGGAATTCATCAGACTGTAACCGGTCGATGTCGGTGCCAAGTGAATCAAGTCACCGCGCTTCAGAGGCAGACAAGATTGACCCTCGCCGTTCGCCGGTGTCAGGTCTGTCATGTAGTCCTGCGTGGCGACCGCGAAACGGGACTTTTCTTTCAGACCGTCGATCAGAAAATTCACCAGCGAAGCCAGATCGTCGGCGTCGGGACTCTGAAAGACGTACTCTTCGAGCTGCACGGTCGTAATCATTAGATTTCTCATCGAGCTGTTTTCGAATTTCTGACAAGTAACCTCGGCGATCTCGGGAAACGAGAGTTCCAGGAGCATCTGTTCCTGATCGTCGACGAAGTAGACGCCGGTCCAATTGATCGCTATGATGACATTGTCAACGGGAAGCTCGGGACCCGAAGTTCTCGTCGCCTCGTAGAATCTCGAGAAGAGGATCGGCCACGTGAGCTTGGCGAACATGACTATGTCCTCCTTCGCCTTGGTCACCGAAGTCGCCTCGATGACGTTGACATTTTTCTGATAAGCCTCGAGGGTGAGCTTCTCCCACTTCGGCAGCGCCGCCTCGGCGACTCCCTGAAGAAGATGATTCGGAATGTAGAGAGGCATCGCGCTCTTCAGACTCGCCGCTGTCAGATTTTTCTGATGATCTATGTAGAGTTGCTGAGCGACCAGCATCGCTATGTCACCTTCCTGAAACGATTGTTGCGCGACGAATCAAATCGGAGAAGATCGTTTCTTCTCTTTTTATTTTTCGAAGATATAAGCTGCGATTTTTTGTTAACTTACATTGTTGCACCTGTACTCGCCGTATTTGATTCCTCGGGTTATCTGGTGATATATTAATTCGGTTGCGACCTTGTCTGCAGTCGGATCATGCCAGGGTGCGAATATCTCTTTCCTGAGGAAGAGCCTCCAAGGTGCAGAACGCTCTGGTTGTCCCTGTTCCCTTGCGTACTGTTCGCACTGTGAAATCGCGTCCATCACGTGATCCCTGAAATCGAGGTAAGGGTTTGAAAAATCTGTTCTTCCGACATATTCAGACACATTCGGACACATTCGGACACATTCGGACACATTCGGACACATTCGGACACATTCGGACACATTCGGACACATTTGGACACATTCGGACACATTCGGACACACTCGGACACACTCGGACACATTCGGACACATTCGGACACATTCGGACACATTCGGACACGTTCGGACACATTTGGACACACTCAGACACACTCAGACACACTCAGACACACTCAGACACACTCAGGCACACTCCGACACACTCAGACACACTCAGACACACTCAGACACACTCAGACACACTCAGACACACTCAGACACACTCAGACACACTCAGACACACTCAGACACACTCAGACACACTCAGACACACTCCGACACACTCCGACACACTCCGACACACTCCGACACACTCAGACACACTCAGACACATTCAGACACATTCAGACACGTTCAGACACGTTCAGACACACTCAGCACACTCAGACACACTCAGACACACTCAGACACACTCAGACATTTATTACTTGAAAATTTGTACCATTTTCTTCACACAGTCTTCATCAGACGCAATTTATCAGACATTTTTACAATCGGAGATAATTTTCATCATCTTGACACGTTCCGAGAACGCTTACCTTCCAGCGCCGAGTGAAAGAACTTTGTCATAAACAGTAACGAACAGAGAGAATCCGAAAGAATCCTTCAAGTCCATGCTTCCTGAAAGTATATTGACAACTTCTTCGGCAGTGCTAGCCGAGTCAGCCTCGATGGTCTTAGTCTCGCCATTCATGAACGTAACAGTGAGAACGATCGGTTTCTTGCTCTTCGTAGCTTGCAGCTCGATCCAACTGGGCGGTTGAGTTCTCGTGCCATTTTTGTACGTTCGCGTGAGTCTCTTGTCGCAATAAGGCGCGTATCCCGGTGGTCCGGATTGTATGAACGCTCGAAGATAATTCACGAAACGTTCGGTCGGCGCGAAACAACCGACGCACAGAGACAAGAGGATCCAACCTCTCGCGTGGGAAGCCTTCGTCGGATTGTTCGTCAGTTGTTTAACGATCTGACAATAAATCTCGTCGCGTAGTTCAGGTCTGAGGACTCCGTGGCCAATGACGAAGTGCAGCTTCTCAAGATTCGATCTTCTCGTCTGGAGCCAGCTCTGATAGGTCTGATTCACGAACTCGTCCTCGACGATACCTTTCAGAAATTTCAGTTTCAGAAATTCACTCTTACACTTTCAGAAATACGTACGAAGGTTGATATTTTTTGGGCCTCGTGAACGAAGCTTTCCAAAGGAAAGAAAATTGCACGAGGAAGTCACGCGACGATTGGAAACTTCACGCTTTGTTTCCTGTCTGAATACTTACCTTTGCGAATATCTTCGTGAAGCTTATTCTGCCTCTTCAGAGTCATCCGAACTATGTGTCTGTTTCTCTTCTGATACATCAAATTCTCGAAGTCCTTGGATCTCGAGAAACTCTTGGAAATTGTTTCAGAAACGGTGGCCATGACGGTCTTGTTTGTTGGAACTTCGATGGGATTTCTTGGCTCGGGAAGATCACCCATGAAACGAAGAATCGTGATCCAAAGAGCTTGGGCCGACTGTCGGTTGATCGCGTACAAAAAAAAAATCAATGGGCATCGTGAATTGTTTAGTTTGATTGTAAACCCAGCCTAAAGAATTTACGATATTTATTTTATTTTTTTTATGTTAACAAAATTGTTACCAATTGATCGGACGGTAGCGGCAAATCGAGAAGTGCTTGCTTCAGCGGCCTCTTCGAGTACTGCGGCGTGACGTTCGAAGCGAAGTAGGTTGCAGCGAATTTGCCAAAGTGATAGACCGAAAAGTCAACTCTACCCGTATCTTCCATCGGTATCTCAAGAAAGCTCGTTACCTCGTCGGAGGGTTTGCCCTTGCGAGCGAGATCCTGCAAACAACGAAAAGGAAGAAATACAACAGTAGTGAAAATAAAAAGACAATTTCCTTAGAATAAATAATTACATAAATAATTAAATAACATTTTTTAGATGGCGGTGTCACCTGTTACACTTTTAAGCCGTCTCACGTTTTTTGTCCACGTCTTTTAGTTGCTAGTAGCAACATAGTGGCAACATAATTAGATAAATGTTATAAAGCTTACTGCACACTGTACACTATTTGAACATGTATGTTGATGTAAAAAGAACTGGACCCTTATAATCAATAAATCAATGAATGAATCAATGAATGAATCAATGAATGAATCAATCAACGAATCAATCAACGAATCAATCAACGAATCAATCAATGAATCAATCAACGAATCAATCAACGAATCAATCAACGAATCAATCAATGAATCAATCAATGAATCAATCAACGAATCAATCAACGAATCAATCAATGAATCAATCAACGAATCAATCAACGAATCAATCAACGAATCAATCAACGAATCAATCAACGAATCAATCAACGAATCAATCAATGAATCAATCAATGAATCAATCAATGAATCAATCAATGAATCAATCAATGAATCAATCAATGAATCAATGAATCAATCAATGAATCAACCAATGAATCAACCAATGAATCAACCAATGAATCAACCAATGAATCAACCAATGAATCAACCAATGAATCAATGAATGAATCAATGAATCAATAAATGAATCATCGATGAATCAATCAATGAATCATCGATGAATCAATCAATGAATAATCGATGAATCAATCAATGAATCATCGATGAATCAATCAATGAATAATCGATGAATCAATCAATGAATCAATCAATGAATCAATCAATGAATCAATCAATGAATCAATCAATGAATCAATCAATGAATCAAGCAATGAATCAATCAATTAATCAGTCAATGAATTAATCAATTAATCAGTCAATGAATGAGTCAATCAATAAACCCTTACCGCATACATGTCGGCGGGAAGTTCATTGGAGATCGGTGTCTTGGGTTCGCTTTCGAGAAAATCGAACATGACGTCAATGTTGCTCTCGGATTCCTTTGTCGGAGCCTCGGCACCCTTCTTATCGTACTCTGCTACAAATCTCCTAAGCTCGGTCATTCTCTCCTCGTAATTTCCCCGAGCAATTTCCTTCCAATCCTTGGCACCCTCATTCTTAAGGGTTTTCTCTTCTTCCGCCCGGATCTTCTCGATCTCCTTGATTCGCTTGTCCCGCCACTGAATAAAAATACACCTTTTCACCGTCAATCGGAATATTGCGCGAAACAGCTCGGTATTCGAGACGCATCGTGATCGTTCGCGCGGCATGTCGCCGACGAGTTTGATGTCGCACTAAATATACTTATCGAAATATAGTGTTTTTTTTTCTAATCTACCAACCTGGGCCTTTTCTCTGCAGAGTCTTCGAACGAGATAACCGCGCGCCACAGCCTGTGAAATAGATTTGATCGCTGTTACATTGTATTCGTCTAATGAGCAATTGACATTGTGATCTCGCGTAAGATAAGAGCACCTTTGAACGGCAGTTATCTCCCGTTAAAAGCATTTGACTCGAAGCCGGCGTTGAGTGGATTCTTTGATCGCGGCCGAATAATTTTTGTTGTGGCCTCGGTTTCTTCCGGTTGCACACGGAAAAATGAAGAAAAAAAAAACGAAAACGAAGAAATCGTTACCTGCAGTTTCACGATGATTTTTCGTCGGTTACGATAATCTCGGGTCAGTTGACGAGACTTCACGCAAGCCTGGAATCTCAGGTAGCCCCGAAGAATCTTAGCGTAACGTTTTCTTGGCCCGTGACCACGCCATGTTTTCTGTATCAATACCGCGGATTTCTTCAGCTTATAGTACCTGAAATGTGTTTGGTAATTTTCTAATGAAGATATCATTATGAAATCATCTTTGGGGGGAGTTTTAAGTGAAGTCTCCTCAAAATGCGATTATCTCGTAGAAGGATAATCAGGATATGGAAGAGGGCAACTAGTGGGCTTAGAATAATTGGGAGACGAGTTTAGACTTATTGGATCCTTGAGTGAATTAAAATAGTTGGAACCCAGAAATTGATTCTTGGAAGATTTGTAACATTTAGAACTCTGAAGTGAAATCTTGTGAGATTTGTAATTGCTATCACCCAGAAGTGGCATCCTTGAAGGACTTATAATAGTTAGGACCTAGAAGTGGATCCTGGGAGGAAATATAACAGTTAGAACCCAGAAGTGAAATCTTGTGGGGCTTGTAATTCTTATGATCCAGTAGTGGCATTCTTGAGGAGCTTGTAATAGTTAGAACCCACAATTGGGATCCTTGGGGGACTTATAATAGTTAGGATCCAACATCCTTGGTGAAGATATAACATTAGAACTCAGAAGTAAAATCTTGCGAGACTTGTAATGGTTATGACCCAGAAGTGGCATTCTTAGGGGAATTATGACAGTTAAGAACCAGGAGTCGATCCTGGGGGGGGGGGGGGGCATATGATAGTTGGGACCCAGAAGTGGTATCATTGGGAATCTTCTAATAGTTTGGACCCAGGAGTGGATGCTTGGGGCCGTTATGACAGTTAGAACTCAAAAGTGAATCCTTGAAGGGCTTGTAATAGTTAGCGCCAGGATTGGCATCCTTGGGGGATTTATGGCAGTTAAGAACCAGGAGTCGATCCTGGGGGGGGGGGGGGGCATATAATAGTTGGAACCCAGAAGTGGTATGATTGGGAGACTTATAGTAGTTTGGACCCAGAAGTGGATTCTGAGGCGGGAGGATATGTGATAGTTGGGACCCAGAAGTGGTATCATTGGGAGACTTATAATAGTTTGAACCCAGAAGTGGATCATGGGGAGAAATCTGATAGTTGGGACCCAGAAGTGGTACCCTTGGGGGACTTATAATAGTTTGGACCCAGAAGTGGATCCTAGGGGGATATGTGATAGTTGGGACCCAGAAATGGTATCTTTGGAGGACTTCTAATAGTCTGAACCCAGAAGTGGATTCTAGGGGGATATGTGATAGTTGGGACCCAGAAATGGTATCTTTGGAGGACTTCTAATAGTTGGGACCCAGAAGTGGTATCATTGGGAGACTTATAATAGTTTGAACCCAGAAGTGGATCATGGGGAGAAATCTGATAGTTGGGACCCAGAGGTGGTACCCTTGGGGGACTTCTAATAGTTTGGACCCAGAAGTGGATCTTAGGGGGATATGTGATAGTTGGGACCCAGAAATGGTATCTTTGGAGGACTTCTAATAGTCTGAACCCAGAAGTGGATTCTAGGGGGATATGTGATAGTTGGGACCCAGAAATGGTATCTTTGGAGGACTTCTAATAGTTGGGACCCAGAAGTGGTATCATTGGGAGACTTATAATAGTTTGAACCCAGAAGTGGATCATGGGGAGAAATCTGATAGTTGGGACCCAGAGGTGGTACCCTTGGGGGACTTCTAATAGTTTGGACCCAGAAGTGGATCTTAGGGGGATATGTGATAGTTGGGACCCAGAAATGGTATCTTTGGAGGACTTCTAATAGTCTGAACCCAGAAGTGGATCCTAGGGGGATATGTGATAGTTGGGACCCAGAAATGATATCTTTGGGGACTTCCAATAGTCTGGACCCAGGAGTGGATCCTTGGGCGAGTTATAACAGTTAGAATTCAAAAGTGAATCCTTGAGGGGCTTATAATAGTTAGCGCCAGGATTGGCATCCTTGGGGGGATTTAGCCTTGAAAGACTTATAATAACTAGGTCTGAGAAGTGGATTCTTCGGAGACTTATAACAGTGCGGACCCAGAAAAGATATCCTTGGCGGATTTATAATAACCTGGAAGCTATGATGGGTCTCTGAGGAACTTGGAATAATCCCAGGGTGGCGGGTGACTTTGACGTGGAGAACGGGGCTTGGAATAAATCAGGCCCCGAAGAAGCGGGCTTCTGGGGGACGTAGACTAATCAAGTTCTGAGAAGAAGCCCTTATTAGAATTTGCAGTAAGCAGGGACTGTAACAGCCCTCGGGCAGATCAGGCTTAGAAGAGCCAAACCCTAAAGAACGTGACTCTTGATGGCTCTTAATGTATTTACGGCCCAGGAACGGATCCTTACACGACTTAATATAATCAAAGCCTGATAGGAGACCCTACGTTGATCCAATTCTCATGCGACCCTGAAGCTATCGAAGCCGTTTTGACAAAAATTTACCTTCTTCTAGCAATCCATCCTCTGACGTGTCTCTGAATGGTCAATATGCTTTTGGCCAAAACCCGGCTACGCTCGCGTTCCAAAAGATAGTCCGGCTCTTCCTTGATGAATATCTTCGTTCGGCCAAGCTGGTAGTCCAGCGTCTCGCCGAGAACATTGCGGCAGATATTTTCAGCCACTTTGTTCACGTTTGACTTCGAACCCGTAGATATTCCTCTTGCCAGGAAACGAAAACGATTGACGAATTCGTCATAGTCGTGACGAATCGGATAGCCTGCACGACGTATCCGTGCCGTTTCCATCATTCCCGAGTATCTCAACTGACGGCAGCAGAGCGCCATGTCGAAGCACTGAAGAGAGAAGATGATGAAGATGTTTCTTCTTCGACAGTAGAAAATCGCTTCGATCATCGAAACTCACCGCGGGTTTTTGTTCCTCGTTTGGCTTGATGCATCTGACGAAGAAGGGATTGCAGCTCTCCAGGGTTCTCATCAGCAGATCCAGAGAGCCTCGAAACTCTGATGAGAGCGTCGGGGATTTCTTCCTCCCGTCGTTACCGGTCGCCAACAGATCTTCGGTGAAAGTCGACTTGAGAAAGGCGTTCGACGATATCGTTATGAGTTGCTTCAAATCGGCGGAAAAAGTGTCGCGGTTCTTGTCCAGGAAGCCCTTGACCTCGTAGTGAACCGTTCCGGCGAAGTGTCTGACGCCAAATGCCTTCACCAGATCGGATTTTGGCTTCATGTAGTTGGCGTGAGCGTTGTGCATCTGATTGGTCTTTGCCAGCAGCGTTACGTCCGTCCCCTGCGAAAAATTAGGCGTCAGACAGAAATTGAGGTCAGACAAAATATGTGCCTGGCAGGTTGTTGTGGCTCGCGGGCTTCGCTTATCGAGTTTGGAAACCGGAAATATAGATTATCAGTGATTTGCCGGAAATGGCGATCAGCGATACGCCACTTCCGGTTTGACAATCTCAATTTCTTAATCGGAAGTCCCATTTCTTCGACCGAAAGTGACAACATGCCAGAAATACGTCACTTCCGGTCGAAAAATGATATTTTCAAACTGAAATTGAGGTCAGACAAAATATGTGCCTGGCAGGTTGTTGTGGCTCGCGGGTTTCGCTTATCGAGTTTGGAAACCGGAAATATAGATTATCAGTGATTTGCCGGAAATGGCGATCAGCGATACGCCACTTCCGGTTTGACAATCTCAATTTTTTAATCGGAAGTCCCATTTTTTCGACCGAAAGTGACAACATGCCAGAAATACGTCACTTCCGGTCGAAAAATGATATTTTCAAACTGTAATTGACGCATTACTAATATGACTTCACTTTTGGTCGAAAAATGGAATTTCTGGACCCGTTGTCTTTTCGCGTTTCGTTGGCTACGGGCGGTTCACCGGCGATTCGTGTATGCAGGGGTTTTGTTTGTTAGTTGTTTGTTGCGGTGCGTTTTCTCCGAGTTTTCCGTCAACGGTGCATCTCGAGACGGCCGTACCGAGGACCGTCCCGTGCCACGAGGGCTTCGGGTGTATGTGTGAATAGGCGTGTGCATGTGTGTGTGATACGCTGGGCGAGATCTCGGCCTGTCGAGAGTGAGGGAGAGCCGATTGTTATTTTGTGGAACGTGCGTGTGCCGTCGAGTGTGGCGTCCACGACAATAAAGATTTTTGTGGGAGGTTTTCCTCCGGGCTTGCCCGGTTTCCTCTCGATCGAGTCATTTTTTTTATTTGGAATAAAGGAGGTCATTACTTAATTTTTATAGGAATAAATTTTACTCGGGGAATTTCCCGGACTGTCCCTAACCATCCCACTCTAACCTCGAGAAAGGCAGCAGCGAACCGGGCATCTATCCGATCTTTACCCGGCGCGTATAGACGCGCCTGGCGCCCTTAAATAAAATAAAGGGGAAAGAGTTGAGGTTCGCGGCCGTTGGGTTTCCGCAACACAGTGTATATGATTGTATGTGATTGTATATGATAGTATATGGTTGTATATGATTGTATATGATTGTATATGATTGTATATGGTTGTATATGATTGTATATGATTGTATATGATTGTATATGGTTGTATATGATTGTATATGATTGTATATGATTGTATATGATTGCATATGATTGTATATGATTGTATATGATTGCATATAATTGTATATGATTGCATCTGATTGTATATGATTGTATATGATTGCATATGATTGTATATGATTGTATATGATTGCATATGATTGTATATGATTGTATATGATTGTATATGATTGTATATGATTGTATATGATTGTATATGATTGTATATGATTGTATATGATTGTATATGATTGTATATGATTGTATATGATTGTATATGATTGTATATGATTGTATGTGATTGTATATGATTGTATATGATCGTGTGTGCTTGATCATTCTGCCCGGCAGAAAAAAAAAATGTTCAACCTTTTTGTACCTTTGGAAACTTGCCCTCCTCGTCGATGAGGGCCATTATGTTGAGAGGCTTGACGCCGATGAGGTCCAGGACGCTCTGATTATCGACGAAATCTATGTGCTTCCACGATATTCCCTCTGCGTTGTACGTATCCTGCTCCATCTTAAATATATGTTTAACGAAAAATTGCTGAAGATGCTCGTTCGCGTAGTTTATGCAGAGTTGCTCGAAGCTGTTCTGGTGAAAATTTTCAAAACCAAATATATCGAGAACGCCGATGGAGCTCTTCTTGGTGCTCCGCGATTTGAATATCGTGGCGTTTATCTTCTCGACGATCATTACGAAGAGACGACCGTACACCGCTTTTACGAAAGCGTCTCTCACCTCGAAGGCTTGATCCTTCGACAAATTGCTGACCTGAAATGCAAGCCTGACATGTGATTGTCTATCTTCAAATTTTTTGTTGATTTTTTTCTTCAATATTTTAGGATACATGATCGTATATTGTTTATTTTTACATTTACAATTGTTTTTCTACAAAATTTGAAGATATATTATCGTAAATTGAATATGTTCCAATTTCGAATTTCTTGTTTCGTCAAGATTTAAGATATACACAGATGTATTGCTTACTTTCAAAGGTGCAATTTTTTTATCTTCTAAATTTGACGATATATAATCATACATTTTTATAGGGGTGTGCGAAGAGCGTTAGAATTGAATTGAATTGAATATCGATATTCAATTCAAAATTTGAATAATTTGAATAATTCGAATAATAGGAATATTCATGAAGATTACAAAAATTCGAATATTTCGAATAATTTTTATGAATTGGATATTCGAATGATGAAATTCCGGTTACAATGAAACTGAGCACATAAATTGTATTCATTGAATGAAGAATTTTGATTACTATAAAGCTGAAGAGCTTACGTTCGGTCGCAAGATATTCCCTTTTTTCAAAACTTAAACCTGTACAACGAAGTCTGTTGTAAATCAATTCTCATTATTTATAATGGCCATTATAGTCCATTATAAAGTCTCAAATTAATATTCCTAATTATTGGAATAATTCGTTTACCTAATTGGAACATATTTGGACTATTAAAATCATTCGAATATTCTTAATTATTCGAATTAATTTGAGTAATTCTTAAGTATTCAAATTATTCGAATATTTTGAATATCAAAATATGAATTAATCATATTCAATTCATGATGAATTATTCAAATTTTCGAATAACCGCACATTCCTAATTTTTTATCATCAAAAAAATGTACAATCGATTTTTCATGAAAATTTGAAGATATGTACTCATATATCATATATCTTAAAATATGTTTTTTTTTCTTCTGAATTTGAACATATATCATCATACATTACATTTTTTCAAATTACAAATATTTCATTTAGTTTTATTCTACTTACCACGCGATCTCCGTGAGCGAAAATCGTTCTCTTCGTCAGCGCGTCTTTGAGGGCTCGCGGATGAACTCCCAAGAGTTCCGTGACGCATTTCACATGTGCTTCATCCTGCACCTCGCAGGTGTCCATATTGGCTGTCAAAAGATTTTTTTTTCGTCCGTAAAATAATTTTGAATAATCGCTTCCTCACGGAGAAGACTCATAAAAATGTTCATAAAATTTATTTCCCTAATTTTTTTTTCGCGATTTCCATACAAGCAACTGAGAAAGCAATGTGAAAATTTCAATTTTCACAAATTTTTTTTTCGTCCTTCTTGAGAAAGTTTTTTTTTATTGTATTAATAAAATTGTTTCAGCGCGACTCACCCACGACTACAGATTTGTAACTCAGATTTCCAATGTGCAATATCGCTCCCAAGAGTTTCATAACTTCGACGAATTCCTGATCGCTGAAATTTAGGACTTTCATGGCCGCTCGAACGTCGGCAAACTCCTTTGCGTCGTTTCTTCCCTTGCACTCTCCGCCCTGACATACGAACAGATAAAATGTCTTACCACGCGTACAAGCTGTTTCATACCAAAACGACCTATTGTTTATATGATCGAACTAATTCTCCAAAGCATTCGGATATTTTTAAATATTTTTTTCGGATTATTTATTACTCAAAAGCTAATTTATTGATCGTCACAATTTTAGAATCTCAATAATTTCTAAAAAATGATGTGTCACATATAACGATTTTTAAGATTTTAGCCGTAGTGTGTCGACGCTTTTTTCTATTGTCTTTCGATTTTTTTTAACAGTGACAAAAGTTACAAGAAAAAATCGGTCGATTATGAGCTTGATCATTTTTATATGCTATTCTGCATTTTTGAGAATTTTTTCTCACAGTTTTCGTTTTCAAAAATCCTTATATGTCACACATCATTTTTCAGAATTTTTTCAGATTTTCAAATTGTGTCGATCAATAAATTCGCTGTTTTAATTAGTAATAATTGCAAACAATCTAAAAAAAAAAATCCAAAAAAAATATCTGAGGTTTTTTGAGAGTGAGTTCGATCACATAAAAAATCGCGGGCAAATCCAAGATGTGACGGGTCAGCCTCAGATCGATTTGGAACACCTCACACATTGTTTTTTATATTATTTTATTTTTTAATGATAAAAAGTAAAAAAATTATAATAAAGGAAAAATATTTTAAAAATAATAAAATGATAAGATTCTCTACCCCGCATAGATAGTTGTAGTCTGCGGATTCGGTAAGGCCTAATTTCTTCTTTTCTTCTTTCGTAAGTCCCAGAAGCATCGAGTAGAAAATATGGTAATTCCTCTCGCCCCTCGACTGAGACACCAGACGGCATTTTTCCAACAAATATTGCTCGATCCTCGCACCCTCGATCACACCGTTCTTGTTGAAACTCACGTCAATGTACTTGCCGAATCTCGATGAATTGTCGTTGCGTATGGTTTTCGCGTTCCCGAACGCTGAAACGGAAAGAATCAAGCTCACGATAAACGCCGAATACAAATAATAATAATAATTACATATATCATTATTATAATTATATTATAATAATTATTGGAATGGCTGCTCATTCATTCCTTATCATTTTCTCGAAAAACAAAAAATTGATTTATAAATGACGATGTTATTATATTTGAACATGCTACATTTTGGTTCATATTTATATTCCTATCTGACCTGTAAAAATTGAAGATGTAAAAAGACACATCGCGCAAAATAAATAAAAAATAATTGTTAATTATAATAATTATTATTATTATTTATACAACCTTCGAGGATCGGATTGGCCTCCAAAATTTGTTGCTCTATCCAGGAGTGTTCGCCGCTTATAGCCGCGAGATATTGAAGAATCAATTTGGTGCTTTCGGTCTTTCCAGCACCGCTTTCACCGCTACAGTGGAGCAAAAAAAAGAGGCAATTAATTGGACAAATGAATGTCGAGTATAAAAAAAAGAAAAAAAAGAAAATGAAAGGGAACCTTATGACTATACACTGATCGGCGCCGGAGCGTTTCATCTCGGCGAAACAATTGTCACCTATCGCGAATATGTGTGGCGGTGCCTCGCCGATTTTTTTTCCCCTGTAAGTGGCGATTTCCTTGGGTGTGTAAATATTCAGGATCCGGTATGGATTGACGGCGACCAACATACTACCGGTATAGGTCTATAAATCGATAAGTCAAATTTGAAAGATATTTTAAAAAATCGATAGCATGTGAAAATAACACGGCAAAATAACATATAATAACGTGTAATCGAAAGGCATCGAAATTATTCTGTTTCGTTGAATTTTACAACACACGCATCCTCAACTCACGATCTATCAAAAATAAAATAACATTTCGGTGTTATTTTGTCCGATGTTATTTTCGAGTAATGTTATTTTTGCGTGTGATATTTAGGATTTCTCTATTTTTAAGATGTTTTTCTGAGGCATGTTATTTTGGGTCGTGTTATCTTTGCAAGTTATTTTGACGCGAGTGTTTATTTTGGGCAGCGTTGTTGTTGACGTATCACCTAAAATTTTTAAAAAATTGAGAAAAAACAAAAGAAAAAACTCCTTACCATGTAAAAATAACACGGCAAAATAACACATGTTATTGTATAATGTAAATGCTTTAACAGTATTCTGATATGGTGAATTTTACGACACACGCATCTACAACAGACGATTTATCAAAAAATAAAATAGCATTTTGATGTTATTTTGTCCCGTGTTATTTTCGGGTAATGTCATTTTTAGATGTGATATTTTGGGATTCTTTATTTCTGAGATTTTATTCCGAGGATGTTGTTTTCAGCATGTTTTTTTTACGTGTGTGTTATTGTTGACGTGTCACATCAAAATTTGAAAAATTATGTGAAATAAAAGATAAAATGAAACTATGAAAAATTGAAAACGACAAATAACTCACGTAAACGAAATTTTTCGAATAACGCATGTGCAAATTTTTCAATATCGCGTACTCCTGAAGGTCACCCAGCTTTATCATGTCTTCGACGCCGATCACCGATGTCGGATGCATTGTCTTAATTATCCGATCCACCGCGATGATTTCTTCCTGAAAATCGAATCAATTATTCAAACCTACCCGTTAACAGACTGTCCAAAACAATGTTTGAATTTCAACTCAAAAAAGAAAACGTCAACAGGTAGCAATTTTCGTAATTTTTAAAATTTCAATAAAAGTAACGGGTCACTAGATAGTTTTATTTCTAGTATTTTTAAATGTGGTAAAAGTATCGTGTAGTGTTGTATATTAGATACAGTATAGTGTAGTATAATACCATATACTCACATAGTACGAAAATATTTTTTAAAGGTTTCAATAATATTTTTTTTGAAATCTTGAAAATGTTTTATCAATATCAAAAAATATTTCTGAAATATATTTTTTTAATTTAATCGAAATACGAAAGATTGCATCGCCAATCCAAATTGCATATACACACCGACATAAACATGGAAGCATACACAGAAAAATTTCGGTGAAACATGAAATTGAAAATATTTCAAAATATTGTATCGCTATTTTTAAGAATTGCTTCAGATGTGTCGAATGACTAATTAAGTAATTAAGTAAGTAAGAAAGTAAGTTTCCGAAATATTCGTGAAACGCCGCGTTGGGACATTTTAATAGAATAATTCAAAATATTATTTTTCATAAATTTTAAAAATTCATAAAATTTATAATATAGCATGTGGGAGTGATTTGTGATTTTCGGATTTTACTCCCGTACTGTATGAGAGTTGGGTTTTTCGAAATGCACTCCCATATGCTATGGATGCCGAAATCTCGAGAACATAGCACATGGAAGTGATTTAGGATTTTCAAATTGCAATCAATTTTTTAGTAAAAAAAAAAGAAATCGTTGATTTTTTTATTTCAGATTACCAGAGATACCGGAACCACGAACACCGACCGGGGATGCAGCGATAAGATAATTGCACCTCTTCGTTCAGGCGTGCACGGGTAGAAGAAACGATCGAAATTTATTCACCTGCTCATCGTCGTTGCGAACTTTGATACCTTTTCGATCGATGCTAATGATTTTGCATCCCATAGGAACGTCGAAGTCACCGTTGTTAGTATTTTTTATCCACACATGATCGCCCTGTTTTACCGACCGAGGCAGAAACAACAAATCGTAAATTATTGTACGGACGAAAAAAAAAAAAAAAAAAAACATTATGAAAACACGCGAATAGATTCAGTTTCCATGCTCGTATCGAGCAACTTTGCAAAAGCTTATCGTACTGTTATTCTCACCAGTGTGTGGGGCGATTTGTTTCCGAGGCTCGGCTCGCCTGCCATTTTTTTTTTTTTTTTTTTTTTTTTTTTTTTTTTTTCGAGCGAACGTATGCGTAAAATTAATAATCGCGCGAGAATCGCGCGTTCGGCGAAAAAAGAGCGTACATTCGTTACCGGAGCTGTCAGCGAGCTATCGACTGGCGAGCCTACGGTACTGCAACCGAAATGGAATCTTATCGCGGCTCGATATCGACGCCTCTTCCCTTCTCATTTTAATCTCTTCCGCTATCAGTTAAGGTTTTTTTTTACGCTGGTAAAAAAATCGTACTGGCTATCGGATAGTGATAGCCGTCATTGAAACTACTATACGATGTCATTCAATCTACTTAGCTTCCTCATAGAGGAAGTTTTGTTTTCGTTTAAAAAAAGAGAAAAAGATTGCAGGAACTACCACGTCTTCAGTAATAATTACTGACTGGTGACGAGTAACTCGATAAGTAGTAACTGCATAAGTAGTAACTGCATAAGTAGACTGCGTAAGTAGTAACTGCATAAGTAGACTGCGTAAGTAGTAACTGCGTAACTAGAAACTGCATAAGTAGTAACTGCATAACTATTTACTGCGTAAGTAGTAACTACGTAAGTGGAAACTGTATAAGTAGTAACTGCACAAGTAGTAACGGCGCAAATAGTAACGGCGCAAGTAGTAACAGCGCAAGTAGTAACAGCGCAAGTAGTAACAGCGCAAGTAGTAACGGCGCAAATAGTAACGGCGCAAGTAGTAACAGCGCAAGCAGTAACAGCGCAAGTAGTAACAGCGCAAGTAGTAACGGCGCAAGTAGTAACCGCGCAAGTAGTAACGGCGCGAATGGTAACGGCCCAAGTAGTGACTGCTTGAGTAGTGCTGAAGTACAAGTGACTGCCTAAGTAGTGCTGAAGTAATGACTGTTTAAGTAGTGACTGCGTAAGTAGTGACTGCTTAAGTAGTGACTGCGTAAGTAATGACTGCTTAAGTAGTAACTGCTTAAGTAGTGACTGCTTAAGGAGTGACTGTTGAAGTAGTGACTGCTTAAGTAGTGACTGCTTAAGTAGTGACTGCTTAAGTAGTAACTGCTTAAGCAGTGACTGCCTAAGGTGTGACTGATTAAGTAGTGACTGCTTAAGTGGTAACTGTAGTAACGTCTTTTCCACATATCTTCAAGAAATTCGGTATGCAACAAAAATGGTCATCTGAAGAATACATTTTTTTCGATCGATTCCCCTTAAGGGATGACATTCAGAGAAAATTTAAGGTACGTAAATATTTTTATAAATCGACACAGTCCGTCCTAGCTGACCCCGATTTGAAAAATATCACGAGCTTCCGTGGCGCAATTGGCTAGCGCGTTCGGCTGTTAACCGAAAGGTTGGTGGTTCGAGCCCACCCGGGAGCGTTAGTTTTTTGCCTCCTTTATAATAGAAATAAATTTTTCATCATTATTCATTTTTCAATTTTATATATATTTTTTTCGTCGAAATGCTCTTTATTAATAATTATTTATCTAAGTCAATAGTGGAGAATCTTTCAATGAGAACTGAGGGCGTTTTTCCATATTAGTTGCAGTCGATATAGCAGTACAAAACTTTTCCCAGATGATGTTTCACATAAGTACCGCGCCGAGCGCTCGCGTCGCGTCGCGCCGCTCAGCTCGACGCGTAAATTCACCACTCACAATTTTTTCTTGACGAAATTGATTAAAAAATATATAAAATCAGCCGCAATAAGAGAACCGATTACGTAGGAAGGATCAAATTTACGGTTAAAAGGAAATATATAAATTACCGGTAAAATAACCGCCGTCGAGTATCAAAATTTCAGCCGTGGTCATTTTAATAACTACACGACTATAATAATTAATTGAACTCACCCAATTAACCGACCAATTAATTTTTCTACCTATTTGTAGTTAAAATAATAACAAAAATAATTTAAAAAGAAAACAGGAGCAATAAAATCCATAAATATTTCTCAGACTTATAACGCCGAATTGAAAACGAAAGCTTCGGAGATTACAGGAATTTACTTTGCCTGCGTTCGGTATAGCAGCTTGAAGGCTTTACCCAGACTTGGAGCTTCGCGCGACCGCCGTGCGGAGCGCTCGCGTCGCGCCGCTCGCGTCGCTCACGCTCGGCAGTGAATTCTCCAGTCACCATTTTCCTGCTATCGGCTTTTAACGCAGCCCGCACGAGGACTCGGCGAAAAATTGATCAAAAAAATATATATACAATAATCCATCGCAACAGGACAACCGATTACATAAGAAGCATAACATTTCCGGTATATCACAAATTTATAAATTTCTGGTAAAATAACCGCTGCCGTCTATCGAAATTTCAATGGTGCTCATTTTTGAACTCACGATATTTACCAACCAATTAATTTTTCCACCCATTTGTAGTTAAAATAATAACAAAAATAATTAAAAAAAGAAAACAGGAGCAATGAAATCCATAAATATTTCTCTGACTTATAACGCCGAATTGATAACGAAAGCTTCGAAGATTACAGGAATTTACTTTGCCTGCAGTCGGTATAGCAGCTTGAAGGCTTCTCCTAGGCTTAGAGCTTCGCGCGACCGCCGCGCGGAGCGCTCGCGTCGCGCCGCTCGCGTCGCTCACGCTCGGCAGTGAATTCTCCAGTCACCATTTTCCTGCTATCGGCTTTTAACGCAGCCCGCACGAGGACTCGGCCAAAAATTGATCAAAAAAAAATATATACAATAATCCATCGCAACAGGACAACCGATTACGTAAGAGGGACAAGATTTACCGTTTTCCCGAATCGATAAAAAAAATAATAATAATAAAAAATAAAAATAATAAAAATAAGTCGCGTTGCAATAATTCGTAGATCGGCGCGTTCGATTCAGTGGCAAGATTGTTCTCGCCGGCGAACTCGCCGCCTACCAACTCGCCGACCGAGCCAACGTTTTCGCCCTTTCCTCGAACACTTCGAAACACTCGAGCTTCGTTCGCTGAGGCGAAAAGTAAACGTCGAACGATCGCTCTTCGCGACGCCGAGCGCGTTTTTCGCGACGCCGAGTTTTTACGTAATCGACGCCGAGCGGCGCGACTCGACGGCTTTTTTCTTTGAGGTTAGGGCTTTAGGCACGAGGATTTCTCGCGCAATAATTCTGCCCAACGGCGAAACTTTCGACGGTGATCTTTCGTCTTTTTGTCTCTCTGGTCGACAGCGATGTTTGGCTAGTTTTTTCGAAATTCGCGACACGCTGTTTTTCAAAAATAAAGCGAAAACGTAAAAAAAAAAATGTTATTCGTGAAATCATCTTTTTTTTAAATTAAATTTGAATTAATTTTTTTTTTTATAAATTTAACTTTATTTTTTTTATTTTTTTTTAATTACATTTTGCGTAGTTTTCATATGTTGTTAATTGTGTTTTAAATCCGGCTTATCGGTCAATTGCACAAATTTTACAGTTGGATGAGATTTCGTTTTTATTTAATGACTCCATTATTTTGTCATCGGTCTATGATTTTTTTTTTAATTCCTTGTGTTTTTGCGTTGCAGAAATCATGGCGTCAAACTTTTTCAACAGGATGGGTCAGGTCGGCATCGGACTTGCTCTGACCGGCAGCGTGGTCAACTCGGCACTCTATAACGGCAAGTCTATGTCATAAAACCCTCTCTGTCGGCGTTGGTTTGAGGTTTTCCTTTTTATTCAATTTTATTCAATTTTATTTAATTTTATTTAATTGTATTTATTTTTATTTAATTTAATTTTATTTTATTTAATTTTATTTAATTGTATTTATTTTTATTTAATTTAATTTTATTTTATTTAATTTTATTTAATTTCATTCAATTTTATTTGAATTTATATAATTTTAGATGCTTTTACTGAATTAATTTTTTTTTTTTATTATCGTTTGATTTGCTATTTATGTCTTGCAATGTTAGTTTAACGGTAACATTGGTTCAAGTTTACATTTTGTAGTTATAAACTGTCGGATCTTGGCCAGCTTTTTTGCAGTCCTGTCTTTAGTGCGAGTGTGCGTTTTATTGAATTTTATTTTATTTTATTTATGTAGTAGTAAAAGTCATTTGTTGACCTCTCATGCAATGCTAAATCTACTTTTCTTTGGGAAACCTTTTTTTTTTACACATAATGCCATATTGTGGGCCAATAGGTCATTGACCGAAGTCCTTCATCCTTTTTATTTAATTTTATCCAATTTTATTTAATTTGTCCAATTTTATACAATTTTATTTGCTTTTAAAAATTTCATTTGCTTATTTAATTTTATTTACTTTGCTTAATTAAATCTTTTTTTTAATCTTCGTTTGTTATCTTATTTCCGAGTCTTTCTATTCTAGTTAATTGCAACATTGGTCCGAATTTGTAATTTCTAATTACCAGCTGTCGAATCTTGGCCGGCTTGTGTTTTATTGAATTTTATGGAACGTAATCAATTTTATTCAATTTTATTTTATTTCATTTTACCTAATTTTATTTGCCTTTACTTAATGAATTTTTTTTTTTTGTTAATTATCGTTTGATTGCTTATTTCCGAGTCTTTAAATTTAACTTAACCGTAACATTGCTCCGAGTTTGCATTTTCCAATTGCAATCTCTTTCTTCTTACCGCTTCTTTTACCGTTCTATTTTCCGCATCTCTGTATTTCTTGTTTTAATTTCATTCAATTATTTTTAACCCCGATCTAATCTGTTTGCAGTCGACGGAGGCCACAGAGCGGTTATCTTCGACAGATTTGCGGGAATAAAGAACGCCGTCGTCGGCGAGGGAACTCACTTCTTCATACCCTGGATCCAGAAGCCAATAATCTTCGACATACGCTCGAGGCCGAGGAACGTTCCCGTCGTAACGGGAAGCAAGGATCTCCAGAACGTCAACATAACGCTTCGCATACTCTTCAGACCGATTCCCGACTCGCTGCCGAGAATTTACACGATACTCGGCGTCGACTACGAGGAGAGAGTTCTGCCGTCGATCACGACCGAAGTCCTCAAAGCCGTGGTCGCACAATTCGACGCCGGCGAATTGATTACCCAGCGTGAATTGGTGTCCCAGAAAGTCAGCGAGGATCTCACGGAACGCGCCGCGCAGTTCGGCGTCATTCTGGACGATATCTCGCTCGTGAGTCGATCGACGCTTCCGCGTCGACTAGCTTCGATGAACGAGAAAGCGGCACGAAGAAAACAAAAATTGATTTTTTTTTGTTCGAATTTTGAAATTTTGCAAAATTGGATTTTTCTTTTTTTTATTATTGCTTCAATATGCCGGTCAAAGATTCTTTCAATCGATGATACTGGAAAACGAAGCATCGGATCGGCATTCCGAGATTTATGCCATAGAATTGGAACACAATTTTTTCTACCGTCTGATCCAGATACCATATTTTTCACCATAGAATTCGAACACAATTTTTTTCTACCATAGATTTGTACACAATTTTGTTTTCTACCGTAGAATTCGGACACCATTTTTTTTTATACTCCAAAAATCCGAACACGGTTGATTCTTTATAGAGGAAGCTTTATTTTTTTTCTGGCATCGAATTCGGGAACTTTTTTTTTCTACCGTCGTATTCGGACACAATTATTTCCTTATAGGGGAAGCTTTATTTTTTTGTACCGTCGAATTCGGGAACAATTTTTTTTCTGCGGTCGATCAAACACCATCTTTTTCTACCATCGAATCCGGACAAAATTTTTTTCTAACCAGCGAATTCGGACACAACTGTTTCTACCATCGAATTCCGATACCATTTTTTCCACCATCAGTTTCGAACACAATTTCTTTTCTAACCATCGTATTCGGACACAATATTAAATTTTTTTTTTACAAAAACAAAACTTTCTCTATGATTTACAAAAATCACATCAAGCGTCGATAGTAATATGGACTACCGAAAAAAACCTTTTTTTCGTACCGTCCGAAATTAATTCGAAAACAATTTTTTTAATTCCATCCGACCATTATAATAATCTTTTTTTTTTCAATTCCAGACACATTTGACCTTCGGCAAAGAATTCACTCAAGCCG
This sequence comes from Stenichneumon culpator, assembly GCA_964017025.1. Classification (NCBI taxonomy): domain Eukaryota; kingdom Metazoa; phylum Arthropoda; class Insecta; order Hymenoptera; family Ichneumonidae; genus Stenichneumon; species Stenichneumon culpator. The sequence continues at coordinate 5,443,195 of OZ024771.1, forward strand.
TGGAGTTGAAGCAAGTGGCCCAGCAGGACGCGGAGAAGGCGCGTTTCCTGGTCGAGAGGGCCGAGCAGCAGAAGAAAGCCGCGATAATAAGCGCAGAGGGTGACGCACAGGCGGCGAGTTTGCTGGCCAAGTCGCTCGGCGACGCTGGCGACGGTCTCGTCGAGCTGAGAAGAATCGAGGCCGCTGAGGACATCGCCTATCAATTATCGCGCTCGCGCAACGTCGCGTATCTTCCCGCGAACCAGAACGTGCTTCTCAATCTCCAGCAGTAGATTTTACAGTTAGAAATAAAAAAAATTAAAATAAAATAAAAAAAAAATTATTGAGAAGAAACGCGGGGATAAAATTCGACGGACAAAATCGAGCGCGCGAGTCGACGACCGTCGCGCCGGTTTCCGCGCCCTGTAAAGACGGCATTTTATAGCATTTATCCGCAACGAGGACGGATCGTAACGAGTTTAATTGTCAGCTTCTTCTTTTTTTTTTACGTACTCGGTAAAAGCCAGTCAATTGTAGAAAATCATTGTTCAATCTTAGCACTAGAGCGAGATCGATGTCCCAGTTACTCGTGCCGTTATCTTCTTATTTTTCACACCTGTTACTGCAATTCATCAACTTTAATTGTGTTTTCACAACTCAATTATCGATTTATCGATTTATCGATTCGTTGATTTTTTTTTCTTCGGTTCTATCGAATATTTACTGAGATTTTAATAAGTCGATTAAATGTCGATTCAGCAACACGTACTGGGACTTCAATTTTAGGCGTCGAGCAATCAATTCGACGGTCTAATTTGTTTTTTTTTTCGTTATGATAACCACGATTAATTCCGTGGGACGAGATTCTCGATCTCAAGCAGGTACAGGGTAGACAAATTCCGCAAGCTTATCAGTTTTAAAGAATCATTATCGGGGAGAGCATTTTCCTTGTCAGCCATTGGATGGTTCCTGAAATTAATTTGATTTTTTTTTTCTCGAACGCTTACAGTTCATTGGGCTTTTTTTGGCTTTCTGCCTCAAGTGGTCACTGAAAACGCCGGAACGGAGGTGAAAAATACATTCTCTTAGCCTGCATCGACCGAGTCTCTCGTGTCCTCGATTTCCCGGTGAAAAAAAATATATATATCGTCGTTGCGGCGTGAATAATTTCGTCACTGCCTGAAGATCGTCTCTGTGGAAACGAAAATTCGTCGAGTCGCACTCGAAGGGCCTCTCGGAGCTCGATGGAATATTCGACGTTGAAACTATAACGAACAATGCAACAAGTTTGAAGAAATATAATAAATACGACAAATGTTCTCGTTAAAAAAAAGTGCAGTTTATTGCGAACAGAAGTTCGAGGTTTTTTTTTCGTAGCCTAGTCGTCACTTTGCCAAAAGAGCAGAAAAAAAATCCCATATGTTTTATCGTCGTTAAAGAATCGCCCGGTACGGTTCCTCAAACTCTGTACCGATTGAAGAAAACCTTTCTTATGAAACTTAAACGTTGTTAATTTTTTTGTTACTTATGTTTGACTTTTTTTCTTTTTTTTTTTTTTAGGGCGCCGATTTTGCCAATCGATTCTTGACTGGAGTGGTCCAAAGCAGAGAAGGGGAAAGTACCAAAAAGTACTTCAAGTTCAAAGTACGAAGTATCACAAGTACTTTTTGTAATTGAAGTGTTTCTCAAGTACTTTTTGCTATTCGGTTCGTAGCGTTCGCTATTACCATTTTCGCGGCATGTAAGATAGTTTTGATGAGTAGTCCAAGGTTTTCTCATTACTGGAGTCACATTCTCGAGTGAACATTGGAAATAAATGATGAAAAATAATATTCCACTACATTTCACTTTATTCATATTAACCAGAGCTGGGCAGTATTTTAAATACTTGGTGCACTTTAGGTTTTTTAAGTACGTATTTTACGTACTCAAATAATTTTTGGGAGCTTTAAGTACAAAATAGAAAATACTTTCGTGTCCACTCCATATTAATTTTGTACGGTTAGGCCGAACAAGCCGGCTGAGAAAAAGTACTTAAACGAAGTACTTATAAATTTATTTCAAGTACAAAAAGTATTTTGTATTTTGAGTATTTTCGAGTAATTGTCCCGCTCTGCTGTCAGTCAGACACAAGAGCGTAGCGTAGTGTCATAATTTCTGTTCTGTTGTGTTTCGACTTTAACGGCGAGTCTTGCGTTCTGTTTAAGTTTTGTTGCAAATATATAGTTAACCCATCATGCGAGGCGCTGTTCGCGGCATCGAGAACATACAACCGTTTCAGGGTGGCCACATAAATTGAAAATCCACGATCGCGATTACAAATTCATAATAACTATTAATAATCGGGCATTCTATTCGCCGGTGAATGTTGTTGTCACCCTAGCAAGTTGACGGACCGAAAAACGGACACGTCCGTTGGGGAACGAAACTGACTACATTTTTTGTTGTCATTTGGTCTTTTTTCTGTTGCGGAAACCAAAAACGGACCGAACATTTTTTTCATTTGCTTTGGTCCGTTTTTGGTTCCCGCAACCAAAAAAGGACCAAGATCGTATTTGTATTCTGTCTTCATTAAAAACAGAATTAAAGGCAAAACAAAAAAAAATGTAAACTTAGTTAAAATTTTTTATAAAAAACGTTCGGTCCTTCCTCGGTTTCCGCAATCGAAAAAGGGCCAATCCAAAAACGTACGGTGCGTTTTACCGTTTTTGCGGTCCGTTTTGTTCCCCAACGGACGTGTCCGTTTTTTGGTTCGTTTTTTATTTATTTTTCCCCTAAAAGCAGACGCCCGTCAACTTGCTAGGGCATTGCCGAAAAATGAGAAACCGACGCGACTGTGCCCGTCAGCGACACGAGGTAGTGTAAATACTATAATACGTAGCAACGATACCAGTCGGTATAAACTATTTCTTCAAATCGGTGGTAGAGGGCAAAATACCAAAGTTCCTACCGTGTTACTTATTTTCACAATTCTGAATAGTTTGTCAGGGAAATTTTCTAAAATATCAGGAAAATGTCAGGGAATTTTTTTTCGTCCGATTTATCGGCCACCCTGGCCGGTAAATCGGACGAAAGGTTGCATTGTAAGATTCTCGTTAAAATTATACTTGTTGAGAAGTTTCGAAAGATAATCGACAGATAATATATTGACAGAAATCGGATGTCATGCAAATCATCGAGTAACCGTAATGCGAGCGCGTACTCAAAAAGTACTTGCAGTTAGTACTCGAAAACGTAAAAAAACGTACTTGAAGTACTAAAAAGTACTTGAGGACTTTAACATCGGACTTGAAGTACCAAACAAGTACTCGGTACTTCAAATACTGCCCAGCTCTGGTCCAAAGTGAATGTCATGCAAATCATCGAGTAACCGTAATGCGAGCGCGTACTCAAAAAGTACTTGCAGTTAGTACTCGAAAACGTAAAAAACTTACTTGAAGTACTAAAAAGTACTTGAGGACTTTAACTTCGGACTAGAAGCACCAAACAAGTACTCGGTACTTCAAGTACTGCCCAGATCTGGCCCAAAGTGGATGTCATGCAAATAATCGAGTAACCGTAATACGAGCGCGTTCTCAAAAAGTACTTGTAGTTGGTACTTGAAGTACTAAAAAGTACTTGAGGACTTTAAGTTCGGACTTGAAATACCAAACAAGTACTCGGTACTTCAAGTACTGCCCAGCTCTGGTCCAAAGTGGATGTCATGCAAATCATCGAGTAACCGTAATGCAAGCGCGTACTCAAAAAGTACTTGTAGTTGGTACTCGAAAACGTAAAAAACGTACTTGAAGTACTACAAACTACTTGAGGACTTTACGTTCGGACTTGAAGTACCAAACAAGTACTCGGTACTTCAAGTACTACCCAGCTCTGGTCCAAAGTGGATGTCATGCAAATCATCGAGTAACCGTAATGCGAGCGCGTACTCAAAAAGTACTTGTAGTTGGTACTCAAAAACGTAAAAAAACGTACTTGAAGTACTAAAAAGTACTTGAGGACTAAGTTCGGACTTGAAGTACCAAACAAGTACTTGGTACTTCAAGTACTGCCCAGCTCTGGTCCAAAGTGGTTCTTCGTACGCGCTGCTCGGCCACTTTGTCGCGGGAATTCGACGAACGGCAACGCCGCGCGTCGGTCCGAGAAAGATCGAGGGGTGTCTCGAGCAAGAAGATCTCGTTCCACGATTAATCAGGCTCCCGGGTGGATCGAGCCGAGATACGCTTCGCGCAGCGGGTGTTCTCTCACCTTGCACGGAATACCGAACGGCTCTCGAACGATAATTCATCTCGCTTCGCGCTCCCGTGCGAAACTCGTTCGTCGATCGAATGATCTTCGTCTGCTTTGCCATAAACACTCGAATTTTTTGTTTGTTTTTTTCTTTATGAATTTTAGAGACAATTTTTAGCATCGAGGCGAAATTGTTACTTATCAGTGAACGCAAATGGTTAAAAAAAGAAAGGTGCAAAGTAATGTGCGCATAACTTTTTCGGTGAAAATATTTCTCTGAATATGTCTGAAGGTTTATCTGAAAGTCTCGGAAAATTTATGAGAAATTTATTGAGAAAAGTCATCTGAATTTATCAAATTTTTCGCACTTTTAAGAAAAAGTCAAGATTTTTATGAATCTAAATATTGCTGATTGTTCTGAAAATCTCTGATTTTCTCTGCCGATTTCTTTTGATAACTATGAACTTTGTCGTTTTGCTCTGGCTAGTAATTTTCTACATTCAAGAACAATTATCTGGAAAACTCAAATTTTCGCTGATTCACAGCGTGTAACAGAATGAGTAGATCTCGCAAGTTCTCTGAAATTCTTTAAGGTAGTCATTGCGAATGGTATTGATTTCGCATTAGTTTCAGAGAATTGAGAAGGAATTGTAAACACTTCTCGATGGTATAAAAATCTGAAAAAAATCGAGCGTATCAAAGATGCCGAAAAGTTTAATTTTCCATAATAATAATTCCAAAATGTTATTAACAGATTGATAAAAAATTCAATTGTTTAACAAATTTCCCGGAAACATACATTTTTGTAATGAAAATTATTCGTTTATTTTTCTGAATGCGTATGATTTTTTCAGATTTTTAAGGATGTAGGAGCAGTACAATCTCGATGGGATAAAAATCTGAAATGAAATGAAGTCTCTAGGAAATGCTGCAAAGGTTATTTTTGTTCAATAATAATTCCAATTTGTTAGCAACAAATTGAAGATAAAAAGCTGAAAATTGAAATTTTCATATCGCTTCCTCATAAAAGTTGAAAGTTGAACGTTGAAAGCTGAAAGTTGAAAGTTGAAATTTTTATATCACTTTCTCATAATGGCCCTTTATTCGCAAAGCTCCTTCTATGAGAAAGCATTTACTATATTTTTGGCTTCCTCATAGAGGAAGCTTTGCGAATAAAGGGCCATTATGAGAAAGTGATATAAAAATGTCAACTTTCAACTTTCAGCTTTCAACGTTCAACTTTCAACTTTTATGAGGAAGCGATATGAAAATTTCAATTTTCAGCTTTTTCAATATCAACGTCGTATTTAACTTTTAAGCAAAACTGCTGGCCGACTCAGGTTTAGTGCGAAAAAACCTTGCGCTTTTGGTCAAAACGGCTGTCGAATCTGTACTCGAGGCGAAAAAATACATAGAATATCATAGAGTATTCATCGGGAAGCCAAGAAATCGCTGTTTGAAAATACGCAAAATAACCCATTTTTGTAATTTTGGCTATATAAATACCCGGTAAACTTTTTCGTTAGCCGTCACTCCGGGATTGTATTTTATGTATTTTTTCACGCTGATTACGAATCTGACACTTTTTTATTCGTAGATTAATATTTAATATGGAAAAATGCGTCTTGAAAAAAAAAAAAAAAAAATTCATGAAATTCAAAAAATTCAAAATGACATAAAATTTAAACGGCTCGATCGATTTTCTTGAAATTTTAATGGGATCATCGGGTGATCATATTCCATCTGTGTACGCGTTTTTAGCCCGATAGCTAAAAAATTGCGAGCGCTACGGTGCGCACAGACTTTTTCGAAGAAATTAAAAATGGCGTACAAAAAAAACAACTGAACATTTTTGGATGAAATTTGGCAGAAACATTGACTATTAACCACACAAGCTGTGTGCAAAATTTCAGCCTGATCGGTGCAGGCGTTCCCGAGATATAGCCATTTGAATTTTTCGCGTCTGATTCACACACACACACACACACACACACACACACACACACACACACACACACACACACACACACACACACACACACACACACACACACACACACACACACACACACACACACACACACACACACACACACACACACACACACACACACACACACACACACACACACATACATCCGGACATTTTTTCTAAATGTGATTTTTCGATGTTTTGGAACATTCTGAACACGTTTTCATTAAAATCTCGAAAATTTTTTTTTTCACCATCACAAAGCTTCCTCTACGAGGAAGCAAAATTATTATACAACAAATTACTCGTCAACTTAACTATTTTCCTTCATAAAAATGATTCGTTTATTTTTTATGAATATGTATACATTGTTTCAGAATTTTTTGTAATCTTTGAAAATTGCGTTTTTCATAGGACTTAAACATAGGACTTAAACATAGAAAAAACGCGATTTTCAAAGATTACAAAAAATTGTAATTTGAGAAAATGTTAGAGATATTAGCAAATAGCAGAGAAAATCAGAAAAAAATTTCAGAATATCTCTGAAAATCACTGAAACGGTTGGGGCTTTTCAGACAAATTGTCAGAGAAATATTTTCACCAGTCAATAAGATCAAATCGCGGCCTTTCCGCACTGAAAGCTGCGGAATATCTGACAGTATCTCTAACAATCTAATCTAATGCCTATCGACGTCGTTGAAAAGTGCATCGTAATATCGCGAAACGGAAGGTCAATACCGAGATTACACTCAAATAGAGGCGATAAATCTATACGATCTCCGGGCGCGCCCAGCAATCATTGCCTTCGCGAATGCGCTTGGAAATGTTGTTTTGCATTAAATACAAAAATAAAAATGTTTAGAATTAATTCAACAACGGTATCGGCCAGAACGGACAACGACCTGGCCGATATCAGAGAAAAAGACAAGATTGGGTATGTTTTTTTTTTTCATTAATCTTGGTTTTCACAACCAAAATTGGAATTACAAAATTAACCAAATAGTGTGTTGGGTATTTTATTAATGTGTGTGGCAGCGACATGGTGGTGCGGGTCTGGAAGGTGGAGGAACCAAAAAAGCTCGGCAAGGCGAAAGCTTTATTTTTCAAATTCATCGTCGAAAACGGAAAAATGCTGCGAATTCAGTGCATCGCGGTGGAAGATCAAATCGAGCGGATTAAACCTCTGGTGAAAAAGAACACGGTTCGTATTCTTGAAGACGAAAAAGGGAGCTTTAACCCTAGAACTCACATATAATTTTTTCTACCTTCTAACTCATCACCGGGGTACACCGAAAAAAAGGTTTGGTAATATCAACCTCACAGCTGCGGTCACGGAAAATTGGTTTGAATCAATTCAGGCGCATTTAAATAGACTGCACCGTTGTTGAAATAATAAAACTCGTGCGGTTGTGTCAATTGCGTATAGCAGTTACTGCAATTGCAACGTTGATGCAAAGTGAACCAAAACCGCATTAAATAACCTTTTTTCGAGTCAATCGTATATACTGTCAACATACAAATCGACTTCCCTATTTTCTCCGTGATGGTTGATGGTTTGGCCAAAATCAAATTAGGTTTTTGTAGTCAATAGATATAAGTATGAAAACCTAATTTGCTTTTGCTTGTCGTATCAATCGTTTTGGAGAAAACAGGGATGGCGATTTGTTACCGACTGAGACTGTAACACATGCCCTTAAAGTAGCTATGACGATGCGCTGGACTCAAAGACATTAGCGTCTATGACATAAAAAATTAATTATATGTGGTACTTTGTCTGCATCAAAAATATTATAAAAAATAATAGAGTATCTATGAAAATGTTCGCTATTGAATTGAACCGATTATTTGTAAGCAGATTATTTGTATAGTGTGGATTTGACTTCATTTTTATGACAATTAGGTTGGGAAACGTCATTTGGGCCGAAACCGTGCATTTTGATCGCAGTTCTATTGAACATTAGTTCGGTGACTTAATTTTTTTTTGTTGCGGATCAATTCCTGATTGATTCGCAAGTCCGCAGTACTTTATATTTTTTTCTATATTTGGACTGAGTATGTTGATTCTCGATTTGAAGATCTATTTCGCCAGCTCTCCCGTAAAAGCGCAGTGTAAAAGATCAATTTTCAGGATCTAATTATTTATTCAAATGGTCGGTAAAAGCCTTCGAGATTTTGTACAAGTTTGAAATGGAGGTTTCGAGTCGAAAATGTCAATTTGTACTTTTAGGAGCGCAGTGTCAATATCGTATGGGGTACTTTTATACCCCATATGTGAGTTCTAGGGTAAAAAAATTGGATTAAAATTTAAAACTCAGTTGCAGTGGTGATCGCGAAATCACCGATTTTTTTTTTGTGTAGTCAAATGACCGGACATAAAGGTCATATGACCGGCGTAAAAATAAATCATATTTCTGAAATAAAAAATGACGGTCATTTAAAAGCGTCATTGTTCGAATGCAAAATGACCGTCAATTTTTTACATCTCGGTCACATTACGCGTATCAATTTTGAGGAGGTAAAATTTATCAATTACTATAGTTGAATTTTATTTTAAGAGATGAGAATTAGAGTTAATGGGGCGTTTCGAATAATTTTTAAACAATGAACGACAAGCGGACATTTTTTCTTTCAGATAATTTGCATCAAAGGCGCCACTTCGAAGAGAGAAAGAGATCCGATCTTCAACGGCGGTGATGTACCGTTTGTGTCGATGATCTACTCGAATACGACTATTACGGTAATAGACGACTGCGTTTCGGACAACGAGACTGACAACGAGCCGATACAGGTTTTTTCTATTTATTTATTTATTTATTTATTTATTAAATTAGCGCAGTATCTGTGTAAGTTATTATTATATAGATAGTGAGATATGATTTTTAATGGAAAGTAATTGACAAATTTTATTATGTATTTATTGTTGCAGAAAAATCGAGATATAAAATTTTGAACGCACCGAAGTAGTTGCTGTCTGCTGTCGTCTCGCGCTTAAAGCATCAATGAAGATCGATTAAGATGTTCACAATTGGAGCATCTTGCCACCAGTCAAAGCGAGTTTCATAAAAATGTTCACCTATTTCGATACAGAAAAGTGTTGAACTTTCATAAAAAATATATGTATATATATATACTAGTTTTTAAATTTTTACATCCAAATAAAAATTCTTTTTAATGTCGATATGGTCGATTTTATTTCAACTATTCGTCAAATTACTCCGCAATTTTTCGATTAAAGTTTGAAGAAGATATTTGAATAAACTTCCGAAAAGCGCATACCTCCGACCGATCTGAAATTTGGTATGCTAACGTATTTTGACCTGCTAATCACGAATATGATAAGGAAAAATATTTTAGTCTATTTTTCATAGAAATGGACGTTTATTGCATTCAAAAAAATCTACAAAATTTAGTCTTCAAAAGTTCATTTTTTAAGATATAGAGGGTTATTAAAAATGTTCAATTTTTCGATATCTCATAAAAATACGATCCAAAAATTCTTTAAAAAATCACAAAAACCCCTTGTAAATAATCATAAATTATGGTGAAATTACAACTTTTTTTGAGAGGGTCGGGTTTTTGACCGTTCGATTTTACATGGAATACCTCACATATAATCGATAATGTTGGTATACTGTTAAAAAAAATTGTAAATCAAATTTAATGTACCATTGTCATGAAAAAAATGATGAACTTTCAGAGTTACATAAACAATTTTTCGACTAAAGTTTGAAGGAAGACATTTTTTTTTAAAGAGTATTTTTAGTTCGATACTGTTTTTTCCTCTATCCAAACGTTTTCATATCAGTAAAAACTGCAGATTTTTTTCATTGGCAAAATGTAGGTATAATCGGTATTGTTGGTAAACTGTAAAAAAAAAAAAATTGCAAATCAAATTTAATGTTCCATTCCCATGAAAAAAAAATTGATGAACTTTCAGGGTGACATTAAAGTGAATTATAAGAACTACCGTACTTTTGTAGTAAAACCAAAGTAAATTATCAAAAGTAAAGTATTTCCAAATTTTTTTTTACACTACACCTTCATTATATCTTCTTATTCAATAACCTGACGATAAACTCAGCGAACAAGACTAAAAAAAAAAAAAAAAAAATACAGCGATCACAAGTGATCCAAATCAGCTAGCGGCGAAAGGACAGTTTTGAGGAGACTCCCGTTTTAACGCCATGAATTTATCTTCTCGGGAGGCCGAACGAGTAAAATGGCGCTCTCGGCGCTTTATGGTGGAAGTTTCTGTGCGGTCCCCCTCGAAGCTTCTCGGAGTCAGGGGACTTCTCGTTGCGGCGCAGTGTTAAATTTGTATACATGTATACATACATATATATAAAACAGAGAGAGAGAGAGAGAGAGAGCGGGAGAGGAAGAGATCGAGTTGGCTGTTTGCGCCTCTCGACAAATAAGGGGAAGTCGTTACCCTGGGCCAGTGCCGAGGCGGAGCTCTCTCGCGCACGGAGTAATTAACTGGCTTCCACCCAGGACCCTCTTGCCGCCACACCCTTGTCGTCTCCTCTTTCCGGCTTCGGCTTCTACTCGAAGGAGCACCGGAGCTTAAGGAGGTCCGCTTAGGCTTTCACGGGGTCGTGTCTTCATTATTCACCCGCTAATCTCCTTTCGCCTCTCTGCGCTAGTTCAACCCGCAAACTCTCTATTCCATATATACATATATATATGTCTCTCAATGTCTCTATCTCTTTCTCATTCCTCGGTACTGCAGTCGTCTCGTCCCATGTGGAATAACGCGTCTTATTTCATTCTTGCAGTAACGAGAGACTCGATAACGTCGCTAGCTCGAATCACAAGAATAACTTAATAGAATACAATTTTCACAAAAAAGAAAGAACGGTAGAAATGTACGATAAATTACGCATAAATGTCTCATTGTAGCAGCGGGGCAACGGAGCAACGGAGCAACGGAGCAACGGAACAACGGAGCAACGGAGCAACGGAGCAACGGAGAAACGGAGCAACGGAGAAAGTGAGCAACGGAGCAACGGAGAAACGGAGCAACGGAGAAAGTGAGCAACGGAGCAACGGAGAAACTGAGCAACGGAGCAACGAAGCAACGGAGCAACGGAGAAATGGAGAAACAGAACAGCGGAGCAAAGGAGCAACAGAGAAATGGAGCAACAGAGCAACGGAGAAATGGAGCAACGGAGCAACGGAGCAACGGAGCAACGGAGAATCGGAGAACGGAGAAACGAAGAAACGGAGAAACGGAGAAACGGAGAAACGGAGAAACGGAGAAACGGAGAAACGGAAAACCGGAGAAACGGAGAAACGGAGAAACGGAGAAACAGAGAAACGGAGAAACGGAGCAAATGACCAACGGAGAAACAGAGAAACGGAGAAACGGAGCAAATGACCAACGGAGTAACAGCAACTGCAAGTAAGCTCGATCTTGTTTTAAAATGATTTTTGCTTTTTTTGCTTCCTCATAGAGGAACCTTTGTTTTTAATTTAATTTCTGCAACGGATCCGAGGAGGATGCAAAACAAAACCGAAGAAAAAAAACAAATGGTATAAGCAAGAGTGGACAAAAAAAGAGAAAAAAAAAATGGTAAGCTCAATTGCCAGCAAATCATAATAGTCGTACGGGCTGCTCTTCGCAGGGGCTGTTGCCGTCGGTGCTTTTTAGGCTTCTGGTGGCTTTAACTTCTGGTAGTCAGGCTAACGACCGCTTCCTCTCTCCGGTTACTACGCGTTCGTTCGACGAACGCGCACCTGTTACTCCCCATGCCGGTGGAGGCTTGCACGCGAGCCACATATGCCAAGAGGTCTTCGGTATATCCTCCTTGCGAGAAGAGAACGAGAAAGGAAGAGAAAGAGAGAGACCGTTTCTCGTCGTCAAGACAAAACTGCCCCGGGCAACTGTTTCCCCGAGGTCTATACTCATCGCGAGCTGGAACACAAGTCGCGGGGCTCTCTCGAATCTATATACCGCGGGACGTGAGAGAAGAAGTAAATTATAATGAAGAGCAATAAGAGCAACGGTTAAGAAAAGAAGTAAAAAAAAGTAGACGCGAACAAAATTTCGGCCACGGCAGAAGTTTTTGAAATTACACGATGCGTCGCACTCTCTAGCAGGTAAAAGTTCGTGTACCATCCCGGCAAGTGAGTGTCGTTGCCATTAGTTGCCATTGCCATTCGTTGGCGATCCTATTCTTACCATACCCATTCTAGGCGTTCCCATTTCTGACATTCTCATTCCTGCTATTCCAATTTCTGCCATTCCTATTCCAGCCATTCCCATTCTTGCCATTCCCATTCTTGCCATTCCCATTCCTGCCATTCCCATTGCTGCCGTTCCCATTCCTGCCATTCCCATTCTTGACATTCTCATTTTGGTCATTCCCATTCTCGCCATTCCCATTCCTGCCATTCCCATTCCTGCCATTCCCATTCCTGCCATTCCCATTCCTGCCATTCCCATTCCTGCCATTCCCATTCCTGCCATTCCCATTCCTGCCATTCCCATTCCTGCCATTGTCATTCCTGCATTCCCACTCTGGCCATTCCCATTCTTGCCATTTCCATTCTTGCCATTTCCATTCCTGCCATTACCATTCTTGCCATTTCCATTCTTACCATTCCCATTCTTGCCATTCCCATTCTTGCCATTCCCATTCTTGCCATTCCCATTCCTGCATTCCCATTCTGGCCATTCCCATTCTGGCCATTCCCATTCTGTTCATTCCCATTCGTGCCATTCTCATTCTCGGCATTCCCATTTTTGCCATTTCCATTTTTGCCATTCCCGTTCTTGCCATTCCCATTCTTGCCATTCCCATTCTTTCCATTCCCATTCTTTCCATTCCCATTCTTGCCATTCCCATTCCTGCCATTGCTTCAAAAACAAATCTCGATAACGTTTGCCCACATGCGCCGTGAGAGATATACAGCGAGTTACCATGAGTAAGAGACTCGATACGGTAATTTTCCGGAAGGCTCGTTTCAAAATCGTTCGTTCAATCTCAATTTTTCGGTTCCACCTTTCTCGTTCGACCGGCGGGAGGCGCGCATCGACGATTCCACCACAGAGATCCTCGCTGCCACAGCCTCGTTAGGCAGATGACGTTAATTAGAGCGAAAATCGTGATGACGGATGCTGTCCGGGACCCGGTCGTAGTCCAACGTGACCTCTCATTTCGGGTCTTTGCCGAGCGCGGTCCACGCAGATGTACGATGAGAGCCAGAGAGAACCCTCCGGCGCTACGCGGTCCCGGTCTGCTGCTCAACGGGCTGGATTAAAAGCTCTCGCTAATTGTGTAGACTGACCTGAGGCCATCTTCCCCCCCCCTCTCCCCCGTCCTTACCGCCGATGGAACGTTCGTCCCGTCGTTTCGACCAACTGACCAACGCCACAAATTCCGCCCCGGGCTACGACAAAGTGGGAAAACTAATACCGCATTATACGGTAGCGCTCATAAAAAAAAAAAAAAAAAAATATGCCCTTTGGATCTCATAACGCCAGTTTGCATTCTCGTTTTCGATTCAATTCCGTAGGAGCTTTGCGGCATTCGAACGCGAGTTGAATTCCCCGAGAAAGGGTACAAATGCCGGGAGGATGTGCGGAGAATGACGCTCGGTTTCCTAGTGGTGAAAGCTTTTTTTGTTGAGTGATGAAAAAAAAAAACTGATAATGTGGAATTTTTGACATCGCTTACGCATTGTATTTAGTTTTATTTGAGGTTTCTGTGGAATGGGTTTTTAAAAAAAGTGAAAATTGACTTTTTTTGTATAGATTTCCTCGTGCAATTTAATTTGATTTGCGGATTCTGGGGTAAAATATTTTTTGCGATTGTTTGGTTTCCTCGCGATGAAAGCTTTTTTTTTTTTTGAGTGATAGCAAAAAAAAAACAAACTGTGAAAATGTGGAATTTTTACATCGCTTACGCATTTTATTTAGTTTTATTTGAGGTTTCTGTGGAATGGGTTTTAAAAAAAAAGTGGAAATTGACTTTTTTTGTGTAGATTTCCTCGTGCAATTTAATTTGATTTGCGGATTCTGGGGGAAAATATTTTTTGCCATTGTTTGGTTTCCTCGCGATGAAAGCTTTTTTTTTAGTGATAGCAAAAAAAAAACATACTGTGAAAATGTGGAATTTTTACATCGCTTACGCATTTTATTTAGTTTTATTTGAAGTTTCTGTAGAATGGGCTTTTAAAAAAGCATGGAAATTGAGGTTATTGAGGTGTAGGATTGAGGTGGAATGGGTAAATAAAAAAGAGTAGAAATCTACATTTTTACATTGATTTTCTCACACAATTTAATTTAATTTGCAGATTCTGGGGAAAGCATTTTTTGCAATTATTTGTCGTCCGTATAGAGGAAGTAGAGAAAGTGAATGATTGCTCTGTAACAGTACGAAATAATTATATTGAAACTCCGTTGTAAGCTCCAACTTGTCTATTTTACCAGCAAATCGTCATTTCATCAGGCGATTCCAAAATTCAGATTCAACTCTTAGAAAGTACCAAAAGCACTAATTTTCGGAAAATCAAGGAAATTACATCATAATTATAATTCCAATAATATTATATCATAAATATCAAATCATGAAATAAAAAGAAACAATCCATGTATCAGAACAAAAACCAATTTAAATTTTCATATAATTTCCGCATTAAAGTCAAAAATTGAAATTTTCATATCAAAGATATGAAGCAAAGAAGCAAAAGACCAAAACGACTCTTTCCTACCATAGCGGACATCCGCGATGTAAAAAAAAAAAAAACAACAAAAATCAATTTGCAAAACAGCTCCTATTCTCAAAACAGTCGAAACCATCGCCAAACTTCCAACGAGCCTCATTATCTACACAATTCCCAAAAAATAAATAAAAATAAAAATAAATCCATAATTTCGACACCTATTGCCAAATAATTGAGATTCAAGCTCGAGGCAGAGAGAATCGAGCCCGGAACGATTGGGCCCAGCGTGTGGAACTTTCCCCTAGGAACCCTCGGACTCCTCGAAAAATCTCGGCTGTAATTTCCTCGCCGCGCTGAAATCCCGGTGAATAAATTTCTACCTCCGAATAATTCTCTTCGACTCAAAAAAAAAAAAAAATCGTAATTTCCACACCTTCGTTGCGCGGGAATAAAAAAAAAAAAAATATCGAGTATGCGACGAGGATGCTCGAGGCGTATTTCGTCCTCGCGCGGAGGACCGGGAGCATCTTTTTCTGCGTCTCGCGTCCGCCCTTTCCGATATAATTCGTCTCCACGCGATATATATTTTTTTTTACATTTTTAAAAAAATTTATTTTTTCTCTTCGACTTCATAGCATCTCCCTCTTCCTGTGTTCCTCGCGCTCTCCTCCGCACACCACCTCCTCTTTCCGGCCGGCGATGCACGCGAGCCTCCGCGCGCCTTTTCAATAAGTGCCCCACGGCTCGCCGGGCGCAGAAACGCCGTTTTTGTCGTTTGCGCATTAAATTTCTAACCACGACCGATTTTTTACTTTTCGAGCCATCGAGATTTTTTTTTTATTTTTACCATTTTTACGTGTGGATATGGCCAATTAGGACGCGCTGATTTATTCTATGCTCGCGCATGCGTCGACCGCTCAGAAAAGGGTCCACATCGTATTTACTGTCACATTGGACATCCGCTCTTTCGACTCTCAGCCTATATATATATATATATATATATATATATATTAGGGATGTACCAATAAACAAAGTTTTGAATAATTTATTATGAATTGAATATAAATAATTCAATTGGAAATTTGAATTGAATATTCGAATATTTCGAATAATTCAAATTTTTATGAATAATTCGAACATCAAAGTGTAAAACCATATGCGATCAGAGCTGGTAAAAGTACTCGAAAATACTCAAATACAAAAAACGAAATATTTTTTGTACTTGAAATACATTTAAAAGTACTTAAACGAAGTACTTGTATATGTATTTTAAGTACAAAAAGTATTTTGTATTTTAAATACAGATAGTATTTGGTATTTTGAATATTCTCGAGTATTTTGGCCAGCTCTGGAATTATTCGGAATATTTGAATAGTTCGGATTATTCAAATTTTCAAATGTTCAATTCAAATTTTGTATTGAATATTAATATTCAATTCAGTTCAATTTAAGTGCTATTCGCAGACCCCTAATGTATATGTATATATAAAAATAAGCTCTCTCGTCCATCCGGCATATTTACTTTTTTAATGTATTGCAAAAATATATTTACAAATGTAAATATTTGCAAATATAAATATATATTTAGAATTCTTCTCTTCGCGCTTCTTTGCCATTACGATGTAATTATTTCCTTCTTTTTTTTTACAAATATGTTATAAATATATTTATTTTGATAAACCTCAAAAAACATCTATTTCTGAACAGATTTTTTGATTTTTATAAGGAAAATATTAATTTTACAAAAAAATATACATGTAAATATTCGTAAATACATAAATACATAAATACATATAAGTTTATGCAATCACAAATATTGACATGCATATTTTTTTCGTAAAATTAATAATTCCCTTATAAAAACTCATTATTATAAGATTCAATATATTTCCGCAAAATTTGCTCATGCTTGGAAATCACTATTAAACTATTAAAAATGTAATACCGTTAAGAATCCGAAGACTGTTACCGTAAAATGTAAGATGTATCATTTGCATATGCAATGAGCATCCATTAAATTATTAAACTATATATATGTAATTACGCATCCGGCCCGAATTAATTTTTTTCTCGAAAAAAATTAGCATCATTGAATAAAGTTAATTTCAAAATTGCAACTATCTCTCTCGCACGCACAGCTGTTTCACCTCTCCTTAAGCCCTTATTATTCTAAGTCATTTAAAAGACGTATGCACTTATAATTCTAAGCCCCACTATTACGGTCCCATTATTAACCAACTTCACGCCCCTATTATTGTCCGCCTGACCCAACTATTGACCCCCCCCCCCCCCCCTCGATTCTTGCACACGGCCGCGGCGAAATCTTTATATGTATATGTATACATATGTATTCATATGTATATATGTATATATGTATATACATATGTATATGTATGTATATGTATACATATGTTAATGCTGCACATGTCGTTGCTGTTGCTCAGCGGAGCTCGTGCAGCCTAATCTTGACGGGGAGTCATCCGGAGAGAGGAAACGACACGCTCGGGGCGAGGAAGAAACTATCCCCCTGTCCCCCCTTCCCCCCTTCCTCCCCCCCCGGAGTAATTTTTCGCACATCTCGCGAGATTGATTTAGATCGGGGAATGAGTGGGTCTGTAATTACTCGATTGTGCCGGTACACGCGATCATCACCTTCGAGGGGGGAAGGGGGAACAACGGCTCATAATTTGTGATTTTAGTTTTAGTTTTTTTTTTTTTTTTACTGAGGGGAAATTTGGGACGGGTGCAGAAATCGATGTTGAAGATAATTTTGTCGAAGGGGATAAATTCGATGTTTCGTGATGACGAATTTTTTTTGTGACGTAGAGGGGAGTTTGGGCACTTTTTTGTACTGAAATTAAGGGCGCTCTTAAAAGGGGTATTTTTTTGCTCAGTGAGAATTTGGATCGAGTGTGGAAATCGATATTTAAGATAATTTTTGCGAAGGGGATAAATGCGTTGTTTCGTTATGACGAGTTTTTGTGACATAGAGGGGGCATTTTTGGGGTTCGTGACATTTTTTACTGAAATTAAGGGCGCGGTTGATGGAGTGAGTTTTTTTGATTTTTTATGCTGTCTGATTATTTTTCGACATGGAAAAAAATTGATCGATGGTTCACGACGATTTCAGGGGAATATTTGTTTATTTTTATTCAATTATTGTTATGAGTCAAATATTAAAAATTTAGAAAAAATTTCGTGAGATCGATTTTTATTTTATTTTATTTTTAACTGGGTTCCCGCCAGTGTGAAAAAAATTGCGGAAACGAGGATAAAAAATCACAGGAGTTCCATTAGAAAAAGTAAAATTTGTTTTTTATTTATAATTATTTCTACATTAAAAAAAAATCGTTGAGCATCTTTTTCACAGAGAAGGCCGCTGTTTATGCGATTAAAATTTTCTTAATCAGTTAAATAAATTAAATAAATAAATATAATGAATTCATTAAATACATAAATTTTACGAATTTTTTTACGATACTATAAAAAAATAAAATATTTAAAAAAATCGTTTTTTTTAGACTACTAAGAAGAAAATAGTGTCCGCTTGAGAAAACTCCGCTTTCGAAAAAAGTTTCACGTTATATAAATGTAATTCGTTCGGCTCGGTTATATTTCCATACGTGACCGTGAACTCGTTGTACATAATCGTCTTGCGCCGGGTCGCTGACAATGGCGAGCGAGGCGCGCGCGGTGATTTTTTCGAGATACACAACGCTGTAACGGAGAGCAACCACACGCGATGACCCCGGGACGTCCCGGTGACAATTCCGAGACGAGAAATCAACTCGCTCGTCCATCCGGCATTTTTATTTTTTTACGTATAAAAAAAAATATTCATGAAAAAAAATGTAGCATAGAAAAAAAAATATATAAGTAAATATTAGTAAATATATAAATGTATGTATATCTTTTTTTTTAAAAGGCATGAAACAATATAATTACACTCGCTCGGTCGCGCTTCTTTGCCGTTACGATGCAATTATTTCCTTTTTTTTTTACAAAAATGTTTAGATATTTTTATTTTGATAAAACTAAAAAAAAAATATTTCTGAACAAATTTTTTGAATTTCATAAGAATGAATATTTATAAGAAAAATATTAGTTTTACAACAAGAAAAAAATATATATATTTAAATATTTATAAATACATAAATATATATACGTTTATAAAATTTTATTTAAAAAATATATATAATCGCTCTGTCATGGTTCGCTACAGTTCCGATGCGATTATTTCCTTTTTTGACAAAAATATTATAAACATATTTATTTTAATAAACCTAAAAATATATATATTTTTTGATACAAGTATTTTTGAATTTAATGAAAACAAATATATTTATAACATTTTGATTAAAAAAATAAAAAAATAAAAATGGTATCCTAAGGGCAGAGAAGCGCGGCGGAGCGAGTTAACAGCCGGGCACGCGACACGCCTAGAATTCTCTACGAGAGCCACGAAACGAGACGCAAATGGGCGGATAATTTTCCGTCACTTCTCGTTTCGAAGAGTGTTCGCTAGACGGACAGGCAGATCCTTTTTTTCGGGGGCCCCCACGGGCACGCGACGGCCAACTTGGAACACCTCGCAAATTACACCGTCCGATCCGTTTCTAGCGCTTCTAGCCGATAATTCGAGGAAACGAAGATCAATGGCTTCTCCGGTATTTTTTAAGTTTCGAACCGGCGAGAAAAGGGTTGAACCTGAGACACAAACATCTCCAACGCGTCGGAAATTTTCTGCAATTATTTGGCTCGTATGCACTGACGTGTAGGAATTTTTATTTATTAAAAAAAAATCTTACTTTATTAAAAAATTTACATTTTGCTTCCTCATAGAGGAAGCTTTGTGATGGTGAAAAAAAAAATTTTCGAGATTTTAATGAAAACGTGTTCAGAATGTTCCAAAACATCGAAAAATCACATTTAGAAAAAATGTCCGGATGTATGTGTGTGTGTGTGTGTGTGTGTGTGTGTGTGTGTGTGTGTGTGTGTGTGTGTGTGTGTGTGAATCAGACGCGAAAAATTCAAATGGCTATATCTCGGGTACGCCTCCACCGATCAGGCTGAAATTTTGCACACAGCTTGTGTGGTTAACAGTCAATGTTTCTGCCAAATTTCATCCAAAAATGTTCAGTTGTTTTTTTTGTACGCCATTTTTAATTTCTTCGAAAAAGTCTGTGCGCACCGTAGCGCTCGCAATTTGTTAGCTATCGGGCTACAAACGCGTACACAGATCGAATATGATCACCCGATGATCCCATTAAAATTTCAAGAAAATCGATCGAGCCGTTTAAATTTTATGTCATTTTGAATTTTTTGAATTTTATGAAATTTTTTTTTTTTTTTTCAAGACGCATTTTTCCGTATTTAATATTGATCTATGAATAAAAAAAGTGTCACATTCGTGATCAGCGTGAAAAAATACTTTTAATACAATCCCGGAGTGACGGCTAACGAAAAAGTTTATTGGGCATTTTTATAGCTAAAATTTCAAAAAAGAGTGATTTTGGGTATTTTCAAACAGCAATTTCTTTGCTTCCCGATGAATACTCTATGATACTCTATGTATTTTTTCGTCTGGAGTACAGATTCGACAGCCGTTTTGACCAAAAGCGTAAGGTTGGTTTTTAACCTGAGTCGGCCATCAGTTTTGCTTAAAATTTAAATACGACGTTGATATTGAAAAAGCTGAAAATTGAAATTTTCATATCGCTTCCTCATAAAAGTTGAAAGTTGAACGTTGAAAGTTGAAAGTTGAAATTTTTATATCACTTTCTCATAATGGCCCTTTATTCGCTAAGCTTCCTCTATGAGGAAGCCAAAAATATAGTAAATGCTTTCTCATAGAAGGAGCTTTGCGAATAAAGGGCCATTATGAGAAAGTGATATAAAAATTTCAACTTTCAACTTTCAACGTTCAACTTTCAACTTTTATGAGGAAGCGATATGAAAATTTCAATTTTCAGCTTTTTACATTGTTTCGTCACATGATTTAGTTTTTTAAATTTTTTCGGAAAGATTTGGTGAAAAATAATTTTTTGTAGGAAACGAGCCAAGCGATTCCGAAAGTTTTATCACTTTACGCAATGTATTTTAACTTTTTTTTCTAAGGTCCAAAATTAATCTGCTGGACGTAATAAAAAATATGGGTAAAAATGAACTTTCTGCAATTAACGAGGTCAATTTTTACCCAAAATTTTTCAGAATGCAGAATGCATTAATGGTAATGGATGAAAATTCATTTATTCACACTTCTTTCATTTTCATTGATTAATACATTAGTAAAAAAAACTAAATAATTGTTAAATTTCATATGTTAATTTTCATTAAAAAATAAAAATTCATAAATTTCTCAAAGTTAGTCTTCAAATGCACCAACCGCTTTCCACTGCCCAGGCTTGTATTTCAATTATGTCCCCCAATAAAATATTAATTCCAAAAATAATAAAGGGGAAAACAATTATATAAAAAATATATTTAATTTATATTATATTATACTATTATATAATTACATTATATTATACTGTTATATAATTATATTAAAAAATTATGTGTTTGACGCCCTTTCCCATGCCAAAAATTCCCATCCCTCCCACTCCTCAAAACCGCTCTTCTCAAAATAACTCAAAATTGTCGTAATGAGTCCATTTTGCCCCGCAATGTCGTCCCCCATCACTATAGCTAATTCTCTCAAACAACGGGTGCAAAAATATCATTGTCTGAGTGGGATAAACAAAAAAGCGTCATCGCGGCATAAATTACTAACCCGACAAAATATTAATTCCAAAAATAATAAAAGAAAAAGAAAAATTGTATATAAAAAATATATAAAAATGATAGAATTACATAACAGTACAATATATTACTAAAGGTCAATTTCGAGGCTCGAAAGAAATCTGTGTTATGCAATAGCGAGCCAAACTCATATAATTATTGTCATACAATTATATTTAAAAAATTATTATCATCATAAATTATTAATTATTTTCATATAATTATAGTAAAAAAAATGACATCAATTCGGCGCTCTCTCCCAAGCCAAAAAATCCCCATTCCTCCCAGTCCCCAAAACCCCCTTTTCAAAATAACCCAAAATTGTCCCAACGAGTCCATTTTGCCTCACTCGTCCCTCTACAGATAATTCCCTCAAACACCGCCTACAAAAATATAATTGCCGAAAAACGAAAAAAAAAAGACAAAAAGAAAAAAAAAACTCTCATTGCAGCATTTCGATTTTCCCACAAGGAAGATATCCACCATATACGGTACATATTACGTATCCTGGCGTCTTTCGTGCATTATATAAAATTGGGTGGTGTCCGGCGGGAGGGTCGGCGGGGCCGCGGCGGGGGGGGGGGGAGTTTTTGTCATAACATATGTGTAACGCGCGATGGGCGTGTTTCTTTCCGTGGTTCTGCGGTCCGGGAGTTCTCCTTGCAGTCGTTCCGTCCGTCTTGGCGTCCGTCCGTTCTCCTCGCCAAAGTCTGTGGTGACGACCAAGAGAACTCGGTGGGCCCCCTCAGCGTCAGCAGCGAGCAACGGCAACAGCAGGTAACACAACTCGAAGAAGGGTAATTGCTACATCCTCGGATACCGATGCCCACCCCAATTCACGCAACTCCGCAAGGCCCACGGGGCTAACTCCGCACGATCGTCTTACGTACGGCGCGTAGCTGCTCTTTTTTTTTCCCTTATACACGGCGTGTGTACAAATATGACACGAGAGGATAGTTAAAGAGGGCATTAGTGTATGGGGCATTTCCTGTCGATCCTACTTGCCCGTATTCCTTGCTGTGGCGAGTTTTTATTGTAGAGATATCTTTGTGTTTAAGAATTTCATATTTAGGTGGTGACAGGGTAGCGGGGGATCAGCTGAGAGAGAAATCAAATTTATTGTGGGAAAAAGCGATGTTTTCTCAATGAGCGAAGCGTCGAAGGGAACTTTGAAATGTCTACTGCAAGATGCTCAAAGACCTTTGTGTAGAATCGTACAATCGCAAGATCGCAAGATTCGAAGATCCCACAAGATTCCAAGATTCCAAGATCACACAAGATTTAAAGATCACACGAGATTTCAAGATCATACAAAATTCCATGATCCCACAAGATTTCAAGATTCCAAGATCCCACAAGATTCCAAGATCCCACAAGATTCCAAGATCCCACAAGATTCCAAGATCTCACAAAATTCCAAGATCCCACAAGATTCCAAGATCCCACACGATTCCAAGATCCCACAAGATTCCAAGATCCCACAAAATTCCAAGATCCCACAAGATTCCAAGATCCCACAAGATTCCAAGATCCCACACGATTCCAAGATCCCACAAGATTCCAAGATCCCACAAGATCGCAAGATCCCGCAAGAGACCAAGATCCCGCAAGAGACCAAGATCTCACAAGATTCCAAGATCCCACAAGATTCCAAGCTCCCACAAGATTCCAAGATCCCATAAGATTCCAAGATTCCAAGATCCCACAAGATTCGAAGATCCCACAAGATTCAAAGATCCCACAAGATTCCAAGATCCCACAAGATTCCAAGATCCCACAAGATTCCAAGATCCCACAAGATTCCAAGATCCCACAAGATTCCAAGATCCCACAAGATTCCAAGATCCCACAAGATTCCAAGATCCCACAAGATTCCAAGATCCCACAAGATTCCAAGATCCCACAAGATTCCAAGATCCCACACGATTCCAAGATCCCACAAGATTCCAAGATCCCACAAGATTCCAAGATCCCACAAAATTCCAAGATCCCACAAGATTCCAAAATCCCACACGATTCCAAGATCCCACAAGATTCGAAGATCCCACAAGATTCCAAGATCCCACAAGATTCCAAGATCCCACAAGATTCCAAGATCCCACAAGATTCCAAGATCCCACAAGATTCCAAGATCCCACAAGATTCCAAGATCCCACAAGATTCCAAGATCCCACAAGATTCCAAGATCCCACAAGATTCCAAGATCCCACAAGATTCCAAGATCCCACAAGATTCCAAGATCCCACAAGATTCCAAGATCCCACAAGATTCCAAGATCCCACAAGATTCCAAGATCCCACAAGATTCCAAGATCCCACAAGATTCCAAGATCCCACAAGATTCCAAGATCCCACAAGATTCCAAGATCCCACAAGATTCCAAGATCCCACAAGATTCCAAGATCCCACAAGATTCCAAGATCCCACAAGATTCCAAGATCCCACAAGATTCCAAGATCCCGCAAGCTTCCTAGGGGATGTTGAGTGTTACGGGCAGGTAGAATCGACATAGAATGCCCCGTATATACGACGGGGGTTAGTATATTATCGACAACTTCGTCCTGTGAGCAAAGCCGTGTAATATCCTCTAGATATCAGGGTACCTGGTCCTTATAAATATGCATTACGAAAATTTTTCGAGAAGTCATCTCTCCTCGGTGGCTTCCGTCACGCGAACCTCTGCGGTGCAGTAGCCGATCATCGGCTACCGCCTGTACACCGCAGGACATCCTCTGGGTATGTGAATATATATATATACATATATATGTGGAACTTTGTCGCTTCACATTTTTTCCCTGGTCCGTTGTACTCTCACGATTATTACGAGCAATCAATGCAACCGCGTGATGACTCTTGGACACAACTGAGATTTGCATTCGACAGATATTTTTTAACATTTAAAAAATGTTATTTATATATTTTTTTTTTAGTCGTTTGTCGGGAGTTCTCGACGATCTTTTTTAAACGGGAGATTCGACTATTCCGGAGGAAGAAAATGTTAATTTTTTCGTTTTTTTTCCTTCATCCGTGAAAATAGGGGTAAAAAAATCCATGAGGGCAATAATTAGTAAGCGAGAGCAAAATATTAAAAATTGTAGAAGGTCTATTTTTTATTTTTGGAATGTCGTCGACACTTCGTATTTTCTTTTTTTTTTAATCGATCTTCTACAATAGTTTTATATATTCTGACCTCAGAATTTTTGTAAAATCATTTTTTGTCATTTTTTTTTAAACACATATTTTTCGACATTTTCTTTTTTTTTTAACTCGATCTCTTTTAACAATTTTCTATATTCTGACCTCAGATTTTTTTTCCCGTAATTTTTAATGTATGTATTTTTTATTATATGTCAAACGACCCGAAACAAGGGCTCGTTTCAGCAGATTACAGGGTGCCTCGACTAATCGCGAGCAACCCTCCTGTGGACCTCAATTTTAAGCTTCCGGTTGCGATTCGATAGATTTTCTTGCGGCTCTTCTCTCGAGAGAGCGTCCAATCATCCGTCGATTAGAGGGTCGTCGAGTTTACCGTTCCCGCTGATGACAGCGAGCGGGAAGCCTCGAGAATCTGTCGCAGGAAATTCCCGTTGAATCAACGAGCCGAAGACCGATCGTCCCACTCACGGATTCCTCCAGTAATATTTTTTTCTCTCGAGTAAAAAAAAAAAAATTAAATAAATGTAATTAAATTGTTCCTCCCCTTTCGAGATATCGACCGTCTGTCGACTTCCTCTCCCAGTTAATTTTCGTGTCAATGGTCGTCAAAAAAAAAAAGATCCGGTTGCTTTTAAGGTAGTCCAAGTACAGTCCCGCGAAACGTGAGTTTCAGAGAAAATTTGGAACACTTCTCGATGGAATAAAAATCTGAAAAAAATCGAATATATGGGAGGCGCTGCAAAGATTGTTTTCGTGGAATAGTTATTACAATTTGTTATCAACAAATTGGAGATAAAAATCATTATTTGACAAATTACCCGGCAACTTATAACAAAGTGCGTTTTATAACTAAGTAGTTATAACATAATTCGAAATAATTCAAAATAATTCGAATACATTCTGTATTCGAATTCTTGTCAAGGAGAAATCCATTAATAAACAAATAAACTTAACTATTTTCCTTCATAAAAGTCATTCGTTTATTTTTCTGAATGCGTATGAATTTTTTGTAATCTTTGAAAACTGCGTTTTTCCATAGCTTAAACATAGAAAAAACGCGGTTTTCAAAGATATAAAATAAAACCTCAAAATTTATACCCATTCAAACAAATTAAAGAACGATTTATGTGGGAAAAAAATAGTTAAGTTTGCGGCCAATTCATTGAACAATTATTTTTATCCTTAATTTGTCAATAACATTTTGGACTTATAATTACATAAAAACAGTATTTCCTCCTTATTATTACATAAAAACAGTCTCGTACAGCATCTTGAATGCCTTGAGCAGGAAGTTGAAGACGTGTGACCTTACTTAAATTAATTATTAAGCGTTCTCAATCTTTCAGTGCTTTTCTTTTCTTTCTGCTTTATTGTTATCATTACTACCCATATATGTATATCTAACTAAACTGTAAACTATTCTGTTCTATTCTATCCTACGCTTTCTGTACTCACTTCGCTTTACTTTATGTACTGCTAATCTGTTATGCTTGGTTTTTAGGGTATTTATCCAAGTACGGTAAATCAGGGTGAAATGGCCAGGCGGGTGAGATCCGTAATATCTTTTAACGTAACACTCGAATCGCGCCGCCGCTTGCACGGTTTTTAGTATATGTAGATACAATGCGATTGCACAAAAAATGTTAAGATTAAACGTGCAAGGGTCAGTACGAGTACAGTAAAAAATCCCTATTTCGAGATAGCCAGAAATTTCTCGAGCTGTATTTCTAGCGCTCTGGAGACAAACTAAATTATAATTTTGTTAGTAAAACAAGATTGTACACTACAGTTGGATCTTTCAAGAAAAGATTGGCGCGTAGTAAACCTATTTTTCTTTTTTTCATTCCTTCCCTAAATTTAAGCTGCTTCTATTTTTCCGAGAAAATGGGTGATATGGCCACTCATTTTCCGGGAGAAATGGCCACTTGTTTTTCAGGGGATATGGCTATGTCAGTTATGGCTATGTCAGTTATGGTCATGTCAGTTATGGCCATGCCAGTTATGGCCATGTCAGTTATGGCCATGTCAGTTATGGCCATGCCAGTTATGGCCATGTCAGTT
Source organism: Stenichneumon culpator (assembly GCA_964017025.1). NCBI lineage: Eukaryota > Metazoa > Arthropoda > Insecta > Hymenoptera > Ichneumonidae > Stenichneumon > Stenichneumon culpator. The sequence continues at coordinate 5,470,039 of OZ024771.1, forward strand.
ATGGCCATGTCAGTTATGGCCGTGTCAGTTATGGCCATGTCAGTTATGGCCATGTCAGTTATGGCCATGTCAGTTATGGCCATGTCAGTTATGGCCATGTCAGTTATGGCCATGTCAGTTATGGCCATGTCAGTTATGGCCATGTCAGTTATGGCCATGTCAGTTATGGCCATGTCAGTTATGGCCATGTCATGTGAATATTGCGGGTGAAATGGTCACGTCAGTGGCCATTGCCCGCAATAGCACGCGGTGGAAATATCCGGGTGAAATAATGTTCTTTTTAGCTGAGTCGCCAGCGAAATAATTTTCTTTTTAGTTTGGAATCTGAAACATTTGACGGACTCAGTTACGGTCTTTCTATAATTCACTTAGGCAAAATCAAATTTAGTAAGGCATGTTTTGTGCGATCCCGATGCTTCTCTAGTCCTAATTGACTACCATTATTACCGTGGCCATGTCACCCATAGTGTCCGGGTGAGATGGCCGACCACGAATATTTATTTATAAAGCTACAATTAAATCACGCATCGAAAATATCGAAAGTTCTCAGTGAATTACCTTAGTTAGAAGTTTCCAGAGTTGGTTACAATAAAAATTAAAACAAAATTATAACGTTACACCTCCAATTTTCGTTGTTTAAAAAACCATGGCCATATCACCCCGAATTATCCTACACAGTAAACTGATCTATCTATCTATCGATCTATTTCCAACACCTCCCATATGGTTGATTTTTTTCACATTTTTATCCCATCGACAAGTGTTTGAATTTTTGCCTGAAACTCACGTTTGACGAGACTGTACCGCTCGGACTACCTTAACTTCGGTCGGAAGTGCAGATCGTCCTCCGTCGCTAAAGGTATATGATTAAAAAAAAAAAAAAATTTTTTACTTAATTATCATCGCCGCTTTGACCGAGTAAATTACCGCGGGCTAAAAGGATGGGAAAGAAAAAAAAAATTGCAGGAAGTCGAACTAATTGAAATTCGTGCGACAGATTTCGTTTCGACGTCAGTCATCGGTGATTGTCGGTTTCGCACCCTGGTTACGTAAAAGCCGGGAGAATTTCGTCGCGAAGACTCCGCTCGAGGTGGAGCTCGCTTCCGGTCCGACCGGATATTCTCACTGTGTAATTTAAAGGCGAAGAAGAAAAAAATACCATCGAAACTTTCGCCATATCCTCGCGTCACTCGGCGACGTGGCAACGCGCGGCTCGTCTCGAGGAGGAAATACGTAATGTAAATTGTTATTATTTGTTCGGCTGTCGCGACTCCGTACTTTTTTAATTATTTAATTTTTTAATAATTACCCGAGGTTTTCGACGATTTCAGGCAACAAAAGTAAAAAAATAAAATCTAATAAATAATTACATAAAAAATTCCATGGGACTGATTTTTCGTAACTGAGTTCTGATCATTGAAAAAAATCTCCAGGTTCTGATATTAAAAATTGTAGGAAGTACTCAATTTTTCTTTTTAGATTAAAAAATATATATTTCCTGTTTAATTGTAAATTTGTTTTCTATTCGACTATTTCGAGCCAAAAAACGTGTTTTTTTCTCAACTTCGCTAAATCATTATTATTGTTTCTCAACTATGCTAAATCATTATTATTGTTCGATCATCAAGAGTCTTCAACATCGTATTATTTTGTTAGTAATTAAGGAAGGTTTTCAACGATTTCGGTCGATAGAAGTGAACAATTTTTTTTAGTAACCAATAAAATAAAAAATGTATAAAAAATTCCATGGAACTAACTATTCGTAACTGAGTTCTGATCATGGGAAAAAGTTCCCAGTCTATGATATTAAAAATTGTATGAAGTATAGCATTTTTCTTTTTCGATATTTTTCAAAATGTTTTCCGTTTAGTTTCAAATTTGTTTTCTATTCGACTCTGCGACTTTTCTCCCATCGATAGGAGTTAGAAAAAAAATATCATCGTTTGGTGTTTTACATAAGCGTGTCTTTACAGCATACGATACGTACTATGTCATGAATATAAGCAATCATACGCGTACATTAAGTGCGATACGCGAGACCGCTCTTAGATACGATGGCAAAAAAAAAAAAAAAAAAAAAAAAATTGCTAAATTTTCTCTTTACTCATCACAATAGAAACAATAAAATAAGAAATGTACTCCCCGGCGGGGAATTGAACCCCGGTCTCCCGCGTGACAGGCGGGGATACTACCACTGTACTACCGAGGACTCGTGATACGTTGAAATATACAGTTTTTCGAGCGCTTCCAGTATCAAAAATCTCATTTTTCAACCGGAAGTGTCATTATACTAGAAATACTTCACTTCCGGTTTGAAAATTCCACTCTTCGACCGGAAGTGTCATACAAGAAATACTTTACTTCTGGTTTGAAAACCCACTTCTCGATCGGAAGTGTCATTATATTAGAAATATTTCACTTCTGGTTTGAAGATCTCATTTTTCGACCGGATGTGACGTCATACCGGAAATACGTCACTTCCGGTTTGAAAATCTCATTTTTTGACCGGAAGTGACGTCATACCGGAAATACGTCGCTTCCGGTTTGAAAAACGAATTTTTTGACCGGAAGTGACGTCATATCGGAAATACGTCACTTCCGGTTTGAAAACCGAATTTTATGACCGGAAGTGGAGTCATGTCGGAAATACGTCACTTCCGGTTTGAAAATCTCATTTTTTAACCGGAAGTGACGTACTAGAAACACGTCTCTACAGGTTTGAAAATCTCCTTTTTCGAGCATAAATAGCGTTGCGCTAGAAATCCCCCAATTCCGGTTTTTAAAGCTAACTTTTTGACCGAAGGTGACGTCATACCGGAAATACCTCACTTCCGGCCTTCAAATCTAATTTTTCAACCCGGAAGCTACCAATTTCCGATATGACGTCACTTCCGCTTGAAAAATGAATTTTTCAGTATGTCGATAACGGAAAAAAATTGATAGTCGACGAAAAAAAAAAAAAAAAATCGGGATGCAAGTGAAAAATGGAAGAAACACCTAAGTCGAAGAGATGAGGTGGGATGAATGAGAGGGCGGGAGTTAAGACCTCACCACCCGCTCGGCAGATGACCTCGGTGACCTCGGGAACCGCGAGGGCACGAGCTCTCAGCTCGCATAATGCGCCGGCCATTGTAATTGTAATAAAGGTTATCGCGCCGCGGGATTTCGAGGCCCGAGAGATCCTTTCTCTCTCGAGAGAGTTTCAGTCCTTCTCGCGGCAAACAGTCTCCTTTCAAATGGTAAAAAGCCGGCTCGGTACTCTCGGTTGAACCGCACCGCGGACAGCGCGTATCTCACTCGGATGTCGACGATACAGAAACTTTCATGAAGACATCAGTGGAAATAATAATAATGGGTAATACGAAATATTGTACAGTCGGTGGTTAAAAAAAAATTACTGCAATAATAAGAAATATATTTTTTTATGGAACGACAATTATTTATGGAAATTAAAAATTTTTCTCTGATTTGCCAGTGGAGTCCCAATTAAGAATTGATGGTAGAAAGTACCGTTTCAATTTTCCCTATGAATTGCCATTTAGATCTCGTTGCCCGTGTACGAATATCAGAATGGCACAGTTCTGGCCTAGTACTGGCGCCGGAGCTACCAGTACTGGCAGAAATCAAGGCCCGGTACAAATCCAATGCAGAATCAGTACTGGGCCGATACTGAAATGATAAGACCTGCCCAGTGCTGGATGTCGGCGTCAAGCCAGTACCGCGTGTCAATGTTCAGCCACTGTTCGAAAACGATAATAATAAACAGTAAAAAGCTGAAAATTGACATTTTCATATTGCTTCCTCATCAAAGTTGTAAATTGAAATTTTCATATGGCTTTCTCACAATGTTCCATTATTCGCGAAGCTTCTTCTGTGAGCATTTTTTGTACTTTTGGCTTCCTCATAGAGGAAGCTTCACGAATAATGGAACATTGTGAGGAAGCCATATGGAAATTTCAATTTACAACTTTGATGAGGAAGCAATATGAAAATTTCAATTTTCAGCAATTTTCACCATAAAATGCTCCATGGCAAAATTTGCCAAGGATGAGAAAGTAAAAAAAAAAGAAAAAAATATATATATATTAAAAAATAAAATATCAACAAAAATTGGTATTATACCAAAAATTCAACAACCGCGATTTTTTTTCCATGATTTACACGATATTTTTTTTATGATAAAAAAGATTAGTTTTTTCATCCGAAATCCTTGAACCGCTCGCGTCTTCCCGGCAAGTTCAAATTTTGTCAAAATTCATCTATAATAAAGACTCCGAATTTTTCCCCCGTGATTGATCGAACTTTGGACGCGATATAAAAAAAAATCACACAATCAACCGGATACCGTCTGAGAAGCTAACATAATTAAAAAAAAAAAAAAAAAAAAAAAAAAAAAAAAAAAAACAAAGTGCGGTCCTGTCGAAGTGTCGAGTCTCTAACACACGGCGTCGTAAAGATTGCGTGCGCTCGGGCACTTTTATGGTCATCGTTGCGGACGCGTCTTCTCGCATGCACCGAGTAGCGGCGTCGCGCACGTTGCGCTGTGTGCATATTATATACAGCTACGAGCCTGACGATGCACGCCGCGTTGAGGGGGCCCAAAAATCACCGAAGAAATATACGAATGAATTAAGGGTGCTGCCGAAGAGCAGCGCGAGCGAGCGCGTTGCCGCAGAAGATCGAGCGGTGTGCGCTCAAAAAAAAAAAAAAAAAAATTAATACATAACTAATATATCTATATAGGAATTAAGGGGGGGAAAAATGAGAAAAAATAAGAAGGGAGTGAGAAAGGGTGAGTGGATGGCGTGTCACTCAAAGAAGCCGCGCGGCATCGAAATTACGCCAACCAATCATCATTATGCCCGAGCCTCGGGCAATCTTCTACTCAATATTGTCAGTTGCATGCGCGTGACGGTGAAATTCGGTGGAGTACTCGCGCCTGCGAGGGGATGATTTCTGCATCGAGACGGGGGTGTCGAAGTCTCGCTGAACGCCTGACTTTTAAGCGATAATGCGGGTTGGAAAAAGATGCGTCTACGGTAGACTCGAGATAGATTTGTTGCAATCGTCTACCAAAAGTTCGTCTGTCGTGAGAAATGCAGACGCACGATATTTAAATAAAAGAAGTGTCGAGTCTAATACTTGTCTCCTCGAGTCTACAATCTACTGTGTAGATTTCGGTCCATGTAGATAAAAATCTGGCGTCCAGACTGGAGTGTCGAAGTCTCGGTGAACGCCTGGCTTAAGCAATAATGCGGGTCGGAAAAAGATGCGTCTACGGTAGACTCGAGATAGATTTGTTACAAGCGTCTACCAAAAGTTCGTCTGCCGTGAGGATTGCAGACGTACAATATAAAAAAAAAGTGTCGAGTCTGATACTTGTCTCCTCGAGTCTACTGTGTACATTTGGGTCTATGTAGATTAAAGTCTAGCGTCTACGGTCTATCATGGATGGACTTCCTAGCAGAGTTGATGAGCCTGCAACTGCAGACTTCCACCGAAGCCTACGTAAACCCAAATCTACTGTAGATTTCGGTCTACATAAACCTAAATCTTCTGCAGACCAGTCTACATAAACCGAAATCTACTGTAGACTTCAGTCGACATAAATCCAAATCTACTTTAGACTTCGGTCTACATCCGAAATCTACTGTAGATTTCAGCCTATATAACCCGAAATTTAAATTAGACATCAGTCTACATAAAACGAAACCTACTGTAGACTTCAGTCTTTTACAATTCTACCTTTACAATTTCCTTAGTAGACGGACCTTCGGTACACGCGTCAGATCTACCGAAGGCAAACCGATTCGGTAGAACCGATTTTCGCTAACAAGATTGTCGATTATTCATATTATTCATACACGTACGATATAGATTTAGAAAATAACTGCCGGGTATACCACTTGTCTACACAAGTCTACAGTCTATGTAAACCTCCGTCTGTATAGATTGACCTGCGGATTCTATAGTCTATCATGGATAAACTTTACATCAAAGTTATGAGACTGTATCAGACTTTGGTCTAAAGAAACCGAAGTCTACAATAGACTTTGGTAATTGTTATATTCGTGATCAACGGGCAAAAATACGTGGAATATAGCCTTGAAACAAAAAAAAGTCGATTGAACAACGATTTTTCACTTTTTGAGCCACTTTTGGAAAAACGTCGATTTTCGTGATTTTCAAAGGTCGATATCTCAGCTCCCAATGTAGCTGGGGAAATTCCGAGGTGCCCATCGTGTTGTACGGAGAAAAGTAAATAAGATAGAGCCTTGTCCGAAGTTTTGGTGGCGTTTTATCGTGCCGTTTGAGGACGTTGAAAAACGCAAAAAATGGACTCGAACGCCTTTCAATTTTTTGACGAATTTTTTTTTTTTGTTATTTAAAAATGAACTGACACATGTTTTCGACGTATTTTTTCCCGCCGAACACGAATCCACTGTCCTTTTTGTGCCTAAGGTACAGTTAGCCATTGAAAATCTCGATTTTATACACGAAAAATCCTATTTTTGGGATTAAAATGGAAAATCTAAATAAACCGAAGTCTACAGTAGACTTCGGTTTACTTGAGCGGTCTACAGAGTTTACATAGATTCAACTCCACGTAGATTGTAGACTCAGTTCATTTCAGAATCTACATTGCACCCCAACAATCTACCGAGTAGACGCGCTACGGATCTACAGCAGGTCAACTGTAGACGAGATTTTGGTCGAAAGCGTTCTCGATTATTTGTCGGTCATCGATCGGAGCTTGCTCCGATCAACTCGCCGGAGATAATTCGACGTTACCGCACGGCGCGTTTATTATTTATCTCGAGATCAACCCGTGTACGCCGATAACCGGAATCGAGCCCGACGATTTATCGACGAAGTGTGCCGGCCGCTAATTAATTTGAGAATATCCAATCAAGGAATCGTTCGTTCTCGTACACACTCTTCCTTCCTCCTCCGCATCGCCCGCCGCTCCTCGTCACGGTCTTCGCGCGTGGGCAACGTAATTCATCGGCGAAGCTTCGCGCACTCGCGATCTTCGGCCACTCTCTCGATCCCGCATCGCACGCGCTTCTACAAAGTGCGCACGCGGGGAAAGCAAGTAGAGTCTTCTATACAGTCAGCTCTCCACCGAAACGGAGAAGAAGACGACGATGAGGAAGAAACGGCGAAGAAGTACGGGAGGCAGAATTAAGGGCATGTGTTACAGTCTCAGTCGGTAACAAATCGCCTTTCCTGTTTTCTCCAAAACGATTGATTCGACGAGCAAAAGCAAATTAGGTTTTCATACTTATATCTATTGACTACAAAAACCTAATTTGATTTTGGTCGAAGCATCAACCATCACGGAGAAAATAGGGAAGGCGATTTGTTACCATCGGAGCATCCATGCGTGTGTGTCACATGCCCTTAAGGTAGTTCTGTTGCTTGGAGTACAGCTATGTAGGGGAAACCGGGGCAAAACGGGGTACTGGGGCAAAATGGGGACATGTACCCCGTTTTGCCCCAGATGGTTTTTTTAATATCCTTGCAAAACCAGTGCCAATACAATTTCGGTGTAAAATACAATGGATCTATGCTTTCGGTATCGTTTTAGCAGGTTTTCTTGCTTAGCGTCCCCGTTTTGTCCCGGTCCACGGGAAAACCGGACCAAAACGGGGACATGGGGCAAAATGGGAACATGTACCCCGTTTTGCCCCAGATGGTTTTTTTTAATATCCTTGCAAAACCAGTGCCAATACAATTTCGGTGTAAAATACAATGGATCTATGCTTTCGGTATCGTTTTAGCAGGTTTTCTTGCTTAGCGTCCCCGTTTTGTCCCGGTCCACGGGAACACCGGACCAAAACGGGGACATGGGGCAAAATGGGGACATGTACCCCGTTTTGCCCCAGATGGTTTTTTGTTTTTAACCTTTCAAAACCGGTGCCAATACAATTTTTGTGTGAAAAACAATGGATCTGTGCTTTCAGTATCATTGTAGCAGGTTTTATTGCTTAGCGTCCCCGTTTTGCCCCGGGTTCCCCTACATCTGACACTCAGACTTAGAGTTACTACGCGCGTGTGACCGATGTATAAACAGAGAAAAAAAATCAATTGGGTTAACAAAGTGTGCGCTTAGGGGTGGCGACACAAATGTTTGGTTGATAGAAATGACTACCTCGTTTATCGAACTAACAGGCCGTCAAATCAAATGTTTCTTTACTTACTTCGGGAATTATTTCGTTCGATCAACCGAAAATTTGTTTCGCCACCCGTAAGCGCTCAATTTGTTGACTCAATCGATTTTTTTTCTCGGTGTATATCTGGAGCTTCGTCCCGTCCATATTTTTATTCTCGGCGAAACTACGAAACCGGCAATCGAACCGTCGACCTCCCGATGGTTTGGTCTAGAGACGAGCACGCTAACCACTTTTTTCTTTTTTATATTTTAAACGTTTATTCAATACTGATGGGTTACATACAAATGAAAATCGGGAAAAACGCTATACAAAACCGAGATACACACAGAAAATTGGCTCATAGGGCACAGTCCACCTGGCCACGTATGGCACTCGTCGACTGATTTAGCACGCTAACCTCTCGACCTCCGCACCGGTCAAAGATCTGAAAAAAATCATGTGTATTAAGAAAAATGAACGAATCGTTTTCCTAATAAAAAAAAAATAGGTTGTCGGGTAATTCGGTAAACAATTAATTTTTTTTATTAATTTGTTTATGACATTTTGGACTTATTATTATGCGAAATCAATATTTTCAGTACCTTCAATATGCATGAATTTTTAAAGATTTTTATACCATCGAGAAGTATTTGCAATTTTATCTAATTCTTCTCGAACTTATGCGAAATGAACACCAAGCGACTAAACTACCTTAAGAGACGGGCTTCGTACACGTAAAGTTAATCGCTGCATGTGTGGATCCACGTGTGCATCTTTCATGTCGAAATCGACGCGGGTTTTTTTTATTTTTTTTTAATCCACTGGCGGACCCCACGCGGACTTGTTCGACGGTAACGAAGAACTCGCCCTCTATAATTATCGAGGTAACGGGTAAATATCGAGGGTTTGAGGGCGTGCGAAATTCAACAGATGTCGAAATTTTTCCTCGGCGATACTTCAATGTACTTAGAGTTTTTTTTGGGACTCTTGCGATTGTGAAAAAAATTTCTCTGATACTTTGTCTGAAAAACTCTGATTGGAACGTTTCGGCGATTTTCTGAATTTTTTCTCTAAGTTTCCCTGCTGTTAGCTGAATGTCTCCGCTATCTTCTCGGCACAATCTGCAGCAGTCACAATTTATCAGGGAAGATCAGAGTTTTTTCTGAAAATTTATAGACAACTGATTTTTTGTGATAAAGTGTGTTAGGGAAACTACGAGTTGTCCCTAAGATCTACTTGTTCTGTTACTCGTACCGAGAGTATTTGGTTCAGAGTTACTCGTAACAAGATAATGTTGGTTCAGAGAATTTCAGAGAACTTACGAGTTTCATCGAAGATCTGATCATTCTGTTACTGGCTGTAAATCAGCGAATATTGGAATTTGCCAGATAAATGTTTATGAATATAGAAAATTATTGGCCAGAGAAAAACAAAATAGTTTATAGTTATCAAGAGACGTCGGCAGAGACAATCAGAGATTTTCAGAACAATCGGGAATATTTGTATTCAGAAAAATCTTAGACTTTTTCTGAAAAATGCCAAAACTTTGAAAAATTCAAAGGACTTTTTAGAAAAAAGTTTGATACATTTTTCGAGACTTTCAGAGAAATTTTCGGATATGTTAAGGGAAATTTCCAAAGATATTCAGACATATTAAGAGAAATTTCCAGACATATTCAGAAAAATATCTTCACCAGGGTTGTCTCCTACAAGAATCGCGCACTGCGCATGCGTGGGCGAGAAGAGAGAACTTTTTGCTTCCGGTGTCAACGACTATACGGATTTTTTTCGTTTTTTTAACACTTGCTTTCTTAACGATTTTCTATCTACTTTATTTACATAAAAATTATAAATATGTTTGTGAATTTGTGAGAATACGAGGACCTCCTTTTCAGGCCGCACATTGTCGAACCCCTCCCTTAACCCTTCGAAGCATACATTTTCCCTTACATATCGTTCTTTTGAAATTGGGTATCCACCTTATTGGATCCACCATTTTCGAATTTCAGAATTGTGAGTTCATTTCAAATTCCCCAAAATACTCCTAAGTATGAAGTTTCAAATACCTCGGTTAGTGATTAACGAATGTTGAAATTATTATGATGCGAAATCAATTTTTTTTTAGGACATTCTATATACTCGATGTTTTTCAGATTTTTATGCCATTGAGAAAGGTTCGCAATTCTCTCTCAATTCTCTCTGAACTAACGTGAGTTCGGACTCTCCGCAAGTACTACCTTAAGGACGACTAGCAGCGTCCGCCGAATACATTCCATCAGCTAATACCCACAATTCCCTCCGTATTATCGAGTACACACTTGATTCGATGTAAACAATTTAACGGCAATTATTAATCGCACTTGACGTCCGGGAGTTCCAGTACGATACGTAAATGGACCACCCGTTAAGAAGAGAGGAGGCTGTTACCGCACCGGTAGTGTGATTTACGGGTTCCCTGATTTACACTGATTACGGCCTCCGGCACGTCGCAAAGCAAATACTCTCTTCCCCTTACCCATCCTTCTCTTCCTCTCCCCCTCCTCTCTCCCTCCCTCACCGTTCTTCTGCATCGTGACGCGCTTACTCCCTCACTTCTTTTCCTCGTACTCTTTCATTTCCTTTTTTCGCCTCTTTCTACTTCAGTTATTCTCCGCCTACTTCTCCGTCCTTTCCTTGCGCTCCCTCTTCCACTTCCTTACTCCCTCACTTTTTTTCTTGTACTCGTCCATCGCTTCCTTCGCTTCCTTCGCTTCCTTCGCTTTCTCTTCCACTTTCTTACTCACTCATTTCTTCTCGTTTCTTTTATCTTCTCCTCTTGAATTTTCTCATTGCTTCTTCTCTCTCTATTCTTTCATCTCTTCCTTTTGTTTTCTCTTGCACATCCTTACTTCCACTTGCTCTCCTCACTTGCTCTCCTCCACCAGCTCTCCCCCACTAGCCCTTCTCCACTTGCTCTCCTCGACTTGCTCTCCTCCATTTACTCTCCTCCACTTGCTCTCCTCGATTTGCTCTCCTCTACTTGCTCTTCTCAGTTTGTTCTCCTGTACTTGCTCGCCTCGACTTGCTCTCCTCCACTTGCTCCCCTCCACTTGCTCTCCTCCACTTGCTCACCTCGATTTGCTCTCCTCCACTTGCTCTTCTCAGTTTGTTCTCCTCTACTTGCTCGCCTCGACTTGCTCTCCTCCACTTGCTCTCCTCCACTTGCTCTCCACCACTTGCTCTCCTCCACTTGCTCTTCTTCACTCGCTCTGCTCGCTCTCCTCCACTCGCTCTCCTCCACTCGCTCTCCTCCACTTGCTCTCCTCCACTTGCTCTCCTTACTTCCTCTCCTCACTTCCTCTCTCAATTCATATGCGTCCTCTTCCACTTTCTGACTTCTCCACTTCTTCTTCCCCCAGTTCGTCATCTCTTCCTTTCGCTTCCTCTTGGAGTTCTTCTCCTGGCACTCCCTCATCTCTTCCTTTCGCTTCCTCATGGACTTCTTCTCCTGGCACTCGCTCATCTCTTCCTTTCGCCTCCTCTTGCGCTTTATTCTCCCTCGGCTTGTTCCGCTCGGTGTTGCTGTTGCTGCAGGCGATAATTCGACTCACCCACTCCCCAACCGTGGGCAGCATCGATTCACATTGATTGATTTTACTCAGGTATTAAATTAATCTACGAGCAGGGTGGGCGTACTCTTCAGCACTTGGTGTGTGTATTTTAAATGCACGTGTACATGAAACATATAGTTTAAAAAAAAACAACTCCCGGAGCCCGAAGCTCAAAGGAGACCCGCTCCGGAGGCAGACACGACGGTCGCCTCGCGTATGGTGTATCCACGGTATTACGAGTACGCGCTCGCGCCCATTACCGTTATTATCGGCGACCTTTAACACCGCAGTTCACGGCCCGGTTGGAACGAATCGGTATCTCCTTTTTTTAGATTGTTTCACGGGACAACGAAAAGCCGGCTACCTGTAAAGCAACACGCGACCTCAATTTTTTTATGGTTGCTTTTTAGTTGACTCCCGAAAAGGCGACCGGTCAAGCAACCCATTATTGGTAATTTTAATTTGGAGTTGTTTTTTGGTCTCCCGCGAAAGAAAACAATCTGCCAAGCAACTTCCATGCATATTCTCGCCGGTTGCTCACCGGTTGCTAACCGAAAAACCGACCCATTTGGCGACGATCCGGCAACGGTTGCTGTGTCGGTTCTTCTAAGGTAGTTTTTTGTAAGTAAGTAGGCAAGTTTTTTGCTGTAAAAGCAATCAGCAAGTAACCAGTAGTACGCAATCCGTAAGTAAGTAACCAGAGCTAAGCAATCAGTAAGTAAGTATCCAGTAGTAAGCAATTAGTAAGTAAGCAACCAGTAAGTAAGTGACCAATAGTAAGCAATCAGTAAGTAAGTAAGTAACCAGTAGTAAGCAATCCGTAAGTAAGTAACCAGTACTAAGCAATCAATAAGTAAGCAACCCGTATTAAGGAATCAGTAAGTAAGTAACCAGTAGGAAGCAATCCGTAAGTAAGTAACCAATAGTAAGCAATCCGTAAGTAAGTAACCAGTACTAAGCAATCAGTAAGTAAGTAACCAGTAGTAAGGAATCAACAAGTAAGCAACCCGTAGTAAGGAATCAGTAAGTAAGCAACCAATAGTACGTAGGTAAGTAAGCAACCAGTAGTAAGTACGTAAATAAGTAAGTTTTTTGGTGGAAAAGTAATCGTTCTTTGTATACCGAAAACAACCGAGTGACAATGAGAACAGAAGTACTCGCAGCTCTGCTTCCCTCGCCTTCTTCACTTCCCTCATTCCTTCTTTCGATACTTTTTTCCAACTCCTTTTTTTCCTCCTCCTCCACCTCCACCTCCCATTTGAGCCGCTCTTTTTGTTCTTGCCAAGAAGCCAAGAGGAGAGAATGAGGAGGCCCTCAGGCGAACGCGACCGACCTCGTCCGGCGAACGGCCGCCGAGCTCGAATCATAAATTCCACCCGGTAATGTAACGTCCGACGCGATTATTTACCGATACTTACTCGATGCCGGGACCCAGACAACCTATCTTGCGTTCACCTCGCCCCTCGCTTTCTTACTCCCTCTGCTCTCAGGCAAACCCACCTGAAATCTCATTCCCCGTTCCAAGCGGGATGCGCTCGCGTACCTGCGTCTCTTTCGCCTCGTTTTACGGAAAGCGAGGAGATGAAAAGAAGAAACGAAGAAATATATTTAAAAAACAAAAAAAAAATTAAAATATTCGAAGTACGAGCCGCTGCTTGTAATATCGGCGCCGTGATTGCCGGCACTCACGAGAGACGATCTCCCGAAGGAACAAAAAAAATGAGACGCATTATACGAGCCCTCATAATTGCGCGCACTCGCCCAGAGAGTAATCTTCCTATTATTGGGTTCTGAGGTTTTTTTTATTTTTTTATATAAGTCGATTTGCCATTGCACGGTGAAAAATAAGATACCCATATGTTTCGATGCACCTGTAAGAAGTTATCTTCCAATCGTACTTACGGTCACGAGATACGTATCGTATGGGTGGGCGCGTATGTACATTGGTATTTGTTGCGCGAGCTCACGTACGTGGTTGCGAGTTGTTCGAAGTACCCGAGCTAATGTCTTCATGTTCCTGCATTATTCATTCGTTCTCGCCAAATGCAAAGAGAGAATTAACAGTCGTCGGAATTTTTAATGCCTGGAGTCTCGCGGGTCATTTTACCGAGCGCATGATTTCGAGTGGCTCCCCTGAGAGGCGATAAACGCTTCAGGGGCGAGCCAGGCAAAGTGGATGGAGGCGAGTGTCTAAGCTGCAAATATCCCAAAAAACGGTACTCAACCTTCACCGATAAGAACTACTAGGAGTCCAGTAGTGACTACTCGAGGTGCAGGATGTTACTACGCATGAAACTATAGGCATATAGTTACTACGCATGTAGCTACTACACATGTAGTTACAACGCATGTAGCTACTAGGCACATAGTTACTACGCATGCAGTTAATACGCATGTAGCTACGACGCATACAGTTACTACGCACGTAGCTGCGACGCATGTAGTTACTACGCACGTAGCTGCGACGCATGTAGTTACTACGCACGCAGTTACTACGCATGCAGTTACTACGCATGTAGTTATTACGCATGTAGCTACTACACATGTAGTTGCCACGCATGTAGCTGATACGCGTGTAGCTACTAGGCATATAGTTATTACGCATGCAGTTACTACGCACGTAGCTGCGACGCATGCAGTTACTACGCACGTAGCTGCGACGCATGCAGTTACTACGCACGTAGCGGCGACGCATGTAGTTACTACGCACGCAGTTACTACGCATGTAGTTATTACGCATGTAGCTACTACACATGTAGTTGCCACGCATGTAGTTACGACGCATGTAGCTGATACGCGTGTAGCTACTAGGCATATAGTTACTACGCATGCAGTTACTACGCACGTAGCTGTGATTCATGTAGTTACTACGCACGCAGTTACTACGCACGTAGCTGCGATGCATGTAGTTACTACGCACGCAGTTACTACGCATGTAGTTATTACGCATGTAGCTACTACACATGTAATTGCCACGCATGTAGTTACGGCGCATGTAGTTGCTACGCATGTAGTAACTAATATATAGTGTCTAATGCATATTTAAACCTATTGTTAATTTGAATATTAATAAAAGAAATGTGAACTTATGTGACCAGATAAGTACGTTGTTGATTATGTTAATTTTGATTATGGAAGTATTTCTCAGGTCCTTTGTGTACTTGAAGTATTTCCCAAGTACTTTTTTGCACTTGAAATATTCTCCAAGAACTTTTCGCAATTAACTTCGTAGAGTCAGGCGTTGTGTTGGGCCTACAAAAAAAGGTGCGAAGTAGTTTACACATGGATTCCTTATTCATTACAATTTAACGCATATTTCATTAAAGTAAAAAAAAATAATAATAATTACCCTTTCGTCAAAATTGACTGAGATCTCGATTTGATTTTTTTTTCTTTTTATCACTTCAATAAATGCGTTGATCTCCGTTGAAAATTCGATTAATTACGAAATAACCGAATTTATCGTTATACACGGCCACATTGAATTTTCGTTCGCTCCGGTTTTTGTTCGATCCATTCTTTGTTCTTCTTTTCTTCATTTCCACCGAACATACATATTGACGAAGGGGAGAGGGGGGGGGGGGCGGTGAGTTAACAGTCGGCCGGAAACGGTCGTTACGGCCCCCGAACGCCAGATTAATTATCAAAACGTTGATTACCGGGGCCGATTCTCCCAGCGGAGGTGGAATTTTATTCAGCGGTAACGCGAAGCCCCGACGGGGCGGGGGAGTGGGGGAAGCGTTGAAAACCATGTACGGTAATGAAACTCCCGGGTGTACGAACGCTTCACAGGTATTGTGAAAATTGAAAGGATTTTCCACGAGTGCACTCTGCACTGAACTCGTTCAATTTTTTTTTTTTTTTTTTTTTTTTTTTTTTTTTTTTTTTCTCGAAAAAGTCGCTACAACCGGCACACCGCTCAGCTCGGTATGAAAAGGATCAATTATTTTCACTCCGTGCAAATATCCGCGATGTTAATTTGTTAATTAGCATTGGGTCGCAACGGACATATGAACATTGCAATTTGCCTCGTGAAAGAGCGGGCAAACATACGGGAAACAATATAATGCGAGTAATTGCGTTATTGCAAAAATTAAAATTAAAGAAATCTTTGGTAATGTGATTAAAATGTAAAATATGTTTAAGATTAAAAAATTACGGACGAATGAAAAATATACTAAGTATTAAAAATAAATTGTCGCTTTGTTAATTGAACTAATAAATTATTATTATTATTATTACAGTTAATAATTCAATTATTTTTGTTCTTTTCGCAAATCTCCAATCTCTTCCGAGGATCTCTCCAATCTCATCGCCGGATTAGGCGTTCCTCGGAATGGACAAGTGAAAAAGCGTGCAAACATACGGCAAAACAAAATACATAATTCATTATTAAAAAATAAAAATAAAATATATATTAAGCATTAATAAATTCCAGACAAATGAAAAATATACTGAGCATTAAGAAATAAATTGTCACATTGTTAATTGCAGTAATAATAATAAAATATTATTATTATTATTATTATTATTATTATTATTATTATTATTATTATTATTAATTCAATTATCTGGAATCTCTTCCGAGGCTTGTCGCCGGATTAGGGTTTACTCGGAAGGGACCAATAAAATCGTGTGCAATCGTCGATGGGTTTTACGAGCGAGGCGCGAAAGTCTGTAATCCCGGACAATTAAGAAGAAAAGGCCTCCGACGATGACCGTGAGAATTTTCCGCAATCTTTTCACTCACGGCAAGGATAATGGAATGTAAGGAATCGTCAAAAAAAAAAAAAAAAAAAATTAAAGAAGATTTAGATGAAGCTGAGAGAAGATACTGAAACGTCTTTTGTAACGCGCGCCTTCGCGAGCGAAGGTAATAAAGTGCGGCGGATCATTAAGAAGTAACTCGCGGAGGCGCCAAGTCGTTCCGAAGTAACGAATTCCACCGGGTCGATGATGAGTTTATCTTCGCTGTCCGTCTATGCGAACCGCCGGTGGAAAATTATCGTGGGAACACTTTTATTTCCGGTCGCGGAACCGAATCGTCGTACGGCGAGGAGACCCCCCATGGAAATAATGTATATGCATAAATATATTCCTGGATATAAATTATATATGAGTTATTCCATACTAAATCAACCTGAGTCTGACTCTTCACATTTTGGATTTGTTCTGCGATTTTTTATATGACTCAACTATCAAAAGCACTCAAATATTTTTTTTTGTTTTTTTTTTTCAGATTGTTTATAAATATTTATAATTAAAAAAAAGGAATTTGTTGATCGACTCAATCGAAAAATCTGAAAAAATTCTGAAAAATCATGTGTCACATACAAGAATTTTTAAGATTTAAGTCGGAGTGGGCCGACGTCATTTTCTATTTTTTTCGAATTTTATTTCCAAAAAGAGAGTGAAAAAAATTTGAAGAAAAAATCAGTCGATTATGAGCTACCGCTCGACCATTTTTATATGCGATTCTGCATTTTATAGAATTTTTTCAGATTTTTCGATTTAGTCGAACAACATATTCCTTTTTTATTTTATAAATAATTATAAACAATCTGAAAAAATATTAAAAAAATATTTGAGTGCTTTTGAGAGTTAGTTCAATCATATAAAAAATCACGGGCCAAATCCAAAATGTGAAGGGTCAGACCCAGGTCGATTTGGTATGGAATACCTCATATACATGAAATATACTGGGTGTGAGGCATTTCTCCGTCAATTCAGTCACTTTTCTTTCGACCCTCTCAGATTCATCCCATAATTGGCCACATTTTAGGTTCACTCGAAAATACTCGTTTTATTCCAAATTCATATATCTTGGAAGGGACAAGTCGAGCAAAAAAAAAAATCCAACGACAAAAAGTTTTCTTTATTCATTAACTATTTAATGCAACATGTGTTATATTTTCGTTCGCTTTTCATAAAATTAATACCGTCAAAATTTACACCAGAATTTATTATAGTAAATCTAATTAAATAGTAAATTTTCAGTATTATTCTTCACCGCTGTTTACAAAACTATAACTCATTTTACTCTTCGCCTGATATTCGATTCGGAAACTTGTATCAAACGTGAAAAACTATTTTTCCGAAAAATTCAACATTTTCAAAATCCCTCTAAAATTTAAGCGGTTGGATATATTTTTGCCACATGTAATAGAAAATTTTGCTTATTTCAATTCTACGTTCAATTTTTACAATTCCATATGATATTAAAACAACGACGGCAAGACTCTCAGGGTGACATGTTATCGTTTCAAGCAAATATGGAATTGTAAAAATTTAAAGTAGAATTGAAATAAAAAATGTTTTCCTTGGAAGCATGCAAGCGAATTTCACTCAAATCATTGATATTTTTTTTCAGTGCAAGCGAGATCTCTGATACCGATCCGATAAAGGTTTTTATTTCAATTTTTAATAACAGTTACTCCGCTATTTTCCCTCAAGAGCGAAAAAAATACATTGTTTCTCATTAAAAAAAAAAAGCTGAAAATTGAAATTTTCATATCGCTTCCTCATAAAAGTTCAAAGTTGAACGTTGAAAGCTGAAAGTTGAAAGTTGAAATTTTTATATCACTTTCTCATAATGGCCCTTTATTCGCAAAGCTCCTTCTATGAGAAAGCATTTACTATATTTTTGGCTTCCTCATAGAGGAAGCTTTGCGAATAAAGGGCCATTATGAGAAAGTGATATAAAAATGTCAACTTTCAACTTTCAGCTTTCAACGTTCAACTTTGAACTTTTATGAGGAAGCGATATGAAAATTTCAATTTTCAGCTTTTTCAATATCAACGTCGTATTTAACTTTTAAGCAAAACTGCTGGCCGACTCAGGTTTAGTGCGAAAAAACCTTGCGCTTTTGGTCAAAACGGCTGTCGAATCTGTACTCGAGGCGAAAAAATACATAGAATATCATAGAGTATTCATCGGGAAGCCAAGAAATCGCTGTTTGAAAATACGCAAAATAACCCATTTTTGTAATTTTGGCTATATAAATACCCGGTAAACTTTTTCGTTAGCCGTCACTCCGGGATTGTATTTTATGTATTTTTTCACGCTGATCACGAATCTGACACTTTTTTATTCGTAGATTAATATTTAATATGGAAAAATGCGTCTTGAAAAAAAAAAAAAAAAAATTCATGAAATTCAAAAAATTCAAAATGACATAAAATTTAAACGGCTCGATCGATTTTCTTGAAATTTTAATGGGATCATCGGGTGATCATATTCCATCTGTGTACGCGTTTTTAGCCCGATAGCTAAAAAATTGCGAGCGCTACGGTGCGCACAGACTTTTTCGAAGAAATTAAAAATGGCGTACAAAAAAAAACAACTGAACATTTTTGGATGAAATTTGGCAGAAACATTGACTATTAACCACACAAGCTGTGTGCAAAATTTCAGCCTGATCGGTGCAGGCGTTCCCGAGATATAGCCATTTGAATTTTTCGCGTCTGATTCACACACACACACACACACACACACACACACACACACACACACACACACACACACACACACACACACACACACACATACATCCGGACATTTTTTCTAAATGTGATTTTTCGATGTTTTGGAACATTCTGAACACGTTTTCATTAAAATCTCGAAAAATTTTTTTTTCACCATCACAAAGCTTCCTCTACGAGGAAGCAAAATAATAAATTTTTCCCTCTAAGAGGGAATAAAATAAATACATTTTTGCCCTAAGAAGGACAAAAAAGAAGACCTATTTTCCCGTAAGAGGGGAGAAAAATAAATACATTATTTTCCCCAAGAGGAAAAAAAATAAATACATTTTTCCTCTGAGAGGGAAAAAATAAAATAAAAACATGCATATAAAAAGAAAAGAAAATAAGGAGCGTGGAATGGAAGAGATAGGGGGGGGGGGTTCGCCGGGAATCTATCTCGCCGACGCTGGTCGAGTATCCGGCAACTTCCTCGCGAAGTAATGCAATAATTACTCGGGCGGAAGTAATAAAATTAATCTCCGGGAAGCTGTGCGGGAGATTGCTCGCCCCACGCCTACCCCTTCTCCCCTCCCGACAGGTTGCCGTTGCCCTATTATAAATCAAACGCAGTTTAGCTTTTAATAATTCGGCGAAGAGAGGAACAAGGCAGCGGCAGGGCGGTAACTGTGTGCTCTGCGCAGAGGAGGCTGCGGCGGAGCTTCGCTTGTGTCAGGGTTGAGGGCGTTTACACTACAATCTGTATATACATTTATACATATATAATCTGTATATACATTTATACATATATACATTTATACATATATACATACATATATATCTCTCTATATAATATAAAAAGATTTCGCCGCTGCCACCGCGGAGGGGAAGGGGTCACTAATAGGGTCAGGGGGAGTCAATAATAGGGTCAGAGGGGTCAATAATAGGGCCAGAGGGGGTCAATAATAGAGGCAGAGAGGTTCAATAGTAGGGTTAGGGGGAGTCAATAATAGGGTCAGAGGGGGTCAATACTATTATAGACCCCCTGTGACCGTATTATTGACCGCTCTGACTCTAATATTGACAGTTAGGCACTAACAATTATTATCAAGGTTAGACTTATTATAAGTTAGACAATTGTAATTGAAGGATTAGAGAGGTCAATAATAGGGACATGAAGTTGGCTAATAATAAAACCGTAAAGGAAAGGGACTTACAATAATAAGGGCTAAAGTCTGTAAATGGATACGAGCGCACCATCAGCTCCTTATATATATATATATATATATATATATATATATATATATATATATATATATATATACATATATATATATATATGTTTGTATATGGGCGCGGAGAGAAAGTCGCGGTCTCGCGCGGCGAGAGTAATTTACGCCCCAACTTCATCTTTTATGCCGAGAAGTTAGCGAGGGAGTAATAATGACAATAACTCACGACAGTATCCTATGCGCAACGCTTTCGTCCCTAATTTTTTCCTCCACCCGGATATACACACCGCGGAGCGAGGGGTCTTCAGAAAAACTTTTAAATTTTCGTCTCGTCAACTGCGCCCAAGATTCAGAGAATTTTTATTTTGTTTCCTCATACAGAAAGTTATGTTTTGGTAAACTTGGTAAAAAAAAGCGTGCGTGCGTGTGTGTGTGTGTGTGTGTGAAAAAAGTTGAAAATTGAGATTTTCATATCGTCGCCTCGTAATGTTCCTTTTTTTGTGAAAATTGTATGCTAATTATAGCTTCCTCTATGAGGAGGAGAAAATCGAACAACGAAATTTATCATAGAGGAAATTATGCGCAAAACCGTAAATTATGAGGAACTTTGCACGCTTCTTTTACAATTAATATAATATAATATAATATAATATAATATAATATAATATAATATAATATAATATAATATAATATAATATAATATAATATAATATAATATATGTTTGTACATGCGCGCGGCGGGAAAGTCACGACCTCGCGCGGAAGAGTAATTTACGCCCCAAATTCATCTTTTACGGCAAGAAGTTGGCGAGGGAGTAATAATGACAATAACTCATAACAGTGTCCTACGCGCAACGCTTTCGTCCCTAATTCGACATACAAACCGCGGGACGAGGGTCTTCCGAAAAACTCGTAAATTTTCATCCCTTCACCTGCGCCGGCAATTCAGACAATTTTTTTCAATTTTTTTTTTTAATAATAATACAATTTCAATATACAGTTAAAATAATAATTTGGGCAGTAGCGATTCTCCATTAGATAGGAAAAAATTCGTTATTTGGAAATTTGTTTCATTGGAGCAGTTTTTCAACTCCCATGAGTTTTCCGACTGGCGGACCCCTATTGGGAAAATTTACACATACTCTCTGATAATCCAGAAAGGTTAAAAAATTTAATTCACGTAGCAGAGGCTGCAGGTTTAATAATAACTACAGAACGAGCACATGTTGCAAGATTTTTTGCGAAATCGACATTGGCTTTCAATTTTGGCGTACTAAATACATTGGAAATATCTTAAAATATAATACGTTGATATTTATTTACAAGAATTTACGCCGAGCTTAATATTTCCCTTTAGAATATGATGCACGAAAGGTTGGGTACTACGTCAGTTGATCGAATTGGGTTACTGACATAGGACCCATTTTCGTTGTACCAACAACGTCGCTACCTTCTGCGCCATGAATTTTTTTATCATTCAGAAAAAAAAGTTGCAAAGTAATTTGCACACGGCTTCCTAACTTATTACAATTTTGCGCGCAGCTTTTTAATTATTTTCCCGCTGTGAACGTAAACCGGTCAGTCGTATTGCATTAAAGTCAAACACGACGTTGATGTTGAAATAAGTTGAAAATTCAAATTTTCATATGGCTGTCTCTTCAAAGTTGCGAATTGAAATTTTCATATGGCTGTCTCTTCAAAGTTGCGAGTTGAAATTTTCATATGACTTTCTCACAATGTTCCATTATTCGCGAAGCTTCCTCATGAGGAGGCCAAAAATACAGAAAATGCTTTCTCATCGAAGAAGCTTTGCGAATGGCACCCGGTGGGGGGAACGAAAGAAAGTGAGGTCGAAAAGCAAAAAAAAAAAAAAAAAAACTACATAAAAAAAATATTAAAAAATAAAACTAAGAAACAAACACGGCGAAAGCTGCCGTCTAAAGTGTATGAAAGTGAATGAAGAAAGATTTAAAAAATTTTTAATTTCTTTTTATTTTATTTTTACGTTTCGTACGAAGGGTTGGCAAGGGGAAAAAACTACCCAGGAGGCTTCGACGCGACAGATAAAGGAATAAGTCTATAGCCGAAGAAGAAAAAGCAGAAGAAGAAGAAGAACAAGAAGCGAGAATCGAGAAAAAGAGAGAGTCGACGAGATAAAAAAGGGGCAGGCGGCGAAGGGGGGGGGGCGGTAAGGGGTGGAGAGTTGGAAGTAAAGGGTGCGAGAAAGCGAGGACTCTCTTGCGATTAATGAGCGGTGTTTGTTGTTAATTGCTGCCGCCATTAGGTTGGCATCTCCGCGCTCTTCTTCTTCCCTCCCCCCGGTCCCTTCGCCGTTGCCTTCTTCCTGGTCTGCCATCATTCGTGTGCGAGAGTCACCACCATCGCAGCGCCGCCTCCGCGGTGCTCGAGGCGCCGGCACGAGCGCGACGACACTGACACCAGCGCGAGCGCCATCTGCACGAGTGGACGTCACCTTCAGCATCCACTTCGACAGCAGCGAGCGTATCAGTGAGCGGCGCGGGATCTCCAGTATCATCGTTCCACACAGGCGAACCTCTGTGATCCATGCATGTATATGTGTGGATATAGGGGAGGGCGGGGCAAAATGGGACAGTGTCGCAAAACTCAATTTTCCTATAATTTTTTGATGTTCCATTTTCCGACCCGACGATACATCCGGATCCAAAACCCCGTTGTGCCTCACTTACGACCACCGCTACCATCCGAAAGTTATTGGGAAATTGCTTTTTGCCTCATTGTCCCGTTTTGCCTCACTTACAACCACCGCTACCATCCGGAAGTTATGGAAAAATTGCGTTTTGCCCCACTTAACACCATCCCCACCATCCAATAGTACTGGAAAATCGCGTTTTGCCCCACTGTCTCCTTTTGCCCCAGTTACAACAACTGGTACTATAGTTATTGGAAAATTGCGTTTTACCCCATTGTCTCGTTTTGCCCCAGTTACCACCACTGCTACCACTCGGAAGTTATGGGAAAATTGCTTTTTGCCCCATTTACGGTCACCGCCACCGATTCAAAAGTTATTGGAAAATTGCTTTTTTACTTACTACCACCGCTACCATCCAAAAGACATGGGAAAATTACGTTTTTCCCCACTTACCACCACCGCTACCTTCCGAAAGTTATTGGGAAATTGATTTTTGCCTAATTGTCCCGTTTTGCCTCACTTACAACCACCGCTACCATCCGGAAGTTATGGAAAAATTGCGTTTTGCCCCACTTAACACCATCGCCATCATCCAATGGTACTGGAAAATCGCGTTTTGTCCCACTGTCTCCTTTTGCCCCAGTTACAACAACTGGTACTATAGTTATTGGAAAATTGCGTTTTACCCCATTGTCTCGTTTTGCCCCAGTTACCACCACTGCTACCACTCGGAAGTTATGGGAAAATTGCTTTTTGCCCCATTTACGGCCACCGCCACCGATTCAAAAGTTATTGGAAAATTGCTTTTTTACTTACTACCACCGTTACCATCCAAAAGACATGGGAAAATTACGTTTTTCCCCACTTACCACCACCGCTACCTTCCAAAGCTTATTGGAAAATTACATTTTGCCTCATTGTCCCATTGTGTCCCACTTACCACCACCGCTACCATTCAGAAGATATTGGAAAATTGTGTCTTGCTCCACTTACGACCACCGTTATCATCCAAAAGTTATTGGAAAATTGCCCCACTTTCCCGTTTTGCCGCACTCACCACCACCGCTACCATCCAAAAGCTATTGGAAAATTGTCTTTTGCCCCACTTAACACCATCGCCACCGATCCAAAAGTCATTGGAAAATTGCGTTTTGCCCCATTGTCCCGTTTTGCCCCACTGTTCCGTTTTGCCCCCACTGTCCCATTTTGCCCCCCCTCTCCCCTATATGTGTATGTATATCGTATGTATACAGATCATTGTAGCAAGAGG